>OY293304.1:77791017-79272017 GCA_958502075.1 Orchestes rusci | reverse complement strand
CGTTAGTTTGCAAGTTGGTGACATGAAACCGATATGATCCATTCATAACATGAATAATCACTGTCTATGTCAGTCACCTACACAGGAACAGGTCGGAACCACACATCCAATTAATGAGAACGTATGTCATACACCAACTTGCAAACTAACGCGTTACCAACAAAACTGTTTCCGCCTGCGTACTTCTCTGAATTGGGTAGCTGGTACCGATCCTTTGTCCTTTTTACACACAACCACGGGCAATGAAGCATCTTTGAGTGAGATTTGCTCGTGCAAATTCTTACGGTTTTTCCGATATGTGGAGTTTGTCTTCCAGTTCATTTATATAACCCACGTGTGGTGAGTTTCATTCTAAATAATATTCTCTTAGTAGTACTAATTTAAGTAATTTTTGTAGTAGTCCTGAAGAAGAGACCAAATAAATCTCGAAAGCTTGACATAACCTCAAAGGGTTTTTCTTTTACCTCATGGCCACTTCGTAAAGAAGAATCTACAAGACTGCATCCCCACTAACCTCTAGTTCTTTCTTAACTAGCCAGTCGTGCTACCCTTCTGCTTATTACAGAAATGGGGTTTTTCAATAACATCCAAAGACAATATGGAACTCCCGCAGTGGACCTCCTCAAATCCATGGCCAATAACACCAGAACACAAGCAGCTCTCACTAATCGGGAGATATTTTTAATAAAATGCCGTCAAGAGCATTTAGTCCTCAACCACATCAGCAGAGGGACAAACTGCATCCACCATCTCCTCCACCACAACAATGGACCCGTAGGTACCAGTATACAAAACTACAACAACAGGTTAGGAAAGGACATATTAAATCTAGAGATTAGAGCAACCTTTTGTGAACTCTCAAAACTTAACAGTAACCTTCAAAAAATCAAACAACAACTAACCCTTCTTTTACCACCTTATATCATCATCGAATTTGACAGAAAACAACAAGTTAGATACAAAAAGATTTTTGTCACTATTAAACGTACCAATGTCAACAAACTAAATACACTGAGACTGAACAGACTTCAATCCATTAAAACCAAACCAAATTGGTTCAAAAACCTAACTGATGTAGTTTTTCCAGAAGACGTTTTAAAGCTTCTATCACTAGGCCCCAAATTCAGTTTATGTCCACCATCTAAAGAAATTAATTTAATCCATTTAATAGCAAGTTTGGAGGCTGTTTTGTCACAGTGTAGAGACTCACAAAGGGATTGCTACAGGGCTCAATTTACAAACATTGTAACTAATTTTATCCATAAAAATCATGCAGATTCTCCTTTCCTTAACGAATTATTTATCAAGGCCAAAATTTTTCTTAAACAACACCCTGAAATTTACATAGTTACTAGTGACAAGGGAAACGTTACAGTTGCAATGTATAAGGAGGAGTACATTAACAAAAGCCTTCAGCTATTAAATGATCCAAAATATTACACTCCAATAACAAGAAATCCTACTTACACAGTGCAACTAAAAGCGAATAAACTCATCAAAGAATTGAAGGACAAAGGTTTCATAGACCAAGAAAAGGCTTCGAAACTTTATAGCTATGACACAATAGCCCCCAGATTCTACACACAACCTAAAATACACAAGCCCGAATTGGCTATGAGACCTATCGTATCTTCAATAAACTGTCCTAATGGCTCACTCGCTGCTTATATGACACAAATCCTCACTAATGCATATGATACCAACAACGAATTTTTTATTAAGGACTCTTTTGCCTTCAGCAACTTCATCAACGACTATCAATTACCTAACAACTATGTAATAGTGAGTTTTGATGTAGTATCCCTGTTCACCAACCTTCCTTGTGATGTGGTCTGCACCATTTTGCGTACAAAATGGAACACCATAGAACAAGACTGCACTATGGACATCGAATCTTTTATAAACATTATTGAATTCATTTTTCAAACAAACTTTCTAATCTTCAATGACCTATATTTCAAACAAATCTTCGGCACACCCATGGGATCCACTATTTCACCCATTTTAGTCAATTTTGTTCTCGACGTCTTGGTGGAGGCGTGTCTCAATAAAATTAATTTTTACATTCCTTTTGTCAAGAGATATGTTGATGACTTGTTACTGGCGGTACCAGAAGGTGAAGTCGAAACGGCTCTACAGGTTTTCAACAGTTACAATACGCATATCCAGTTTACTGCAGAAAAGGAAACTGAGAATAGTATCCCCTTTCTCGATATGCTAGTAACCAGGACCCAAAATAACTCATTACAAACAACCTGGTATAGAAAACCGTACTGTTCCAATCGATTCATCAGCTATAACTCGTACCACCCCAAAAAAACCAAAATCAACCTACTCAAAGGTATGAAAACAAGAGTGACGAAACTTTCTCACCCCTCATCCAAAAAACAAGCCTTAAACAAACTCAAAAACATCTTTCTTGACAACTCGTACCCAGAAAATCTAATCAACAAAATTTTATTTAGTACTAGTCAACAAAATGTTGATAACGTGGATGTGTCAGAAGATAATAACAATCCCATAAATTCACAAGTAATTACGCAACAAAACCCTAAAACCACCCAAATAAAATATTTTTCTCTACCGTTCATTAATGGCCTAACTCAAAATCTAAAAAATGTATTTAAAGATGAAGACATAGTATTTGCCAACAAACAAACCAAAACAATTTCACTCTTATACTCTCAACCTGAAACTAAACTAAACTTTCAAGAAAATACTTGTGTAATATATAAGATTCCATGCAGCAGTTGTACACTGTCGTATATAGGTCATACGTCACGTTCAAATAAAGGCAGAATTACATCTCACAAGTCTGATTGTGCCAGGAAAGTGTCATCTTGTGCATTGGCGGAACATCATTTAACACTTAACCACCAAATTAACTGGGATGGTGCTGAGATCGTAGATAAAGCAAAGTCCTACTACATGAGGACATTTTTAGATATGTGTCACATTTACCTCGAACAACCCCTCACCCTAAACAAAAAGAGTGACACACAAGGCCTCAGCACTATCTACAGTTATTTATTAAAACTTAGCAAAGACAACCTTAAAACTCTGATGGACCGTCCTGCCCCAGACGAGTAGTGTTTGTGCCCTGGGTACTATGTAAAAATATTAAAATAAAAATAACTTCAAAATAAAATCTCTACATTTGTTCTCAACTTTTAATAGTGTAAAATAAAATAGATCAATACCACCCAACCTTATGTCACCATATATAAAATTTAAAATTGTATTCACTTTTCGGTACCAAATAATGTTTTTCAATCTTAGAGCAGTTTATAAATCATTGTACATGCGTAATTGCCCGCTTTCCGATATGATCCATTCATAACATGAATAATCACTGTCTATCTCAGTCACCTACACAGGAACAGGTCGGAACCACACATCCAATTAATGAGAACGTATGTCATACACCAACTTGCAAACTAACGCGTTACCAAAAAAACTGTTTCCGCCTGCGTACTTCTCTGAATTGGGTAGCTGGTACCGATCCTTTGTCCTTTTTACACACAACCACGGGCAATGAAGCATCTTTGAGTGAGATTTGCTCGTGCAAATTCTTACGGTTTTTCCGATATGTGGAGTTTGTCTTCCAGTTCATTTATATAACCCACGTGTGGTGAGTTTCATTCTAAATAATATTCTTTTAGTAGTACTGATTTAAGTAATTTTTGTAGTAGTCCTGAAGAAGAGACCAAATAAATCTCGAAAGCTTGACATAACCTCAAAGGGTTTTTCTTTTACCTCATGGCCATTTCGTAAAGAAGAATCTACAAGACTGCATCCCCACTAACCTCTAGTTCTTTATATATATAAAGATATGTATAATGAGCCTCAGCCCTCAGCTGAGTGACTCTACTTCAAATGAATAGAAGAATTTTATAATCCGGTTCAGCACATCATATCAAGTTGTTCCCATCTTCGTTACGTTGGATTCGCTCATCTCGAGACGGTTTTCACTTTTCATAAATGTATTGAACAGAGTTAATTGGGAATTTACGACATATCTGTTTTTGGAAATGACACCAATTAAGCGTTCATTCGTTAAGTGAACCTAAAATTAATCTGGAAAATTCACCTGTTCCCGTGTCGGAAAACTATCCAAGTCACATATTTAAGCACCAGGAAACCAAACTAACAATATTGTTTATCAAAAAGCATTACCCTAAACTGGTAATGATTATCAAATACTTTTCTAATAAACAAAGATAGAACAACGTCTGTCGGGTCAGCTAGTTATCTTGATCTATTCGAATTAATTTTTTATACTTTCAAAGGTTCTTGATAAATAAGTACGATCAATTATTATACGAATATATCAGTCGAAAGTACTCTCCAGATCAAATCGTTGACAACCCCTACAAGTCTATTTTTGAAAATATTTGTCATAACACAAGTCTGTGCTTTTCTCTCCAGAAACATTCCAATTAGCGTAATTTATTTCTCTTGTTGATTGAAGACCGGCCCATATAATATGAGCTGAGTAATTATTGTCACTCTTAAGATTGCAACTGATGACATTTTCATTTGATTTGTGTGTATACTTAAAACTTGATTCAATTACATTAGTTTAATTACAATAGCTCTAGATTTCTGCCACTAGCTTTCTCCAAAATAGAAAATCATAAAATCCTAGAAAATTATCTTTTTGGACAATATGTTGACTTTTCCATAGATAATGATCCAAATTGTCAAATTTCTTGATCGCGCCAGCCTATTCATTCCAGAAAAAATATCCCATCTAGTCGAATATCTTTTGAGACATACATGTGCTCTGTGATTCTGTGTCTGGATATTTGAAATTCAAATAGCGCCTACTATACATTTTGCACAATTGATGTTTGGCAATCATAACAAATATTTATTCATTCGCATTGTCTATGAATGTTGATGAACCAATGAGCAATGATTATTGGAAAAATTACCGAAAAATGTATGTTCATTTGGGTTTCATTGTCTATGTACAGGGTTATTCATTATATTTTGACTCCGATTCACAACAGCTCTTATTATGAGTGATAGTAAAAAACCTTAGACCCAAAAGTTTCAGGTTTTTCCACGTAGTATCTTTTGGGTATAGCGGCAATAACAAATCGACTTTACAACATTGAAAACTTGATCAAGTCATTTTTTTTTGAATGATTACACCCTCTATAATATTAGCTGATTTGAAAAAGCGCTTTGTTCTGATTCTAAAAATATATATTTTGTTGAAATTTGGTTCAACCACTTTTTAAATCTTTGAGTTTATTTTTCACAATTGGAGATCATTAGTCATTACAGCTTGTAGCTCGAAATAGGATCAAATTGCCTGGAAAACATCGTCGTTTCCAAAGGATCGGTTGCAATACACCAACCAAGGCGTTGGAAATTGACTTGAACTATTCGTGACACATAAAACTGAGGAGCAAAGGAGGATGTTTTAGCTAAAAGATGAAAGGAGTGGTGCTTGGGCAATCTGACTACATGGGTCCAATCTTTTTTGCTGGCAGCTCGCCTCAGCTGATCATTTTCAGTCTAGAAGCTTGGATGGATCATAGATCACCACATGCAAGATAGGCTGTAGAGAGACTTGAGCAGGTTTTGGCGTACGCCATCCACCAATACAATATCATCATCAGCCAAAATAGAAAAGTTTTCAATATCCAGTATCAATACTGTTTTTCTATGCTTAAGCGTTCGATACACTGATAAAATGATACGAGTTGTAACGTACATCTTGTTCGTAGCAGAAGTTGATTAAAAATACAGCAAGTTTGGTCAAGCTATAATAAATAACACGGAGAATGACTGTCCATAACTACGTAGTCAGGCAGAAACGATTGTTTGTATCTTTAAAGATGTTTAAATTGTCATTGACATTTTTATGATGGCAAGGATAGTCGCAAATCATGCTCGTGTTTAGTGAAGACAGATCTTATGACCTTAGATGATATAATATTAATGAGAACAAACGATCAGAACTTGTGAAATACTTGAGTGTAATTTCAAAGTGACAATTGCCGGAAATGTTCAACAAAGTCCTTTTTGTCACTCCAAATTGATGTAGAGAAAAATTTAAAAGTTATTGCACTAAATCTCACGTCTAACAAGGAAATTGAAGTTTTTCTAGCCAATTTGGCACTGAACGCATATGGGTTGTCCGGGCGGAAATTAGCCGCGAACGCAAGCAAATGGCGTGTAAATAAAGGATTACTATCCAACCGACTATAGTTGGAATGGAAATTTCAATAAAATATGGATTATGGATAAGCCAGTAGAGTTGGATAACTTCCATTTTATTCCAGAACAATCTACTATTTAGGGACTCAGAGTTTTGATAGTAATCACGACATCGTTTGGTTAAGATTGTTCGAACTTGTTTTATTCAAACTTGGTTTTTGGCAAATATTTCTGAAGATTTTGGAGGTTTTAGAAATCACCAAGATATTCATATCAGATGATAAGATGGGAATAATTAACGAACGACAACACACCTCTCAAGAGATCTTTCATTTGTCAAAGTATTTAAACTGAAAAAACAATAATTAACTTTTTAATTTTTAAAAATTATCAACCACTCAATCTGATGCTCATGTTGATGTTGTGAGTATTTCTCTAAGTGTGTAGCAAAAGTATCCCAATAATTAAAAAACAAATACTAGAGAAAGTACCACAATGACTACGGCGAAAGGACCGATAAATTATGAAACAACTTATTGTGTAGTTCTATCACTCTGTTCGTCTTGCAATAACTCATCATGGTGATGACTAAAGGCTTTTTTCAACTTTCAGTCTCACTCAATTTTTCTTTTTTCAGTTAATTCTTATAACATAGAGTAACAATAGTTCTTCAACAACCCGATATCAAAAATTATAATAGAGCTTATGCAAGATAACGTATACAAAGGACCAAAGAATGCTAGGGTCTGAACTATTTTCTTCTCATTCTATCTATTTGTCCCTTCAAACTACTGCCAAATGCTTTTTACTGAAATAATTACAGTTGAGAGCATCTTAAATGAGCAGAAATTCTTGGCCCAACATAAATTATTTACTACGAGCTATATTTCTTGGATTCCGCTCCACTTTGGAAGCTCGAATAGGGTCTTTGAATGATGCACGTCAAATTTTCGGAGTTATATTCCCTAAGTACGCTTTATTACAATTACTTTCGTAAAGACCTTAGTACTGGTCGTTATACAAACTAGAGCATCGTCTGATGTTCGGTGATCAAGTAGATTCCGTTTTCCAAAATGTATTGCGATTGTCATTTAATCTCAATTTACTAATTATTCAAGATTTATAGTTAAATAAGTTCTTTTCAATACTCAATGGTATATGATATACATTTTCTGTCTATATCATTAGCATTTCAGGATGAACTTATTCTATAAGAACCAGTATTCATCAAAGAGTAATAATTATCAGACTCCCTCAGGAAAGATTGTATAATATTAGATTTAAACGTGTTCTTGAGATATAACGTCACAGAAGAGGCAATATCCACCTTATAAAATAATTTCTCATACCGCCTTGACAGAAAAAATAGTATATGAGCGTATAAAACTAGAGGAAAACAAAATCAGATAAGAACATTACCACAGAAAAGAAGCTGTCGGATCTATTTACAGAACAATCGAATTTACCAAAAAAACTGTTTCCGCCTGCGTACTTCTCTGAATTGGGTAGCTGGTACCGATCCTTTGTCCTTTTTACACACAACCACGGGCAATGAAGCATCTTTGAGTGAGATTTGCTCGTGCAAATTCTTACGGTTTTTCCGATATGTGGAGTTTGTCTTCCAGTTCATTTATATAACCCACGTGTGGTGAGTTTCATTCTAAATAATATTCTTTTAGTAGTACTGATTTAAGTAATTTTTGTAGTAGTCCTGAAGAAGAGACCAAATAAATCTCGAAAGCTTGACATAACCTCAAAGGGTTTTTCTTTTACCTCATGGCCACTTCGTAAAGAAGAATCCACAAGACTGCATCCCCACTAACCTCTAGTTCTTTATATATATAAAGATATGTATAATGAGCCTCAGCCCTCAGCTGAGTGACTCTACTTCAAATGAATAGAAGAATTTTATAATCCGGTTCAGCACATCATATCAAGTTGTTCCCATCTTCGTTACGTTGGATTCGCTCATCTCGAGACGGTTTTCACTTTTCATAAATGTATTGAACAGAGTTAATTGGGAATTTACGACATATTCATTTTGTAAATTGGTTCACAATAGGTTATAGTCAAGACGAATATAATAATCGAGGCGTATTAGCTAAGCTTTGCCCGCTAGAAAATTAGTTAGTTAGTTAGAATTATAGTTTATTATAATTGGATCATTGTTCTACTCTGAATACAGGGTGGTGCAACCAAGATTGGGTGGACGATTGTGGAAAAATGGAGATTAATCTGATTTTTTTTTTGTACATTATAGTTAGTCGAAAAGGCTAAAATATAGCCATAGTAGAGGGTGTCCCAAAAAATTAGTGGCAAACTAAACTTGTATTTTTTTAAATCGAGCACCCTGTATATAAGGATTCTGATTATTTTTTCTATCTTGTACGATCATTTTTATATAAGGTTTGTTGGGTCTGAGACTTATAATAAAGCTCGTAATAAAGGAGTGGGAGGCGATCAAAGTTGAAAAAGGATTTATAGTTGGGCCATTTCTCAAGCGAAATGGGAAAAAGTTTCGATAAACCAACTGACTCATAAAACATAACTTATCCTTGAACACAATGATCATATGCATTTTGAATAAAATCATTTGTTATTATACAGGGTGGTCGAGTTTTGCAAACACGACCTGTACACCATTTTTTCAAATGGAACATCCTGTATATTATATTTCGATCTTGAAGATAACATCATTACTTCTCAAAAAACACCATATATCATACAAAGTTTCATAATTATTTACTCAGTTTATAAAATTATGAGGCCATGAAGCAATGACAATATCACGAATGAAACAAAATATTGATAACTATTCAAAGCCACTACTCATAATCACCAAACAAATAACAATAAGAACAATCACTCTTTCATGCGCGCAAAACCGACCCATACCCCGTTTACCCGGTCCGAGAATGCCAGTCTGTTCAACAACCAACGGGTTCAGTTTATTATGAGAAGCGCTGTTGACTCGTGATTTTTAAATATCGGGCACGTATGTTCTGTGCTACGAAAACGATGTGCTTCCGAATGGCTCGACGGGCTGTTTCGTGATACTGCTACACAATAGAGTGAAGAGAAAGCATTCCTATTGTTTTTTGTTTGGTGGTATAATCAAGCATAATTCATTATTATCAAGTTAAGTGTCAGTGCCACAATACTTGGAATTAAAATTTAAAAAAAAACTTTTGGATACTCACTAATTGATTAACTTATTTATTAATTGCTTACTCATTATTCGACTAATTCCTTATGTTGTCATGGCTTCATGCATGGCCACCTATCGTTTCATAGACTGGGTTATAATTTACAATGAGGAAATTTTGTATTCGCGTGTGATTTCCGAAAAAACTATCGATCAGAAAGGTATGATCTATGGTGTTTCTGAAAAGCTTATAATGTTGTCTTCAGGATGAAAATATAACATTATTACAGGGTGTTCCATTTGAAAAAATCGCGTACAGGTCGTGTTTGCAAAACTTTACCACCTTGTATAATAACAAATAATTTTATTCAAAGTGTATGTGATTATTGTGTGCAAGCATAAGTGATATTTTATGGGTTGGTTGGTTTTTCAATACTTTTTTCTATTTCGCCTCAAACATGGCCCAACTATGAGTCCTTTTTAACTTTGATAGCCTCCCATTTCTTTATTAGGTATAAGTTCAAGACCCAACAAACCTTATATCAAAATGATAGTACGAGATGGGAGAAATGATTATAATTCTCACATACAGGGTGTTCCATTAAAAAAAATACAAGTTTGGTTTGCCACAAACTTCTTGGGACACCCTGTACCATGACTATATTTTTGAAACATAGCCTTTACGACTAACAGTAATGTACAAAAGAAAATTATCCAAATATCTCACCATTTTCCCACAATCGTTCACCCCCTTAGGATGCACCAGCCTGTATAAAAATGGATCCTGTTTTTTCTTGGTCACGCCATATCTTGAGAAGAGCTGGAGCAATTCAGGTGATTTTTTTTGAAATATAAGGAATGTTCTTAAATTTCCTGAAAAAAAAAACTGAAGACACATTTTTTCTTTCAGGCTATCTATCAAACCATAAAGAAAAACTGATGTCAAGAAATATTTCAATGTCATCTGACTCAAAAACTGAAGGGATTCGCATATCTAGGTAGACCAAACCAAGCAGCAGTTTTTAGTTGGCTTAGTAAATTGAGTTTGATAAATGAGTTTATTGAGAACTGCGCTCATTTTAATAAACATTAATTTTTGGTAAGTTTTGATTACAAAGGGTTTTTGTATAACCCTTTGAGAATCAATTTTCATCAAATTCTGATCTGTTTTTGGAAATGACACCAATTAAGCGTTCATTCGTTAAGTGAACCTAAAATTAATCTGGAAAATTCACCTGTTCCCGTGTCGGAAAACTATCCAAGTCACATATTTAAGCACCAGGAAACCAAACTAACAATATTGTTTATCAAAAAGCATTACCCTAAACTGGTAATGATTATCAAATACTTTTCTAATAAACAAAGATAGAACAACGTCTGTCGGGTCAGCTAGTTATCTTGATCTATTCGAATTAATTTTTTATACTTTCAAAGGTTCTTGATAAATAAGTACGATCAATTATTATACGAATATATCAGTCGAAAGTACTCTCCAGATCAAATCGTTGACAACCCCTACAAGTCTATTTTTGAAAATATTTGTCATAACACAAGTCTGTGCTTTTCTCTCCAGAAACATTCCAATTAGCGTAATTTATTTCTCTTGTTGATTGAAGACCGGCCCATATAATATGAGCTGAGTAATTATTGTCACTCTTAAGATTGCAACTGATGACATTTTCATTTGATTTGTGTGTATACTTAAAACTTGATTCAATTACATTAGTTTAATTACAATAGCTCTAGATTTCTGCCACTAGCTTTCTCCAAAATAGAAAATCATAAAATCCTAGAAAATTATCTTTTTGGACAATATGTTGACTTTTCCATAGATAATGATCCAAATTGTCAAATTTCTTGATCGCGCCAGCCTATTCATTCCAGAAAAAATATCCCATCTAGTCGAATATCTTTTGAGACATACATGTGCTCTGTGATTCTGTGTCTGGATATTTGAAATTCAAATAGCGCCTACTATACATTTTGCACAATTGATGTTTGGCAATCATAACAAATATTTATTCATTCGCATTGTCTATGAATGTTGATGAACCAATGAGCAATGATTATTGGAAAAATTACCGAAAAATGTATGTTCATTTGGGTTTCATTGTCTATGTACAGGGTTATTCATTATATTTTGACTCCGATTCACAACAGCTCTTATTATGAGTGATAGTAAAAAACCTTAGACCCAAAAGTTTCAGGTTTTTCCACGTAGTATCTTTTGGGTATAGCGGCAATAACAAATCGACTTTACAACATTGAAAACTTGATCAAGTCATTTTTTTTTGAATGATTACACCCTCTATAATATTAGCTGATTTGAAAAAGCGCTTTGTTCTGATTCTAAAAATATATATTTTGTTGAAATTTGGTTCAACCACTTTTTAAATCTTTGAGTTTATTTTTCACAATTGGAGATCATTAGTCATTACAGCTTGTAGCTCGAAATAGGATCAAATTGCCTGGAAAACATCGTCGTTTCCAAAGGATCGGTTGCAATACACCAACCAAGGCGTTGGAAATTGACTTGAACTATTCGTGACACATAAAACTGAGGAGCAAAGGAGGATGTTTTAGCTAAAAGATGAAAGGAGTGGTGCTTGGGCAATCTGACTACATGGGTCCAATCTTTTTTGCTGGCAGCTCGCCTCAGCTGATCATTTTCAGTCTAGAAGCTTGGATGGATCATAGATCACCACATGCAAGATAGGCTGTAGAGAGACTTGAGCAGGTTTTGGCGTACGCCATCCACCAATACAATATCATCATCAGCCAAAATAGAAAAGTTTTCAATATCCAGTATCAATACTGTTTTTCTATGCTTAAGCGTTCGATACACTGATAAAATGATACGAGTTGTAACGTACATCTTGTTCGTAGCAGAAGTTGATTAAAAATACAGCAAGTTTGGTCAAGCTATAATAAATAACACGGAGAATGACTGTCCATAACTACGTAGTCAGGCAGAAACGATTGTTTGTATCTTTAAAGATGTTTAAATTGTCATTGACATTTTTATGATGGCAAGGATAGTCGCAAATCATGCTCGTGTTTAGTGAAGACAGATCTTATGACCTTAGATGATATAATATTAATGAGAACAAACGATCAGAACTTGTGAAATACTTGAGTGTAATTTCAAAGTGACAATTGCCGGAAATGTTCAACAAAGTCCTTTTTGTCACTCCAAATTGATGTAGAGAAAAATTTAAAAGTTATTGCACTAAATCTCACGTCTAACAAGGAAATTGAAGTTTTTCTAGCCAATTTGGCACTGAACGCATATGGGTTGTCCGGGCGGAAATTAGCCGCGAACGCAAGCAAATGGCGTGTAAATAAAGGATTACTATCCAACCGACTATAGTTGGAATGGAAATTTCAATAAAATATGGATTATGGATAAGCCAGTAGAGTTGGATAACTTCCATTTTATTCCAGAACAATCTACTATTTAGGGACTCAGAGTTTTGATAGTAATCACGACATCGTTTGGTTAAGATTGTTCGAACTTGTTTTATTCAAACTTGGTTTTTGGCAAATATTTCTGAAGATTTTGGAGGTTTTAGAAATCACCAAGATATTCATATCAGATGATAAGATGGGAATAATTAACGAACGACAACACACCTCTCAAGAGATCTTTCATTTGTCAAAGTATTTAAACTGAAAAAACAATAATTAACTTTTTAATTTTTAAAAATTATCAACCACTCAATCTGATGCTCATGTTGATGTTGTGAGTATTTCTCTAAGTGTGTAGCAAAAGTATCCCAATAATTAAAAAACAAATACTAGAGAAAGTACCACAATGACTACGGCGAAAGGACCGATAAATTATGAAACAACTTATTGTGTAGTTCTATCACTCTGTTCGTCTTGCAATAACTCATCATGGTGATGACTAAAGGCTTTTTTCAACTTTCAGTCTCACTCAATTTTTCTTTTTTCAGTTAATTCTTATAACATAGAGTAACAATAGTTCTTCAACAACCCGATATCAAAAATTATAATAGAGCTTATGCAAGATAACGTATACAAAGGACCAAAGAATGCTAGGGTCTGAACTATTTTCTTCTCATTCTATCTATTTGTCCCTTCAAACTACTGCCAAATGCTTTTTACTGAAATAATTACAGTTGAGAGCATCTTAAATGAGCAGAAATTCTTGGCCCAACATAAATTATTTACTACGAGCTATATTTCTTGGATTCCGCTCCACTTTGGAAGCTCGAATAGGGTCTTTGAATGATGCACGTCAAATTTTCGGAGTTATATTCCCTAAGTACGCTTTATTACAATTACTTTCGTAAAGACCTTAGTACTGGTCGTTATACAAACTAGAGCATCGTCTGATGTTCGGTGATCAAGTAGATTCCGTTTTCCAAAATGTATTGCGATTGTCATTTAATCTCAATTTACTAATTATTCAAGATTTATAGTTAAATAAGTTCTTTTCAATACTCAATGGTATATGATATACATTTTCTGTCTATATCATTAGCATTTCAGGATGAACTTATTCTATAAGAACCAGTATTCATCAAAGAGTAATAATTATCAGACTCCCTCAGGAAAGATTGTATAATATTAGATTTAAACGTGTTCTTGAGATATAACGTCACAGAAGAGGCAATATCCACCTTATAAAATAATTTCTCATACCGCCTTGACAGAAAAAATAGTATATGAGCGTATAAAACTAGAGGAAAACAAAATCAGATAAGAACATTACCACAGAAAAGAAGCTGTCGGATCTATTTACAGAACAATCGAATTTCAAGAGTCAAAAGAGTGCATAAAATTCGTTTTGACAAAAGTTTGATTATTACGAATAATGTGAAAGCTCGCGCCAGCAAATTCAATTAATTTGTCAAAAATCATCTGATACGTTACCATATCAGCTGGCCAATTATTGATTTTCATGATGCAATGTTTCATAGAGCTATTATATTCTGACTTATTTTGAAACTCGGCATATTCGTATGAGGAACATTCATTTTGGAAGATTTTTTTTATTTTTGGAAAATACAAGGCATTCATAAAAAAAATCCTTGATAGGTAGACTATGGAGGAGTTTTTTCTAGTTGTTCTAGAATTCTTGCAATATGATTAGTGCTGTCAGGTAAACAGTTAAAAAAAAATGCGCAACTGAAAATAGCAATAGACGTGGTCGAAGGTTTTTTTCAAACACCTTATCCACTCATTATTTGAATGACTCCATTTGCCTGGAACACACTGTATAGACAAGAATTCTGAATTCATTATTCATCTTCCATATTAATCTGCTATACCGATCAAATCGATTCAGAAGCGGAGAACACTTTCCACAATTTCTCTTTTGAAAATGATTTCTTTTTATAGGGACACGGGCATTACGTGATAATAGCCTTCAATTTGTATTCCTGGATCTCCGTGTAGGATTCGCGGGATGGATGCAAATACATCAAAAATCGATTCCGTTGAATATTACACCTTTCACACAGTCGCGTCAACGGAATTTTTTCTACAAGTTTGTTGCTTGAAGCTATTTTTTATTATGTTTAGAGAGGTAAACAATATTCTACATTTTGTTATGAAGACGCTAGTTTCGTGGCATATTTCACCGTTAAAATGAATTTTGACAAACGGTCTGAGGTTCTAGGTAAATAAAAGTCGCTCTTGCATATTGATTGAGAAAATGGAAAACACAATAATTGTAATGTTTGGTGAAATAAAGTATAAAGAGTACTTCACACGTCTAATCTGTACTGCTCGTATACAGAATGAAATGATCAACATAAAAATTGAAATGCTTCTTGATCCTGGTTCTTATTACAAACATGATGAACAAGTAATGGAAAGGCTTGAAGACTTTAATCAGTTGATTCACCGTTCGACAGAAGATCAGCGTATGGCACCATGGGCAATTTTAAATGACATTTTGACATTCCACAATCTAGAATACGTATGATTATGAAATTCATTGCGCAAATCGCTGGAAAGAAGTGCTGTGTTTATTTGTGAGGTTACATTCCACCTCTTTAAACGCTCATTTTCATATGACAGTCTATCGATTCAGAATAGAAAACTTCATCAAATACTGGCAGATCAGTTGAAACCTTAGAACATAGAACCTACTAGAACTAGCGTACACTCTAGAAAAATATGGGTCTCATTGAACATGTTTTATTATCACTAGTGATCTAAAAATGTACATATTATATAATATGTAAATACCTGAGATGCACTCATAGAGTATGGAGTATTTTTAATTAGAATGAAAATACCTTGAATACAGGGTAGCTACTTATTTAATTTGCAGTTTGGCAAACTCGCAAGAATTCTCGCAAGAATCTCTCTCTCCCCTCAATGTATATATATGTGACACACAAAGAGACGTCGGGCTATATCCAGTTGTTGGAAAAACATTTGTTAAAACAAATAATAATGAATGACGTTAAGATCAACCCATTGGAGAAGATACGTTCAAAAATATAGGATATAACTCTGTCGATACACTTTTCATCTTCGACCTCAATAGTTGCCGTCTTCTTTTCATTTCAATTAACAATGTGTAACTTTCTTGAGCATTCAAAGATTATTGAGCAGATATTTCATTTCTCTTATACTTCTACAAACTTTCCTAGCTCTGAAATATCAGCATCTATAATATAAAGGTACTATGAATTCGAAACATCCGTTTTTATAGTTTATACATATGACTGGACATTTTTGAGTCTTTACTTACCAATATTTACTCGAACTAGCTTTATCCTATCAATTATATCAAATATAATCTAAACACATCACAAACTACACAATAAGGAAGCTCACTAAACTAATGCACAGTAAATAGTGTGGAGTATCCCCAAGAAACAAAATATTTGCGATCGCGAAATATCTCACGCACCGACGACGTACTCAGAAGCGCCGAGACAGAATCCCTGCTCGATGCTGCTGCGAGGCTACTGACTTTTGCGGCTGCAGCAAAATCTGAGCCGATCTCTCGCGAGAGGCGCACGCGTTTCTCCTGACCCGTCCTGTTTGACACCTCTGCTTTAGCCGCCGTGTCTGACCCTTAAGGCCTTTTCCCAATATGCTTTATCGGTAACAATACCCCATCATCATATTACCTGTATATCAAATCATGACAAGTGAATGAGAAATAATGATCCTTGTAGTTCTGATGCAAACATGTGTGCACATTTTTTTAAGGTAAATGTTCTATCCTCTGTTGAATTTATAAAAGATTGAAATTAATCTTTTTATAAAGAATTTTTTAAATGTCCCAAGCAACTTTTCTGATTCTGAGAAATTCAACAAGTGCAAAGCCATGCAAGTACAGTGATTATCTTTTCTTCTCCTGAATTACCTTATATGAGGTCCAAATGGCAAAGTGTCTATATACTTTCTTATACTTTCTATAAAGAAGTTCATTCCACCCAAGAAAATCCAATTGATTTTTTTTTGGAATTCAATGCTTGACCCAGAATCTTTATACGTGAAATCCACTAACCAAAAGTATTCCGATTGAATAAATATCTCATTTCTTCTATTCCGAATATTCCTTTGCAAGAGGGAAAAATTGATGGCAAATTCAGTGGTTCAATTGATCATACAAGAATCGTGGTGCCTGCTGGACAGATTAGAAGTCTTCTCGATAACATCAATTATTCAAGAATTTTTGTCAGGACAATAACAAAAAACCCACGTATTATCAACTATTCATTTCACTATATTGTTTTGAATAAAGATCTATGAGAGAAGTTGATATTAATGATTAATTAAGCGTGTTTGTGTGGAATATCATTTTTTATACAGTCAACAATTTCACGTTATCTTTGAAGGCTTTGCATAGGTTGACGCACACACAGAAAAACACGATTAATTGCATTTGGTTCTAGTTATTGTTATCCTAACCACATTTTTTCTATATTAGAACTGAAATATGCCAATAAATATAATGCACTAACTTGGTGGTGTTTTTTATCACTCCTTGGCATTTGATGGCGGAGAAGTGATTGCCATCAATTATTCATCATGGCAAGATGCCTAGCGGCCGAGTGACGGCCGGCGTGCCAAATTGATACTCCTCAGGTGATAACTGCCTGTACATTGACAATGAGAATTGCAGGCAATGCCGTTACCATAAAGATACATTTTCGTCATGGCGTGTTTGCTGGGTACATTCCTATATGCATAATAATGGGGGTTTACAAAATATAGGCTGTAAGAATATTGGTAAAAATGGTCAACCGTTTTTGAAATCCAAATAAACAGCAAAAGAAGTTAAAAACCTGTGATAGCCTGAATAATGAGTTTATGTTTGGAGACTACAAATCATCATCTTAACTCTTGTAACTTTTGTATGCCTATATGGATATTTTACATTTCAGTTATTATCATCTCTATCAGTAACATATTCTTGGAAGATTATAAATATACAATGTGAGGAAAGATTACCAGAACGTTCGATCATATCGGAATTAAAAAAGTAGTTGAAGTTGAACTTTTCTACATAAGAGCCTGATGTATATAGATAATTGATTATCTCTTATTTTGATCGTCCATCCAAATTGGAATCTTTTTATCGACCATAGATTATTCCTTAATTCATCGGTCTCGAGATATCGGCGTTTCAAGTCGTGATAACTGATAACGATTCAACATTCGTATGTTAGATTAACCTCCGAATTTACCATATAAACAAAAGCAGAATATGCCGTAACGACATATTATTAGCATTCTTCTGCCAAAATTCTAGCAGAATTTGTGATATTCAATGAATTTAGCCAAAAATTAGTCCCATCTCCAGCCACAAAACGTAATACACAAAGAAAAACATTTCGAAATAGATTCATGAAAAGTGTAATACGGTGTACTCTTTAACATATCTCTATGAAAATTCATAGAATGAACCCTGAAACTCTTTTGGACATTTAGATTTGAAATGTATGTATCTACCCTTATCATCAATTTGATAAAGACAAATAGGTAACGATAAGCAAAATTTCACACAAAAACTGTATATTAAAAAAGTATTTTGATTTAGACACAGCACAATTATTATTATTGTAATATTTTCCATCTAAAGATTTATGATTAATTACAAAATCAAATCACGAAACAAAGCCATTTTATTTCCTATGAGATACAATCAAAACTTAAATCAAAATAAACATCCTCCCCCACTCACCATAACAATCTCAACAAAGAGTGAAACGGCAACATTGTTGTTAGAACGGGAGCTATATCCAGCCGCGAGTCTTCTGTTTGGGAAAGTTTACTTGGCAACATTGCCTATGACTAGCCAATCAAAGATTTAGGCGGATGACTTCATTGGCCTAACGTGCAAAGTGAATTTCAGTGCTTTTCCCGCTACGTTGAAAATCGGAGAAAAAAATTGAGCTTATTTTTGTCTGCTCTTTCCGATGCGCAAATAAAAAAAAAACATGAAAATGGCCTGTAACATGTCCATTTCGATACATTATTACCAGAGCTTGCAAAACTTTAAAACAAAACCTTGAATCCAAAATAACTATAACTGCCTAGGAATGTTATGAACAAACTTGCCAGTGGTTGTAATCATCTTTGAATATGTGAATATCCCTAGAAGTAGTCAGAAATACAATAAAATTCGGACATAACACATTGTTCTTTTAGATGCTGATATTGAAACATATCCGCCCTCATATGTTGTGTACCTATAAGTTGATTTTTCGACCTTAATGACATTATTCCTTAACTCAGGTCAAAATTGACTGGATATCGACCTTTGTTATAACCCAATAGACAGGTTGCGATAAAGACAAATTTGTGTCTTGTCCTTGAAGGTAACTTTTTGGTTGTTTTGAATAAATTTTAGACTTATTCTCACACCTTATACAGGGTGCCACAGATTCGAGTGCATGCATGAGGATCTCAGTTATTATAAGAAATACAGGGTCGGTTAAATTGTTGCAAAGTTGCACATTTTCATGCTCAAGAAATGCCATTTTGAAATTTGAAAAATTCCGACTACTTCCGAAGATATTCGAAAAAAACCGAAATTTCGCAAAAACGTTCTTATTATTTCCTGCGTTTGTTTGAAGAGATATTTTAAAATAAATTACACTTTGTCATCGCCACTTTTTCTCCCCTACAAGATGGTGGTATCAAATTCGAAATCTGACGTTTCGTCTTCGAGCTGTCATCATCAACTTTAGTTTTTTAAATACGGACCTGGATTTTTCATTTTATTTTAAATTATCTTTTGACATCCTTTAGGCATTGAGGTGCTTGGATGAGGATGTAGAGTGATGGGTTGCCTTAGCAACCTTAATACTTCCAATTATTATTCACCTTTTATTGTTATTTTTAATTATTGGTCAAAATGGCAATATTTTTGAACACTATCACAGTAATTGATTCAGTTTTTTATATGGGATTTTTTTATTTTCCATGTCGTATGTGGATTTAATTTAAATTTATCATTATTGGATATTATTTCGATTTTGGTTCAGTCAATTAGGTTTGTTCAGTTGTGCAGGTCTTCTCATAAGAATAACGTGTCTAATAAAGATGGATTTATGAACCAAACTATAAGGGTGCCTGACTAATTTTCTCTGATATTATTATTTAGATAAGTATTTTTTTTGACGATTGCAATACCTCAATGCCCTAAGGACGTCAAAAGATAACTAAAAATAAAATTAAAAATCCAGGTCTGTATTTGAAAAAAAAAATAAGTTGATGATGGCAGCTCGGAGACGAAACTTCAGATTTTCAATTTGATACCACCATTCTGTAGGGGAGAAGAAGTGGCGGTGACAGAGTGTAATTTATTTTAAAATGTCTTTCCAAACAAACGCAGGAAATAATGAAAACGTTTTTGCGAAATTTCGTTTTTTTTCGAATATCTTCGGAAATAGTCGGAATTTTTCAAATTTCAAAATGGCATTTTCTTGAGTATAAAAATGCACAACTTTGCAACCCTTCAACCGACCCTGTATCTTGCATAATAACTGAGATCCCCATGCATGCACTCGAATCTGTGGCACCCTGTATATGTCATGACTGTATAAGAGACAATGCATGTTTATCTTTTTTTCTTCTGGTCTAGAGTTCTTAGACTGTTTATTGGGACATCAGGTCAATATTTCAAATAATTTGGCCACCCCATTAATTTGAGCGTTTGAGGTTATTCAAGTGGAACGACCTGTGTTATAACTCAACAGACAGGTAGCGATATAGACAGAATGTTGGTCATTATTTTGTGATATTCCACCTAAATTCGGAGGAAATATATTCTTGTCCTTGAAGTCAACTTTTTTGGTTATTTTCAAGTAAGTTTAGACTTCTTCGTATACCTTGTATATGTCTTCGTTGTATATGACACAATCTATGTTTATTTCTAGTAACCTTTAACTATACACGAAAATTATCTAATAGAACTTTATTAAGGTCGTGAATAAGTAATAGTTGCCTCAAGCTGAATAACTGATGATAGCTGTTTATGACATTGAAGTTGAATTGCAAGGTGAAAGAAGGTGGTTTTATACCAAATCAAGACATTTCTCTTTTCTTCTGGTCAAGAGTTCTCAGATTGTTTGTTGGGGTACAAGAGAACAAATGGAGCAAAAGTTTGATTTTTGGGGAAGTAACTTTTTATAATATTTTTTGCTTTCAAGAAAATAAATCTGTTGATGAATAAAATCAAAATTGTTTAACTACATGGCGTCCAAATTGTTTTGTTTTTGTTTTTCAAGTGCATAAAGTACCCATATTTGAAATCTTATAGCAAAATTTAACTTTTAAAAATTTCATTTGTTCACAATAGTATTACATAACATGACAATAATCATTCAAACTCCGCTCCGTCAAAAAAAAACCGCTAGAAGTTTTTGAATATGGATACTTCGCTTTTGAAAAAAAATATTTTTCAACTTTTCGACTACTGCATTATCTCAGTCTTTCAATGGAAACAATAAAATCTTCGTTATTGAACTTTATACAGAAAAACAACGACTCATCTACATAAACTCTGCTGGATACTCGAACTTATACATGCACATTTTTTGGTTAAATTCAAAGTCCAATATCTTTAACGAGAAAATACCGTCCCTACACATGAAAAGTTTCTGGAGTTATGTGTAAAGGAACAAGTGATACAACATTGTGATGACAACCAGATAATAGTTCCTTATCAGTCAGGATTTCGTGCAAACCATTCATGTGAGTCTGTTCTTGTAAATATATGTGACGATTTTTTTGGAGCTATTGACGAAAGTAAATTTGTGTTGGCTGTATTTTTAGATTTTAAAAGAGCTTTCGAAACAATAGATAGAGACATTTTATTGAGCAAGTTGGAACGTTTTGGTATTAAAAATACTTCTCTGTTATGGTTTAAGTCGTATCTGTCAAACAGGGAACAACGTGTTAAATATAAGAATAGTTTGTCTGAAACAGCTTATGTCAGATTTGGTGTCCCGCAAGGTACTGTGTTGGGTCCGTTGTTGTTTTTGTTATACATAAATGATATGGGGAGTGTAGCGGGGAAGTGCAGGATGGAGCAGTTTGCGGACGACACTATGATATACATTGTTGGAAGTGACCTAAATTCATTAGTACTTGATATGAACAATCAACTTGAAGAACTATTCACCTGGCTTTGTAGCAATAGGCTCAGTGTCAATTTTGAAAAAACTAAATTCTGCCTTTTTGGGAAACAATCTAGACTGAAGCATGTAAATGAAGATAGTATAGGAATTTTTATTAACAGCCGAAAAATAGAACATGTGAACCAGATTAAATATTTGGAAGTTATTCTGGACCAGCATCTCAATTTCCATGCTCATTGCGATTATGTTATGAGAAAATATTCCCAAAAAGTAGGCTTCATTATGAGAGTTGGAAAACAGTTATCGAATGAAACAAAATTATTGTTATACAATGCCATTGCTGCTCCCCATCTACAATACTGTTCCACAATATTCTATAATGTACCCAAATATAAGACTGACTTTATCCAAAGAACACAAAATAGAGCAATGAGACTGATTTTAAAATGTGATAAATATACACCCATCAGATTAATGTTAAATGTTCTCAACATGTTGCCTGTGAAACAAAAAATTGTGTTCGATGTCTTTATATTCATTTTTAAGATCAACAAAAAGTTATTACCTGTTTATTTGCAAGATAGAGTCAAATACTTTAGAGACGTCCATAGTTATAACACAAGAAACTGTAACGATTTAATACTTAACAAATGTGTTACAACTCAAATGTTAAATTCAATTTTATGTAGAGGACTTAATGATTTCAACCAACTAACACATGTCTTGGAATCCTGTGATAATCTGACTGAGTTTAAAAAATTATTGAAAGAACATGTGAAGAGTCAATTTTGAATGTGTACCTATGCTTCTTTTGCGCTTTTGTTTGTCATTTTTTATTGTCATGAAGTACCTATTTATTTTTGTAAACATGATTAGGATATATATATTTTTATTTTTCATTTTTACATCGATGTTCATTTTCATTCTTATCTTTGTTGCATATTGTATTATACTATATTTCTGTAGCTATTATGCTAAATAAAGAAATTACTTACTTAAAAAGAAAGAGATATTTTGATACGGTTTGCGGATTTTTGAAGCTTGTTCCGTCCAGATTGGGATGCAATGAATTAATCTATAGTGGAAACAGAACATCATGATATACAGGGTGATCCATGAAGTCATGCAAAAAATAGATTTTTTTATGAGTATGTCATTCCAGTGGGCATTGAATTGAAGCGATACAATATGGTTTGTTACTATGTTGACTATATCATCCTCCTATTTTTGTCAGTTTAAAAATTCAAAAACGCCTCCAATATGTATAAAAAAATGCAACTCTACTGAAAAATTTGCAGATCGATTGGTGGGTTCCTTGAGGGTGGCGAATCTTTCTCAACATGTCGTGGGACCGATGAACTCATGATTTGGTTGAGGCTAAAATTTTGAACAGCTGTTCTTTGATAGCCCACAATCATCCAGAAAAATTGGCGGATATAATTGCCGCTTCCTTAAGGGTGACGGATCATCCCCAACATGTGGGACCAATGAACATTTCATAATATGATCCAGTTATGACTCAATTATTAACCAGTTGTTCCTTGCTAACCTATTTCATTCAGAAAAGTTGGCGGATCGATTGGCCAATTACTTAAGGGTGGCGGATCACCCCCAACATATCACGGAAATATTGAACTTTTTATAATATGATTCAGTTGAGGCTGAATTATTCACCAGTTGTTTTTTGGTACCCTGTTATCATCCAGAAAAATTGGTGGATCGATTGGCCAGTACCTCAAGGGTGGCAAATCAACCCAAATATGTCACGGAAATATTGAACTTTTCATAATGATATGATTGACTCAAGGCTGAATTTTTCACCAGTTATGCTTTGTCTCCAATCATCCAAAAAAATTGACGTATCGATTGGCGGGTTCCTTAAGAGTGGCGGATCAAGTCGTTTTGCCAGGTACCTACTTAGAATCACTATTTTTGTCCGTCAATTGACATATACACTTGAAATGGCTTGCCACAACAACATACTAGAATATTCAGCCTTTTACTGAATCATATCATAAAAAGTTCATCGTTCCCACGATATGTTGAGGCTGATCCGCTACCCTTGAGGAACCGGCCTATCATATCCGCCAATTTTTCTGGAAGATTGTGGAGTACCAAAGAACAACTGGTAAAAGATTCAGCCTTGACCAAATGATTATAAGATGCAAATTTTTTCACATGTTGGGGAATTCCACCACCCCCTTGGATCCACGATCAGGGCGAACCCTCTTGGATGGCACTCGATTAGGGTCCGTACAACATTCTCTTAAAAAATAAGCCTTAGTCAAATCATCACTGAAAAATGTCACTGGCTCTTAGACTTTTGCCATTTATGCCTGTTGTAGCTCAAAGATAAGATATCAGTTCACACCTGATGACGATCAAAGATACTATTGATCGGAACTTCGGCGTCGTGTTATCCAAATAAAATGAGGAAGATGGAAATCCGAAACTCTGCTTCTTTCTCAAAATCTACATCGTCTACAACCTTCAAACAAAAAATGGAGCACCTTGACAGTGTTTGTCTGGAAAATTGAAAGAGTAATAGAAAGTCGATTGTTAGTGATGACATAATATGACACGTTATCAATCAGAATTTCAGAATCAAAATCAGACGATCGAACTGTTTTTTCAATTGAATCACTAACATGCTTGACCAAACGAAAAACTCACCTGTTATGGATGATGAGATATACGTGCCAAAAACAGTCTTCTCGCAACAATTCTTGATTTTGCTGTCCAATTTTTTCCGTACGTGATTCTATTCGGTATTCTCGTCAAGCAGAACAAGTCGTGTCAGAAAGAAACGCGTCAAATAAATATTACATTTTCCATGCCATTTGGCGTTGAACCTCGTTTCATATCAAACTAATGCTTTCAACTTCTGTCACATGAGAAACCGATGAAGATAAAGACATCTTTATTTGATTTGAAAATCCTATGTATTTACTCAAGTCAACTTTTTATTTGTACTTTCATGAACTGATGGTAGTATAGATAGGCCCTGCTTGAAAAATATAAACAAAATTGTTGTTGGTTTCTCGGCCTCCTCAGTTGTTATAAAAAAATTCATACTTCCTGACGCTCAAGTCAATTCGTTCACCTATGTTACATCGGTTTTGTTCATATCAAGAAAGCAGAATATGATGTTTTTCTCGAGATTGATAAGAGATCTATTGTAGCTATTAACAAATTATTGTTGCAAAAACACTTTTACAGGAGTAAGTGAAATTAAACCCAGGATTCAACACCCCATGATTTCGCCCGTCTAAAAAATTCTACCTCTCTAAAATACCTCCATTGTGACTACGAAAATCGAAAAAAAAACGCGAACATTGAATTCTTGAGAAAGAGAAAGAGGCTGTTAACCTGATTTGAATAGTAGATTGAAACTAGTTTTTTTCTGTGGAAGATGGGTACAGAGCCGTGATAAATGATGAGAGTTACATCAATGCTAGCAGCACCCCCCTGAAACCAGTTATATACTGAATATAAATCATTAGTCAGACGGCATGGCAACTACTCACAGAGATTTATCCCTCACGAAACTGGCATCAGGAGGGCACTGCTCATATGAATGTAGCTTTCAATATTTCTAAAACCATTTCTCTCCACTAATTTTTCTGTGTGAGGTTTTTTCAAGAGAACACCAAAGAACAAAATTTACGTTTTCCGAAATTAGCTCTCTTGAGTTGAACAAATCTACATTTTTTCATGGATAATGTTTGAAGTATATTTTGTTCTATTCTTATTTGTTTTCAAAATTTTAATCCATAAACATGCTGTTGGGCTCTTCAACTCCTGTCAAGGTAACCATCTTCAAGTTTCAGAGTCACATACAGTCAACATCCATACGCCAAATTTAGATACCTTACCTGGATAAAGATAAAAGTTGTTCTGATTGATCATTATTTGTATCGTACTCTTGAAATACTGTTCACTATTTACATAAAAAAATGAAAAATCCAAGCTTCTTCACCAGCTGACTCTCGCGCGCGCTTCTCTATCAGCTGTGTTCCCACGCGCATATTCTCAAGCTCGTTATTGCCATGGTTGCCAAAGTCTTTTTTCTCGTCGCATCGATCAGATGATTGACATCAGAAGCGTGGTGATTGCCACAGTACTTCTCTCAAGTCCATTCAAGCGGGATGTGATGCGATGGGCTCTATGAAAATCCGAGGGTTCACTGAGGCGTCTGTGTTTGTGAAAAATTCTCGAGGCACCCGCAAGGCTGTTCCATACAACATTTTCACAAAAGATGCCTAATTCGTACCATGGTTTTGGTGAACGCATTAGTTGCTTTTTATTTGCATACTGGATCAGTTCACTTCTGAATGAACTGACCTGAAATGATCTGATCCAAAAACCATCAAATAAAACTGAATTTGTTATTCTGTTATTGGTTTTGGATGATGTCAGTGTCAGGGTCATCATTTATAGCCAAAAAAAAGTTCTTTTCTCCAAATTTTTGGATTAAGGGCAAATTTTATATATTTTTATGTGGTTTGAGGGTTGGGCTGTTGCGAAATTCACGCCTTATATCCGTGAAAACAACCACCACCTTTCACTTCTGACCAGTTCACTTAAGTGATAGAAATTTGCGGGTGGTAGAGTTGGGGGCAAAGGGGAAAGTGACCAAATCACTTACAAATCAGATGAGGGGGTCAACTCTTCCCGTTCGCAAATTTGAGACGTATACGCAAAAATGCGATCACCACGTTATTTCAAATGATGCTGATCGCACAATTGCGTATACGTTTTAATACGGATGCTCAAAAATTGACTCCCAGTTTGTAAATGAAACGTCCTAGATGTCAAATTTTAGTGCTCTGGGTCAAATTGACCTGATTTGAGATTCAAATAAAAAGCAGCTATCAATGCTGATTTTGATGTGCAGTGCCAGCGTTCGATTAAACCATTAGATTATGGGTGGTATGGTCATGTTCTCGTCTTTTTACATCCTACAAGTTTTGCAAGTGTGTGGATTCGAATTGCATTCTAGATCCGTGATTATGGTTGTTGGTGTATCACAATTCAAAATCCAGTTATCAAATAGAGCAACGATCACGGTGTCGGCAAGTATGTCTATGAAAAGAACAGCTACAGGCCACCTGGAAAATCGATCTATTATCGTCAAGCAGTAATACAGGTACTGCTTTCACTTCTGGCAGAATGATGATGTCAAGGTGAATGTGATTGAATCGGTCATCTGGCATGTCTATGTGACTGGGTCGGAGTTTGGTGTGTCTCTGAATTTCCGTACGTTGGCATGGAAAGCATTGCTCGGTCCAGGTGTTAGCATCTTTTCTGATTTCTGGTCAGATGTATTTTCTTGGAGTTGTCGGGACGTAATCTTCTTTTCTGGATGGACTAAATCATATGGGACTGCCCCGGGCACTGCTGGATGGTCTGATTACACCGTTGTCTAGAAGACGATGAACTTCGGCTTTGGCTGCTATGGCTTTTTCACCGTAGAGTTTCCGAAATCGCTCTGTAACGGGTGCACTGTTGTGGTGATGTGTGGTGATATGGTGCGCTAATGATTAGTTTTTGTTTTGTACTGAATTGTGTTGGCGTTGTAATTTGAACACATTGTTGCAGTAGTTCGGCATAAGGCATTTTATTGTTGATAGTTGAGATGCTGTGGATGTCAGTGATCAACAAATTGCCCTCTGTGGGGGGTCAGTTAGCAAGTCTATCAACTGTTCATTCTTGAGGTCAATAAGTGAGTGGGAATAATCCAGAAAGTCTGCACCACTTATAACATCATGAACGTCGGCAACAATGAATCTCTAGGTCAACTTCCTGCGTAAATACAATTCAACATCCACTGTTCAGTGTCCAACTGTTGGTTGGGGTTGTATCAGCAGCAAAAAGTGCTGATTCGCTGTCTATTGTCATGTTTTGAAACATACAAGCAAGAAAAATTGAAAGAACAGATCCAGAGTCTAATAAATATTTTTTGGAAGTGTTTTTATCAAAAATGTGTAGTCCAACATCACTTGAAAAGTTTGTGATACTTTGTATACTGCTGTCGTCTACCGCTTGAACATCCGTTAGACATCAGTTTTCCGGTTCTTGTTTGAATTGCAGGTTAGAGTGCAGCGTTTTGTGTTGCTGCCAAATTTTTGGTGAAAGAAGCATATACTTGACAGTGACTGGCTCGGCGATCAAGAACTGTTTTGACTGTAATCACGAAAGCGAGAGCGACTACGTTGGTGGCGATTATCGTTGGATTTGGAGTTCACTTGTACTTTGATATCATTTGACTCCTTGATGATGTAATCAACGGTATTTTGAAGTTCTGACAACTGCAATTCAACTGAAGGAGGATCTGTTGGAGCCTTGGGTAATGATGGGTAAATAGTGGTTGCGACAGACGAAGTTAGGGCATGAGTGTTGTCAAGTGTAACCGTTTCTATCAAGCGATCGACCATTTCAGCCAGGGCATCAAGGTTTATCTTCGCTGAGATGATTAACATGGGTCTTATTGTAGTTAGACATCTACTCACTCGAAGGTTAAGCAAAATTTCGCATTAATGCTGTTGGCTGCAAGGTCCCTTATCTCCCGTAGCAGCTGGGCCGGTTTGTTATCCCCCGAAACAAGGTTATTTAATAGGCGATATATTTGTTTTTGTCATGATTCTGTGATTCTCTTGTTGATAATTTGTCATATTTATTATTGGATGGTGGTGCACTGATCACAACACTAATTTGCTGTAACGTATCTGAATCCAAGGCTCGAAGTATTCCATTGTACGTTGTCACTACGTATTTCTAAGGCGTTGGACTGGGCTTCAATAAGGTAAAACCAAATGTCTGGTCAATCTTTCATAAAGTTTGACAGCTGCGGTTTGTTCACGACTGATATGTATTCTGGATCAAATAATTGCTGCATGGCTGGGTTTTTTTAAAGTCCTAACTAAAAATATTTTATTATCTTGACGACCAAAAACCTGAGTGTCAAGGTGGAGACTCAAAGGAAAAAAGCACCGTTGATACTTAACGGTGCCATATATACGTGCAATCACAAACAAAATGTCAGACAACGCAGAGTGTGTTGAATGCGCGTGAGACGACCAGTCCATGATGTGCTCCAAACCCAGAACAGACCCGGTAGAGTGTGATAACTGTAGTGGAACAAACCCGGCATCATATCAGGGATGTCCCAGGCAACCTAATCAGAAAAGTCATCCCCCTGAGGAGATACAATAGTTAACTTTGAATCGAGAACTCAAATTATTTCCACCAGCGCAATGTCGTATGGTGTGGCAATGATGCGGAGCGTCTAAAGCAATCGAAGCTCCCTCACTTCAAATCAGATCAAAATCAAAAATGAACTCCATAGTCTTAGAATAAATTTCCCAGTGACAAAGCAACCTACAGTTGATAATTCAAATAAGTGCGACTTATGCGGAAAAAACAATAAACGTGAAAATACTGAGAAGTGATGGTACTCTCAAAATTCAACCTATACCAAGAAGAAAATTCTAAAATATGCAATACTCAATCGTATAAAGCTCATCCAGACTATCGTATCCCTTCTTAGATTTTAATGTTGAAGTGCTATTTCTGACATCAAGAAGCAAATTATTAGACATCTTTCACGATCATATAAAAAAAAAATGTATACTCATAAAAGTTCTTGTTGCTATTGTACTCCAATAAGCGAAGGTTTTTGCAAGAAAAAAATGTTAAAGTTTTTTCTCACTGGTTTTATATGATTTTATGGCTGGCGACTCTGAAACTGAGGCATGCTACCTTGCCAGGCATAGGATTCACAACAAAAGTTGCATTGAACTTCGAACTTTTGGCATTTTTTTTTGTTTTTCAACATTAGCTCAAAAACTAACCGTTTTCTGCTCCAACTGTAATACACCAAATGGAGCACACAAAATCGCCTACAAACACGTATAATAACTTTTAAATTCAGACGATGAATGACGTGGTCAGATCGTATTGTAAAAATGGGATTTCTTGACCTTGTGCTATAGCACTTGAAAAAGTTATTTCAAATACGCGCTGGCGCTATCAATTTGCAAAATCTATTGTTTTATGATAACATGGTGTTTCCTTTAAGAAATTGGCAAACGGGAACATACAATCATGGTCAACATACACGTTTACTATGAACAAGATTCATTATATTGGCAAGAAAACAATAGGCTTTTAATCCGGAAAAAAAAATATGCTAAAAACTGGCAAAGCGCTGTTGGCTCTCAGAACCATCATCAATACTCCCAATAGACAGGGCACCGATAATGGCTCTGATACTGTGACCACAAACCTACTGTTTCTTTGCTATTATTTCGAGATCAGCAACACAGCCATGCGTTCCTACCAAAATGTACCTTCCATGTCTCTGCACATAAGACTTTCTAATTATTGACAGAGAAGAGATAAAGTGATTGGTGAAATACCCTGTAACTGTGTTGCTGGGCTGCAGCTTTGGTGGAGGAATGGATGCTACATTTCCGTAACCGTAAATGCAGCTGACCTTTGAACATTGAACGACTAGAAGCAATAACAAACATTGTTGTGTGAGACGAACATGTCAATGTGAATATGGGGTTGAAGGGCATAAGCAAGCTGCTTGTTTGTCATATCTCTTCACTCGAAAGTCCTTTCACCAGATTTTCTGTCACCAATTTTTAATAATGATGACTTGATGCTCACTAACATAGGATAAATGTATGCTCTTTAATATTTAAGAAGAGTGTAGTGTTTTTTTTTATGTTTTCTTTGATTTTTTACACTAATGGCCGATTGCACCAACTTATTTAAGGGCTACTTAACGCTTAGGAACCCTCAACTTCAAGTTTTTGTTTGTACCAACGTTGAGGAAAGCTTAAGCTTCCCTTAACGCTCCTTTTATATAAAGTCTTCGTTGATGACCACTTAACGCTGACTTACCTCTGTGAATGATAAAAATTTGAGGTTGTGATACAGTTGTTATTGTCGTTACTGGCTTTTTATATCAATTATTGATTTTCAAAGACATTTATGATTTATTTTTGAAAATATATCGACGCCGTGTGTTAAGTTATATAGGAGTTTGACTACGACATTGTATAATTTTAATGTGATTGCGCCTGTTGTCTGCCATTTAAGACATTCGCTCCAAGTTCAATTCAGATTTGAGAAGTATATTCAGATTTTAATCACTAAAGGCACATCATCCATCTGGTTGTATATACCAATATTAAGTAGAATCCGTCTGAATGAAAACATCATTTTTAATTTTTTGTCCCTTTAGCCGTGGCAGCATCAGTAATATAAATTACATTAAAAAATACTTTCAAGAGTCTCTTGAACAGTCCACTGTCATAAGTGGTGAGAATGGATTACTTGAACTATTTGGAGTTTGGATGATACACTCGACCAGAAAACCTACCTCGAAAAATGTATGAGCGTTCAAATCACAGGAAATGGATCATAGGGTTTTTTAGGAGACTCTATTGAGATAAGCAAACTGTTTCAAATATCTTGACTCAGATGGAAGATCAACTCGAATATGGTCATGACAGGTGAAGTACATAACTTTCAGGGTTTCTTTGTTTTGCATCAATTCCCGTGTGTTTAGAAAAAACCTGCCAAAAACGCGATAAATTAGCAGTGGTCAGATAAAACTTGTAAACAATATCATCAAAACATGTAACAACCATTCTGTGAACAAAAACAAATGAAAAAAAAAAACATATCGCATTGTTCTCGTCAGGTTTTCAACCTAAATAATGGAAAAGTTACTAGAAATGACTAAATTTGATCAACGTTGCCAAATCTAAGACACACTTAGTTAAGGGCCTCAAAAAGTGTTGGTGCAAATGAAAAAAAAACGAATTGAGGGCTGCTTAAAATTCAAGGCCCCCTTAGTTAAGTCTTTGTTAAGTGAAGGTTGGTGCAATCGGCCTAAAGAAGCTCATGAGAGAAATTCTTATCACAACGACAACGTCGGATACCTGAATCGATCTATGTGAAATGCGTTGCCATGGCGTTGACAGAAGCGTCATAGTGATGGTTGTCATTTTCCAGTTGAGAATAGTTTTTCATCGTGCTGGAGAAGATTTTGTCTGGCAGTCATGCTAAAAAAGTGCTGTTTTTGTGTAGCTTCTACATGGATGGGTGGATTGTATACATCTTATCATAGATAAGTTGAGATAACATATCATAAACATTCTCAAAGGAGCAATGTTCATGGTTGCAATAAATGAATTTTCACTATACTCAGCACAGTTCTCTGTAGAAGTCGAAGTAGAATCGTTTAGCATGTATTCTTGATAGATAGAAATTGTTGACAGCTGTGATCTCTGTTTTATATTATTTCAAAGGACGTCAACGTCCCATCATCGCGTGTCAAAACAAGAACAAAATGTTATTGACCCAAACAAATCGCTTACGAGCGGGGTGTTATGCTTATTCTAGTCGTTCAATTTTCGAAGCTGCTGACCATACCACTGTTATGACAAATTCTGTTCTTAGAGTTAATTTTGGGGTATACGACTTCATCAGAAAAACTCAAGAGTTGTATTGCCACAAATCATGGGTTTATCAGTGTTAGAAGTAGGTAGGTGAGTCCCTTTGTTTGTAGCACGAATTACGATCTGTATGTTTATGCTGTTTCTCTTGGTATACAGGCACTTCAAATAAAAAAACAGTGAAATGGAAAATAACTTTCACAATTCAACAACTATCAAGTTTTATTGATCTATCTGGAGCACTTCGCTTTAACGAGTTCATCAGCATCACAGGAAGAAAACTCGTAATAATTCTCACATCGTTGACTCAACAGAATTATCTAAATGTTCTATTACTTGATGAAAACTTCCAAACGGCTTCCCGGTAATATAAATTCAGCAGTGTTGAAGACGTGATCAAGTTATGAGCGATTTCATCATAATAATATTAGGATCTAGTGACTACACTTTTTTCAATTGTATTCTAGAAAGGGAATAATGTGATCGAGCAAGATAAGTCAAATTTTAAAAAATGGTATTGTGATCCAGATTGAAAAGTTGTGAGTCTGAAATGAGAAATTGATTTCCAGAAAGTATGACTTGTAATTCAGAAATAGGAAAATCTGATTCAGAATTGGTATGGTAACATGTAACTCAGAATCAGTAAATGCATACTATGGGGGTTTTTGTTGATTTGGATCTTCTGCGCGGAGTTTGCTATGCTTGCTTATACTATGTATATCTACTTTGTAGTACAGAGAGTCTCACTCATTTGCCATGAGCGCCGTTAAGGACCCTCTTTTCCGTTTCATTGCCACCACACCAGCAGCAGAAATAACACCAACTTTCATATTCGGACCTCGAGCTGATGGACACAGTTGAACTGTGTTATGAAGAACGTCCTCCACATCGTCGACAAAATAAAGTCGAGTTTGTCCTACCCTGAGGTACATATTATTCAGTTCTGGATAACATAAGTATTTTTAAAATGTGTACTCTTCCCCGTAGCTGCAAGGATTCAGGCTTGGTCGAAAAAGACAACAGGAAAGAGGTCGAAGAAAGTACTTTTGAAAAAAAAAAAATCCAAAACCATAAACATGACATAATGTCGATACCAATAAAAATGTTTTACCTTCCCGACGACCGACATCTGGACCAAACAAATAGTTATTGATAATCCGTATGCTATAGCATCAAGTCACCTCTATTTAACCAAACTACAGCAAAACACAAATTCCTTTATCGGGACAATCGGAAGCATGTGAGCCGAGAATAGATGTAAAGGTAACGATCAAAGAGAATTTGATTGACTCAGTAAATAAGTTAAATCAGGCATTGTCGGGCTTAGGTAAAAAGACAAAGCGTGAACATGCCTGCATCACTCGTAGTTACACGAAATCAATTACAGGAGAACGTTCTATTATTGGGAAGTGGGACAGGACAGGTCGTGTCGTAATAGCAATCTGTTAATTACAATGGGTTTCGGAAACTACAGCGTTAAATGCACCAATATTTTTTGAACCTTGTCTGAATTTTTGTAGTAGAATATTTATCATAAAATTTTGAGTAGTTGAACTGGATGAGATAACACATAAATCTTCTCTGCTTTGAATTAAACCCAAGCATAATATTGTTTGGTCATCTTAGCTCTAATGAGAGAACCCAAAATAAAAATAATTTGTCAGCGATGAATGATGAATGATGGTCGAAGAGATAAGGTTGTGGTTCAGAGTTGAACCTGATCTTTGAAATACTCATATAAATATATTAGCTTATTCTAAATCCAAATCTACAGTGTGTCCCCGGATCAACGCATGCACCTATTCATGCGTTGATCCGGGAAAAGACAAAAAAAAGTGTATTGAAATTTCATCCTCTGCGGTTAAGCCCTGCTTGGATAAAAAATAATTTGTGTCATAATTTTAATTTTGAAAAATCAAGCATGTCTTGGGAATCAACCTAGAAGCTATTTTTCTTACTAGTGAAGTGCTTCTTCTATAGGAGATACGACAAAATGTTATTGAACAAACTTGTTTGAAATAAAAAAACTGAGTAAGAATGCAAAATTCCAAAACCCTCCGCCTACGTTGATTTTTTGAAGATATCAGGAAAGTTCATCATCAAAAACTCTCTAAATGATGAATTACGCAAGCAATTTTGCAAATCAAAAACGAATTTCAAAATAAAAAAAACACAAACAAACTTAAAATATCAAGATTTGATTTATTTTTATACTATTTTGAAAACTTGAAATGACAAATCACAAAATATCATTGTGGGCCGAGGGTTTTGAAATTCCGCGTTCTCATTCAGTTTTTTATTCTGAGCAACTTTCTTCAATAATATTTTGTCATATCTCTGGCAGAAGAAGCACTTAACTGGTGAGAAAAATAGCTACTAGGTGAATTTCCAGGACATGCTTGATCTCTCGAGACTAAAATTATGACACAAATTAGTTTGTATTCAAGCAGGGCTGAACCTCAGAAGATGGAATCACAGTTCAAACATTTTTTGTCTTTTTGACCTATTCATGCGTCGATCCGGGGACACCTTGTATATCTATACCATTTCTTCATTCTATCATTTACAAAAGATTAATGCTCGTACCTATAAAGTCAGTTTTTCTTAAATGCCTGACATGTGCAAAAACTGGAGGTTAAAGGTTGGTAATCTTGAATAGATTACTCGCAATTTGAAATGGAAAAGGTAGACAGGGTAAGAATTTACCGAACACCAAACTTCACCTTGACTTTAATATGTCAACATTTTATGAAATTTTGTCATGTCGTACGGAAAACATTTATCCAGCAGAGATTAAAGCTGGGCCGAGAATAATATTGTTTTAATACTACTGTTTGATGTTTTTTGTCATTGATTTCGCTTTCATCCATTATAGAGCCATGAGTCATTACTAGATCTCATTAGTTCGAATAATGGGGGCTATGATTGAACGTCTATTACTCGCAATTTGAAATGGAAAAGGTAGACAGGGTAAGAATTTACCGAACACCGAACTTCACCTTGACTTTAATATGTCAACATTTTATGAAATTTTGTCATGTCGTACGGAAAACATTTATCCAGCAGAGATTAAAGCTGGGCCGAGAATAATATTGTTTTAATACTACTGTTTGATGTTTTTTGTCATTGATTTCGCTTTCATCCATTATAGAGCCATGAGCCATTACTAGATCTCATTAGTTCGAATAATGGGGGCTATGATTGAACGTCTACGATAACTAAACGTATACGTTGGGATTGTTTACAAATGCAAATGTTCCATTTGCTAACAGCATAACCATGATGAAATGGACATGTTAAGTTAACGTAAACGTTCAATTATTAGATAGTTGAAGTGCTTCCATTCACGTAGACGTAAACGTGGTGATTGACATCTGGGCAAGCGCACTTCGTTTTTTCTCACGTTTGCGTTTACGGACTTACGTAACCTTGCGTGTGTTCACGTATTGCACGTTATCCCTTATACGTAATCCGAGGTTTGCCGATCGAGTCTCCGATTTTGGATAATCTGCCAACGAATCAATTTTGGACATCACACGTCATATTTTTATTTGGCCTCAAAATTCAATAGCCACATTGTCACAAACATCGCTTTTTTTCTACTTTTACAGGTCGAAAAACTATATGTAAACACAACAAATCAGGTTAAGTCAGCTCGCTACGTTTCACGTACGTCAAATGCCACACTTCAACTAGCTTTTGGAGCAATACGTAGACGTGAACTTCATGCGTTAACGTATTACGTTAACGTCTACGTCTTGGCTCAACTTCAACTGTCTATTGTCCCCAATATCTGGGCACTTAAGGAATACATAATATGATAATATTACAAATCATATTATATCATTTTCTAGATTTAGCAGAAGACTATTTTGAAAGTTCTTGAAGAAAAGGAAACAACCGCAGAGAAAAAAAGCTTGAGAAGGGAAAAAAAGGTTCATGGATTTAACCACATTTTTTCCAGGAAGGAAATTGAGAGATTTATTTTTAAAAGTTTGGAAGAGGGGATACATTTTTCTTTGTCAGATATATCAGCTTACGTGTGGGAAGTGGTTGATTTTGATGGATCGAGAAGTCTTCTGCACATAATTATAAGGGATACGGGTTTTGAAAAAACATAAAATTGGATGTAGTTCCGATTGTACCAAAATGCAATTGTGGAATTTGGCAGAGCCTTTGGCTAAAAGTTCTTGTGGTGAAAAGTACGTAGTCGACGAGTTTTTTCATCCGCAGGGTTATGAAGTTCTTCGACTGCCCCCGCATATCACTGTCAGTATAACCCTATTGAAATGATATTGGCATTTTGTAAAACTCATTACAAGAAAAACATTACAAATTCCAAATTAGTCGGTGGTGATGAAGTTTCACAAGTGTGGTCTGAGTCATTACCAAATTCAGTATAGATATGTGGAATAATTGTGTTAACCATACAAAAAAATTAATTAGAAACGACTGGACTAGTGTAACTAGTATTAACGAGGCACCTCGTTTAATAATATCATTTGAAGACGATTCATCATCTTTTAACAATAAAATCAAGAAAAGGAAAGATGGAAGAGAGAATATAGAAAAAAGGCGGTGGTTCTCTAACCATTTGGGATACAGATAAGGGGTGGTGCAGACTGGTGAGCTGCTAGAATCAAACGGAGGGGGTCATGGGTAAAACACTCTCAAATGACAGATGTTTCAGACTCTGAACTTGCGTCACCCGTTTTCAACACCCAACTTCACGAAGCCGACGAAAACGGCAAACTTGCTAGGTACCCAAATGAACAGCATTACCCAGAAAAATACACTATTTATTTACAACTTACAATGAAATGAAATATCACAAATCACTTATCGACTCACTTATCGATATCGACTCCTACGCTTTCTACACTGTATCGATACCGGAGAAATACGGGTCCTTTATTGTGTGATCGTGATCTAATTATTGTAGCGAAGTCAGGTTGTATGAGTGGAAGTGAGGGGGCCTATCGTTCGAATATGGGAGGGTTCAAGTCCAGGATTTTTCCCAAAAGTCGGAGGTCGGTTCAGGAAAATTCGCCAGAATATGGTACGTTTTATGGGGGATGCAAATATACAGACTGATACAAACAGGAAACAGTAATAGCAACGGTAATAGGCCTGAAAAGCAGAAATGATCGCAAATAGACAGGGAAGTTCAGAGTTTGTGCAGTATTGAGGGGCCTTGGCACGTGTTTGAGTTGTAACTGGAGAAATCTTCACGGAAAAATCCTCAAATTCGCACTAGGGCGCTTAGCACAGCTAATAAAGTCAGAGATGTCGCCAAAGTTGGATAAATCCGGAAAATCCACAGAAAATCGGCAAAATAAGCCACGAGGTATGATTACTCCAGTAACCTCAAACTTTTAAACTGAATTCTCCCAGAATTTCTTAGGAAAAAACAAGAACCCAGAAGTCTGAGCGACGTTGCCACACTGACAAACTCATCTGGTTTTAGCCGAACTGAGACACCCTAAAGTTATCGCTGAACTGGAGTTTAGTAAGTGAGTGGCCAATTATTGATTATTTTGATAAAATAATTAACACACTGAGTAGAACCATCTATTCAAAATATAATTTTTGATTCATGTTAATTTTGTTTCTGAATGTTCCATACAACTTGTATAATAACGGATCATTCCATTTATTATGACATTGATTTTCTGTGACATTAGGAGTGTTCCGTGATTTCGTTAAAATAGAATAGTGACCAGGGAAAAAAAAAATAGGGTTTGGTTGCGAGGTAACGGGGAATAACAGTAGTAGAGAATGAGGGTTTTTCGATGGATTGAAGTAACACATTTTTGGGGTAATGGTAGATTTTGAAGGGATGTATTGGAGGTGAATAGTTGTGAATTGTGGTTGATAATCAGATATTTGCAGGTCAGTAAAAAGAAATTAATAATAATGTTGATTATTCAATTTGTACTGATGGTTTTCATTTATTGTTCCGTAATTGCATTTGCTGTATTTAATCAAACTGTTTTATGCTGCGTGAACAACTTTGATTTAAATTAAAATCAAGATAAAGAAATTGCTCTTTTTCCGTACTGGAATTTTTGGTACTACAATTATTGCTGCTTTATGCTTTATGCATGCTTTATATCGACTGAACTGATTTTTCTAGAGTTGAGTTGCCTCCCGTAATTGAGGGACCTCATGTATAGGCTCTAGATGTGACATTTTATCACCCTGACGAGTGAATATCCTAGTAAAAGAACAGATCTTCTAGCCATCATCTAGAAATATTGTTTCAATCTACCAACTATTACTGGGTTGCCTCCCGTACGGGACCTCAGTATTCTCAACAAACAATCTAGAGATATTGTTGTTGTTTAATTCCCTACACCTAAGTATAATGGCGGTATATAATCACAGAAGAAACCAACTATACAGAAGCGAAGGCATTTGTCGGCGCCTTTGATCTTCTTGTTCCCGTTTTGAACAGCTGACGATAACACATTTTCACGCTGGTACACTGAAAAAACTTTCTGGCTGGAAAGTTGGTCGCACACTGAGAAAAAATTCTTTTATTTTGAATGGTTGATTTTCTTGTCATTACAGTATTCTTACTTCTGTTCCATGTTATTATGGCAAATCAAATTAGAAAATGTTGATCGATATTGGTCTAAACTATGGAAAAATATGATTTTAAAGAAAAATCTCGAGAAAAATTTATCCTTTTAAAAACTTTTCAAGCTTCCAATGTCCAATGTTCCTACCTATTCTCTTCGCATTATCTTTGAAGTTGTCGGGAAGAGAATCTAATGACTTTTGAGAATTTGAAAAAAGTGAATAAAGGTTGTGGTGATACCTATCGTCTTATATTTTTCAGTTTCTTCCAGGTTACGGATTAATGATCGACAAACTGGAAGCTTCACAATATAGTTTTTTTAATACACCAGACACTGAACTGGACCAAAGAACCTCAACACACATAAACACAAGTACACAAACCACAAAATACAGTAAAAAAACACAAGATACTTATTGATAAACAAACAGATCGAACATCGAAGCAACGCTTCATCTACCTATTCCTATTGTCATCTAACGCTTCTTGCTTCTTGTAATCTGAGAGTATTGTCCGTTGTGTAATGGCGGACTTGATCATGCGCACTGAAAATTGGCACACGAAAATTGCAGAGCCTTCGCTTCTGTATAGTTTGTTTCTTCTGTGATATAATATTGCGACTATTATTAGACATTTTTCGTTGCTCAAAAAAAAGAAGCTCCGGTTAACGCTAATTGACAACTTTGACATTTGGATGTCATTTATCGTATATCGATACCGATAAATGCCGGTTGTTAACGGACGATAGTCATAGCGGTTAACGTAGCGAAGGCATGCGCAGTAGAAGAAAATACCTTATTTGACATTTGATTTTCAATGTTTCGAGGTTTGATTTTATTGTTTTTGTTTATTCTTTCGCTAGATCCAAGACCAAGACAATTTACGCAATGAATCCAGATCAAGAAACAGCAAGTTTCTTAAAAACAATCAGGCGAAACCAAATTACCGATGAAGATGACCAGATCTTACTCACTGAAATACTGGCAAGTAATCTATATGGGGATGTTTCTAAATAGAATGTGGTTGTTCCCAATTTTTTGGAGGTCACTAGAAAAGAGGTGTCTGTGAGGAGAGTTAAGAACATATTACATATGTATTGAAAAAGTTTGAGGAAAAGGAAAAGGTCAACGGATCAGATGATGTGAATGTCGGCCCTATATTGGATGGCGTTGTTGTTCAATACTTCTTATAACATGGTATTTTCAAAATCAGAATAGGATTCGTCACTGGAGCCCAATAATACCATATATCATCAATTCCATCTTGTATTCCACTTCTATTAAAAGTATATACTTCAATAAAATGTTTTTTCTCTCTATCTGTTACAAAGTTTTAAACATGGCGGTGCTCATAATCTTCTAGAAAACAAAAAAAGCATGGCGCGTTCTAAGCTAAAACTGTTTGCGATTTTGAAGAATCCTTAAAGCCCAACTAGACTCAAAATATCTTTTTATCTACCACTTTCAGAACAAATTCTACCAAAGTCATCTATCTACTCTTCATTTTGAAACTTTTTTGCCTCAATAAATTCAAACAAGTTTTAACGTAGTTTGCGGAACGCGCACTACACTGATGATACAGCAGATAGCTTGTAACAAATATGGCGATCTTTCCAAACGAAGAGTTGTAGACAGAATAACACAACAATTTTCAGAAATACCAGGAGCATTTCACAAAACTAAATTGGCCAAATTAAATTAATTGGGTTTCAAAATACATATTCCCAATGTACTCTTAAAAGTGCAACAATTATGTTTGGTGACTCGATATAGAATTTTATTTTACATTCAACCGCAAGATGAAATGGTGTTCTTGATGAATTTTAATGGGTACATCAAGAGTACTCCATATATCCATATTAAAACTATTTGCTTTAGCCTGGATCGTATCAAAACCCTTTTTAATCAATTATTTTTTGAAGGCAAATTAGTTTTATGATAACCAGTGACTAGAGTATTTTAAAATCAGTTCAAGATCAATTGTACAACAAAATTGAATAGTTTTTTTGTTTTGATACGAGGAGTGCAGATGCATGATTTAAGAATGAGTAGACTTGAAGAACAACTGGTTTATCGTTAGATAATTTTAAAACACATGTTATTTTATTAAACATATTAAAACCTTTTTAAATCCTGAATAAATCTTGGATGTGTTACTATGTTACGCATTCCTTTTATTTTATTTTCAATCAACTGAAAATATACAAGGCGTTTTTAATTGAAGTCAATGTACATCATTGGTTTTCAGTAAAGAGCACGCACCTAGGAATTGATTTCCTATGTGTGCGTTTTTCCTATATTTAGAACCGGTATGATACATCGATGCCTATTTATAATAATAATATAACATTTCAAAGAGAAAAAAAAAGAAAAAATCAACCACCAGAGTCACAAGTAACAAACACTTAAATAATATAATTCTATCTGAGAAAAATATCTCATCACTGTCTGTTTTCAAAAATTTCAAGAAAGAGATCAAGATTATCTTTTGAATACTTTCTCAGATTTCTATTGAAAGCTTTTTTTTTCGAAGTCTTCAAATGAGGAGCTTGCATGAAAAATTAAATCGATTTTTTTTCATTGCAAACTGATGCAAAAAAATCGATACGTATTTTTTTATTTCGTGAATATATGCTTTTTCCAATAGTTATTCAAGTCTCAAAAGTTTTGTATATGTTGAAGTCAGATAGAGAATTTGGTCCATGGCCGAAATAATTGGACATATCGCCAAATGTACATAAAAAAAATTTCAAGAATGGCGGCTGGGCGCCATCTTCGAATGTTTTTTTAAATAGGAATAGGAATAGGGGTCATGTGACACCTCATTTTCTAAGTCCTGATTGGTTCTTCATAACCCTAGAATATTAAGTAGATATCTCCAAGTGCTACAAAATGGCGGTACATTCAATTACCACATTGAAACATACACTTTTGAAAAAAAATCGTCAAATTCAATTCAAAAGATGCGGGAAATATTCTTGACATTAAGTTCGGGTTAGGAATAAATGACAAAAATGTGAAAAAAGCCTCTTTTGAATTAAACTTGACGAATTTTTTCGAAAAGTGTATGTATCAATGTAGTAATTGAATGTACCGCCATTTTGTAGTACTTGAAGATATCAACTCAATATTCTGGGGTTATAAAGTACTCATCAGGATCTTCAAAACGAGGTGTCACGTGATCCCTATTCCTATTTAAAGAAACATTTCAAGATGGCGCCCAGACGCCATCTTTAATTTTTCATATGTCAATTTTATGTCAACACATAGTAAACATACTTGTATTTCATCACCTAGAATTTGAAGTCTCTAAGTTGAGTCGTTCAAAAAATAAAAGGGGTGGGGACATTAAAGAAAAGCATTGTATAGATGTACTGAGCATGGTGTTACAATGTTATGACGTCATAACATTGCAATTTTAGTACACTTCAAAGCGTCATCTTCGTCAATTTTCGACTAACATCAAAAAAAAAAAAATACGGGTCTCCTTGATTTTTATGGACTTTCGGATTCAGCAATAAAAAAATCTGAGGTAAGTTCCCAAATTGTATGAAAATATGTTATAAATCTCTGGTGCCCTATATATCATGGAATTGAGATTTTCACGTGTTCTGGATGTTGAAATTTCAATATTCAAGTTTTTTTTGCTTCTGGTTTCATAGCAATGTGTCAAGCAAGCTGGTCTGAGTATGTCATTCTCATGTACGAATCTGTAGACCGATAGTACTTACATACAAGGTGTTTATACAGCAGAATTCGTTCGTATAAAGCAAAGCAGTTCGAAAGAGTTGGTCTTTCTTCAAGTTAACTTCTAGGACAAAGCTCGGCACTATGGTGAGTTGCGTCCTGAATTCTGTCATGCGTCAAATTCTCCCCATACCAATATTCCATATCGCAGAATGGATTCCACCAATGCTCTGCATGTCATAATGAGAGGTTTTCTACTTTAGATTTTGCTTAAGGGTATTCATCCGCTCGAAAAAGCACTGCAAGCAAAATAAGGGGGGGAGACGTGATGAAGACAGACAGTAGGTATCCATCAAGCCGGCAACAAAACTAAGTAAACATTACGCCTCAAAAGAGATGAGTATAGATTTTGTTCGAAGTCGGTGGCAATTTATTGTGAATTGCATGAGATTTTGTGAAAGGTATTACTGATTTCTGTTTAATTATATCAAACTGAGATTATCAGAAATGCTCTCAGCAAGGTTCAATTTAGTTAATATACTATCGTTTTTTTTTATTCAACGGATGATACGTATCTCACAAGAGGGCGGAATGTGTAGATTTTTCCTATTTTTTGACCACTGTGTTACTTGGGTAGTGCATTCAGCGTTTTTGTTACCGTTTTTTTTTTCAAAAATAGATATTGGGTTGTCTTGTTTGATATCTAACCTACCTAATAAAACTTGAATTGTTCCAAAAGGTGATGTAATGAAAAAATGCCGCATTCCAAAAAAAATGCTTGCATTGAGTAACATTTCAGACCGGATGAATCCCCTCAAAGTGTAGAATCTATGAATGGGGCAGCAAATTTTGTTGCATAGGTACTGCACATGTTGATCCCACATCATGTGTCTGTCAATTATTATACCGAGGTACCTTGTCGATGATGATTCCTTAATGGGTTCTTCAAGATCATGTATGTCGATCTCTTTGAAAAATGATCGGTTTGCTGCGACTTGGAGAAGGCAATGTGATTTGATTTACTGACATTCAAAGATAGCTGGAATACATCCAAAAAAGTCTTAATTTTTTTCGCTCCAAACTGCACCTTTTGTTTGACTTCTTCTTGATTCACCGTGTGAGTAGGTGGTTCATGGATATATTTAACAATATTGGACCAAGGATGGTACCCTGCGGTACTCCTATTTGAACTCATAGTGGTTGACTGACATCATTTCCGATCTTCACTTGTTAAAAACGTTCACTAGTTACCTAGTGAAGTCCTCCAGTACACTGCTCCTCACTCCATAACTCTCCAAGACTTCCAGAAGGATAGGATGAGAAACCGTATCAAGAGCTTTTGCATGATCAAGGAAGACACCAATGCATTTGTTGCCCTGAACCAAGTGTTTGTAACTCACACCGTTTAGTTAAGCTTAGACCAGGACAAATTGTTTCTAGGGAAAAACAAAGACACGACAAGATGTAGACCATATGACGACCAAATGGTGGAGGTCTTTCACTTGATTGATGGGAATTCCATCCAAGAGATTGACTAAAATATACTTAGGCTCTACAACATTTCACATTCACTGTAATATTGGAGATCATAGATTATCACGAAAATTCTTTGGCAATAAATTCCTCATAAATAATTCCACAACACTACTTAATAATTTCTTCACACAACCTGCTTGTGTTCACGAAGTACGTCGTGCAGTATCCGCAAAAGACCATAAATCGTAGCGCACTTCGAGAGACATTTCTGAAACGTGATTTTGTTTACGATTGTGTAGGTCAGAGAGTGCTGCATATTTCATACGTCTGGTAATATTTATGGAAGAAATAAACATTTTCAAGGTAACCAAATTTATGGCAAGGATATTTGTATGTCACTGAATCATTGTTATCGTGACTTCAGTCGCCTATGAATTATGTAGGTTTGGAGAAAAATTGAGAGTATTTTATTGTTTACATGCTAACATGAAGGTACCGGAGCAAAAGGCACTTGAAGGTTGGTATAAAAGCGAATTCGATTCATTTTTTTTTCCATCAGATCTATGACAATTTGTGCTATTATACAAAAAACATATTGCTGATAGTTGACTGAGAATGATACGTATTCAGCTATCACTTTCCGTAAACCAATCACACCACAGTGAGATTTTGTTTGATAGGCTTTCAATAAGGATGACCCAGTTATTATTGTCATTTTTCTTTGGATATATTTCACATAAATTCATGTATGCATGAGTCTATAGTTTGGCCAAAGTACAAGGAATGCGCCAACAAATCAGAAACGGCTAGTGCATGAGAGCTGCAGAGCTGCAAAATTCTCTTAAAATGTCAATACTCGCCAATTTTTGTTATTGATTCAATATTTTTCTCAAGTGAATCATTATGACTGGAGCAGTACTGTCTCGACTGGGAGTACTGGTATAATACGACCTCCGATACGATTTTTTGAGCTAATGCTACCGGTTCCGCACTATGTGCCCAACTGGGCTAACGTTGACGATGCCAGGAGTTTGAAACAGTTCTGTAAGTCGGTAAATAAGATGATACATCAAAGAAATATTTTTTCTATGAGGACCAGCATGCATAATATTCCATTGAATCTCATCTTATCTACCGACTTACAGACATGTTTCAAACTCCAAGCATCGCCAACGTTCGCCTAGCCCCATAGAGCTGAGCCACATTTAGGTTTTGTGCACGAACATGATTCCTTTCCTTTGCCCCGCTAGAACCTCTATTCCCTGGTTGGAAATCAAAATCGAAGCTGTACTGATTGCAGAACGCGATTCCGCATATAATTTCAACTATTCAAATTCATTATTCACACGAGGACCTGGAAATGGTTATGATTTGGTAGTTTATTGTTGTTTGTATGTTACAATAAATGTAGTGTATGATTTAGTTGATATAAAAAAAAACACGGGGTACGTTTCGTGACGAAACGCGACCAGCACGAGCGGCTGAACAATCCAAGGCAGCGGAGAGCGGAGAGACGACGTTCCAACTACTATGCCTCGATCAAACACATCGGATCTTGTCCCTCTTGGCACAAAGCCGGTCCACTGTGAGAATTTTCCATCGTTATCTCTACCATACTAGAACCTTCTCCACCTATCGATTTCTTCTCGATGATTCTACATTATTCTTGCATTTTCGGCGAAGGGGGCATTGGATATATAAGAATTTGATCGCGAAACATAAATAAGCTCTGATTGTTAACATAAATATTTGTAGTGTTGTAAATAGTTGTGCTGTAGTGACTTCAAATAAATAAATTAAACCAGGACAGTGTTTTCTATAACGAAAAATATTACAGTATGAAAATAAAATAAATTAAAGAAAAAAGTTTGGCCATTGTCCCACATTTCTCCTCTGAAATTTCCCCTGGTTTAAATTGAATCTGTCTCGCTAAATAGTTTTTTTTCTTAAGCAGATAGAATTCGATAATTTTTTTCTGCAGTTCGAGTTTTGATTTTTTTTAATACTTTTTTAAAATTTATAAATTTGATTAATAATCAATCTATGAAATCCTTGTATTGTATTGTATCAATTATCTAACTAGGGCTTCGCAAGACCAAGAAAAATTAATTTGGTCTTGGTCTTGGTATTGGTCTTGATATATAAAGACCAAGACTGAATTTTTAAAACTCACATAGGAATATTCTGTGCGTCTCAAAAAAGTCCCCACCCCTTCTAACTTTGGAACCATTTGATATGCGCGCGAAATTTGGACACACCATATGAGAGGACGTTCTGTATTTTTTGACATAGTTGTGAAAGCTAAAAATGACAAAATGATAGCTGTGCCGCCATTTTGAATAAAAAATCAAATGGAAAGTGGGGTCGAGTGATACCTTATTTTGAAGGCCTTTTGACTCTGATTAAAACTGCGGAATTTTAAGCTTCTGCTATCATTTCTGTCGATATGACAGCGTATCAACTTTTTTTTTCATTTTTTTCACTTAATTATGAATACTTACTCGTAAGAGTTGACTTCTCCAAACACGGAGGATATGATAAGGTTCAGAAAATCTTTAAAATGGGCTGTCACACAATATTTTTGATATTTGATGAATTTCACAAGAAAAAAGTAGGTTGAAAAAAATCCTCGTCAAAAAGATTGAGTAAAAGCTCATATTTCAACAGGAATCATAGCAGAGGCTTGAAACTTGTCAGTTGTGATCAGGGTCAAAGGGGTATCACAAGGTATCACTCGACCCCATTTCCAATGGATTTTTTTATTCAAAATGGTGCCGAGCCGTCATTTTGACATTTTGAACTGTCACTAGTATGTCAAATACAGGACGTCCTTACTTATGGTGTGTCCAAATTTCGACTGCATATTATATCCAACGGTTCAAAAGATAGAAGGAGGAGGACCTTTTAGAGCCGCCATGTATAGCATAGCAATCCTAGAATAAATGTTTTCCATAAAACGTCACTCAGAGCATCTTTCTTATAATCGCAATTCTGAACCAAAGAAAAAAATAAATTTCCATTGTAAAAAAATTGGGTACTTTTGCGGGGTATCTCCGTTATTCTTATAGATAAAAATGTGCGGTTTTTGCGACAGTGTGCTACTTTTTCGTGAAACTAAAGATGCCGTTAACAAAATTTTCATAGCTTTTTTAGTTTTTAAGATACAGGGCTAAACTGAAAATGTTGCATTTTAAGGAGGGGTACCTTAAGGATCGAAAGTTATATACTTTATATACTTTTCCCGTGGAACTCGATTCTGCCTTCGGAATTAGTATACGGGGTCAGGTCAAAAAGTTATAGGCTAAACATTTTCTTTTTAAAAGTGCATACTCTTATATATTTTTGAAAAGGTAAAGAAAAGACAAATCTTATGGACTATAAATATACAGAGTGTTCCATTTAAAAAAATAAAGTTGGGTCCGATGACTTTTTTACCTGACCCCGTATACTAATTCCGAAGGCAGAATCGAGTTCTACGGGAAAAGTTATATAAGAAACAGTTTTCACATTTTCCATAACTTATCTGATAGTTTAGATACCTTGAAATGCAACATTTTCAGTTTAGCCCTGTATCTTAAAAACTAAAAGGGCTATGAAAATTTTGTTAACGGCATCTTCAGTTTCACGAAAAAGTAGCACACTGTCGCGAAAACCGCAACTTTCTATAAGAATAACGGAGATACCCCGCAAACCTAACCGAAAATGGGACACCCTGTACAGCCCGAATAGTGTGGCCTAATAGGCATTAAAATATGCAAAACCATTGTCAATGAAGAAAAACGGCTTGAAAATGCGAAAGACATTTTACTATAACCTGGGATGAGGGTACATTTTCAACAAGTCTTTCGCATTTTTAGAGTGTTTTTCTCCATTGTTAATGTATATCAACCATAAGGACAAACCTATCTGGGCATACATGTCAAACAAAGGTTTCTGAAAAGCGTCACATGGCTCATTTTGCAATTTATTCGCCCATCCACATTAAGAAGATTTTTATTTGTTGTGTGAGATGCGAGGTTTGTGTAACTTGACGGCGCTGCCATGTCTTCCAATCAAACGATTTTAGCCAAGTCTTTTGATCTAGAGACTAGGTACAATTTCTCCTAAAAATGTTCTTTACACTTGTATATTCATCATAGCGTTGGTAGTAACCCATTACACATTATTTATTTTCCATGTAGGTTAGTACATTACATGATGAATTCAGGGATATTCGTTTCAATGATTTGGCATCATTGGTACCTATTGCGAATCGCAAAATCACAATGCTGAATTTTTTAAAGAATTGATTCACTCAAAAGATTTATTTTAAGTAGATAAAAACATTTTTGCAGATTTTATTAAATATTGTGTCGATGTTTGTTTTCAAGACCAATACCAAGACGAGACTTTTGTGGTAGAGTCTTGGTCTTGGGCTTGAACGTCTGTAACGCTCACAATTCAGGTTTGAACTTGAACACCACAATTGGCAGACAGTCTTTTATGGAGAGCTGGGTTCGTGGGTTTGTGCATACATACCTGAATGAAACCTGGGCGCCACCTTATTGACTGTGACTCAATAAGGAAGAAACAAATGATTGATAAAATGTAAAGTGATGTCGCTGCTTGAGTTCTAGTGATCAATAAAACGCCTGAAGTGGACTATGCAAAGGTTTATTTAATAAAATGGTCGCTGGAACTAACTCCACATAATATGGTAATAAATTTCAATTGTTTACAGGATGTCAATGGTACGTTATCAGCAATATATGATCTGAAGTATTAATAAATAAATGCGCTTTAAGTGGACAAAAGTAGATAAATAACTGTAGCGAAAAGTACGTGGGATAAAATATCTTACACCTGAAAAATGACAAAAAATGCGCTGGGGGAAAATTCATGAATTTTCGTTGCCGCAAAACCCAAAAGGTTATAGGTATCAAAGCAAAGCCGAGTTCTTCACTCTACAGTTTCACATCATAATTAAAGCGCCAAAATACTGATCAAAATATTGCAAATCATTATGAATTGATACAAAAGGTTCAGAAAAAATATTGAATGAGTGATACACTTGAAAAGAATATTTTAAAAATCCAAATGATTATTGATTTAAAATAAGTGATAGAATGGGGGTTGATTACTGACCAGACACTACGATGAAACAGTCCCGCTGCTTTTTGAAGGGTTACAGATCATCTCCCGACTGAGGAGGTCCTTCAGACAAACAGCCAGGTAGTCTCCAACCGCATGGCACGGGTCAGGTCGTCACAGTGTAAGGGGTCCAAAGTTGAAATTGGAGATTGCCGGAAAAATTGTCCCACGAAAAAACTCTCTATGAGCCATAGAGAGTTCCTTTATCCACCAATAATCATGGTTGGACGATTGATAAAAAAATGTTCAAAAAAACTTCAAGATGGAGTCTGTAAAGAATGCGTGCATTGGCACAAATTCCAAGAAAATATGGCAATCGAAACTCACCAGCACCAGCTCAACTAAAACCAAACAAGGCCTCTACACAAATCCATTTCATGCTCTATCAAAATACCATAATTTTAAACGCAACGTGAAGCTGCAAAAAGCTATCACTTGGACATTGGCTAAGTTATCAGCTCAACTCCACGGCTTAAATCAGAAAGAAAGCAACGGTCGAACCATTTGAACCATCAACCTTCGACAAATATCCCCACTCCAATACTTTAATTTCAAACCCATGACTGCAGATTGATATACCGAACAAAATCACCTGACACCTACAAGAACGATTTTTGGGAACCAGAACAATATTATTAATTTTACCATGAAATGTTGATACCTCTACAAAGCATCTCGAGAATATATGATTATATTTAGACAAACCGCAGCAGGTGTCAACTCAACCAACTATCAGCTGTTTGTGACAGTGACAAACGAGATAAACAAACCATTTTCCTTAATTAACGAAAGAAAGTCGGGAAAAGAGAGTATTTCCAAGGTAAGTATGATTGTTCAAGTAAACTAATAATTAATATTGGAACGATATTCGTATGTCCAGACTGAAGAGTCCAATCGCTCAATTCCAGGCACATAGGATGAATTTGGCATGATTTGTATTGTGTGATTATTATGGAAATAGAAAGTTATGTGATTCAATAATGAAGTATTATTTCCTTCACAATAGGCTCGACAAAATAGTGTAAGTACTACCCAAACAAAAAAAAAAAAAACAAAGTAGCATGAATTCCAAAATGCTACACGTCGAGTCTTGGTCTTGGTCTTGAGAAGATTTTCAGGTCTTAGTCTTGTGGTCTCGCGAGGCCCTATATCTAACGGCTTGAAAATCTCAATCGTAGGACCTTCTCTGATGTACAAAGCGCTGTGGGTGCATAGCGAACGATGTCCGTAAATGTAAATTCAATCGAGTATTATTCCGTAACTCATAATTCTAGTTCTTTGACGTTCGAAAATAAAATTATAGTTTCAGCAGAGCAGTAGATATTATTTATGAGCATAAAAGTTCTTCAATAGAATATTGTGCAAAATTCAAGTGATATTTGCTAATAGCAAAGCCATAAATCAACCAACGACTACAGACCGTTCGACGTATGGTAAGGGTATTTGTTTTGGTTGAATATTTTTTATAGACTGTGAGATTGCGTGTTTGTACCAGAGCTTAGCAAGAAAAAGGAAAGCTGGTATATGTTTTTCGTTAGAGTGCATAGTGCATATTTCTAATGCAGAACATTTCATGCAACATGTCACGCGTCGCCAATAGAAAATTTCAGAACATGACCTAAGAGTCAGCTGATTGTACTGCAAACAAACATCAACCTCTGATTGTCACTCTTTTTCTCTACTTTCTGAGACATTTTTTTAAATACTAAATGTGTAGTATGCTTTTGTTGAGATTCTAATCCTGAAAAGCTGGGAAATGAGTTATTATCTCGCGAAGTTAAAAGCTGGAAGCCCAAAAATTTTGTTCACATTTATATTTTCAAGTTTTGAGCCTGTTTTATAATCTCCATTGACAAGGAAGAAAGTGAAATTCCTCGTACCAATGTGCCACCTTGTATGCAGTTCTTATACCATCGTTTACTACATAAATATTCAGTGAAGTTTGCTTTGCTTACAAAGAATTTGACCCAAACTAAGAGTACCAAACCTCACCATCCTTCCGTACGTTTTAAAATATTTAAAAATAAACTTCAGACAATTTTGGTCGAATAATGCTTCTGAAAATAAATAGGTACAAGCTTCCAAAGTCTCAGAAAAAATAAATGATCATAAAATATTTAGAAAGCCACTCAAGAGGATCAAGTGGACTTTGGTGGATGGTGATTCCGATTAGAATAGCTGATTTTATCTAACACTAGCTGCAGAGCACTGGTCTGAACAAATTTGATACAGGAAGCGACCATAGGCTACTACGGGCAACAATTTCTGTAAACACTAGAATGGAAAGAAATAAAATGATTAAAAGGCCAAGAATCCCGAATGGCAAAGAACTTTAGCTGAAGGAGAAAGAATATCAAAGAGATTTAGAAATTATATTAGGCGTCCAGAAACATCCAATGGATATGGATATGAACGAGTTATCACAAAAAATCAAAACGGGCATACAAAATGCTACAAAGAAAATCTGTGGAAAACTAAAGACACAGGGACATAAGAAAATGGAAAAGGTCATAGTACAACAGACCACATTCAGACTCTACGACTACTGATAGAGAAGACCACAGAACACAACGTTCCCATACACTTCGCATTTGTGGACTACCAGAAGGCATTCGATTCTATAGAAAAATGGGCCTTCTTAAAAGCCATGGACAATGCTAGAATAGACTCCCGATACACAAAGATTTTGCAAAATTTTCACGACAACGCATCGTTCCCTGTTAGGATCAATGAAGACCTCGAAACATAACAAATTTCAATCCATCCAAAGGGGAGTCCGTCAAGGGGATCCAATTTCACCAAAACTTTCCACCCTAGCACTTGAGGACGTCTTTAAACGTCTAGAATGGAAAAAAAGGCAGCAATATAGAAGGGTCATACCTGAGTCACCTACGTTTTGCGGACGATATCATTATAATCTCAAGTGTTGTTGTCGATCTGAAAGGGAGGCTTCAAGAGCTCAAGGAAGCGAGCAAATGCGTGGGACTACAAATGAACCTGAACAAAACTAAGATTATGAGTGACAGTGAAATCGAGATAAGAGTGAAAAACAAAATTATTGAAAATGTCAAAAACTATGTATACCCCTGCCATAACATCAAACTAGGCCAAGCTCATCAAACAGCAGAGATAAACGGGCGAATAGGGCTAACTTGGGCAGCATTTGGAAAGCTAAGTTACATGCTTAAAGACCAAAATATACCAATCAACATCAAAAGGAAAGTATACGAGACATGCATATCACCAGTGACCACCTACGGTCTCGAAACAATGATACTCATAAAAAGAAGTGCCCAAAAATTAAAAGTTATGCAAAGGGTCATGGAAACAGCGATGCTGGGAATTAATATAAGGGACAAGGTGAGAAATGAGAAGATCCGAAGAAGAACAGGTGTCACAGACGTTATGAAACGCACAGTACGTTTGAAGTGGCAATGGGTCGGGCATGTCGCAAGACAGTCAACAGAACGATGGACACCAAATCTTACATGGAAACCAAGGAAGACTAAGAGAAGTCTAGGAAGGCCACAAGGAAGATGGCTAGATGACACCAAACAGATCGCAGGCAAAAACTGGTCCCAAGTGGCACAAAACAGAGAGACGTGGAAAAATTCAAGAGAGGCCTATGAACAGGAGTGGATGCAAAATGGCTGATAAAGAAGAAAAAGAAAAAACAAGAATTACCCGCTCTACGAGCAGCCCAGATAAAACCCAGTTTTGATTCAAATTCATCTGAAAATTGATATCCAACTTGTGGAAAGAAAAGAACTGATGTGCATTTTGTGCACAAAATGTAGATATCCTCATTCAAAAGAAAAAAATACTAAATCCTTAACCAAAGTGAAAAATCCTAATCCTAATCGATGCGAAACAAATCCATCTACTTATTATTATAAACGCTGGGACTCCAAAATAACACAACACAATCGACAAACCATCCAACAAATCACCGTCGGCTTCGTCTGCTCTGAAGTAGCACAATAATGAATCAGAATCAGAATCAGAATAAGCTTCATTATCAAAAAACCAATGGTTTAACAGACAAAGCACAGTATAATATTCTAAAAATAAAATCACAAAAAACAAAAAGGAGACTAAAAGTACAATGAATAGAGAAAAAAAAAAAAAAAGTATTAAAATTTAACCTAAAACTATATATCATAATATTTAAAATAGGACAATGATCACGATAAAAATACTACATCAAATGAAAAAATAAAATTTACTAGTCATAAAGTTTATCTTTATAAAATTCATCCAACGTATAAAAAGCTTTATTCAATAAAATATCACAAACAGAGTTCTTAAACTTAGGGAAACTAGATGAAGATTGCACACTTTTTGGTAGGTGGTTAAACATTCTGATTGGCTCGTATATCACAGATTTTTTTGACATTTGGGAATTAGGGATAGGCAAATGCAACATATAATGTGAGATATCCTCAACCAGATGAAAAAACACGAACTCCAAAACCAAAGTGGAACATTCTAATCCTATCTTATCAAAATCAAACAAATCTACCTACTAATTATCATTTTTAACAATTGAGCTCCAAAATAACACAACACAATCAAAAATCATTCAACAAATCACCGTCACCCGCCGTCGATCTGCTCCTATCGAAAATCGACCATCAAGAATGAATGATGTCAATTACTTTTGCAATGTACTTGTTTTTTTTTTCAATTTTTAAACCCCCACAGACGCCCGAGCATGTTCGGAGAGCTGGAGTTGGAAGTAGGCTCGGACCAACATGCTCGACCGTGTGTGGCTGTACAGGCCTAGTTGGCGGTTGGAATGTTCGGCTTGGCGCCCGGCTCATTTACACCCACACCCAATAACATTGGCCCAACGCAAACATCTATGAACGTATACGGTAGTCACAAGCATGTTGGGCTCGAAGTTGCGTCTGTGTGGTCTGTGAGCGAGCACGAGTCGGAAGTAGGCTCGGACCAACATGCTTGACAGTGTGTGGGTTGTTCAAGCCCAGTTGGCGGTTGGAATGCTCGCTTGGCTTCATGACACTCATCAACACAAACATTTTCTAACGTATATGGTCGTCGCGTGCATGTTGGGTTCGGAGTTGGGCTCGTGACGAGCCCAACATGCTCGAACGTCTGTTGGGGGTTCAAAGACGATTCAATATTATTATTATCATCATAGATCCAAAAGCGAATGAAATGAGATTCGAAGTGAATCGCAAAAAAAAACAATGATCTGTTGTTACATCGAATCACTGGAAAGCTCTTTTTAGGATTATTACATTTAAATGGGTTAGTACTCACTGCTCGTGACTGTAGAGAAATTTGACCAGGCGGTTGATATTGTTGGTGCCACAAAGAGACGAAGACTATCATCATAATAATATAATGTAGATGTAATAGTCATAAACAAATAAACATAACCGAACTTTAAATGTCAAGCGGAATCCGCTTTCGAAAAAGCGACAATGTTTTACGCTGAGCAAAACACGCAGGCGCTAACTTGACCCTCTACAACAGCATCACGTTCAGGCGGGCTTCTTATCAAGCAGCTTAAGCTGGGACCGCCTGAATCAAGCCATTGTTACTTTGGCGATCACCATGGCAACGCCATGTCAACCAATCTGACCAATCAGAGATTGCGAGAATAAAGCCTGTTCTCCCCCTCATAAGATACACGCATAAGGCTATCTTTTTTACGGGCAAACATAATTTCCCTTTTATAAATTTATAGATATAGAAGATGGATAATAGGCGGACAACGGAAATTTTATAAAGGGTTTTCCTATGAGAGGTGTTATTTTGATATTCAAAGAAAAATGCTATTTTTTTAGATAAATGATCGGATGTTTATTTCATTATAAAGAAGAAGATAAACAACATCAGCCAAATGACTACCACGACCACGCCATGAAATTTTCCATAACCAAATCGCAAAGTGGCTGTCCTATGTTCTCAATAGCCTCACGAGTTTCATCTTTGAGGTATTGAATCGACGCTGGGCTGTAGACCTCATCTTTTACGTGGCCCCAAAGGAAGAAGTCGCAAGATGCTGAATCACAAGATCTTGGTGGCTAATTGTGATAACCTCTTCGAGAGATAACATTGTCCAAAAAATTTGATCAATGGTTTTGTTGCTTGTGTGGCACGTAGAGCCGTCTTGTTGAAAGTAAACGTTGTCCAGATCGATACCATCCAATTCCGGACATGAAAAATCAATAATTATCTGTCGATAGCGCAATCTTTTCACCGTAACTGGATCTCCAGCCTCAATTTTATAGTAAATTTCAATGATTCCAATGCGTCGTTGGAGCGTGTATCGTCTCATTTTTATTGGCGTTGTTTCCACTTGTCAAATATCAAAAAATCACAGCTTAAAGAGTAACATTCACCAAAATAGCTCATCTGGATTGTCGGCCAAATTCCGCACAAGTATCATATGTTACAACCTTTCTAGCTTTCAAAGTAAGGAAGCTATAAGCTTTTTCGTAATTTGATGTTAAACTTCAAGATGCCTTCGTAAAAAAGACGTGGTTTCCAAACATGATACAAAGATTCTTTGCGTGATCCACCACAAGGATTTTTTTCACATCATAAACATTATTATTATCCAAAAAAAAAACACAGTTGAAAAATTTCTTACGATGAACTATGATTATTTATAGGAAAAACAAATTTATGTAGAATCGCCCCTCTCATTGTTTACCCCTTTCATTGTTTTGGGGTTTTTCGTGATCACAATGTGTATTTAGAATCACCCCTCTCATTTTTTACCCATTTCATTGTTGTGGGGTTGTTCGTGATCACCATGTGTATTAGATCTATAAAATTAGTTACTCTATTTTGTTGTGGATATTGTTCATGATCTTGATTACTGTATCTTGAAATGATACGCAATATAATTATTATCAATAAATTCTGGACTCATTTTATGAGTCTGCTAGCTTTTCAATATTCCTCCCCCCATCATCAGAGCATACTCATCGGTTGACAAATTCATGACGTACTTGATATGTCACAGTCAAAATGACAATTTAATCACGTTAATAATGGAAATATGGCATATGAGGAAGAGAATGATGTGATTGTTCGAGAAAGAGAGAACTATACTTCATGTACCATACATTTCGACGGAGGTACTATTATTTCATATAGAGTCAGGGACAGAGAGATTCTATTCAAAAAAGAGACTCCAGCTTTTCAACTTTTTCCAGGATTAGGTGAGTTTGTTCCTACTTGCGATATTAATTTGTTAAAAATGGACCAACTTGACGTTTTTTCTGGTTTCCATGGCTCTCTATGATTTATAAAAGGACTCCAAAATGAAAAAAATTATAGCTATTCAAAAAGTCATCATAATATTTTGTTTTGTCTAAATATTCCGCAGAACAAGGGGTATTCCAGGAAATGCTTCACAATGTAACACATTATAATGTATTTTTGACAGGGGTGGACTTGAAATCACTTTTCCATATTTAGGCTCACGACTCAATAGTCCATACAATGGATTTGCAAGAAATCTCCGATTCCAATTAGAAGATGGACCTTACGTCGATCAGGACGGGAACATTGTTGGGATATTATCCCTTACCGACAACGAATTTAGCAAATCAATAATGCACAACATGTTCAAACTTTATTTTCAGGTATGTTGCAATATCAATAGGTGATAATTAGTTTCAGATTTTATATCCAGAACGAACTAAAATAATATTAAGTAGTCGATTGTTTTTGAACCCCAGTTTTATCGACTTAAAAGAATATGCACTTCGCCAAATTGCTATGATGGACTAAATCAAAGCTATTATAGTTTAGAGATGCCAGAGACAAATTCTATCCAGTAAATTGCAAAATACATAGATTCAAGAAATGTTTTAAGTTACGATGTTTTGCAGGCGATAAAAGAGATTGCGTCACGTAGCTTTTCAATTTTCGTAGGGGAACTCAAATGGGACTCTTCAATGGAACACGAATTATTATTATGTATTTTAACTGCCCTTAACTTCAAAGTCTTCTATTCATCTGTACTCGAGCGAAAATAAATTTGCTTTCCCAAATTCCTTTGAAATTCCAGAACAAAATTGGTGTATTGTGAGCTCTGACGTATAATGATTGTTTGCTCAAATCCGATTTCTGTGTTCGTTCTTGAAATTATTCTTTCTTTTCAACAGCTCATACATAGACGAATTCAGAGAGGATGAGCTAGAAACTATGACACATCGAACAATCCACTGATTCCATTCAGTGGATGGTTCTATGACGCAATCTTTAACATTGGAAATTGATGTAATAATTTGTAAAATTGATATTCTGAATAATATTTTTAAAATGATTCTAGGATATCTAGGCCTAAACATATTCAACAGGTTCTTTATAACTTTATCGATTACGAAAATCTAAGCACACATTTTAATTAATTCAAATTCAAAAAGATCATGTGGCCTGGATTTATCCTCAACATGAGTGTCATCTATATAAAGAGTGATTCATTTTGAGCGACAAAGTGTCAGTTCTCGTAACTGTTCAGCTACAAACCCGGAAAAAAAGTATACAGGGTTAGAAGAAATTATCAGAACGGCCGTGTTATATTCGTTGTTTTAGATAATTGGAAGGATAAAAATTAATAAATAATGTCCAAACAATCATTGTAGTCATAGATACTAAATTTGGCAATAGCAAAAATCCAACTTTGAAACTCAAATATTTTGAAAACGGCTGGAAGGAATGCCTACATGCTGTACAGGGTGGTGCAACCAAGATGGGGTTGACGATTGTGGGAAAATGGTGAGAGATTTGGATAATTTTTTTTCTGTTTATCATAGTTAGTCGAAAAGGCTATGTTTTAAAAATATAGCCATAGTACAGGGTGTTCCAAAAAGTCTATGGCAAACCAAACTTGTATTTTTTTGAATGAAACACCCTGTATATTAATTGATATTCCAGTTCTTCCTTCAATTTTGAACAAAAATTGTGATACAACTAATGTCATTAAATTCAACCGTTATCGAGATATCGCGTTTTAAAAATGGCATTTTTGCAACTTTGACATGCTATAAAACTCAAACTATTCAAGTTAGAGGAAAATGGTTTGCACTTTCCTATATTAACTTTTCAAGAGCTCTTCTGTCATTTGGATAGAAGGTAACGTCAACTGTCAACTTTTTTCGGCACATTTTGACATTTTTTCACAAGAATGAATTTAATCTCCTTGAATAGCTCTTGAAAAGTTAAGACAGGAATGTGCAATCCATTTTTCTCGAACTTGAATAGTTTGAGTTTTATAGCATGTCAAAGTTGCAAAAATGCCATTTTTAAAACGCGATATCTCGATAACGGTTGAATTTAGGAAAATTAGTTGTATCACAATTTTTGTTCCAAATTAAAGAAAGAATTGAAATATCAATTATTATACAGGGTGTTCCATTTAAAAAAATACAAGTTGGATTTGCCTTTTTGGGACACCCAGTACTATGACTATATTTTTAAAACATAGCCTTTTTGACTAACTATAATATACAAAAAAAAAATATCCAAATTTCTCACCATTTTCTCACAATCGTCCACCCCATCTTGTTTGCACCACCCTGTATGTTTTTGAGATCAGAAAAGTGATATCAATTTGATTATAAAATGATATATAGGGTGTTCCATTTAAAAAAATGCAAGTTGTGTCTGTCACACTTTTCTCGTCCACCCGGTATACAAAAAAATATTTTTTTCTGGCGGTTCATGTTAATACCTACCAATTTTGTATTCAAATTCCCTATCTATCTTGCATAATAAGCAAGTTAGTCTGCAGACGAAATATATGGAAACACCCTGTAAAACGCTTAACCACAAATTCTTTGACCAAAAATAGGGCGATCTAGGCGAACTTACCTATTATATCCAAAATTGGTTCGTCAAGTCTACAGGGGGCGTCAAAGTTTCAAAAAATTCTTGGTTTTTTCTACATTTTTCAAAAACGTACAAATCGATTTGATAATTTTTGGTACCTAGCCTTCGACCACGAAGATGCGTTATTCGTTTCTAAAGCGAACGGTTGTTCTTGATCGGAAGTGTTAAAAAGTGACTTCACATGTTATTTCTTTTGATTTTTTTTTGAATTGACTTTTTGATAATTCAGCTTTTATCTAATAGGTCAATGTATTGGGGAGTTTTTCTCTCTCTTGAGAAATTTTGCTGGGATAAGTGTTTGTGCCAGAAAAAAAATATTTTCAATCAGATACACAGATATTTTATCATTGATTTATTTTTTGCTAGCATAACTGCTCATCCCAGCAAATTTTTTCGAGAAAGGAAAAAACTTTCTTACATACTGGGTTTTTAGATGAAAATATCTGAATCAACATAAAGTCAATTCCATTAAAAATCAAAAGATATAGCTGCATATGACGTCACTGATTTTTTATGGAAGTGACTTTCTGATTATTCAGATGTTTTCATCTAATAACACAGTGTGTGAGAAAGTTTCATCCTCTCTTGACAAAATATGCTGGAATAAGTAATTATGTTAGGAAAAAATAAATCAATAGTAAAATATCTGTGAAGCTAGTTGAAAAAATTTTTTTTCTGGCACAACCACTTATCCCAGCGAAATTTCTCAAGAGAGAGAAAAACTCCCCAATACATCGAACCATTACATAAAAGCATCTGAATTATCAAAAAGTCAATTCCAAAAAAAATCAAAAGAAATAAAAACATGTGAAGTCACTTTTTTAACACTTCCGATCAAGTACAATCGTTCGCTATAGAGACAAAAGACGCAATTTCATGGTCCAAGACTAGGTACCAAAAATTATCAAAATCGATTTGTACGTTTTTGAAAAATGTACGAAAAACCAAAATTTTTTTGAAACTGACGCCCTCTGTAGACTTAACGAAGCAATTTTGGATATAGGTAAGCCCGCCTAGATCGCCCTATTTTTGGTTAAGGAATTGGTGGTTGAGCGTTGTACAGTCTTTTCAGGGACACCTTTGTATATTTGAAGTTTCTGGGATCGCCGCAAGCGTAACGGTATTGTGAAAACAAAAAATGGATATATTTTCAAAATGTTCTCCATTGAACTACCAAAAAAGATTATGGAAACAGATTTAAGACGGTATTCTCTAAACAATTTTCCTGATACTTCTCTCTTAGTTTATCAAATAAGACAGCTACAGGTCGTCAATCTTGATGTTAGTAAATTGTCGATAACTTCTGTGCTTGTTCTTGTGATTGATTTTATTTGCTCTAGCCGACCACACAACATTAGTCGTAAAAATCATATCTGTTTTTGTGTTTTTTTTTGGAATTTTTAAATGCATACCTACCAAATACAGTGTGACCCATTTGTTTATTGAGTGACCGATTTGGCCCGAGTGTTTATTAAATTGAAGAGACAAACTTCGCGTAAAAATACTACCTACATTTTGTGCATATCAATATGGACTTCAGGCCATCAAATCCGCTATTGCAAACACATGATTTACTCGATACTTCATCTCGATTTTCGTTTTCCTCGTTACCTTCCATCTCCACCTGGTATCAGACTGGCATCCGTCTCAGCCTTTTCCACATATCTCCTTATCTTGAGCATGGTTTGATGAAACTGATGTTTTCAGCGGATTCTCGCACTTTCCACTACTACTGTCACACAATATTTACACTAACACTACTGTACAGGGTTATTGATCATAAATGCCCCCTCCCTTCTAACTTTTAAGATGATATTTGATATTTATAAATTGACCAATACAAAATGTGGAATATATTTATGGTTTTGAACTATGGGCGTGAATGTCTGTGTAGGATATACTAAAACTTTTCTAATTTTTGATTGATTGCCGAAACATTAACCAAAAATAAAATAACATATTATTTAAAAAAAGTCTATTAAATAAAATGCGCTTTTATTTAGACTATGATACTTTGACACTTTGAAAGTATTTATTAACGTGACATTTTTGTCAATACTTCGAAGTCATAGATATATTTCACATTTTCAAGGAATAAATTGCAGTGGCGGCTCGTGGTCATTTTTTTTGGGAGGTCAAAAATCAGGATAGGAGTTTTGCGCCGCAGGCAATGTTTTGTGAGATTCACACTCCTTTAAAAATAATTTCCCTCCATTTCCTGTAGAGGAAGTTCCGTTCTTTTCGCCGCTCATGTGTTAAGTTCGTATCGCCAGTGATTGGTCGGAGATTCATATTACAAAATACGGGACAATATGATTATGCGCGCGTCGGGTACACGGGACATTTTTTTAAAATACGGTAGGGTATGGAAATCTATGTGCTAGAAGGATTTTCTGACAAATGCGTTTCATCACGGCCACGTAGTGCCAGCTCAAATGCCACTTAAAATTTAACACAAAATATAATTTTGTTAACAATTATAACGATTTTTTTTACATTTTCATTGAAATCTAGAAGTGACTTTCAGTAAGCAAGCAATGACTAGGTGAGTGCGAATAACAAAACTTCCAACTGTTGCATATTTTATGTGATCTACTAAAGAATCATGTTTTTTTTATTTTCTTTTTCAAGTCTTTAACTCCGATTTCGCACTATAACGTGTCATACGAGTCACTAGAAAATAATAAAAAAACGAAACAGTAAGACAAATTCACAACCAGATATCCGCTCGGCTAAATGCTAAATCGTGCATACCTTTGCGAAAGTTTTGATGAACTTGATTATTTTTGCCCCCACAGGATTGTCGTATAATAAGTTCGGGCAGTTTTCTTGATCTTGAATTCATTTATTTTTGCAAACTTAAATTCGTTGGCACTTTTCAGTAGTTAATTTTCTTCTCTTCCGACAGTTTATCATCTACAAAAGTGAACATGACAGTTCATTACTTGAAATCACTAAGAAAAAAACAATCTACCGATAGTAAAATTGTTGTTCTACTAGTAGCCAACTATTACAAACTAACCTTACAAAAAAAGATATCGTAAATATAGGGATGCGCTTCGCAATAAGCGAATCCGTTAATACGCGAATCCATTTTGTCGTCTTTTCGACGGTGGCGATATGTTCCAAATTATGGGCTGGCTGTTGACCCCAGACACGGTTTCATTTCCCAATTCGCTCTGACGTTCGGCTACTCCCACTACCTGTGTATTTTTGCCAAGCTCTATCGCCACACAGCCATCTCCGACAACCAGCCCATACCATAGATAAATATTATATACTGGACGAGCCAAAGACCCAAGCCGAATTTCAGAATTCTGACTGTGCCTAACGCGCATTTGATGACGACTATATTGAGGGACATTCAAAAAAATGTAAGGTGTATTTTGAAATTAAACTGATAATAATTGTAACATATCTGAAGTAGGTGAACTATTTATTTTCTGTAATATGTTTCGAGCCGGATATATTGTACTTGTACATTGGTCCTTCGAGCAACCTGAAAACTGCAGCAACCCGCCTGCAGTCCACAAGTCCACAGAGGCTCACTACAACAAGTCCACAGAGGCTCACTACAACAGTCCACAGAGGCTCACTACAAATCCAGTCCATAGAGGCTCACTACACATCCAGTCCATCAGAGGCTCACTACAAATCAAGTCCATCAGAGGCTCACTACAAATCAAGTCCATCAGAGGCTCATTACAAATCCAGTCCACAGCGGCCAACTACAAATCCAGTCCACAGAGGCTAACTACAAATCCAGTCCACAGAGGCTCACTACACATCCAGTCCATCAGAGGCTCACTACATTTCCAGTCCACAGAGGCTAACTACAAATCCAGTCCACAGAGGCTCACTATCCAAACTACAAATCCAGTCCACAGAGGCTCACTATCCAAACTACGAATCCAGTCCAGAGGCTCGCTATTCAACCATCCTAAAGTGAATCCAACATAAGGCAACCAATAAGCCACAATGGAAAACAGGAACGAACTTGATCGCCTAGCAGTAGAGCAAGAAAAGGTGGGAATGCAGATCGTCCAGATACTAAGCAACAGCAAAAACGACTCAAACACCAGAAAAACAGAAACCTACATCCAGAAACATTTAGCCCATCTGGAACAGTTATGGCAGGAAGTCCTCAAGAACGACGACTTATTCAGAAAACTCAAGGACTTCGGCGAGCATCCTTACATCACCAAGGCATATTTCCAACAAGTATATGCCAAATACCATGCATGACAAAACTACTTGTCAACATGCCACAAGGCCATACCGAAAACCGACCGAGCTGAACCTCTCTCCTCCAGCAGCCAGACTAAGCGACTGAAAATACAAGAGTTCAAAATAGAACAACTAAAAGATCTATTAACGGAAATACAGTCAGAGTTGGAACTAGACAAAGGAGAGTGTCGCTACAGGCACCTAAGGGAACAAGTCAACAAGGAATGGAACTCGTTTCAGAAGCTCCATGAAGAAATATTAAGCAACGAAGAAGATCATGAAATACTTATCTTTCACTGAAAGCGTCTTCGCAGAAGTCAGCAGACAATACAAACAAGTGACTGGGGATCTGTCCATCAAACTAGCCCCGAGTCAGCAAGTATCATTCAATCAATTCCAACAGCATACACCGCTGCCAAAAGTACAGATTCCAATTTTCTATGGGGGCTATGAAAATTGGCCTACCTTTTGTGATGTCTTCAGAAGAATTATCCACGAAAACTCGGCATTGACAAAAACAGACTAGATAAAATACTTAAAGACGCATCTGAGAGGAGAAGCAAGCAAGCTGATACAGCACCTGGAAACAATCGCAACCAATTACGACTCAGCCTGGGATCTACTTCAGAGACGTTACGAAAACAAAAGGCTGCTGATCTTCAAACTACTAGACAAGCTCCTCGACTTACCGGAAATATCCAGAGAAAACTCTCAAAAACTGAGGCAGATGCACGACGTCATTATCGAATGTCTACAAGCACTGAAGAACCTGGACGTGGATGTTAGTACATGGGGGCCCATGATCACTCGAATGATAATCAGGAAATGGGATTCTGAAACGAACCGGCTGTACGAACAAGGTCTGGACAAACCACACGACATCCCGGATTCAACCGAAATCATGAAATTTTTGGAAAGAAGATTCCAGTCATTAGAAACCATTCCAGGAGCCGAACGACAGTCAAGTCCAGAGATAAAACACGGTCCGTCAAGATGTTTGTTTTGTGATGATCAACATATAATATACTACTGTCGGAAATTCAAAGAGCTATCTGCACAAGAAAGAAATGGATATGTCCAAGAGAAGCGGATCTGCTACAACTGTCTAGAACATGACAACAATAAAAAATGTCACAGCATGAGCAAGTGCAGCATCTGCAGTCGCCAGCATCATACACTCTTGCATATAGACAGGAACCAGCAAAATTTTTCCAGGCAGCAGAATAATCAAGGGAGAACATCATTCACTCAACGGAATTATCCACAAAATGCACCTCCAAGGAGTACAGAACACTATCCAACAAGAAGTAACACTACAAACCACACTTCAAAGAATGAGGAAAATGTCCTACTCGCAACGGCACTGGTAGAAGTGACAACATCAAGCTCCCCTCAAGTCATGAGAATACTCATTGATCAAGGGTCACAAATATCCATCATCACCGAAGAAGCTGCAAATCGTATGGACTGCCTCGACGCCACATCAGATCAAAAATTTCGGGGGTTGACGATGGCAAACCACAAGTCTCCAAATGGTCCATTGACGCACACATCAAACCAAGGTTCGCTAGTGCATTCTCGATGGAAGTCAACATGATTGTTCTTCCAAGACTGACGCAATTCATGCCAATGCAACAGCTGCATATCAGCAGTATAGACAGTTGGAAAAATGAAGTGCTCGCTGACCCAACATTCATGACTCCAGGAGCGATAGATGGGATCCTTGGAGCAAAGGAATACGCCAGCATCATGATGAATGGTCTCCAGAAAACGACAGAGGGTCTTCTAAAACAAAACATAGAGCTAGGATGGATAGTATCTGGACCAATAACATCAGGATCGCCAGCCATACAAGTTGTCAGTATGATCACGCACGTTGAAGAAGACAAACAATTCACTTAATTCTGGAAAATTGAAGAAATGCAAGACTCCGTACAACTGACAAAAGAAGAACAAGAATGTGAAGAATTCTACGAAAAAACCACAACCCGAGATTCGGATGGTAGATTTGTAGTGAAAATCCCATTCAAACAACCAACGGACGTATTGGGTCATTCTAAACCAAGGGCTGCGGCAAGACTCATAAATGTTGAAAGAAAATTACATCAAAATTCCAGTTTACGAGAAGAATATTCAGGGTTTATGAGAGAGTACCTAGAGTAAGGCCACATGAGAAAAGTCAATCGACAGGAAGTAAATCAAGGACAATATTACATTCCCCACCAGGCCGTCATCCGAGAATCCAGCACAACAACACGGCTAAGAGTAGTTTTTGATGCATCGTGCAAAAGTTCTACCAGCGTCAGTCTCAATGACATCCTGCACGTTGGCCCAAGACTCCAGCAGAACATAGCTGACATACTTCTTCGATGGAGAAAGCACGAAATTGTATTCTGTGCGGACATTGAGAAAATGTACCGTCAAATTCGAATTCATCCAGATGATCAACAATTCCAGAGAATTCTATGGAGAGAGCAACCCCGTCAACCAATATTCGAATATGAGCTCGCCACCGTCACTTACGGCACAGCCTCAGCCATAAAGACACTTCAGAAGCTCGCAATTGATGAAGCCAACAAATTCCCAGCCGCCAGCCAGGTAGCACTATCAGACATCTACGTCGATGACATTTTATCCGGAGCACATAACACAGAAACAGCCCTAGAGCTACAAAGGCAGTTGCTAGAGATGCTCATCTCCGCTGGCTTCAACCTCCGAAAATGGTCCAGCAACTCACCAGTCCTACTTCAGTCCATTCCAGAACAATTCTGAGATCAAAAGGTACAGGAATTACCACAAGACGACATCAAAAAGTCCTTAGGCGTGCTATGGTCACCAGTTGACGATACCTTCAAGTTCCAAGTAAACATCTCCAAGATCATCAGACTTACAAAGCGACAAATCTTATCTGAAATATCTAAGCTGTTTGACCCCTTGGGATGGATATATCCAATCTCTGGCTGAAGAATCGGGAGTGGGACGAAACAGTGGATGAGGAAATAGCTTCAAGATGGGCACGATTTCAAGACAAAATAACGGAAGTAGAGAAAATAAAAATTCCGAGGTGTATATGTTACAGTAAATGTTAGGAATCCAGTGAAAGCTAGCTTTAGGAAATGTTAAATTTTGAAAAATATTGTACACTTTCACTAGTGAATGTTGGAGAAACTTTATCAAATCAACTTTTACTGAAAGCAGTTAGGAAAAGTTCTTTTTAAAACTTATTTCCGCCATTTAACTATCCCAAGCTGTACGGGGCACTAAATGATGTCACTCACGCGACATCAAAATTTTTGCCATACCCAAACTAACCAAAACCAACCCAAACGAACCCAAACTAACCCAGACTAACCCCTACTGAGAATACTTAAGTATTTTCTATAATACGGTATCTGAACAATGTTCACATTGTACACCTGCGATTCATAAGTCTCGTATTTTCCAGAGCGTCTAATCTGTCGGCGAATTCCAACTCGGACCAAAAAGGATATCTATAATTACGATAATAATTTTCAGTGTAGCAGCTTTCACTAGAAAAGTTACGTGAATGCTAACAATTACTAGTAAAAGTATGATGAAGTCGATCGAATTCAACTTTCACTAGCTAAATGTTTCCAAATCAGGAAAAGCTTACTTTTCCTAGTAACAGTTAGCTTTTACTGATTACCAGGTTTTACTGTGACATATACATCAGCGAGACAAAAATGTGGAACTTCATGGATTTTGTGATGCATCAGAAAAAGCCTACGGTGCGGTAATCTACAGCCGCACAGTCGAAGAAGGCAACCAAGTGATAACTTTTGCTTTCCCTAGGCGGGCGTCCAAGCAGAAGTCAGAGGAACATGCCTCAAAACAGAAGTCACAACTAGAACAGACATGTGAACAATTCTCAGATCTCACAAGAATGCTCAGAGTACTGTTCTTCTGCCGTCGAATCGTCAAAAAAGGAGAAAAACCAGCATTGTCCGTTCAAGAGATACATACAACATTCGAAACAATCATCAAGACGGTGCAACAACAAGAATTCCCGGAAGAATATAAGTCGCTACAACAAAACAAGCCCATCGATAAACGAAGCAAGCTACTAACTCCGTGTCCATTTATACACAGCGAAGGCATAATCCGAGTAGGGGAAAGGCTCGAAAACTCATCATTACCGTACGACCAGCGGCACACTATGATCCTCCCATTCCATACGCAACTAACAACGCTGATAGTACGGGATGCACATAAGAAAACTCTCCATGGTGGCAACCAAGTAGCTCTATCGTACATACGAAGCAAGTTTTAGATCATCAACGGCAAGCGGGCCGTGAAAACTGTCATAAATAAGTGCATTGTGTGCATCCACCACAAAGCGAAAACACCTCAGCAGCTCATGGGACAGCTTCCAACACCACGAGTAACACCAGCTCCACCATTTTCAAACTCAGGAGTGGATTACGCGGGACCCATTCAAGTCAGAGCAACTAAAGGTAGAGGTCACAAATCCTACAAAGGATACATTGCAGTCTTCGTTTGCCTAGCGACCAAAGCAATCCACTTAGAAGTAGTGAGTGACATGACTGCAGAAGCATTCGTAGCAGCATCCAGACGAGGACATTGTGCTCATATGTACAGCAATAATGATACGACCTTCGTAGGAGCAGCACGACAATTTGAAGATGAGATAACTAAAGTGGTCCAAGATCAAGCTCTGCAAAGTATGATCGTCAACCTAGAAACGCAGTGGCATTTTATTCGACCAGCCGCCCCACACTTTGAAGGAGTATGGGAAGCAGGTGTAAAATCAATGAAACATCACTTCAAGAGAATCATTGGTGATTGCACCTTGACTTATGAAGAGTTGACAACGTTAATGCATTAAATTGAAGCATGCCTCAACTCAAGACCACTCTGCCCGCTAACAGAAGATTCAGAGGATTTCAGTGCTCTGACTCCAGGACACTTTCTCATAGGAAGAGAATTACTAGCGCCACCTGACCCAAAATCTACCAAGAACTTTACTTCAACTCAACGATGGAGACTAGTTCAAAGTTTGAAGAAACACATTTGAAGTGCATGGTGTACCGAATACCTAACAAGGCTACAGCAGAGATATAAATGGGCTACTCAAACCGACAATTTGACGATAGGAACTATGGTCCTGATCAAAGAAGAAAACATAAATCCAAACCAATGGCCCTTGGCAAGAATAGTAGAAACTCATCAGGGACAAGACGGGTCAGTACGAGTGGTGACCGTTAAGAAGGCGGGAGGATCGATTCAAAAAAGACCCATCCACAAACTAATTTCTCTACCGACAGAGGAAACCCATAACTCCACACACATAAAAAACCAGCCAAAAGACAGAAAAACAGATCGAACGCAAACCAGGGCCTCCTCTTTAAAGTCTCAGTTACTGGTCGTTTTGGCAATCATATTCATGATCATCTCCGCTGCGGCAGAAGACAACGGATTCAAAATAAGCTACCCTCAACATGGAGTCTACGTGGAACACCTCGGATCAGCAAGGGTGGACCGAGGAGCCTTCAGAATTGAGACATCACATAGTAGGAACAAAACCAAAACAGACATATCAAAAGTATCGACTGTCGTTGGCCAATTCAGTGACCTGTGCGAACAGTCCAAAAAACTGTAAAAAGAAGTGAAGTGAGCATCTCTTGTTCAGCATTTGGAAGAACTGGGAAATTACTCCAAATGGATAGTAGAAACCTTGGATGACGTTCATCATCGAAGCAGAGAGGATTATTTGGAAAATTTCTAACCGCAGTGTTTGGTGTAAATGACGACGTATATCAAAACATAGACAAACTCAATACAAATCGGGAAGAGCTCATTAGAGCATCCAACCACCAGACAAAATTTATGGATTCAACCCTCACGACGCTCAACGCAACAGAATCCAGGATCACCAGCAAGTTACAACACTTCCAGAAACGACTCAACCAAGGAATTGATGCCATGAATACCATGCAAAATTGGTATAAAGTTATAGACACGAATACACTCAACATTAATATCTTAAGCGCATATCAAGTAGCTACCAACTTCATCAGCGACACCAACGACCACTACGAAAAACTGCTCAACGTATGTCTCAACAGAGGCACAATTTATGAACCAATGTCTCCAGCAGTGATCAACACAATCATACAGGACTCTGATCAAAAACTCCCCAGCAACCTAAAGATCATCTCCACCGCTTTCTCCACGAGGCTAGCCATCAACACCACACATTTCAACGTACAAGGACATTTTCCAATCGTTGATGGGTCAGAAATCACTCTGGTAAAAGCAACGCCCATTCCCTAGAAGATAGAAAACGGAGCTTATTGGACCTTGGACCTCTCCGATGATTAGACGTTACGAAAACAAAAGGCTGCTGATCTTCAAACTACTAGACAAGCTCCTCGACTTACCGAAAATATCCAGAGAAAACTCTCAAAAACTGAGGCAGATGCACGACGTCATTACCGAATGTCTACAAGCACTGAAGAACCTGGACGTGGATGTTAGTACATGGGGGCCCATGATCACTCGAATGATAATCAGGAAATGGGATTCTGAAACGAATCGGCTGTACGAACAAAGTCTGGACAAACCACACGACATCCCGGATTTAACCGAAATCATGAAATTTTTGGAAAGAAGATTCCAGTCATTAGAATCCATTCCAGGAGCCGAACGACAGTCAAGTCCAGAGATAAAACACGGTCCGTCAAGATGTTTGTTTTGTGATGATCAACATATAATATACTACTGTCGGAAATTCAAAGAGCTATCTGCACAAGATAGCAATAGATATGTCCAAGAGAAGCGGATCTGCTACAACTGTCTAAAACATGAGAACAATAAAAAATGTCACAGCATGAGCAAGTGCAGCATCTGCAGTCGCCAGCATCATACACTCTTGCATATGGACAGGAACCAGCAAAATTTTCCCAGGCAGCAGAATAATCAAGGGAGAACATCATTCACTCAACGGAATTATCCACAAAATGCACCTCCAAGGAGTACAGAACACTATCCAACAAGAAGTAACACTACAAACCACAATTCAAAGAATGAGGAAAATGTCCTACTCGCAACGGCACTGGTAGAAGTGACAACATCAAGCTCCCCTCAAGTCATGAGAATACTCATTGATCAAGGGTCACAAATATCCATCATCACCGAAGAAGCTGCAAATCGTATGGACTGCCTCGACGCCACATCAGATCAAAAATTTCGGGGGTTGACGATGGCAGACCACAAGTCTCCAAATGGTCCATTGACGCACACATCAAACCAAGGTTCGCTAGTGCATTCTCGATGGAAGTCAACATGATTGTTCTTCCAAGACTGACGCAATTCATTCCAATGCAACAGCTGCATATCAGCAGTATAGACAGTTGGAAAAATGAAGTGCTCGCTGACCCAACATTCATGACTTCAGGCGCGATAGATGGGATCCTTGGAGCAAAGGAATACGCCAGCATCATGATGAATGGTCTCCAGAAAACGACAGAGGGTCTTCTCAAACAAAACACAGAGCTAGGATGGATAGTATCTGGACCAATAACATCAGGATCACCAGCCATACAAGTTGTCAGTATGATCACGCACGTTGAAGAAGACAAACAATTCACTAAATTCTGGGAAATTGAAGAAATGCCAGACTCCGTTCAACTGACAAAAGAAGAACAAGAATGTGAAGAATTCTACGAAAAAACCACAACCCGAGATTCGGATGGTAGATTTGTAGTGAAAATCCCATTCAAACAACCAACGGACGTATTGGGTCATTCTAAACCATGAGCTGCGGCAAGACTCATAAATGTTGAAAGAAAATTACATCAAAATTCCAGTTTACGAGAAGAATATTCAGGGTTTATGAGAGAGTACCTAGAGTAAGGCCACATGAGAAAAGTCAATCGACAGGAAGTAAATCAAGGACAATATTACATTCCTCACCAGGCCGTCATCCGAGAATCCAGCACAACAACACGGCTAAGAGTAGTTTTTGATGCATCGTGCAAAAGTTCTACCAGCGACAGTCTCAATGACATCATGCTCGTTGGCCCAAGACTCCAGCAGAACATAGCTGACATACTTCTTCGATGGAGAAAGCACGAAATTGTATTCTGTGCGGACATTGAGAAAATGTACCGGCAAATTCGGATTTATCCAGATGATCAACAATTCCAGAGAATTCTATGGAGAGAGCAACCACGTCAACCAATATTCGAATATGAGCTCGACACCGTCACTTACGGCACAGCCTCAGCCATAAAGACACTTCAGAAGCTCGCAATTGATGAAGCCAACAAATTCCCAGCCGCCAGCCAGGTAGCACTAACAGACTTCTACGTCGATGACATTTTATCCGGAGCACATAACACAGAAACAGCCCTAGAGCTACAAAGGCAGTTGCGAGAGATGCTCATCTCCGCTGGCTTCAACCTCCGAAAATGGTCCAGCAACTCACCAGTCCTACTTTAGTCCATTCCAGAACAATTCCGAGATCAAAAGGTACAGGAATTACCACAAGACGACTTCAAAAAGTCCTTAGGCGTGCTATGGTCACCAGTTGACGATACCTTCAAGTTCCAAGTAAACATCTCCAAGATCATCAGACTTACAAAGCGACAAATCTTATCTGAAATATCTAAGCTGTTTGACCCCTTGGGATGGATATCTCCAATCTCTGGCTGAAGAATCGGGAGTGGGACGAAACAGTGGATAAGGAAATAGCTTCAAGATGGACACGATTTCAAGACAAAATAACGGAAGTAGAGAAAATAAAAATTCCGAGGTGTATACATCAGCGAGACAAAAAAGTGGAACTTCATGGATTTTGTGATGCAGCAGAAATGGCCTACGGTGCGGTAATCTACAGCCGCACAGTCGAAGAAGGCAACCAAGTGATAACTTTGCTTCAAGCGAAGTCAAAAGTAGCTCCAGCAAAAAACAGGACAACCCTTCCTCGATTAGAGCTATGTGCAGCTATTGTCTAAACCGATACAAAGAACTTAGAAGACTCTTCAATTAGAAGACACAGAAACATTTGCCTGGACCGACTCTATGATCACTCTTGCCTGGATAAAGGGTAACCCAACGAGATGGCAGACCTTCGTAGCAAACAGAGTCTGTGAAATACACAGGAACACACCCTATACAGCCTGAAACCACGTCAAATCACAAGATAATCTATCCAACATCATTTCAGGAGGAGTAGATCCAGACAAACTACAATCAGCAGAACTATGGTGGAAAGGTCCTAGTTGGTTGAACTCCCTAGGCGAGCTTCCAACCACACACGACATTCCAGACGTCCAAGCAGAAGTCAGAGCAACATGCCTCAAAACTGAAGTCACAACTAGAACAGACATGTGAACAATTCTCAGATCTCACAAGAATGCTCAGAGTACTGTCCTTCTGCCGTCGAATCGTCACAAAAGGAGAAAAACCAGCATTGTCCGTTCAAGAGATACATACAACATTCGAAACAATCATCAAGACGGTGCAACAACAAGAATTTCCGGAAGAATATAAGTCGCTACAAAACAAGCCCATCGATAAACGAAGCAAGCTACTAACTCCGTGTCCATTTATACACAGCGAAGGCGTAATCCGAGTAGGGGAAAGGCTCGAAAACTCATCATTACCGTACGACCAGCGGCACCCTATGATCCTCCCATTCCATACGCAACTAACAACGCTGATAGTATGGGATGCACATAAGAAAACTCTCCATGGTGGCAACCAAGTAGCTCTATCGTACATACGAAGCAAGTTTTGGATCATCAACGGCAAGCGGGCCGTGAAAACTGTCATAAATAAGTGCATTGTGTGCATCCGCCACAAAGCGGAAACAGCTCAGCAGCTCATGGGACAGCTTCCAACACCACGAGTAACACCAGCTCCACCATTTTCAAACTCAGGAGTGGATTACGCGGGACCCACTCAAGTCAGAGCAACTAAAGGTAGAGGTCACAAATCCTACAAAGGATACATTGCAGTCTTCGTTTGCCTAGCGACCAAAGCAATCCACTTAGAAGTAGTGAGTGACATGACTGCAGAAGCATTCGTAGCAGCATCCAGACGAGGACATTGTGCTCATATGTACAGCGATAATGATACGACCTTCGTAGGAGCAGCACGACAATTTGAAGATGAGATAACTAAAGTGGTCCAAGATCAAGCTCTGCAAAGTATGATCGTCAACCTAGGAACGCAGTGGCATTTTATTTGACCAGCCGCCCCACACTTTGGAGGAGTATGGGAAGCAGGTGTAAAATCAATGAAACATCACTTCAAGAGAATCATTGGTGATTGCACCTTGACTTATGAAGAGTTGACAACGTTAATGCATTAAATTGAAGCATGCCTCAACTCAAGACCACTCTGCCCGCTAACAGAAGATTCAGAGGATTTCAGTGCTCTGACTCCAGGACACTTTCTCATAGGAAGAGAATTACTAGCGCCACCTGACCTAAAATCTACCGAGAACTTTACTTCAACTCAACGATGGAGACTAGTGCAAAGTTTGAAGAAACACATTTGAAGTGCATGGTGTACCAAATACCTAACAAGGCTACAGCAGAGATATAAATGGGCTACTCAAACCGACAATTTGACGATAGGAACTATGGTCCTGATCAAAGAAGAAAACATAAATCCAAACCAATGGCCCTTGGCAAGAATAGTAGAAACTCATCAGGGACAAGACGGGTCAGTACGAGTAGTGACCGTTAAGAAGGCAGGAGGATCGATTCAAAAAAGACCCATCCACAAACTAATTTCTCTACCGACAGAGGAAACCCATAACTCCACACACATAAAAAACCAGCCAGAAGACAGAAAAACAGATCGAACGCAAACCAGGGCCTCCTCTTTAAAGTCTCAGTTACTGGTCGTTTTGGCAATCATATTCATGATCATCTCCGCTGCGGCAGGAGACAACGGATTCAAAATAAGCTACCCTCAACATGGAGTCTACGTGGAACACCTCGGATCAGCAAGGGTGGACCGAGGAGCCTTCAGAATTGAGACATCACATAGTAGGAACAAAACCAAAACAGACATATCAAAAGTATCGACTGTCGTTGGCCAATTCAGTGACCTGTGCGAACAGTCCAAAAAACTGTCAAAAGAAGTGAAGTGCGCATCTCTTGTTTAGCATTTGGAAGAACAGGGAAATCACTCCAAATGGATAGTAGAAACCTTGGATGACGTTCATCATCGAAGCAAAAGAGGATTATTTGGCAAATTTCTAACCGCAGTGTTTGGTGTAGATGACGACGTATATCAAAACATAGACAAACTCAATACAAATCAGGAAGAGCTCATTAGAGCATCCAACCACCAGACAAAATTTATGGATTCAACCCTCACGACGCTCAACGCAACAGAATCCAGGATCACCAGCAAGTTACAACACTTCCAGAAACGACTCAACCAAGGAATTGATGCCATGAATACCATGCAAAATTGGTATAAAGTTATAGACACGAATACACTCAACATTAATATCTTAAGCGCATATCAAGTAGCTACCAACTTCATCAGCGACACCAACGACCACTACGAAAAACTGCTCAACGTATGTCTCAACAGAGGCACAATTTATGAACTAATGTCTCCAGCAGTGATCAACACAATCATACAGGACTCTAATCAAAAACTCCCCAGCAACCTAAAGATCATCTCCACCGCTTTATCCACGAGGCTAGCCATCAACACCACACATTTCAACGAACAAGGACATTTTCCAATCGTTGATGGGTCAGAAATCACTCTGGTAAAAGCAACGCCCATTTCCTGGAAGATAGAAAACGGAGCTTATTGGACCTTGGACCTCTCCGATGATTACACCGCTGTCGATTACAACACCCAGCTATACTTTCAGCTGCAGGAAAGCGAATTCCAACGGTGCATCCACCTACATCCGCACAAATTCATCTGCTCTCCTGTCTCCATCCAAAGCATTGAATCCAACCCGTCTTGCGTCATCAATGAGATATACGAAAGACCACAGCCCAGACATTGCAACATACAACAGCACAGAACAAACGGCATCCTTTGGAAACAACTGTGCACTAGGAACACATGGATGTTTATCGCAAACTCTTCGACAACAGTGGCTGTAATATGCAATGGAGCTCGGGAAGATAATGTATTGAATACAACAGGAATAATCCAAATCTCCCAAGAATGCATCATTCAGACAAAACAAAACATTCTTACACCCAAAAGAAGCGAAGTCGTTCCAGTCCTAGGCAGTTACTCAAAAGCAGTACCCATAATCTTCAATGGGACTATCAGCAATCATGAAACCCCACACCTAGCCACCGAGCCCGTACTAAGGCAGACAGATGGCTTTGGAGAGTTGATAAAAGAAGAAAAGGACTTCAAAGATCTTCTCCATGATACAGTATGGCGCAGCATTCATCATCACAAGGCGGCGATAAGCAGTATCACGACAATAGCCATCCTCATAATAGTGATCCTAGGATGGCATACAGTGAAGCTGATTATCAGGAAGAGACAGAAGAGGAGAAATCAGAAAGCGGACAAACAACAAGGCCAAAACGAAGACATAGAGTTGATGTCTCTACGTTCGTCCATCGTGGAGAGGCGGCAGAATGTTTAATCACAGTATTAAACATGCATTACTTTCTAAGTTAATACATTTCCAATTTTTTTATAATTTCATGATAGGTTATGAACCCACGAAGTTCAATGTTAGATAGGTAGAAAACTGATCAATCATCACGTTGTAATTTGAATACATTTCCAACTTTTTTATAATTTCATGATAGGTTATGAACCCACTCAAGTTCAATCTCAAATAGGTAGGAAACTAATTAATCATCACGTTCCCGAACCATGGTGGGTCACTAGGTCATGATATGATTATTTTGCCGACGAAAGCACGAACGGAAGTGCATAGTAGATTTATGTCTACTACAATATTTGGATAACATCATTGTGTACTATAACAATTAATTATTTATAAGCAAGTCGTGGGAAATAAAGGATCAGTATTCAACAACTACTCAAAACGTTGTTTTACTCAACAAATGTACTGTGCCCAAGCCCACTTGGCCATAGCAGAGAGTGAGGCTGCTCTAACTCTATATTTTCCGCTGCTCAACCGAACCGAGTTGAGCAAGTGTAATCTACGAGCTAAACCTAGCTTGTACATTGACAAAATGACCCTATGGAGGAGCCGCCCTTGATAAATTGGTATTATTCAATCGATAAATATCAAATATCTTTTCATAGATTTAACTTAATTATAGCATAATATGCTACATAGAAAATGATTAAAATTTGAAGGAGAATCCAAATATCAAATAAAAAAGTAGGGTCTCAATTTTAAATAAGAAAGTAAGACCTCGCAAGACAGGTTGACTACTAAAAATCTCATTTTCAACCATGAAAATTTCATCTGGGACACTTTTTTCTGAAACGTCAAATTAAATAGTTAGAGGGGGGGGTTATAATCAATAACCCTATACAGTCAATTTAAATTGATTGTGCAAAAATTGTGGAAATAACTGTCCAAAATTCGTTAAAATGTGGTAAATTTCCAGCAGCTTAGTGGTTAAAAACACGACCGTTCAATACGACCGTACAAAGATGTTTAAATAAAATGCTGCAGTTCTTTGATATCAACAATGAACAAAAACATTCTTATACACTTGCATAATAGCCCAGTTAAATTGCAGTCGGCTTTAAGGGGTCGGCAAAAAAAAAAATTCCAAACAGAAATATATTTTCAGGGATGCTTGAGGGCTCCCCCTGAGCTTCCAACCAAAAAATCTGACTCGAAGTCATGGTAGGTTTTGTGCTGAAGAGGTGGTTTCTTAAACATTTTTTTAGAGCAAAATGACCTGAATAAAAGTTATAGAAGTTCAAAAACTGAACAACTTTGCCTAATAAATCTTTTTGACAGTTCCAACACTTGATGAGTTACAGAACATCAAATGTCAAAATTCCGCTGGCAAGAGAGGTGGTTTTCATCGTTTACATCTTTTACCGGTGAAGATCATGAAAAATGTTATGAGAAAAAGTTGTTCACCCTTTGATTCTCTGTAACTTTTATCAAGGTGATTGAAAAAAAAAGTTTCTCCTGTTCAGTTGACAGCTTAACTTTGTCATTTGATGCGCTGTAACTCGTTAAGTATTAGAGCTGTAAAAAAATATTATGGAGCAAAGTTGTTTAGTTCTTGATCCTCTATAACTTTTATCCAAGTCATTTTGCACTAAAAAAAGTTTAGGAAACAACTTCTTCAGAAAAAAACCTACCAGCAGTTCGAGTCAGATTTTTTGGTTGGATACTCAGGAGACAGTCCTTAAGCAACCCTGAAAATATCTTTTTGTTTGGAATTCTTTTTTTGAAAAACCGACATCTTCACTGGGCTATAAAGTTCAGCCTTATGTCTTGGGATATTACCCTTGATTTTGGTTTTTGAAAAACACTGATGGCTTGATTATCATACAAGAAGGGACAGAAGCTACTTTTTTACCCGTATTCAACAACCTGTGGAAAAATTGAGCGGCAAAATTTAGCTCCATTATATTCTTCTTCATTTTCCTTTATCAGTGAGCTCGCGTCAATGGGTTCTGACGGCTGCCCAAGACTCCATTATATTGTGTCGTGAAGTGCGATCTTTTTTCAACAAATTATCTTTTTGGTCTTGTCAATATCTGCTTTTTTTCAGAGAAGATAGATGTTTAAAGAGAATGCTGCAGTTTCCGATATTTTATCAATAATGAGTGAAAACATTACTATAGACTTGCATGAACAAATTTTCTAGAATTCCATATTGTCACAATCTACCCGATGTTTCATATTGGGCAAATTGTTCACCTCGAACACACTTTGGAGGCGGTAGTATCATGGTGTGGACGGGGGTATCACGGCATGGTCGTTCAGATCTTGTATTAATTGAAAATGAAATGAAACACATGGGATAGGTATGCTTGTATCGCTAGGTAGACATGTTCGCAATAAACATCTTGAAACCTTGCCTGATTTGCGAGAAGCATTTCTTGAAAAATTACAAATAATAGGCAACTTGTCCATTTTTTCTTTATCTTATCTATTAATTTTAGATTGTGCGTTCATGTCTAAAAACACCATATACCAAATATCAGCCCTTAAATCGCACTAGTTACTTTACAATAATTAATCAAAATTGACATCGTACGCTCTGAAACAAGTCATGGATTGTCAGCAAAACCTTGCCACACTGGGAGTATCTAACGATGTTACTCTTGGATGGATACCAGGACACACAGGGATAGCTGGGAACGAGCGGGCGGATCTACTAGCACGCAAAGCTGCAAACACACCACTTCTGGGTCCAGAACCTGCTATTGGTATTACAAAATCCTCTGTGAGAGGTTGGCTGAACTGTTGGTCCAAAAAACAACAGAAAGCTAGATGGTGCCAATCACCAGGTCTGAAACACAGTAAATTAATGATGGCAGACGAGATCGAATCATCATTTTCTGGAAGCCCACTGCAACTCAGCAGGAATCAGCTTAGGAAAGTAACAGGTATATTAACTGGACACTGCACTCTAAGGAAACACATGCATATCATGGGTCTTTTCAACGAGGAACCCATATGTAGGCTGTGCAACGAGGAGGAGGAAACAGCCTCCCACATTGTATTCGAATGTGAAGCGCTGGCGTACTGGAAAAAAGATAATGGGGAATTCACAACCACTCCTCGAAGGACGGACAGGGAAACAGTAGAACGAGTCATAAACCTTATTCGGGCAATGGAGCTCTTCGACTGAGAGACAAGCACAGAGAAGATACAATAAGCCCAACTAGAGGCTGCGGTGTCGGGGCCAACAGCCCGAAACTCGTAGCGCCTGTACTTCAGTAATCAGTAATCAGTAATCGTACGCTCTGAAAATTCAAACGGAGCAAAAAACGCGGAAAGTTTTGACGTCATAACGCGTCTCTTTGGCAACCATTTGAATGTTTGAAGTCTCATGTGACATTGAGTTAGTTCATTTCATAGTTTTTGAAAAAGATCAAGGATAGTTTATATAAATACTGCATTTTGCCGCCTTGTTCGAATTCAACTTTGCAATTTCCAAACAAATTTTTATTCGCGTGCCTGATGACAAAAAACGGAGAATAAATAAAGCATGCAGAAGCAATGAGGAGAATTATTTTGTTGAAAAGCTGTGCTATTCATTTTTATGTGTGTATGTATTTTGACAAAAAATACCATTATCCACCAAATTATTGTGTGTTTAGATTTTGAGAGATTTTATTCTTGGATTCACATATTACTACAGGCAGATTACAAAAGTGGACCTTCTTATTTTATTTTACCAGTAAACAGTATGTTGGCGATGAGGTTTACCAAAGGACAAATTATGAACCAAAAATTTTGTTTCTCGAGAAAGTCATTTTTATAAAAAATGTTGTTTGTTGAAGAAATATGATTCTCGATGAAAAAAGAATATATTTTATAAAAAAATATTTGGGTAATCATTATTATTGTTAGGTGTGGTATCGATTGGTTCACATATTTGTATGAATTATGCCCTTTCTAATAATCACTAATAATTATTCGTTAATTTTATTATATTTATCGTATCACGTTAAAACTATTGATTTTTGTGCCTTCTTCGAAATACATAAATGAAATGAGAAAAATGTGTCTTATTTGATCCTCTATTAACACTGTAAACCAATAGAATGTCTGAAGCTACATTTTTGCTCAAAACTTCTGAATATATCATGAATGTAGGTAGTTCTCTCTTAAAATAAATTGATTTTACGACTTCTTAAGGACTCTGTACAAAATTTAGTTTTTTTTCATCGACAATCGTTTTTCTTTAGTAAGCAAAAATTCTTATAGAGAATGACTTTTGCTCGAGAAATCAAAGTTTTGGTTTTCTGTATTCCTCATCGCCAGAAATACTGTAGAATACAGGTGAAATGAAATAACAAGGTCCATTTTTTTAATTTGTAATATTATGTAATATGCGGAGTAATACGTACCCAAGAATAAAATGCCTAAAAATGTAAAAACACAATTATTGGTATTTATTTCATAATACTTACATCAAATTGATCTCCACATACATAAATAGCACTGTTTTCCAATAAGATATTCTACACATTTCTTCTGCATACTCTTATCAATTTTGTTTGATGATTCTCGTCATCAGGCACGCGAATAAAAAGTTGTTGGGAAATTTCAAAGTTGAATTAGTACCAACACTGCGGCCTGCGTTTTTTGTTTCGTTTGAATTTTCTTAGCGTCGATGTCAACTTTGATCATGTATTGTTGAATAACTAGTGCGCTTCAAGGGCTGATATTTGGTATACGGTGCTTTTGGACATGAACGCACACTTTAATACAATAAAAGTTCCCCATTCTCGAGAGGCATCAAAAACATGCCATGCGCATGGCAGAAGTCATAGGAATACGATGTGACAACACGCGCTATCAATTCAAAAACATTTTGTTCATTGCCGAGAAAAGATCGCACTTCAGAACCGAATATAATGAAGCTAGATTTAGCCGCTCAATCTTTCCACAGGGTGTTCAAAACTTAATGGTGAAAAAGTAGCTTCTGTTCCTCACTGTATAATGACGAAGTCATCGGTATTTTCAAATATATATATATATATATATATCAAAACCAAAATCAAGGTTAATATCTCAAGACATAGGGCTACACTTTGGTACAAACTTTAGTAAAATCGGACAACGAATAAAAAAGGTATAGGGATATCAATTAGACACAAATTATTTTTGTCCGGAATCTATTGTCGGGAAGTGTAACTTGAAAACTATCAATTTTAACTACACAGGGTGCCACAGATTCGAGTGCATGCATGAGGATCTCAGTTATTTTAAGAGATACAGGGTCGATTGAATGAATGCAAAGCTGCACATTTGTATGGTCATTTTGACATTTGAAAAATTACCGCTACTTCCGGAGATCTTCGTAATAACCGAAATTTAGCAAAAATGTAATTACCATTTTCTGAGCTTATTTGGTAAGATATTTCAAAATGAATTGCACTTTCTCATTGTCACTTTTTCTCCTCAACAATATGACGGTATCAAATTAAAAATCTCTTATGAGCGGCCATAATCAAGTCCATTTTTTCATAGCGGACCTGATTTTTTTTTTATTATCAGTTATTATTTGACGTCCTTAATGCATTGAGTGAGCGCAACAAAATAATACCAGAGGAAATTAGTTATAGGCAACTTTTGTCTCCCTAACACATGGTTTGGTTCATAAATCCATCTTTTTTCGATACGTCATTCTTATGAGAAATCCTGTACAACTATACAAAACTAATTGACTGAACCAAAATCGAAATAACATGCAATAACGATACATTTAATGAAATTAAATAATATCCACAAATGACATGGAAAATACAAAAATTGCATATATTAACTAAATCAATTTTTGCCAAAGTGTTAAAAAATATTACCATTTTACCAAAATATTGAGAATAACGATAATGGGTGAATAATGATTGAAAATACGGTGCGTTTTTTTCAAGACGGAACCATAGGGATTCCCATGTTAAATTTTCAATCCCATGTTAGCAGTACTTTCATTCGTAGTGCACAGCTAAAACTTGCCGTAGATAAACTTTGGTGCCTAGAGATTATGTTATTCCATCAATTAGCAAAAAAAAAAATTGAAAAAAGATCAAAAAAATGCTTTTATTGATTGGAAAGTAATACCTTTTTCTAGCCTTGTATATGCCACTGTCAACCAATAACCTCACTGTCAAATTGTTATAACATTTATCTCTAACATTATAATACATGCAATTAAAATCAAACAATATGTCTTTTCAAACAAGCGCAGGAAATAATAAAAACGTTTTTGAGAAATTTCGGTTTTTTTCCAAATATCTTTGGAATTACCTAGTCGGAATTTTTCAAATCTCAAAATGGAATTTTCCTGAGTATAAAAAATGCGCAACTCTGCATCCTATCAACCGACCCTGTATCTTTCATAATAACCGAGATCCCCATGCATACACTTGAATCTATAATGGGAGAGCCCGGTCGATTCATAGAGTGAGGACGCAGAGGTTGGCATAAATTCATTCAAGATTCAGGGGTTGGTTTTGTGGAAGAACGCCCGGACACGTCGATTTTCACTTTAAACTGCGTTTTTTTATGATAATCTGATGTGTACAGGGTATACCAAAAATAAGTTACGACCATCAACTTAATTTTTTCAAATGGAAACCCCTGAGTGGGTTTCATGTACCATGTCCTCAACCTAACCTCAACAGTTATCGAGAAATGTACGGTGGTTCAGAAACACAGCTCATTGGATCATTCGTACATTTCTCGATCACTGTTGGGGTTAGGTAAATAACATGGAACGTGCTTTCAATTTCATTTGTCAAACTTCCAAAAGGCTGTAAAATATTCATTTTTTGAGCTAAAAGTTCTAACAAAAAAAGGAATTGTTGGGTTTTGCGTAAAATTTTGTGCTATTCACTCCAATATTTTGTATACTGTGAAATGTCAAAATCATTGACATTACTAACTTTTTTAAAATGGCATACCCCACATATCAATATTTAGAAAGACCTCTTCCTTCTGATCACGGAAATATAGCACACATGACGTATCTATCCAATAGATTAGAGGAAATTGTTATAACTGTGTTTTATTGTAATTTACAGGCTTGTTCTCTTCAGTTTTCAATAATTGTTATAGTTCTTGTTCTAAATATTTACCAAGATATAGAAGTTTTTCTGAATTGTAAATACAGCTCTTTAATGAATTACTCAAATTAGGAATTGACACATTCATTTATTTTTACCAACTTACTGTAAAGAACAGTATTCACGTATAACATTTGACGATTCGAGTGCAAACATGACCATCACTGGAAGCGAATGAATACACTCATACTTATACTGAAACTAGTAAAAAGAAAGGGCATGTGTGCTATATTTTCGGGGGTAATACCACGAGTCCTTAAAAATTACCGATACATTTTCACGAATGCGTGTTTTCTCAAAATGTGTAGAGAAAACACGCATGAGCGAAAATTCTTCTGGTCAATTTTGAAGCACGAATTGTATTTAGAAGAATATCTCACGCATTCTTGAACAAAACTTTATTTAATTTGCGTTGCCATATTGATTGCCCTGGCAACGTGGTTATTTGTGCCAAAGTGTTTATTTGTGTTGTCATGTCAAAGTGGTATTATCGATTTGGTGTTATCGGAGGTAATACCACGAGTGCTTGAAAATTACCGATACATTTTCAAAAATGCGTGTTTTCTCAAAATTTCACGAGACCGAGGGTCGAGTGAAATTTGTAGAGAAAACACGCATGAGCGAAAATTCATCCGGACAATTTTGAAGCACGAATGGTATTTAGAAGAATATTTCACGAATTCTAGAACAAAACTTCACTTAACTTGCATTGCCATATTGATTGCCCTGGCAACGTGGTTATTTGTGCCAAAGTGTTTATTTGTGTTGCCATGACAAAGTGGTATTATCGATGTGGTATTATCACGGACCTACATAAAAACTGGACTGCTAATGCATTTGGCCGACCTTGCCAAAAATCACTGGAGCATGGGCGCCGCCATGATGGGACAATTTGAGTTGGTATCTCTGACTTTTTTGACGTGCCACTTATGGCTGCGTTCCGAGAACTAGCGCTATATTTAAGCGGTCCTACTGGAATGACATGATTCGCTGTACTGCATCACAGTAGTCTAGCGAAAAAATAAATATATTTCTTCCGCTTTATCGCAGGAACCGTGATGCAGTGGTGGAAATTATCATTTATGTAATTTCAGTGGGAGCGCTCTAGAAAAGCGATGCAGCGCTGCAATTCCTCTTATGCGGCCATTGAAAAATGCAGAAAGACAGCTGATAAGTGATTAGGTGTGTTTCTTATGCTCCACTATTGCACACTTTTCTACACAAATACAAATTTCACTCGACCTTTGGTCTCGTGAAATTTCGAGAAAACACGCATTCGTGAAAATGTATCGGTTATTCTTAAGCACTCGTGGTATTACCCCCGATAACACCAAATCGATAATACCATTGTGTCATGGCAACACAAATCAACACGTTGTCAGCAATCGATATGGCAAAGACAATTTTTTGACAAAAATAACCACGTTGTCAGGGCAATCAACATGGCAACGCAAATTTGGGGAAGTTATATTCTAGAATTCGTGAAATATTTTTCTAAATACCATTCGTGCTTAAAAATTAGCCGGTAAAATCTTTGCTCATGCGTGTTTTTTCTAAAAATCTCACTCGACCTTCGACCTCGTGAAATTTTGAGAAAACACACACAAAACATTTTTTTCCCAAACATCAAATTCAAGCTGATGAGGGGGGTCCATTTATCTGTGAACACCCTGTACAACCGATTCATCATGTTACCTGGAGGTTTGATTAAATAGCTTTCTACTGCTATGTTAGAAAAACAATTGAGGTTGGCGTTCCAATAAAGATATGTAGCATAGAAAAAAGAGAATATGGGAAGCCTTTTGTGGGGCATTTTTTGAACTTAAGACTTGATTACAAGACTTGAAAAAATACATTTAAATTTAATTCTGCTTCAGTGTCAACAAGGAAAAGTTTCAAAAATAACAATCTCTCAGCCTACTATAACGACAAATTTCAAACTTGAGTATTTCCTAAACCGCTCTTCAGAAAAGCATCAACCTAAACAGGGTGCTCCAAAAGTATTGGGGAATATTTGAGGGACCGTTAGTTGGAACAAAAATAAGACTAAAATGTTTCATAAAATATGTTTGTTCGACCCTTCCCTTCGTAATTATTCGTACTTTAAGGTAACATCCTGAAGGAAGTTTTTCCGTGATAGCTCCGAAACGATGAAATCGATTTCGATTTAACTTGGACAGTATACGCAGTACTCATGGACTGATAATTTGAAATCATAGCAGTATTTCAATCTCTTTTTGAAGCCTGGGTTGGATCACATCTTCCATAAAATGCACCTCAACTTTGATACGTCCTCTTTTTCTTGAGTTGCAATTATTGATTTAGGTTCGTCAATCAATTTGGAATAAAAAAAGTTCTCCCTATTCACATCGAAAAAAATTAATCATTTTAAAGAAAAACACAAATTTATCCAAAATGTTCATTCAAAATACATTGTTATTATTCATTGAACACCTAATCCAGTTTTGTCAACCGATGTGTTTTTTTTTTCAGTTTGGGTTAGTTAAGTTAGCTAGTACGATCTCTTCTCAACAAAATGTTTTTTTGGTCATGTATCTGCTTTTTTAGAGAAGATACATATGTTTAAATAAAATGCTGCAGTTTTTTGATATTTTATCAACAATAAATGAACACATTTTTATAGATCTGCATGAACAAAATGTTCTCAAATTAATAGCGTGTATTGTCATATCGTACCCCTATGAGAAATATTTGCTATTTTTCAAGAAGGGCTTCTCGCAGAATCAGGCAAGGTTTCCAGATGTCTATTGCGAGCATGTCCACCTAGCAATCCTAGCATACCTATCCCATGTGTTTGATCACCCATTTTTGATTAATACAAGATCTGTACGGCCATGTACTGCCGCCTCCAGTGTTCGAGGTGAACAATTTTGGACCGGGAGATAACGATCATTTTTGGGTGACGTTCAATGCCCGTCTGCCGAGCTGGGGTAAGGTATATTTCTATATATTAAGTCGATCAATGCAATAACATTTTTTCTCCCCCGTGTACCAACTCCAAGACCAATAATTGAAATTGTACTAAAACATTGTGAAAAAAAAAACGATCGATGCCCATCTGCCGTGGTGATTTTATGATTCTGTACTAAAAAATATGTATCGGTAACTCATCGGTAGACTCATCGGTTTCGAGTGATCGGTTCTGCCCATGATACTATAACAAACAAGATATGCTAACGCGCAGGTTTCGCTGACGACATTGCGTGTCCTAACCTCAAAATGTATAGGCTACCTAGGTAACTCGGTTACCATGATATTGAAACAAACAAGATAAACTCTCGCCCATCCCGCTTCAGAAGTCATCACGTGACCTATCTCAAACCTATAGAATCAATGTCACGCGGGGACGTCCTGCCTGAGCCAGTTTAAATTTTGACCAGCAAATGGTAACTAGGCAACGTTATGGATGTTTTAAATCCAACCCCACTTTTGCTCCGAGGTGACGACATGCGCGGCTTGGTTCTAATTTCGTCCAGCAATTGATCAAATCTTGTGTGTTCTAGTATCATGGTTCTGCCGGAACTTAATATGAAACTGTTTTGAAAAATGATGAAAAGAAACCATTGATGCCCGTCTGTCGGATCCAAGGTAGGTTTAAAAGCTCAAAGGCAACTTAAAAAATCCATCGTCAGACATATATTTGATAATTAATGGGAATTTTGAATTGTCATATTTTCGTGACAATTGGCAGATGGACATTTGTCATTTCATTTGACATGAAAATATAACAAACAACAAATTCGCAATGTCTGCCGATGGATTTTTAAGGTTCCCTTTGAGCTTTTAAACCTGATAACTTTGATTTGGCAGACGGGCATCAATCGTTTTTTTCTTCATCATTGTTCACAACAATTTCATAGTGAGGTTCTGCAGAACTTATCGCTTGAAACTGTCTGCCGATGAGTTACCGGTGGATTTTTTTCAGGACACAATAATAAAATCACAATGGCAGATGGGCATCGATCGTTAGTTTTTTCAATTTTTCAGTACAATTTCAATTATTGATTTGGAGTTGGTACACGGAAGGGAAAATTTTGTTTAGAATTGGATGGACTTCAAATATTCAAATAAACCACATCCCAGCTTTCGATTTCTTCCCCATAACCACGGTATTCATGTATTTTCGGCGAAGTAGCAGCTGGGATATACAGGGTCCTGCAATAGTGCGTCAGGCATCCATAGCTCGTATACCATTCAGGTTGGGAATTTTGTTCATGCGCAGACCCATACTATACATATGAGTGTATTTCAGGAAAATATTTTCGCAAATACAGAGTTGTCCAAAAAAAGTGACGATTTTTTTTTTAATGGTACACCCTGTATTTTTTTGGATACAAAGATTTTTTCTGGTGTTCTTTCCTATGTCCAAAATTTTCATCTGATTTGCTTAGATGGTATTCGAGAAAAAAAAAAAAAAATCGTTTTGCAACCTTTCAAAAAATAATTTACAAGATGGTCTTGGGTCTATTTTTTTCCAGCTCCGCAGTGACAATTTCAATACAGTGAGTCCAAAGATACTGCAATATCAAATGGTTTTCTTTTTTTTTGTACAGGGTGTCCAAAATTTGATTCCGAATGTGACAACGTTCAAAGAATCAGTAGCAAGCTTATACATTCATCAGTAACAATGTTAGGGAGATCATTCGATGCAGAATTGTATGCTCTTCAACTTTGAATATCGTGACATTTTCCGTACGATGCGTCCTTTGCAAGATATGACCAGAAAACCGGAAAAGGTCCGAAACTTTCGAGGTCTATGGCGATTTTCGATGTGAGCCGGTACTGCTAGGAAGCAGCAAACTTCAGATTCGTATTCAGCACCCCAAAAAACATATAATTCCGGCGAGAAATCTTCTACCGGACTCATGTTACGAAACAGGCACTTTAGAACACCATTTGATCAGACTATTAACATTAATAGTCGTAGATAATAGTATATTTTTCAACGAGCGGAAAATGATAGATATCACAGACGAGGATGAAGTTTGCGCTACGAGCCGTAGGCTGAATGAGTAATATCCATTTCCGGCGAGTAGAATACTATACTTTTTCTATGATTATTCAATAATTGAAGCGAACTTTGGAATATTCAATTTCATTTGGACGGCACTTTTTGAGAACTAGTTTACTTAAAGTGAGGTAAGGTTGTGAACACGATGGGACAATGACTATAAAACAAGTATGGACGGTCAAATGGGCTGTTTCAAAATGATGTATTTGAAGGCTGACATTTTGTCGAATGTTCTGATTGGCTACAAAACAGTGGAGTAAATAGATTAGATCATTTCATTGGTTGTTAACAATTGAGTAATGAGAAAAAAGTCACTGGCATGAGTAACGAGTCACAATAACCAATAGAAAGTGGATGTATAATACATCTTTTATTGGAAAGTCATAAAAAAAGAATTTTTTTAACTTGGAAATGACCCAAAACTTGAAAAATTCCAAGGCAGGTCTATTTTCTAACATGTTTTCATTCAGAACGGACAAATACAAAGAGTAGGTACGTTTTATATGAAAAATAGAATGGAGAATAGGTCTAAAAGTTATGGTTAATTTAATTCAGGAACAGCACTTTATGTAGCGCCGTCTAACATTAAATAAAAACTAAGTTGATATTTGAGATTCCCGTCATCAATATCGACAGTATCCCGATTTTCGTTCAATCTCCATGGTGATTAACAAGAATATGAGGAAAAATAATTTCCTTTTACTTAGAAACTAGGCCATTACGGACCCATGTTCATATGATCTTTTCGTCTTAAAATTAGTCAAAGATTTATCCCTTGAAATTTGTACAAATACTCAATTTACACCCTGTATATCTCAAATGAAAAAACAGGCATTCCATATTTGCGGAATCCGAGTTTTTTCTGAATAACTGATATTCATTGTTTTTTATAATTTGTCAAGACCTTGCAGATCATCATGAAAAATGATCAAGATTATACAAGATTCTCAAAAAGAAATCTGAATCTGGAATAAAAAATGGATGTTTCCATTTGAACACCCCACTATTGCATTTTGCAGTCTGAGATATTGGAGACTTTTTCTCGGACTTTTTGCACCTCTTCAATTTTTATTCCGTTGTGGTTATCGTTATTCTGAGCATGCGCAGTGACAAAATCACAATCCATCATCGTTATTAAACATAACGGATTCCTTTAATTACGGAGAAATAAGGAAGGGCCTGTCGTTATGGTAATGCTTATTTTTCAACAGCGATGTTGCCGTGATGTGTAAAATTAAATGGATACTACTGCTAATAATAATTTATTCTCAAGTAATTGATCAAAATAAGATGCAGGTAACTACTTTACATGACAATAAACGATCGCGGAAACCAAAATGGAGTGTTTTAAATACAAAAAATAAACCTAGTACAATATTCTCCTTTCTTTCATACTTTTCCGGATTGATCTACTTAACAATCTGACACATCTTGTCACGAAATCAATTACGGAACACGACCTAACTCGGACCTTACCTCAATTCTCTGCTTCTGACATTGTTGTTTAATGTTTATGTTCTGTACCACTAACTAATTTGTGTGTGTCTGTACTTTATACATCATTTAAAAATAATTAAAAGTCGGAGGAGGATCTTGCTTTTGAGCACTGGTGCTGTGTGTAGTTTAAAGTCTGTGGTTTTTAAAGATAATTTCATCAATCCCCAATTTTTATTATGATAGGTATCGTTCAGGTATGTCCGTTCTTTAAAAAAAAATGATTATTGATATAGAAATAAATACTGACGAAATAATCAATTAACAAGAAATAATTACGAAAACTGTCATCAGTTTTGCCTGTTGGTCAGACGCAAGATAACGAATAAAGTGAAATCGTGGGAGAGCAAAACCTCTCTTAACAACGGATTAAATAAATGTCATTTTAAATAAAGTTAACCATAACGGATAAAATAACTGATGTTATTTTGAGAGGAGCAAAAGGTCTCTAATAAATAATCAGCCGTATGCTCTATCATTTACGTTAAATATTACATGAACGTTATCCGCCTAATATGTTATTTTCGCGATTTTTTTTGTTAATTTGTTTATTTAATGCTTATACTGCTCATTGAGTCTTCCTGTACGTTGTAATTCACAGTAAAGATGTTGATATATAATAAATTATAATAAATGTTTGTTTTAAACAAAAAATCATCGATACCTAATACAGGGTGGGCGACTTCAGAGTGGAAACACTGTATACGTTATGTTCGAATGCTATTTGTCGAAATAACAGCCTTCGTTTAACGTGTACAGTTAACATGCTGTTATGAGATAAAGTATGAAAAATTGAAGCGTTTTATGGAGCTGAGTAGCTGACAAGCTAAACAGTTTGACGATACAAACATTCCTCAGAAAGGCAACAGTATGAATTTTAGTGCAGTTTTGCGTCTAGCTATTGCAGAAGAAGGAAGGAATTGAAAGTTCAACGAGTTTGGGGGGTTAAAAGAACCAAAAAGTGAGGTTATGTATTAAATAATTGAATAATGATTATAATACTCATCCGATTCGCACATCTAAGAGCCCCTGCATGGCTCACAAAGCATCTGTCCATGTTTTTTTTTGAACATCAGATATCTACGATTTTCCATGTAGACTTCTAGTGAATGAAGATGTGATTTCTTCTGCTATCATTGTTTTTCTGTGTCGCTCAGTCAAGAGAACTACGAAGCATTTAACGGAATAGTAGTGATGATTTTCAGTTGAAGAAAAGCGAGTTTTTTTAGGATGCTACTATTCCACCAGTCCCATGCATGCACTGTTAAATTCCACGGCTTTACGGCGTGTATTAACTTCTCTCTCGATATCTAAAAGCCCAGTTCCTTCCATTATAAAACTAATAAATATTACTCAATTTGATTGGGTACCTTTTTCCATTATTCCGCATTTCTTGGCAGTCTATTGGCCTCTTGAGTTTTTGAATTTGCGAAAATATTTGCCATAAAATACTGAGTTTTATCGCCTTCAACGGCTTCGTTTTTCCGTTAAGAGTAACTTTGATCTCTTCACCGAACTCTTAAAGATCCGCGTATTGTTCTCCTTTCAGATTTGTTCAATCTCAACATTTTGGCACGCAGAGTTGTCATCAACACAAACAGTAAAATCAAACTTAACCGTTAAAGACGGACGCATGCAATGAATGGACTGCTAAATTATTCCATCCTTCTCTAGCTAGTACCTTTTGCGCTTCGCGCTATCTCTCTGACTGTTGGAAAAACGTGTTTCCTTTTTAACAGTCGAGATATTATAACGTACAAGATAACGTAGATGTTAAATCCGTGATACAGCATGGCATGTTCGGCATCCTACGTTATGACACACGTTATCCTTAGCTGTTATATAACGTATGTATGTTGAATATAACGTAAATGATACAGCATAAGACAGAATATGAAAAATAGAAAAATCCTAAAGACCAATCACTGACAACTACTGACACGCAGTCAGACAATTTTTTAATAATTTCATATCAGTAAAAAGGAAAGGTTGAAGTCGTTTCTGCTTACTTTCTCATTATCAGGACCTTGATGGAAGATTAGTGTTGACTATGTTTTAGCAAATAATTTGAATTTTTGTATATGAATTTTCGCAGTAAATCTGAGGACACCCAATATTTCTGAAACAGCAAGATATTGTTCACGGAGTAGGTCTAGAATTTCGTGAAGCATCCAAAAATTAAATAATATTACAGGATATTCTATTTAGAATAAGAAAGTTGAAATTAGCTACTATTACATGACACACCCTGTATAGAATGTTTTTGTTGAAAAAATAATGCGATTTAAAATACCAATGGATGTGTCTGAGCGATTATCGAATACGACTCTTTTTATTTGATGATTCATTTCATTTGGCTGATACAATAGACTGTATAAGTGAGACTACAAAACATAACAGAGAACTATCTCTTGTGATATACATAAAGAAAGAATCCAGCATGTTTTGAGTTCCATGATGTACAGGGTTATTGATAATAAATGCCCCTCCTCTAACTTTTACTATGACGTATCAGAAAAAAGTGTTTCAAAAAAAAGTTTCATGGTTTCCGAAAAGTCTGGACAGTGTCTTAAGTGGGATTTATAAACTCGCCGTTCGCCGTTACCGCTAGCGATGACGTTTGACGTTCAAGATAAACATATGGACGCGCCTGCATACATTTATATCATGCCGTTTGCCGTTGGCGTACCGCTAGAGATCGTTCATCTCCATATTTTGCCGTCCACCGTTAGTAACTAAAGCCATAGGAAAATGGCTCAATAGGTTTTTGTTCCCATAATTCTTATTTTTAAATCATAAAATTAAGATTTGCACCAAAATATACTCGAGTCAGTCACCAAATCTCACTAAACTAAAACAAATTAACTTCAAAGTAAGTAAACAAAACATTTGAAAATCTTCGACGACAATCGACAGTATAAAAGTTTATAAATGCATTGGGCGGCGGCAACGTTAGCGGCACCGGCGAACGTCAACCGTAACGGTGGACGGCAAGTTTATAAATCAACCTTTACTTTCTTATTTCAGATGGATACTCTATTTTTTGATCTGATATTTGGAATCTGATTGATGTATAAAAAGATATTTGATATTTATAAATTGAATAATACTAATTCATTAGATATGCTCTGTAGTTTTGTGGCGCATCCATGATTTACAAGATTTTTTTGGGTATTTCGCCACACCCTGAAAAAAATTCTATTAGTAAATGATAAAACCTATCAATATCAAACGTTTCGGAAACGAATCTGCTTCCGTCGTCAGTGAAACCTAAAAAAAAGAATGATTAAAGCAAATTCAAGTTCGTTTTTGTGTGACTTTTCAGTAAAATTGTTTTTTTTGTGTTTATGACACAAAATGTCACTTTTACTGACATTGAAGTGAAGTGTATGGTGTTGATTGCTTAACTTTACATATGTTCAGCATTTATAATTTACTTTTTTGGGCTATGTTCAATTTCTTAATAGAGGTAACCATGTATTACTTATAGCGTTTTCGATTGGTAAAATCGGGCAGCACTGGTGCAACACTCGGACAATATTTATGTTCGATTGGTAGAAATCGAGTGGATTTTTATGTTCGATTGGGGAACCGGGTCAATGAGTTTTGCACTCAGTGCAGATTTTTTGGCACGAGGTCTTTGAGCTCGTGCTGGTATAGTGCAATTTCAGTGCATTAGCAAAATTGACAAAAAACATGAAAAATGGTGGATATAAACGTCTCGTGAGGTGATTCTGTGGGTGGACAACAAATTTCGAGTTTGAGCTATTATGGAATCAAGTAGTGCCGAAAAAAGAAAATACTGGCGTTGACGAGTTATGGAAAACGAGTGCCTACTGATCTGGTGCATATACCTTACCTATTTCTCAAAAAAGTTGTTCCTAGTATCTATGATCTATATAATACGATATACCTAATTGGTCTCAAGATTATGTCATTTGGCAATGAGAAATGGACTTCTAATTAGTTTAGTTTCAGAGTCGCTTCCGCCGCTACGCAGAGACAACATAATATTAGATTTTCAAGAAGTTTAATGATTCCAATTTCCAATTTCAATTCAATCGGAATTTTACCGTGCAATATTATAGCACTCGATGAAAAATGTGTGTTCGATTGGGATTGCCCTAGAGCAAATTTTCATCATAACTGGTTTTGCCCGAGGTCAAACCCAGTGCAACCCTTGTTTTCCCAATCGAAAACACTATTAGATTTACAGAGCAAGTTGCTACACATTCATTAGAATTTAACGTAATATATGCACTTTCTTCAAGTTTACGTTCTTTAGAACATGGCTCCTTTGCTAAGATTTTTAAATTATTCTAATTCATTCAATGATTATTGTCAAATGCATTTTGACAAATTCCTGATTTATTTAAATTTATTTATTCTAGGTATATATCAATGATATTTTTAGTTTTGTTAAAGATTGTAGTATAAAATTATTTGTAGATGAAACAATGTTGTACATATGTGGTACAAATGTCAACGATATGTCGAAAAATTGAATAGTGGTTGAAATAATATATGTAATTGGTTAAATAATGATAGTATGGCTGTGAATGTTAAGAAATGTGAGTTCGTTGTTTTTGGTACACCAAATACTATTTGTAAATTAGAAAGTCATACTTTTAACATTGCTTTAAATGGCCAAAAATTAGAAAGGACCTGATTCATTGAATATTTAAGGGTAATGTTGGATGAGAATCTAAATTTTTAACTGCTTGCAGATTATGTTTTATCCAAAATGTCCAAAAAAGTATATTCACTCAAAAGGATTGGCAAACATCTAACTCCTTATATCAAATCATTATTGTACAGATCCTTGATACTTCCACATGTTCAGTATTGCTCGACAATTCTATTACACGTGAAAAATTATGTCAAATACAAAAAATTCAAAATAGAGCCCTTAGAATTATATTGCATTGTGACAGGTTTACTTCAGTTAATTTAATTTTACAAATGGCAGGCAGGTTGTACTGTATAGGACCTACATCATGATATTTAAGATGATACATAATTTAGTACTTGAATATTTAACACGAGAATTGGTGTATGAGAGAGAAGTCCACAACAAAAATACCAGGAATGTATCTAGTTTGTATGCACAAACAAATCGTTTAACGAGAACTCGATGTAGCCTGTTTTTAAGATGACTTACTCAATTTAATGCTCTTCCTCAGGACATCAAAAATGTTAAAGAACTGGATACGTTCAAAACCAGATTAAGAGCTCACATCTTTGGTACATCATTATTTTGTTGATGTTGTTTTTGTTTGTTTTAATTATTATTATGTTATGATTTATACATTTCATAAGTTTTAGTTATGACTTTCACCTACCTTTCGTACGATATTTTACTACTATTTATTTATTCCACTTATTCATACCATAGTGCATATTGTTTTTGTTTTGTAAAGCTTTGCTCAATAAATAATCATTTAAAAAAAATATACAGTGTGACCCATTTGTTTTGGGAACACCCTGATAAAAAGTTTATTTCTTAACCGATTTGGTTCGTTTTTTTTTTGGATTGTAGAGCTCGAAAAATTTTATATTGTTGGCAAAAAGTGACGTTCGCCATTTTGACTTCAAGGCCTACTATGTTAGTTTTTAAGAGCAAAATTTCAGGAAACCATATTAGCGATTTTTTTAGAAAAAATCTGTGTGCGCCACTGGATTCAGCATCCTTTAAAACGGGTCTATACAAATTTTCAACCGAAAATATCAAGTTGAAAAAAATTAAAAATTCGCACTTTAACAATCTTTGATTCTATCAAAACAAATAAAAATGACATAAAACTAAAAATTTGTAACTTCTACCAAACCACCATCAACTTCAATGCATTTATCATTTGTTTTGATAGAATCAAAGATTGTTAAAGTGCGAATTTTTAATTTTTTTCAACTTGATATTTTCGGTTGAAAATTTGTATAGACCCGTTTTAAAGGATGCTGAATCCAGTGGCGCACACAGATTTTTTCTAAAAAAATCGCTAATATGGTTTCCTGAAATTTTGCTCTTAAAAACTAACATAGTAGGCCTTGAAGTCAAAATGGCGAACGTCACTTTTTGCCAAGAATATACAATTTTTCGAGCTCTACAATCCAAAAAAAAACGAACCAAATCGGTTGAGAAATAAACTTTTTATCAGGGTGTTCCCAAAACAAATGGGTCACACTGTATATACCAAAACTTTTCTTATTTCAAATTGATACCCGAAACATAAACTAAAAAATAAAGTGACATCTTGATAAAACGAAATATTTATCGAATCAAATGCTGACGTGACATTCCCGTCAATACAGCATCAATCCTTCGAAATCATAGATATATTTCCCATTTATATAACAATAAATTGGTATCATTCAATCTTGAAATACCAAAAATCTTTCTATACATTGAACTTGGGTATAGGATATTATGCTACATAGAAAATGTTAAGAATTTAAAGGAGAATCCGAATATCAAAGAGAAAAATAATCAATTTGAAATAAGAAGGTTAGACCTCGCCCAGACTTTTTGCAACACCCCTTATATGTGAAAAACAGTTCTTCAAAAATCTCATTTTCAACCATGAATCTTTTATCTGGGACACTTTTTTCTACAACGTCAAATTAAAAAGTTAAAGGGGGGGCATTCATAATCAATAACCCTGGTACATTATATCATATCCCAATACATGCTGGATATTTGGATCTTATCAGCAACACTTCATCCTCGCTATTATATTTTGTATCGTGCACAGATTCTGTAGATTGAAAAATATGCATTCCACAAGAGCCGGTCGGAATTAGCAGAGTAGATAGGTATTCTGCCAATCCCGATCGGCTTTTATGGAATGCAAATTTTCAAAACCAGGAACTCAATCCATGAAAGAGGATTGATAGAAATCCTCCTAATTGGGATTAACTTCCCATACTGCACACGAAATCACAAATACGTTGTCTAAGCATTGTGACAATGTACCTACATGTAGTCACAACGCTACACAAATCCGAAATGTAGATTGTGTTACGTATACACAAAATAGGCACATACGTATGCACAACGGTTAAACGTCCGCCTCACAGCATAGTCACAGTAAACTTTCTACGTTAACACAAAACCAAGTGTCTACAGTGTGTCACCAGAGGCAAAACGAATATGTACTCCGTTTATACACGGTGATTGTTCCATGAAGTTTAAACGAAGATGTGCTCTTCCGTGTATATGTTCATACAAGGGAATTGTGTTACGTTTTTCAAACATACACGTGTTCGTATTTGGTGACGTTTCGTAGCTTCATGCTTTGTGTTTTGGTCGCCCTCCGCTATAAATTAAGAAGTAAAGCTATACTTGATAATTTATGGCTAAAAGGACGACCAAAACACAAGGCATAAAGCTACAAAACTACACCAAATAATAGCACGTGTATGTTCGAAAAACGTGGGACAATTCCCATGTATGAACATGTTTTGTGAATAAATACATACATAGTTCTCACAAAAAAATATACACCATTTTGGACAAAAAAAGTCCTTTATTATTATTATTATAAATTATAAATAAAATATTTTGTACTAAGATAGAATAAAAGTGTTTTAATTTAACTTTTGAGTGTACGTGCAACCGCCCTTTTTTCAGCCATCCAAATTTTTTCTTTTTCTCTGAAAGGCTTTATCTTGTTAACCGGTCGACAAGAAAGAAAAACTGTGCGGTATCAAACAATCAAAAACTTACCTAATAATGTCAATTTATTATATTAAGCATATTCCGCATATGCCCAACTATACTATATGCAGCTCTTGTTCTCTGATGAGTAGTGGCATCCTCCGTAATGATGAGTTTTCCTGGGTTTTAGTAGTTTTACGTAACGTTTTAACCCGAATATTCTAGGTGGTAGGTTATCTGACAATGATTCTTACCTTGATGATGAGGTAATGCACTTAATAAACAGAAATAATGAAGATACTTCACACCAACGATGAGAATGTCCAACAAACTGTGGTTCACAATTTCACAAGTAGGAGTCAAAATGGCCCTGGAGATGCCGCAATACAGCGACACATGGGATTCACATGGTAAGTGTGACTACGCCGACGCCGTTGCTCCACTCGCGCATGCTCCTCTAAAGAAAACCCGACAAGACACCATAACGTAGTGTAAATATGTCGCACTTGTAATTTCCCGATTTTTTGTGTATGCGTACATAATAAAATTACACAAGATATCACATTCACGAACGATTTAAACGTTGTTTATATCATATGCAGACGTTGAATTTCTACATTCAGTTGATACACTTGAACATGAAGTAAAAACGTTTTGATTATCTTGTACGTACGGTATACAATCAATTGAAATCGCAGAACACATTTATGTCATTATAAACACTGGTGTATCTTGTTTTCCAATATAAGAACCACGTGGACAAGAACATTCACATTGACATAATATTTAATTTTTAAGTGTATATCTCTTAGAGACGTCATTTCATTTCAGCGTGCTGTATGATTTGCTACAGCGCTCTTGAATGGAAATTATGAAATTAAAAATAGTTTTTTTTCTAGTTTGAATGACAAGTTTTTCATCTGCGCAAGTGTAGATATGGGGGAGAGTTGTAAATACCAAAGCACCAAGGCTCCACAGCACGCCCATTGTGCACCTTCACGAGGAGCTTCCAGGAGAAGAGAGTGGCTCTCCTGGATCATCGTCGTCAAGCCTGAGCAACTCAACACCAAGGGCTGTCTTTCTGACTTCTTCTGTGTACCGCAGTTCTAACTAAGGTGCTGCTCGAGAACATAACCTAGGATTCAATCATTCAGGCTACTTGATATTTTTTTGACTGTTAGTCATCAATAATAGTACAGCTCACTCATTAGTCTTTTCTGTGCAGGTGATTTTGTACTTTATCTAAACACTGTAAAGTTTTCATAAAGGCAAAATTGCATATCATTATAATATGTTTTCTAAACTGTTATCAATAAGCAGCCACACTCATAGCAAAAAAACACAAGGATGGCGATTGTGAATTCATCGGTTTTACACTCAATGCACCTCCCAAAGATCAGATTGTCAGCATTTTTTCTCAAATATTGATATCTTTACTGTGAAAAAAAAGTGATGGTAAGTATCTTTACTGGAAAAGAAAGTGACAGTGAGTATCTTTACTGGAAAAGAAAGTGACGGTAAGTATTTTTACTGGAAGAAAAAGTGACGGTAAGCATTCACGATGAGACTCTAGAGGCAATAGTTACACAAGGATGCTCCCTAAGGAGGTGTTCTGTCACGAATCTGCACTACATAGGTTTCTACGCCCAGGGCTGTCCAGTCGATGTGGCTATCCTCATTATAAAGGAAATCATACCACCGTAATAGCACATCTATTGCAAATAGCTCTGAATAAAGTCTAGCGATGGTGGGAGGGCGCAAACCTCAAAGTCAACGCTGCTTAAACCGCTCTAATAACACAGCCTCAGAGGTGAAATGACCAGGACTCCAGATTCCAAACTAACTTGGAAAAAACATCTGACGAGGACCCTTTGCAAGGCAAAAATATGTCTAATAAAGGCAGATGCCTGATGAGAAAGACTTGGAGTCAAGACCAAAAATGTTGCTGTTACTGTACACCTTGATTATCAGACCCATAGTTACATTTGAGGCCGTAATATGGAAAAAGACTTCAAATACTGGCTTGTCCGTGCGCCACTGCGAAGGTGTGTCACACCCGCGGCTCTGTTGGAAACTGTTCTATGACTAACTGCTCTCGACGTACACATCAAAGTAGTGGCCATGCTGAACGCTTGCAGAGCAAGGGCTATCGAAGCATGGCGTGAGCCCATTGTAAGGTATGGTCACGCTACAGCCTCAAACTTGATGGATGATGTGTGACGCTTTGAATTTCAAACTAGTAGATGCTAGGATCGGTAACCAATTAAACCTCCCTTGTTGGATCCCTCGAACTAAGTTCTGCCAGGATATTTAGAAAATAAACAGGACCGCCAGCTTTTCTACAGTGGAGAAGGGGTAGGGTCCAAAAGATTTATAAGAGAGAGCGATGTGGTTCAATTCTTAATTTTTTTTCCAAATGCTCGAAGAGTTTTTCCCAGATTTACTAACCACACAAAATACCTGGTCTAATGTATGACGTCCATAATTCCAAGAATGTTTAGTAATTGAAAGAACTGTTTATACCCAATTATTTTTTTATTGATCTTCCGTGTGAATAACTGTTACAGAAAACCAATTATTTAGAAACCCAAAATAAATTTGAGGTTGAATTGAACTTCAATACCCTAACCAACCCTTGATTTATGCACCAACTCACGTTAATATAATGCCGCTATAAAACCATGATCATGTTTTCATTAACATCGACGCACAACTCAGTAAATAATTCACAATGAATATGAGCAATGCCAGGCTTATATCCAGCCACTGGTTCGCATTATTCAACCAAATAATATAGGTAGCAGTATTAAAATATACACACAAAAATCAAAGCAAAAAAAATGTCTAAAATGTTTTATTGAAAGAAAAATTGGAAGAGTTTGATGATTGAAATGGTCAATAAAAAAAATGATCGGGCAAGGATTACCCGATTTAAATAAAAATGTAATTTAAGTTTGATTAATTTGATTAATGATAAATAATAATGATTTATTTGGTTGAACTTGCGTTCTGTTAGTAAACTTCCGTTCCACAAAATAGTCTGCTATTTCCGGAAACTCTGTCATTCAGGGTCGTAGATTCACAAATAAACCAGGCCAATGAGCCGACATACCTTTTGATGTTGGGCGGGTTGCAAGAAGTTCCGGTTGCGTGATTCCAAATTTGTCCCATACAGCGATGGCGTGGTAGACTATCCCAAATCCTCAATCATCGAGCCATTGAGCCAACGAATCACAGTCGATTTACCACTGAGCCTTCATTGCACCTTTTTCCTCACTGGGAGAACCGAACTTATTCAGGATTCAGCATTTGAAAGCAAATAAAGAGCGATGGAAACACGACAACTAACACGTTTTCTCCATGCTATTCTCGGAATCGGAGGAGGAATCAACCCATCCTTATCCATAGCATCAATACACCAGTAAGTCCTTCTCTATCTAGGTTTTGCGAAATCAGAGAGGGGAACCCACACTTCAACATGTACCAAAAAGGGTCAAGAAATTCGGGCACTCTTATGAGAGAAACTCACACATAAAAACTATTTGCTGCAACAACTCAGTGAACAAGTCAACATGGGCCACTCCACCCATGTTCTACGCAAATTCGGAACCAGTCACAGGAGAAAAAATATTCGCGCATTGTAGGTTGCCATATGTCCTAACGACAAAATCCATAAAGTGATGGACCAATTTGGAAAATCGATAACAAGAATTGGAAGAACAGTAAATGGACAAGGTGTCAGAACTGGGAAGAATAACACTGCATTTGACTCCTAAATGCATTTAAAACATCTCTTCAATCACGTGAAACTTCCTAGTACCGCTAAAGAATTCATCACAGCGGCAACCCTGCCAGCCTCCATCAAGGTTATGGACCAACAGCATCATGACGTTGGCCGTCCGATACGAAAATCGATACAATTGATCTGAAAATACAGTTTACGATTTCGCCTGAAAAGGGAACAAAAAGTACTGTGACTGGGGAAAGTGCGGAAAAGGACATTCACTGTGCTACATCGGTGAGTAATCAATGTGATCTCATCATATCAAGATGAAATAACCTCACTTTACTGTTTATCCGTTTACTGAGCTGGAAATACTGCAAACGAGTACAATTACTTCATTGGTTCCAGAAAACCCATGATAAAGTGCCGAAACAGGAATCCCCTACGTGATTTGAAGCTCCAGAATGATTTCCAACCAAAAATTTACCACTGAAATACCAAATGAAATAGTTATTAACCTAACAAGGGTGGAAAGTGATACTTTACCGCACGCGACGGCAGTGACCAACCGACGCGAAGCGGAGTTCGGTCACAACGTCAAGGGCGGTAAAGACACTTTCCACATGTGTTAGGTATAAAATTTTACCTTTGAGTTGAAATTTCACATTTTCTTCAACATGGAAATCTGCCTCTCCATAATTTTGTCATAGTAACCACCAAAGAAATGTCATTCATATTCAGTATGACACGATGGTTACCTAGAGACATTGAACTCCATACTACGTAGGTACCAGGACCCGGTCATTGTTGACAACGAATCGAAAAGTGTGTCATTCCTGTTATGAGTTAGAAAGAGATAGGTATCCGTAACTATCGCTATCTCTCTCTACTCCATGAGTATAGTTCAATGAGTTAGAAAGAGATAGGTATCCGTAACTAACGCTATCTCTACCTGCTTCACTCTCAATAATAAGCGGGTCCGTTCCAGGTAGTATGGAGTTCAATGCCTAGAGACATTGGTGGTTACTATAGCAAAACAATTATTTGCGTGCTGTGAAGTACTTTACCACACTCCGTGCGGAAAAGTAACTTCACCACACGGAGTGCTGTAAAGTGCTACTTGCCACACGCAAATGCGTGCTGTAAAGTACACTTTCACGCACGCGAGTAGGTACACATTGTATTGCATACATTCTCGTGATGTGAATATGGACAATATCCTTACACTACCCTTGTGAAGTATCATTTAATAAACCCGAATTAAAACTTCCTAATTTCTTATACCCTGGCTACAATTAACTGTACAATAATTCTTCATTTTTGGGCGGACGAAATCGAAACGTTACAGATGCAAATTGGAGAATGAGATCAGACCATATGCAGATTCCGGAAATCACAATAATATAGTGTAACAATGTGACCCTGCAATTTGGCAGCAAAAAAAACATTCTTTTCTGGATAGAGGTCCTGTTTGGTACACGGACGCCTCAAAGACGGATGAGAGTATTGGGGCCGACATATACAAGGTGAGGCACGAAAAACATCTCATCCAGGTGATCCTCGGTATTGAGTGATTGATCAAAAATCGCTTGGAAACGTCAATTTTAGACTTTTGGGGAAACAATTTTTTTGCCCTGTCAACCCCAGAGTTGTAAATGGGAAGGGAGTCGAGTGATAAGTACATCATTTGATAAGTATTTTTAACAATATTCAGAAAACGGAAGAACAGGCTCACAATCAATATAAACTATACAAAACTATTCAAATTCATCAAAGTTCAACCGCCTCAATCTATATTCCAATCATTTCTGTTGATCCACAATCTTTTGCCTCTCTGGTGATTCAAAATCATGATATTTCATATCCGTCTTTCATCAACATCAATAATAACGATACAAATTTCAAAAGAAATAGCATCGATGTAATTGTGATGATAATCATGGCGACATTGAAAAATTTGCATACATTTTCAAATGATTTGAAATTTTATATACGTATTCAACCAAATATTTGAAAGTCATAGACATTTTTTTTTCAAAATATCCAAAAATATACTTAATAAATAAAAAAACGCAAACCTATTACCTTACTATATGATTGAAAACGGGGCGAAGCTAAAATAATCGTCTCAAATCAAATCAAATCAAGAAATGCTTTATTGTCACATTTCAAATTAAAATATTGACAAAGCTGTAAGTAGAGTAAAAAAAAATAAGATGGCATAAATTGAGAAAAAGATCTATAAAAATGGAATGAAAAAAAAATGAATGAAAAACAACAAATAAAATGAAATTATACAGGGTGTAACAGAGTAAGTGTTACAACGTGAAACTGTAGATTCGTTATCAAAAAAGAAAAAGATTTTTTTCTCAACGGAAATTTTCCGCGGGCTTTCGTTTTCGATAAACAGGGTGTCAAAGTTATGAAAAAAAAAAGATTTTTCTTTAATTACTTCTAAACCACTTGGAATATTTTTATCAGATTTGGTACAGTGTCAGTTAGGATTATTTTATTAAAAAATCAATTAAAAAAATTAACCAGTGGAGTAGTTATAATACACCCTGTATATTGAAATCGAAAGTCCGCGGAAAATTTTTTCAAAGGAAAAATATTTTTCTTTTTAAATAAAGAGTCTATAGTCTCACGTTGTAACACTTACTCTGTTACACCCTGTATATATTTAATATATTTTGCCCGCTGTGTTGCGAGCGCTTGATAAATAACAGAGTGTTTACTACCTTTTCAAATTCTCTATCACTACACACAACAGCAAAGACAAATCCAACAAATCAAAAAACAGCTTTACTTCCGAACATTTTTGGACTGAAGTGATGCCAAACTGATCGTTTACCCCCGTCGTAGTATGAGCATTTGGCTGATCGTAATATTATTTTATGAGTTGCTCTATGATTTTTAAAATAATTGATAAAACATGTACTATGTAAATAAAACTTCTTAGCATAATGTAGTGCTCTCAAATTTCTTGAGCACCGGTGTCATCCATGGTTTTTTTTAGTTTTTGCTTAATATTCCGAATTCGGAAAGACAAATTGAGAGCGACGGGGATTCCCAGACAATAATTTTTTCCAATCCTTAGACTTGCAAAGGTTGGTAAAGTTCTCATAGTTTTTCATGAAGAAGGTCGCACCCTTTCTTTCTGATCTGAAGTTTTTTGGTTTCATGGGGTTCACTTTATGAGTAACCGCATGATCGTCAAAGAAACCTCCGTTGAACACGTCGAAATTCACACAATCAACATAAAGATTTGAACAAAATAAAATCAATCGTACTTTGACTGTTTGAGGTTACCCCAGTAGGCTCTCTGACATGCATCTCTAGACCATAAGAGCTCAACAACCCTTCCAGTACTAAAGTGTTTGTATTGGATATATGTAACAACATAATGATATCATCGACTGATGTTAAAATCGCCTTTTCCATCACAGTCATATACGCCAAACGGAGATAGATAACGTATTCTGTGACATCAGGGGTCGTCGTGGATGTTGATATGCGATCTTTGATTGGTGATAACCACATTATAAGAGGTCGTAGTTTGATTTTTTATGACAACAGTACTTACTGATCCTTCTTTTTTCCATATTTCCAAAAAATGCCCAAATTGTCCATTGGGCCAATTTGATCAAAATACATAATATCTCACGGAAAACGAAAATTCAAACGGCTCAATTTAGTTTCCAACTATTTCTGTTGATCCTCAATCTTTTGCCTCTGTAGTGATTCGCAATCATAATATTTCTTATCCATCTTTCATCAACATCAATAATAACAATACTGTGACGAAACATGCCCAGTGGTATGAACTTCCAAGGCAGCTGACAGCAGAGACAACGTTTTAACCATTATGTCTCTTTTGAAAACGTCGGTTCTTGTCCCGTTTATAACTTGTTCGAACCACTGTTTTCTATAATGATCTAGTATTTTCGATTGCCTATATCTGGAATATTGTAGAGCTATCGAGGGATGGACCCACCATCCAGACAAGAGTTCAGTCCATTTATTGATCGCCGCGAGTTACAAATCGTAAAACAGAAATAAGCTGTGATTGTGAACATAAATATTTGTTGTGTTGTAAAAATGGTCAAGTGTTTCAATAGCGAAAAACATCACACTGGTGTCAGAAGTGAGATTTAATTCGAGCTATCGAACCAGACATAAGTAGTCATCATAATCACTGCGAAACTTGTTCTGCTAACGAGAATGAAGGTCGCCGAGTCGAAGAGGGAGTTGAAGGAGCGGGACCTAGATGCAAGCAGGAAAAAAGCTGATCTACACAAAGGCTTTGTGAGGCTTTAATTGATGGAGAATACGTTTTAATTTGAGATACCCGATCCCAACACAGTAGTTGAGAATTTGTCGAGAAACTTGAAAGATGAGCTGGAGGATAAACTTCAAGGAAACTCAAGAAAAATAGAAGAGAACTCGAGAAAATTGGAACAGAAGTTTGTAGAACTTGCCCTAGCTATGAAGAAAATCAAGGTACAGCTGGCGGACAACTACAACTGTTTGAAGGATCATGTAGCGGAAGAAATCGGGAACCTGGAAAAACAATTTGGAGAGACAGCAAAAGCTCTGGAAGAAAAAATCGACGAAGTGAGAAGGCAAGTCGCAGCAGTTATGAATCAACCAGAGGTAACAATCTGGAGCCTAGGGACAAGTGCTAAAATGGAAGCTGATACCATCAAAATCCACATGAATGCCCCCCAGTTTTAGGGCAAGCTGTCCAGCAACAATTACTATCGCCAGTTCGAGGCAGCAGCAAGGTCAAATGGATGAACAGGACCAAAAATGCTCTGTCATTGACTCTGGCACTTCGTGGGGAGGCGACGAAAATCCTGCAGACGCTGAACACCCAGGAGCAAGAGGACTACGATGTACAGGTGAAGCACCTGGAGCTTTGGTATGGACAGACTCACGGATCACTCTCATATAAAAAATCGCTCTCGAAAGATCATCGTGAGCATGCAGGAGTTTAAAGTTGATGTAGCTCGTCTTGCACGACAGGCTTACCCAACTACGCCAGAGAATGTGATTGGGAGGCTTGCTGTACAAGCCTTCTTGGATGGGTTGCGCGACCAGGAGATGAGGATGTCCTTTATTCTTCATCGTCCTGACAATCTGGTGGATGCGCTGATCAAAGCACTAGAGCTCAAAGTGGCGAAGCAGTGCCACAAGCTTCCTGCGTTCGAGCAATGCATGGATGAACAGTATCCCGCAAATAAAAACACCTTTGAAAAAACTGTAAGAAGGATCTTCAAAATATTACAGTCCTCCAAGCCAGAGAGATACGGTCCTGGTCTTCGCAAACTCGCGAAGGTGAGAGGCGGTACTGAAGCGATCGAGCATCAAGCGAGAGGTTGCTTCCTCTCTATTACCTCACCTGCTAGCTTCAAAGAACATTCAAACATGGTCGATGGTCCAGTCCGACATCTTTCCAACCGTCTTCGCCAATTCGCGAAGATGAAACGCAATACGTTAGCAGGGACACGTCCACAAGCAGGTACATCCTTCAAACTTCGCCAACGAACTTCCGTTAAGCGACGACCATGTGCATAATCATCCGAACGGGCCCGGGCAGCTCATTCACACGCTTGTGCTCTGTTTGTTCCCGCTGAAAGTCGCGTTGAAAGAAACAATCACCTTTGTCGTAGAGGTCGAATTTTCAGGACAACCCAAGATAGTGGGGAAATTTATAAAGCAATGTTCATCAATCATTCATCATAGCAAACTATCTTATGATTTCATATTTATATCCAATTATTCATCTCAGATCACTCTGTGCATCACTCGGAGCATTGCGTTTCCAACTTACCGTTGCAACCATGATCAAGATTAAGAATATACATGACCTTGAAATCTACGGAATTGAAAACACCAAAAAATATTCACCGATCAACGACGTATGGAGGCGCGTGAAGAAGAAAGACAAGACTAGAATGAAAATTATTGATAAAAGAACCATTGACGCGAGAAAATTATTCCCAGCTTTCCTGGTCAAGATTGGAAAAGATTTGATTTTTCCTATATTTTTCAAAAATGAGCAAATCGATTTTGATAATTTTGGTACCAGATCTTGAACCATGAAGCTACGTTTTTTGCTTCTACAGCGACCGGTTGTGATTGACCGGAAGTGTTATAACGGTGACTACATATGTAGTTATTTCTTTTGATTTTGGACATTGACTTTTTGATAATTCAGATGTATTTATCCAAAATCTGGATGTATTTTTCATTATTACTCTTTCTTGAAAAATTTTGATAAGGTGAGTGGTTGTGCAGGAAAAGAAATCTTTCCAATTGGCTGCACAGATATTTTACTATTTATTTATTTTTTTCTAGCATAACTATTAATCCCAGCAAATTTTTTCAAGAGAGGAAGACTTTCTTACACATTGTGTTATTGGATAAAAACATCATGATTATGAGAAAGTAAATTCCATGAAAAATTAGTAACGTCATATGCAGCTGATTCAAACGTCTTTAATCTAATAACGCAGTGTATAAGATAGCTTTTCCCTTTCTTGATAAAATTTGATGGAGTGAAGGGTGATGCTAGAAAAAATTGATTCAATAATAAAATATCTGTGTACCTGATTGAAAATATTTTTTTTCTGGCACAACCACTTATCCCAGCAAAATTTCTCAAGAGGGAGAAAAACTCTCCAATACATCAAGCTGTTAGATGAAAGCATCTGAATTATCAAAAAGTCAATTTGAAAAAAAATCAAGAGAAATGACTACATGTAACGTAACCTTCACAACACTTTCGGTTAATTATTAACCGGTCGCTATAAAATAAAAAACCGTAGTTTCATGGACCAAGATCAGGTACCAAAAGTTATCAAGATCGATTTGCAGGTTTTTGAAAATGTAGGAAAAATCAAAATTTGTTTGAATCTTTGACGCCCTTTTTAAACTAGACGAAGCGATTTTGGATAAATAAATGTAAGTTTGGCTATATCGCCTTATTTTTAGTCGAGGAATTTGTGGTTAAGAGTTGTACAGTCATTTTAAGGACACCCTTAATATGTCCATTTGAGAAACATTTTTTTCTATCACTATTCAATAATAGATGTTTCATACATCCACTGTCTATTGGTTGATGTAACTCGTTACTTATACCAGTGATTTTTTTTTCATCACTCAATTGTTTTTAACCAATGATAGGACCTAATATCATTACTCCACTGTTTTAGAGCCAATCAGAACATTCGACAAAGTGTCAACCTTCACATCCATCATTTTGAAACAGCCCATTTGTCCATACGTGTTTTATGGTCATTGACATTATGTTAACAATCTAACCTCACTTTAAGTACAATAGTTGTCAGAAAGTGCCGTTCAAATGAAATTAAATATTGCAAAGTAAGCTTCAATTATTGAATAATCATAGAAAAAGTATTGTATTCTACTCGCGGGAAATGGCTATTACTCACTTGGATGATTACGCTACTCGCCTACGCCTCGTCGCGCAAACTTCATCCTTGTGACTGACCATTTCCCACTCGTTGGATAATAAACTATCATGTTCAGAAATCTACCCTTATTGTCACTAGGGACAGAAAGTGCTACTTTGTATTGTGTAATCTGGAAATCGTGATCAATGTACATTTTCAAATGAACCAACTATCATATCATTTCTACTAGTAGCGTCCATACATGTTTGTCATTGAATTCTTTTGAGGCAGGAAATGGTACGTCAATGCTTCCGTCGAACTGACTGGAGATCAAAGGAACTACGCCCCTGAAAATTTTGAACACTATTTCACCAGTCAATCAAAAGCTATGGTGTTGACATGGATATTGTGAAACCGTAATATTCCAGGATATCTGTCTGGTGAGCAAATTCGTCATGTGTCATGAGACTTCTCTGGTGAAATCGCTCCTTCAGTAGCTGCAGAGATCTCGGAAAATGAAGTTAGATGCATTGTCAAAAATAAATGGTAGACTAATAAATGAAAAAACGAGATACCAGATTGAGAATGGCGATCCCAATTACTACAAGACTAAAAATAAAGCTTTTTGCATTCCAGTGGAAAATTCGTCAGGAGCGTTTTTCTTGGTGAAATGCAGCGCATCTTTGTGGTCTTGAAGATATATCCGCATTCATTCTCAATATCCGCTCTTCGCTGACGTTGGAGACTCTAAGCGAACTTGCTGCTGAGGGAACGCTCTTCGTGGCCCTCGTGTCAGAGATCTAAAAAAATCTTGAAACTTCACAATTTCGTATCTCAAAAGTTAAAATGTTGAGGAGAAACATTCGGAAATGATTTTTTTTTAATTACTTCGAGAATCGCCCATGTCATCAAGAAACAACTTGTAGATAAGCCTTACGTTTATCCTTAACAAACAACTGGTCCCCTCAAATTTGATAAAATCATCAAGCTCCACATACTAATAGAGAAACGTCCGCTTTGATTTGTTCTAGATTTACTTCTATTTTTCCACTACTGCAGGGCTGGAAGGTCTTTTCATTTCCTTGCTCTGGATAGCCACTCTTCACTGTGCATCATTTTAGAATATTTTCTCTGCCTCGAGAAGTTGGGGGAGTTATGAACTGGATGTCCGCAAACGTTTGGAAGAATATTTAGATACAAACTCGTGATATCGAGATAGAGTGGTTAAATTCACAGTTTTAGTCATACATGTCAATGGATTTAACGCTACCTAGGTGTTCATGTAAGGACAACAACAACTGTGGATCTGTGAGCACAACATATGATAACGGATTTGTCGATAAGTTTGTCTTTTGTAAGTTCGTTTTTGTAAGGAACGTATGCTTTTCTTAGTTTGAATAATGTCATGTTATGTGACAAGTGAAAAATATTTGTTGCATCTTTTTAATTGAGAACTGCTGCTTGGATGGTAGCAAGAAAACAGTTTTTTGCACCGTTTTGTAACTAGCGACGAAACATGCCCAGCGGTTCAAAATTCCAAGACAGCTGATAGCGAAGACGACGTTTCAACCAATATATCTTGTAACCAAAAGCCCATAAGCTGGGGGTTGCGAAAGACATATATTTCTCTCCCACAGATCCATCCACAGACGCGTTTCGCTGTATCACAGCTCATCAGTGCGGCTAGGATGTGATCCTAGCCGCAGTGATGAGAAGGCTTCGAAGATTCCTACATCATTTTGCAGAGATCTTCAGTATTCTACGGTACCCGTTCGGTTTTGGCAAAGGGCGGATATAAAAGAGGGCGCCGCCGCCATCAGCTAGTTCAGTTCAGATTTTGAGCGCGAAACATAAATAATTAAGCTATGATTGTGGACATACATTCTGTGGTTGTGCTGTAGTGACTTTAAATAAATAAATTAAAACTAGACAAGTGTTTTCTATAGCGGAACTTGCAACATTGGTGTCAGAAGTGGAATTTATTGTGTGCTATAGCTACGGACATAACTATTCGCTGCAATGTCTACGAAACCAGTGTTTTAAACCGGATTGAAGGTTACCGAGTTGAAGAGGGAGCTGGAGGAGCGTGATTTGGTAAGAAGGCTGATCCACAACAAAGACTTCGTGATAAGGCTTTATCAGAAGTTGACTGTAGATCGTTTCCAAGTACGTCACGAATCTCAGCTGATTCCTGAAAGTGACACATTAAAATCATTGTGACATATTTGAGAATTCAAGGTTGAGGTGATGCCTGAGTTACATTCAATTTAATTTCGAAGTGGAACTGTCAAATTTCCGCTTGGTAAATGGGAATCATATGCTACAATCCACATTGAATTTGGCGTAAGCGTGACTTCAACCTAAAACTTTGAACTGTTACTGTTCTTTCAAAAAAAAGTTACTGTGAACGTGTAACATGCTTTTTCAGGAATGAGATGTTTCCTACGTCACATGAAAATGCAATTGTTAGGAAAATGTAGTGAAAGTGAAAGTATTTTGATTGTGGAGAACCTGGGCATATTCTAACTGCAATGCCTTGTCAAAGAAATCGGAGCTCTTTCGCAAAGATGAAGAAAAAGTAGCGAGCGTTCGCAGGACATTAATTTGTGGTAGATGATTACTGGCAGTCTAATGCCCGTACCTATAGTCGGATCTCAAACTTAGACTTGAGTAGCATTTCGCAAAGCTAAACTCACTGATCAAGTCTCCGTCTGTACTATAGTCGGAGCTTCGTGAACTCTCGGTAAAACAAAGCTTGAGCACTCATTTTCAAGGGTCGTTTGTCTTTTTCTAAACATTTTTGAAAAGAGGCATCAGGTGTCTGACAATTTTGAGATCATATCCTACTTTTAGTTATTTGACATGTTTGTTGTCCATAAAAATCAAGGGAATATAATGTTTCGGGGTATTTTCCGTAGATTCGATCGTTGTACCTTTTCGATTACTTATTATTGTGTTTTGACGACTTTTTTTTATAAAAAATAAACCGTTGAGATGTTATTGTTATTTTTTTTTATTTTTATTTATTGATTGTGGCGAAAAAAAACAAAAATTCTATAGGAGAAAGTATACCAAATGTCTGATCGCAATATGATTCACCTATCTGAATCGATGCATGCAAGAAGTCCACTTGATATAGTTTTGATATAATCGCAAAAAACCTCCCAGAAAAATTGAAAACAGTCATCATCTATATGGTTGCTTAAACCAAACTGCAGTGGGAAAATAAACCTATGGTGGTGTCCTTGGGAGACAAAAATACCAACTTGAGGACGCGGTAGTTGCATGAATGGGGAAGCAACCAAACTTATTCTTGTATTTGATTACATTAAAAAGATGATAAACAAGTTTTTTTATTCAGTAAAGACGAACTGTTTCTCTGTATTTTGTGTCGTAGTCGGAATGGTTAATAATTCTTGGAAATAATCTTCAAAATCTTCTGGAATGTAGGATTGTAACTTTTTAACATCAGGCTTGCTTTAAGGGGATTTTTCCTGAAAGGCATTTTGCTTATTGTTGGATTGGAAGCTGCAACAGGGTTTTCCTTTCGCTTGGAGAATGTTTGTTTCATGAAGCTACTGATAAAAGGACCAGCCTGAGTACGCCTGGAGATTTCGATTCAATGGTGAATCGTTGAAATGAAGCTATTTAAAGATACAGTTTATTTTTTTTTGGAAGACGATTCGGCGGCGCGAACGCTTTGATCAGCAGTTGCGTGTAAGAAGGGACCTAAATCCTGGACTTGGGTCGGTTCATGCATGAAACGGCAGAATTATTTCCATTATAATTACCAATTAACAAGGAAAAGGCCAGATAATGTCCGCCCCGGCACAAATAGTTGCGTTTACGGTTTATATTTAAAATATGCTGATATTTCATCTTGACTTCAAATTTGACTTGAGGCCCTCCTTGCATGCATCAATTCATCTAACAGAACTACTTTCAACATATTGTGTGACAAAGAATAATGAGTTTTGGTGAGTATTTAAGATTTTGTTCTGAATTTTTAAATCAAGGATACATTACAAAAGACAGAAACGTTTCCACAGCTGAAACATTTTATAAAAAATTACATACTAAACACCAATTTTACAACGAACATCAACCAAACAGCCTCAATACCCCAATCAAACGACATAATAACGATAATAACGTAATATAGTCTCGCATTTTTGTCTATATCCTCGATCAAGGTAGGGTCTGACCAAACTTACGACTCAGAAAACGCATGCCCAGTTGTCATGATACTGAGGCCAAGATATGTCTATAGTAGGCATTTCTCATCTCAAGTCGTTGTCAAGTCTGACTTTGACTCAAGTGACGACTATAAGTAGCCACATAAGGAGCTTCGCGACGATCAGGAGAGGGATCCAGATCTCAAGCTCGTAATTGGATGGAAGCTAGCAGGCCAACGACCAACTTGGCAAGAAGTCGCAAGATTTTCAACCACAGTGAAATCCTACTGGGCTCAATGGGACTCACTGGTTATTAGCGACGGCATTGTGATGAGACTGGTGATAAATCTGGATGGCACGAATTGGAGGCAGATAGTTGTTCCTCGAAGCAGACAGGCCAAGGTGATGAGAAAGGTCCATGATGGCACCACGGGTGTACATTTGAGTGTAGCCAAGACGCTGGGGAAGCTACGAGAACGGTTCCACTGGGTCAATTGCCAGGCCGACGTGCGAGAGTGGTGCAGAAAATGTGCCGTTTGTGCTGCAAGTAACGGACCACAAAAAACGCCCCAAAACCTCCACCAGTACAATGTTGGAAGTCCGTCCGAGAGGATCACTTTAGATATGGCTGAACTGTTTCCCGAGTCAGGCAAAGAAAACCACTACATCCTGGTCTTGATGGACTGCTTCAGCAAGTGGGCCAAAGCGTATGCCTTGCCAAACCAAGAAGCGGCTACCGTAGATGACGTCCTGATTAAAGAATGAATCCGCCGTTTTGGTGCTGCATTGGAGCTCTATTTAGACCAGGGCAGGAACGTTTAATCAGTATTGTACCAGAACGTCGCGCGTCGGCGATATCCTGAAAATCAAGAAAACAAGGACGACTGCGCTGCAGCCACAGTCGAATGGCATGGTGGAACGAATGAACTACTTGGCTAAAGTTGTTTCTGACCATCAAAAAAACTGGGATAAGCACCTCCACTTTTTTCTCTTGGCATACCGATCTGCTGTGCACGAATCAACTGGTGAAACTCCTGCTAGGATAATCATGGGGCGCGAACTTCGGCTGCCCTGCGATCTGAGATGTGGCTGTCTACCTGGTGAAGACGTCGCTGGGGAAGATTACGTAGGCGATCTTCGAAGTAAGATTGATGACATTCACTAACGGGTCCGTCTGATCCTCCAGAGTGCCAGCGACAGAATGAATAAGGCCCATGACGTGAATGCCGAGGAAGGCAAGTTCCAGCTTGAGGATTTGGTTTGACTGCACAACCCACAAAACTGCAAAGTTCTGGAGAGGGTCCGCACGAGATCCAGGAGCAAATCAATGAAGTAGTTTACAGGATCAGGTATTCTGGGAACCATGACGATCAAGAGGCTGAAGTAGGGCAGATGCGACTGCATCAACTGCGACAACAAGGGCAAGAGGTGGGAAAGGTGCTCCAAATTACGGATGGGACACGATACCTGTTCTACCTTGTGACGAGGAGACTTCCAGACTACCTACAGTGATGTCTGGAGAGCCCTCAGTCATCTTCGAAACTTGATGCAGTCAGAGGACCTGACTCATTTGGCTATTCCAAAGATGACCAATGACCGAGTGGACTGGTGAGTGGAGAGAAGCATGCTGAAAGTGATCTTCAAGGGGAGTAGCGTTGACACCCTGGTGTGCTGCTATTCTTCTCGAAGGACGAACCAGAGGACAGTGGCCTGCTATTTACACCGTACATCACAATGCAGGTTTGAGGACAGTTGCCGATACTAATATGAAGATATTTTGAGACAAAATGCTCTAAAAAGAGGACAATGTGATAAAACATGCCCAGCGGTTTAGAATTTCAAGGCAGCTGACAGCGAAGATGACGTTTCAACCAATATATCTTGGCCAAACATCACGACTTCTATCTCTTTTGGAACAAAGTCGACCCACTGCGGCTGGTCATCGATCCTTGAAATGAGACAGGAGGTGACAGCTGATCTCTTACGAGAAAATACTGAGGTAGACCCTAACTTGTCTATTCCGAAAGTTGATAATGGAAAAGATACAGATTGTCAAAGTAAAATCTCAATTATTGATTTTTTTGAATAACCTTCGAGATAATAGTTATTCGGATGTAATTTGGTACATAAGGATTTAAGGGATAGGGGGAAAAAGGAGTCCGAAAAAGCCACCTATCCCTTCTATAATGGATCATCACCCTGGAAGGCTGATTGAAGAAAATATAAGGGTGGCTTGACGTGCAAAATTGAAATCTGACCTCACATATCTTGTTGTGTCCAAAACTGGCCAAAGTCGAATCTAGGTATATGTTGAAGATATTTTTTTTATGACTATTCAATAATAGATGGATTATACATCCACTGGTATATGTGAATCGATACTCATACCAGTCACTTTTTTTTATCATTCAACTGTTTTCAACCAATGAAATGATCATCTGATGTCATTACTCCACTTTTAAAGAGCCAATCAGAAAATTTGACAAAATTTGTCAACTTTTAAATCTATCATTTTGAAACAGTACATTTGACCGTATATACTTGTTCTATAGACATTTTGTTAACAACCTAAACTCATTTTAAGAATAGTTGTCAAAAAGTGCCTTTAAAATGAAATTAAATATTGCAAAGTCTGCTCCAATTATTGAATAATCATAGAAAAATTATAGTATTCTACTCGTAGGAAATGACTATCACTCACTCAGATGATCACACTACTCGCCTAGGGCTCGTAGCACAAACTTCATCCTCGTGAGTAACTGCCACCATTTCCCGCGCATTGAATAATATACTATTATAACTGTCTCAGAGAGTTATGATGTGATCATATTATCATATTATAAGTGATCTTAAAAAAAAAAAATTCGCATTCATTATTTAAGAAAAGATTTTTCAAGTATATATGCCATCTCTAGAATCCGATGGCGACAGATGAACGTCTCCAATATTTTTTATTATTTCAGATCAGCCATGGCCAATTATAACCCAAACCCAAACCAAATCATAGCATATTATTATTTTACTGTGATCCAGACAAAAAGCAAAATGGCGTCTAAAGGTATCTATTTGTGTTCTGATGTTATTGCTGCGACAATAAAGAATAAAAGACAATAATACAGGGTGTTTCAGAACTATGAAATCAAACTGCTAGGTAGTAATCTATGCGACAGAAGAAGCCATTTGAGAACTTACAGGAACCCATGTCCGGAACTGTTTCATCAAACTATTTTGGGAATTGAAATGTTTTGATTAGCATCAAGTAGCAATATAACGTACTAAAACCATAAACTCAACGCAATAAAATCCAAGAAAGCAGACCTTCAATTTTCAAAAATACTTTTTTTTTTGGAAAACCAGAATTTGTGTTTATTGGTACGATTCTTACGAACATAGCAAGTCGTGGAAGGGCACCCTGGAAATATAAAGTCAAAGTGGGATTTTAACATGCAATTTTTTGCGACAAAAAAAGGTGATTAGGTATAGCTCTGACAATTTGCAATATATTCGGCGATAGGATGAATGGTACTGCTCATTATTTTAACCTTCGTTCAATTATTTTATGTCATTGTTATTATCAATTTGATTTGTCAAAAAAAAAGAATAAAAAAGTCAATTTTAGTCAGTCAGACTTTAATTCTTAAAAATAGACAAACCAGTCAGACCTAGTAAACCGACAGTTTTTACATTGGTCCTTTAGTCTTCTAACTCACGACATGAGTGAACGCAACAGTATTGAAGAAACAGATAGATCACGGAGACAGAATGCAGGTGAAAGAATCCTTGACAAAATTTTTTCCTGGCCGGAAAGATTTGGACGACAACCAGAACTTGAAAAAAAAAGTATGTCACAAAAAAGCCAATAATTGATTCGATCAAGAAAAAGTGATGAAGCAACGAGAAATAGACATCGAAAAAAAGAGACAGGAGCTAGAAAATACCATCCTACAGATGGAAATGGATAAAAGAAGATATGCCCAGCAACTCAAAATCACACAGTTGGAGGATGACTTGAACAGAATAGAGAAAGCCAGTACCACAAGCAGATCTACTATGAGTATACATCCAAATAGAAATCAGCAAACATCATATAGAATAATGGTAAGCCTTTTGATATTCAGTCTACTTTGCCTCATAAGAATTTAGATCTTTCGCTTACACCGTCCACTGTCTTATCTGAACTGCAACCGATAGCTACCCTGACTTACATAGAACCTCGCCCTGAACATTTTTACCCTGAAGTTACCATTCAGTCAGCTCCAATTGAAAAATGTTATTCAAGCAATAGTAGTGTAGTATATGACAAAACTTTTGAATGGGTACAATCTTTGAAATCGCATGATAATGAAACAAAAGGAAATGAATTAAGAGACTGTCAATTTGCCCAAAAGGTTACCGACGCCGAAGTTACACAAACGAGCTTTCAAACGACTATAGCTGTTGCCCCTTATCAAAATGCAATCAAGAATCTGTGCAAAACTTTGACTAGTCTTTTAGAAAATGTTCCTAAATCATCAAAAAGAGAATATCAACATAGACCTGTTAGATATTCATCAGAAAAAGATTTTTCCGTATTCGATGGTAGACCAGAAGACTACATAAGTTTTATTTATAGTTTCCACAGAATATCTGAACTTTGAAATTATTCTGACTAAAAAAAGCTGATTAATCTCCAGAAATGTCTACGTGGTAACGCAAGAACAGCTGTATCCGGAATGTTAACTAGCCCTAGAAATTTAGAGCGACTACTAAAAACCTCGAAACTAAGATTTGGCAAACCTGATCAAATAATTGACACGATGCTGAAAAGGGTGAGAACTTTCCCCAACATCAAAAGAGATGACTTGAACAGTTTGATATAATTTGGAAGTCATATCAAGAGTTTGGTAAGCACCATTACATCCCTAAATATTGAAGCGCATCTATAAAATCCAATGCTTTTGAAAGAATCAGTACAAAAACTACCTGACACCATCAAGTTGCGATAGGGAGAAGTTATAATGAAGAAAGCCGGCGTTGTCAGTTTAGACGACGATTTTGAACAATCTACGTACTCCCAACAAAAACCTTTTACAAACCATTTCACAGATATGACAAGTCTTTAGTAACAACCACGTCAAAAATCCATAATCAAGATCAATGCTTATACTGTGATGGAGATCATAAAATAGACGGCTGTATAAAATCGAAACAAGATGATACAGACACTAGGTGGAGCATCGTGACGAAGAGAAAGCTTGGTTTTTCCTGCTTAAGATGATATCACATTGTCCACAAGTGTTAGTACAGAAAAAGCTGCGCTGGAAACAATTGTCAACGTCCCCACCACAAGTTGCCACATGAGATAAGCCCAGACATAAAAAACACTAACCAATCGAGGAATCAGACCGATATAAATAGGCAAACCGTTGCTTGCACAGAAATTTCGACCGATACGCATCCTAATGAATCAAAAGAAATCATTATGACGACAAACAATAGTGATAACCGAGCTTTATTTCGAATGGTGAGTGTCAAGATATTTGGTCCGAACAAAGATTTTATGAATATTGTAGCGCTTTGCGACGAAGGCTCTACAGTAACACTTTTAGACAAGTCATTAGCAGACAAGCTGATCATTTAAGGGTTTAGGAATTCGTTGAGTATACAATGGGCAAATGATATCGTAATGACAGACGAACAATCAGAATGCTTTGACATAAAAATTTGTGGAGATTTTGAAAATTCTAGATAGTATAACATGAGAAACGTCAGAACTGTAAAAGATTTAGCTTCACCATATGAAGAAGTTTCTACTAATAAGTTACAAAAATTAACATACTTGGATGTATCACCAATTCAAACAATCACATCTAGACCACTCTTATTAATTGGACAAAACTACTATGAATTGACAGCGCCTAGCAAAGTCGTAGAAGGACCATGATACTGAAACAAACAAGATATGATCGATTGCTGGACGAAATTGGAACCAAGCCCCGCATGTCGTCACTGCGAGCCAAAAGTGAGGTTAGATGTAAAACATCAATACCGTAACCTAGTAACCATTTGCTGATTGAAATTTGAACTGGCTCACGCGTGACGTTCCCTCGTGACATTGATTGTATAGGTTTGAGGTAGGTCACGTGATGACAACTGAGGGGGATGTGCGAGAGCTATTGTATCATGGCGTGAGTTTATCTTGTTTTTTTTTAGAATCATGGTGACCCAGTTACCTATGTAACCTAATTATTTTGAGGTTTGCACACGCAATGACGTCAGCAAAACCTGCGCGTCGTGTAATCATATCTTGTTTGTTTTAGTATCATGTAGGAGGACCTGCAAACGAGCCGGTAGCAACTAAAACTCATCTAGGGTGTATAATCAGCGGAAACTTCACGAAAACTAGAAAGCGTCAATTTTTTTTTTTTTTAAATCTATGAAAATAATGATATAGACCAAATTTCAGATGAGATTTTATATCAACTCGTGAAAGATACTTTCTCTTTCGAAGCTCAAGGTACAGTATCGCCTAATTATTTTACACAAGACCAGGACAAAACACGGGCAGTAAAAATAATGAACAAGACCCTGCGATATGTAGATGATAGGTACGAGATTGGACTTTCATGGAAAAACAATGTGACAGAACTTCCAGAATGCAAATCTTTGGCGATGCGAAGACTACAAAGTACTGAACGACAAATGGAAAAGTACAAAACATTTAAAGAAAGATATTGTGAAAATATTAAGAGATATTTAGAAAAGAACTACGCCAGAAAACCAACAATTGACAAGGCAACCGAAGAAGGTTCAATGACATGGTACCTTAGTCATTTTGGAGTAGTTAATCCGCACAAACCCGAAAAAGTTAGAACAGTCTTCGATGCTGCTGCAAAATCACATGGAATCAGTTTTAATTCCAATCTTTTATCTGGACCAGATCTGTTAGCACCGTTAACATCAGTTTTGATGACATTTCGATCAGGTAAGGTGGCGACATCCCAGAAATGTTTTCTCAAGTTTTAATTAGAGAGAAAGACCGACAGTCTCGAAGATTCCTATGGAGAGATGGGGATGCTAAAAAACCACCAAAAGTTTATGAAATGATAGTGATGACATTCGGAGCAACTTGTTCACCATCATGTGCACAGTTTGTGAAAAATTACAATGCCAAAAAATATGGAAACTCCAGAACAAAAGAGGCTATTTGTGAACGCCATTACGTCGATGATTATCTAGATTCATTGGACTCACCAGAAGAGGCCTTAAGAATAATCAAAGATGTAAAAAATATTCAGAACATAGCAGGATTTGAGCTAGTTGGCTGGACGACAAACTCCGAAGAACTAAAAAAAATGATAGTTTCTTCAGAAGAACATCCAGAAAGACTTGAATCTAGTTGATTCTACAGTGCAACGCGTCTTAGGTTTATTTTGGGACTCACAACAAGACATGATTATTTTTAAATTTGAAGAGAATTTACTCAGAGATATGATTCCAATTAAACCTACAAAACGACAAGTGTTACGAGTGGTTATGTCTATTTTCGACCCAATTGGATTAATAGTCAACTTCACAGTTAGAGATCGATTCATCATCCAAGACATAATATGGCGCACAGAAATTGGTTGAGATGATATCAGCGACGACATTTATAAGACCTGGCTAGCTTGGATAGGCGATTTCAAGAAACTTGACCAGCTGAAGATTTCCAGATGTCTATCCCCTAATCTACCGAAAGCAAATAGTTTGGAACTGCACATGTTTTGTGATCGTAGCAAACAGGCATAATATGCTGCACTTGTTTATGTAAGGATTTTGACAAAAAACTGTATAGATGTAGCTTTAGTAACAGCCAAAGCCAGAGTTACACCTAATAAACCAGTTTCTATACCCCGTTTAGAACTACAATTTACACTAATAGGAAGTCAACTTCCAACAATTTCTACAATGTTAACTACTTGTTCTGTAATTCACGATAAGATAACTTACCAATCGTCTGTCTAGGTGGAAGAATAAAGAGAATATTACCGAACCCAAGAGTGCTGATGCTCCACTCGTTCCATCATCATGTCTTGTATTTTGTACTGTTTCTCATCAAGTGTACTTCTGGTAATTTCTCAACATGATTTACAATATTTCATGACACCTTTGGTCAAGTGGCAATAATTGCTAAAAACCAATAACTATGGAGACATATCAAATAACATATCATATTATTTTATTGATGGAGAAAATATGACGACTTTTTTCAACGAGTGATCTTGTATGTTTATCTTTATCATTATTATATCAGATTATTTGAATTTCCAGTGTACCGTTAAAACTTCATAATTTATCTTCCATTTACAATGATTGGAAAATGTTCCACTACAGCATCATGTATCATCGTGCTAATACTTGCGTTCCTATAGAAACCATAAATAATATACAGGGTGCCTCCAATTAAGTCAGCACTATTGCTAACTTTTTTATTATTGAAGATACGAGGTCGTTTAAATGAGAGAACTAGTAGTATTTTGAAAGAAAACAGTTTGAGTACTCAGAGCAATAATCTTTTATTAATGTAGCTGGCAAAGCGCTTTCGGCTAATAATAAGCGATCATCAGTGCCCCAACTGAAAGTGATACCGGCATGAGTTACGTTCTAAAACGTTAATCGAAGAAAAGGATTTATATAATGAAGGAAAAAGAAAGAATTTTGTGGTACTCACTTGTCAGTTGTGTACAGTGGACATTTTTCATCAATTTGACCATCATTGGGCCCCTTTCAAGGGTGCGTGGGTGAATTTATTTTATATTTATAAAATAAGATTATAAATTCATTTTAAAGTGTTGTAAATGTCTTGTACGTGCTTATGTTTAATGTTATTTTAACCTTGTCAACTTGATTGACCTTGATAACTTCTGAAAATAGTATTGTATGATGCCGGACCACTTTTACGAATAATAAGCACCCTTGAAAGGGGCCAATGATGGTCAAATTGATGAAAAATTTCCACTGTACCACAAAATTCTTCCTTTTTCCTTTATTATATAAATCCTTGTCTTCGATAAACGTTTAAGAACGTAACTCATGCCGGTATCACTTCCAGTTGGGGCACTGATGATGGCTTATTATTAGCCGAAAGCGCTTTGCCAGCTACATCAATAAAAGATTATTGCTCTGAGTACTCAAACTGTTTTCTTCCTACTTCGAGATGAGCAACACAGCCATTCCTTCCTATTTAGTAGTATTTTTTCTGCGGATTAACATTATGCTGTCAAAAAAACAATTGAACAATGCGTACTCGAATTATTCCAAGAAACGTATTTTATTTTAATTGGGACACCGTGTATATTTTCATCATAATAATTGATCAGCCACTCTTTTCTGAACATAAAAGGTTATCATGATCTTTTTCCTGAAACCAAAAATAACGGAGTTATGCGTATTTTCCTCGACTAATTCATAAACGTCAAAGTAACAAAATTTGATGATTTCATTGTTTCAAGATGAGCTCAACAAACAAAATACGTTTAGAACGATATAATAACTTTGATAGCAAATATGGCAACCGATATGTATTATTTTGTTAATATTTTAAATTTCATGACCAAGTTTCCAAAAAATTTTCCATCAAAATGTCCCATTCAAAAGAAGTAAATTTTTTTAAATAAATCTAGTACGCGGTGTTTGATTGGTATTCTGTTAATACCACGTTAATCAGCGGAAAAAATACTACTAGTTCTCTCATTTGAACGACCTCGTATCTTCAACAATAAAGACGTTAACAATAGTGTCGACTAACCCAAACTAACCCAAATTACAGAGAACATTGAAGCAATTTCAACAGGTGTTGCATTTTCTATGTCACTGAGTATATTAACCAGTACATTTGAACAGATACCTACTGCATCTTTCAATGCAAAAATGTGTCTTCGAAAATGTGTATCATTTTTTCCAATAAAAAACATGATGGTTTTGCAGATTACTACTATTATTATATGCGATTAATATTCTTTATCCATTATTTACAGTATTAGAGGCATACATGAAAGTGGTTTCTGCCATTTTGTAAAACAATTATTTTCAATAGTAGGATTGTTTTATATGGAGAAAAAGTGATACTTTTGATGACGCGCTCGTGTTTAATACAAAGCAAGCCATGAGAATTATCTTTTCCTCCAAATAAGATGTTACACCGTTTTTTCTTTGAATGTCAGCAAACTAAGTAATGCAAAATAGTATATTATTCAACGAGTGGGAGATGATGGATATTACTCACAAGGATGAAGTTTGCGCTATGAGCCGTAGGCGAGTAAGCATAATCATTTGAGTGAGTGATAGCTATTTCCCGCGAGTAGAATACTATACTTTTTCTATGATTATTCAATGATTGAAGTGAGCTATGCAATATTTAATCTCATTTTGACGACACTTTCTGACAATTATACTTAGAGTCAGGTTAGGTTGTTAACACAATCGCTATAAAAGAAGTATGGACGGTCAAATGGGCTGTTTCAAAATGATGGATTTGAAGATTGACGTATGTTGACAACCTGTCGAATTTTCTGATTGGCTCTTAAACAGTGAAGTGATGAGATTAGATCATTTCATTGGTTGGAAAAAATTGAGTAATGAAAAAAAAGTTACTGGTATGAGTAACGAGGCACATCAACCAATAGAAAGTGGATGTATAATGCATCTATTATTGAATAGTCATAGAAAAATACCTTCACTCTACGACTGTCAAGGAAGGTCACTATTGTACAATCGATATCGATAAGGAAACGTAGCACATTGTGCAACCGTAGAAAATGGAACCATTCCCTACTCGTTGTCTAGCAAGCCATGGGAAATGGTTTTATTTCCTGCGGTGTGCTACGTTTACACCCAATATCGATTTATCGATCACACGATAGGGATATTTATTGACAATCGCAGACAAAGTATAGTGTAAAACTCGCATGTAATGACCATTTCCTACTCGTATGAATTGCTTTATACTCATAGGAAATGTGTATCATTCCATGCTTGTTGTACAATATACTATTTTTATAGTATGGTACAATCATTTGGTACTTTTACCTGGAAAGTTTCCTGAGACTTTTGAAAATTTGTTTTTTGACAATATCCCTTTTCTGACTCATTTCACGATGAAAACATGTATATGTCACAGTAAAACCTGGTAATCAGTAAAAGCTAACTGTTACTAGGAAAAGTAAGCTTTTCCTGATTTGGAAACATTTAGCTAGTGAAAGTTGAATTCGATCGACTTCATCCTTCTTTTACTAGTAATTGTTAGCATTCACGTAACTTTTCTAGTGAAAGCTGTTGAACTGAAAATTATTATCGTGATTATAAATTTCCTTTTTGGTCTGAGTTGGAATTCGCCGACAGATTAGACGCTCTGAAAAATACGAGAGTTATGAATCGCAGGTGTACAATGTGAACATTGTTCAGATACCGTATTATAGAAAATACTTAAGTATTCTCAGTAGGGGTTAGTCTGGGTTAGTTTGGGTTAGTTTGGGTTTGGCAAAAATTTTGATGTCGCGTGAGCGACATCATTTAGTGCCCCGTGCACCTTGGGTTAGTTAAATGGCGAAAATAAGTTTTAAAAAGAACTTTTCCTAACTGCTTTCAGTAAAAGTTGATTTGATAAAGTTTCTCCAACATTCACTAGTGAAAGTGTACAATATTCTTCAAAATTAAACATTTCCTAACGTATCAAGTAATTGCTAGCATCAACTAGTGAAAGCTAGCTTTCACTGAATTCCTAACATTTACTGTAACATATATACAAAATGAAACTTGAGAAAATTTCCTACAATTTATGTTGTGACTTTTGCTTCGTGGAATGGATAATTTTGACGTACGAGTGCCACAAAGTTTAGTTTAACATGCGTTTTGGTCAAAAATCTTATTTCCACACCATCTTGAGGTAGAGTATGCGAGGTTTTTTTTAGTATCTCCAGTGGACGTCACAATTCCAAAATGTATCGAATTTTCCTTCGTTTCACTGTTCTTCATTGACCAAGTGTTACTAGCTCTTTGTCTTTAGTACTGATCGAAACTTCACTGAACGAAATATTTTTCACATCAACCCCTATGGGATTATGAGTTTCATCGCGATCCTCTTCGTTTTTAATATCATCATACGTTTGCTCGAAAATGGTTGACCTTTTTTCTTCCTCATCGCTATCTTGCAATGGAAAAAGGATAAACGGAGACTATTCTTGAGCAAACGTATGATGATATCGAGAACGAAGAGGATTACGATAAAAGATAAAGTCCCATAGCGGATGATGTGGAAAGTATTTCGGTCAGATAAGTCTTGATCGTTACTAAATACAAAGAACTCGTAGCATTTGGACAATAAAGAACAGCGAAACGAAGGAAAATATGATACATTTTGGAATTGTGCGGCTCAATGGGGATACCTCGATTTGTCATCAATAATCATCACAGACAGCCGTTGAAAACTATTGACTTGTGACATCAAAGAAAGTCATAATAATACGTATATGAAAACAGGATCCGTATTCCGTGTACTGTGGAATTCCATAGCATAACGTCATTCTCTGTGTGAAATGATGGGAAAGCGACGTGTTGCTAGAATTCCACAGGTACACGGAATACGGGCACAGGAGTATATTTGACTACTACCGTAGATTGCCAGAAATGACGCCTGTGCTGTTCCGATTTTTGCATAACTTTAGTCATAAAGATGAAAATTAACAACTTCTTAATCCTCATGCTCATCGTTATGTTTGTGAAAGGTTGTATACACGCGTTCATAAGAAACCATACGTTCAACTTTTGTGCTGTTGACTATAGTTGTTTAAACCAGACTTGAGTCCTACTTTATCTTGCAAAATAATGTTTTTGTCAATATTTACCTATTAAGCTATAAATCATAGATTATATTTCTTGTAAGTCAATTGAATCAACAATATTATACAGGGTTTTTCACTTAAAACTCCGCACGTCAATATCTCGGAAACGAATAGGAATATTTGATTTCTGTAAAAAGTAGTCAATGTATGGGGTTGAGTAGTTATTTTTCACAGTTGAAAAAATTCGACGCCTACCAAGAGTAAAGCGTCGTGACGCATCGAAAATATCAATCGATTGCAGGGACTTTGAAATAACGCGCATGCAAAATTACGAGTTATTTATAAACTTTTTTGTTATTTAGTCGATCTCATTTATTCTACTCAGTTTTAAGATATACAGTGTGTCCAAGATAAGGATGTCTATCATGGGGATCTTGAAAACCGTGAGAGATACAAGGTCGGGTAGATGGAGGCAAAGTTGCGTATTTTGATGCCTAACAAAATGCTGTTTTAAAAGCCGGGAAATTCCGAGTAAGTCCGAAATTATCCAAAAAAAACCGAAATTTTTCAAAATTGTTTTCATTTTTTTCGGACCACATTTGAAGAACTATTTTGAAATGAATGGAACTTCTTCATTGCCACTTTTTGCCCTTTACAAGATAGCGTTATTGAATTTAAGAACCGACGTTTCGTCTATGAGCAGCCATCACCAACTTTGTTTTTTTTAAATACGGTCCTGGATTTTTTATTACGGATTTTAAGAGCCTCTTATGTTCCCAAATCAACAAGATATCGCACTAATTAAAAAAGAGGTGGTTGTTTTTAATCCTATTAAAAATGTATTTTTTGTCTCTCTCTAACACATGAGTTCTTATGGAAAAATCCATCAACATAATTTTTTTGAATAATTGCGATACATTGTTGGTTTAGGAACATAAGAGGCCCTCAAAATCCGCCATAAAAAATCCAGGACCGTATTTAAAAAAACAGAGTTGATGATGGCTGCTCATAGACGAAACGTCGGTTCTTCAATTCAATTACGCTATCTTGTAAAGGGCAAAAAGTGGCAATGAAGAAGTTTCATTCATTTCAAAATATCTTTTCAAATGTGGTCCGAAAAAAATGAAAACAATTTTGAAAAATTTCGGTTTTTTCCGGATAATTTCGGACTTAGTCGGAATTTCTTGGCTTTTAAAACGGCATTTTGTTAAGCACCAAAATACGCAGCTTAACCTCCATTTACCCGACCTTGTATCTCTCACGGTTTTCCTTATCTTGGACACACTGTATATCAAAACTGAGTAGAATAAATGAGTTTGACTAAATCACAAAAGAGTTTATAAATAACTCGTACTTTTGCATGCGCGTAATTTCAAAGTTCCTGCAATCGATTGATATTTTCGATGCGTCGCGACGCTCTACTCTTGGTAGGCGTCGATTTTTTTTAACTGTGAAAAATAACTACTCGACCCCATACATTGACTACTTTTAACAAAAATCAAATATTCCTATTCGTTTTCGAGATATTGACGTGCGGAGTTTTAAGTGAAAAGCCCTGTAAACCTTTTATTAAATTTTATATGAGAATTTGTCTTTATGTCTCAATAAGTTGCAAATTTTAAAACCCATCGTTATTGGGTATCTAGAAAATAATTATAAATACGCTAAGAATAGGTGTATTAAAACCCCAGGTATTGTTTTGTTGTCCAGCAGTCCGACATGTTGCTGCTCTTATATTGTTTTTTCTTTAGTAATGATGAGTTTTCCATGACGCTCGGTTTAAGAAGTATGTACCCAACTGAGCTAATATGGGTTGTACGCTCCCTACTTTGTTACAAACAAAATTACAACATTCCATTAATGATTATTTCATTCAATTTTTTGTTTCAATATTATCAAATGAGTATAAATATTGCAACCGAATTAAAAAAACATACCTAATATTTTCGGCGATAATATAGGCCCTATTGCCCTTGATGAAAGTCTCACATGAAAGGAACATTATCGAACATGAAGGTAATTTTAACTACTGATTTTTTGTCAAGCAATATAATTGTCAAGTTTTATTAACAATGTACACTTTGTATGCAAAATATCAGATTAATCATTGTTATATTTATACATTTATTTCTTTTACGACAATGTAAAACTATCGAACTATCAAACACCTTATTCATTTTATCATCAAATGCTCTGATAGGTACCACTAACACTACTACCAGAGCTTGCTGTGAAGTTTATATCATGTAGCTCTATTACCTACTCACTTGAACAAAAATGTAAATGTAAATAATTGTGGATTATAGATTGGTGAGGAACCCAAGCGAAACCTCGGAACCGGACAGATACAACGATAACGACCCAAGCGAGAATAAGGACTATGAAACTGAGACGGAAAATGAAGAGGAACCAACTACGAATAGGAAGCTGGAATGTAAGATCCTTCAGTGGAAAGGATCAGGAAATCATTTTAGAACTTCAGAACAACAAAATAGACATCTGTTTACTCTCCGAAACAAAAATAAAAGGTGAAGGAACGCAACCGTATGGCGACTTCATCTTGATATACTCCGGAAGACCAAAAGAATCAAGAGCGGCCTCGGGAGTTGGAATCCTAATCAATCAGAGATTCCAGAACAGCATTGAGGATATAGACTATGAGAATGATCGAATTCTGAAGATAACTTCGAAACAAGAAATATATACTTTACATATAATATCGGTATATGCACCAGATGCGGGAAGGCCAGTTCAAGAAGCACAAGATTTTTATGAACAGCTAATAGTAAAAAAAGTGCCTAATCAAGATCAAATGATTGTCCTGGGCGATATGAATGAAAGAGTGGGAAATATGGTAATTCCGGGAATCAAGAACGCATTCAATGAAGAACACATTAATGAACATGGAGAATTGCTCATTGAATTTTGTGCTCACAACGAGTTGAGGATTAATAATACGTATTTTCAATACAAACTGCAGCATAAGATCACCTTCCGGGAAAGTCAAGAGACAACGTCTATGATCCACTACATACTAACAAATAGATCCATCAAGCCAAAGCAAATACTAGATGTAGGGTCACTAACCTCAGCAAACATACGCTCAGACCACAATTTAGTACTAGGCAAAAAAACCAGCGAGGGCAGACAAACCGTGTGAGACAACAACAAAGTTTAATACAGAGTCATTGAAGACACAGAGTACTCTTGACCTATATAGAAGACGCCTATCAATGAAACTGCGGAAAGCACCTATTGAAGAACAACAAACAGTTAATGAGGCGTGGAAGATATTGCAGCGGAGCATACTCCAAGCAGACGACGAAGCATTGGGTACACGAACGGTTAAATCAACCACCCGTCAGTTCAAAGAGAAGCCTTCGTTCACTTCAGAAGTCAAGTCACTAGCCCAAGAAAATAAAGAGGCTCATTCAACATACAGAGCTAACAGGCCACCCAGAAACTATCCAAGATACACAGAAACCAGAAACAGAGTGAACAATAGAATACGAGATATTAAAATGGAGCACTGGGAAAGTTTCAGCAAAGAAATGGAAGGAGGCCTATTATATGGAGCACAAAAGCGGATATGGAAAATGCTCAGAGCTGCCAAAAAAGAAGTAGATGAAACAGTCCGCATGAATAATATTTCTGCAGATAAGTGGAAAAGTCACTCTTTAAGCCTGCTCTCGCAAAACAAAAATCAACAACCAGAAAAGCGACTAAGGCTCAGGCAAGAGGAGGCAATAGACATCGATGAAGTGGAGCAAATTACGGTGGAAGAAGTAAGAATTGAAATGAACCATATCAAGAACGGCAAAGCCCCAGGTCCAGACAACCTACCCAATGAATTTCTGAAATACGGAGGAGAAGAACTTGCGGAACAGCTCATCAAACTATTCAATAAGATATTGGAGAATGCAACAACACCTGATGAATGGAAAACCAGCATCGTGATACCTCTATTCAAGAAAGGGAAAACATCGGATCCTACAAACCACCGGGGAATCTCCCTTCTGAGCACCACAATGAAACTGTTCACTCGGATACTGGGTCAGCACATCTTGCGTCATACCACAAGAGGAATACACCCAAACATTATAGAGACGATCAAACAACTGAACACAGGCAATATCACCACAATCAAGACGGGAACGACTACAACCGACGAAATAAAAATCGACACGGGAATAAGACAAGAAGATAGTCTTAGCCCTTTGCTTTTTAATTTGTTGATGGATAAAATCATAGACTGCGTAAGAAAGGTGACTCAAGGGTACAGTATGGGACATAGAATCGTGGAGATCCTGTGCTACGCAGATGATGCAGTGCTGTTTGCGGATAGTGAAAGTGGTCTACAGTGGTTGCTTCAGGCAACCAGGCAAAAAGGCCCGGAAGCTAAGCATGGAAATATTAACCTCCAAAACAAAAACTATGGTGATTGCCAGAGAACCGCGCCGATGTAAGCTAGAGCTTAACAGCAAAATAATCGAACAAGTCTCTGAATTCCACTATCTGGGCACGATGATCTCACATGGGAATTTGAAAGAAAGTGTGTGACACCAGATGAATAAAGCGGCCAGAATAGCAGGCGCACTAAGAAGCACAATTTGAAAGAATAACCATATGACAACCACAAGCAAGGTGAGAATTTACAAGGCATGTGTAGACCAGTGATGACATACACGGCGGAAACAAGAGCTGACACGGCCAAAACAAAAAGAATGGCACGCACGAACGAGATGAGAATACTCAGGACAATTACCGGAAATACGCTAAGAGATCAGAGGAGGAGCAGTGAGATCAGAAAAGAATGCCAAACTAAGGATGTAGTAAGGTGGATGTGAGCGAGAAAAAGATTCTGGAACGAGCACGTTTCACGAATGGGAGATAATAGGTTGGCGAAGGTGGTGAGAAATGGAAAACCAGCATCAAAGCGACCGCCAGGAAGACCGCCAAAGAGATGGAAAGACAGTTGGAACTCAATATCGCAGGAACGCGCACATTCTTAAAATATTTGGAAACATACAGGGTGCGTCACAAAAGTATGGCACGAAAAAGTATGATTTTTTTAAATGGAATGCCCTGTATTTGATTCTATTTCTGGATTCTATGTGTCACTATAAACATTTTTTGTTCCATAATATATGGGTCTAAATTTGATAGTTTTTGAATTATTCGAAATTAACGGAATATTTTGCATTTTCATGATATTGGAAAATGACTGTTTTCTCCCTTATTTAAGACATTACACTCTTGAGATTTGATGGGGATGAGGACTAGAGTCATATTAAAGCTTCCACAGAAAATATTCGCTATTTGTGGTACAGGGTGTTTTTTATAATGATCCAAATTTTTCGATTTTCAAAATAAAAAATTTCTTTTTTTTTAAATGGTACACCCCTTTTATTATCACTATAGTGAATTGAGTATTTGAAAACCTTTCATTTTTGCTAATAATGTCCTATAGCTATCTTCAATAGTTATCGAGAAAATTCGAATTTTCCAAATCGTTCGGTCATATTATATGGAATGTATGGCGATCACCGGCCGTTGCCATGGAAAAAACAAAAATTATTGTTGACAGAAGTAAAAATCAATCCTTTCTTTTTGATCCATATTTTTGGCTATGGACTATCCACTGAATGATTTGATTGACATCACAGTAAACTAATATAACTTAGTATTGCAAGCTCGGCGTTCCCGCCAAAAACTGTTGAGCTTCGGGAATACAGGCATCAGGGGGCGCCAATGTTCTTCAACTTGATATCTAACCCGTGACTTTATGTGATTAAAGCCACCTCCTAATCACGTGACGATTTAGATCATGTCGAACCTACTCGGATCATATCTGACGCCGATTGAAGCGTCGCTGCCATCTGCATGATCTGCCATCATTGATTAATGTCCCAAAAAGATTTCCGGAGATGTTCCGGGTTGAGAAGATTAAACCTTTCAACTATGAGGTGTTATCAACAGATTAAATTTATAATACATATTTGTTGTATGTGAGGACTATTTTTGTCCTGAACATATTGTTCCAGGAAATAGAGGTCTGAAAGTAACTGCAGTTCCATCATTGAATTTACCAGGTAAGTCTCTTTTCTTTGGTATTTTTTTATCAAAATTTTATAATTATTACGCACAGTACTTACATACCTATTCGTTTTAATTTAACCAAGAAATAACCTCACCTCAAAACGGGTCAAATTTTGATAACTTTTTTGGAAACACCTACGCCAAGTAGGTATACAAAATTTAAATACGAAAAAACTTCCTCCTCAAAAAATGTCAGACTATTTTAGGTTTTCACCCTCGTTTATCTTTGATTCCACTTAAAACCCTAACGTAAGGTTTATATCGAGGTTTATATAGATTTAAAATTATTGTTTACACTGAAAGTTTGTTTTTTAACTACAATGATGAAATTTCATTTCTTTATTAATTATATATTTCTATATGAAAAGATATTGACTTGTAGTTTCCATCGAAGTTTCCTCTTCACATTTAATAGAAATTGACGAAACCAACTTAACATCGTGGACACAGTCGTGGATTAGGCAGCAATTATTAAAATGAAAATATTTTTTAAATGTCTAAATACGAATTCTGATATCTCTGCAGTTTTTGAAAAACTGAGTAAATCAAACAGACCGATCTTTTTTCAGAATATGAATCCCGTGCTGAATCACCTTATAAATCACTCCGAAGAGTTGGAAGCCCTACGGACTCCCCAATTCCTTCGAAAAGAACGACAACCGATGAAGGTATGTACATCTACAGTGTGTCTCCGGATCCATCCAATTCCATTATTCCAATCTTTACGGTGGCACTGTATTATGACGCTTACTTTTCCATAATACATTTATGCCGAAACAAACTCTGTTATCAGAAATGAATGTCTGCATTAATAAAGATTTTTCAAGAAAATAATTGAATTATTTATTCCATAACCTACAATCTACAAAATCAAAACAAATAATTATCTTCCCCCACCATTGTAGGGGAATTTCACAACCTCCCCTACCGAGGTAAAAGAGATTTCTACTTTTCCCTTGTAGTTCGGGAATACAGGCATCAGGGGGCGCTGTGAAAAGTGTTGTGTAGGGTTATATGGGACTTTCCGGTCTATATTCGTTAGTGGCCTGTGATTGACATGATCTATGTATTGGGGGAAGCCGAGAGAAACCCTCTACTGGCTCAAAGAATTTACCGAACAAAATATCCCGAACGGCGGCTACCCACTACTCTCTGTTTTCGAAATGTGATGGAATGGTTTGATTCCAGTGGAAGTGTTTCATACACGAAACGTAAAGTTGTTAATAAGAACGCAGCAAACGAAGAAAAAGAACTAGATATTTTGTTACATATTGAAGAAAATCCCCATGTAAATAGTAGGGCATTATCAACTATATGCAACACTTCAAAATCCACTGTGAATCGGACAACAAAAAAATTCAAATACCAGCCTTACCATATTCATCTTCATCAAGAATTGCTGGAAAGAGATTTTGAAAAACGAGTTCAGTTTTGCAATATAATCAATCAATTCAGTTGGATAACAACTTTTTGTGCAAAATTATGTTCTCCGATGAGGCGTCATTTAGAAGCAACGAGGCTGTAAACAGGCATAATAAGCACTATTATGCGACTGAAAATCCATTTTGGCTACAATAAGTCCAACATCAAAATTATTGGTCAATAAATGTATGGTGTGGCATCCACCATAACCAAATCATTGGTCCCTTCTTTTTTGATGAACATTTATCGGGTCGCAACTATTTGAATTTCTTGCGTGAAGAAATGCCTCTGCTACTTGAAGATATCAATTTAGTCGAACGGGCAAATATGTGGCTGCAACAGGATGGTGCACCTCCACATTACCATCGTGATGTAAGGGCATTTTTGGATATACAATTCCCAGGAAAATGGATAGGACGTGGAGGTTCTATTCCGTGGCCACCGAGATCATGCGACTTAACTCCCGTCGATTTTTTTTTATGGGGATTCATAAAAGACCGAGTATACTTTACCAAGCCAACTACCATGGAAGATATGAAAAATAGAATACGGGACGTTTGTCATTCAGTGACGCCTTTGATGTTATCAGAAGTCAGGCTGAATCTTCAAAGAAGACTGAATCTGTGTATTCAACAGGAAGGTCACCCTTTTGAAAATATATTAAGACAAAATATCGATTAACAATTTGAATATCAGTATTACCTTTGAATAATAACTTGAAAATTGGCATAGTTTATCGTTTTATTGCGAAAAACAAGGTAGCGATTTAGAAAATTCGGAATTTCTCGATAACCATGAAAGATAGGTATAGGACACTTTTTGCAAAAATGATAGGTTTTCAAATACTCAATCCACTACCGTAATAATAAAAGGGGTGTATCATTTGAAAAAAATGATTTTTTTTATTTTGAAAATCGGAAAGTTTGGACTATAGTAAAAAACACCCTGTATAACAAATAGCGAATATCTCTGGTTCAAGCATTGATATGACACTAGTCTTATCCCCACCAAATCTCAAGAGTGTTATATCTCAAATAGCGGAGAAAACAATCATTTTTCAACATCATTAAAATGCAAAATTTTTTCGTTAAATTCGAATAATTCAAAAACTATCAAATTTAGACCCATATATTATGAAACAAAAAATGTTCATAGTGACACATAGAATCCAGAAATAAAATCAAAAACAGGGCATTCTATTTAAAAAAATCATACTTTTACACGCCATACTTTTGTGACGCACCCTGTATGTTTCCAAATATTTTCAGAATGTGCGCTATTTACACCCCTAACCTGTGACGCATATTGATATTGATATTTTTCATATCCTATATGATAAAACCTACTTTACTCTATCGTTGGGACACCCTGTTATCGAGATATCGCGTTTTAAAAATGGCATTTTTGCAACTTTGACATGCTATAAAACTCAAACTATTCAAGTTAGAGGAAAATGGTTTGCACTTTCCCATCTTAACTTTTCAAAAGCTCTTTTGTCATTTGGATAGAAGGTAACGTCAACTGTCAACTTTTTTCGGCATATTTTGACATTTTTTCACAATAATGGATTCAATCTCCTTGAATAGCTCTTGAAAAGTAAAGATGAGAATGTGCAATCCATTTTTCTCTAACTTGAATAGTTTGAGTTTTATAGCATGTCAAAGTTGCAAAAATGCAATATTTAAAACGCGATATCTCGATAACGGTTGAATTTAGGAACATTAGTTGTATTACAACTTCTGTTCCAAATTGAAGAAAGAATTGAAATATCAATTGATATACAGGGGGTTCCATTTAAAAAAATCATACTTTTTTGTGTCATACTTTTGTGACGCACCCTGTATGTTTCCAAATATTTTCAGAATGTGCGCTATTTACACCCCTAACCTGTGACGCATATTGATATTGATATTTTTCATATCCTATATGATAAAACCTACTTTACTCTATCGTTGGGACACCCTGTTATCGAGATATCGCGTTTTAAAAATGGCATTTTTGCAACTTTGACATGCTATAAAACTCAAACTATTCAAGTTAGAGGAAAATGGTTTGCACTTTCCTATCTTAACTTTTCAAGAGCTCTTCTGTCATTTGGATAGAAGGTAACGTCAACTGTCAACTTTTTTCGGCATATTTTGACATTTTTTCACAATAATGGATTCAATCTCTTTGAATAGCTCTTGAAAAGTTAAGATAGGAATGTGCAATCCATTTTTCTCTAACTTGAATAGTTTGAGTTTTATAGCATGTCAAAGTTGCAAAAATGCAATATTTAAAACGCGATATCTCGATAACGGTTGAATTTAGGAACATTAGTTGTATCACAACTTCTGTTCCAAATTGAAGAAAGAATTGAAATATCAATTGATATACAGGGGGTTCCATTTAAAAAAATCATACTTTTTCGGGTCATACTTTTGTGACGCACCCTGTATGTTTCCAAATATTTTCAGAATGTGCGCTATTTACACCCCTAACCTGTGACGCATATTGATATTGATATTTTTCATATCCTATATGATAAAACCCACTTTACTCTATCGTTGGGACACCCTGTTATCGAGATATCGCGTTTTAAAAATGGCATTTTTGCAACTTTGACATGCTATAAAACTCAAACTATTCAAGTTAGAGGAAAATGGTTTGCACTTTCCTATCTTAACTTTTCAAGAGCTCTTCTGTCATTTGGATAGAAGGTAACGTCAACTGTCAACTTTTTTCGGCACATTTTGACATTTTTTCACAATAATGGATTCAATCTCCTTGAATAGCTCTTGAAAAGTTAAGATAGGAATGTGCAATCCATTTTTCTCTAACTTGAATAGTTTGAGTTTTATAGCATGTCAAAGTTGCAAAAATGCAATATTTAAAACGCGATATATATAACGGTTGAATTTAGGAACATCAGTTGTATTACAACTTCTGTTCCAAATTGAAAAAAGAATTGAAATATCAATTGATATACAGGGGGTTCCATTTAAAAAAATCATACTTTTTCGTGTCATACTTTTGTGACGCACCCTGTATGTTTCCAAATATTTTCAGAATGTGTGCTATTCACACCCCTAACCTGTGACGCATATTGATATTGTTTTTTTTCATATCCTATATGATAAAACCTGATTTGCTCCATCGTTGGGACACCCTGTATTTATTTAAAGTCACTGAAGCACAATCACAACACCACAAAATATTTATGTTCACAATCAGAGGTTATTCATGTTTCGCGATCAAAATCTGAACTGCCCCAACTCCAATTGGCAGATCTCATTATATACCTTCGCCAGGATTGAAAGAACATTTTTGTGATCCGTAAGAGCGTTAAATGTTCGACGGCATCTAGTTTCGCTAGAATTTACCAGAAGCCAATCGATTCTACTCTTGGTGGTGAATGCGCCGTATTTACCATGTGCTCAACAAGTGTTTCGCCACATTGCCCCCTTCTTGAAGCAATTCGTCCCAAATTACCCTCATGTCGGTATCGGCAACTGTCCCCAAACCGGCAGTGTGATGTTTGGTGGAAATAACAGTCCACTCTCTGTTGGGTCGTCCTCCGGAAGGGATAGCAGCACACCAGGATGTCGATGCGACTCCCCTTGAAGATCACCTCCAGCATGCGTCTCACCAATCGCCAATCGGGTCATTGGTCATCTTTGGGATTGCCAAATAAGTCAGGTCCTGTGACTGCATCAAGTCTCGAAGATGACTGAGGGCTTTCCAGACATCACTGTAGGTGGTCAGATAATGTGGAAGCTTCTTCGTCACAAGGTAGAACAGGTGTCGTGTCCCATCCGTGATTTGGAGCGACTTACCCACCTCTGGCTTTTGTCGTCGCAGATGGTCCAATCGTCCAAATTTTTGTTTAAAAGCTGAAGCAGGTCCAGTCCTCATACTTAGGTCTTCAGTGACCCAGTGAGCCAACGAGTATTCGGCCGCTGCTTCGAACTAATCCAGCTGCCTCTCTTGGACAACGCCATTCTGGACTTTCTGGCCATTGGAGTGTAGATACATGACAGTTTCCAGTGACATGTCTTCCTCGAGTTCCCTGATCTGCCTCACTTCAGCCTCCTGATCGTCATGGTTCCTAGCATACCGAGCTAAACGGTTGAAATGAACAACCCTCGGGTTCCCTCGTTGCGGTTTCTCTATCCGGTAGACGACGTCATTGATTCGCTCCAGAATCTCATACGGGCCATCCTCGTTGATGAATGCCGTCCATCGAATGATGTTTAAGGGGGAATAGAACGGACTCTTCCATTATTGACAATCGGAGCAACAGACTGCACCCCCCCAGCAGCATGTTGAGAAACATTTCGTTCGTAGTTCGACCGGAAGATGGAGCTAGTAGTTCATGTGACGTCACAAGACTTGGCAAATTCGATAATTAATTTTCATTTTATGAGAGAAGTCTGAGAATATTGTATTTTTTTTTCATTCTAACAAGAACTAGCTTAAAATGCCATTTATAATTATTTATTGGCATTATTTTGTGTAGAGTTCCAGTTGGCATGAGAGAAAAATTTCAAAAATTGCAGACTTTTTTCATAATTGATTGATGAACTGGCCAAATAAAAGTTCATAAAACCATTCATTCTTTTTTAATTCGGAAATTTCTCTCGAGAAATAATATCAATTCAGCCAATTGCCATGGAAAACGAATACACAGAGTAAGCAGGAAAAATGAATCTTTGATCATCACTGTTTTCAAGTTTTTATTTGATTTTTTTTTCTACAAGTGAGTACTTTGATTTTAATATGTGCCGCCAAATCTTTTGATACATTTTCTGCGGAATTCTGAAATAAGTAAAATCAATTTCATCATCTTCTGGAAATCCCTGTGAAAGAGATTGATTAATGCTTGAATAAATACATCTCGAGTAGAATCATGTGAGCCTTTGAGGAGTAAGACAAATTTTTGGGCTATCATACTCATTATTAGCCCCAACAGACTGGAAATATGTCAAATTTTCAACCAAAAGGCTATTTAAGTAGTTGGTGGAAGCATTTTGGGAGAGATTGAGATTCCTTGCACCTGTTTGCCTGATTTTTCGATAGAAAAGTTCTGGACCCCTATTTTCGAAAGTGTGATCACCAGATCACCAGTGAACCATATTGGTTTTGTACAGCAGATTTACCCGATGATCCCTTCGCCTGAATCGAAAATAGGGCCCCTGGAGTATCCTGATTTAAAGTTTGGTTGGAGCATGATATTATGGTTAAATCCCAAAGACAGCATCATGTTTCATAAATCTCTGATATTTCCAATTATTGTTTTGATAAAAAATTTTTTGCTGAGCGGAATACATTTCTTGTTTCTTTTCTTACTTTCACAAAAAACTATGATCCTTATTTTATAACTGCCTTTCCAGAATCTCAATTGGTGATGATTTTGTGACTTCAGTCCTGAAATTGGTTCCTAGAGAAGTCTTGAATGATCTTCCATTCAAGGTATCGCATAAAAATAAATGATTAAGAAATTGAATAGGGTAGTTACAATATCCAAACCACTCTTTTCTATTCTAACCAACTCATTACCAGTGTCAACAGTATGTAGGTAGGTACGTGACACAAAAGTTACTAATTGGATATGAAATCCAAAAATGCAACACACTTATAATACTAGACAATAATGATTGTTTTCAAAGATGAAATCAATTTAGGTTAATACAGGGTGTTACTCAATGATAGGTCGTGATTCAAAAGACGCATTTCCTAACCAAATTCAAGGAGAAAAGGTCTCATGAAAATGTGTTCTGAATAGTCTGATTTTCGAGATAGAGGGTTTTGAGGGTTTAGGAAAAAATCGAATTTATTATTTTAAAAAAAAAGTGCGCTACCAAATTTTTCTAAAAATTTTAATTTTTTTTCAGATGAAACAGCTTAAAATACAACTTTGTTGTCTCTTTCCAGCAAAGTCGAGTTGATTTTATTGTACCTTAAAATTTTCCGACATGCAATGAAGTGGTTTTGATTTTTTTCCTCGAAAACGAAGGAATATACCCACGAAAAACTATCAAGATACAAAAAAGTTGTATTTTTTGCTGTTTCATCTAAAAAAAAAAATAAGAATATCAGAAAATGTCAGTGGCGCACATTTTTTTTGTCAATATTATTCGTGAAACTGCCCCTCGGGGCTCCACTGGAACTCATAATAGCCATCTAGCATGATACTGAAGCACATTAGATAAGCTCACTAGCTGGACAAAATTGAAACAGATTTGCGCATGGAGACCATTTGGGTCACCTTGCATAGGAAATATATAGGAAAATAGCTGTTAAAAACATAACCTAACAATGGGACCGAACACCCTATGCATTTCAAATGGGCGGTCACCGGAAAAGATGCGCGTGAGCTTATCTTGTTTGTCGTAGTATCATGACCATCTAGTAAGTGCTAATTTAGCGTCTTATCACAATGAAAAATACAGCCAAATTTCAACAAAGTTGGCAAAAGGATCTTGGAGATATGAATCCGTTTTTTCCTATACCTTTAACACCCTGTCTCTCGAAAAATATAGATTATTTAAGATAAATGTTTATATGACCTATTCTTCTTGAATTTGGTTCAGGTATGCGTCCTTAGAATAACAGCCTATCATTAAGTAACACCCTTATAGTACAACAATCACAAACATGAAGTTATCATTTTAAAAAATTTTGAAGAAAAGAAACAAAGCGGCCTCGGGAGTAAGAATCCTAATCAATCAGAGATTCCAGAACAGCATTGAGGATATAGACTATGAGAATGATCGAATTCTGAAGATAACTTTGAAACAAGAAATATGTACCCTACATATAATATCGGTATATGAACCAGATGCGGGAAGGCCAGTTCAAGAAGCACAAGATTTTCATGAACAGCTTCAACTAATAGTAGAAAAAGTGCCTAATCAAGATCAAATGATTGTCCTGGGCGATATGAATGAAAGAGTGGGAAATATGGTAATTCCGGGAATCAAGAACGCATTCAATGAAGAACACATTGATGAACATGGAGAATTGCTCATTGAATTTAGTGCTCACAACGAGTTGAGGATTAATAATACGTATTTCCAACACAAGCTGCAGCATAAGATCACCTTCCGGGGAAGTCAAGAGAGAACGTCTATGATCGACTACATACTAACAAATAGATCCATCAAGCCAGAGCAAATACTAGATTTTAGGTCACTTACCTCAGCGAAAATACGCTCAGACCACAATTTAGTACTAGGCAAAAAAACCAGCGAGGGCAGACAAACCGCGTGAGACAACAACAAAGTTTAATACAGAGTCATTGAAGACACAGAGTACTCTTGACCTATATAGAAGACGCCTATCAATGAAACTGCGGAAAGCACCTATTGAAGAACAACAAACAGTTAATGAGGCGTGGAAGATATTGCAGCGGAGCATACTCCAAGCAGACGACGAAGCATTGGGTACACGAACGGTTAAATCAACCACCCGTCAGTTCAAAGAGAAGCATTGGTTCACTTCAGAAGTCAAGTCACTAGCCCAAGAAAATAAAGAGGCTCATTCAACATACACAGCTAACAGGCCATCCAGAAACTATCTAAGATACTCAGAAACCAGAAACAGAGTGAACAATAGAATACGAGAAATAAAAAAGGAGCACTGGGAAAGTTTCAGCAAAGAAATGGAAGGAGGCCTATTATATGGAACACAAAAGCGGATATGGAAAATGCTCAGAGCTGCCAAAAAAGAAGTGAATGAAACAGTCCGCATAAATAATATTTCTGCATATAAGTGGAAAAGTCACTTTTTAAGCCTGCACTCGCAAAACAAAAATCAACAACCCTAAAAGCGACTTGGGTTCAGGCAAGAGGAGGCAATAGACATCGATGAAGTGGAGCAAATTACGGTGGAAGAAGTAAGAATTGAAATGCACCATCTCAAGAAAGGCAAAGCCCCAGGTCCAGACAACCTACCCAATGAATTTCTGAAATACGGAGGAGAAGAACTTGCAGAACAGCTCACCAAACTATTCAATAAGATATTGGAGAATGCAACAAAACCTGATGAATGGAAAACCAGCATCATGATACCTCTATTCAAGAAAGGGAAAACATCGGGTCCGACAAACTACCGAGGAATCTCCCTTCTGAGCACCTCAATGAAACTGTTCACTCGGATACTGGGTCAGCACATCTTGCGTCATACCACAATAAGCGAAAAACAGCAGGGTTTTCGGAAAAATCATTCTTCAGTGGATGCGGTTTTTATCGTTAGGCAGTTAATAGAGAAGGCTATTGAGTTTGATAAACCCGCTGACCTATGCTTCATAGATTTAACTAAGGCTTTCGACAGAATAAATCTGACGGATGTTGAGGACGATCTGAAGCACAGAGGAATACACCCAAATATTATAGAGACGATCAAACAACTGAACACAGGCATTATCACCACAATCAAGACGGGAACGACTACAACCGACAAAATAAAAATCGACACGGGAATAAGACAAGGAGATAGTCTTAGCCCTTTGCTTTTCAATTTGTTGATGGATAAAATCATAGACTGTGTAAGAAAGGTGACTCAAGGGTACAGTATGGGACATAGAATCGTGAAGATCCTGTGCTACGCAGATGATGCAGTGCTGTTTGCGAATAGTGAAAGTGGTCTACAGTGGTTGCTTCAGGCAACCAGGCAAAGAGGCCCGGAAGCTAAGCATGGAAATATCAACCTTGTTACGGTAAATCCATTAATTTCCCGTAACATCGCTTTACATCTTTACAATCCACCCTGGTACTACTTATTCGTATTGGCAACACCGCAATATCGTCGAATAATTGTCGATATCGAAATACACCTGCTACACCTGTATGAACGTAGGCTGAAAATCACTACTTACGCTATGAGGATTATGATCCGATCAACACCGTATGCGAATTGAACCCAATGTGCAAGACAAAGAGCGATATAATTCGAAATGTTAAAATCGTATACAGCTGACGATTATTTACACTTATAATGTGCTAATTTGGGGTTAGTTTGATTTGTTGATATCGGTTAATTAATTACCCGGTGTTGTAGGTGTAATTAGCAGTAATTGATTGTGTTGTCAAGTACTGAAGTGATTGTGCCTCCCAGATGGTTCTTCTGATATCATACAGTACCATGTGAGTGTTTCGGCCAATGAATGGGCATGAAAGGTATCGATTTATGCGCAAGGTGCTAATTTTAGGGCAAGCCATTTCAACAGGTGAAAAACTCTTTCTCTCCTCCTGAGACCATTGTACCGGTAAGGTGTTACTTTTTTGTACAAGGGGTTTGTAGGCACTTTTTGGGGTAATTTATCTTTCACCTACTTTCTTTGGTTTTCTTTGAAGGGCACACTTATCTAAACCTTTTATCTAATATACCTGTACACTGCAAAAGTGTTTATTTTTGCATAATTAGTGCGTAGTGTACGCCATTTGCGCGTGGGCACGCTTATCTTCACTTTTTCACCTTTTCTGGCTTATATTGAAGTAAAACTGGGTTAAACCACTAACTGAAGACGATGACTGCCTGGATTCACGTTTTACAGTTCCACCTGGATCCTGGACACGTTGAGGTGTAGCTTAAATGCAACTTTTGGATTCCGGAGTGTTTCTGTTGGATCTGGTAGTGGATCGATGGAAGTGGACTAAGGAGTTTCAAGCCAGAAACCTACCTACACCTTTATTTTCCTCTACCAGGAATTGGATCATTGGTGAACACGAGTACCGGGTCCTTTATCGCTGGAAAACTTGACCAGGTGAGTCAGAGCTTTGTTAAGATATTTTATATCTCTGCTTCGGCAGTCTTTTTACGAAGATTTTGACTCATCTTGTCTGGTGAAACAGCCCAGTCTGTGTTCAATATAACCAAGTTTCTTTAAAGTCACATTTTCTCTCTTTTACCTACTTTGTGCCCCTTCAACTTTAATTACCTTCCCTTTAAATTGTCCTGCAGTCCTCTCAATTGCCTTTTGTATTGCGAAGTACATCACCGGGTCTCAGGGGACGGGAATTTCCTCTTCTTATCTAAAATACCTAATCCCTTTCATTGATGTTAAAGATTGGATTGGTTAGTCAATAATCAATACCAATTCTTATTTATCTAAATACCCTATTTTGTATTTTGGGAAATTTCCTGATTGGAATTTCCATTTATCAATCGAGTTTTTGAATTTGTTTTGATTGAGACACACTTAAATAGTTTGTCTGTATTTTGCTTAAAAATTTAATTATCTTTACCTACTTATTTTCAATTGTATTATCAAGTGGATCTGAGGAATAGTGAGCTGGGTTTTCATCAACATCAGTTTCGGTACTCAGATTCACTCTTTTTGACACTGTTGGTGAACCTCTCACTGTGTGTAAACCTCTCACTGTGTGTACTTTCTTTTCATGTGCTGGATCATTTGTGGAGACACTCTAATGTGACGTCACAGTGGAGCTGATCCCGTCCAGACACACTCAAACAACCTGCCACCATTGATGGATGTCCGTTCCTGACGAGAGAGCCACAAGGTACACACACACCCAACATAGGTCACCAAAAAAACTTATTGAAGTTGTCAACTTATTTGTCAGTTAATAGACTGTTGTTTTTTTCTAGAATGATTTTAATTTCTTGTACGCACACACCTACGAAAACAAGTCAGCACTTCATGCCCGGACCTAAACACCCTGAGTAAAATTTCTTAATGGTTTGTTGATGAGGCAAATTATTGATAAATAAACTCATTGAACTTTCTCTTGGTGAGCTAGCCGATAACAAGAGTTAAAGTTGTGTAACAAATTTGGTACCCAACGTGGGGCCCACAAAAAAAGGGTGTGTTGTGTGCTTCAAATTGAAATTTTCTGAAAATTGATTTTGGTGACTTCCAGTTTCGCTTATCTTTCTCGATTTTCACTTTGTTGATACCTTTGATAATTTCGGTGCCATATTTTTGCGCATTTACTTGACACTTTGATACCATTATTTTTGCCTGATTTAAAATGCTTATCTTGATTAACGCCTTGCTTGTCACGGAGTTGGATTATGAGTTGACCATTAGGGATGTTAAACCCAAGGGTACCGTTGAAGACAAATGGAAGGTCTTACGGGGTTTGTTGTGTCAGGAGAATGCCAACCGTAGTTTCAGTCCTATTAAAAATCCTTTTACCTTTGAAGAGGATCAAAAGGCGGTTGAATCGTCTTTAGATAACGTCAGGGTTAAACTGGAAAGTTTTATTGGTCTTAAAACCGATAGTGCGTATAAGACTATCACTTCTCGTCTCTGGCATCTTTCTGGTCGGATTAACCGGATGAATGTTGAGAGTGAAAATGAAGCTTTTCTCAAGGATGACCTTAAGTGGAAACTCCTTGTTTTGGAGGGTGAACTAGACCAAAAAGTATCTTCTGTAACTTCAACTCCTGTTCCTGGAACGTCCGACCGTCCTAACTTCAATGCGGATACCAATTCTTTTAGTAACCATCATACTGTTCCTGTGTACAAATGGGGCATTCAAAAGTTCACTGGGAAAGGTTCTATCATGGCATTTTTGGAGAAGGTAGAGTTTTTGAGGGTGTCACGTAACTGTTCGACTGAAGAAGTTTTTGCTTCTGCGGGTGATTTGTTCGAATCACAGGCTTGGACTTGGTGGCATAATAACCACATTAAAGGTCGCTTTTCTGATTGGGAAGACCTAGTCCAGAAAGTAAAGGAGACTTTCTTGCGTGATCACTATGACAAGAACTTGTTGGAGGAAATTAAGGCCAAAAAACAGGATCCAAAGGAATTAGTTTCTATTTTTATTTGCTCCATGGAGGGTTTATTCAATCGTCTTGATTCTGCTCCTACCGAACAAGAGATCGTTGACATAATTCGTGGTAATCTTCTACCAGATTATGTACGAGCCCTTGCTTTACATGAGGTGGAGACCATTACAGAACTTACAAGGCTGTGCAAAATTTTGGAAAACACTGCCCAATCTACCGCTTCCTACAAACCTCCATCTTTCAAGGGTAGATTCATGGCACCAGATCTTACCAGACCCAGTTTTTCTAACTGTTCAGCTCTTTCTTCCTTCCAATGTTGGAATTGTAAGGAAAACGGTCACCATTTTAACCAATGTTCCAGAAAGCGTACCTTGTTCTGTTATGGTTGTGGATCTCCTGGAGTGATGAAAAGTAAGTGTGAAAAGTGTTCAAAAAACGGCCAACCCTCTGGCAGAGGAAAGACACCCCCTGTCAGAAAAAACAGACAAACCCCTCCTCAACAATAAAGTCAGATATTCCTGATTGGAAGAAGTGGGTGGATCATGTCAAGTCTTTTTATCTTAAGTCCAAGTCAATTTCTCCAACTTTACCTTTTTCGTTCCCTGTACCTAAACCTGCAGTAGTTAGTCCTTTATTCGTCAAGAAGGAATTTGACGACAGACCATATCTACGAGTTGGGATTTTCAATCACAAGTTGTTAGCTTTGGTTGATAGTAGCAGTTGTGCATCTATCATTGGTTCTGATGGGATGTCCATAATTAAAGCTTTGAATTTATCTTTATCTCAGGATTCATCTTTTCATATCACTACAGCAGACGGACAGTCACAGAGTGTTGTAGGCTATGTTTGGGTTCCTATTTCGTTGGGAAATATAACCCATCCCATTAAAGTTTTGGTGGTACCTTCCCTGAAAAATTCGTTGATTTTGGGAATCGACTTTCTCCATGACTTCAACATCGAGATGAACTCTCAAAAGTTCTCTTATAAAGCCAATCCAGCTTCTATCTGTATTGTCAACAAACTCCAAGCTTTTGGCGAGTTGAACGAGGAAGAGACTGCAAGCCTTTCTACAGTGACTGATTTGTTTGAAACCATTGCTCCAGCTGATAAACTAGGACGTACGCATTTGTTAAAGCACGTCATTGATACTGGCGATGCCAGACCTTTCAAGCAGAGACAATACCCACTGTCCTAAGCGATGCAGTCTACCTTGAATCACGAAGTTGAAAACATGTTGAAGATGGGAATTATCAAACCGACCAGTTCTCCGTGGTCCTCTCCTGTGTGGTTGGTGAGGAAATCCAATGGTTCGTTCCGAATTTGTTTGGATGCTCGGAAATTGAATGAAGTCAGTATTCCGTCAGCTTACCCTATGCCACTGATTGATTACATTATAACGAAAGTGATGTCAAGTACCTTTCGTCGATCGACTTGAGACAAGCCTTTCATCAGATTCTATTGGATGAGACGTCTAAACCGAAGACAGCATTTGCAGTCTATGGAAAGGGTCAGTTCCAATATAGGGTGTTACCTTTTGGTTTGAATGACAGTGCTCAAAGCATGTGTCGTTTAATGGATATGGTTATTGGTCCTGCTTTGGAACCATATGTATTTTATTACCTTGATGATATCATCATTTGTACCCCTGATTTTGAAACTCACTGCCAAACGCTTCGAAAACTTTTTCATCGACTGAAGGATGCTGGATTGACTATTGATTTCGAAAAGTGTCAGTTTTGTAGACAATCCCTTAAGGATCTTGGCAATTGGCATGTGTGTGACATTAAACCTGATGTTACAAATGACTTGGACTCTGATGACCTATCCGAACCAGAATCGGATGTTTCAGCTGATTGATTCTGTCTTACCTTTTCTAACGCTTTGCGGCACCAGACGATGAAAGAATAGGTCCGCGACGGAAAACTGTCGGGGGTAAGAGTCCCTCAAGTGTTCACTCTGTAGTGTAAGTACCCGTCCAACACGGTACACTTGTCTTTACCTTACCTTATCGTGACTTCTATTAGCTTGACTTTGATATCCCGATGGATATAAAGTTCCTATCTTGCCATATCTTCACTTTGATATCCCGATGGATATAAAGTTCCTATCTTGCCTTATCTTCACTTTGATATCCCGATGGATATAAAGTACCTATCTTACCTGATTGTGACTTTGATAAACCCTTACGGTTGTTTGGGATTTATCGTACCGATTGTGACTTCACCTTTATGGTTTACCGATTTTGAATTTTAACCTACGTGGTTGTTTCCCGATTGTGACTTTTTGGTTTATGACGGTTCCGTCGTGTTTTCTTGCACTTTTTGGTGGTTACAAGATTTTCCTTTTGCACATCGGATACGGGAGGATGGGCGTTGGGGGCTATTGATGGGGTGGTACTCCTAGTGGTGTGGGTTAGGGGTATTGAACCGTTTGAAGCTCCTCCACGAGGCGTAGCTACTGCGTTTCATCTCAGCCCCGTATTCCGGTTATTCCCTGGTTATTGTTGTGTTTGTCTTCCCTCTGTTACGAGGCTGTGGACCCTGTTTGGGGGGTTGTGCAGAATATCCTTACTCCGGGTGCTGGATAAGGTGGGAGCCCTCTAAGTGCTGGATTCCAGAGGCCGTCAGCGCTGGTTTTCTTGCGGTGGTTCTCTTTGTTTAAATTCATTTTGTTAATCCATGTGGAACTCGTGCAACCCGTCATTTTTGAGGCCACCTGGTGTTTTCGTCATGGAAACATCTTTCAGCTTATCACATGCTACAATGTGGTAGTCTGGTGTATGCTGAATACACTCCCTTGTGTGTGGTGAGTCATAGGGGTGACTTGTCGTTCTTTTTTCTCCCTTTTCTTTTACTCACTACCTGATTTTGTTGGCATTGGGACTTTAGGGATTGTAACAGGTAATCTTTCACAAGGTCAGAAAACGAGGTTCCCTCATACTTCAAGAGGCTTACGCAAATCTGGCTGAATCCCGTTTAAAACCAAGCAGTTGTGCTTTGGGTGTTCTTTCTGTGAAAAAGGATTCTGGGACAGTCCTGATGGTTGACGGTGTTGGCTTGGTCAGTTTCTCGGTTCAGTTTTTTGTTTGTTAGCTTCATTTTGGTTATAACCCTGGGTTGGGGTAATTTGGTAGTAGTATAGATAACTTCTTGGATGGCTGCAAGGATGGTCTGCGTAGTCACTTGATCCGCACAGCTCACACGGTTACCAAACCGCTGTGGTCTACGATTCCTCTTTTGCGACTAGGGAGAAAACGTCGTTTTCAGGACCAAGCTTTCTGAAAAAGTTAATTTGGTTCTGAGGCTTACATTGGCGTAGGGTTGATCCTTGAGTCCTGCCATTTAAAGAACTTTTTTTTTTGTATAGTAATATACAATGGCGCCCATATTTTCTGTTTCATATTTTCTCTTTCATATCTTCTCTTAAATATTTTTTTTTAAATCTTGAGTGTGTTTTCAGTCAATTTCTCGCTTTGACTTATTTTTCCTATCGACTTTGTCATTTCTTTAAAGTTTAAAAACTTTCTTGTTTCTCTCCGGTAAGTTCATTGGTCTGTTATTTCGAAAAAAAATTTTGATCCACTTCAAATTTTTTTTTATCGTGGTAAGGGTAGTGTGTTACGGTAAATCCATTAACTTCCCGTAACATCGCTTTACATCTTTACAATCCACCCTGGTACTACTTATTCGTATTGGCAACACCGCAATATCGTCGAATTATTGTCGATATCGAAATACACCTGCTACACCTGTATGAACGTAGGCTGAAAATCACTACTTACGCTATGAGGATTATGATCCGATCAACACCGTATGCGAATTGAACCCAATGTGCAAGACAAAGAGCGATATAATTCGAAATGTTAAAATCGTATACAGCTGACGATTATTTACACTTATAATGTGCTAATTTGGGGTTAGTTTGATTTGTTGATATCGGTTAATTAATTACCCGGTGTTGTGGGTGTAATTAGCAGTAATTGATTGTGTTGTCAAGTACTGAAGTGATTGTACCTCCCAGATGGTTCTTCTGATATCATACAGTACCATGTCATTGTTTCGGCCAATGAATGGGCATGAAAGGTATAGATTTATGCGCAAGGTGCTAATTTTAGGGCAATCCATATTAACAGGTGAAAAATTCTTTCTCTCCTCCTGCGACCATTGTACCGGTAAGGTGTTACTTTTTTGTACAAGGGGTTTGTAGGCACTTTTTGGGGTAATTTATCTTTCACCTACTTTCTTTGGTTTTCTTTGAAGGGCACACTTATCTAAACCTTTTATCTAATATACCTGTACACTGCAAAAGTGTTTATTTTTGCATAATTAGTGCGTAGTGTACGCCATTTTGCGCGTGGGCACGCTTATCTTTACTTTTTCACCTTTTCTGGCTTATATTAAAGTAAAACTCGGTTAAACCACTAACTGAAGACGATGACTGCCTGGATTTACGTTTCACAGTTCCACCTGGATCCTGGACACGTTGAGGTGTAGCTTAAATGCAACTTTTGGATTCCGGAGTGTTTCTTTTGGATCTGGTAGTGGATCGATGGAAGTGGACTGAGGAGTTTCAAGCCAGAAACCTACCTACGCCTATATTTTCCTCTACCAGGAATTGAATCATTGGTGAACACGAGTACTGGGTCCTTCATCGCTGGAAAACTTGACCAGGTGAGTCAGAGCTTTGTTAAGATATTTTATATCTCTGCTTCGGCAGTCTTTTTACGAAGATTTTGACTCATCTTGTCTGGTGAAACAGCCCAGTCTGTGTTCAATATAACCAAGTTTCTTTAAAGTCACATTTTCTCTCTTTTACCTACTTTGTGCCCCTTCAACTTTAATTACCTTTACTTTAAAGTGTCCTGCAGTCCTCTTAATTGCCTTTTGTATTGCGAAGTACATCACCGGGTCTCAGGAGACGGGAATTTTCTCTTCTTATCTAAAATACCTGATTCCTTTCATTGATGTTAAAGATTGGATTGGTTAGTCAATGATCAATACCAATTCTTATTTATCTAAATACTCTATTTTGTATTATGGGAAATTTCCTGATTGGAATTTCCATTTATCAATTGAGTTTTTGAATTTGTTTTGATTGAGACACACCTAAATAGTTTGTCTGTATTTTGCTTAAAAACTTAATTATCTTTACCTACTTATTTTCAATTGTATTATCAAGTGGATCTGAGGAATAGTGAGCTGGGTTTTCATTAACATCAGTTTCGGTACTCAGATTCACTCTTTTTGACACTGTTGGAGAACCTCTTGATGTGTGTACTTTCTTTTCATGTGCTGGATCATTTGTGGAGACACTCTAATGTGACGTCACAGTGGAGCTGATCCCGTCCAGACACACTCAAACAACCTGCCACCATTGATGGATGTCCGTTCCTGACGAGAGAGCCACAAGGTACACACACACCCAACAGAGGTCACCAAAAAAACTTATTGAAGTTGTCAACTTATTTGTCAGTTAATAGACTGCTGTTTTTTTTTAGAATGATTTTAATTATTTGTACGCACACACCTACGAAAACAAGTCAGCACTTCATGCCCGGACATAAACACCCGGAGTAAAATTTCTTAATGGTTTGTTGATGAGGCAAATTATTGATAAATAAATTCATTGAACTTTCTCTTGGTGAGCTAGCCGATAACAAGAGTTAAAGTTGTGTAACAACCTCCAAAACAAAAACTATGATGATTGCCAGAGAAACGCGCTGATGTAAGCTAGAGCTTAACAGCAAAATAATCGAACAAGTCTCTGAATTCAACTATCTGGGCACGATGATCTCACATGGGAATTTGAAAGAAGGTGTGTGACACCAGATGAATAAAGCGGCCAGAATAGCAGGCGCACTAAGAAGCACAATTTGGTAGAATAACCATATGACAACCACAAGCAAGGTGAGAATTTACAAGGCATGTGAAGACCAGTAATGACATACACGGCGGAAACAAGAGCTGAAACGGCCGAAACAAAAAGAATGGCACGCACGAACGAGATGAGAATACTCAGGACAATTACCGGAAATACGCTAAGAAATCAGAGGAGGAGCAGTGAGATCAGAAAAGAATGCCAAACTGAGGATGTAGTAAGGTGGATGCGAGCGACAAAAAGATTCTGGAACGAGCACGTATCACGAATGGGAGATAATATGTTGGCGAAGGTGGTGAGAGATGGAAAACCAGCATCAAAGCGACCACCAGGAAGACCGCCAAAGAGATGGAAAGACAGTTGGAACTCAATATCGCAGGAAGGAGATGAGGGGGGGGTGAGATTGGGTGTAACAAGCTTTTAGCTTTCGCAAAGAAGAAGAAGGAGAAGAAGATTGGTGAGGGTGAAAGGAGAATTGTAAATTATGTTATGATATACGGCGTGAAATTCGATATCATAGCTATCTTGAACACTATATAAGAGGTACAGAGTTGTTTAAATTTAGGCAAAGCTGCGCATATTATGCTCATCAATATTTCGTTTTGAGAATTCAAAAATAGAAAACACTTGTCCAGTTTCAATGTATTTATTTAAAGTCACTGAAGGACAATCACAACACCACAAAATATTTATGTTCACAATCAGAGGTTATTTATGTTTCGCGATCAAAATCTGAACTGCCCCAACTCCAAATGGCAAATCTCATTATATACCTTCGCCAGAATTGAAAGAACATTCTCGTGATCCGTAGAAAAGCGTTAAATGTTTGACGGCATCTAGTTTCGCTAGAATGTACCAGAAGCCAATCGTTTCCAAACGATTCTACACTTAGTGGTGAATGCGCCGTATTTACCATGTGCTCAACAAGTGTTTCGTCACATTGCCCCCTTCTTGAGACAATTCGTCCCAAATTTCACTCATGTCGGTATCGGCAACTGTCCACAAACCGGCAGTGTGATGTTTGGTGGAAATAACAGTCCACTCTCTGTTGGGTCGTCCTCCGGGAGGAATAGCAGCACACCAGGATGTCGATGCGACTCCCCTTGAAGATCACCTCCAGCATGTTTCTCACCAATCGCCAATCCACTCGGTCATTGGTGATCTTTGAGATTACCAAATAAGTCAGGTCAGGTTAATGCTTGAATAAATACATCTCGAGTAGAATCATGTGAGCCTTTGAGGAGTAAGACAAATTTTTGAGCTATCATACTCATTATTAGCCCCAACAGACTGGAAATATGACAAATTTTCAACCAAAAGGCTCTTTAAGTAGTTGGTGTAAGCATTTTGGGAGAGATGGAGATTCCTTGCACCTGTTTGCCTGATTTTTCGATAGAAAAGTTCTGGACCCCTGTTTTCGAAAGTGTGATCACTAGATCACCAGTGAACCATATTGGTTTTGTACAGCACGTTCACCCGATGATCCCTTCGCCTGAATCGAAAATAGGGCCCCTGGGGTATCCTGATTGAAAGTTTGGTTGGAGCATGATATTATGTTAAATCCCAAAGACAGCATCATGTTTCATAAATCTCGGATATTTCCAATTATTGTTTTGATCAAAATTTTTTTGCTGAGCGGAATACAGTTTTTTGTTTCTTTTCTTTTATCCACAAAAAAATATGATCCTTATTTTATAAATGCCTTTCCAGAATTTTTAGTGATGATGATTTTGTGACTTCAGTCCTGAAATTGGTCCCTAGAGAAGTCTTGGATGATCTTCCATTCAAGCTATCGCATAGAAATAAATGATTAAGAGATTGAATAGGGTAGTAACAATATCCAAACCACTCTTTTCTATTCTAACCAACTCATTACCAGTGTCAACAGTATGTAGGTAGTTACCTGAAACAAAAGTTACTAATTGGATATGAAATCCAAAAATGCAACACACTTATACTAGACAATAATGATTGTTTTCAAAGATGAAATTAATTTAGGTTAATACAGGGTGTTACTCAATGATAGGTCGTGATTCAAAAGACGCATTTCCGAACCAAATTCAAGGAGAAAATTGTCCCATGAAAATGTGTTCTGAATAGTCTGATTTTCGAGGTAGAGGGTTTTAAGGGTTTAGGAAAAAATCGAATTTATTATTATAAAAAAAAGTGCGCTACCAAATTTTTCTGAAAATTTAAAAAAAAAATTCAGATGAAGCAGCTCAAAATACAACTTCGTTGTCTCTTTCCAGCAAAGTCGAGTTGATTTTATTGTACCTGGAAATTTTCCGACATGCAATGAAGTGGTTTTAATTTTTGTCCTCGAAAACGAAGGAATATACCCACGAAAAACTATCAAGATACAAAAAAGTTGTATTTTTTGCTGTTTCATCTAAAAAAAAATTTAAGATTATCAGAAAATGTCAGTGGCGCACATTTTTTCGTCAATATTATTCGTGAAACTGCCCCTCGGGGCTCCACTGGAACTCATAATAGCCATCTAGCATGCTACAAAAGCACATTAGATAAGCTCACTAGCTGGACAAAATTGAAACAGATTCGCGCATGGAGACCATTTGGATCACCTTGCATAGGAAAGATATGGGAAAATAGCTGTTAAAAACATAACCTAACAATGGGACCGAACACCCTATGCATTTCAAATGGGCGGTCACCGGAAAAGATGCGCGTGAGCTTATCTTGTTTGTCGTAGTATCATGATCATCTGGTAAGTGCTAATTTAGCGTCTTATCACAATGAAAAATACTGCCAAAATTCAATAAAATTGGCATAAGGATCTTGCAGATATGAATCCGTTTTTTCCCATACCTTTAACACCCTGTCTCTCGAAAAATATAGATTATTTAAGATAAATGTTTATAGGACCTATTCTTCTTGAACTTGGTTCAGGTATGCGTCCTTAGAATAACGGCCTATCATCAAGTAACACCCTTATGGTACAACAATCAAAAACATGAAGTTATCATTTAAAAAAAATTTGAATAAATAATAACTCAAATCACCAGAAAAAGCTAACATTTCTATGGCAGTCGCCGCGCCGTTGAATTGTAGAACACTTGGGCGCATAATTCTGATGAATTCCTACTATCACACTACCATTTTATTGATTTTTAAAAACTATTTAAATTCAAAAGGTGACAACTTATCTGTGATGCAAACGTCATTGTACGTCAGATCGACAATTTAATTTCGATCGATGAGCCACCTTAACGACTTGGTGAGAAACATTTGTTGTTCTACAACTGCAATACGAGTGCGCACAGTATGATGTCGTCCATCTTTCTTCGAGGATTGCTTGCGTATTCTTCCGCAGCGACATCTTTACCAGGTGGAAAGCCAAACTTCAGGTCGCCGGGCAGCCGGAGTTCATGACCCATGATGATCCTTGCTGGGGTTTCGCATGTCCATTCATGAACCGCAGACCGGTATGCCAAGAGGAACAAGTGAAGGTGTTCGTCCCAGTCTCTTTGGTGTTTAGAGAAAACTTTGTCCAAGTGTCGGTGGATGGACCTGTTCATTCGCTTCACCATGCCATCCGATTGAGGGTGCAGCGCAGTCGGTCTTGTCTTCTTGATCTTCTAGACGTCACAAACATTCTGGAATAATGCCGATTCAAAGTTTTTGCCCTGGTCCGAATGCAGCTTCAATGGGACATCAAAACGGCACATCCATTCCTTAGTTTGACAAGGCATACGCTTCGGCCCACTTACTGAAGTAATCCATCGCGACCAGGATGTATTTATTTCCTCCGTTCGATTCAGGAAATGCTTCGAGGAACCACTATCTGCTTCCGATCTTCTGTGTCATTTAGATTCTTCACCAGCCTCTTCAGGATGCCGTCTTCAAGATCCATCGAGTCTCATTCAGCCCAGTAGGACTTCACGGTGGTCGAAATCGCGCGACTTCCTGCAAGCCTCTCTTTAACACTTTCTGTCGTGGTTGAGTAAGCCAGTCGGACAAGGTGAGCTACATCTGCTTGGACCTCCTGCAGGCTTTCGTTGGTCTTCTGAGAGCTGTTCTTCAGCTGAGAGTGGTAGACGTGCTCCAAGTGAGTTTGCTCATATCGCAGCTCCAAATGCTTCACCAGAACATCGTAGTCCTCCGGTTCCTGGGTGTTCAGCGTCTGCAGGATTTCCATCGCCTCCCCACGAAGCGCTAGAGTTAGTGCCAGAGCTTTCTTGGCTGATCCATTTATCAGCCTCAGTATCAGCTTTTATCTTGGCGCTCGCACCTTGGTTTTCGAGTGATTCCTGTGGTTGTTTGATGATAGTGTCTACTTTCTTCCTCATTTTTTGCATTTCGTCTTCCAGAGTCTTCAGTGTGTCTTCAAATTGCTTCTCAAGGTTTCCAATTTCTACGGCGACATGATCCTTCACAAACTTGTAGTTGTACGCCAACTGTTTCTTAATTTCCTCCTCCATAATTCTAGAAGACTCCGCAAGCTTTTCCTTCATAACTCTAGAAGATTCTTCAAACTTCCTTTCCATGGCTCTAGAAGATTCTTATCTTCCATCATCCTCGAGTTTTCTTCCATCTTTCTGGAGTTTTCTGACAACTTCTCAATTTCTGCGTTGGAATCGGGAATTTTCAAATTGGAACGTATCAGGATCCATGCCTTCTTCCATTAAAGCCTCACGAAGCCTTTGTTGTAGATCAGTTTTCTTACCGCTCGTATCCAGGTCATGCTCCTCCAACTCCCTTTTCAACCCGGCGACCTTCAATCCCGTCAGTAGAACAAGTTTCGCAGTCATTATGATGACTATTTATGTCTGATTCTATAGCACAATAACTAATCCCACTTCTGACAGTACTGTTATATTTTTCTTTCACCTGTGAAATATAATTTTGGGAATAATTAGACAAAAAAAGATTTTTCCTTCCACGCTTACCAATCTATCACCTGCCCAAACATGGACAATATACAATCATTAAAAGAACATTCTCGTGATCCGTATTAAAGCGTAGAATGTTCGACGCCATCTAGTTTCGCTAGAAAGTACCATAAGCCAATCGATTCCAACGATTTTACACTTAGAGTTGAATGCGCCGTATTAACCATGTGCTAAACACATGTTTCGTCACAATATAATTAATAAAATAAGTACGTTTCATACAGTGTTATTCTCAAATGTTCTCGCCTAACCAGTAGTGACAGCTGATGAGAATGTTGAAACGGCTATTGGGCGCTTTTTCCAACCAAAAATCTGGCTTAAATCAAAAAATCAGTACGTGACAGCGGCTTTAAGCTTTCAGACTGTAATAATGATGAAAAGTCCTTCAAAATCTTGTTCTTATGTCAAACGGTTGGCTGTGATAAAGGTATCAGGAATTAGAGACTTCAGACGCTCTAATAATATAGAGTTGCGCATAATCAAAGTGATTTATGTTTCTATTTTTTTTCCAAATCACATTTTATACACAGTGCAATTCTATCGATAATGTTTTTTTCATGTTCGACTTTCATCAAGGGCAAGCCCTACATATTATCATCGAATATATTAGGTATGTTTGTACCTTTTTTAATTCGGTTTCAATATTTATACTTTCAATATAATATTGAAACAAACAATTAAATCAAATAATAATTGATGGACTGTTCTTATTTTGTTTGTGATAAAGTAGGATTGCGAACTACATTAGTTCAGTTAGGTACATACTTCTTTAACCAAGCGTCATATATGGTTACTTGAAGTGACAAACAAGAAATAATCTATGATTTATACCTAAATAGGTAAGATATTGACAAAAACAATATTTTTCTTGATAAAATAGGACTTAACAACTTTGTGTTTCACTAAAATTTTGCTTCTTTTCTATTTCCCCCCCTCTTTGTTTTATTGAAGCAAACACCTGACAGTGAAATGTGAAATTTACTTTTTCAGTAGGAATCATAAATAATCTTATTGTTGTTCATTATTTTGGCCGGTTTATATTTGGTTTCTATGCCACGGATCAAATAAGCTGTATCGACATTGTATATGTACAAAACGTCGATCTCTACACAGACAGCCGTTAAAAGTTCTTAACTCATGCGCATGCGTGCGGAAGAAAAAAGGACATGCAGCATTTGGGAGCTAGATTCTATTGAGTAACGTCGATGTAATATTGCTTCTATCAACATCAACGGAGAAAATATTGAGCGTGTCGCCAAATTAACCTATCTTGGCGCTTCTCTAAATGAAAAGTGGGAATGTGATGAAGAAGTGAAGGGAAGAATTGGTCGCGCAAAAACAACCTTCTTTAAACTCAAGAATATACTTCTCCACAGAAATATGCCACTACACACTCGAATACGTGTAGTGCAATGTTATATATGGCCTATTGTACTGTACGTGGTTGAGACTTGGTCACTTAAAGTCAGAACACGAAATCGGATCGAAGCTTTTGAGATGTGAACACTCCGCCGACTGCTGCGTATTCCCTGGACAGCCCACACAACTAATGATGAAGTTCTACGAAGAGCTGGCATAGAAAGACAACTATTGGACACGGTAAAAACACGTAAAGTGTCATATCTGGGGCATATACTGAGAGGACCTCGCTACTCCATACCAAAGCTAATACTGCAAGGAAAGATCGAAGGTAGTAGGGGGCCAGGTCGAAAACAACACTCTTGGCTCCGCAATATAAGAAACTGGTGTGGTATACTGGATGCAGCAACCATTTTTAGACAGGCTGAGGAGGGCACCCTAGCTATTTTGTGACCATGAAATGGACAAATGATCGCCGACGAGCGGCATAGCACATGGCACCCGAAGAAGAAGAACAACGTCGATGTGAGTGGTGCCATGCTGCCTTACTGATGATTTCTATTTAGGATCGATGGAACCGGTAAAGAGACTACTCACATGGATGTAGCTCTAGACATTAATCACGGTTCTGTACCAACCTGTTTGTTCAACATCGGACAACCGTAAAACAATGTCTCTCTTTATGGTGAAAAGAGTTGTGCTGTTCGTCAGATCTGAATTGGATCCCGAACCGGCTCTTGATATCCTAGACTATTGATATGTTTCCCGCGACCATAACTGGCTGATGACTCCGCTCGCCAAAATATGACTCGAACCATAAACTCACAATAACAAGACACATAACGCCTATTTCTTTAGCCTTTGATGTTTTGATCCAAACACAATGATAGAAGAGGCCGAATTTGTTTACTTACCGATGAATTGACAAAATGTCCGCCTGATTTGTCTTTATGGCGACACGCTACAGACCTATTTCTTGTCATTTTTTTAACAATAAAATACTGAATAGCGCGATTTGGAATAGAAAACAGTTCAGGGAGCTAGGTTTTCTTCTGAGGAATTGACAAATAAATTCACTATCAACGAAAAAACGAAGTAACCTCACATAACGGTTGTTTGTAAACAATAGCGTCTGGGCCTCACGTCTGGGTTCTGCTACCAGATGTTATCATATTTTAAAATGAAACGTGAACCTCAATACAAATTTCCACAATCAAAAATGTTTTTTGATGACAGAGATGTCATTTGTGACGAAAAAGTGAAGATATATGTAATTATGGGATCAATTCCATTTATTTTATTTTGAACTTATAAGTATAACAATAATTATTCAAATAATTAAATATTATGAAATAAAATGAAAATACAGACATATTAATCACAAACTGGAAGACCAACTTGTAGAGCTACAGATACGCTAAAGACCAAGTCTTCCAGAAGGTTCCCTAGAGTAGCGGAAGAAAGAGCGTCAAGCCAACCATTGATTTTGGAAGTTTGGAGAGCTAGCAGTCGTGCAACATCTCTTGGGTTTTGAAAACTTGAAAAAAAAATCATTAAAATTTGTTTGACACAAAATTGTATCTGGACCTTTTTTTTTTGATTGGATAATTTTGAACAAATCGGAGTTACTTATTCTGTCCCAGTTATTTATAGCCACTTCAAAATCTTCATCCGAAAATGAAAAAATATTTTGAGGCAGAATATTATTCATCAAAATTGATATTCAAGGATCCTAAGAATGCTTAGAAACATAGAGATGAGGAGTCCCGAATTCCCAAACATCCTAATTTAACAGGAAGAGTATCATTTTCCAGAAAATCAATATTACAAATATTTTGAATATCATTTTTGAGTATTTTGTCAGATTTTTCAAGGTCCTCCTGATTTGTCCAACAAGGAGCACGTCATAAATGAAAGAGCCATGGGATAGAAAATGAATGTTTTGATAGAAAGAAAACTTGTATGAGAATTTATAAATGTTAGATTTCCTGAGAATTTGTTCAAGATAGATACTTTTGATGAAATTGATTCACTGATTTTTTTTGGAAAGAAGGGACATCCCAATAAAATGAAAGATTCAAGATATTTGGAGCAATTGTTTTGAATGGTGACAACAGATTCTTTTCTGATTCATTTGTTCGAAAGGAAATTTCACAATTTTTTAATTGAGTTGCAGACCGATATTTTTACTAGAAGTAATGATATTTTGGAAGTCTTCTGGAACCGATTGTGGATCTCCAGCAATACATTCATCATCAAGATACCATAGATTTATTCTAGACTTCAATGAAATAACTATATCATTAATTGCAAGGCAAAAAAGAGGTGGACCTAGGGAATCTCTTTGTTGGACACCTTTCTGTGAGAGGATTATATGTTCTCCATGTGAAAGCAGTGAAGGTTTTTTGTAACATTGAAAAATAAATCTAGAGTACTGTGGAAAATTTTCATTGAATTTGGAAAAAATAACATTTTTGTTAACTGAGTTGAAAGCATTCATGCAGTCTATTTTGAGGATTACTTTATTAGAGAAATGAGGAAAATTGATGAAACGACGAATGGAGTGGACAGCGGCTTCTGCTCCACACTTGTTCCAAAGCCTATTTGAAATGCACGGAATAATTTTCCTAATAGATCATAACATCTTGAACAAATCACTTTGGCAACCAAGCGTATCAAACAGAAACCAATTGCTGTAGGTCTTATCCCTCCTTCTTTTTTATTAAAAGAACAAGGACCGGCACCATAAAAATTGGACATATTTTCTCAGGTAACAGACCCCTGATTAACATGATTTGAAAAAAGACATAGTGCTGATGGAACATTTGAGAAGCTTGTACCTTGTTCAGTATTATTGATGAGGTCTTTTGAATGCTGTGGTCTCAAGGAATCCAACCCACTAGATGAGCCCGGTCTAAAAGATATGATGACTTGCTTGATTTCTGAAATAGTCTTTTCATCAAATATTTTTTCGGTATTTGAAAAGTCAGAATCAATCATTTCATCATTGTCTGGATGTTTATGTCTTGATTTCAGAAAGGTATCTTCATTTACTAGAGAAAAAGTATCTTCTGAACTTGATATTCTGATGACGCCTCGTATGTCCTCTCTACTCATTTTTGACCAGATCTTTTTTGTAAGAATTGATAATATACTGGTTCGTTCTGCCGTATTTTTGATCTTCGTTATTTCTTCTGTTTCGTAGAATTCTGATTAGTTCTCCATGTCTTGAATCAAGTTGAATTCAATTTTAGAAGTGAGGGATATATTTTTCAAATATTAATTCTTTGAAATGTGGAGAACAGCATTTGGAAAGATGAATGAAAAGATCTAAGAATGATCATCATTTTTTGATTGGCATCTTTTGAAGAGACAGCAGAGTTCTTTGTTTATGGAATGTCTTGCTACTTTTGGCATTCTTTTTTGGATGAGAACTGATGATTTTAAGATTTGACAAATATTTCATGAAAATTGAAGGATCAGATTCTTTTTCAAGTAAATGTTTTGATAAGAAATGCTTTCGTATATTTTTGTTGTTCCTAGAAACTTTTTTGCAACTAATTTTTTCAAATATAGACTTCTCTGTACTCTCTGGAGGTTTGGATAATGGAGAAGCAAAAATGCTTGATATTGACTTGTCCATGGTATGAACCTCAGATTTGTGTATTTTGAGTCCATTGTTATTTTTGAAAAGTTTGTTGCAAATTTCACAAGTATTGTCAGAGAGTATCGATATTTTGTCGATCAAAGTCATAATGTCCTGAATTGGCTTGTTAGGCAGGGAAACGAAGACATTAATTTGGAAATAAATAGTGCTTATCGGATTATTGTTTTCAGTTGTAGGGTCGACCATTGAGAGTAACATCCCATAAGTCCTAACCGTGGACCTCGTGTGTCAGGCGTGTGGGCGGGGGGAGGGGGCGGTTTATAGGTTTTTCCCTATTATCTAGAAAGCTAAACGTTACATTGCAATGATACAAAATAAAAGTAAATTGAATTGTCTACAATAAATGTCTTATTGATTTTTTTGCCAGGAGCACTAGTTAGTGGTCTTTGATACTTTGAAAATGCGAATAGGTGCAAAAAATCGTGTATTACGACAGGTCAAGACAAACAAGATTGTTTTATTCCACAAGACACTTACAATCACTCAATTATCTTTCGAATTCATCGTCCAAACTATCATCATCGTCGTCGACGTTGATGACGACGATTGGAGGGTCGTTGGTACACGAAGCGCGGAAAGTGCTGCACACAAGCGAACATGGTATTCCGGCTTCCGCAACCAGTTTTGCACTCGCAAAATATGTTATCAAGGACGGATTTTGGCGCAAGTGAGCCAGCGCTTATGACAGGGGTGAGAAAGTTGTGACAGGGGTGAGAAAGCCATCCGAACCCCTAATCCATCCCCAAGCAGTTGGATCCTTCTGCTGACCTTCATATAGCCATTGCTGAATCTGCAAACAATAATAATCCACTTTTTCCGTCATTCCTTAGTACGCTCGCGTTCACCAGCCCTCCGATCCCTTTCAACACAACTTTAACACTTTCGTCCCCTTCTACAGCGCTGTTGCAAATCAGGCACTTTTCCATCATCGCACAGTGCTTCACCCTGTGGACAAAAATATCGAGCTTATCTTGATTATGTATTACATTTTATGTAGTGTTTTTGAATTATGATATGGTTTAAATATACACATTATCAAAAAGAAAAAAGATAAGTGAAAGTGAAAGTTGAATTTTTCATAAATTTTTATCAAATTTTGAAAACTAAATTGGGCTACTCACGTTTGATCAATATAACATCAGCTCACAAAACACTGACAGCATATAACTTTGTACACACTGTATATAAACTTATAACGTAAATTTTGGTACCTATAACCATGAACGCCATTCAGAATCTAGATAATAAATGACTAGCTTGAGAACTATAGATTACGACATCTAGAATTTTTTTGGGGTATTAGGTAATTAAGCAAAGCAAATGCTTAGACCATCACAATACTATGTCAGTTATTTATAAAGTGTGTTTATTTCAAGAAACTTCGGTAAACATGGTGTCTTTTGAATGCCTCTCATCCTCTCAATGAGTCTAGCATCTTAGCCGCAAGATGTCACTTGCGGGGTGTTAATATGTTTATTTATTATTGACATTTGAACGACAAAAACATCGTTTTCCATACGTTTTCATTTTCAAAGTATCATACACCGTTAATTACTGCTCTTAGTAGAAAAACGATAGGAGATTTTTTGTAGACAATTCAATTTACTTTCATTTTCTATAGAAAGAATAATTTGTTCGCTAAAACGCTTAGTTTTTTATATAATGACAAAAAACCGACAAACCGGCCTTTTTCCCTTGTCACCCCCTCCCTCGCGTCTAACGCACATGTTCCACGGCTAAGGACTTTTGGAATGTTACTTCTAAGGGTCAACCCTACAACTTGAAACAATAATCCGTATGGCACTACAGTTCATTTTTTATTTGAAGTTACAGTGAATGATCAGAATTGGAGGTTGATGGTTGTAAAAAAAATATTTTATGACATAAAATGCTCGTTAATTGAAATGAAAAAATAAAATATTTAATAATAGACCTAATTTTCTCGATTAAAGAAGGATTTTTGATCATCAAAATTATTCCAAAATTATCATCTCTCTCTATTCTCGAACGTGTTTTTCTGTCATATCAAATACATATTGAACATAGCAAAATAAAACGAATCGCAGTTCAGTTTATTTCCATCGTTGTAAAACATGTTTGCCAACCTTTAACCTACAAGTTTGATCTGTCACTGTAACTTTAAATAAAAAATGAACTTTATATATGTCCGAATTGGGTGATTTTTTGGTATTCGTTTCCTGGCCTATGTCCCTTTGACTATATATAACTGGACCAGGCAACTTATTCATAAATCGAGCCAGCCGTGCAATGGGAAAGACAAAGGTAAATAGTGATTTTTGGGCCACTGTTGGCAACATCGTAGTCGCACTTGAATACACACATTTCACCAAAAACTACCTTCATGTTGTTGGCAACTATGCACTAAAAACCACAAGCCCCGCCACCTTCAGACCTGTTTATTAATGCGCCGAGCTTCGTATTATTTTTTCTCGGGTTCAGTCGTTAAAGCTAGGTTGCCGTGTTTAGAAGATGATTAATCTCCGTCAATCATGTGATAATTGAAAACTTCGATAAACTGTCATGATCGTGGTTCTCTGAAATGGACAAACAAACGGAAATACCCACATTATTTAGAAAATAACAAATTGATTGCATCAATTGAGAAATTTGTTTATCAAATTTGTGACTCGAACTTATATAAGAAGCAAAATATGAAAAAGAAAACACAACTTGTGCAAATATCAATTTTCTCGTTAGCAATTAACAGAATAAGAACTATGTTACTAAATTTCAAATTATCTAAATGCAACTGTTAACTTGATTTGTAGACACGTGTGTAAGCCAATCTCGACAATTTGGCAACGCTCTCGTACTATGGAAGTGCGAATGAAGCTAAGCTCTACGTACGTCTTTTGCCCCGTCCACATCTGAGCAAACGCACCGCCACATGAGCATTCAGATGTGGACGGAATGCATAAACGCGCTGAGCACGCAAATGTTGTGCGGTGGCCCGAACGTTGTCGGTCCATCAAAAGAATACCTTGCTTAGTCTGGACGGGCTTCTGGTTGCACCTTTCATTTCGCTACGAACGATCCCGTGCAAAATGATTTTTCCACATGAATTTTTTTTTGCAATTGATTCATGAGTTTGAATATAGGCCTATTCTTTGAATGTGAGACACGAAACGTATGTTAACAAGTTCAAGAAAAAAGATGATTGAAAAAAAATTATGGAAATAATAAACCGGGATTTTTAAATCGCCTGCCGTCTCCCTCACTTATTTGGATGTAGTGCAAAAAAAACTGTCTACTGACAATCTCGACTTCTTTGTGGGTATAAATGTGAAGACGATTTAGTATGTTCCCGCCACATTTTTTTACTTCTAAGTGATTTATGAATAATTATAAAAGCAGCACCTGCTAGTCCTAGATTTTCCATTGTCATTCGGCGCACAAATGGAGCGGCCCCGAACACAGGCTCATGTGGTTCTGTGCGGCAAATCAATAATTCGCCCGAATGAATGCTCATGTGGCGCAGAAAGCTCATGCGGTGCGTTTGCTCAGATGTGGACGAAGCTTTCAGCCGGTTTGTTTATGGCGTCAAGCCAATACCTCCTTTATATAGGAGTTGTTGGTCAAGCCCATCTCACGATTCCTGGTCTTGGGGTATAAAGTCAATGGCTTGTCCAGTGTAAAGAAGATTAATAGAATTTTCATGGTTACAACTGGAAATGGTCATTGGGGTTTTATCGAACATATAGAAATAATTTGTGGCGACTTCAACTCTTACCATTCCACCACTGTGACGCCCCCAAATGAACATGGTTCATGTACAAGTCAAAATGTGGATGTCAAGATGATGGTTGAAAAGTCAAAGAGATTGATCGTGACACGCTGTGTTTCGCGCTAGTTAATTTTATTGAATTTCATGTTAAATAATTTATATTTGAGAAGGTAAACGGTATTATCAATAATTAGTAGTGTCTCTAAACCACGGACTGCTACATTGGTGACCCTGACGTGATATTGCCAAAATTTTCAAAAAATTTTATTCAGCCGCAGCCGTTTGTCAATTGTGGGAGTGTACGAGGTGCCTATCCGGAGCTCACGCAAAGTTCGTTACAGCTCCGTGAGTGTGCGAATGGCCAATCAATCACCCACTGATAATTCACAACAAGTGCCTACACCACCTACACCTACACAGTCGAATGTAGCTTGAGTTACGGTCAAATTGCCACCATACTGGTCAGATCGCCCTGATCTCTGTTTTGCTCAGGTGGAGAACCAATTCTGCTTGAGTGGTGTGACGCAGGATTCAATAAAGTATAGCTATGTTGTTGCTCAGCTGGAGCATAGGTATGCTGCTAAATGGAGGACATTATAACGAATTCACCTGCCTCTGACCGATACGAATTTTTGAAAAACGAACTCATACGTCATGTGGCCGATAGCAAGGAAAAAAAGGTTCGACAGCTTTTACAGCTGGAAGAAATGGGAGACCGCAAACCTTCCCAATTCCTTCGTCATCTTCGAGGTCTTGCCGGTGCCGAATTACCAGATTCATTTCTTTATACTTTATGGGCAAATAGACTGCCAGCTCACATTCAAGCGATCATTGCTGCCCAAGACAGTGCCGATTTGGACACCGTTGCTCAATTGGCTGACAAGATAAATGAGGTTACACCACAACCGGTAGTGAATGCTGTCTCTGAAACGCCTCCACCTGATTACACCATGATAGTTAAACAAATTGAGGGGTTAACACGACAAGTTGCAGCATTATCTCGACAAGTGGGTAATGAGACGCGTTCGAAGAGCAAATCCAGAGTTTCTTTGACCTCATTCAACGAAGCAACCAACAATAATTAAATTTGTTGGTACCATCGACGTTGGCAAAGCAAAGCGACGAAATGCAGACCACCGTGCAGCTATAATGCGGGAAATGCGATGAGCAGGCAGTGATGGCGGCCAACGATGCTCGCTCACTTGCTACCCGCTGCCCATTTGTAACAGACCGAAATTCGTGATGTCAATTGCTAATTGAAACTGGATCCAATGTTTGTGTTTGGACACGCGCATATCTCAACGAGAGACGCAAGAAGACCAACTATGACCTTTTCGCTAATCAGACTGTCATCAATACTTACGGATTTCACTTTGCCTCATCTTGTGCCTTCGTCGAGATTTTACATGGCAATTTATCGTGGCAGAAGTTCCACATCCCATTATTGGATCAGATTTTCTTGCGCACTACAACCTCCTCGTAGATGTGCGAAATCAACGCCTGGTCGACGGCACTACAAAGCTTTCTGTTTTTGCTGCTTTAAAAGACTCCCTTTGCACAAATGTCAAAGCAATATCTGCAAGTACGTCGAGCTATGATGCTTTGTGGACGGAATTTTCATCAATAAGCCGTCCTGCGGGTTTGCCACGCAAGATCAAGCACTCGGCCGGTGGACATACGCACAATACCTGGACCGCCAGTTGCATCACGTCCACTTCGTTTGGCTCCCGACCGTCTTTGAGTGACAAAGGCAGAATTCGAATTGCTGGTTCGCACAGGCATTGCAAGACCATCAGAACGCCCATGGAGCTCCCCCAACATATGGTGCGCAAGAAAAATAACAGCTGGCGTACATGTGGTGATTACAGAGCTTTCAATACTCGAACGGTGCCCAATTGCTACCCTATCCGAAACATCATGGACTTCACATCAAACCTGTCAGGTACGACTATCTATTCTGTCATGAATCTAGTGCAAGCATTCAACCAAATTCCAATGGCTCCCGAAGACGTGCAAAAAACGGCTTTAGCAACACCTTTTGGCCTATTTGAATTTCTTTGTATGCCTTTTGGACTCCGGAATGCTAGCCAAACATTCCAAAGATTTATGGATGAGATTCTGCGAGATTTGGATTTCGTAGTGTGTCACATTGATGACATTCTAGTTTATGCTTTACCGAAGAACAACACGCAAGTCATCTTCGAAAACTTTTCCAACGTCTGGAAAACTACGGCTTCGTTGTCAACCCTGCGAAGTGTGTTCTAGAAAAAGCAGTTGGACATTTTTGGGACATACAGTTTCTTCAGAAGGAGTTCGACCCCTATCCGAGGAAGTGAAAGCTATCATCGACTTCCCTTCACCCACCACAGCTCAACAACTCAGACGATTTCTCGGAATGTACAATTTTTATCGTCGTTTTCTGGCCGAGGCGGCGACCCTGCAAGCGCCTTTGGATGTAGCTCTCTCTGGACCAAAGCTAACGGGATCCAAACCTGTGGAAATGACTGAAGAACGAATTGCAGCATTCGAGGCTTGTAAGAAAGCCTGATCTGAAGCAACTTCACTGGCTCATCCACATCCTTCAGCTTGTCCAGCCTTATTTACGGATGCTTCTGATCATCAGATTGGTGATGTAATCCAACAATTTGTGACACCTGGCAGCCTCTAGCAATTTTCTCCAGAAAGCTCAATGAAAAACAACGTTTATGGTCAGCCTTATGATCGAGAACTTTATGCAGTGTAAGCATCAGTTCGCTATTTTGCTTTTCTGCTGGAGGGACGACCTTTCATCATCTACAGTGACCATTAACCTCTAATATATGCTTTTCAACAACGCAGTGAAACCTCTCCACCACGACGACGAAAATGGTTGGACCTGATTGCTCAGTACTCAACTAATATAAGTCATATCAGGGGACAGGACAACATTGTAGCTGATGCCCTATCCCGAACTAAGGCGATCTCCTGTCCCGTGGATTTTAAGTTACTTGCGAATTCACAACTGGAAGACATGGAACTACGAATTCTACGACAAGTAAATGGGTCAGGACTACATCTGCAGGATATTCAACTTCCTGTAACGGATATCACCCTATGCTACGATACCTCGCAAGAACGCCCTCGTCCATTGGTTACAAAATCATTTCGCCATCAAATTTTTGACTCTCTGCATGGTTTCAGTCACCCAGGAGCCAGAACTTTAATCAAACTTGTGAATCAACGTTTTGTATGGCCACAAATGCGGAAAGATATTCGAAAATGGACACGAACCTGTTTGTCTTGTCAGCGATCGAAGGTTACCCGACATGCACGCTCCCCTGTAGGAAATTTTTCCTTACCAGCGGCAAGATTCATACACATCCATATCGACATCATCGGACCTTTTCCAGTCGCGGATGGTTTCAGATACTGTCTCACCATGACGGATAGATTCACTCGATGGTTAGAAGCTGTCACATTGACGAACATAACAGCAGAGACAGTCGCTCAAGCTCTTCTTCAGGGATGGATTGCACGTTTTGGTGTGCCAAAACGTATCACCACGGATCGAGGACGTCAGTTCGACTGTCATCTTTTCCGAGAATTGGGATCGCTCATTGGATATCACCAGTCGATGACAACAGCATATCATCCTTGTGCAAATGGGATCATTGAACATCCACATCGCCAGCTTTAAGCCGCCTTGATGTGCCATACAGGAGTCACATGGATAGGAGCCCTGCCTTTGGTTTTGCTTGGCATACGTGCAGCTTGGAATGACGACCAACATACATCCTCTGCAGAACTTGTCTTTGGTGACACACTTCGTTTGCCAGGAGAATTCATCGAATTAACTTCCAAAACCACCATCGAAACTTCAGACTTCGTCCACAGACTTCGACAAATCATCTCAGAACTTCGACCCAAGCCTACTTCCCGACATTCTTATCCAAAACTTTTTTTATTCAAGGATATCTTCACAACGCAGCAAGTTTTCATTCGAGATGACACCGTGCGAGGAGCACTTCAACAGCCATACACTGGTCCTTACTCTGTTGTTAAACGCTCTGACAAGACAATCACATTCCGGCGTGGTTTGAAGGAGGTAACCGTCAGCATCGACCGAGTGAAGCCCGCATACGTTCTGGACGTAGACGGCTACGGCTCTTGCGATCTATCAGTCCACGATTCCAATGAGTCCTACAATGAATCAAGCGATGGTTCTGCTGTTGTATCGAATGAACCAACTGGCCAACACAGAGGACGAATAAGGATGACGACCAGCCATCAGATCTGCTGTTCCAACAACAATCATCACTACCCGATTAGGACATCGAGTTAACTTCAAGAACTTCCTGCGACCTGGCCTCTCAACTCTCACCCCGGGAGGGGTGATGTGGCGACTTCAACTCTCACCATTCCGCCACTGTGACGCCCCCAAATAAACATGGTTCATGTACAGGGTGTCCCAACGATAGAGTAAAGTAGGTTTTATCATATAGGATATGAAAAATATCAATATCAATATGCGTCACAGGTTAGGGGTTTAGAGAGCGCACATTCTGAAAATATTTGGAAACATACAGGGTGCGTCACGAAAGTATGGCACGAAAAAGTATGTTTTTTTTAAATGGAACCCCCTGTATATTAATTGATATTTCAATTCTTTCTTCAATTTGGAACAAAAATTGTGATACAACTAATGTTCCTAAATTCAACCGTTATCGAGATATCGCGTTTTAAAAATGGCATTTTTGCAACTTTGACATGCTATAAAACTCAAACTATTCAAGTTAGAGGAAAATGGTTTGCACTTTCTCATCTTAACTTTTCAAGAGCTCTTCTGTCATTTGGATAGAAGGTAACGTCAACTGTCAACTTTTTTCGGCACATTTCGACATTTCTTCACAATAATGGATTTAATCTCCTTGAATAGCTCTTGAAAAGTTAAGACAGGAATGTGCAATCCATTTTTCTCTAACTTGAATAGTTTGAGTTTTATAGCATGTCAAAGTTGCAAAAATGTCATTTTTAAAACGCGATATCTCGATAACAGTTGAATTTAGGAACATTAGTTGTATCACAATTTTTGTTCCAAATTGAAGAAAGAATTGAAATATCAATTAATATACAGGGGGTTCCATTTAAAAAAATCATACTTTTTCGTGCCATACTTTTGTGACGCACCCTGTATGTTTCCAAATATTTTCAGAATGTGCGCTATTTACACCCCTAGCCTGTGACGCATATTGATATTGATATTTTTCATATCCTATATGATAAAACCTACTTCACTCTATCGTTGGGACACCCTGTACAAGTCAAAATGTGGATGTCAAGATTATGGTTGAAAAGTCAGAGAGATAGATCGTGACACGCTGTGTTTTGCGCTAGTTAATTTTATTGAATTTCATGTTAAATAGTTTATATCTGAGAAGATAAACGGTATTATCAATAATTAGTAGTGTCTCTAAACCACGGACCGCTACAAATTTTCTAAAACTCATTTGTCTTTGTGCAGGAAATGAATTATTGAAATTTAGTTTGTATAAGTCGGAAAGCTCCTGACATTCGATTGACGTACCGGAAGTGCAGTTTTTAGCCATATCTTCACAGTATTCTTCTTTATCTGGGTTGACAATAGATGCAGGATACAGGGTTAAACATGGTGTCATGTGTAGCCAACGAGGTCTGAAATGCAAATTGGTTTTGACAGATCCAGTTGTAGGGAATGGGAATGAGGAAGCTCCTAGTTCCATGATATTCTCTCTTGATCGCCTTCTCTATTACCTTCGACACCGTGGAAAGAAGTGAAATTGGACGAAAAGGGGCAGCAACGTGCCTGTCTCCGCCCTTATGTAAAGGTTTAACCCATGCATGATCTAAGCACGAACGAAAACTTCCCTGACGAGAGCTCAACACAGAGAAGCCATACAAGTAGAAGATTCTTTGTGAGTTCAAAGAGTATAGAAGATTCTTTGTGAATTAGCAGCTACCCTGCAGTGGATAATCGTTTATCTAGCACACCATTAAAATAATGATAATAATGAAAAATTCAACTCCATTAGAAGTTTCCCAAAACAAAACGTGGTATTGGAACGATCAATTTTTTTTTTTGAAGTTCGTGAAAATATGAACGAGTGATTTGATTTTCCAAAATAATAATCTGTGAATTCGTATTAACTTTCATTTTCGCTTTCTCGAAGTTGTCTCTGAAGGCTTATAAAAACTCGTGTTTCTATGGTGTCATTGCATCTACAGTGTGATTTTCAAGTTGGCACTTTCCTTTCAACACATTTTCAAGGAAAGTATGCATTTTGCATGTTTTCAACTAATTAACACGCAGAAAGGCAACACAACATCGCATCCGATCTCTGTCGTAGAGAATATCATCTATTCCTGAATTCTGCATAAAATATTTATACAGAGAATTTCGTAATAACGTTTTATGTTTGTTGCGATGAACATAAAAACCCACCACTTGGTTTGCGCATAAAGCTCCGACAATGAAACTAAAAGTTCCCGACCATAAAAGAAGAAAGGCCTAAGTGTAAATGACTTTGAGCTGAGAACGGGCTAAAGCTTTGCATATTTCAGACGTTTTCAGACATACTTCTATCGAAATGGTGTTCGAGAAATAAACTATAACTTCTATATTTGAGGAGTGGGCAATGAAATTTAAATCTTTCGCATGAACACTCAAATTTGAATGGTTTGAATTTATGAAGACGAGCTATTCCGTCAGTTTAGCAATAACACTTACGGTTTATTCAACATATTTTCGACGGAATGATCAATAATATAAAATGGAGAAGCACTACTCGATTGGTCAGTTATGATCTTTCCATAACCAAATTTTCAGTTGCGATGATCATACAGAGAGCACAGAGTCAAGTGAAAGTCTAATAATATGGTAAGCCAAGTAATAACTCCTAAACTATGGATCTCACTTATTTTTAGCGATGCAACCTTGCCTCTCCTATCAAAATGAGAACTCTGTGGATTGAATTATTATTAGTGTTTCTGAGGAAGTCAAGGTGTCTTTGCCTTTTTCAAATGAAAGTAGATTCTTGGCTGGAGGACAAATGTGTGTATATGGGAATATGAAAAAGTGACACCCCAGGTAGGATTTGAACCCACGACCTTCATATCTCTAGTCTGACGCTCTCCCAACTGAGCTACTGAGGCATGGAATTCAAATCACCAGTGGTGCCACTGATTCATATCCCCGTATGGTGAAGGTGTCTCTACACCCAGCCAGAGCAAGCATTACTCGGGGGCAGGACCCTACCAACTGCATTGGCTCCTTAGGTGTTGCCAACAAACCTCACATCATTTTTAAAACTCTTCATTTCCATGCAGATCATGATCAAAACACTACTACGTGATACAGTCAATGGTCAATGACTTCAATCTACGGCAGAATTCAGAGGCCAAAGCCGATGTGCCAAAGATATGTGTTTCTCTCCCATTCATCCCAATAATTTTTTTTTGAAAGTACTTATATGCAATAATCCTATCCTATAGGAAACACAGAATAATTCGAAAAAGCTGTTTTAACTATAACAAACAATATTCTACCGACCATGAACGAAGAAACAATCCAAACAATAGGGCCTCACAGACCAGCGTTCATCACAGACATTCTTTCACCTGATTTTCTCCCTTCAAACTATTGAGAGAATAATAAACATTCAATTTCTCACTGACACAATTTTTTGATTCAGAAAAAAACGCCGTATTGACCTGTCGGGTAGAAACGTCGGTACATCGTGACAAAAAAATAAGAATTGCGCATTTATCATCTTGCCCACTATACCTGGCGTTTTTTCCAGCTAGATTCACACAGGAAAGAACGCCGGTTTGTCCTGTCCGGTTTTAACATTGGTAAATCGTGTTAGAAAAGTGACAGAAGAATCTCATCGTCGCCGGAGCAAAATCCCGAGGATGGTACTCAGGACCCATTTTCCTCAAAATCAAACTGAGCCAACGCCAAAATCAAGAAGGATCAAAAATAGATCAATGAAATCTGGGTTATGAAGATAGACCTAACCAATAAAGAAACCAAAAAAGCTATAAAAACTCAAAAGGGGACTCATTCAAGAGGGAAGACAGTGAACACCTGATATCAAAACTCTAGCCAAAGAAAACATGATTGAAACACGAGATCAGGTGGGATATTGAGCATCTCATGTCCAATGTTAATATAGGAAAATCTATCAACCCATCCAGAAAAGGATAGGTTGATAGGGGAGATTCCATCAGAGACTACCTGAACAAACAACCGCAACCACAACAGCCCCCCAATGTCAGCCTGTAAGAAGTCCAAACCATTGCAAGAACACTGGACTGCAAAAATAGCTTCTGGAAAAGTCTATATCATGAACCTGGCACTCCAGAAACTACCAACTTTTGGTAGCGATATATCGAAAACCATAGAGTTTTTACTAAGGTCATATTATGTTTTTCTGGATGCTTAGGAGTTGCTGAAAGGGGTGCTGTATATATCACAAGAACTCACACAACTAAACCGGTAACAATTTTCTGCTAGAGGTAAGAAAACAAAGTTATAGTCAGGACTTACAGCCTCTCTTCCATCAACAAAGTCAGCATCGAACCACCGACATCCAGAAACACATTCATAGATGGAAAATCTCCATTATTCTAAATTCGATAAATGCCATCTTCTTCCTAAAGTCAAAACAAGGGACAACCATGGATCACATCGAACACTCAACCACTCCAGTGAACCATCGATGCCAAAAAGATTAAAGTAGTCTTCGACATCAGCCACACCTTCAGCGACAACACTCAATATGGCCCAGATCCAAATTCCAAGAAAAGCTAAAACTGCTCTATCTGCTTCTATGAGTCCCATACATATACATATCAATGATCCAGCTCACCGTGTCTCCGCGCCATCGTAAAAAGCTACAGGCGTTTAAAAACCGAGTTCTGAGACATACGACCCATTGGTTTGGATGCATAACAACTGGAGGAACACTAGACACCTGCCCCTACCTCTAAACAGAATGGAGCTGAGGACCAAATATCAAAAAACGGTCAGGCTATTCAAACCAGGTGAGAGAAACCACAACCAAAAGGACGACCCATCCGTACCTTCTCCCAGATAATGACCCCGAAACACGCTGTCAATAAACTGGCTTCTCCCCCATTATCCACCAGCTAAACAACTTTCTAGATGTCCCACAAAAAGTATTACTTCAAGATGTCCTGTATATGTAGATATGTTTAATGAACAGTGGTTGTTATTGATACAGAGCTACGATGAAAAAAGAATCTCAGTTTTGAAAATCAAGATGTAATGGAGTTAACTTTTATTGCTATTTTCAGCTTTTTTCGTCGTCTTAAGGGGTGAACAACTCCACAATTGGAATGAGGCCGTGCGATAACTATCTTTTTGTACAACCTACACGTAAAGTTCACTTTTCAATGCATGCAATGCAGGCGGAAAGTCGCTAATTTTGGCAGCCGGGCCTAAAAGTACTTTCGCGCCCGCGTGCGCAAAAGTAGGTCGCTTAGCAACGGTTCCTTGGATCCCAACGAGTCTAAACAAATAACCACGTGACAGTCTAGCATTTTAGAAGGAAATAATCACGTGACAATCTCGGTGACAATGAATCCGCACCACAAAAGAACACGGGAACACACCTATATTGTAACCATGATTGACAGTTGGCACTTGTCAGTTGTCTGACTTGTCAGCAGTGTGGTGCAGTGTATCGATTATTTATTCTTGATTTTCATAATTATTCTTTTTTAAATGACTACAAACTGGTTGTACAAAAAGAACTGTTTGTACCACGGACGAAAGTTGATTTTGACTCGGCTAATATCTGCCCTCGCTTCGCTCGTGCTGCTACTTATACCCTCGTCAAAATCATCTACTTTCCGCCCTTGATACAAAATGTACTATTTTCGCCTTATCAAAATCTTGGAAATAGACAATTACCCATTGTCCAAGATACATGGCTACTGGTTCAGTAGGCGTGAAAGCAAAACTTCTTTCCCTTGATGGAAATATCAAGTTATTGAAATCTTGAAAAAATTCTTCATAGGGTGTACACGTTATCTTACAAAAATTGACGTGTTAGCGTTTTTCCAAATTATGATTTTGAATCCAAGAAATTGTGATGGAAACTTTCCTTTGGCTCATATTCGAATGATTTCAAGGAATTATACCCTCCATAATAATACAAAAAGCGAAAATGTGACCTACCGTTCAAAAGTAAGAAGCCATTTTTCACATTCCTGGTTACCCCTTTCATCTCCGATCTTCACGTTATTTTTATATGATTTTGTGATGATATTTTGTGCAAGGGATACGCTTTGGAAAGATATGTACATTATCATACATATGAGCATTTTATACTAGGACTAATGAGGCAGCTTGTGACAATCGATTGATCTGGTGCGACCACCAGAATGCAGCAGAAAATTATCTGATGGAATTGAGCGAGGTATTATTATTAAATATGTCCATTCTATCCTCTGTATCTTTTGACACATCCAAGAAATTGACTATTCAAATAATCTTAATTTCATCTGAAGGATTTTATGGAAAAAATGCAAATATGGATTTTTCCAATACCCATAATATCGAAAAAAAAAAACAGATTTTTTTTTTATAGGTCCTCACCCAATATCAAACTTGAGATGAATCAGCTCAATATTAGAGAAAGCCGCATCGCTTCATATTCATTATTATTTTTATTATCTTTATTAAAATAATAGAGATGACACGATGCTGCATGTTGTATAATTATTACAATAATAGAGATGTTACGATACTGTTTTTACTCAAATCTAATTGTAACAGGTTCCTGCTCACGCTGCTATGTCCCTGCCTTATCCTGCTTCAAACCCCGTACCAGCAACCCCTACCGTTCCCGAACTGCGGCGCTTTTCAGTTTTTTTGTTGGTGGCTAGCCTCACATACGAAGCAGGATCACTAAAACAGGTTCCTGCTTACGCTGCTATGTCCCTACTTTATCCTGCTTCAAAGCCCGTAACAGCAACCTCTACCGTTTTCTTACTAAAATAAAATCTATAAAACTATTGGTATAACACACTACTTGTCAATTGTCAGCCGTTTCCATTTATTCAATTTCAAAAATGTTAGGAATGTCATATGATTCCAAAAAAATACCAAAGTATAATATCCAAGTTTAGAGTGAAGTTTGTACAGTGAATCAAGGCGTGGCTAACGGGAACTGTATTTGCCACAACTTTAAAGGATGGTCATGGAGCTCTAGATTAAAAAATATACAGGGTGTTACATTATAAAACAGGTAAGTTGGGTGCACAAACAAATTTTATAATACACTGTATATCATAATTCAATATATGGCAATAAAAACTTGGCAGATAGGAATACAACATGTTTTTAGATCCATTCAGAAAGAATAAGAAATAAAAAAGTCACACGCATTTAAAATGTGGGCAAGCTTTATTTGATGACACTGTACCTAATCAATTATTCGTTGTTCTCATCCAATTATTGTCAATTTAAATATTCAGCAACTCTGTCATCGGTATCACTTAAATCAATATGCAGCATAAGCAGGAACCTGTTTTATTGATCCTGCTTCCTATGTGAGGCTAACCACCAACAACAAAACTAAAAAGCCCCGCAGATTGGAGACGATAGGGGTTGCTGATACGGAGTTTAAAGCAGGATAAGGCAGGGACACAGCAGCCAAAGCAGGAACTTGTTCGGGCGATGCTGCTTCTAACGGGTCGCTACGGGTGACGTCACTAGTGATCTTGAATTGCATATATCTCGAGAACGGTAAGTGCTGCTGGGGTGGGACTTGAAGCAGGACAAAGCAGGTGTATAGCAGCTAAAGCAGGAACGAGTTTAACCGTTCCTACTTGCGATGTGTTGCCAAGAGTGTGTCAGTCAGCAACCAAAATGAAAATTGCTGTTACTCGAAAATGGTGGGTGTTGCTGGGATGGGGTTGGAAGCAGGATGAAGCAGGAATAAAGCAACACAAGCAGGGATGTATTAGAAATTTTCCGCTTCCAATGGTTTGCTCACTTCCTCGATCTGATATTGAAATGTGGATATTGAAAAATGCATTGGCCTGCCCCACCCTTATTATGACAGATTTGGACATTAAGCCAGTCAATAAAAACAAACAACTTTGCAAACGCCCATATACAAAGTGAACCATAACATTTTTATTGTTGAAGTGATTTTGACGAATTTGTTTTTTGAAATGTGGAGAGTGGAGAGGTTTATTTTGAGCTGGCTAAAAAATCCAGAATTTATATCGGATATTTTCTTAGAAAAATCTGCCTAGGCTACTGGATTCGTCGCACCCTGAGATTGATCTGTACACATTCCATGAAAAAATGTTCAAAATTAATAATTAATTTTATTATGCACCAAGAAGCATTTTACCTCGTTACTCTTGCGATAGCAAATCTATCATAACAAATTTATCAAATAACAACATTTAATAGATATTCTTATGTTAAAATACAATGAAAACAAACAAACGTAATTGCCAAAAAAAAATACACACGGAAATGTTATTTTTTGATTGAATATTTTTTCATGAAATTTCGTAGAGATCCATTTCAGGAGATGAAAAATCCAGTGTCATTGGCAGATTTTCTCTAAAAAAATCGCTAATATGTTTTCTGGATTCTCCAGCCTCTGAATATGCTCTAGTAGGCCTGGTTTTAAAAAAAAAATTGGGTGACGTATGTGGCCGCAAAATAAACCTTTCCCCTCCCTACATTTCAAAAAAAAATCGTCATAATCGATCCATAAATTAAAATGTTATGAGGGTGGCCCGCTTCCAAATGGATCACTCTGTAGCTACGATTTTCTTCATATTATTATGTTGTCAGAATCCCTGAGAGTAGTTTATACCCAAGTCTGCAATACTGAAAACCCTGTGCTACTCGCGCTGATCTCGAAGATCTCCGAAATTTTGGTACTTTTTTTTTTTTCATTTTTATCAAAAGAACCAGGTACCTTGACGAAGCATTTTTCGGAAATTTTTGTTCTATAATTGTTCAAAGACAACTAAATTTGATACAATCTGGTATCGGTTGCGGACTTCAGCTTGGCAAAGTTAGGGCATTTTTTGCAAAATGTGAAATTTGATCGATATGTCCATTTTTCATGACATGTACGGGCTAGGTACAAATAATAGGAGAAAATGACGAGACGCAAAATGATCTGGTATTAACCAAGGAATAAAATGACGATTGTATCTCTCCAAGAAAGCTTGAATTTTGTTTTTCTTTTTAGCAGTGACGGTTCATAGCCGTCGAATAACGAACTTCAATAGTAGTTTACCTCTCAAGTGCAGAAAAGTCCATTTGCGCGCGTGTATATTTTTTCTACAAGCGTGCGGAATGTACCACTTTTTCGCACGCATTCTAGTTTTGTGTTTTAAAACTAAAATGCGTGCGGAAAAGTGGTACTTACCGCACCCTTGTAGAAAAAATGATTTTCAGTGATTTCTCTTGCCCACTTCATTTTTCGAACTCTTCAGGAGCCGGATTCCGTGTACTGTGGAATTCAACATGTTGAATACCACTGTTGATTTCAACATGTGGAAACAAGGCGTGACAAAAACGTTATTCCGTGCACGTCTTGATATCAGTTTGGCAATGTTCGTGTTTTGTCAAGACGTGTTTCAAAATCTTAGTGACTTTTTCATTTTTCCCTAAACATTTTTGACATTTCGTAGGGACTTTCAATTTTATTCTCTGGTGTTGGTGTATGTTGACGTGATAGTGGTATTCTTTTGTATTGAATCTGACTGACCAAAGTTATTCGAAGGGGTAATTCTGGGGTACCTGCAAAACTCAATAATTTCCGTCTAGTTTTCGGAAAATAGCAGTAGCTTGAAATTTTTCGATTATTTGGAATAACCAGTGGGAAAAACTCATAATACGTTAAAAATCGCGAAAAAAACTAACTTTTTGATGTTTGATACCAAATTCAGTTTAAAGAGATTTCTTTTGGAAAATAAGTGAGTCTTTCTGTGTATTTCTACTTTGAAAAAAAATTAGTTTTGCAGCCAACAAATTTGGATAATATTATTTTGGTCGCGAAATAAGTACACGTGGGCACATGGACGTGAAGAAATTGAAAATCAATAACCAATTTAAAATACGTGGTTATAAAAATATAGGTACCTTTTGAGTCATGTTCATTACCTACGCGGCCTTTGGAATTGGAATCTTCATTATTGTTTAAAGAACAATAGGTAGTAGGTAGGTATAATATTAATAAATTATCGGGATGCTTTTAATAAACTGTTTTTAGTGAATATTCTTGTGAAACCAACCTTTCAGACTGAAATGAATCAGAACAATTAAAAGTAAGTCGCTGATTCCGCTAATTCATATATTTTTTGACCGAATGAATAGGTATGTAAGTCATCCATCAAAATCTACGTTTCAATAACATATTTTATAACGGGAGTATGTGAGTTCCAATTTAAGTAACTGCCGACACATACCTATTGGTATTAACCAAGCGATTAACCTGCCGATGTTGTGAGTTTTGCCACGAATTACGTATTTTGTGTTGGCATTTCAATGATATTTTGTTAATTTAGTCCTTATTTTGTATCACTCTTTGTAAAATTCAAGTTAAGTTATAACATATCGTATTTTTGACAAAACGTGGATACGAGATCTGTGAGCCACATGTTTATATTAAACCGATTCGTTCAAGTTGATGTTCTTTAGATTTTTTTTGCTCATGATGCATTTCTATCATTCTATATCTTGCTTTTCTGAGGCTCCATTGAATCAACTTTGTAATAAGAGATGGTTTGCTTCCTGGCAATACCGAAAAACATTTCCACAATAAAACTGAAACCATGAAACTCACAAAACGTAAACAGATAATGACAAATTTTGACAAATGATGACAAATTGACAAATTCAGCTGATAGAAGTCGTGTGGAAAAAACGAAACAACACTTCCTTACGTATTGAGTGGAGACAAGGGGACAAGTATGTCTAGCCGTGTTGATAGAAGTGCACAGAATACAATATAAGCAGAGCGACGTGTTGCTATGGAATTCCACAGTACACGGAATACGGGTCCAGAATTACCATTGTCGAGATACCTCGTACCATTATCCGGACACCCTGAACCAAGAACCGCTAATTGAGGCAAATGATACAAGAGAGTGGCAGAAGCGAAAGAGAAAACTAAAGAAACAGATTGAAAAAAATGTGAAAGATTTTGGGAAGAAAAAAATATATCTACATTTTTATCTTCTTGCTTGTTTGGTTTATATAATTTTGAAGTACTTCAGCTCTGTCTCAGTATGCGTTGGATACACGACACCCACGCTAGAAAGAATCAAAGACCTATAGAGGGAACCGAAAATAAAATAATAATAAAAGAATTAATTGTCGGTCAATCATAAACTTTCAAATGCCATTCAAAGAAAAACTTCTCAGTTCCTACTAATAAAACAAGATTAAACATTCTGACAAATTTAGAACATTCGGAGTTATCTCTACAGATAAAATCTTTTATTGTGGCCATAGCCATTTGGTTTTATGGTCAGGTCTCTAGAATTGAATAAAATTCTTCAGATACTTACCGAGAATTTTTACGTTGGAAGACGATCGAAAAGCAACTAAAGATAAAACTCTCGTTTTGTTTTGATGTCATAAATTGGTGACCTTGATACAATAATCAATTTCTAATATTAGAAAATCAATATGGTTACCAACCCAAATCAAAAACTCAAAATCATTGAGGTTGCTAGAGATTGCAATGATTATTATTATCAATAGAACTTGATTTTTGATGAACTTATATCTATAGGATTACTACTTCCTACCAATTAAAGTGTTTTTAGACATAAACGCACACTCTAAAATAAATAAATAAGATAATGAAAAATTGGCAAGTTCTCTATTAATTTGTTCAAAAATGTCCACACAATGGACAATTTGCAAATTTTTTGGAAATATGAAAAATATTAGGATTAGTAAGTACTGATGCCATTTATGTTCAAAAAATCAACCTACGACCTCTAGTAATGTAGTAATCACCGATTAAAGAGCGATAATCAACATCCACTACGTCACAGAATACACGATCTATCTCCGTCAGACGTATTGACTGAGATGACTCTCTCTCTCTCAGGAGGGTTATAGTGCCCCACCCCTTTTGCGATCATGCAGTGAAATTCGCGTCTTCTTTTTCATTTATTTAGTATATTTTTGAGTATTTCGGAAAAAAATTTTTGCTGGTGACTTTCAAATAATGTCTAGAATACGTATATAAAATTTTAAGTCATTTGAAAAATATCTTATTTTGATCTAATCTGCCGGACACTTTTCTTCAGTCGATTCTTTGACTCTCAGAATAAGATCACTCTAAACCATGTGTTTCTGACGGCTGTTCAGCATGTACTGAGCAAAAGCATCCTTGTCAATGTCATACCAGAAAAACTTTACACATCAGGTTTTTGCATAAATGTGATACCTTGTCTTGCCTCAAGTCCTCGTCTTGCCCCTATCTCCCCTACTGCTCCTATTTTCAAGATGGCAGGGTAAGCTCCTTTGCGATTTTTCCGAAAACTGATTGTTAAGCTGTTGAGAACACCCTTAACACTTGAAAAACAAATTTTTTCGTAATTCACGAAATTCTCAGATGATCCTTATTTAAGAACATGTGACCAATAATTAATAGACGAAGATCTTTTCTGCTCATATTCAGGAGCTCTTTGGTTCTGCCCGTATCAGGTCCTGTTATCATTGCCTTGGCATGAAACATGTCAGGGGCATTGTTCCAGCATAGTTCGAGTAGAAGTTTCTTCGCCTCACCCATTCCGGTTACTTTAGGGATGCCAATCATTGGTTCGGGTCCTATCGGCCTGTGCGATGAACCAATTTTGGCAAGTCTGTCAGCTTCGATGTTCCCCTTTATACCGCTATTTCCCGGGACCCAAATTAGCCTCACTCTGTTATTATTTTGAATTATCTTATGCAGAACCTCTTTGCATTCTAGGACTGCTTTGGAGTCTACTGCCTTCCTCACAACAGCCTTTAATGCTGAAGTGCTATCTGAACAAATGTTGAAAGTTCTGTGATTTGTGCCGCTCTCAAGAATGTTATATGCACATAATGTTATGGCAAAGATTTCGGCCTGTAGGATCAAAGCGTGAATCCCGAGCGAGAAGGTAATTTTGTTGTCCCTCGTACTCTTGCAGAATCCTGCTCCTGTGCCTCTCTGATGTTTAAAGTCATCAGTAAACCACCACGACCCTTTCCGTATTTGAACTGGTCTGTTCTGATCCGTCCAATCCTCTGGTCTAGAAATAATCAGCTCAGGCGAGCTGCCAGCATAGAAGTCGGAGTGCATAAGCAGCACCACATCTTTTAGCTGGGGTTCACTCATGATGGTCGAGTGTCCCTTACATCAGATGTTCCAGACAGTACAGATGGTATGCTGTTCTGAGTACAACAATCTCTACAAACAGGTGCAGTGGGGGTAACTCTAAGATTACCTCCAACGCTCTCGTTGGTGTGGTCCGTACTGCGCTTGTTATACTGATGCATCCCATCCTTTGGACCTTATCCAGCTGCCTATGGATATATGCTTTCTTTGTTGCGGGCCACCATACTATGGCTCCGTAGGGGATCAGAGGTCTGATAACCATAGAATAGATCCAGTAAACTATTCTAGGTTTCTGTCCCCAAGTTGTCCCTAAAGCTATTTTGCATGCCCATATGGAGCATATGGCTTTCCTAGAGCGCTCTTCAATGTGATCTTTCCAGGACAGTTTCTGGTCAAGGGTTACTCCTAGGTATTTGACCGTTTTTATGCATTCCAGGACTCTTCCTGAGAGGGATGTCTCCGGTTTGAGTCCTGATTTGTATTTCCTGGTGAATAACAGGATTTCGATCTTTTCGAGGTTGATCCTGAGTCCTTCAAGGGAGCACCACTGTTCTATAATTCTCGGGGCTCGCATTGTGAATTATCCTCTAAACACTAAATTTATGCTAAAACAAACTTGTTATGCATAATCCAAAACTGTATTCGAATCATTGATATCATTTATTCTGAGCTCTGTTGTTCGAAGATCTGATTATCCGACTAAAGATAAAGACGCAACCTTCTTTATTCTACTCGGATTACCCATACATCATTGTAATACATATCGGTTGCTGAGGATATAAAAAATCTTTTGTTTTATATGCATTTATTTCTTAAATTATTGGTGTGCGTTGTTATAAAAATAGTATTTTCTGCCTTAGAAAAGCGAGACATGATCAGAAATTATCATTATGATAATCGGAACTCAAGCCTTCCTGCCTAAAGGTATTCAAAAACTTATCCTGAAAGGCCCAGCCTAGTTATCGTATTTTTGGAGAGCTGGATAGGCATTTATCCTTACACGGATGTTTTGATAAACCAAGAGTCAAGTACGGAGATCGAATTTACCCAGATGAAGAACAACTGATTTCAAACGCATCGAGGCAAATAATATGTGAACACAACAAATCAATATTCAATTTCTCAAGGTAAATAACAATCCTTCTGGTTCTTCAAGGCAGTTTTACAATGACCTGAGTCTCCCACGAATGAGAATAGATCGAACATTATTTGGACCTTCATTCGAACCCTATAAAATATATGCGAGTCAAAGTCTTAGAGCTGAAGACCACTAGAGACGTCTGAATTTTGAAAATTTTCAAATAATAAAATTAACGAGGATGGCAACTTTTTGAACAAAATAATTTGGACTTACGAGTGCAGCTTCACTACAAGTGCAATGTTCAACAGAAATAATGTAAACTATTGGCGTGTTAATTCAATAACTCAAGACAAAATCGAAAAATTCGAATACAGGGACGAGCCTCATTCAACGTGTGGATTGGGAAGTTCCAGAATAAAATTATTGGTCCCTTTTTATATGATGGAAGCTTAGCATCTAATATCTATTTGGAATTAATAGGAGGCAACATTTTTGACGCTCTGGCAAAGAATTTTGTTCATATTAGATTTGTAGGTTCTATTTGAGATTTGATCAAGAAATTGAAAAAAAAAACTTAGTGAGGTTATGTTCGCGGAGTTTTCTTATTTTCCCAAAGATTTTGTTCAAATTTGATATGTGAGTTCAATTTGGGATTTGATCAAGAAATTTGAAAAAAAAAATGCGTCAGTGTGATTATGTTTGCATGGTTTTGTTATTTCTCAAATGATATTGCTCAAATTAGACATTATGCAGGTTCAAGGGATTATTTGATAAATAAACGAAAATAATTACTTTATGAGGATTTTGTTTGCATAGTTTTGCTTTTTTCCAAATAAGATAATAATGTGTAGGTTCAGTTTGGGATTTGATCAAAATATTTTCAAAAAAATGACTTGATAGGGTTATGTTTGCATAATTTTGTTATTTTCCGAAGGATTTTGTTCAAAGAAGATTATGTAGGTTAAATTTGAGATTCGATCAAGAAATTTGAAAAAAAAAGCATAATTGAGGTCATGTTTGTATAGTTTTCTCAAAGGATTTGGTTCACAGTAGATATGTAGGTTCAATTTGGAATTTGATCAAGAAATTCGAAAAAAAGCATCAGTGAGGTTATGTTTGCAAAGAATTGTTATTTCCCAAATGATTTTGTTCAAAGTGGATATGTAGGATCTTTTTGGTATTTTATCAAGAAATTTGAAAAAAAAATACTTAGTGAGGTTATGTTTGCATAGTTTTGTTATTTTCCAAAAGATTTTGTTCAAATGAGGTGCGTTGTGGAGATGTCAATCTTGAAATAAGCTTTCTCAATCACGTGATATAATCCCGGAATAAGATGTTTCGGAGAACAATCAGATATCATTCAAATGATTAATCACAACTTAAAACATAAAAATCAACCAAGAAGAAGTCCCAAATCGGCCTAGACACATGTGTTGTAAACATGCATTTCAAAACGAAAACCCCAAAAATATTGTCAGATATTTAACCATATCATAACTGAAAAACCGCTGGATAGATGTTTATGATTTTTGATATGTTTGGGTTAGTTTGATTTTTTTCCGCTACGAATAACAGAATAATTATTTAAACATCGAACAAATGAACAAAAAAAGAAATTATGAAACAAATTCATTCAACACAACATCTATAAAATTATGAGGTGGTATAAAACTTGCCGGGTCTTCTAGTTCTAAGGAAAAACTCTTTTAAAAAAAAAACTAAGTTATTACTAGAGTTTCTCTTCATCAATATCTCCATTTTTCCGAATTTAGTCCGATTGCCATGTTACATAACAAAAATATAAGCAAAAAACAAAATGAAATTATCATTTTTGGACCTGTATCTCAAAAACCAAGCCGTTGTGAACGCATGTTCCTATTAACTTCTTATCTCAAAATCAGTCAAGGATTCACCCCTCGAAGTTTCTGCAACTACTCAATTCACAACCCGTTTGATCCTCGACTGCATCGCCAAAGCCTAGTGTTCTCTGTTGAATGAGGGCCTCCAACGGACACACAAAGAGCTCGGTTTATTCTTTTGACTTCCTCACATGCCGTCATGACATGTGGCAAGCACAGCAGCTCCATGACCAAGGTCATCTTCAGATAAGTTGTTGTCTTGGACGATTCTATGGCACCTCTATGGTGAATGAGGGCAGTTGATAAGCTTGCATCCGATCACCGACCGCTTCAAGGGCTTGGATGCTCAGGTCGTCTGCATGACAGATCATCTCAGCCCTATGGTCTAGGACTAAAAACCGATCGCTGTGAAACCCCTCCTTCAACCCTTCAAACGTTATTCTCAAGTATAAGAATTTTCCTGCCCGACAGGTGGTCCTCAATAATGTTACAGAGGCACCCGCTGACACCTCGGCACTTCATATTGTCGATCAGTCCCCTATTGACATAGTTCAATGCGTCTTTTAATCAACGAGTATCAGCGCAAAAAAATACAGGAAGGAGCAGCATTCCAGCCTCCTGCCTGCCCTCTACTAACGAACTATACTATACTTCATTTAATTTAATGGCCCAAACTGCAGCTTTGGGGAACTCTCAGCTGACCTCGATAGCTCCTTGCTATAGTTCTCCAACTGGCACAATATAATATTGAGAGCACTCCCTTGAGCATGTAGGAATACAATCTGCCGTACTGGTGAAATGAGGATATCCAGAAAAAAATATCATCCACAAAGAAGAGAAGTAGAGTATTCTAAAGAGCTAAAGAACAAGAACGTAGTGGAAGAGAGAAAAGAAGACTCACATTCCATGAACAGAAAAAAAAAACTAGTAAGATCCACTAAATGCGAGAAGAAGCCATGCTGGATGTAGATGTGATGAGTTGGAGCATGACACCTTTGAAACAGGGTACAGAAATGTTAAGAACGGGCTTGGCATAAATAATCCTGGAACCACTCAATCCATTTTTCAGTAGAGAGAAGCATCTGGTTAGCTCTTTTCATTACCATGATCTGCAAAAGCTTGCGACTCAATAACCCCGGAAGGACTAATCAATGCCAGCAGCAGATCAAAATATCTAAAGGCGCTATGCACAGATAGAATCCCAGCCTCCGGTATCAGGTATCCAATAGCTGAGAACACCGAATTCCTTCGAGAGTTCTTCAATCGCTTTCTGCAAAAGAGCGTGTTCCAGGTTAGATGGAAAATAGCTAAACCACTCTTTTTAGAGAAGTCAAGGAAGAGAACTGAAGACGTTACAAAACACAGGACAATCTGTCTGATACGATACCATTGCTAAGACCACATATCACTCAAAATATATAGGAAACTTGAATGAGAGTCAATGTAAATAAAGTTTTAGGCAACCAGTTAATCAGGTCGGATTTGTTTAGAGGACTACCCGTTGGATGGAGCTAGAGACGGAGGTTGTCCTTAACAACGGTTGCCATAAATAACCAATCCCTATCCCTAGACGTCATTGTCATTTCACGTGTAATTTGGATTTTGTGCCGAAAGTTTCTGATTTTTAGTACCTATATCATATTGAAATTTGTGTTTGAATCTTGGATTGGACTATAATGTAAGCTTATCGTGAGTTCTTTGATAAATGTATCGTTCCCTGGATGTGTGAATATTTTCAACAAAGCACATCTTTCCCAATAAAAGTTCTTCCACAGTTTTAGAAGGATTGGTTCAGCATGTTGAAAATCCGATTTTGAGCAACAAAACAAAAGCACAACTGGGTATACAAGTCCTAAATTTTGTGGTTTATATTTTATAGACCCAACATTCGAAATTTGATTTAAATATTGATTCACATGGCTTAACAAAAGTTATAAACTGAAAAATATGCATAGGTTGTATTGTATAGGACATAGTTTTTGATATACTGTGATGAATATTTGAATTATAATTTCGAACGTGGTGTAAATCCTATTTTATCCAATAGAGGGCTCCACCGTATGCAATAAAAACAGATTTCTTTACGTTTTTGAGATAAAAAAAAAAACAAAAGTACGAGGACTACCCGTTGTAGGGCGCTGGCGAAATTCATTTCAAACTATTGTATGGGAGTTTCCTATATATTTTGAGTGATATGTGGCTAAGACATATGAGAACATAGTTAACATCAGACTGGCGAAGGAAATCGACTCATTGGAAGGCTTCAATAAAAACCAATATAGTTTTTGAAGGGGGTGTCAACGATCCACGCATTGAAACATATTACCGACAAAGCTAAAAGGCATTGATAAATGACGTTTACATTGAAAGGAGGGCAGGCAGGAGGCTGGAATGCGCTGATATCCGTTGACGTTCAAACGCATTCAACTATGTCAACTGTGGACTGATCACCAAGATGAAGAACAGAAGTGTCAGCGGGTACCTCTGTAACATTATAGAAGACCACCTATCGGACAGAGAATCTCTGATAGGTGCGAATAACGTTGGGAGGGTAAAAGGAGGGGTTCCGCAGCGGTCGGTCCTCAGTCCTAGACCAAGAGGTTGAGATGATCTGCTATGCATACGGCAATTCCGGTGCTGACTAAACATCCAAGTAAGATGGTCCAGGAAGCAAAAGATGCCCTGGAAGCGGTCGATGATTAGATTCGAGCTTATCAACTGCCATGGCCCTTCAAAAAACATCTGCGACCCTGTTTTTGTTTAAAAGAAAGATCCAGGACTGCGTATTTACCATAGAGGTGCAAGAGAATCGACCAAGATAACAACTTATTTGGAGATGACCTTGGACAAAGTGCTGCTGTGCTTGTCACATGTCAACAACAAACCAAGCTCTTTGTGTGTTCGTTGGAGGCCCCAGTTAACAGAAACGGAGAACACTAGGCTTTGGCGATGCAGTGAAGGATTAAGCAGGTTGTGAATTAAGTAGTTGCAGAAACTTTAAAGGGTGAATCCTTGACTAATTTTGAGACAAGAAGTTCATAGGAACATGCGTTCACAACGGCATGGTTTCTGAGATACAAGCAATCGGACGAAATTTGGAAAACTGGGGATATTGATGAAGAGAAAATCAAATATCCACTTAGTTTTTTGAAAAATGAGAGTTTTTTTTCAACTAGATGACCCGGCAAATTTCATACAGCCTCATAATTTTACAGATGTTGTGTTGAATGAATTTGTTTCATAATTTCATTTTTTTTTTAACTTGTCCGATGTTTAAATAATCATTCTGTTATTCGTAGCGGAAAAAAATCATGATATCGGAAATCATAAAAATCTATCCAGCGGTTGTTCAGTTATGATATGTTGAATATCTGACAATATTTTTGAGGTATTAATTTCAATAATAATAATAATGATTTTTATTAGCAAAAAGCTATACAATTAACAAATTAGTAAAGATATTTATACAAAATATAAATGAACAGAGCGAGATGGCTGAATGAGGGCGTAGTAAAACATAAAATAAATAAAATTAACATAAAATAATGTATAAATCTTTGAACGTGTGAACACAAAAGCTTCAAATGACATAAAGTGTAAATTGGATAAAATGCGAATAAAATGATTAATCAAACAGTTCAATATTAAAATGATCAAAATGACGACAAAAAACTCACATGCTAGTCAGGTACAGTAAAAGGTGTTTCTTCAAGGAAGTTAGGGTATCACAGGGTTTCAATTCGACAGATAGTTTATTATACTCTACTGGTCCTTTGAAAAACAAGCTTCTGGTCGTTTGATTCAGTCTTGTTGTGTTAACGTAAATGTCTGAGGCACTTCGCGTGTTATAGTCGTGCACTTCACAAACCAGTCTTCTACACAAGTGATTTGGCATCAAACCCTTTTTCATTCTAGATATTAATACCAATGTTCTGTACAAAATAACATGTTTTACAGTCAATACATCCACAGTTTGTAACCTAAGTACGCTTGGGGTTTGAAAATTACAGTACAAAATCGATCTCATAGCCCGATTCTGGATCTTTTGTAATAACTTAAGTTTTTCTTGTGTCAATGAAAACAGCATTGTTGCACAGTATTCCAGATGTGGGGCAATAATTGAATTATAATAAAAGTTTTAAGTACAGGGTGTTCACAGATAAATGGACCCCCGATTAACTTTGTAATTTCATGTTTAGGAAAGAGATGTTTCACATGAAACTTTAATGGTTCAAAATGAATTTTGTGAAAACAAGGTTTTCACATATAAATGGTGTTTCAGAACTTCTGGGCGTGGTCCAACTGTCATATTTCAAACCGCAACCCAATTTTCTTATTTGATTTTTGCATTCTCCGGAAAATTTTAAACATTTTTCATAAAGCATACCCTTTACCCAAATTCAACCAATAGGAAGATATTAACATCAGAAATTTGCTATTTTTTGGAGCATGATTTGAAATGTATGATATTATTTGGAAACCTTGGGAACGAGGTAATTGTTAATAGATGTCACTTTCTCAAAAAATATTTAAATAACGTACAGGGTTACCCAATTTTATCCGACAATATCTAAAATTTATATTCTACTAATTAAAATGAACAATATTTATTCTATGGACATTCATTCTGAGAGACGACGAAATAGCTCTTCGAACCATCACAAAATCCATTCAAGCAATAGGAGTTGTATTAATTTTTAAAAAAGCTTCTAAAAAAAAACTAAATATTTTGAAGGTTTTCATAGAATAAAAATTGTTCATTGTAATTTCCTAGTAGAATCACGCTGTATACAGGGTGAGTCGAGAGGAATGGCCCAAATTTCAGGAGTGTATTTTACACGCAAAAACAATGCAAAAAACCCATATGTTCTTATCCGATATTCATCTATAAATTTGAATAAGTATTCGGCATTTTGCAACACTTAAATCACTGAAACTTGAAAATAAACGTATAAGTACTGCTAAAATACATATAGATCAATAATAATAATTAATACTAATAATAACAATTAAAAATCTAACTACGTGAAAATTTTGATAAAATTGACGTAGAAAAAAAAATTATATTGGGCTTCAACTTGAAAACAAAATAATTTCGGATGAGAACATATGGGTTTTTTCACATTGTTTTCGCGTGAAGAATACACTTCTGAAATTTGGGCCATTCTTCTCGACTCACCCTGTATATAAAGAGAATATTTCAACTTTTTCCTCTTCACAATATAACATGTTCAAATCTTTCTTTAAAGTGGTGTGGATTATCGTCGTGATAATGGTCAACTGAAATTGAATTCGTGGTTGTAGGACAAGTTTGTGTATATGGGAATTTGAAAAAGTGAGACCCCAGGTGGGCTTTGACCTTCATATCTCTAGTCTGACGTTCTCCCAACTGACCTACCAGGGCATGGAATTCAAACAACCAGCCGTGTCACGTGTCACTGATTTATATTCCCGTAGGGTGGGTGTAATTCAATTTCCCATATACACAAACTTGTCCGCCAGCCACGAATTTACTTTCGGTTGGTCAAATCTTTCTTGACAAGTTGACATCTATTAACAAATACTTCGTTTCCAAGGTTTCGAAATAATACCATACATTCTGAAACATTCTTGAAAAAATAGCAAAATTCTGACGTTAATATCTTCTTATTGGTTAAATTTGTGTAAAGGGTATGCTATGCGAAACATTTTTAGAATTTTCCGGAGAATGCAAAAATCAAACAAAAACATAAGGTTGTAATTTGAAATAAGAAAGTTGGACCACGCTCAGAAGTTCTGAAATACCCTGTTTATGTGAAAACCTTGTTTCCACAAAATTAATTTTGGATCGTTAGACGTTTACGGAAAACTAGACATAGGATCGACCTGAAAATTTATTAAAAATATTTTCAGTTTTGCAGTGTTGCCGCTTCTTTCCAAAAGTCGTAACAACTTTCTTATTCTAAATGGACCACCCTGTATATTATTATTTTTTTGGACTCCTTGACTGATTCTGATCACTTTTGCTTGATATACTCATATACCTATCGGCAGCGGTTTTCGAGATATAAATTAATTTATAATATTTTTGTCGTAAAACACATCAGTGGAGTTTTCAAGTACGAAATTATTGAACATTTCGTACTTGAAAACGGTGGAGAGTTGAAATTGCTATGCCGACTAGAGGAAGGTACGTTTATATGGTTCCAATGAAAAAACCGATCTGAAAATATACAGGGGTGCTTCAAATTTATTAATCTTTTTCCTTCACACAAAAATGATAAAAAATCAATCTTTTCAAATGGAACCCCCTATATATTATTTGAAAAATAAAAAGGCCAATAAATTTCCTTTCAAATGGTATCCCATGTTCCTATACCTAAACCTTCAGGATCTACAAGAAAAATGCATTTTACTAAAAAATAAATTATATTGGTATACATGATATAAAACATGATGTTGTTTCTAGGGCAACCTATAGTTGCAAGGTCACACAGCAATAACAATTTATTTTTAGTAGAATTTTTTTTTCCCAAACATCAAATTGAAAAATTAATGGGGGGTCCATTTATCTGTGAACACACTGTACATACTGAGGTGTTTACCTATTTTTTGTAAAAAGTAGACTTTTGTAGACATTTTATTGGCTACATAATCAGCGTGCTGGTCGAATTTCAAGTTTTCATCCAAGATGACTCCTAAATATTCGAATGATGTAACTCTTTCAATTGGTTCTTGGTCAATGCTGAACTTGATCTCACTTTCCAGTTTTTTAATTGTGTGTGGTGTGCCGAGTACTATTCATTCGCATTTTTTCATGTTCAGTGACATACTGTTATCACAAAACCAGTCTCCAATGTTCGTCAGGTAATTTTGAATTGGTTTCTGCATGACGTCGATGTAATTTCCAGATATATAGAGCATTGTATCGTCCGCGAACAGTCTTATAGAATAATATTTGATTTGTCGAAAAATGTCATTTATATACAATGTGAACAGTAGTGGTCCCAGAACATGAGGTCAGCCAATGATGAACTTTTCCACCAAGACCAATTTTGTGTAGCTTCTTCAGTAGCAGCTATGCCTATCAATGGTTTCGAAAGCTCTTTTGAAGCTGAAAATCACAACACATTTGTTTAGGCTGATTTAGTACTTCTTTTCGCTTGATTTGTATGTTTTAAAGTTGTGATAAAATCATTTGAATGATATCTGATTCTTTTCCGATACATCTTATTCCGGGTATTTGGACGAATGCAACGAGGAACAGCTTTATGGAAATTACCTGAATGAAGGTGTAATAAGTGTCAAGAAGAACGGTCAGGAGAACGTAAAAGCCAGCCAACGTTTGAAGATAATCATTAATTATTTTTATCATAAATAATTCTGAATTAAAAGCTACTTTCAAAAATAGATTCCCAAGCTTATTACCAAAGGCAAAAGGTGCTGAGGCATAGGCAAATCATTACATGGTCCTTCGAGCCGGATATAATCAGCGTATTGGATTGGGATTGAGGATTGAAAACCTGGGTGGTATTCCTGATAAAAAGCCCACCCAAGAAGGTACAAGAGCCAAGGAAAAACCCAGATCAGACTTTTTCTTTTTTCTTTGACATTTGATTCATTACCAATCAAACTGACAACATCCTCACATTGACACGAATAACGAATCATAGCAACTTTCACGGCTAGACAGACTAGCATTTTCACGTAATAACACGATATTTTCTCATTTTCACGACTATACTTTATCATAATCATTTTCGCGTTGACAGTGGCCTCATAACCATACTTACCACATTCAAATAGTGATTTTATTTGATTAGTGGATTTTATTATTTAATCTGTTGGCTTATCGATATTTTGAGTGCACTACATAGTAGAAATGGCAGATATCAAGAAAAAACTCATTGCACGTGGAGGACAATTAAAAGCGGAACTCACACGTTTTGAAACGTTTCCCAATAACTTTGATTTGGCAAATAACTCGATTATAATGCTTGAAACTCGTCTTGAAATTATTGTTCAAACATCTCTGTCGGATTTCAAAAATGTGCAGTCACAACTCGAGGAAGAGACCATATCGGAAGGTTTGGAATTGAATCAAGAAAGATGTAACGACGAACGCGATGAATTTGAAACCAAATATTATACTCTCGTATCACAGGCTCGTGAAATCATATCAAAACAGCAAAATCAATCCGGTCCAAATTCATTACCGTCTACTTCTAATCAAGCATTTCAATTTTCATCTCCACCGAACATCGATGCAAAACTTCCACCTTCAAGGCTGATAGAATTCTCAGGGTGCTATAGTGATTGGAGAAAATTTCACGATACATTCAACGCATTAGTGCATACCATTGAGTTTTATAAGGCTTTAGAGAAGGAAACCTTCAAAAATAATGGCACCATCATCCAATTTTGGACGTATGTCTTGAGAAATTCACTGTATCGCTATCCTTGTCGAGCTATATCTATCTGCGTCGCCGATAACTGACCTGCTTTGGACGCGGTTGCCGATTTGGGCAAATCTTCATCAATGAAAATTCCTCTGTGTACGAAATTGATTGATAAGACATGATACAATGAAAATTAAGGAGGATTGAGTATTGTTCATTTTTCAAGAAGGTGCATCAAGGTTCACTATTCTAGATCATCGCATAATCAGACACATTTACAACCATGATTTCGTGTGAATCAACTCAATGTTGAACAACGGTGATAGTGTCTAATGATGATATTATTTCATATCATAAATAATGTAAAACATTTTTGTGCTACTCAAAGCTCAATTACTAACATTCATTAAATAATGTTTTTTTGTGCATTGGATACAGGCGATACATAGTAAATATTAGTCCTAGTACACGGCAACGCTGCCTTCAAACAGCTGGTTTCGATTTTGAAGGTAGTGCGGTGATGCCATGGGGTTTCAACTTGAAAACTTCTACTTTCGTGCTTGTGAGGTGTTGTATTGTGGCTTTATTTGTGAAAAATGGTAAGATTGTGCTTGCTGTGTCAAAAACTGGACCATTCGGATCCAGAAATCACCATTCACAGGTAAGTATCAAATTTGCATTGAGCATTGACTGGAGAGGGATCCAGTGGTGTAGAGTGTAGGCATCATCATATATTTCATTCATGAAAATGAGGATTTTTCAATCTTCAGGAAGTTTAAATGTTTGTTTTTATTCGTGAATAGGTAACAACGAAAAAATGAAACTGATTTGGAAAAAAAGCCTGAATGGTAGTGTTTTAGGCAATAGGAACCGATTGTTCTCAAATAAGAAAGGATATTCATATTACTTGAATACCTATTCCATTATTTCCTCGATTATTTCATACACAGTGAAGATGAATTATTTATTGGATACTTCCTCAACTGTCTTATTTTCGTTTTTTTTTATTACAATAAGGTTGAAGTCTTCAGTAAGAATGCTTACTTTTACAATTATTATTATCATAATCACTTTTTAGAGCTCTTAAAACCTCGCGTTTATTTCGAAATTAACTTTTTGACATATCGCCCTCTTTGCCTGTACCTTTCAATTGGCATTAAAAATTTTGACGACGCCCAGTCTTTCTTCCTGTTAAAGCGAAATAAAGTTTTTCCAACAATTTGCTCGAAACCAATCAATAGACTTTTATGAAGGGACATTTTTGTCAGAAACGTCAAATAAAAAAGATAAAGGGGGTCTAAATTAATATATAAAAAAACCTTGTATAGGGCACAGCTAAATGGACCCCGCAATTCACTTATTAATTTGACGTTTGGAAAAAAGTTTTAAATTAAAGTTCAATGGTTGAAAATAGATATTTACCCTGTTCCCAAGGCTTCCGAATAAACCTCTACATCAAACGTGCCAGAAAAAATGGCGATTTTATTTTTAAGGTAGGTATAGGATATATAAAAAATGTTTAATTTTCTGGAGAATGCGAAAAGTGAATAGAAACTGCAAATATTGGTACTTGCAAATTGAAGCAGGGTACCTACGCATTATGTATTGTTTATTTGCCCATACTTCTTTGAATGTATATCTAGACATAAATGTTTTTGGGCCAAATTTATGTCTAAACATACAAAATTAAATTTATGTCTAGACATTAATTTGAAGAAGAATAGACCAATAAACAATATTGCTTACCTGCTTCAATTTGCAGGTATACCAATATTTGCGGTCTTTATTTAGTATGACTTCTGCACCATATTTCTTTGAATTTATCTCCACTCACTTTCCAGCACTGATAATCATTTTGGTCGAGATTTTGGTATAGTTAAAAATAGTTTTTCGGCCATTTATTTATAATACTTTTCGCCTGTACATATACTTATGTATTAGAAACAAGAAAAGTAAAACGTTGCTGTTTCTTATTTTTTATATTTTTTTCTTGTTATCCAATTTTAGATTTCCAAAAAATGAAGAGCTGCGAAATATTTGGTGTTCTTTGGTGAGGATTGACGAGGACCGACTTCGAATCAAACCTACCTTTTTGTGTTCGGCCCATTTTAACCCACAAGACTATTTACGTGAAATTGATGGAATCAAATATTTAAAACCGGGAAGCTTGCCAATCATGAATCACCGGCAGACCATACAGTTTCCCGTCTCCAAAAACAAAAATCATATGGCAAATTGAGTAAAATGGCCGTAGAGATATGTAAGAAAGACGAAATATATTTTGTATTTTGGTTGTCATTTTATTCGGAACCGTAATTCATTATTGTCGGAAGAACAGCAGGAGATTTAATTTTTAATGTTATGAAAATTTCAATTTTTATTGATTCAGAAAGTCAAAAATGTGATATACTGTCATATAACAATAACGACATAGGTACCTACCCAAATTAATATTCATTTATATTTTTCATACAAAACGGTTGAGGTTGAGACTCGAAATGTGCCGCCGCTGTTCCAGATGAAAATCGAGTTCGGACGTACGTATTATAAGAATCACATGTTCTCATGCGGTGTTGCCCGATGGGTTCGGATTCCTCGTTTTATCTCTTTCCACTCATAGTGTTGTCTCTTTCGCACTTATTGTGATGTTGGCGTCAAGACTAATACCATTTTAGGAATGGGATGCCCAGTCTATAGTATTTAAAGTCAATGGTGCATACCAATCAAGTTCTCAGCGAACTTGGAAAATTCTACTACTTACAGTCATCATTGAAAGGTCAAGCAGTGTAGTATTGATTTGTGATTTAACTAAGATGTACCGACAAATATTGATTCACCCGGAACAACGAAATTCACAAAGAATCGTGTGGCGAGATAATCCAAATTCGGCTATCAAGCATTATATGTTGAACACGGTTACATAATATGGAACTGCATTAGCTTCATTTTCAGCAACCCGCTGCTTGATGCAGATTGCACATGATATAAAGAAAACACAACCGGTAAAAAGCAGCAATATCAAATCTTTAGCATTATTTCTAGACAAAGAAGGAATCATTAGAGTTGGTGGAAGATTGGAATTTTCCGATTTAAATTACAATCAGAAACATCACCTTTTACTTCCGCACAATCATCCATTCTCGAGGCTTATCATCGAATATGAGCACCATCGAAGTCTTCATGCAGGAGTTGAGGGAACTCTGGCACATATCAGGCAAAATTATTGGCATGTTAGAGGAAAATCTGCGGTAAAAATGTTTGAAATGTTTCAAGTCAAATCGCTCTATACATTTCTCCAAAATGAGAGATTTAAACTCATATTGAGTAAGAGCTTCTAGACCATTCATATCAAGTGGAGTGGATTATGCTGGTCCCTTCCAGTTGAGGGATGGAAAGACGAAAAATCGAAAACTTATCACAGGATATGTTTGATTTCTGTATATATGGCCGTTAAGGCAATACATATTGAGTTGATTACTGATCTAACAAGCCATGGCTTTTCAAGTTTATTGAAAAGATTTGTTTCAAGACGTAGATTGTGTTCTGATTTGTATTTGATAACGGTACTAATTTTGTCGGGGTTATTAACGAGTTAAAGTCCCTACAATCATTCATCTTTTCAGAGTCAATTCAAAACTATTTTACTCAAAATCGTATAAGCTGCCATTTTATCCCAGCACACAGTCCACACTTTGGTGGACTATGGGAAGCAGCGGTCAAATCAGTGAAAAATCACTTGAGACGTATAATGACAAACGCACATGTGACATACGAGGAATCCTATACACTTCTTGAAGTTGAAGCCACTTTAAATTCTCGACCTCTTACTGCTCTATCTGACGACCCTAACGACCTCGAGGTTTTAACGCCAGCTCACTTCATCATTGGGCAACCCATGACAGCTATGCCGCAACGAGATCTAACCAGATCAAAGTTCAACCATGCTAAGCGATATCACCTCGTCCAGCAAATGTTCCAGCATTGGTGGAAACGTTGGTCGCACGAATATCTTCATCAACTAAACCAGCGTACAAAATGGCAGTTTGATAAAATAGCACATCTGCAAGTTGGAGCACCGGGAAGGATTATAGCAACTCATCCTGGAGCTGATGGACGTGTACGCGTCGTGACATCAAACACACGGAATGGAATCACAATCAGTTGTGAAGATCTGTTTGGTTCCGGACGTCAAGTCAACCCCAAGTCCTACCAATTCTTGAAGGAGGAGCCTTTCAACAGGGGTGGCATGTTTAGACGAATGCAACGAGGAACAGCTTTATGGAAATTACCTGAATCGAGGTGAAATAAGTGTCAAGAAGAACGGTCACGAGAACGTGAAAGCCAGCCAACGTTTGAAGCTAGTCATTAATTATTACTATTATAAATCATTCTGAATTGACAGTTACTTTCAAAAATAGATTCCCAAGCTTATTACCAAACCTTTTGATGCTGAGGCATAGGCAAATCATAACACCGGGATTAGATCCCGTGATTAAGAAAGCTTTCGGGCTTGACATCCCTACAACGCATCTCATTTGAACAATTGTTTTTGGAAAATGACAAAACTATGCAAACATAACCTGACTAAGTCATTTTTTTCAATATTTTTATCAAATCTCAAATTGAACCTACACATTGTCATCTAATTTGGAAAATAGCAAAACTATGCAAACATAATCCTCACTAAGTAATTTTTTTTTTTAATCAAATCCCAAATTGAACCTACATAATGTCTAATTTGAACAAAAACCCTTGGAAAATAGCAAAACTCTGCAAACATATCCTCACTTAATCATTTTTGGGGATGAAAGGAGTTAGGGAAACAGGAGCTCACAAAGTCAAATATTCATAATATCAAAATATTTCCGATCTTCCTATTTGCTTCCGACTTTGAAGTCGGAATTCCATAAAATTTGTTGTTGGCCCTTCTGGGCTTGCTATTGAAGAGCGTAGAAGGGCCACCAACAAAAGTTTTATGGAATTCCAACTTCGGAATTTCAAAAAATCTTCTTGGTGTCCCTTCTACGCTTTCGTACAAATGTATTGAAGCAAACGAGTATCTTTTTGAACATTTGCTCTAGAATGAAATGTGGTTGTTTGATAATTTCTTCAATACTTATATAATTTGCATCATGCTTATTTTTGTGTTTGTTTCAGGTTTTCAATATTGTAAGTTTCTTTAATCTTTAAACTATTTTTAAGTTGAGACACGTTTTGTTTTGGATTTTTATTTCAATGCCAATGTAAGCAGAGACGGGTAGCAGGTAGCGACGATAAGTTGAGAATATGTGTTTTCCAGTGACGAAACGTCGAATTGAAATTTCGATGACGACATCTTGTAGAGGAGAGAAAACTAAGAAAGTATTGTAACGAGTTTCGCTATAAAAAAACACTTGTCCAGTTTTAATTAATTTATTTAAAGTCACTAACACAACCACAAATATTTATGTTCAAAATCGAAGCGTATATTTATGTTGTTACGATTATAATTCGCGGCTAATCGGTAACTATCCATCTTCAAATGGCGGACCTCATTATATACCCTCGCCAGGATTGAAAGAACATTCCAGATATTTTTAGAAAAGCGAAGAACATTCGACGCCATCTAGCCTCGCTAGAATGTACCAGAAGCCAATCGATTCGACGCCTTCACCATTTACTGGACAATGTTTCGTCACATTGCCCCCTTCTCATGGCAATTCGTCCCGAATTACCCTCATGTCGGTATCGGCAACTGTCCCCAAACCGGCAGCCTGATGACCTATGGAAGTAGCAGTCCACCGTCCTCTGGTTCGTCCTCCGGAAAGGATAGCAGCATACCAGGATGTCAATGCCGCTTTACTTGAAGATCACCTCCAGCATGCCCCTCACTACTCTCCAGTTCAGTTGGTCGTTCGTCATCTTTGGAATTGCCAGATGGGTCAGGTCCTGTGACAGCATTGAACTTCTCAGCTGATGAAGTGCTCTCCAAACATCACTATAGCTGGTCCGATGTTGTGGAAGCTTCTTTGTCACCAGGTTAAACAGGTATCGTGTCCCTGTCGTAGCTTGAAGCGTCTTCCCAACCTCTGGCCTTTGTCGTCGCAGATGGTCCATTTGTCCGAATTTTCCCTTGAATGCAGCAGCAAGTCCAGTCCTCATGCTGAGGTCTTCAGTGACCGGGTGAGCTAACGCGTACTCGGCCGGTGCGTTGAACAAATCCAGCTGCTGTTCTCGAACGACGTCATCCAGGACTCTCCAGCCGTTGGAATATAGGGACATGAAGGTTTTCAGGGAAATGTCCACCTCGGGTGACTTGATTTGCCTCACGTCTGCTTGCTGATGGTCTCCAGCATACGGGGCCAAACGGTTAAAATGAACAACCTTCGGCTTCTCTCGTGGTGGTTTCTTTATCCGGTAAACGACGTCATTGATTCGCTCCAGAATCTCATAAGGGCCCTCCCAAGAACTTTGTAGTTCTGGGGAGAATCCACGTCGCCTCTGTGGGTTGTGAAGCCAAACCAAACCCCCAACCCTTCGGCTTTCACGTCGTATGCCTCCTTTATCCTGTCGCTGGCACTTTGGCTGTTTAGTCGGACTCGTTGATGAATATCGTCCATCTTTCGACGAAGATCACTTGCGTAGTCTTCCCAAGCGACATCTTCACCAGGTGGACAGCCAAACTTCAAATCGCAGGGCAGCCGGAGTCCACGACCCATGATGATCTTGGCAGGTGTTTCGCCCATCGATTCATAAACTGCTGACCTGTAACTTGTGGATGCCGAGCGAACTGATTTAACATATTTTTATCAGCGGTGCTGCCATATCCACATCTAATTCGGAGACACGCGACCGGTTGACGAATGACGATGGAGGATGGAGGACATACGTTTCATCACAATCCACGATTGTAAACAAAACTCTATCGACTGGCATTATCATTAGAATTTCTTCACAATATGATTATTATAATAAGACAATTTTAAAAAGTCCTTTACATGTCCACGGATACAGGGCCCAAGAGGATACATTCACTGACAATTTAATTCTTCGGCCAAAAGCTTGACCAGAAGTCATTTTTCGTTCAAAGTTCTGCTTGGTTTGAATAGTCTAAAGTGAGATGAGTACTTTAATTATGAAAATATCACCATGCATGATAACGCCGTTTTCAAAGCCCGTTAAGTTTATTTTCAAAATTTTCCATTTAAAACCACATTGCATGGATTAGTTGAAGTTCAAATATCTTGAGGAAGGTTACTCCTAGCCACTTCTATAAACTATACCTTCATGTAAATATGATGTAAAAACCAATTTTTCAAATTTGAAAAAATGTATGAGTGCGTACAAAAAAGTTCTGACTATTTGAATGAGTGAAAAGGTGTGTAAGTGGCGCCCCCTACAAGTAAGAGCAATTCCGTGTCCAGATTTGAATTTTGCATGTCAAACCTCCATATACCAAATTTCATCAATATAACTTGATCATTCCGAAAGTTATTCAAATAAATCAAAAATCAAAATTCAACTTTGACACGCTGTATCTATGTTAAATCATCTTTTGGAATAGACAAGTTCGAGACGATCGCAATATTTGTGCGTGTGAAGAATCTACTGTTAGTTGCCATATGTTCCATTCTTTTTGGGACGCCCTGTATATGTTGGTATTTGGTTCAGACGATTTTGCGCTATTTAAGTTCAAATTCGCATTCAATCCATCCTGAAATTTAAGGCAGACTCAAAAATTCATGCTTTTTGTCACTAAAAAACCAGATTCATTCAAATACAGCGACTGGGAAAATAAGTCGAAAAAAATTCTACTGCCTCCTGGACTAATACGGTAGAATCCAGATCAACGACTTGAATAGCGCAAAAATGACTGATTTCCACACACGATTAAAATATGAATCCATCAACCTCGCCATCACCAAAATATAACTAAATAAAATTGAAATGTAACGTGACACTGACAAGACAAATCTAACTACCTCTACGACGTACGTGCCTACGACATCGATGCATCAACGTTGCGAAATGTGAAAGATGAAAATGTGTAAATTTTGGCTCGCCACGGATCCATAAGTCTGACCTGTACGCCATGAGGAACAGGTGGAGATGTTGATCCCAGTCTCTTTGATGGTCAGAGACAACTTTGGCTAAGTGTCGATTGATGATTCGGTTCATTCGATCCACCATGCCATCCGATTGTGGGTGCAACGCCGTTGTCCTTGTTTTCTTGATCTTCAAGACATCGCAGACGTTCTGGAATAGCGTTGATTCGAAGTTCCTGCCCTGGTCCGAATGCAGCTCCAACGGGACACTGAAACGGGAAAACCATTCCCTAATCAAGACATCGGCAACGGTAGCCGCCTCCTGGTTTGGCAAGGGATACGCTTCAGCCCACTTGCTGAAGTAATCCATGGCAACCAAGATGTATCTATTTCCTTCGTTCGATTCAGGGAACGGTCCAGCCACCTTGATTGCGATCCTTTCAAAGGGGCTTCCCACGTTGTATTGACGCATGGGAGCCTTTGGCCGTTTCTGGGGTCCGTTACCCACCGCACATACGGCACATTTTCTGCACCATTTCTCCACATCGGCTTGACAGTTGACCCAGTAGAACCGCTCTTGCAGTTTTTCCAGCGTTTTCGTCACTCCTAGATGCCCACCCGTGACGCCATCGTGGATTTCCCTGATCACTTCTGTCTGTCGGCTTCGGGAAACCACTATCTGCTTCTGATCTTCTGTGCCATTCAGATTCTTCACCACTCTCTTCAGGACGCCATCGTTGAGAACCATAGAGTTCCACTGAGCCCAGTAGGACTTCACGCTGGAGGAGAATCGCGCGACATCTTGCCAAGTTGGTCGTTGGCCTGCCCGTTTCCATCTGATGATCAGCTTCAGATCTGAATCCTTTATCTGGTCCTCTCGAAGTGACCTGGTCTGCCAGGAATCATCCACCACAGTCGTCCTGCAAGTGCTCGCCTCCTTCTCCTCGGCTCTTTGACAGTGCTTACATTGTTCTGGACAAGGTCTCCTAGACAGAGCATCAGTCTCTCAATCCAACGAGCACTTTGAACCTCCGGATTCTTGAACTGTAGGAGCCATTTGAGCGCGGCGTGGTCGGTTCTCAGCAGAAACTTTCTCCCGTAGAGGTACTTGTAAAGTGCTCTACTCCTTTGACTACTGCCAGTAGCTCCCTTCTCGTGGCGCAGTATTTCCTTTCCGGCATCGACAAGATTTTGCTGAAATAGCCGATCACCCTTTCATGTCCCTGCTGGATCTGGGACAGTACTGCACCAAGTCCTACATTGCTCGCATCTGTATCCAGGATGAAGGTCTTCTCAGGTAGTGGGTAGCCTAGGATGGGCACGCTGGCAAGTGCCCTCTCAAGCGTGTCAAAGGCCTCCTGACAATCCTCGTCCCAGTAGAAGCGTCTCTGTGCCTCTGTGAGCCTGTGAAGAGGCCGGGCGATGTTCGCAAATCCCTGGACATAACGCCGGTAGTACGTGCAGATGGTTTGCAAATGATTTGCCAACCACAATAATGTCATCCAGGTACACCAGACATGTTGACCAGGATAGTCTTTCGAAAACAGTCTTCATCAGTCGCTCGAACGTAGCAGTTGCATGACCCAAATGGCATAACAGTGAACTGCCACAACCCATCTCCAACGCTGAAAGCAGTCTTCTCTCGATCTTCAGGGGCAAATTCTACCTGCCAATATCTGCTTTTGAGGTCCAGGGTTGAGAAGATCTTCGATACGGCCAAGGTGTCCAGAGTGTCGTCGATCCGTGGTAGTGGGTAGCTGTCTTTCTTCGTCACGTTGTTCAGCTGACGATAGTCCACACAGAATCGAGTTAAACCGTCCTTCTTTTCAACCAGAACAGCTGGCGATGACCACAGACCACTTGAAAGCTTGATGACACCGCCTTTCTCCATGTCCTTGATGATCTTGTCCGCCTCCTTGACGTTCATCACTCTCACGGGCACATTCTTTTTCACATGTACCAGGCTCTTTCCACATGCAATGCCTCGTCCTACTGCAGAATCGTGTATTTTAGGCTCAAACATCACGATGCTTGCTTCTTTGATCTTCCCTTCCAGGCGAGCCCACAAAATCATCTAGTTCCTCTCAGGAATTGAAGAATCCCCAGCCAGCAAAACACGAACTGTCTTTTCCTTACTCCAATGCTCTTCGTTGTTGGTCCTGAGTGTTCCATTTTTGAAATCTAATTGAAAGCCTCGAGTGTTCATGATGTACATTCCAATTATGATTTCTTCCTCATAATCGGCAACCAGCATTGGATGTTCGAAGCTGGTGCTTTCCAGAGTCACTCCTGCCTTCACTTCACCATGGATCTTAGCCAAGTCTTCTGTTGCCGTCCGTGGTTGCCACTTTGTTGGTTTAATCATTGTCGGTGTTGTGACAATGTCGGGCCTGATTATAGTCTACGTCGCACCTGTATCCTGCAGCATGGTGCGTTTCTCTCAATTAACCAAGCCATTCACAACCACGCTGTTCAGTTTGTATCCTAAAGAGGCAACTATGGCAGTTTTCTTCGGGGCATACTGGATAAAGGTCGACGATTGCCCCTTCGCATCGACCCTCGCTAGTTTTCCAACGTCGAAGAAGGTGCCCGTATCTCCTTCTTGCATCGGCTACGAATGTGGCCAAGCTCCCCACAATTCCAGCATCGTAGCTCCCTTCGCTTGGACGCCTCCATTTCCTTGACGACTCTCCTCACATTTGCGCCGAAGGAGTCTTCCTTTGCGAGATCTTGTTCCTCCATCCTTCGCACGCGCGCAGGAAGCTTGACGGATTGCTTGGCCGCTTCAAACTCCAGGGCTTTTGCCAGCGCATCCACAAGTCTGTCAGGTCGATGAAGTATTAAGGACTGCCTTATCTCCTGGTCTCGGAGTCCATCCAAAAAGGCTTGAACTGCAAGCCTCTCCATAACGTTCTCTGGCGTGGTTGGATAAGCCAGTCGTGCAAGGCGAGCAACATCCGCTTCAAATTCCTGCATGGTCACGTTGGTCTTTTGGATGCGGTTCTTCAACTGGGAATGGTAGACATGCTTAACATGAGTTTGCCCATATCGTAATTCCACATGCTTGACTAGTACATCGTAGTCCTCCTGCTCCTGGGTGTTCAGCGTCTGCAGGATTTTTGTAGCCTCCCCACGAAGTGCACGAGTCAATGCCAGGGCTTTTTCCGGTCCAGTCCATCCATTTGCTCTCGCTGCTGCCTCGAACTGGCGATGGTAATTGTTCCAGGACAGCTTGACATCAAACTGTGGGGCTTTCATGTGGATTCTGATTGTATCAGCTTCTATCTTGGCACTCGCACCTTAGTTTCCGAGTGATACCTGTGGTTGTTCGATGATAGTGTCTACTTGTTTTTCTCATTTTTTCCTTTTCGTCTTCCAGAGTCTTCACTGTGTCTTCAAATCGCTTCTCAAAGTTTCCAAGTTCTACGGCGACATGATCCATCACAAACTTGTAGTTATCTGCCAACTGTTCCTTAATTTTCTCGTCCCTAATTCTAGGAGACTCTGCGAGCTTCTCTTCCATAACTCTAGAAGATTCTACAAACTTCTCTTACAATTTATCCTGCTACTGCGTTGGGATCGGGAATTTCAAATTGGAACGTATCAGGATCCATGCCTTCTTCCATCAAAGCCTCACGAAGCCTTGTTTGTAGATCAGTTTTCTTACCGCTACTATCCAGGTCACGCTCCTTCAGCTCCCTCTTCAACTCGGCGACCTTCAATCCGGTTAACAAGACTAGTTTCGCAGCCAAAACAGTGAATATTTATGTCCGTTTCTATAGCACACAATAAATCCCACTTCTGACACCAATGTAACGAGTTTCGCTATAGAAAACACTTGTCCAGTTTTAATTAATTTATCCAAAGTCACTCACACAACCACAAATATCTATGTTCACAATCGCAGCCTATATTTATGTTGTAACGATTATAATTCGCGGCTAATCGGTAACTATCCATCTTCAAATGGAAGACCTCATTACATACCCTCGCCATGATTGAAAGCATTCCAGATATCTTTAGAAAAGCGAAGAACATTCGACGCCAACAAGCCTCGCTAGAATGTACCAGAAGCCAATCGATTCGTCGCCTTCACCATTTACTGGACAATGTTTCCTCACAGTATTCTTTGTTTATCAATACCTCTTCAAATTAAATCAGAAAAAATAAAATTCAAATGACAAATTTCGATATTTTTTGGATTTCTCCGTTAATGCTCGGAATTTTCAAACTTTCTGACCAGCATTTTATTTGGCATCAAAATGCAGAATTTTGAAAAGATTTGACCTTTTCCGTATCTCTTACCGTTTTTGATATCTCATTGATGCTGCTCGAATTTGGGACACCCTGTACAAGTTGTAGTGAAGAATTGGCAATGAGCGAATAAATAATGAAAATATACTAGACAGGGTTTATTAATCCACTTAATCCATACACAATAATCTTATACTAAGTTATCATTCCACTTAATAATACTACTAGACAGTTTAGTAATAAACTTCACAGTTGTCACAGTTCTTCTATAAGTTTCCGTGACAAACGCTCAAGGCCAATCAGAAGCAGTGATGCAAATTATCAAATTTCTTAGATCCTCCAGTCTCCTCAGTCGTATGAGCTTGTTGCTAATGTGACAGTCTCCGATTTCAAATATCGCTGGTCTGTTTGATAAGAAATTTGCAAGGGCTTTAGTTTGATATATTCAATTTCCGAATAACTCCAAGCTGTGAAAGTTCGTACACTATTCTCAAATATTATGAGAGTGAAAACTAATACTTGAATAATCAAAAGCTTCCTCTTGCCGATTTCTTGTTGTTTTTTTCGATACGATACACAAATCGGAATCTGCTTAACACTTTTCCTCAGTTGCTGAAGATTTCTCGGTTGGTAGCACATCTTGCGGTTCTTTAGTTTTCTTAAAAGTAGCGATGAATATTGATCCACTTTTTTCAAATGTTGGCAAAGATTTATCTTCAACTGTCACATTCGCTCCACCGGTAATTTCAAAAGGGAAATCTGTTGTTACTGCAACTAACTCACCACAAAAACAACTGAGGAATCCGAAACAACTGACGATTTGGTTGAGACTTTTAACCAATTTGTAGGTTTCTTCAGATAACTCAGTTAGTTCTGTGATAAGCTCCTCGCTTTTTGAAGTGGTGTTTACAGTTTCTCGTTCCACAGAGACAAAAGAAGGCTCTGAGTTGCTTCACTTCTCTCCAAAGTAACCTTGAATGTTGGTTCACTTCTTTCAAATGTTTACACAGTTTCATCTTCAAATATTACAGAAGCGTAGTCATTTCTTCATAATTACCTATTGAAACAGTAGATCCAAATCATCACTGACTTCAGATTTTTCAGACTTTTTTGCGATTAATACCTCGCTTTCTGCAGTGGTTTTGACAATATCCGGTCCAAAGTGAAAGTGTTAATACGTTCACCCATTTTTCCAAATGCTATCACAGTTTTCAAATGTTATCACAGTCGCCCTATTGGTTATTGTTACAGTTCTATTAGAAGATATTGCAGAAATGTTATTCAAATAATCATTTGCTTCAAATTTCTTGATTGGTCCTATGGTTGCTTCTTCACTTTCCACGGTAGCTTTCACAGTTTTCTGTTCTGACTTATAATCCAAACGAATAAAGTGGCTATGACTGCTTGCTCACTTTTTTCAAGTTTGGTTTACAAATGTCACAGTTGCCAGCTGGCTAATTTCTTCTGGGCCATTTGATGTTGTTGTGTTTTGTCAGTTTCTCAGGAATCTTCAGTCCATTTTGTCGTCTGTTCCTCGCTTTCTGCACTTGACTTGACATTTTCAATGCCCAAATTCAAGGTGGACTTGGATAACAGACGATGTCAAGAGCAGTGCGTCAGTTGCTACTTTTTCGTCCGGAAAAACTACGATTGGGGGCTCACTACTTTCAGTTGTAAAGACAGTTTTGTTTTCAAATGTCCCAGTTGCGCCTCGCCTTTGATATAAGACTTGTTATTGTGGCTTTGATATCAATCTTGTCAGTTGATTCAAATTCCTCAGTTGTTCAACAGTCTCCAGTCCCAAACTCACAAGATATGAGTGATGATTCTGACTAAATTTTTGTTGGTGATGTCGATGTTGGAACACACCACTCTTCTGAAGTAACTGCGAATGGTGGCTCACTACTTTTTATTGTAGTTTTGATCAAATTTGTCGGTTGATTTGGATTTTTCAGTTGTTTCACTGGTTGGTTCCTCGGTTTCTGCAGTTGCTTCAACAGTCTCTAGTCCCAAACTCACAGTGGATATGGGTGATGATTCTGACAAAATCTTTGTTGGTGATGTCGATGTTACTACATATTCTTCTAAAGTAACTGCGGATGGTGACTCTATACTTTCAGTTGTGATGACAGATTTGTCTTCCAATGTCCCAGTTGTGTCTTGGGTTATTTTTTTTAAACTACTTGTTGTTATTGTAGTTTTGACATCAAATTTGTCAGTTGATTTGGATTTCTCAAATATTTCACTGGTTGGTTCCTCGGTTTCTGCAGCTGCTTCAACAGTCTCTAGTCCCAAATTCACATTGGATATGGGTGATGATTCTGATGAAATGTTTGTTGGTGATGTAGATGTCACAACATATTCTTCTGGAGTAACTGCGGATAGTGACTCACTACGCCAAGTTGTGATGACAGTTTTGCCTTCAAATGTCACAGTTATGTCTCGTGTTATTTCTTTTGAGCCACTGGTTGTTATTATAGATTTGATATCAAACTTGTCAGTTGATTCAGATTCCTCAAATATTTCACTGACTGGTTCTTTGGTTTCTGCGGTTGCTTCAACAGTCTCTAGTCCCAAACTCACAGTGGGTATGGGTGATGATTCTGACGAAATATTTGTTGGTGATGTCGATGTTACAACATATTTTTCTGAAGTAACTGCGGATGGTGACTCACTACTTTCAGTTGTAATCACAGTTTTGTCTTCAAAAGTCCCAGTTGTGTCTCGGGTTATTTTTTCTGGGCTACTGAGCATCATCAAATTTGTCAGTTGATTTGGATTGCTCAAATATTTCACTGGTTGGTTCCTTGGTTTCTGCAGTTGCTTCAACAGTCTCCAGTCCTAAACTCACAGTGGATATGGATGATAATTCTGACAAAATGTTTGTTGGTGATGTCGATGTTACAACATATTCTTTCGATGTAACTGCGGATGGAGACTTTCAGTTGTAATGACAGTTTTGTCATCAAGAGTCCCAGTTGTATTTCGGGTTATTTATTTCAAGCTACTGGTTGTTATTGTAGTTTTGATATCAAATTTGTCAGTTGATTTGGATTTCTCAAATATTTCACTGGTTGGTTCCTTGGTTTCTGCAGTTGCTTCAACAGTCTCTAGTCCCAAACTCACAGTGGATATGAGTGATAATTCTGACGATATTTTTGTAAGTGATGTCGATGTTACAACATATTCTTCAGGAGTAACTGCGGATGGTGACCCACTACTTTCAGTTGTAATGCTAGTTTTGTCTTCATAAGTCCCAGTTGTGTTTCGGGTAATTTATTTTGAGCTACTGGTTGTACTTGTAGTTTTGATATCAAATTTGTCAGTTGAATTGGATTCCTCAAATATTTCACTGGTTGGTTCCTTGGTTTCTGAAGTTGCTTCAACAGTCTCCAGTCCCAATTTCACAGTGGATATGGGTGATAATTATGAGAAAATATTTGTTGGTGATGTCGATGTAACAACATATTCTTCAGGAGTAACTGCGAAAGGTGACCCACTACTTTCAGTTGTAATGCTAGTTTTGTCTTCAAAAGTCCCAGTTGGGTTTCGGGTTATTTCTTTCGAGCTATACTGGTTGTTATCGAAGTTTTGATATCAAATTTGTCAGTTGATCTAGATTCCTCAAATATTTAACTGGTTGGTTTCTTGGTTTCTGCAGTTGCTTCAACAGTCTCTAGTCCCAAACTCACAGTGGATATGGGTGATAATTCTGACGATATTTTTGTAAGTGATGTCGATGTTACAACATATTCTTCAGGAGTAACTGCCGATGTATTTGTCAGTTGATCTAGATTCCTCAAATATTGTCGATGTTACAACATATTCTTCTGAAGTAGCTGCAGATGGTGACCCACTACTTTCGGTTGTGATGACAGTTTTATCTTCAAGAGTCCCAGTTGTGACGCGGGTTATTTCTTCTGAGCTACTGGTTGTTATTGTAGTTTTGATATCAAATTTGTCAGTTGATTTAGATTCCTCAAATATTTCACTGGTTGGTCCCTTGGTTTCTGCATTTGCGTCAACAGTCTCTGGTCCCAAACTCACAGTGGATACGGATGATAATTCTGAGGAAATGTTTGTTGGTGATGTCGATGTTACAAAATATTTTTCTGAAGTAACTGCGGATGGTGGCTCACTCCTTTCAGTTGTAATGCCAGTTTTGTCTTCAAAATTCCCATTTGTGTCCCGGGTTATTTCTTCTGAACTTCTTGTTATTGTTGATTTGATATCAAATTTGTCAGTTGATTTAGATTCCCCAAATGGTTGATTGCTTGGTTTCTCCAGTTGCTTCAATAGTCTCTAGTCCCAAACTCACAGTGGATATAGGTGATAATTCTGACGAAATCTTTTTTGGTAATGTCGATGTTGAAACATATTCTTTTGAAGTAACTGACGATGGTGACTCACTACTTCCAGTTGTAATGACAGTTTTGTCTTCAAAAGTCCCAGTTGTGTCTTGGGTTATTTCTTCGGTTGTTTTTGTAGTTTTGATATCAATTTTGTCAGTACATTTGGATTCCTCAAACATTTCACTGGTTGGTTCCTTGTGGATATGGGTAATGATTCTGACGAAATATTTGTTGGTGATTTCGTTGTTACAACATATTCTCCTGAAGTAACTGCGGATGGTGACTCAATACTTCCAGTTGTAATGAAAGTTTTATCTTCAAAAGTCCCAGCTGTGACGCGGGTCATTTCTTCTGAGCTACTGGTTGTTATTGTGGTTTCGATATCAAACTTGTCGGTTGATTTAGATTTCTCAAATATTCCACTGGTTGATTCCTTGGTTTCTGCAGTCTCTTTAACAGTCTCTAGTCCCAAACTCACAGTGGATATGGGTGATGGTTCTGACTAAATATATAGATTTAGATTCCTCAAATATTTCACTGGTTGGTTCCTTGATTTCTGCAGTTGCTTCAACAGTCTCTAGTCCCAAACTAACAATGGATATGGATGATAATTCTGACGAAAAGTCCCAGTTGTGTCTTGTCTATTTCATCTGAGCTACTGGATGTGATTGTAGTTTTGATATCAAGTTTGTCAGTTGATTTAGATCCCTCAAATATATTACTGGTGGGTTCCTTGGTTTCTGCAGTTGCTTCAACAGTCTCTAGTCCCAAACTAACAGTGGATATGGATTATAATTCTGACAAAATGTTTGTTGGTGATGTCGATGTTATAAAATATTTCTTCGAAGTAACTGCGGATGGTAACTCACTACTTTCAGTAGTGATGACAGTTTTGTCTTCAAAAGTCCCAGTTGTGTCTCGTGTTATTTCTTCTGAGCTACCGATTGTTATTGTAGTTTTGATATCAAATTTGTCGGTAGATCTAGATTCCTCAAATATTTCACTGGTTGGTTCCTTGGTTTCTGCAGTTGCTTCAACGGTCTCTAGTCCCAAACTCACAGTGGATTTGTGTGATAATTCTGACGAAATATTTGTTGGTGATGTTGAAGTTACAACATATTCTTCTGAAGTAACTGTTGATGGTGACTGACTACTTTCAATTCTGATGAGAGTTTTGTCTTTAAATGTTTCGCTTTTTTCTTGGGTTATTTCATCTGAGCTACTGGTTGTTATTGTAGTTTTAATATCAAATTTGTCAGTTGATTCAGATTCCTCAATTATTTCGCTGGTTGGTTTCTTGGTTTCTGCAGTTTCTTCAACAGTCTCTAGTCCTGGACTCACATTGGATATGGTTGATAATTCTGATGAAATATTTGTTGGTGATGTTGATGTTACAACATATTTTTCTAAAGTACCTGTGGATGGTGCCTCACTACTTTCAGTTGTGATGAGAGTATTGTCTTCAAAAGTCCCGGTTTTGTCTCGGGTTATTTCTTCTGAGCTAGTGGTTGTTATTGTTGTTTCGATATCAAATTTGTCACTTCATCTAGATTCCTCAAAGATTTCACTGGTTGGTTCCTTGGTTTCTGCAGTTGCTTCAACAGTCTCTGGTCCCAAACTCACAGTGGATATGGTTGATAATTCTGACGAAATATTTGTTGGTGATGTCGATGTTACAACATATTTTTCTGAAATTACTGCGGATGGTTGCTCACTTCTTTCAGTTGTGATGCCAGTTTTGTCTTTAAAAGTCCCATTTGTGTCCCGGGTTATTTCTCCTGAACCACTAGCTATTGTTGATTTGATATCAAATTTGACAGTTGATTTGGATTCCCCAAATGTTTCACTGGTTGGTTGCTTGGTTTCTCCAGTTGCTGCAACAGTCTCTAGTTCCTAACTCACAGTGGATATTGATGATAACTCTGACGAAATCTTTTTTGCTAATGTCGATGTTGAAACATATTCTTCTGGAATAACTGACGATGGTGACTCACTACTTCCAGTTGTAATGACAGTTTTGTCTTCCAAAGTCCCAGTTGTTTTTCGGGTTACTTCTTCTGAGCTACTGGTAGTTTTGATATCAAATTTGTCAGTAGATTTAGATTCCTCGAATATTGCACTGGTTGGTTTCTTGGTTTCTGCAGTTGCTTCAACAGTCTCTAGTCCCAAACTCACAGTGGATATGTTTGATAATTCTGACGAAATGTTTGTTGGTGATGTTGATGTTACAACATATTCTTCTGAAGTAACTGCGGATGTCGACTCGCTACTTTCGGTTGTGATGAGAGTTTTGTTTCGGGTTTTTTCTTTTGAGCTACTGGTTGTGATTGTAGTTTTGATATCATATTTGTCAGTTGATTTGGATTTTTCAAATATATCACTGGTTGGTCCCTTGGTTTTTGCAGTTGCTTCAACAGTCTCTTGTCCTAAACTCACAGTGGATATGGGTAAAAACTCTGACAAAATTTTTGTTGGTGATGTGGTTCCTTGGTTTCTGCAGTTGCTTCAACAGTCTCTAGTCCCAAACTCACAGTGGATATGGGTGAAACGAAATTTTTGTTGGTGATGTCGATGTTACAAAATATTCTTTCGAAGTAACTGCGGATGGTGATCCACTACTTCCAGTTGTAATGACAGTTTTGTTTTCAAAAGTCCCAGCTGTGTCACGGGTCATTTCTTCTGAGCTACTGGTTGTTATTGTGGTTTCGATATCAAACTTGTCGATTGATTTAGATTTCTCAAATATTCCACTGGTTGGTTCCTTGGTTTCTGCAGTCTCTTCAACAGTCTCTAGTCCCAAACTCACAGTGGATATGGGTTATGGTTCTGACAAAATATTTGTTGGTGATGTCGATGTTACATCATATTCTTCCGAAGTAACTGCAGATGATGACTCACTACTTTCAGTTGTGATGACAGTGATGCCTTTAAAAGTTCCAGTTGTGTCTTGGGTTATCTCTTCTGAGCTTCTGGTTGTGATTGTAGTTTTGATATCATATTTGTCGGTTGATTTGGATTTCTCAAATATATCACTTGTTGGTCCCTTGGTTTTTGCAGTTGCTTCCACAGTCTCTTGTCCTAAACTCACAGTGTGGATGTGGGTGAAAATTCTGACAAAATATTTGTTGGTGATGTCGATGTAACAACATAGTCATCTGAAGTAACTGCAGATGGTGACTCACTACTCCCAGTCGTTATGACAGTTTTGTCTTCAAAAGTCCCACTTATGTCGCGGGTCATTTCTTCTGAGCTACTGGTTGTAATTGTAGTATTGATATCAAATTTGTCAGTTGATTTAGATTCCTCAAATATTTCATTGGTTGGTTTCTTGGTTTTTACAGGCTCTTCAACAGCCTCCAGTCCCAAACTCACACTGGATATGGATGATGATTCTGACGAAATATTTGTTGGTGATGTCGATGTTACAACATATTCTCCTGAAGTGACTGCGGATAGTGACTCACTACTTTCAGTTGTTAGGACAGTTTTGTCTTCAAAAGTCCCAGTTGTGTCGCGGGTTATATCACTTGTTGGTCCCTTGGTTTTTGCAGTTGCTTCCACAGTCTCTAGTCCCAAACTCACAGTGGATATGGGTGATGATTCTGACGAAATATTTGTTGATGATGTCGATGTTACAACATATTTTTCTGAAGTAACTGCGGATATTGGATCACTTCCACCAGTTGTATTGACAGTTTTTTCTTCAAAAGTCCCAGTTGTGTCGCGGGTCATTTCTTTTGAGATACTGGTTGTTATTGTAGTTTCGATATCAAACTTGTCAGTTGATCGAGATTCCTCAAATATTCGACTGGTTGGTTCCTTGGATTCTGCAATCTCTTCAACAGTCTCTAGTCTCAAACTCCCTGTGGATATGGGTGATGGTTCTGAAGAAATATTTGTTGGTGATGTCGATGTTACAACATATTCTTTTGAAGTAACTGCAGATGATGACCTACTACTTTCGGTTGTGATGACAGTTTTGTCATCAAAAGTCCCAGTTGTGTCGCGGGTTATTTCTTCTGAGATACTGTCTGTTATTGTAGCTTCGATATCAAACTTGTCAGTTGATTCAGATTCCTCAAATATTTCACTGGTTGGTTCCTTGGTTTCTGCAGTTGCTTCAACGGTCTCTAGTCCCAAACTCACAGTGGATATGGATGATGATTCTGACGAAATATTTGTTGGTGATGTCGATGTTACAACATATTCTTTTGAAGTAACTGCAGATGGTGACTTACTACTTTCGGTTGTGATGACAGTGTTGTCATCAAAAGTCCCAGTTGTGTCGCGGGTTATTTCCTCTAAGATACTGTCTGTAATTGTAGTTTCGATATCAAACTTGTCAGTTGATTTAGATTCGTCAAATATTTCACTGGTTGGTTTCTTGGTTTCTGCAGTTGCTTCAACAGTCTCTGGTCCTAAACTCACAGTGGATATGTGTGATAATTCTGACGAAATATTTATTGGTGATGTTGATGTTACAACATATTCTTCTGAAGTAACTGTGGATGGTGACTGACTACTTTCAGTTGTGATGGGAGTTTTGTCTTTGAATGTTTCGGTTTGTTCTTGGGTTATTTCATCTAGGCTTCTGGTTGTTATTGTAGTTTTAATATCTGATTTGTCAGTTGATTTAGATTCCTCAAATATTTTACTGGTTGGTTTCTTGGTTTCTGCAGTTGCTTCAACACTCTCTAGTCCTGAACTCACATTGGATATGGTTGATAATTCTGACAAAATACTTGTTGGGGATGTTGATGTTACAACATATTCTTCCAAAGTAACTGCGGATGGTGCCTCACTACTTTCAGTTGTGATGAGAGTTTTGTCTTCAAAGGTCCCGGTTTTGTCTGGGGTCATTTCTTCTGAGCTACTGTCTGTAATTGTAGTTTTGATATCAAACTTGTCAGTTGATTTAGATTCGTCAAATATTTCACTGGTTGGTTCCTTGGTTTCTGCAGTCTCTCCCACAGTCTCTAGTCCAAAACTCACAGTGGATATGGGTGATAATTCTGACGAAATATTTGTTGGTGATGTCGATGTTACAACATATTTTTCTGAAGTAGCTGCGGATGGTGGTTCACTTCTTTCAGTTGAAATGCCAGTTTTGTCTTCAAAAGTCCCATTTGTGTCCCGGGTTATTTCCTCTGAACTACTTGTTATTGTTGATTTGATATCAAATTTGTCAGTTGATTTAGATTCCCCAAATGTTTCACTGGTTGATTGCTTAGTTTCTCCAGTTGCTTCAACAGTCCCTGGTCCCAAACTCACAGTGGATATTGATGATAATTCTGACGAAATGTTTTTTGGTAATGTTCATGTTGAAACATATTCTTCTGAAGAAACTGACGATGGTGACTCACTACTTCCAGTTGTGATGACAGTTTTGTCTTCAAAAGTCCCAGTTGTGTTTCGGGTTATTTCTTTTGAGCTACTGGTAGTAATTGTAGTTCTGATATCAAATTTGTCAGTAGATTTAGATTCCTCGAATATTTCACTGGTTGGTTCCTTGGTTTCTGCAGTTGCTTCAACAGTCTCTAGTCCCAAACTCACAGTGGATATGGGTGATGATTCTGACGAAATATTTGTTGGTGATGTCGTTGTTACATCATATTCTTCTGAAGTAACTGACGATGGTGACTCACTTCTTCCAGTTGTACTCACAGTTTTGTCTTCAAAAGTTCCAAATGTGTCGCGGGTCATTTCTTCCGAGCTACTGGTTGTTATTGTGGTTTCGATATCAAACTAGTCAGTTGATTTAGATTCCTCAAATATTCCACTGGTTGGTTCCTTGGTTTCTGCTGTCTCCTCAACAGTCCATAGTCCCAAACTCACAGTGGATATGGGCGATGGTTCTGACGAAATATTTGTTGGTGATGTCGATGTTACATCATATTCTTCTGAAGTAACTGCAGATGGTGACTCACTACTTTCAGTTGAAATGACAGTTTTGTCTTCAAAAGTCCCTGTTGTGTCTCGGGTTATTTCTTCTGAGCTGATGCCTGTCATTGTAGTTTTGATATCAAATTTGTCAGTTGATTCAGATTCCTCAAATATTTCACTGGTTGGTTCATTGGTCTCTGCAGTTGCTTCAACAGTCTCTAGTCCTATACTCACAGTGGATATGTGTGATAATTCTGACGAAATATTTGTTGGTGATGTTGATGTTACAACATATTCTTCTGAAGTAACTGTGGATGGTGAGTGACTACTTTCAGTTGTGATGAGAGTTTTGTCTTAAAATGTTTCGGTTTTTTTTTTGGGTTTTTTCATCTGAGCTACTGGTTGTTATTGTAGTTTTAATATCAAATTTGTCAGTTAATTTAGATTCCTCAAATATTTCACTGGTTGGTTTCTCGGTGTCTGCAGTTGCTTCAACAGTTTCTAGTCCTGAACTCACATTGGATATGGTTGATAATTCTGACGAAATATTTGTTGATGATGTTGATGTTACAACATATTTTTCTAAAGTAACTGCGGATGGTGCCTCACTACTTTCAGTTGTGATGAGAGTTTTGTCTTCAAAAGTCCTGGTTTTGTCTCGGGTTATTTCTTCTGAGCTACTGGTTGTTATTGTAGTTTCAATATCAAATTTGTCACTTGATCTAGATTCCTCAAATATTTCACTGGTTGGTTCCTTGGTTTCTGCAGTTGCTTCAACAGTCTCTAGTCCCAAACACACAGTGGATATGGATGATAATTCTGATGAAATATTTGTTGGTGATGTCGATGTTACAACATATTTTTCTGAAGTAACTGAGGATGGTGGCTCAATTCTTTCAGTTGTGATGCCAGTTTTTTCTTCAAAAGTCCCATTTGTGTCCCGGGTTATTTCTTCAGAACTACTTGTTATTGTTGATTTGATATCAAATTTGTCAGTTCATTTAGATTCCCCAAATGTTTCACTGGTTGGTTGCTTGGTTTCTCCAGTAGCTTCAACAGTCTCTAGTCCCAAACTCACAGTGGATATTGATGATAATTCTGACGAAATCTTTTTTGGTAATGTCGATGTTGAAACATATTCTTCTGAAGTAACTGACGATGGTGACTCATTACTTCCAGTTGTAATGACAGTTTTGTCTTCAAAAGTCCCAGTTGTGTTTCGGGTTATTTCTTTTTAGCTACTGGTTGTTATTGTAGTTTTGATATCAAATTTGTCAGTAGATTTAGATTCCTCGAATATTTCACTGGTTGAGTCCTTGGTTTCTGCAATTGCTCCAACAGTCTCTAGTCCCAAACTCACAGTGGATTTGTGTGATAATTCTGACGAAATGTTTGTTGGTGATGTTGATGTTACAACATATTCTTCTGAAGTAACTGCGGATGTCGACTCACCACTTTCAGTTGTGATGAGAGTTTTGTCTCGGGTTAGTTCTGCAGTTGCTTCAACAGTCTCTAGTTTCAAACTCACAGTGGATATGGATGATGATTCTGACTAAATATTTGTTGGTGATGTCGATGTTACAACATATTCTTCTGAAGTGACTGCGGATATTGACTCACTACTTTCAGTTGTAAGGACAGTTTTGTCTTCAAAAGTCCCAGTTGTGTCGCGGGTTATCTCTTCTGAGCTATTGGTTGTCATTGTAGTTTTGATATTAAACTTATCAGTTGATTTAGATTCCTCAAATATTTCACTGGCAGGTTCCCTGGTTTCTTCAGTTGCTCCAACATTCTCTAGTCCCAAACTCACAATTGATATGGATGATAATTTTGACGAAATATTTGTTGGTGATGTCGATGTTACAACATATTCTCCTGAAGTGACTGCGGATAGTGACTCACTACTTTCAGTTGTGATGAGAGTTTTGTCTCGGGTTATTTTTTCTGAGCTGCTGGTTGTTATGGTAGTTTTAATATCAAATTTGTCATTTGATTTAGATTCCTCAAATATTTCACTGGTTGGTTTTTTGGTTTCTGCAGTTGCTTCAACAGTCTCTAGTCCTGAACTCACATTGGATATGGTTGATAATTCTGACAAAATACTTGTTGGTGATGTTGATGTTACGACATATTCTTTTAAAGTAACTGCGGATGGTGCCTCACTACTTTCAGTTGTGATGAGAGTTTTGTCTTCAAAAGTCCCAGTTGTGTCTCGAGTTATTTCTTCTAAGATTTTGGTTGTTATTGTAGTTCTGATATCAAATTTGTCAGTTGATTTAGATTCCTCAAATATTTCACTGGGTGGTTCCTTGGTTTCTGCAGTTGCTTCAACAGTCTCTAGTCCCAAACTCACATTGGATATGGGTGATAATTCTGACGAAATGTTTGTTGGTGATGTCGATGTGACAAAATAATCTTTCGAAGTAACTGCGGATGGTGACTCACCACTTCCAGTTGTGATGACAGTTTTGTATTCAAAAGTCCCAGCTGTGTCGCGGGTCATTTTTTCTGAGCTACTGGTTGTTATTGTGGTTTCGATATCAAACTTGTCGGTTGATTTAGATTTCTCATATATTCCACTGGTTGGTTCCTTGGTTTCTGCAGTCTCGTCAACAGTCTCTAGTCCCAAACTCACAGTGGATATGGGTGATGGTTCTGACAAAATATATGTTGGTGATGTCGATGTAACATCATATTCTTCTGAAGTAACTGCAGATGGTGACTCATTACTTTCAGTTGTGATGACAGTTATGTCTTCAAAATTTCCAGTTGTGTCTCGAGTTCTTTCTTCTAAGCTTTTGGTTGTTATTGTAGTTCTAATATCAAATTTGTCAGTTGATTTAGATTCCTCAAATATTTCAGTGGGTGGTTCCCTGGTTTCTGCAGTTGCTTCAACAGTCTCTAGTCCCAAACTCACATTGGATATGGGTGATAATTCTGACGAAATGTTTGTTGGTGATGTCGATGTTACAAAATATTCTTTCGAAGTAACTGCGGATGGTGACTCACTACTTCCAGTTGTAATGACAGTTTTGTCATCAAAAGTCCCAGTTGTGTCGCGGGTTATTTCTTCTGAGATACTGTCTGTTATTGTTGTTTCGATATCAAACTTGTCAGTTGATTTAAATTCGTCAAATATTTCACTGGTTGGTTCCTTGGTTCCTGCAGTTGCTTCAACAGTCTCTAGTCCCAAATTCACAGTGGATATGTGTGATAATTCTGACGAAATATTTGTTGGTGATGTTGATGTTACAACATATTCTTCCGAAGTAACTGTGGATGGTGACTGACTACTTTCAGTTGTGATGAGAGTTTTTTCTTTGAATGTTTCAGTTTTTTCTTGGGTTATTTCATCTGGGCTTATGGTTGTTATTGTAGTTTTAATATCAAATTTGTCATTTGATTTAGATTCCCCAAGTATTTCACTGGTTGGTTTCTTGGTTTCTGCAGTTGCTTCAACAGTCTCTAGTCCTGAACTCACATTGGATATGGTTGATAATTCTGACGAAATACTTGTTGGTGATGTTGATGTTACAACATATTTCTCTAAAGTAACTGCGGATGGTGCCCCACTACTTTCAGTTGTGATGAGAGTTTAGTCTTTAAAAGTCCCAGTTTTGTCTCGGGTTATTTCTTCTGAGCTACTGGTTGTTATTGTAGTTGTTTCAATATCAAATTTGTCACTTGATCTAGATTCCTCAAATATTTCACTGGTTGGTTCCTTGGTTTCTGCAGTTGCTTCAACAGTCTCTGGTCCTAAACTCACAGTGGATTTGGATGATAATTCTGACGAAATATTTGTTGATGTTGATGTTTCAACATATTCTTTTGAAGTAACTTCGGATGGTGACGCACTACTTTCAGTTATAATGACAGTTTTATCTTTGAAAGTCCCAGTTGTGTCTTGGGTTATTTCTTCTGAGGTACTGGTTGTTATTGTAGTTTTGATATCAAATTTGCCAGTTCATTTGGATTCTCCAAATATTTCACTGGTTGGTTCCTTGGTTTCTGCAGTTGCTTTAACAGTCCCCAGTCCCAAACTCAGAGTGGATATGGGTGATGATTCTGACGAAATATTTATTGGTGATGTTGATGTTTCAACATATTCTTCTGAAGTAACTTTGGATGGTGACTCACTACTTTTGGTTGTAATGACAGTTTTGTCTTCGAAAGTCCCAGTTGTGTCGCGGGTTATTTCTTCTGAGCTATTGGTTGTTATTGTAGATTCGATATCAAACATTTCAGTTGATTTAGATTCCTTAAATATTTCACTGGTTGGTGCTATGGTTTCTGCAGTCTCTTCCACAGTCTCTAGTCCCAAACTCACAGTGGATATGGGTGATAATTCTGACGAAATATTTTTTGGTGACGTCGATTTTACAACATATTCTTCTGAAGTAACTGCGGATATTGAATCACTACTTTCAGTTGTAGGGACAGTTTTGTCTTCAAAAGTCATAGTTGCGTCTCGGGTTATTTCTTCTGAGCTACTGGTTGTTAAAGTAGTTTTATCAAATTTCTTAGTTGATCTAGATTTCTCAAATATCTCACTGGTTGGTTCCTTGATTTCTGCAGTTGCTTCAACAGTCTCTAGTCCCAAACTCACAGTGTTTATGGGTGATAATTCTGACGAAAAATTTGTTGGTTATGTCGATGTTACAAAATATTCTTTCGAAGTAACTGCGGATGGTGATTCACTACTTCCAGTTGAAATGACAGTTTTGTCTTCAAAAGTTCCAGTTGTGTCTCGAGTTATTTCTTCTGAGCTACTGGTTGTGATTGTAGTTTTGATATCATATTTGTCGGTTGATTTGGATTTCTCAAATATATCACTGGTTGGTCCCTTGGTTTTTGCAGTTGCTTCAACAGTCTCTAGTCCTAAACTCACAGTGGATATGGGTGATAATTCTTACGAAATGTTTGTTGGTGATGTCGATGTTACAACATATTCTTCTGAAGTATTTGCTGATGGTGACTCATAACTTTCAGTTGTAGTGACAGTTTTGTTTTCAAAAGTCCCAGTTGGGTTTCGGGTTACTTGTGAGCTATTTGTTGTTATTGTAGTTTTGATATCAAGATTGTCAGTTGATTTAGATTTCTCAAATGTTTCACTGGTTAGTTGATCGGTTTCTGCAGTTGCTTCAACAGTTTCTAGTTCCAAACTTACAGTGGATATGGATGATAATTTTGACGAAATATTTGTTGGTGATGTCGATGTTACAACATATTCTCCTGAAGTGACTGCGTTTAGTGACTCACTACTTTCAGTTGTAAGGACAGTTTTGTCTTCAAAAGTCCCAGTTGTGTCTCGAGTTATTTCTTCTAAGCTACTGGTTGTTATTGTAGTTTCAATATCAAATTTGTCAGTTGATTTAGATTCCTCAAATATTTCACTGGGTGGTTCCTTGGTTTCTGCAGTTGCTTCAACAGTCTCTAGTCCCAAACTCACAGCGGATATTGGTGATAATTCTTACGAAATTTTTGTTGGTGATGTCGATGTTACAAAATATTCTTTCGAAGTAACTGCGGATGGTGATTCACTGCTTCCAGTTGAAATGACAGTATTGTCTTCAAAAGTTCCAGTTGTGTCTCGAGTTATTTCTTCTGAGCTACTGGTTGTGATTCTAGTTTTGATATCATATTTGTCGGTTGATTTGGATTTCTCAAATATATCACTGGTTGGTCCCTTGGTTTTTGCAGTTGCTTCAACAGTCTCTAGTCCTAAACTCACAGAGGATATGGGTGAAAATTCTGACAAAATATTTGTTGGTGATGTCGATGTAACAACATATTCTTCTGAAGTAACTGCAGATGGTGACTCACTACTCCCAGTTGTTATGACAGTTTTGTCTTCAAAAGTCCCAGTTGTGTCGCGGGTCATTTCTTCTGAGCTACTGGTTGTTATTGTAGTTTTGATATCAAATTTGTCAGTTGATCTAGATTTCTCAAATATTTCATTGGTTGGTTCCTTGGTTTCTGCAGTTGCTTCAACAGTCTCTAGTCCCAAACTCACAAGGGATATGGATGATGATTCTGACGAAATATTTGTTGGTGATGTCGATGTTACAACATATTCTCCTGAAGTGACTGCGGATGATGACTCACTACTTTCAGTTGTGAGGACAGTTTTGTCTTCAAAAGTCCCAGTTGTGTCGCGGGTTATTTCTTTTGAGCTACTGGTTGTTATTGTAGTTTTGATATCACATTTGTCAGTAGATTTAGATTCCTCAAATATTTCACTGATTGGTTCCTTGGTTTCTGCAATCTCTTCAACAGTCTCTAGTCCCAAACTTTCTGTGGATATGGGTGATGGTTCTGACGAAATATTTGTTGGTGATGTCGATGTTACAACATATTCTTCTGAAGTAACTGCGGATAGTGGATCACTTCTACCAGTTGTATTGACAGTTTTTTCTTCAAAAGTCCCAGTTGTGTCGCGGGTCATTTGTACTGAGCTACTGGTTGTTATTGTAGTTTCGATATCAAACTTTTCAGTTGATTGAGATTTCTCAAAAATTTCACTGGTTGGTTCCTTGGTTTCTGCAGTTGCTTCAACGGTCTCTAGTCCCAAACTCACAGTGGATATGGGTGATGATTCAGACGAAATATTTGTTGGTGATGTCGATGTTACAACATATTCTTTTGAAGTAACTGCAGATGGTGACTTACTACTTTCGGTTGTGATGACAGTTTTGTCTTCAAAAGTCCCAGTTGTGTCGCGGGTCATTTCTTCTAGCTACTGGTTGTTATTGTAGTTTCGATATCAAACTTTTCAGTTGATTGAGATTTCTCAAATATTTCACTGGTTGGTTCCTTGGTTTCTGCAGTTGCTTCAACGGTCTCTAGTCCCAAACTCACAGTGGATATGGGTGATGATTCAGACGAAATATTTGTTGGTGATGTCGATGTTACAACATATTCTTTTGAAGTAAATGCAGATGGTGACTTACTACTTTCGGTTGTGATGACAGTTTTGTCATCAAAAGTCCCATTTGTGTCGCGGGTTATTTCTTCTGAGATACTGTTTGTTATTGTAGTTTTGATATCAAACTTGTCAGATGATTCAGATTTCTCATATATTTCACTGGTTGGTTCCTTGGTTTCTGCAGTTGCTTCAACGGTCTCTAGTCCCAAACTTACAGTGGATATGGGTGATGATTCAGACGAAATATTTGTTGGTGATGTCGATGTTGCAACATATTCTTTTGAAGTAACTGCAGATGGTGAATTACTGATTTTGGTTGTGATGACAGTTTTGTCATCAAAAGTCCCAGTTGTGTCGCGGGTTATTTCTTCTGAGATACTGTCTGTTATTGCAGTTTCGATATCAAACTTGTCAGTTGATTTAGATTTCTCAAATATTTCACTGGTTGGTTCCTTGGTTTCTGCAGTTGCTTCAACGGTCTCTAGTCCCAAACTTACAGTGGATATGGGTGATGATTCTGACGAAATATTTGTTGGTGATGTCGATGTTACAACATATTTTTCTGAAGTAACTGCGGGTAGTGGATCACTTCTACCAGTTGTATTGACAGTTTTGTCTTCAAAAGTCCCAGTTGTGTCGCGGGTCATTTCTTCTGGGCTACTGGTTGTTATTGTAGTTTCGATATCAAACTTGTCAGTTGATTGAGATTCCTCAAATATTCCACTGGTTGATTCCTTGGTTTCTGCAATCTCTTCAACAGTCTCTAGTCCCAAACTCCCTGTGGATATGAGTGATGGTTCTGACGAAATATTATTTGGTGATGTCGATGTTACAACATATTCTTTTGAAGTAACTGCAGATGGTGACTTACTACTTTCGGTTGTGATGACAGTTTTGGTATCAAAAGTCCAAGGTGTGTCGCGAGTTATTTCTTCTGAGATACTGTCTGTTATTGTAGTTTCGATATCAAACTTGTCAGTTGATTTAGATTTCTCAAATATTTCACTGGTTGGTTCTTTGGTTTCTGCAGTTGCTTCAACGGTCTCTAGTCCCAAACTCACAGTGGATATGGGTGATGATCCAGACGAAATATTTGTTGGTGATGACGATGTTACAACATATTCTTTTGAAGTAACTGCAGATGGTGACTTACTTCTTTCGGTTGTGATGACAGTTTTGTCATCAAAAGTCCCAGGTGTGTCGCGAGTTATTTCTTCTGAGATACTGTCTGTTATTGTAGTTTCGATATCAAACTTGTCAGTTGATTTAGATTCGTCAAATATTTCACTGGTTGGTTTCTTGGTTTCTGCAGTTGCTTTAACAGTCTCTAGTCCCAAACTCACAGTGGATATGTGTGATGATTTTGACGAAATATTTGTTGGTGATGTTGATGTTACAACATATTCTTCTGAAGTAGCTGTGGATGGTGACTGACTACTTTCAGTTGTGATGAGAGTTTTGTCTTTAAATGTTTCAGTTTTTTCTTGGGTTATTTCATCTGAGCTTCTGGTTGTTATTGCGGTTTTAATATCAAATTTGTCAGTTGATTTAGATTCCTCAAATATTTCACTGGTTGGTTTTTTGGTTTCTGCAGTTGCTTCAACAGTCTCTAGTCCTGAACTCACATTGGATATGGTTGATAATTCTGAAGAAATGTTTGCTGGTGATGTCGATGTTACAACATATTTTTCTGAAGTAACAGCGGATGTTGAACCAGTATTTCCAGTTGTAATGACAGTTTTGTCTTCAAAAGAGCCAGTTGTGTCTTGGACTATTTCTTCTGAGCTACTGGATGTGATTGTAGTTTTGATATCAAATTTGTCAGTTGATTTAGATCACTCAAATATATCACTGGTGAGTTCCTTGGTTTCTGCAGTTGCTTCAACAGTCTCTAGTCCCAAACCAACAGTGGATATGGATGATAATTCTGACAAAATGTTTGTTGGTGATGCCGATGTTACAAAATATTTCTTCGAAGTAACTGCGGATGGTAACTCACTACTTTCAGTAGTAATGACAGTTTGGTCTTCAAAAGTCCCAGTCGTGTCTTGTGTTATTTTTTCTGAGCTACTGATTGTTATTGTAGTTCTGATATCAAATTTGTCAGTAGATTTAGATTCCTCAAATATTTCACTGGTTGGTTTCTTGGTTTCTGCAGTTGCTTTAACGGTCTCTAGTCCCAAACTCACATTGGATTTGGGTGATGATTCTGACGAAATATTTGTTGGTGATGTCGATGTTACAAAATATTCTTCTGAATTGACTTCGGATAGTGGATCACTTCTACCATTTGTATTGACAGTTTTGTCTTCAAAAGACCCAGTTGTGTCGCGGGTCAAATCTTCTGAGCTACTGGTTGTTATTGTAGTTTCGATATCAAACTTGTCAGTTGATTGAGATTCCTCAAATATTCCACTGGTTGGTTCCTTGGTTTCTGTAATCTCTTCAACAGTCTCTAGTCCCAAACTCACTGTGGATATGGGTGATGGTTCTGACGAAATATTTGTTGGTGGTGTCGATGTTACAACATATTCTTTTGAAGTAACTGCAGATGGTGACACACTACTTTCGGTTGTGATGACAGTTTTGTCATCAAAAGTCCCAGTTGTGTCGCGGGTTATTTCTTCTGAGATTAAGTCTGTTATTGTAGTTTCGATATCAAACTTGTCAGTTGATTTAGATTCGTCAAATATTTTACTGGTTGGTTCCTTGGTTTCTGCAGTTGCTTCAACAGTCTCTAGTCCCAAACTCACAGTGGATATGTGTGATAATTCTGACGAAATACTTGTTGGTGATGTTGATGTTACAACATATTCTTCTAAAGTAACTGCGGATGGTGCCTCACTACTTTCAGTTGTGATGAGGGTTTTGTCTTTAAAAGTCTCGGGTTATTTCTTCTGAGCTACTAGTTGTTATTGTAGTTTCGATATCAAACTTGTCAACTGATTGAGATTCCTCAAATATTCCACTGGTTGATTGCTTGGTTTTTGCAATCTCTTCAACAGTCTCTAGTCTCAAACTCCCTGTGGATATGGGTGATGGTTCTGACGAAATATTTGTTGGTGATGTCGATGCTACAACATATTCTTTTGAAGTAACTGCAGATGGTGACTTACTACTTTCGGTTGTGATGACAGTTTTGTCATCAAAAGTCCCAGTTGTGTCGCGGGTTATTTCTTCTGAGATACTGTCTGTTATTGGTGACTTACTACTTTCGGTTGTGATGACAGTTTTGTCATCAAAAGTCCCAGTTGTGTCGCGGGTTATTTCTTCTGAGATACTGTCTGTTATTGTAGTTTCGATATGAAACTTGTCAGTTGATTTATATTTCTCAAATATTTCACTGGTTGGTTCCTTGGTTTCTGCAGTTGCTTCAACGGTCTCTAGTCCCAAACTCACAGTTGATATGGGTGATGATTTAGACGAAATATTTGTTGGTGATGTCGATGTTACAACATATTCTTTTGAAGTAACTGCAGATGGTGACTTACTACTTTCGGTTGTGATGACAGTTTTGTTATCAAAAGTCCCAGTTGTGTCGCGGGTTATTTCTTCTGAGATACTGTCTGTTATTGTTGTTTCGATATCAAACTTTTCAGTTGATTTAGATTTCTCAAATATTTCACTGGTTGTTTTCTTGGTTTCTGCAGTTGCTTCAACGGTCTCTAGTCTTAAACTCACAGTGGATATGGGTGATGATTCTGACGAAATATTTGTTGGTGATGTCGATGTTACAACATATTCTTCTGAAGTAACTGCGGATAGTGGATCACTTCTACCAGTTGTATTGACAGTTTTGTCTTCAAAAGTCCCAGTTGTGTCGCGGGTCATTTCTTCTGAGCTACTGGTTGTTATTGTAGTTACGATATCAAACTTGTCAGTTGATTGAGATTCCTCAAATATTCCACTGGATGATTCCCTGGTTTCTGCAATCTCTTCAACAGTCTCTAGTCCCAAACTCCTTGTGGATATGGGTGATGGTTCTGACGAAATATTTTTTGGTGATGTCGATGTTACAACATATTCTTCTGAAGTAACTGCAGATGGTGACTTACTTCTTTTGGTTGTGATGACAGTTTTGTCATCAAAAGTCCCAGTTGTGTCGCGGGTTATTTCTTCTGAGATACTGTTTGTTATTGTAGTTTCGATATCAAACTTGTCAGTTGATTTAGATTTCTCAAATATTTCACTGGTTGGTTCCTTGGTTTCTGCAGTTGCTTCAACGGTCTCTAGTCCCAAACTCACAGTGGATATGGGTGATGATTCAGACGAAATATTTGTTGGTGATGTCGATGTTACAACATATTCCTTTGAAGTAACTGCAGATGGTGACTTACTACTTTCGGTTGTGATGACAGTTTTGTCATCAAAAGTCCCAGTTGTGTCGCGGGTTATTTCTTCTGAGATACTGTCTGTTATTGTTGTTTTAATATCAAATTTGTCAGTTGATTTAGATTCCTCAAATATTTCACTGGTTGGTTTCTTGGTTTCTGCAGTTGCTTCAACAGTCTCTAGTCCTGAACTCACATTGGATATGGATGATAATTCTGATGAAATATTTGTAGGTGATGTCGATGTTACAACATATTTTTCTGAGGTAACCGAGGATGGTGGCTCACTTTTTTCAGTTGTGATGCCAGTTTTGTCTTCAAAAGTCATATTTTTGTCCCGGGTTATTTCTTCTGAACTACTTGTTATTGTTGATTTGATATCAAATTTGTCAGTTGATTTAGATTCCGCAAATGTTTCACTGGTTGGTTGCTTGGTTTCTCCAGTTGCTTCAACAGTCTCTAGTCCCAAACTCACAGTGGATATTGATGATAATTCTGACGAAATCTTTTTTGGTAATGTCGATGTTGAAACATATTCTTCTGAAGTAACTGACGATATTGACTCACTACTTCCAGTTGTAATGACAGTTTTGTCTTCAATAGTCCCAGTTGTGTTTCGGGTGATTTCTTCTGAGCTACTGGTTGTTATTGTAGTATTGATATCAAATTTGTCAGTAGATTCAGATTCCTCGAATATTTCACTGGTTGGTTCCTTGGTTTCTGCAATTGCTTCAAAAGTCTCTAGTCCCAAACTCACAGTGGATATGTGTGATAATTCTGACGAAATGTTTGTTGGTGATGTTGATGTTACAACATATTCTTCTGAAGTAACTGCGGATGTCGACTCACTACTTTCAGTTGTGATGAGAGTTTTGTCTCGGGTTATTTCTTCTGAGCTGCTGGTTGTTATTGTGGTTTTAATTTCAAATTTGTCAGTTGATCTAGATTCCTCAAATATTTCATTGGGTGGTTCTTTGGTTTCTGCAGTTGCTTCAACAGTCTCTAGTCCCAGACTCACAGTGGATATGGATGATGATTCTGACGAAATATTTGTTGCTGATGTCGATGTTACAACATATTCTTCTGAAGTGACTGCGGATAGTGACTCACCACTTTCAGTTGTAAGGACAGTTTTGTCTTCAAAAGTCCCAGTTCTGTCGCAGGTTATCTCTTCTGAGCTATTGGTTGTTATTGTAGTTCTGATATCAAACTTGTCAGTTGATTTAGATTCCTCAAATATTTCACCGGCTGCTTCCCTGGTTTCTTCAGTTGCTTTAACATTCTCTAGTCCTAAGCTCACAGTGGATATGGGTGAAAATTCTGACAAAATATTTGTTGGTGATGTCGATGTAACAACATATTCTTCTGAAGTAACTGCAGTTGGTGACTCACTACTTCCAGTTGTTATGAAAGTTTTGTCTTCAAAAGTCCCAGTTGTGTCGCGGGTCATTTCTTCTGGGCTACTGGTTGTTATTGTAGTTTTGATATCAAATTTGTCAGTTGATCTAGATTCCTCAAATATTTCATTAGCTGGTTCCCTGGTTTCTGCAGTTGCTTCAACAGTCTCTAGTCCCAAACTCACAGTGGATATGGATGATAATTTTGACGAAATATTTGTTGGTGATGTCGATGTTACAACATATTCTCCTGAAGTTACTGCGGATAGTGACTAACTACTTTCAGTTGTAAGGACAGTTTTGTCTTCAAAAGAACCAGTTGTGTCTCGAATTATTTCTTCTGAGCTTTTGGTTGTTATTGTAGTTTTAATATCAATTTTGTCAGTTGATCTAGATTCCTCGAATATTTCACTGGGTGGTTCCTTGGTTTCTGCAGTTGCTTCAACAGTCTCTAGTCCCAAACTCACATTGGATATGGGTGATAATTCTGACGAAATGTTTGTTGGTGATGTCGATGTTACAAAATATTCTTTCGAGGTAACTGCGGATGGTGACTCACTACTTCCAGTCGTAATGACAGTTTTGTCTTCAAAAGTCCCAGCTGTGTCGCGGGTCATTTCTTCTGAGCTACTGGTTGTTATTGTGGTTTCGATATTGGTTGATTTAGATTTCTCATATATTCCACTGGTTGGTTCCTTGGTTTCTGCAGTCTCTTCAACAGTCTCTAGTCCCAAGAAAGTGGTCATTTCTTCTGAGCTACTGGTTGTTATTGTGGTTTTGATATTAAACTTGTCGGTTGATTTAGATTTCTCATATATTCCACTGTTTGGTTCCTTGGTTTCTGCAGTCTCTTCAACAGTCTCTAGTCCCAAACTCACAGTGGATATGGGTGAAAATTCTGACAAAATATCTGTTGGTGATGTCGATGTAAAAACATATTCTTCTGAAGTTACTGCAGATGGTGACTCACTACTTCCAGTTGTTATGACAGTTTTGTCTTCAAAAGTCCCAGTTGTGTCGCGGGTCATTTCTTCTGAGCTACTGGTTGTAATTGTAGTTTTGATATCAAATTTGTCAGTAGATTTAAATTCCTCAAATATTTCACCGGTTGGTTCCTTGATTTCTGCAGTTGCTTCAACAGTCTCTAGTCCCAAACTAACAATGGATATGGATGATAATTCTGAAGAATTGTTTGTTGGTGATGTCGATGTTACAACATATTTTTCTGAAGTAACAGCGGATGGTGAACCAGTATTTCCAGTTGACTCACTACTTTCGGTTGTAATGACAGTTTTGTCTTCTAAAGTCCAAGTTGTGTCGCGGGTTATTTCTTCTGAGCTATTGGTTGTTATTGTAGTTTCGATATCAAACTTGTCAGTTGATTTAGATTCCTCAAATATTTCACTGGTTGGTGCTTTGGTTTCTGCAGTCTCTTCCACAGTCTCCAGTCCCAAACTCACAGTGGATATGGGTGATAATTCTGACGAAATATTTTTTGGTGACGTCGATTTAACAACATATTTTTCTGAAGTAACTGCGGATATTGAATCACTACTTTCAGTTGTAGGGACAGTTTTGTCTTTAAAAGTCATAGTTGCGTCTCGGGTTATTTCTTCTGAGCTACTGGTTGTTATAGTAGTTTTATCAAATTTCTCAGTTGATCTAGATTCCTCAAATATTTCACTGGTTGGTTCCTTGATTTCTGCAGTTGATTCAACAGTCTCCAGTCCCAAACTCACAGTGTATATGGGCGATAATTCTGACGAAAAATTTGTTGGTGATGTCGATGTTACAACATATTCTTCTGAAGTAACTGCTGATGGTGACTCATCACTTTCAGTTGTAGTGACAGTTTTGTTTTCAAAAGTCCCATTTTTGTCTCGGGTTATTTCTTCTGAGCTACTGGTTGGTAATGTAGTTTTCATATCAAATTTGTCAGTTGAATCAGATTCCCCAAATATTTTACTGGTTGGTTCCTTGGTTTCTGCGGTTGCTTCAACAGTCTCCAGTCCCAAACTCACAGTGGATATGGGTGATAATTCTGACGGAATATTTGTTGGTGATGTCGATGTTACAACATATTCTTCTGAAGTAACTGCGGATGGTGACTCACTACTTTCAGTTGTGATGACTGTTTTCTCTTCAAGAGTCCCAGTTGTTTTTCGGGTTAATTCTTCCGAGCTACTGGTTGGTGATGTAGTTTTGATATCAAATTTGTCAGTTGAATCAGATTCCCCAAATATTTTACTGGTTGGTTCCTTGGCTTCCGCAGTTGCTTCAACAGTCTCCAGTCCCAAACTCACAGTGGATATGGGTGATAATTCTGACGAAATATTTGTTGGTGATGTCGATGTTACAACATATTCTTCTAAGGTGACTGCTGATGGTGACTCATCACTTTCAGTTGTAGCGACAGTTTTGTTTTCAAACGTCCCGGTTTTGTCTCGGGTTATTTCTTCTGAGCTACTGGTTGTTATTGTAGTTTTGATATCAAATTTGTCAGTAGATTTAGATTCCTCGGATATTTCACTGGTTGGTTCCTTGGTATCTGCAGTGGCTTCAACAGTCTCTAGTCCCAAACTCACAGTGGATATGGGTGATAATTCTGACAAGAGATTTGTTGGTGAGGTCGATGTAACAACATATTCTTCTGAAGTAACTGCGGATGGTGACTCACTACTTTCAGTTGTAGTGACAGTTTTGTCTTCAGAAGTCCCAAATGTGTCTCGGGTAATTTCTTCTGAGCTACTGGTTGTCATTGTAGTTTTGATATCAAATTTGTCAGTTGATTTAGATTCCACGAATATTTCACTGGTTGGTTCCTTGATTTCTGCAGTAACTTCAACAGTCTCTAGTTCCAAACTCACAGTGGATATGGGTGATAATTCTGACGAAATATTTGTTGGTGATTTCGATGTTATAACATATTCTTCTGAAGTAACTGGGGATGATGACACACTACTTCCAGTTGTAATGTCAGTTTTATCTTCAGAGGTCCCAGTTGTGTCTCGGGTTATTTCTTCTGAGCTACTGGTTGTTATTGTAGTTTTGATATCAAATTTGTCAGTAGATTCAGATTCCTCAAATATTTCAATGTTTGGTTCCTTGATTTCTGCAGTTGCTCCAACAGTCTCTAGTCCCAAACTAACAGTGGATATGGATGATGATTCTGACGAAATGTTTGCTGGTGATGTCGATGTTACAACAAATTCTCCTGGAGTGATGGCAGATGGTGACTCACTACTTTCAGTTTTTATGATGGTTTTGTCTTCAAAAGTCCCAGTTGTGTCTCGAGTTATTTCTTCTAAGCCACTGGTTGTTATTGTTGATTTGATATCAAATTTGTCAGTTGATTTAGATTCGCCAAATATTTCATTGGTTGGTTCCTTGGTTTCTGCAGTTGCTTCAACAGTCTCCAGTTCCAAACTCACAGTGGATATGGCTGATGATTCTGACGAAATCTTTGTTGGTGATGTCAATGTTGAGACATATTTTTCTGAAGTTACTGCGTATGGTGACTCACTTCTCTCAGTTGTAATGACGGTTTTGTTTTCAAATGTTCCAGTTGTGTCTCGGGTTACTTCTGAGCTACTTGTTGTTATTTTAGTTTTGATATCAAATTTGTCAGTTGATTGTGATTCCTCAAATGTTTCACTTGTTGGTTTCTTGGTTTCTGCAGTTGCTGACGAAATCTTTGTGGGCGATGTCAATGTTACATTATATTCTTCTGAAGTAATTGCGGATGGTGACTTACTACTTCCAGTTGTTATGACAGTTTGGTATTCAAATGTCATAGTTGTGTCCCGGGTTATTTTTTCTGAGCTTCTTGTTGTTAATGTGGTTTTGATATCAAAATTGTCAGTTGATTTAGATTTTTCAAATGTTTCACTGGTTGGTCCCTTGGTTCCTGCAGTTGCTTCAACAGTCTCTAGTCCCAAACTCACAGTGGATATGGGTGACAATTCTGGCGAAATCTTTGTTGGTGATGTCGATGTTAAAACATTTTCTTCTGAAGTAACCGCGGATGGTGACCCACTCCTTCCAGTTGTTATCACAGTTTTGTCTTCAAATGTCCCAGTTGTTTCTCTTGTTATTTCCTCTGAGCTACCTGTTGTTATTATAGTTTTGATATCAAATTTGTCAGTTGATCTAGATTCCTCACATGTTTCACTGGTTGGTTGCTCGAATTCTGCAGTTACTTCAACACTCTCTAGTCCCAAACTCACAGTGGATATGGGTGATAATTCTGACGAGATCTTTGTTGGTGATGTCGATGTTAAAACATATCTAGTGACCGCGGATGGTGACTTACCACTTTCAAAAGTCCCAGTTGTGTCGCGGGTTATTTCTTCTGAGATACTGTCTGTTATTGTTGTTTCGATATCAAACTTGTCAGTTGATTTAGATTTCTCAAATATTTCACTGGTTGTTTTCTTGGTTTCTGCAGTTGCTTCAACGGTCTCTAGTCTCAAACTCACAGTGGATATGGGTGATGATTCTGACGAAATATTTGTTGGTGATGTCGATGTTACAATATATTCTTCTGAAGTAACTGCGGATAGTGGATCACTTCTACCAGTTGTATTGACAGTTTTGTCTTCAAAAGTCCCAGTTGTGTCGCGGGTCATTTCTTCTGAGCTACTGGTTGTTATTGTAGTTTCGATATCAAACTTGTCAGTTGATTGAGATTCCTCAAATATTCCACTGGTTGATTCCCTGGTTTCTGCAATCTCTTCAACAGTCTCTAGTCCCAAACTCCCTGTGGATATGGGTGATGGTTCTGACGAAATATTTGTTGGTGATGTCGATGTTACAACATATTCTTTTGAAGTAACTGCAGATGGTGACTTACTACTTTCGGTTGTGATGACAGTTTTGTCATCAAAAGTCCCAGTTGTGTCGTGGGTTATTTCTTCTGAGATACTGTCTGTTATTGTAGTTTCGATATCAAACTTGTCAGTTGATTCAGATTTCTCAAATATTTCACTGGTTGTTTTCTTGGTTTCTGCAGTTGCTTCAACGGTCTCTAGTCCCAAAATCACAGTGGATATGGGTGATGATTCAGACGAAATATTTGTTGGTGATGTCGATGTTACAACATATTCTTTTGAAGTAACTGCAGGTGGTGACTTACTACTTTCGGTTGTGATGACAGTTTTGTCATCAAAAGTCCCAGTTGTGTCGCGGGTTATTTCTTCTGAGATACTGTCTGTTATTGTTGTTTCGATATCAAACTTGTCAGTTGATTTAGATTCGTCAAATATTTCACTGGTGGGTTCCTTGGTTTCTGCAGTTGCTTCAACAGTCTCTAGTAACAAACTAACAGTGGAAATGGATGATAATTCTGACAAAATGTTTATTGGTGATGTCGATGTTGCAAAATATTTTTTCGAAGTAACTGCGGATGGTAACTCACTACTTTCAGTAGTAATGACAGTTTTGTCTTCAAAAGTCCCAGTCGTGTCTCGTGTTATTTCTTCTGAGCTACTGATTGTTATTGTAGTTCTGATATCAAATTTGTCATTAGATTTAGATTCCTCAAATATTTCACTGGCTGGTTCCTTGGTTTCTGCAGTTGCTTCAACGGTCTCTAGTCCCAAACTAACAGTGGATATGGGTGATGATTCAGACGAAATATTTGTTGGTGATGTCGATGTTACAACATATTCTTTTGAAGTAACTGCAGATGGTGACTTACTACTTTCGGTTGTGATGACAGTTTTGTCATCAAAAGTCCCAGTTGTGTCGCGGGTTATTTCTTCTGAGATACTGTCTGTTATTGTTGTTTCGATATCAAACTTGTCAGTTGATTTAGATTTCTCAAATATTTCACTGGTTGTTTTCTTGGTTTCTGCAGTTGCTTCAACGGTCTCTAGTCTTAAACTCACAGTGGATATGGGTGATGATTCTGACGAAATATTTGTTGGTGATGTCGATGTTACAACATATTCTTCTGAAGTAACTGCGGATAGTGGATCACTTCTACCAGTTGTATTGACAGTTTTGTCTTCAAAAGTCCCAGTTGTGTCGCGGGTCATTTCTTCTGAGCTACTGGTTGTTATTGTAGTTTCGATATCAAACTTGTCAGTTGATTGAGATTCCTCAAATATTCCACTGGTTGATTCCCTGGTTTCTGCAATCTCTTCAACAGTCTCTAGTCCCAAACTCCCTGTGGATATGGGTGATGGTTCTGACGAAATATTTGTTGGTGATGTCGATGTTACAACATATTCTTTTGAAGTAACTGCAGATGGTGACTTACTACTTTCGGTTGTGATGACAGTTTTGTCATCAAAAGTCCCAGTTGTGTCGTGGGTTATTTCTTCTGAGATACTGTCTGTTAGTGTAGTTTCGATATCAAACTTGTCAGTTGATTCAGATTTCTCAAATATTTCACTGGTTGTTTTCTTGGTTTCTGCAGTTGCTTCAACGGTCTCTAGTCACAAACTCACAGTGGATATGGGTGATGATTCAGACGAAATATTTGTTGGTGATGTCGATGTTACAACATATTCTTTTGAAGTAACTGCAGGTGGTGACTTACTACTTTCGGTTGTGATGACAGTTTTGTCATCAAAAGTCCCAGTTGTGTCGCGGGTTATTTCTTCTGAGATACTGTCTGTTATTGTAGTTTCGATATCAAACTTGTCAGTTGATTTAGATTCGTCAAATATTTCACTGGTTGGTTTTTTGGTTTCTGCAGTTGCTTCAACAGTCTCTAGTCCCAAACTCACAGTGGATATGTGTGATAATTTTGACGAAATATTTGTTGGTGATGTTGATGTTACAACATATTCTTCTGAAGTAACTGTGGATGGTGACTGACTACTTTCAGTTGTGATGAGAGTTTTGTCTTTAAATGTTTCAGTTTTTTCTTGGGATATTTCATCTGAGCTTCTGGTTGTTATTGTGGTTTTAATATCAAATTTGTCAGTTGATTTAGATTCCTCAAATATTTCACCGGTTGGTTTTTTGGTTTTTGCAGTTGCTTCAACAATCTCTGGTCCTGAACTCACATTGGATATGGTTGATGATTCTGAAGAAATGTTTGCTGGTGATGTCGATGTTACAACATATTCTTCTGAAGTAACTGCGGATGTCGACTCACTACTTTCAGTTGTGATGAGAGTTTTGTCTCGGGTTATTTCTTCTGAGCTGCTGGTTGTTATTGTGGTTTTAATTTCAAATTTGTCAGTTGATCTAGATTCCTCAAATATTTCATTGGGTGGTTCTTTGGTTTCTGCAGTTGCTTCAACTGTCTCTAGTCCCAAACTCACAGTGGATATGGATGATGATTCTGACGAAATATTTGTTGGTGATGTCGATGTTACAACATATTCTTCTGAAGTGACTGCGGATAGTGACTCACTACTTTCAGTTGTAAGGACAGTTTTGTCTTCAAAAGTCCCAGTTCTGTCGCGGGTTATCTCTTTTGAGCTATTGGTTGTTATTGTAGTTCTGATATGAAACTTGTCAGTTGATTGAGATTCCTCAAATATTTCACTGGCTGCTTCCCTGGTTTCTTCAGTTGCTTCAACATTCTCTAGTCCCAAACTCACAGTTGATATGGATGATAATTTTGACGAAATATTTGTTGGTGATGTCGATGTTACAACATATTCTCCTGAAGTGACTGCGGATAGTGACTCACTACTTTCAGTTGTGATGGGAGTTTTGTCTCGGGTTATTTCTTCTGAGCTGCTGGTTATTATTGTAGTTTTAATATCAAATTTGTCAGTTGATTTGGATTTCTCAAATATATCACTGGTTGGTCCCTTGGTTTTTGCAGTTGCTTCAACAGTCTCTAGTCCTAAACTCACAGTGGATATGGGTAAAAATTCTGACAAAATATTTGTTGGTGATGTCGATGTAACAACATATTCTTCTGAAGTAACTGCAGTTGGTGACTCACTACTTCCAGTTGTTATGAAAGTTTTGTCTTCAAAAGTCCCAGTTGTGTCGCGGGTCATTTCTTCTGGGCTACTGGTTGTTATTGTAGTTTTGATATCAAATTTGTCAGTTGATCTAGATTCCTCAAATATTTCATTGGCTGGTTCCCTGGTTTCTGCAGTTGCTTCAACAGTCTCTAGTCCCAAACTCACAGTGGATATGGATGTTAATTTTGACGAAATATTTGTTGGTGATGTCGATGTTACAACATATTCTCCTGAAGTTATTGCGGATAGTGACTCACTACTTTCAGTTGTAAGGACAGTTTTGTCTTCAAAAGTACCAGTTGTGTCTCGAGTTATTTCTTCTAAGCTTTTGGTTGTTATTGTAGTTTTAATATCAATTTTGTCAGTTGACCTAGATCCCTCAAATATTTCACTGGGTGGTTCCTTGGTTTCTGCAGTTTCTTCAACAGTCTCTAGTCCCAAACTCACATTGGATATGGGTGATAATTCTGACGAAATGTTTGTTGGTGATGTCGATGTTACAAAATATTCTTTCGAGGAAACTGCGGATGGTGACTCACTAGTTCCAGTTGTAATGACAGTTTTGTCTTCAAAATTCCCAGCTGTGTCGCGGGTCATTTCTTCTGAGCTACTGGTTGTTATTGTGGTTTTGATATTAAACTTGTCGGTTGATTTAGATTTCTCATATATTCCACTGTTTGGTTCCTTGGTTTCTGCAGTCTCTTCAACAGTCTCTAGTCCCAAACTCACAGTGGATATGGGTGAAAATTCTGACAAAATATCTGTTGGTGATGTCGATGTAAAAACATATTCTTCTGAAGTTACTGCAGATGGTGACTCACTACTTCCAGTTGTTATGACAGTTTTGTCTTCAAAAGTCCCAGTTGTGTCGCGGGTCATTTCTTCTGAGCTACTGGTTGTAATTGTAGTTTTGATATCAAATTTGTCAGGAGATTCAAATTCCTCAAATATTTCACCGGTTGGTTCCTTGATTTCTGCAGTTGCTTCAACAGTCTCTAGTCCCAAACTAACAATGGATATGGATGATAATTCTGAAGAATTGTTTGTTGGTGATGTCGATGTTACAACATATTTTTCTGAAGTAACAGCGGATGGTGAACCAGTATTTCCAGTTGACTCACTATTTTCGGTTGTAATGACAGTTTTGTCTTCTAAAGTCCAAGTTGTGTCGCGGGTTATTTCTTCTGAGCTATTGGTTGTTATTGTAGTTTCGATATCAAACTTGTCAGTTGATTTAGATTCCTCAAATATTTCACTGGTTGGTGCTTTGGTTTCTGCAGTCTCTTCCACAGTCTCCAGTCCCAAACTTACAGTGGATATGGGTGATAATTCTGACGAAATATTTTTTGGTGACGTCGATTTAACAACATATTTTTCTGAAGTAACTGCGGATATTGAATCACTACTTTCAGTTGTAGGGACAGTTTTGTCTTTAAAAGTCATAGTTGCGTCTCGGGTTATTTCTTCTGAGCTACTGGTTGTTATAGTAGTTTTATCAAATTTCTCAGTTGATCTAGATTCCTCAAATATTTCACTGGTTGGTTCCTTGATTTCTGCAGTTGATTCAACAGTCTCCAGTCCCAAACTCACAGTGTATATGGGCGATAATTCTGACGAAAAATTTGTTGGTGATGTCGATGTTACAACATATTCTTCTGAAGTAACTGCTGATGGTGACTCATCACTTTCAGTTGTAGTGACAGTTTTGTTTTCAAAAGTCCCATTTTTGTCTCGGGTTATTTCTTCTGAGCTACTGGTTGGTAAAGTAGTTTTCATATCAAATTTGTCAGTTGAATCAGATTCCCCAAATATTTTACTGGTTGGTTCCTTGGTTTCTGCGGTTGCTTCAACAGTCTCCAGTCCCAAACTCACAGTGGATATGGGTGATAATTCTGACGGAATATTTGTTGGTGATGTCGATGTTACAACATATTCTTCTGAAGTAACTGCGGATGGTGACTCACTACTTTCAGTTGTGATGACTGTTTTCTCTTCAAGAGTCCCAGTTGTTTTTCGGGTTAATTCTTCCGAGCTACTGGTTGGTGATGTAGTTTTGATATCAAATTTGTCAGTTGAATCAGATTCCCCAAATATTTTACTGGTTGGTTCCTTGGCTTCTGCAGTTGCTTCAACAGTCTCCAGTCCCAAACTCACAGTGGATATGGGTGATAATTCTGACGAAATATTTGTTGGTGATGTCGATGTTACAACATATTCTTCTAAGGTGACTGCTGATGGTGACTCATCACTTTCAGTTGTAGCGACAGTTTTGTTTTCAAACGTCCCGGTTTTGTCTCGGGTTATTTCTTCTGAGCTACTGGTTGTTATTGTAGTTTTGATATCAAATTTGTCAGTAGATTTAGATTCCTCGGATATTTCACTGGTTGGTTCCTTGGTATCTGCAGTGGCTTCAACAGTCTCTAGTCCCAAACTCACAGTGGATATGGGTGATAATTCTGACAAGAGATTTGTTGGTGAGGTCGATGTAACAACATATTCTTCTGAAGTAACTGCGGATGGTGACTCACTACTTTCAGTTGTAGTGACAGTTTTGTCTTCAGAAGTCCCAAATGTGTCTCGGGTAATTTCTTCTGAGCTACTGGTTGTCATTGTAGTTTTGATATCAAATTTGTCAGTTGATTTAGATTCCACGAATATTTCACTGGTTGGTTCCTTGATTTCTGCAGTAACTTCAACAGTCTCTAGTTCCAAACTCACAGTGGATATGGGTGATAATTCTGACGAAATATTTGTTGGTGATTTCGATGTTATAACATATTCTTCTGAAGTAACTGGGGATGGTGACACACTACTTCCAGTTGTAATGTCAGTTTTATCTTCAGAGGTCCCAGTTGTGTCTCGGGTTATTTCTTCTGAGCTACTGGTTGTTATTGTAGTTTTGATATCAAATTTGTCAGTAGATTCAGATTCCTCAAATATTTCAATGTTTGGTTCCTTGATTTCTGCAGTTGCTCCAACAGTCTCTAGTCCCAAACTAACAGTGGATATGGATGATGATTCTGACGAAATGTTTGCTGGTGATGTCGATGTTACAACAAATTCTCCTGGAGTGATGGCAGATGGTGACTCACTACTTTCAGTTTTTATGATGGTTTTGTCTTCAAAAGTCCCAGTTGTGTCTCGAGTTATTTCTTCTAAGCCACTGGTTGTTATTGTTGATTTGATATCAAATTTGTCAGTTGATTTAGATTCGCCAAATATTTCATTGGTTGGTTCCTTGGTTTCTGCAGTTGCTTCAACAGTCTCCAGTTCCAAACTCACAGTGGATATGGGTGATGATTCTGACGAAATCTTTGTTGGTGATGTCAATGTTGAGACATATTTTTCTGAAGTTACTGCGTATGGTGACTCACTTCTCTCAGTTGTAATGACGGTTTTGTTTTCAAATGTTCCAGTTGTGTCTCGGGTTACTTCTGAGCTACTTGTTGTTATTTTAGTTTTGATATCAAATTTGTCAGTTGATTGTGATTCCTCAAATGATTCACTTGTTGGTTTCTTGGTTTCTGCAGTTGCTGACGAAATCTTTGTGGGCGATGTCAATGTTACATTATATTCTTCTGAAGTAATTGCGGATGGTGACTTACTACTTCCAGTTGTTATGACAGTTTGGTATTCAAATGTCATAGTTGTGTCCCGGGTTATTTTTTCTGAGCTTCTTGTTGTTAATGTGGTTTTGATATCAAAATTGTCAGTTGATTTAGATTTTTCAAATGTTTCACTGGTTGGTCCCTTGGTTCCTGCAGTTGCTTCAACAGTCTCTAGTCCCAAACTCACAGTGGATATGGGTGACAATTCTGGCGAAATCTTTGTTGGTGATGTCGATGTTAAAACATTTTCTTCTGAAGTAACTGCGGATGGTGACCCACTCCTTCCAGTTGTTATCACAGTTTTGTCTTCAAATGTCCCAGTTGTTTCTCTTGTTATTTCCTCTGAGCTACCTGTTGTTATTATAGTTTTGATATCAAATTTGTCAGTTGATCTAGATTCCTCACATGTTTCACTGGTTGGTTGCTCGAATTCTGCTGTTACTTCAACACTCTCTAGTCCCAAACTCACAGTGGATATGGGTGATAATTCTGACGAGATCTTTGTTGGTGATGTCGATGTTGAAACATATTCTTCTGAAGTATCTGCCGATGGTGACTCACTACTTTCAGTTGAAATGACAGTTTTGTCTTCCAATGTCCCAGTTGGGTTCCGGGTTACTTGTGAGCTATTTGTTGTTATTGTTGTTTTGTTATCAAGATTGTCAGTTGATTTAGATTCCTCAAATGTTTCACTGGTTAGTTGATCGGTTTCTGCAGTTGCTTCAACAGTTTCTAGTTCCAAACTCAAAGTGGATATGGCTGATATCTTTGGCGAAATCTTCGTTGGTGATGTTGATGTGAAAATATATTCTTTTGAAGTAACTGCGGATGATAACTCACTACTTTCAGTTGTGATCACTGTTTTATCTTCAAATGTCCCAGTTGTGTCTGAGGTTATTTCTTTTGAGCTACTTGTTATTGTAGTTTAGATTTCAAATTTATCAGTTGATTTAGATTCCTTGAATGTTCCACTGGTTGTTTCCTTGGTCTCTGCAGTTGCTTCAACAGTCTCTAGTCCCAAATTCTCAGTGCATATAGTGGATGATAATTCTAAAGAATTCTTTGTCTGTGATGTTGATGTTGAAACATAGTCTTCTGAAGTAACTTCGGATGATGACCTTTCAGTTGTTATGACTGTTTTGTATTCCAATGTCCCAGTTGTGTCGCGGGTTAATTCTTCTGAGCTACTTGTTATTGTAGTTTTGATTTCAAATTTATCAGTTGATTTAGATTCCTTAAATGTTTCACTGGTTGTTTCCTCGGTCTCTTTAGTTGCTTCAACAGTCTCTAGTCCCAAATTCTCAGTGGATATAGTGGTTATCGATGATAATTCTGAAGAATTCTTTGTCTGTGATGTTGATGTTAAAACATAGTCTTCTGAAGTAACTTCGGATGATGACCTTTCAGTTGTTATGACTGTTTTGTCTTCAGATGTCCCAGTTGTGTCGCGGATTATTTCTTCTGAGCTACTTGTTGTTATTGTAGTTTTGATATCAAATTTGTCAGTTGATTTAGATTGCCCAAATTTTTCACTGGTTAGTTCCTCGGTTTCTGCAGTTGCTTTGATAGTCTCTAGTCCCAAACTCACAGTGGATATGAGTGATAGTTCTGACGAAATCTTTGTTGGTGATGTCGATGTTAAAACATATCTAGTGACCGCGGATGGTGACTTACCACTTTCAGTTGTAATCACAGTTTTGTCTTCAAATGTCATAGTTGTGTCTTGGGTTATTTCTTCAGAGCTACTTGTTGTTATTGTTGTTTTGATTTCAAATTTCTCAGTTGATTTAGATTCCTCAAATATTTCCCTGGTTAGTTGCTCGGTTTCTGCAGTTGGTTCAACAGTCCCTTGTCCCAAACCCACAGTGGATATGGTTTTGTTTTCAGAAGTCACAGTTATGTCATGGGTTACTTCTGCCAAGGTACTTGTTGACAACGTGGATTCCATTTTCTCGGATTTGGTTACAGAAGATTCTTTTGTCCAGTTTCTTGTTGTCATATAGAAATCGCTGGTTTCTTCAGTTCTCAGGGTTGATTCTGGTATGAGGTCTATGCTTTTTGTAGTTGTGGTGATTTTGGTCACAAAAAAAGGTACGGGTGAGGATTTGGTCGAAGTTGTTGGCGTGGGGTGTGTTTTACTTGAGTTTTCAGTGTATCTAGTTGTTTCTTGCGTTGTCGAATGTTTAGTGAGTGGTACTACTTTTGGAAATATCCTGAAAATGTGTTGAACAATCGCAAATCAGTCAGAGCCAATTAGCAATTCTGCTTTTGCAGTTTGCAAACTCAACTGCTCGACACTCGAACTTATACATGCACATTTTTCAGTAAAATTCAAAGTCCAAAATCATAAACGAGAATAGAAATACATATTTTAATGCGGTTTGCAGATTTGTAAAGCTAGAAACAAAGAATCATGATATCTAGGGTGATACATGGTCATGTGAAAAATCGAAATTTTCGAGAGTTTGCCATTCCAGTGAGCATTGAATTCAGGCGGTAAAATATGGTTTGTTAATATAGAAATGTTAATATCTCCAGAACACAGCTTCAGACGTTTTTGTCAGTTCTTGAATGCAAGCGCGTTTTCTTTAGATACGCTAACAGACATCAATGTGATTGTGAGGTAGCAAAATCTTCGAAACGCTTTAACTCTGCAATAGATTGACGGATTTTTACGGTTTATGCACTAATTCAGAGGATCAAAATAAAGTTTTTTCTTGTAAATCGATAAGGCACTAACACTCATGGTCAGATAAATAGCACAACACAAGAATGTGATAAAACTTTGAGACAATAAAGAATTATTGATGCATTCAACAACTTCAATCCATTTCTCAGCTCACGATTCAAGGAGAGTTTTTCAAAAAAATGTTACACTCTTTTTATTGCGTAATAAATATGTTAAAAGTGAAACTTTTTTTGTGTAACTTTTGATAAAAATGACTAGCAACAATCGAAAATTTCACAATCACTGAACAAAGGACAGTGTAGCTGTGGAATTTTATACATCGCAACAATGACTATTTTTCTACTGGATGTTATGATTTTCCGTTCAATTTTTATCAAGAAAGGTGACTTGATTAATTCTTCTTCGATGAGTCGTTTCGAATTTACATACAAAAAATCAAAATCATTTTTCTTAATATTATCATTTTTTAACAAAACGTTTGCGGACACATGTTCATCCACAAAAAGTTATTATCCTACACTCTATTGACTTTGTAGAAAATGCGCATTTTTTCAGACTCACCCTGTGAATATTCCATTCTTGAAATATACAAAAATTAAGATCAATAAAAAATCCATTTATTTGCATAGCGTAAAACTGGAGGTAATAGGTCTTTTCGTAGAGGAATCACAAACCAGTTAGTTTTTTATCGATTTGTCATTGTCAGTAAGAAATAAACTGCTTGACAATCGATCTTATACATGCACATTTTTTGGTTAAATTCAAAGTCCAAAATTTTCAACAAGAATAGAGATATTTCATTGGAATTTGCGGATTTTCAGAGCTAGTTTCACCCGGATTAAGCAGGATGGATATCTCTTGGAAAGAAAGAATCGTTATATACAGGGTTATTCATGGAGTCATGCAAAAAACAAAATTTTTGTTAGTGCGCAATTCCAGTGAGCAATAAATCGAGGCGATACAATATTGTTTGTTTCTTATAGTAATGTCAATATCTCCAGACATTTTTGTCAGTTTTTGAATTCAAGCCCGTTGTCATAGATACACTAAGAATCATCAGGGAGAGAGAGCAAAATGTTTGAAATACTATAAATGGATTAACGGATCTCTATAGTTTTTGCAGAACTGGAGACCAAAATGAACATTTTTTCACGATAATGCACTTTAACTTATGGTCAGATAAATAGCACATGCCTACATGCCTATAATTTGATAAAACTTTGATACGGCATCAGTTAGCAAAGAAGTATTGGTACATTGAAAAACTTCGATCCATCTTATCACGGAAACTGGTGATGATTATGTTTAAAAAAAGATGTCAACAATAAAACTTTTTTTCTTTGTAACTTTTGATAAAAATGGCTAGTACTTTTCGAAAGATAGGCAAAATTCATGCAATTCCACAATCACTCACTGAACAAATAAAGCGTCAGATAACGACATATTTTGCTGACTGATTTTCTCGCTTCAGGAATTTTAACTACTGAAAAATATGCCAGTGTCGACTACAAAAAATGAGATTCAAGCGACCGCAAGTGTGCATGGCATACCAAAAATCTCTTCGCAATATTGTCCAACCTGTATATTTTTCTCAACGTCTGATCTGCTCATGGGAAATTTTTGTGGGTTTCCTAATGATATCATAATTCATTCTGTTGATTGGCATAGGCAAAAAAATTCATCAGCAACCAAGTATTTTTTCACAAGATGGCGCCCTCATTTCAACAATATAAATTTGTGCAAACCTTATGAGACTGTTTTTTTACTCTTAGTTTGTTATATTATTTTAATGTGTTGAAATGCCATACACGGGAGAATTAAAAAAAAATAACTTTTTTTGCAGAAGGAGAAACCTTTTTTTTCAAAAATGCCATGCACACTTGCTGTCGCTAAATTTTCATTTTTTGAGCTCAACAATAATATTATTTTCAGTGGTTAAAATCCCAGCGACAAGAAAATTAGTCAGCAAAATATGTCGTTATCTGACGGTCTATAACATGTATCCGGAAATGCTCCGTTACAGAGTTAAACTACTCCAATTTTTGTTTTTCCTGAATAATGAAATTTTTCTTTCTGATCTTGTCATGCGAAATTTGATTTTGATCTTTATATGGCCCTAACTTGTAGAGGGCGCCATCCACACTACGTATTCGTAAAAAACAGATTATTTGTCATTTTCACTCAAATAAAGTATACTTGTCAAAAGTCGCTATGGGCAACCATTTTAGAGATATTTGGATTTGAAATGATGTGATTTTGAATTTATAGCTAAGGTAACCTGCTATCAGTTAAACAATATTTCGTATGAATGACTACTCCAAATTTGTAGTAAAAAGGTAAAATTCTAATAGTGTTTCGAGTTAACAACAACTCTTATCCAAATATTATTAAGACAAAAAATTAAAAAAAAAACTAAAGAAAAACTTCAACTCTTTAACGAACCATCTGCGGACACATTCCAATTTTGGAGCAGGGAGACTCATCTTGATTTTTTTTTTAATAAAAAAAATAAATACCCTGCTTCATCATAATTTCAAATTCACGTGTATTCATCATTCAAAATGCAAATATATCGAGAATGATTGCACATAGTGGCTTTTTAAAATGTTTTTTTTTGCGTAAAATTGATAAAGAAATTTGTTTTTTTACCTGAAAATGTAATACAAGTGCATCCAAAAAAGTTATGGTGGTTTTTAACAGGACGAATAATTATAGGTAGAAGTTAGAGCCATACCAACTGAGTAGCCCAAATAAAAATGCTCTGCTGAGTTCATTCACACTATGTGATGCATAAATCAACCAAATTCAGCAGGAAAGTCGGTGGCACAATAGACCCCGGGAGGTCGCAGAGTCCACTGGATTTGTGGCAATTCCACAATCCAACACCCTTTCGAATCTACATCTAGAGCCATACCGAGATAAAATTCGAATTTCGCATGACAAAAAAAACCCAAACACCAATTTTCATCAAAATATCGACAGGGGTTCAAATTTTATATGAAAAAAACAAAAATAAAAATGAAATTTTAACACCCTGTAGCTCTGTAACGGAGCATTTCCGGACACATGTTCATAGAACGTTCTCTTCTTATTTTTAAGCGGGGAAAATTATCCACAATTTTTTCGCAATATCAATGGAACACAAAGAAGGACGCACCGTTATGTTTGAGCCTAGACTACATGACCCCGAAATAGGACGAGGAATTGCTTGTGAAAAGAGCCTGGTACAAGTGAAGTGGACTGTGCCTGTCAGAGTGATGAACGTCAACTATCACTCAGTGAGCATGGCGAATGGAACGCTGTTGGGCCTCTGCTCGTCAATTTCCTCCGTGGTGCGACAGCTGTACAAGACTGACGCGAGTTCTCCTCAGTTGACGGGAGAAATGGAGAAGTCAGTTGACCCCTCTTCGGAGGACCTGGATAACAGACAAATACAGCGACTGAGAGGCTTGTTGAGACATTAAGTGCCATCTTGGACAATGGAACGAAGAAAAAGGGTCGGACAAGCACAAAATGAACACCGGAAGTGCACGACCCATCCGTCAAACGGCTAGGACTACCTTTGGCGAAGAAGAAAGAGGCGCACAAAATAATCCAGGACATGGAGAAAGGCGGTATCATCGAACCTTCCAGTAGTCCGTGGTCATCGCCAGTTGTGCTGCTTAAGAAAAAGGACAGTTCAACTCGCTTCTGTGTGGTTCATCGACAGCTTAACAACGTGACGAAAAAGGACAGCTACCCGCTACCACGGATCGACGTCACTTTGGACATCTCAGCTGAATCAAAAATCATCTTAATTTGAAGAGCGGATATTGACAGGTGGAGATGGCTTCAGGAGATCGGGAGAAAACTTCTTTTAGCATTGGAACTGGGCTGTGGGAGTTCACTGTGATGCCATTTAGATTATGCAACGCACCTGCTTCGTTTGAAAGGCTAATGGAGATGGTGCTCAAGGGGTTATCATGGTCAACATGCCTGGTGTACCTCGACGACATAATCGTGGTTGGCAAATAATTTGAAGACCACCTGAAAAATTTGGAAGAGGTATCTCGGAGACTAAGAGGTTCTGGTTTGAAACTGAGCCCGAAGAAATGTCAACTGTTCCGGAGGGAAGTTCAATATTATTTAGGTCATAGCGTATCGGCGCAGGGAGTAGCTGTCGACCAGCAAAAGGTAAAGGCAGTGGAGGAGTGTCCAGTACCAAAGAACATTCACGAACCACGAAGTTCCCTGGGTTTGTGTACCTACTACCGGTGGTATGTCCAAGGATATGCCAACATTGCCCGGCCTCTCCATAAGCTCACTGAAAAACAGACACGATACCAATGGGACGAAGGTTGCCAGAAAGCCTTCGACACGTTGAAAAGGGCATTTTCCCGCGCCAATCCTTGGCTATCCACTACATCAAAGGAACTTTGTCTTAGACACGGATGTCAGCAGCGTGGGAGTTGGTGCAGAGCTTTCCCAGATCCAGCAGGATCATGAAAGGGTCATCGGTTACTTCAGCAAAACTTTGTCGAAGCCCGAAAGGAACTACTGCGTCACAAGAAGAGAGCTACTGCCAGCAGTAGTCAAAGGAGTAGAGCACTTCTACCTCTATGGAAGAAAGTTAATGCTGAGAACCGACCATGCTGAACGCAAGTGGCTTCTATAATTCAAGAACCCAGAAGGTCAAGTGGCTTGTTGGATCGAGAGACTCCAGGTAGACGACTTATGGCAGTTTGACGCACTTCGAGGAGAACAGGCAGGTCCACGACCAACTTGACAAGAAGTCGCGCGATTCTCGGCTACCGTGAAGGGGGCTCGATGGGACTTGATGGTTCTTAGCGACGGCATCCTGAAGAGGGTGGTGAAGAATCTGGATGATACGGAAGACGGAGGCAGATAGTGGTTCCTGGGAACACACAGGCAGAGGTTATGAGGGATGTCCATGATGGCATCACGAGTGTACATCTGGGTGTAACCAAGACCCTGAGAAAGCTGCGAAAACGGTTCTACTGGGTCAACTGTCAAGCCGATGTCCGGAAGTGGTGCAGGAAATGTGCCGTATGCGTTGCGAATAACGGACCTCAGAAACGTCCAAAAGTCAGTACAATGTTGAAAGTCCGTTCGAGAGGATCACTATAGATGTTGCTGGATCATTTTCTGAGTCGCACGGAGGAAATAAAGTAATACTGGTCGTGATGGATCACTTCAGCAATTGGGCCAGAGCTTATACGTAGCCAAACCAAGAAGCGGCTACTGTAGCGGATGTACTGATTTAAGAATGGAACTGCCATTTTTGTGATCCATTGGAGCTGCATTCGAATCAGGACAGGAACTTTGAATCAGTATTGTTCCAGAACGTCTGCAATATCTCAAAAATCAAGAAGACAAGGACAACCGCGCTACACACACAGTCGGATGGCATGCTGGAACGAATGAAGAGGACTATCAACCGACACTTGGCCAAAATTGTCACTCACCATCAAAGAGACTTGGACAGCACCTCCACCTTATCCCCTTGGCATGCCGATCTGTAATGCACGAATCGTCTAGCGAACCTCCTGCTAGGATGATCATAGGGCGCAAACTTCGGCTGCCCTGCGAGCTGAGATTTGGCTGTCCACCTGGTGAAGATGTCGCTGTGGAAGATAACGTGAGCGATCTTCGAAGAAAGATGGACGACATCCACCAACGAGTCCGTCTGAACATCCAGAATGCCAGCGACAGAATAAAGGAAGGCCTCTGACGTGAATGCCGAGGAAGGCGGGTTCCAGGTTGGAGATTTGGTTTGGCTGCACAACCCACAGAGCCGACGTGGCTTCTCTCCAAAATTGCAAAATTCTTGGGAGGGCTCGTACGAGATCCAGGAGTGAATCAATGACGTCTTCCACAGGATCAGGAAGTCACCACGAGAAAACCTAGGGTTGTTCATCTCAACCGTTAGGCCCGGTGTGCTAGGAATCATGACGAAACTTCTCTTAGCATTGGAACTGGGCTGTGGGAGTTCACTGTGATGCCATTTAGATTATGCAACGCACCTGCTTCGTTTGAAAGGCTAATGGAGATGGTACTCAAGGGGTTATCATGGTCAACATGCCTGGTGTACCTCGACGACATAATCGTGGTTGGCAAATAATTTGAAGACCACCTGAAAAATTTGGAAGAGGTATCTCGGAGACTAAGAGGTTCTGGTTTGAAACTGAGCCCGAAGAAATGTCATCTGTTCCGGAGGGAAGTTCAATATTATTTAGGTCATAGCGTATCGGCGCAGGGAGTAGCTGTCGACCAGCAAAAGGTAAAGGCAGTGGAGGAGTGTCCAGTACCAAAGAACATTCACGAACCACGAAGTTCCCTGGGTTTGTGTACCTACTACCGGTGGTATGTCCAAGGATATGCCAACATTGCCCGGCCTCTCCATAAGCTCACTGAAAAACAGACACGATACCAATGGGACGAAGGTTGCCAGAAAGCCTTCGACACGTTGAAAAGGGCATTTTCCCGCGCCAATCCTTGGCTATCCACTACATCAAAGGAACTTTGTCTTAGACACGGATGTCAGCAGCGTAGGAGTTGGTGCAGAGCTTTCCCAGATCCAGCAGGATCATTAAAGGGTCATCGGTTACTTCAGCAAAACTTTGTCGAAGCCCGAAAGAAACTACTGCGTCACAAGAAGAGAGCTACTGCCAGCAGTAGTCAAAGAGGTAGAGCACTTCTACCTCTATGGAAGAAAGTTAATGCTGAGAACCGATCATGCTGAACGCAAGTGGCTTCTACAATTCAAGAACCCAGAAGGTCAAGTGGCTCGTTGGATCGAGAGACTCCAGGTAGACGACTTATGGCAGTTTGACGCACTTCGAGGAGAACAGGCAGGTCCACGACCAACTTGACAAGAAGTCGCGCGATTCTCGGCTAACGTGAAGGGGGCTCGATGGGACTTGATGGTTCTTAGCGACGGCATCCTGAAGAGGGTGGTGAAGAATCTGGATGGTACGGAAGACGGAGGCAGATAGTGGTTCCTGGGAACACACAGGCAGAGGTTATGAGGGATGTCCATGATGGCATCACGAGTGTACATCTGGGTGTAACCAAGACCCTGAGAAAGCTGCGAAAACGGTTCTACTGGGTCAACTGTCAAGCCGATGTCCGGAAGTGGTGCAGGAAATGTGCCGTATGCGTTGCGAATAACTGACCTCAGAATCGTCCAAAAGTCAGTACAATGTTGAAAGTCCGTTCGAGAGGATCACTATAAATGTTGCTGGATCATTTCCTGAGTCGCACGGAGGAAATAAAGTAATACTGGTCGTGATGGATCACTTCAGCAATTGGGCCGGAGCTTATACGTAGCCAAACCAAGAAGCGGCTACTGTAGCGGATGTTCTGATTTAAGAATGGAACTGCCATTTTTGTGATCCATTGGAGCTGCATTCGAATCAGGACAGGAACTTTGAATCAGTATTGTTCCAGAACGTCTGCAATATCTCAAAAATCAAGAAGACAAGGACAACCGCGCTACACACACAGTCGGATGGCATGCTGGAACGAATGAAGAGGACTATCAACCGACACTTGGCCAAAGTTGTCACTCACCATCAAAGAGACTTGGACAGCACCTCCACCTTAGCCCCTTGGCATGCCGATCTGCAGTGCACGAATCGTCTAGCGAACCTCCTGCTACGATGATCATAGGGCGCGAACTTCGGCTGCCCTGCGAGCTGAGATCTGGCTGTCCACCTGGTGAAGATGTCGCTGTGGAAGATAACGTGAGCGATCTTCGAAGAAAGATGGACGACATCCACCAACGAGTCCGTCTGAACATCCAGAATGCCAGCGACAGAATGAAGGAAGGCCTCTGACGTGAATGCCGAGTGTAGCATTTTGGAAATAATGCTACTGTTTTGTTTTGTCTTTTGCCACTTTTTGCTCTGCTTACCTTAGTTCAATCCAGTGAAATTAAATACAGCTCATTTATCATAAAACCTTCTTTAATCATATTAACTTTAAAGACAATTGCCATGTAGTCACTGGTCACTAATCACTTTTCATATTGATCATAGGCATCTTAATTAACTTCTTTCTTCCTGTTTTCCGGCACTGGCTGCAAAGAAACCATACATTTGATCTTTTTGCTAAGTCGAAACTGAATCACATCACATAAATAATTATCCAATCTAGAATACCTACCTCATAGTTACGGCCGAGCATGGAACGAATGTCTCTTGATGTCTTCTGTGAATTTGAAGGTCTAATTGACTAATTAACAGAACTTTTGTGCTCGTTCATTGCTATGTTGTTTTGGTTTCTAAAGTGAGGTTAGTGATTCAACTTGGCTGATCTCTACGTCTACATGTTGCCATATTTCCCTGGAGTTGTTCGGAGTAACAAGCTTGCAGAGCGAAAGGCATATTCTTCTGTTTGTTCAGCATAAGTATTTCCTGTTCTTAAGTTGGTACTTGGTCTCTTGGTTGACATTTGATTCCCATTTCTAAGAGGGGATATTAGTACGATCTGGTACGATCCTTCCGATTCTTTCTTTTCGGAATCCGACCTCTGACTGGTAACCAGCTGGGGACTATTTGCACCTGTTGTCGATCAGGCCGTTATTATGGCGGCGATGCATTATCAAATTTATTGTTTCATTTCTTATGATTAGGCCTTAAGGGCTATGGAGACCTTGTTGGGGGAGTCTTGGTGAGTTGGATTTCTTTGTAGCCTTGGGACTTGTGCTGAACCATTGTTCTCCATTTCAGATACCTTTTTTTGTGTGGTTTTTTTTTACTTAAAGTCACGTTGTTGGATTAAAATAAGACCGACGCTATGTGGTCTCTATTTTCAACTATCTTATTTTAAGGAACTCTCTATGGCTCATAGAGGTAAGGTATTTAAAAATTAATTTGATTGAGTCTGAAAGTGCCATTTCACTTAACAGAGTTTTTCCGGGAGATATTATTCTCACGTTTCGTTGGATCTGTCACCATCATTCATCTGTGGCACCCTTGGAAATAAGCTTCATCAAGCACAGCTGGAATTTTGCCCACTTGATAGCTGAGTATGACTGACACCCCTACCTGTTGTTTCATTGCTTGATGAGTACCAGTACAAGAGGTGTAACGATGCAGTGAGTTTATCCAACTTTAATTTTCATACATATTTGATTGATTTAATATTCTCAAAATTAATTATATTCTCGATTTATTTTAAACTACTGATTTATCGTTATGTACAACTGTAGGGCAAAGGCCTAACGATTAATGCTCGTTTACCCAACTTGAGTGTTTGCGGCTGAAGATTCATGAATTTTCCCCGGCGCTTTTAATTATTATTAATATTTCGAGGTATGCGTTTATTGCCTTACACTACAGCTTTTTTTTGTAACGTTTTAAATTGAGTATTTTGTATTCCTAAAGGTACTGTTTCAGCTCGATAATTCTTTCGTCAACTCATTAAGCTAATTTCTTCTTTCATACCTTTCAACTTTTCTAATTTTTATTTTGAAATGTAACTAAATACCTAATTCTCGACTTAATTAGATCAATATCTGGTCTATAAATATTATTAGTTCATAAGATAATCCAACGACACACTCATTTTTTTTGTAAACATTCAAGCCCTCCTCCAAAACTTGGTTTCCAAATAAACATTTTTGTTTAACATAAGTATTTTTATTGGTTGATTTCCCCAAGCACAGTTTGAGAGTCTTTACAACATTTTGCATTTTCTTCATTAAGTCACAGTTAATGAAGTGGCGCCCTGATTTGTTTGGAATGCACGAAAGAACCCATGAACCCAGCTCTCCATTAATTGACTGCCGTAAGTATTAGTGGCCTTTGACAAAAAGGTGGCTATACAAATTTGGCGCCCAACGTGTGGCGAGAGAAATCTTTTGTGCATCTAAATAAATTGCTTCTAAATAAATTAAATTGCTTGGGTGGATCAATCAATGATACTAGGTTTTCAAAGGAAAAAATATCACTCAGTCTAAGTCTTTTAAATTTTAAAAACTTGCAATTTTATCAATCTTTTTCACTTTTTATATTTTCTACTTTCAAATAATTAAAAATGGCAGAAACTTTCAGACCAAATCACCTTTTGGATTATGAATTAGAATATGAGTTGAAAATCAGGTCCTATGTCACTACTAGGTCCGTTGCGGATAAGAGAAAAATGCTCAGCACTTTATTGTCTAAAGAGTCCAGCTCCCAAGTCTCTCATATTAGTAGGTCGATAGTTGATCAATTGAGTTTTGATTCGGAAAAGGTTGAAATTGATAAAACTGTCAAATCTATTTCTGACATTATTTCGGAATTTGAGGGTACTCCTCAAGACTCAACATTTATGAGAATGAAATCCCGACTATGTCACGTTTCCAATAGAATTCGTAGGTTGTCAGGACTTGAGGACGAAGCACTGTTATATCAACAGGAAGCTATGGCTAGTTGTTTAGCGTTAGAGGGTGATTTATTTGAAAAAGCCTCATCTAAAGAAGCTGATGCAGCTAATATGTCATGTTCCACTTCATTCCAGCAACCTATTATTCATGTCGCAGCACCAGTTGTGAATTGTTCTGGGAATATTCCCGCTATAGGTGATTGGCAGGTGAAATTTAATGGGGATGGTAGAAACTTATATAACTTTCTAGAAAGAATCTCTGAACTGGCACAATCCAGAAAAGTAAAAGAGGAGGATTTATTTTTGTCTGCAGCTGAACTTTTTGTAGGGGACGCATTCATTTGGTACAAAAGTGTTAAGGGGTCTTTAAAAGACTGGCAATCTTTTGTTTCTCATTTAAAGAAAGATTTTCTCCACTCAGATATAGAGGATGATTTGTGGGAGCAAATTAAGCACCGTAAGCAAAAGCGCTCGGAATCTGTAGCTGTCTTCATTGCTCACATGCAAAATCTTTTTTCACGTTTATCTAGTAGGCCTGCAGAATTCACCAAAGTCAAGAATATTAAGAGAAATCTTCTTCCTGAGTATATTACCCAGCTTGCTTTAGCCGATATCAACTCTGTAGAGGAGTTATCAAAACTTTGTCGAAAGCTTGAGGAGGCGTCATATTTACGTAATAAAGGTAATGTTACCAACATCACTGAACTTTGTGACTTAGAGATACGATCTGCAGAAAATACAAACTCCCGTGAGCCATTCAATAATAATCCCTCTACCAGTCAAAATTCACAATCCCGTCCAAACTTTCAGGTGAAGAGAAATTCCAGGTATTCCAATCCGAGTAGGTTTCCTAATAATGGTTCTTCTTTTAATCCTCATTCCTCTCAAAGAAGTGGTAATTCCAGACCTACCCCTAAAGAAATCAAGTGTTGGAATTGCGATATGCCAAATCATTCTTTTCATGATTGCCGGCTAAAGAGAACTTTATTTTGTTTCAAGTGTGGTCACAAAGGAGTCAAGTCCACTTTCTGTCCCAAGTGTCGAAAAAACTGAACTCTGTGCAATTTCGAGGCAATTGCACCAAGTCTCTACAAAAGCCCTCAGCAATATATTTCAGTCCCTCTGAGTGGAAGCAATGGTTGCAAGTTGTGTCCAATTTTTATAAAAAGTCTTTCACTGATGAACTATCTCCTCTTTTCATCCAAAAACCCCGTGACAATCGTCCTTATATTTCCGTAAAATTATTTGATACTGACATATCAGTTTTGTTGGATTCTGGGGCGACAGCTTCTGTAGTAGGTCAAAAGGGTCTTGATATTCTGCAGCGTTTTAATTTTAAAATCTACCCTGCTTCTCTGAAAAGTATAAGTACAGCGGATGGTACCCCTAAATCAGTGGATGGATTGGTAGATCTCCCAATCATTATTGACAATACTTGTCAGGTTGTTACCGCGTTAGTAGTGCCTTCATTACCTCACCATTTTATATTTGGGTGTGACTTTGCTCGTCAGTTTAAACTATCAGTGAATTTTTTGAATAATTCTTGGCAAGTTTCCAGTGGACCAATGAATTCTTCTATAGAGGTACTCAATGGTTTTTCCTTTTCTAATTTTTCAAGTTTATGCTCTTTAGATGACCTTCCAGAATTTCGTAAAAGTCAGGCTAAAAAACTCATTTCTTCTTTTGATCAGATTGATAGTAAAGACCGTATTGGCAGGACTGATAAATTAACCCTTACAATAGATACCGGTGATGCTAGGCCTTTCCATAAGCGTTCTTTTCCAATGTCACCCTACATGTTACAAATTCTCAATAAAGAGATCGATGAGATGTTGAGCTTAGGAGTCATAGAACCGTGTCAAAGCCCATGGTCTTCACCAGTACTTCTTGTCAAAAAATCGAATGGAGAGTTTAGATTGTGTTTTGATGGTCGAGCCCTAAATGAGGTGACCAAGTATGATTCTTTTTGCCTTCCTAATATTGACAGAATTTTAACTTCCTTAAGAAATGCTAAATTTATATCTTCCATTGATTTACGAAAGGCTTTTTGGCAAATTCCCTTGGATGAATCTTCGAAAGATAAAACTTCCTTTAATATACCAGGTCGAGGTTCTTTCAGATTTCACGTCGTTCCATTTGGACTATGTAATGCTGCTCAGACCCAGCAAAGGCTAGTCGATGCTATCTTTGGTCCCAAATATGAACCTTTTGTGTTCACATATCTTGACGATATTTTGATTTGCAGCCCTGATTTTGATCATCATGTAAAACTTCTTGATGAAGTAAGGAATAAATTGAAGGAGGCTAACTTGACAATCAATTTAAAAAAGTGTGAATTCTTCAAAACCACTTTAAAATTTTTAGGCTATATTGTTGGTTCAAACAGCCTCCGTACAGACCCTGATAAGGTTGCTGCAATGATCAATTATCCTCGTCCTAAAACCGCTACTGAAGTGAAAAGATTCATTGGTCTATGCTCCTGGTACAGACGTTTTATAAAAGACTTTTCCACTCTAGTGTCACCAATAAATGATTTACTGAAAGGCCGCAAGAAATCTCAATCTATAACTTGGACAGAGTCTGCCGAATCTTCTTTTCTTGAAATTAAAAAGTTATTAGTTAGTGCCCCTATTTTATCGCAGCCTGATTTTTCTAAACCTTTTGTTATACAGTCTGATGCTAGTAACACTGGTCTTGGTGGTTGCCTCACTCAGGAATTTGATGGTGAGGAAAAGGTCATCGCTTATGCAAGCAGATCACTTTCAAAAACGGAAAGAAACTTCTCTGTCATAGAACGGGAATGCCTGGCGGTTTTATTTTGTTTAGAAAGATTCAGAATGTGGATTGAGGGAGCTCCGAAATTCAAAGTTATTACTGATTGTTACTTACTTCTTTGGCTCAATAATTTGAAAAATCCTACTGGAAAGTTAGCTCGTTGGGTTGTTCGTTCAAGACAACACCATTTTGATTTTGAGCACCGTAAGGGTGTCGATAATGTTATTCCTGATGCCTTATCTCGAATTCACGGTGACGAAAGTACCCCTGGAAATTCTGGTCTACCTAATATCTCTCTTCTTAATCCTTTTAATATTGATATCGATCGCATTGATAAGTGGTATGGTGATTTAAGAGAAAAAATTGTTGCCTCCCCAGACAGTTATCCTCAGTGGAAAGTAGAGTCAGAATTTATCTATAAATTTGTTCCACACACTCTTCCCCCAAATCAGAATCTCCCAGAATGGAAATTAGTAGTTCCTTCCCCACAATATGATGAAGTTATCAATCATTGTCACACTCCACCCACATCCGGACATTTTGGCTTTTACAAGACACTCAGCCGGATACAAGAATATTACTATTGGCCCAAAATGAGAAAATACGTTCTTAAATTCATCAAAGCCTGTTTAGTGTGTGGTGCTCAAAAGTCTCCCAATACTGCAAGAATGGGTCTTATGGGTAAAGAAAAAATCATAGATTCCCCTTTTCAATGTATTGCCATCGATTTTGTAGGTCCATTTCCCCGTTCAAAGCGAGGTTATAAGTGGCTTTTTGTCATAGAGGATTGGTTTTCGAAATATACCCTTTTGTATCCACTAAGAGATTCTAAGACACCTCAGGTTGAGAAGATATTGGAGAATAATGTTTTTCTGTGTTTTGGCTGCCCACAAATTCTGATCTGCGACAGTTTATTTCAAAAAGTTTTAACAATCTCTGTAAGAAATATCATATTAAAGTCTGGCATAATGCGGTTTATTCTGCTCAATGTAACTTTGTGGAACGAAATAATCGAAGTATAGGTACTGCTATCAGGAGTTATACTACTGATCATTCTGATTGGGACAAAGAGTTATCATCAATTCAATTTGCGATTAATTCATCTAAGAATGAAGTCACTCATTTTACCCCTTCCTATCTTGTTTATGGTAGGCATGTTCCCCTTTCTGGTAGTTTCTATTCAGATCCTGATTTGAGGGATAATAAAGATTTGGAAATTACCCCAGGTGATAGGGATTCGTATGCTTCACATTTGAGTCATCTTAAAGATATTTTCGTAGGTGTAAGGAAGAGACTTCATGCCGCTTATGAAAGAAACTCTAAGTCTTACAATCTTAGGAAGAGAGAATTTTCGTTCAAGGTGGGTGACTATGTTTGGAGAAGAAACTACGTTTTGTCAAATGCTGCCAATCAATTTTCTGCGAAATTAGCCCCTAAGTATACGCTGTCAGTTGTTCAAAGGAAATTGTCGAATCTAGTTTATGATTTAAAAAATGTTAATGGTTCAAAAGCTGGAAAATGGCATATAAAGGACCTTAAGGCTTATTCTGGTGTCGATGAGGATGCTTCCTGTGATGTGGAAGATTCTGAGTGATTTTGGTTCTTTTTTTGAACTATTTTATTTCTAGTTTATAGTTGGTACAATAAGGAATTTTGGTAATCTTATTGATAGATTAGTCCCTTCATAATATGATCTAAATTTCCCTGTAACCCTGCTTCAATTTCATACCGGTCCCTGAATTGAATAAAATTTCTAATTTTCCCTGAATTGAATAAAATTTCTAAATTTCCCTGAATTATGTAAATAATTTCCCTGTAGGATACAGGCTTCATGATTCCCTTTTTTTTGTGATTTGACGGATTTCTAATTTTCTTGGTCAAGACCCACACTTTTAAGTAACTTACCCAATTGTGACTGATACCCGATTTTGACTTCCCTAATTTGTCCCTTTCAAAAGGCGTATGATACACGTAGATATCAAATCCAAGTATTTTGAATTAGAATTCTTATCGTCAAATCATTACAAACTTCATGAATAGTTTAATAGTTGGTCTTATAGAATTTTTTTGTTTCTTTGAAAAATATACTATCGAGATAGTCTATTTTTTTATCTGGACGGGGGTAGTGTAGCATTTTGGAAATGATGCTACTGTTTTGTTTTGTCTTTTGCCACTTTTTGCTCTGCTTACCTTAGTTCAATCCAGTGAAATTAAATACAGCTCATTTATCATAAAACCTTCTTTAATCATATTAACTTTAAAGACAATTGCCATGTAGTCACTGGTCACTAATCACTTTTCATATTGATCATAGGCATCTTAATTAACTTCTTTCTTCCTGTTTTCCGGCACTGGCTGCAAAGAAACCATACATTTGATCTTTTTGCTAAGTCGAAACTGAATCACATCACATAAATAATTATCCAATCTAGAATACCTACCTCATAGTTACGGCCGAGCATGGAACGAATGTCTCTTGATGTCTTCTGTGAATTTGAAGGTCTAATTGACTAATTAACAGAACTTTTGTGCTCGTTCATTGCTATGTTGTTTTGGTTTCTAAAGTGAGGTTAGTGATTCAACTTGGCTGATCTCTACGTCTACATGTTGCCATATTTTCCTGGAGTTGTTCGGAGTAACAAGGTTGCAGAGCGAAAGGCATATTCTTCTGTTTGTTCAGCATAAGTATTTCCTGTTCTTAAGTTGGTACTTGGTCTCTTGGTTGACATTTGATTCCCATTTCTAAGAGGGGATATTAGTACGATCTGGTACGATCCTTCCGATTCTTTCTTTTCGGAAACCGACCTCTGACTGGTAACCAGCTGGGGACTATTTGCACCTGTTGTCGATCAGGCCGTTATTATGGCGGCGATGCATTATCAAATTTATTGTTTCATTTCTTATGATTAGGCCTTAAGGGCTATGGAGACCTTGTTGGGGGAGTCTTGGTGAGTTGGATTTCTTTGTAACCTTGGGACTTGTGCTGAACCATTGTTCTCCATTTCAGATACCTTTTTTTGTGTGGTTTTTTTTTACTTAAAGTCACGTTGTTGGATTAAAATAAGACCGACGCTATGTGGTCTCTATTTTCAACTATCTAATTTTAAGGAACTCTCTATGGCTCATAGAGGTAAGGTATTTGAAAATTAATTTGATTGAGTCTGAAAGTGCCATTTCACTTAACAGAGTTTTTCCGGGAGATATTATTCTCACGTTTCGTTGGATCTGTCACCATCATTCATCTGTGGCACCCTTGGAAATGAGCTTCATCAAGCACAGCTGGAATTTTGCCCACTTGATAGCTGAGTATGACTGACACCCCTACCTGTTGTTTCATTGCTTGATGAGTACCAGTACAAGAGGTGTAACGATGCAGTGAGTTTATCCAACTTTAATTTTCATACATATTTGATTGATTTAATATTCTCAAAATTAATTATATTCTCGATTTATTTTAAACTACTGATTTATCGTTATGTACAACTGTAGGGCAAAGGCCTAACGATTAATGCTCGTTTACCCAACTTGAGTGTTTGCGGCTGAAGATTCATGAATTTTCCCCGGCGCTTTTAATTATTATTAATATTTCGAGGTATGCGTTTATTGCCTTACACTACAGCTTTTTTTTGTAACGTTTTAAATTGAGTATTTTGTATTCCTAAAGGTACTGTTTCAGCTCGATAATTCTTTCGTCAACTCATTAAGCTAATTTCTTCTTTCATACCTTTCAACTTTTCTAATTTTTATTTTGAAATGTAACTAAATACCTAATTCTCGACTTAATTAGATCAATATCTGGTCTATAAATATTATTAGTTCATAAGATAATCCAACGACACACTCATTTTTTTTGTAAACATTCAAGCCCTCCTCCAAAACTTGGTTTCCAAATAAACATTTTTGTTTAACATAAGTATTTTTATTGGTTGATTTCCCCAAGCACAGTTTGAGAGTCTTTACAACATTTTGCATTTTCTTCATTAAGTCACAGTTAATGAAGTGGCGCCCTGATTTGTTTGGAATGCACGAAAGAACCCATGAACCCAGCTCTCCATTAATTGACTGCCGTAAGTATTAGTGGCCTTTGACAAAAAGGTGGCTATACGAGGAAGGCGGGTTCCAGGTTGGAGATTTGGTTTGGCTGCACAACCCACAGAGCCGACGTGGCTTCTCCCCAAAATTGCAAAATTCTTGGGAGGGCTCGTACGAGATCCAGGAGCGAATCAATGACGTCGTCCACAGGATCAGGAAGCCACCACGAGAAAACCTAGGGTTGTTCATCTCAACCGTTTGGCCCGGTATGCTAGGAATCATAACGATCAAGAGGCAGATCAGGTCACTCAAGAAGGACATGTCACTGAAAACCTACATGTCCCTATACTCCAATGGCAAAAAAGTCAAGAATGGCATTGTTCAGGAAAGGCAGCTGGATTTCTTTGAAGCACCAGCCGAATACTCGTTGGCTTACTGGGTCACTGGCGAGTTTGGTATAAGGTGTGGTCTTGCTGCTGCTTTCAAACGGAAATTTGGGCGACTGCGTGGGGAAGGCACTCCAAATTACGGATGGGACACGATACCTGTTCTACCTTGTGAAGAAGAATCTTCCACAAGATCTGACCAGCTAAAGTGATGTGTGGAACCCTCCATCAACTTCGAGACTTGATGCAGTCACAGGAACTGACTCATTTGGCTATTCCAAAGATGTCCAATGACCGGGTGGACTGGCGAATGGTGAGAAGCATGCTGGAAGTGTAATTCAAGGAGAGTGGCATCGACATCCTGGTGTGCTGCTATCCTACTCGAAGGACGAAACAGGGGACAGTGGCCTGCTATTCCCACCGTACATCACACTGCAGGTTTGGGGACAGTTGCCGATACCGACATGAAGACATTTCGGGATGAAATGCACTAAGAAGGGGGCAATATGACGAAACATGCCCAGCGGTTCGAAATTTCAAAGCAGCTGACAGCGAAGACGACGTTACAACCAATATATCTCGGCTAAACATCACGACTCTTGTCCTTTTTGATACAAAGTCGACCCACTGTGGCTGGGCCTCGATTTTTCGAGATCTTTGGCTGTCAATCTAGTAGTTTCTAGCAAGGCCAGAAGGCGTCGAAGATTCCTACATCATACTGCAGCTGCTATTCTACGTTATTCGTGCGGTTTTGGCGAAGGTATTTTATAAAAGTAGGCGCCGTCACCATCTTAGTTCAGTTCAGATTTTGAGCGCGAAACATAGATAATTAAGCTGTTATTGTGAATATAAATTTTCGTGTTTGGACCATCGTTTCCTATAGCGAAACTTGCAACAATATGTTTAAAAATTATTGAAGAAACTGCAATAAAAACCAAGTTAAAACCCCCAAAACCCTCAAAACCCTATCTACTTTGGAAGAAATTTGGCTCATATTTCTTATTTTAAATTCAAATAAATAATGTATAATGTAGGTATCTATTTTCAATCCGAGTTTGAATTACAATGACAAATTAGTTATATCAATTGAGCAATACGGGTATAAGAAATGAATCATGTTTACAATAATTTTGTTCAGGTGTCTGTGATTATATTGTGAGTCAAGTAAAAAGGATTTCGTTTACTTCTATAGCACCTATCCAATTATTTTATATGGGTCAAAAAGTAACCAAATCATCAATCTCTGTCTATGGATCTCTAACATTCTTCACTCTACATCATCATTTGTATTCAAAATAATCGATTGATAGACATTATTTTATTTTGAAATAAGGCTCACGCACTGACACTTTTATTTATTCTGAAGGCTTTCTTCAATGCATAATACAATATTAAATTCCAACTGATTACTTCCACAGGCATTGTTGAAAAAGCAACTTCAAACTCAAATGTGAAACATCCATGAACAACTGCAACAGCTGTCAATGATCGCTTTGAATTTGAATCTGAATTATGTGCCGCCATATTCGAGTCAACCAATAGGAGAGACCGATTTTGGTATAGGCTCGTGGTAAGGTAAAGAATCGTTATATGCCTCCGGATATTACCCCCCCCCCCAACTTTTTGCTTCAGAACCGCCGTTACATAGATGTCCGATATTTACCCCCTGCCTGTATGGTTCGCCACTAGCATGATATGTCACTGATAGTTTCTTTGAATGTTTTGACTTGGAATCTTATTTCGCGTCAAAAGTTTATGCAGTCACTAAATTTCTATATTCCAGTGTGAGCGAGCGGTTTCAAAAGTATTAAGTTTAGTAAAACACGTCTTTAGGGAGCCGATGCATCGATGTGAAAAATTATGATTTTCTCGAAAACTACAGGCCCTATCGATATGAACTAAGAGTAGGTTTTTTGAATAAGAAATCTTGTTGTATCATATTCTTCAATCAGAAAGTTAAAAAAATAACGTAAGAAAAATGGGATTGATTTTCCCCTTAACCCCCTCAGTATAGTATGCCCCTGATAGAAATTTTTAAATTTTGAGCTCAAAATCTGATTCATCATGCGATTTAATAAATTTTATAAATGTTGTAAGAACGGTTTCGGAAGTATTGAGGAAGAAACCATCTTCAGGTGCCCTATTTAAAAGGGCGTAGGAGATGCATTTTTCGACAAAAGTTTATCATTTTTCCATGAAAATACTTCGGAAACCACCCCTCGAATTGTTAACCAATTCCAGAAAATCGTCCATATTCCTAAGACACTTACTTAAAACCTTAAAAGTAGAAAGAACTTTGACTTCGTGTTCTTTCTACTTTTAAGATTGTTAACCAATGTTTAAGAAACATACAAAATGAACAGTTCACGCCTTTTTCCAATATTTCCGGAAGTGTCCTCATTTTAACAATATGTAGTTGAGTCATAGAGCTCTCATTGTCTGTGTCATGCATAAAATATTAGAATATTCCTGTACTTACAAGATTTCCATATGAGGTAGAAGGACAAAACGAAGCTGCCAATCCCGAATATTATTTTTGCTCAATTAAACAAAGACTTTAATTATAGCAAGATGAAAAGAAAAAAGGGTGGAAGATAAATAGTCCAGAAAAATTAGGATGGGGAAGGTGGATTTGTTATCAAAGACTTCAAAAATGCAAGACACAAAACCAAGATGGTCAAGTTTGTTGAATCATGAACATTAAGAGGAACTTATGTGCTGTTATGTGCCAATTTGCAATAATTTTCATGTGGAGTGGTGTCGATTTCTAGTTTTGGTGTGACGATGACAAACAAAGTTGGTGATAACGTTGTACAGCCCATCCTGGAAACTGTATTTCCAAAATTGCTACTGTTTTTTTTTCGATATTCATTTCTTATAGGCTTTTCAATAAGGTATTCCACGAAGAAAAATCTTTTCTTAGTGACTTGCAGTTTTAATACCAATACCCAATCTAGTTAGCCAAATTAAAATAATCTCTACAAATTCATTCTGGCCACTGGAACAAAAATAGATGATTTAATGCAATTTTGGTAAAACTCATCTGTCCCGTAAATTCTGAGAATGTTTTGTAAATATCAAATCATAGTTTTGTACCAAGAATCAAGGTTTGTGTAGGCAATCCATGCCCTCCATATTTTATTAATATATGATGCAGGGTGAAAAGGTTTCAGTCACCAACAGAAATAAATTATATGTTTTTCGTGATGTTGAAATATCATTTTATCATTATTATTCATTGATGCAAGTTGACGTGTGTGCGTTCTTCGACAAGTTAAATAATAAAACTTTTTATCAAAAGACAAAGCACTTACCAAACATTAATTGTTATTGCGAGGAATGCTCCACCAAAAAGGGTCAATATAGCAAAAGCTAATTTCCACTTAATTAAAGTTCTCAGTCTTCTCGCGGCCATAACATCTTGTCTCCATAACACTAGTCTGGGATCAACACCATTCATATTTCGACCTGAATATGTTCTCGACCTTGGTTGTGTTCTCCATCTGGAATAAAAATGTAAAATGATACATTATAAAGTAGGTATGATGGGTATAGATTCATTTTTTTAAAAAGTGATGGTTAGAAATTTCCTAGCATTTTCGAACATCAAAGATACCTGTGTATCTTTTTTTTTAATTTGACAATAGCTTTGTTCGCGAGAGAAATCCTGAACTACACTCACCAACAATAAATTCGGGACAAGAATAATTTGAGTCGAATTTATATCCTCATAACTTTTTTATTTGTTGTCCGATTTTAGTGAAATTTGTACCAAAGTGTAGCCCTATGTCTTGAGAAATTACTCTTTATTTTGGTTTTGGAAAAATAACGATGGCTTGGTCATTATACATGGAGGAACAGAAGCTATTTTTTTACCCTTAAGTTTTCAACACCCTGTGGAAAAATTGAGCGGCAAAATTCATCTTTATTATGTTCTGTTGTAAAGTACAATCTTTTATTAACAAATTGTTTATTTTTGGTCATGTCAATATCCGCTATTTTAGAAAAGATACAGATGTTCAAATTAAATGCTACAGTTTTTCGATATTTTATCATCGATAAACGAAAACATTCTTTTAGACTTGCATGAAGTTTAGCCCTATGTCTTGAGATATTACCCTTGATTTTTGTTTTCGAAAAATACTGATAACTTGGTCATTATTCAGGGAGGAACGAAAGCTATTTTTTTACTCATAAGTTTTCAACACCCTGTGTAAAAATTGAGCGGCAAAATTTAGCTCTATTTTATGGTGTCGTGATGTGCGATCTTTTTTCCAAAAAATGTTTTCTTTTGTCATGTCAATATCTGCTTTTTTTAAAGAAGATACAGATGTTTGAAAAGAATGCTGCAGTTTTCCGATATTTTATAAACAATGAATGAAAACATTCCTATAGACTTGCATGCACAAATGTTCTAAGATTTCATATTGTCCCAATCTACCCAATGTTCCATATTGGGCAAATTGTTCACCCCGAACACTCTTTGGATGCGGTAGTATCGTGGTGTGGACTGGGGTATCACTACATGGCCGTACAGATCTTGTATTAATTGAAAATGGGAAATCAAGCACATGGGATAGGTATGCTAGGATTGCTAGGTAGACATGTTCGCAATAGACATCAGAAAACCATGCCTGATTTGCGAGAAGCCCTTCTTGAAAAATAACAAATATTTCTCAAGAGGCATCAAAAGCATGTCATTCGCATGGCAAAAGACATAGGGATACGATGTGACAATACCCGCTATTAATTTGAAAACATTTTGTTCATGCAAATCTATGAAAATGTTTTCATTCATTGTTGGTATAAAATATCGACAAACTGCAGCATTTTCTTTAAACATCTGTATCTTCTCTAAAAAAGCAGATATTGACATGACCAAAAAAACATTTTGTTGAGAAAAGATCGCACTTCACAACAGAAAATGATGGAGCTAGATTTTTCCGCTCAATTTTTCCACAGGGTGTTGAAAACTTAAGGGTAAAAAAGTAGCTTCTGTTCCTCCCTGTATAATGACCAAGCCATCGGTATTTTTCCAACACCAAAATCAAGAGTAATATCTCAAGACATAGGGCTACACTTTGGTACAAATTTCACTTAAATCGGACAGCAAAAAAAAAAGTTATAAGGATATCAATTCGACTCAAATTATTCCTGTTCCGAATTCATTGTCGGTGTAGTTGGGGATTGAAATGCATGCGCCTTTGAATTTTGTTCGTTTGCGGGACACAAAAATCCTCGTTCGGAGGTAAAAATTCGGCGTTCACGGAATAAGGATATTGTGTTCAGAACTAATTCCGAACACGTTCGATATATCCCAGAGGTAAATCAAGAGAATATAATCCTGCTTACGGACTTGATTTCATTTTACAGTGATTAACATTTAGTTAAACTACAGAAACGATTAACCAGTTTTTTTTCTGGTTATTTTGCCACACCCTATCAAGAAACAATCAAACTAGTGTTTATATACCGGATCTTCTATGTTACCTAAAAAAAGTCTATTAGTAAACAATAAATCCTATCAATATCAAACGTTTCGGAAGCGAATCTGCTTCCTTCGTCAGTGGAACCTGAAAAAGGAACAATATATTCAGATTCAAAAAATATAGTTCGTTTTTGTGTGTTTTCGCAGTAAAATTGTCTTTTTTGTTTTTATGGCACAAAATGTCACTTTTACTCACTTTTTTGTGCCATAAACACAAAAAAGCGAATTTTACCTCGAAAACCCAAAAAACAAACTATTTTCTTGGATTTGAATTAATCGCTCCTTTTTTTAGGTTCCACTGACGACGGAAGCAGATTCGCTTCCGAAACGTTTGATATTGATAGGTTTTTATAGTAGACTTTTTTTCAGGTAATATAGAAGATCCGGTTTTGGAAGGATTGCAAATCATGAAGTACCGAAAGTACTCAATTACTTTTTGGATACTGTTGCTAAAACGCGTTCATGAGTTACCAAGATCCCAAATTAGTTCGGGAGGATACATGCGCAAGGCAGTATACTCGTATACTCAATAATTCGGAATGTATTCCGAATTAGTTCAGGATTTTTGTCGCGAACAAAGCAAATATACCAACGTTTCTCAACAAACAATTCAAGAAATCTTGACCAGAAGAAATGAACAATGTCTTGATTTGGTATAAAACTACCTCCTTTTACCTTGCAATTCAACTTCAATGTCTTAAACAGCTATCAGTTATTCAGCTCGAGGCAACTATATCTTATTCACGACATAAATGAAGTTCTATAAGATAATCTTCCCGTAACTTATTCAATATAGTTAAAGGTTGGTAAAAATAAACATAAATTGTGTCATATACAATGACGACATAGATAAGGTATACGAAGAATCTAAACTTACTTGAAAATAACCAAAAAAGTTGCCTTCAAGGACAAGAATATAGTTTCTCTGAATTGAGGTGAAATATTACTAAATTATGACCAACAATATGTCTTTATCGCTACCTGTCTGTTGGGTCATAACAAAGGTCGTTCAACTTTATGAATTACCTCAAACGCACACATTAATGGGGTGGCAGAATTATTTGAAATATTGACCTGATGTCCCAACAAACAATCTGAGAACTCTAGACCAGAAAAAAAACATGCATTGTCTCTTGTACAATCATGACATACACAGGGTGGACCGGTGATCATGTTACAAACTTCTAGGGTAGATAAAACACACGAAAATAAGAAAAAAAGTTCATATGACCATGGGTCCGGAAACGCTTCCTCAGGGCACTTCGAAAATGACCTTCAAAAACTACTCCTCGTTTTATAGCTTCGGTACCACTGTAGCCATCGCCACCCATTTTGGGACATGAAAGCTAGTTGGTAGGTTCATCAATTTGGCCTTCCGGATTTTGTCACCTTTAAGCAGGGGCGTACAAACCAGGGGGGTATTTGGGTAAAGAAGGAAGCGTTTCCGGACCCATATTCATATGAACTTTTTTTCTTATTTTCCTGTGTTTTATATACCCTAGAAGTTTTTAACATGATCACCGGAACACCCTGTATAAGGTGTGAGAATGAGTCTAAAATCACTTGAAAATAACTAAATTATCACCACAATTCTGTCTCTATCGCTACCTGTCCATTAGGTTATAACCTCGGTCGATATCTAGTCAATTTTGACCTAAGTTAAGGGATGATCTCAGTAAGGTCGAAAAATTAACTTATAGGTACACAACATAAGAGCGGCCATGTTTCAATGTCAGCATCTAGAAAAACAATGCGTTATGTCCGGATTTTATTAAATTTCTGACTATACTTTCGGGGATATTCACATATTCAAAGATGAGTACAATGTTGTTGGAAAATCATTGGTACATCCACTGGCAAGTTTGCTTATAACATTCCTATAGGCTATCATAGTTATTTTGGATTCAAGGTAATGTTTCAAAATTTTGCAAACTCTGGTAATAATGTATCGAAATGAACATGTAATTAGGGCACATCAATCTTCTGCAAGTATCTTCCCGATATTATACAGAAAAGTTTCTTTCGCAGTTACATTTCCTTTCTATATATATTATTTTACCAAGTAAGACGCCATAGTAGTTCTTTCACTTCGACACGTGAAAAAATCCATACTCCATTATTTACACATATACGCGACGGTGCCATAGTTCTGTATCTTTGTCCATCTCACATTAATATGCGTATTTTCCCTGTCATTGCTATTCACCAACAAGTAAAAAATAGGTTACATTGAGGACCAACATACGGTCAGATTTTCCACATTTTGAGGTTAAACAGGTTGACAGTTCCTTTATTCACCTTCAACCTAATGGTTGGCAAGGAACTATCGACCTCTTTATTACTTCCAAATTACTTTAGTTTCCTTCCCAACATAGGGAAATATGTTGACAAATGTCGGTAGTTATGCCCTTTTCACAATTCGACATATTATTATCTCTCGACCATATATCCTATATGCTCTCGACCAATTCGTAGGTCGAGAAGCGGTAAATTTGACCTTCTATGTTTGTTGGGTTATGACTTCGTAAGGTCCCCCAGTTAAATTTTATTATTTCATTATTTGAATGATGATGGCACTTCCCGCTATACAGTTAGTGTCAACTTGCTTATTTTTATTGGAACTCCCTATAAATTATAACATTTTTGAATTCTACGTAACATTCTATTCAAATTTGGAGTGACGATACAATTCATGTTCTGCGGTTCGACAATCCATTTCGGCGGACAGCGGAGACGACGTTTCAATCATTACGTCTTGCTCGAATATTTTGGTTCTTGACCTTTTCAACAAAAGATCGGACCACTGTATATCGATTATTCGCCAACCTTCTCCATCGAGAAGGTTGTATCTCATTAGCTGCAGCATATACCTATTTTTTAGGTATATGAGCTGCAGGCTTCGACAAAAATTCCGAAATAAAGTGGGACCGATAAAAAGTGGCGCGTTATGTTGGTTTAGGTTTAGACAGTGGTGTTTTGTGTGACATGATACACGAATATACATTGTAAACGGACAGTTAAAAACATCAAAAAGTTGTGATTTAGATTAGTTTAATGGTGAGTGTTCATAAGTAGTGAATAAGTAGTGTGTTATGTTGAGAATAAGTCACGCGAGTAAGATCTATTTGGGATTTTTATTGGAAGATATACCATAGATTACGGATTTTACGTATCAGATCCATTGAGTACCATAGTGGAAATTTGGGCGCAGTATCAACCTTCCTGCTACATACAGGAATAGATGAGTCAAAACAATCGTACATTTTATCATAAAACAATGATAGGCTAATATCAGTTTTATGACATTTGAACAAATCTGACCAATCGCAGTCCTTGAAAGAATTATATAATTGAAGGTAATTTCCTTTGGATAAATTATACACAGACTTTTTCGTTATCTTTTCATCATCATTAGTCAATCTCAAATTCAGGTGCATAGGTACATAAGGCAGGGCGATATACATCCTGCAATACAAATGGACTCTCAGACCTGCAGACATCCACATGACGTATGTTTGTAATGACCAAATCAAGTAATCTACCCATATTGTTCTTAATAGTATTAATTTGTGTTAGGTTATTTATATTTAAAAACTCTTGAAGGTGTAAAGGACAATAAAAAGATTTCAATTATCATAATTTCTTTTTATCAGTCACCTTGCATCCTACTAATTAGGTAGAAAGTATAATTTTCAAAATTAAATATCTTTTTCATCGCATATGTTAAGACCCCATTTTATCATTTTCATCTATAGAAAATGGCGTTATCATGGTGATTTTGACATTAGCTTGAAGGCTCAATGTTACTTGATAAAAAAAAATGATCTAATTTCATTTTTTTTTACAAAAAAACTGTTTTTTTTAATGTTGTTTATTTTTTTTTATAAGAACCATTGAACATCGAGACACCCGTCAGAATCACCGTGACAACGCCATTTTCGATACCCCCTATGTTTATTCTCAAAATTTTGCATTCGAAACCACATTGCATGGATTAAAGTGCAAATATCTTGAAAAAGGTTACTTCTATCCACTTCTAAATACAAGGTATACCTTTTTTACGTAAACATGACAGAATCATCAATTTTTCAAAAAAAAATATTCGAGTGCGTACAAAAAAGTTGTGACTATTTCAATGAGTGAAAAGATGTTTGAATGGCGCCTTCTATAATGTGATAGCCATACCAAGGCCAGATATAAATTTTGCATGTCAAACAACCTCCATGTACCAAATCTCATCGAAATAATTCAAAAGTTATTTGAAAAAATCAAAAATTAAAATTCAACTTTGTCAACCTGTATCTCTCTTAATATCAACTTTCGGAATAGAAAAGTTCGGGTCGATTGTACAGGGTGTTTCCGTATATTTCGTCCGCAGACTAACTCGCTTATTATGCAAGATGCAAGGGACTTTAAATACAAAGTTGATAGGTATTAACATGAACCGTCAGAGAAAAATATTTTTTTGTATACCGGGTGCACGAGAAAAGTGTGGCAGACACAACTTGCATTATTTTAAATGAAACACTCTATTTATTATTTTATAATCAAATAGACATTATTTTTTTGATCTCAAAAATATAGAGCATGTAGGTATTCTTTCCAGCCGTATTCAAAATATTTGAGTTTTAAAGTTGGTTTTTTGGTATTGCCAAATTGTACTATCTATGACTACAATAATTGTTTGAACATTATTTATTAATTTTTATCCTTCCAAAAATCAAAAACAACGAATAAAACAAGTGAATACATTATATTATTTATAAATTGATATCATAAAATGCATTTAACAAAATGTTCTGTGAATATTGGCAGGCATATTCAATAATTGCATTTTATGATATCAATTTATTAATAATAAAATGTATTCACTTGTTATATTCGTTGTTTTAGATTATTGGAAGGATGAAAATTAATAATGTCCAAACAATTATTGTAGTCATAGATACTAAATTTGGCAAAAAACAACTTTGAAACTCAAATATTTTGAAAACGACTGGAAGGAACGCCCACATGTTGTATATTTTTGAGATCAGAAAAATAATGTCTATTTGATTATAAAATAATATACAGGGCTTTTAACTTAAAACTCCGCACGTCAATATCTCGGAAACGAATTGGAATATTTGATTTCTGTAAAAAGTAGTCAATGTATGGGGTCGAGTAGTTATTTTTCACAGTCCAAAAATTCGACGCCCACCAAGAGTAAAGCGTCGCGACGCATCGAAAATATTAATCGATTGCAGGGACTTTGAAATTACGCGCATGCGAAAGTACATGTTATTTATAAACTTTTCTGTAATTCAGTCGAACTCATTTATTCTACTCAGTTTTGAGATATACAGTATACAGTGTGTCCAAAATAAGGATGTCTATCATGGGGATCTTGGAAACCGTGAGAGATAGAAGGTCGGTTTAATGGAGGCAAAGTTGCGTATTTTGATGCTTAACAAAATTCTGTTTTAAAAGCCAAGAAATTCCGATAAAGTCCGAAATTATCCGAAAAAAAACAAAATTTTTCAAAATTGTCCTCATTTTTTTCTGACCACATTTGAAAAGAAATTTTGAAATGAATGGAACTTCTTCATTGCCACTTTTTGCCCTTTACAAGATAGCGTTATTAAATTGAAGAATGAGCAGCCATCATCAACTTTGTTTTTTTAAATACGGTCCTGGATTTTTAATGACGGATTTTGAGGCCCTCTTATGTTCCTAAACCAACAATGTATCGAGATTATTCAAAAAAATTATGTTGATGGATTTTTCCATAAGAAGAAGAAGAATGTGTTAGAGAGAGACAAAAAATACATTTTTTAATAGGATTAAAAACAACCACCTCTTTTTTAATTCGTGCGATACCTCGTTGGTTCACGAACATGAGAGGCTCTTAAAATCAGTTGTAAAAAATCCAGGACCGTATTTAAAAAAACAAAGTTGATGATGGCTGCTCATAGACGAAACGTCGGTTCTTCAATTTAATAACGCTATCTTGTAGAGGGCAAAAAGTGGCAATGAAGAAGTTCCATCCATTTCAAAATATCTCTTCAAATGTGGTCAGAAAAAAATGAAAACAATTTTGAAAAATGACGGTCTTTTTCGGATAATTTCGGACTTAGTCGGAATTTCTTGGCTTTTGAAACGGCATTTTGTTAAGCATCAAAATACGCAACTTTGTCTCCATTAAACTGACCTTGTATCTCTCACGGTTTTCAAGATCCCCATGATAGACATCCTTATCTTGGACACACTGTATATCTCAAAACTGAGTAGAATAAATGAGTTCGACTGAATAACAAAAAAGTGTATAAATAACATGTACCTTAGCATGCGCGTAATTTCAAAGTCCCTGCAATCGATTAATATTTTCGATGCGTCGCGACGCTTTACTATTGGTAGGCGTCGAATTTTTTCAACTGTGAAAAATAACTACTCCACCCCATACATTAACTAGGTACTTTTTACAAAAATCAAATATTCCTATTCGTTTCCGAGATATTGACGAGTGGAATTTTAAGTGAAAAACCCTGTATAGGGTGTTCCATTTTAAAAAATGCAAGTTGTGTCTGTCACACTTTTCTCGTGCACCCGGTATATAAAAAATTATATTTTTCTGGCGGTCCATGTTAATACCTACCAACTTTGTATTTGAAGTCCCTATCTATCATGCATAATAATCGAGCTAGTCTGCAGACGAAATATACGGAAACACCCTGTACATAATATTAAATCAAGTTTCACGATTGGAAAATATTTTTGACTGATTGTTTTATATTACTCCACACATAATATAAAAAATAGTAGGTAAATAGTAAATTGGAACAATAATTATGATTGATAATCAAAAACATAATGTTACCGTAAATAAATTCGGATAAAGTTTAAATCTAGAGTAACAATAAAAGTCTGAAGTTTTTTATCTGAGGGCCAGTTCGCCCCTGTCTACGTCACCATATTGCAGCTACCCTAAGCTCCACCTACTGATCCCATTTCTCTATCACTGTTTGGATGTTCCTTGGCGACTCTTATGATTCTATCTCGATGGATAGAAGGAATTTATCAGAATTATGCACCCAAGTGTTCTACAATTCAACAGCGCGGCGACTGCCATAGATGTGTTTGCTTTTTATGGTAAGAAATTTATTTATTCAGATTTTTTTTAACTAATAACTTTATGTATGTGATTGTACTATCAGTACAGTAAATCCGTGTGCTTTTCCTGCGAATTTTGGGAAATACGCAAACACATTCAACTAACAACCCCAATAGCCTAATTCTGAGTTTTCGGGAAAATCGAAAGTGAGCTTACCACGCCACCTTGAAAATAATTTTCCCGAAATTCTCGGGATGACCCTATTTCAAGCACGGATTTACTGTACTTTATACAGGGTGTTACTTAATGATAGGCCGTAATTCTAAGGACGCATTCCTGAACCAAATTCAAGAAGAAAAGATCTATAAGCATTTATCTTAAATAGTCTATTTTTCAAAAGACAGGGTGTTAAAGGTGTAGAGAAAATCGGATTTATATCTCCAAGATCCTTTTGCCAGTTTGGTTGAATTTTGGCAGTACTTTTCATTGTGATAAGACGCTAAATGAGCACTAACTAGATGATTATTTTGAGTTCCAGTTGCACCCCGAGCGGCAGTTTCACGAATAATATTGACAAAAAAAGTGCGCCACTGATATTTTCTGATGATCTTATATAATTTTTTAGATGAAGCAGCAAAAAATACAACTTTTGTGTATCTTGATAGTTTTTCGTGGGAATATTTCTAAAAAAATGAAAACCACTTTATTGCATGTAAAATTTTTAGGTCAAATAAAATCGACTCAACTTTGCTAAAAAGAGACAAAATCATCATCATTCAAAATTCTGGAGAGGCAGTTATAAAATCAGGATCATATTTTTTTGTGAAAAAAAGGAAAGAAACAAAAAATGTATTCCGCTCAGCAAAAAAATTTTGATCAAAACAATAATTGAAAATATTAGAGATTTATGAAACATGATGCTGTCCTTGGGATTTAACCATAATATGATGCTCCAAACTTTCAACCACGATACCCCAGGGGCCCTTTTCTCGATTCAGGCGAAGTGATGATCGAGTGAGCGTGCTGTACAAAACCAATGTAGTTCACCGGTGATCTAGTGATCACACTTACCAGAACTTTTTTATCAAAAAATGAGGCAAACAGGTGCAAGGAATGGCAATCTCTCTCCAAATGCTTCCAGCAACTACTTTAAAAGCCTCTTGGTTAACAATTTGACATATTTCCAGTCTGTTGGGGCTAATAATGAGGATGATAGCTCAAAAATTTAACTTACTCTTCAAAGGCTCACAGGATTCTACTCGAGATGTATTTATTTTAACATTGATCAATTTCTTTCAGAGGGATTGCCAGAAGATGATGAAATTTCCGATTTTACTTATTCCAGAACTCCGCAGAAAACTTATCAAAAGAGTTGGCGGCACATATTGAGACCAAAGTACTCACTTATAGAAAAAAAGATAATTCAAATAAAAACTTGAAGACAGTGATGACCAAAGATTCATTCTCTCTCTGTATTCGTTTTCCATGGCAATTAGCTGGATTAATATTTTTCGAAAGAATTTTTCGGTTTTAAAAAAGAATGGATGGTTTTTTGAACTTTCATTTGGCCAGTTCATCAATAATTAATTATGAAAGAAATCTGCAAATTTTGAAATTTTTCTTCTATGCTAATTAGAACTGTACACAAAACGCCAATAAATAATTATTAATGGCATTTTAAGCTAGTTCTAGTTTGTTATTAATTAATAATCAAATTAATTATCGAACTTGCCAAGTCTTGTGACGTCACATGAACTCCAATTGTCAATATGAAAGAGTCCGTTCTATTCCCCCTTAAACATTAGGCGGATTTTGGCGTTAACCATAGAGAAATAACAAATTGTCTCTGGCGTTAACCAGGTAACGATTCGCTGTTACCAGGTTTGGTGAGTAATTGGTTACTGTATCGATACCAGCTCGGGATCAAACCCCAAAACGTTCTGGTTACTAAAAGTATTATTTATGGTATAACGTAACTACTTGATTAGGTACCTCCCAAGCGATTTGCCCCTACTGCGAAGAAAAGTTAGGTTAGAAAATTCGTAACCTGGTTAACGCCAAAATCCGTCTATTATTCTATGGTTTACTTGTCTGAAATGACATAAATAATGACAGTCTTGATGGTCACGTGTTGGATAAAACAAATGTATAGAAGTTGATTTTCATTTGCATACTGGATCAGTTCACTTTTGAATAAACTGACCAAAAATAATCTGATCGAAAAACCATCAAATAAAACTGCATTTGTTATTCTGTCATTGGTTTGGAATCATGTCATTGTCAGTGTCATCATTTTTAGCCAAAAAAGGTCTTTTCTTCAACATTTTGGATTGAGGGCAAATATTTTATATTTTTAAGTGGTTTGATGGTTAGGCTGTTGCGAAATTCACGCCTAATATCAGTCAAAACAACTCCCACCTTTTTCTTTCTGACTAGTTCACTCAAGTGATCAAAATTTGCGGGTGGTACAGGTGGTACAGTTTCGTGACCGGATCACTTACAAATCAGATCAGTTTGTGAATAAAACATCCTTAATGTCAAATTTTAGTGATCTGAGTCACATTGACCTAATTCAAGATGCAAATAAAAAGCAGCTAGTGAGTTATGAATTATAGCTCACGTTCCTATTCAAAGTCGTATTAATAGTAGTTGTATATTTAACGTGATCACTGTAAAGTCATTTTGGCATTTATAGGGTACAGAGACTCATAAAGCTTATTTATAATTATTATTATCTCTAAAAAAAAGATTTTTTCGACTTGCGGGATAAAACATCGTTAGCCATGCACTCTTGTGTTCTGTTTTCAAAGTCACTGAGAATTTATACTACTTGGCCCGACGCGACGTCCCCGAGTTATAAACCTCAGATTAATAGACAAACCTTTTCCCTGTGACTTATTTTCAACATAAGACATTAGTACCATAAATAACTTTACTATAATAATTAAAACTGGACAAGTGATTTCTATAGCTGGAAAACGCTACAACTGTTGTTAGAAGTGTGATTTATTTTGTGTTATATCGGAAATTATTAGTCGTTATTATGACTTCGAAACAAGTGCTTTCAGCCGGTTTGCGTGACTTAGATACGACTGGGAAGAAAGCTGATCTCAAACAATAAGGGCTTCGTGAGGCTTTATTAGATGTGACGAGTAACGATCTCGATACGTTCCAACTTGTGATCCCCTGGTCCCAACGCAGTTAAAAAATTGGCGAAGAAACTGGACGAGAACTCTAGTAGGACGAAAGATATTGAAAGAGAGGTTCGAAGAATCTTCCAGAGCCATGGATGAAAATTCAAGGAATGTGGAAGAAAATGGTCGAAAAAATCAAGAAACAGCTGGCGGACAACTACAACTGTTTGAGGGAGCCTTGAGAAACAGCTTGGAGATACAGTAAAGACTCTGGAAGAAGAAATCAAGGAAGTGAGAAGGCAATTTTGCAGCGATTATCAAGCAACCGGAAGTGAAAATCGTGACCCAAGGTGCGAGTGCTAAAATGGAGATACCGACCAAGTCCACATGATAGACCCTCGATTTGATCGAAAGCTCTGATGGAACAATTACCATCGCTTGTTCGATGCAGCAGCAAGGGCAAATGGATGGACTGTAACCAAAAAAGCCCTGTGATTAACTCTGACACTTAGTTGGGAGGCAACAGAAATCCTGCAGACGCTGAACACCCAAGAGCAGGAGGACTATGCTGTACTGGTCAAGCACCTGGAGCTTTGGACAGACTCACTTCAAGCACGTCTTTCACTCTCAGCTGGAGAGCCGCTCTCAGAAGGCCTGCAGGAGTGATAGCAACGCACCTTTCGCTTTCATTGTAGGCGTACCAGATAAAATGTGGAATTATAAAAGGGTGATTGTTCACATTATACTCAATAGATATGTATCTCAGTTAATATTGGTTTTACAAAAGAGCAAAACTGCATCAAATCCTTATTCCTTCCTATGGTCAATTAAATAGAAGGGCTTTAAAAATGTAAAACTTAAAAGACATTTTTTGAATTTAAAAACAGATAGCATTTCTGATTTTGGTTCATTCAAAAACAATATATCGATAATTTTGTAGTAAAATGTTATACAGGATGTTCCAGGTCAAATTTGGAAAACAACATTTTTTCAACAACCGTGTATAAATTCTAGCAAAGCTTTCGCTAGCCTTTACAGGGTCTGTCCAAAAAGAATACCAAACATTCGTTTTGCTTTATTATTGGATAGCATATGTAGGGTTTACTTAATTATTGTCTAGTACGTCTTGACGGCGCGACCTGCTTGCTCTCTATTCTCGTGGGTCGTGAAGCAGTGTATCGTCAAGTGTGTTGCAGCTTGCAGCTGGGGGTTTTACATACACTCTATTTACTACTTTCATTTGTGCTAGCAGTCAAGTTACTTATCATGATGTAATATGTTTTACCTCTACCAGTGACGGATATAATTTGTATCTTTCAATATTCAGTTGTCATATAAAAGCGTTTCTCTGATTTAGCTCCTGCCGTTTTCATTATTAAAACCCTAGACAAACATAAAATCCCACAATTTGGGGGCTCAACCGGGATAATCAGAGAAAACAAAGAGAAGATATAAAGACCTAATAGACCTTGATACAAGAACACGAGTGAATTTGGTTGTGCTGGATTGGAGATTGAGCATAGCTATTCTGCTCTTTGTGGACTTGAAAAAGGGTATCCAGCAACGCAGAGCTTGTGGATGGGAGAGAGCTGCCTGAATTAGAGGGCTGAGAGCTACCTGTCAAATGATGACGTGTATGCAGGGATATGATGTTTTGAATCTTTGGTTGAGTACAGAAGTCAAGTAGCAAAAAATAACAAAGCATTCCGAAAGGTAGAAAGAATTTTTCTATTTGAATGCACAAAGTAGCTGAATTTGTAACCTGGTCAGTCAGCAGCAGCGCAGGGCTGGTGCATCGAGTGATAGACTTATAGATTCGTGAACTAAAAGTGTTCTGGTACTTTTTTGTGTGTATATGTAATGTATATTGATTAATTATTATTGTGGAACTGCACACCAAGTTTAATTTTGCTAAGGAACTGAAGAAGCTACAAGATTGCATACAAATTTTTACTTTGATATTTGACTGTGTGTATGGTATGACGCGTTTTGTTTGTTGATTTGAACGAATAAGATTGTGAGAATGGCAACTCTTGGTTCAATAAGTACGATTGAATACCATATTACACATGCAAAACTTAAAGTTATTAAAGTCATGCATTATATTTGCTTCGCGACTGACGGTGAATTGAGAAAAACTAGGAAGAATTTGCGTTCGTTTCCTGGTTTCAATTTTGATGACAAATCTGATGAATATTTTGCCAAAGTTCAAGAAGTACTAGATAAATTTGAACTACCCGACTTAATCGCTGTATGCCAAATACTTGGTTTAAATTATGCAACTGATAAGAATGAATTGGTTTGTGATATATGCTCTTTTTTAATACTCTTCTGTGTGCCCATTGAAGATGAAAGTGATGAAGATGGGGAGGAGGATTATCCAGATAAAGACGAGGAAAGACGTGAAAAAGAAGAAAGACGTAAAGACGAGGAAAGGCGTGAAAAAGAAGAAAGATGTAAAAATGAGAAAATACGTAAAGACGAGGAAAAATGTGAAGACGAAGAAAGACGTAAGGATGAGCAAAGACGTAGATATGAAGAAAGACGTAATACGAGGAAAGAAGTGAAGACGAAGAAAGACGTAATGATGTGGAAAGACGTAGATACGAGGAAAGGCATGAAGACGAGGAAAGAAGTGAAGACGAAGAGAGACGTAAACATGTGGAAAGACGTAGATATGAAGAAAGACGTAAAGACGATGAAAAAAGTGAAGACAGAGAAAGACGTAGATTTGAGGAAAGGCGATAAGACGAGAAAAGACGTGAAGACTAAGAAATACGTGAAGATGAGGAAAGACGTGAAGTCGAAGAAAGACGTGAAGAGAGAAGACGTAAAGATAGAGAAAGACGTAATGATGAGGAAAGACTTGAATATGAAGAGAGACGTGAAGATGAAAAAAGACGTGAAGATGAAAAAAGACGTATAGACGAAGAAAGACGTGAATACGAAGTAAGACGTAGATACGAAGAAAGACGTGGATACGAAGGACGTGAAGACGAGGAAAGACGTCAAGACAGAGAAAGACGTGAGGCTGAACGATACATTTATGAGTGTCGAAGAAATGAAGCACAGCCGTCCCAGCATGGTTCGAGATGTATTCATGCAAACAATGAAACTTTCACAAGAGGTGAGAGTGTTGAACATATTGATATGGATAATGAAATTGCAAGTGGTAGGCGACGGGACTCTTTTGCATTGAGTTTTAGAGATGTTGAGGATAGTATTCGTGCATTTGATGGTAAAGACGAATACCCAATTCAGACGTGGATATTTGAGTTTGAAGAAGTAGCTGAAATAACAGGATGGAATGACCTTCAAAAGCTTATCTATGCAAAGAAATGCCTCAAAGGTTTAGCTAGATTGTTTGTACAAGCAGAAAAAGGGATAAGAAGTTGGTCAGAACTGAAACGATACTAATCAAAGAATTTGGTGTGCAGTGAATAGTGCACAAATACACAGATTGTTATCGACCAGACGGAAGAAATATGACGAGACTGTACAAGAATACATGATTAGATGAGAGAAATCGCAAGTAGAGTTTATATTGAACAGGACGTAGTGATACAATATATCATTGATGGAATTCAAGACGCGCCTTCCAATAAATTGATGTTATATGGAGCAAAAGATTTTGCAGAATTCAAAGAAAAGATTAGACTTCACGAACGGATTCAAAGCAAGAAAAATCATGTAGAATTTGGACAAGAATTTCGAACGAGAAAGGAACATTATAAGAAAAACGATGAAAATAGCAAAAAAAATATAACTCTGAAAAGAAAGAAGTAGTTACATGGGAAAGTCGAGGAGAAAGTCAATTCACTTGTTTCAATTGTGGAAGCAAAGGTCACAAGTCAAAGACCTGTCCAGATAAGTCAAAGTGTGTTAAGTGTTTCAGTTGCAACAAATATGGACATATATCGAATAGATGCCCTAATACAAAGGAAATAAAGATTAGCACGGAGAGTAATGTAAATCTTATTGAAGTACGATCAAACAACTCAGTTAAACTCACTATTGGAGAAGTAACTGTAGTGGCTCTTTTTGACACAGGAAGCGACGTTGGTACAATTAGAGAGGATGTGTACAATGATAATTTTCAAAAAATTGAATTGACGCCTGATTACACAGTGTTAAAAGGCCTTGGTGAAAATACCAGAGTAAGAACGTTAGGATCTTTTGGTATTGAAGCTCAGATTAATGAAGACAAATTTTACCTTAGATTTCACGTTATTCCAAAAGCATCAACATCTTTTCCGGCCATAATCGGTAACAATATTTTAAAAGAAGCATGTGTAAATATAAGAGATGACTGTATACTTATATACAAGACCAACAAGGAAAATTCGATAACGAATATCAAGATTGAAGATGATGAAGTTGAAATAGGACATATTGAAAATGAAGAGTATGCAACAAATTTTGAAATGAAGATTATGTTGGAGAGTGACGCGGCAATTTATCAGAGTTCTAGAAGGTTACCCGTAACCGAGAAAAATGAAGTATATGGACAGATTCAGGAGTGGTTGAGAAAAGAAATAGTTGAACCAAGCAGTCGGGAGGATGAAGGTGACGATATAAATGTTATTGTGTCTGAAGTTTCAAGTTGCGACAGTAATTTGTCACAGTTTGACAAAAGCGAAATGGCTTTTTCCGAGAACGGAGCCAATCAATCTGAAGAATCTAAGGATGAAGATTTGAAAACTATGAGAGTTGAAGGAAAACTTGAAGCAGACGTTAATGATGAGTATATTCCATTGTCAGCAGGACAAAACCAAATGAAGTGCAAACTGGACTCGACAAAAATGGAGATAATGCGTCGCTTACGGCTAGTAAAAAATTCACAAAAAAGTTGGATAAGAAGATAAAGAAAAAGGTATGTGATTATTCCAATCATGAAGAGAACGAGGAAGACGAGTTCAAGTCGGAGAAAAAAAAAGAGTGAAGAAAGAAAAGGAGAGCAAGGTCAAGGTTGAAAGGGAGATCAGACAAGATGAGCGTCCCAAAAAGGACAGGAGAAATGAAGAAGAAAAACATGAAGGTATGACGATGAAGCAAAAATTGATATATGAACATGTTCTACATATCAATAAACAAAGTGAATACACAGAACTTCACACAGAAGAGACGAGAAGAAAGGTCAAAATGAAAAGAGATACAGTCTAAGCTAAGAATCCGAGTCGGATTCTGAACAGGATGGCCGAATGTAGGGTTTACTTAATTATTGTCTAGTACGTCTTGACGGCGCGACCTGCTTGCTCTCTATTCTCGTGGGTCGTGAAGCAGTGTATTGTCAAGTGTGTTGCAGCTTGCAGCTGGGGGTTTTACATACACTCTATTTACTACTTTCATTTGTGCTAGCAGTTAAGTTACTTATCATGATGTAATATGTTTTACCTGTACCAGTGACGGATATAATTTGTATCTTTCAATATTCAGTTGTCATAAAAAAGCGTTTCTCTGATTTAGCTCCTGCCGTTTTCATTAATAAAACCCTTGACAAACATAAAATCCTACACATGCATAAGTATTGATGAATGTGTACTGGTACTTGAAAAAATACTAGATGATAGTTTATGACATGCACGTCATTTTTTGGCTTTGATCCGAATATGACATTATTTATTTTATCTTTTTTGACCTTAATTCTTAAACGCTTCGTATAAGCTTAATGCCAACGCATAATAAGCATAATTTATTGATCAAATCGTTATTCTAGTGCATAAGTCGTTACTGTTAAATGTATGGACCCTTACTACAGTGTTTACTAAAAACATAAGTTTGAATGATTAAAGCATAACATAATGCATAAGCGTAAAAGTTCTCAACTTTTAACTTTTATGCACTAGATTAAAACAAGGTTGAAAGATCACGTCAACAAGGAAACAAACAAACCTGACTTTTTTTGTTATTTGGGTTTTAAAGTTACTGTTTTGTGAAAACGAATGTGAAAATAATATACCTGATGAATTTAAAGTATTTTGTTGGAGTGATTAGTTTTGACGAGGGATTTTTCAGGTTCAGGCTAGGTTATCTTTGACAGTTGTTATGTATTAAATAACACCTTCCATGAACACTCACATCCTTTATGCTAATGTATTAATAAAGTGACTTATGACTTGATCATTCATATTATGCTTAGGCCTTCACTAAACCCTACATAAGTAACAAAACTTATCGAATAAATATATTCCGTGTCATACCTTAAAGAAAAAAGCTTCTTGGTTACTATACGATAAACCAAAAAAAAATGTTTCAAATCGGTTTATTTATAAGAGAATATCAAATTGTCCCAAAACGAAATGAAACACAGTGTGTACTTGAAATCAGACAAATGAGCCTACCGATTAGGAAAATAAAATACAGGGCGTGTCCCATTGCAACTCAAATGTTCTAGGAGCGGAAAAGCATCTTTTTTCAAAGTTTGAAATACGTTGATATTTTTACCACATATAGATAACCTTATGTAGCCTTAGTGAAAAAAAATCTAAAAGGATTTGACAGATTTTTTTTTTACTTGTAAATGAGGTTTCATTTGTGTACCAATACATATCATTCGAATATCATTATCATTTCGAGATAAATGAGTTATATATTATAGTAAAACTAATATTACTAAACCTATCTGCGTCGCCGCCTGTCGCTGCTTTTTGCTATTTGTCGTCCTTTTCCAGCTTGCCTGTAAGAAACCGTAGAAGGTCAACCTTGTAAATATTTTTCTTTTAATCTGAATTCCGACTTATTCGGCATGCAGAACTCTGAGATGTAAGTTGGAATCCTGAGATATAAATCGGAATAATAACTCCGACAAGTTTAAGAAACTGCCTGGGGTATGCCGTCGATTGGTTGGCAATATGGTACCACTTTGCTGTGAGACTTCAATATTGGTAAACTTCAAAGCAACATGACTTGATTTTTCCAAATAGCACCCCCTTCACTTTGTTACTTCGTCAATTTATTTCAAAAGTTGATAGAATCAATTTTTTGACATATCAACGCCAAAATAACATTCATTGTATGCCTCTCAAAACTACCAGAAATCAAAGAAACTTGAATTGAGGGAACAAGGGCCTAAATAATCATTTATATTAAGGTCTAACAAATAAATATCGAGAATATTTAACTGAAAATAACAAACGACTTTGACATGTCAGAATTTAGTAATTTTCAGGGCACGTCTTCTCGTTCATTATCTATGGAACTATGGATTTTTCAGAAAAATACAATTATCTCCCAAACGGACTTTTGAAAAAAAAATGTGGATTGAAAAATACATGAAATGACATGCTGAACGCGATTAAGTAACAGAATACAGGGGATGCTAATTGAAAAAATCAAGTTTTGCTGTTTTGAAGTTAACCAATATTGAAGTGTCACAGCAAAGTGGTACCATAATACCAATCAACGGCCTTGCCACTAAAAGATGCCCCAAGCATTTGCTTAAACGCTGGCAAAGTCTCAACTCGATATCTCAAAACCCAAGTGCATTGTGGTATCTTTGATCAGTGTTTGCAAACTCATCAAATTTGAGAAAAAGAATAACTTTTAGAGGATCAAAGCGAATTGCAAAAACAAAATGGATTTGAGATGCCAGAAAAAGAGCGAATTCAAAAGCATGCTTATACCTGGTCTGCAAAAATGATACACCCTGTATATTGAAAAACATTTTCACAAACTGCACTGGAGCATCCCTTGTTCAAATTAATGTTGTTCATTTGGATATCTTAACGGCTTAGGCGCAATTCAGCTTACCCATATCAATGATTTACCCTTTATATGGAAATAATCTATGATTTTTAGCTTTTTTTTCTTGTTTATCGTGAGTACACGAAAAGCTTTATTTTTTTAAGGTAGGGTGACACGAAATATACATTCGAAAAGTTTTGTTTCTCTAGCTTATACGAAGCCTTCAAAAATTAAGGTCAAAAATAATAAAATAATAATGAAAAGAAGAAGGTTTTCGTGGCGTAGGGACAGAAAGGAAAATGAGAAAAGTTGGCACCAGGCGGGATTTGAACCCACGACCTTCGTCATACCAGGACACTTTGAAACAGGTTTATTCATTACATATTACATTTTTGGATGTTACAATTGTTTCTTTCCCCAACAAGCTGGGAGGGTATTTAACTAAAAATAATCAACACATCCTAACTTATTTTACAAGTGTGATGGTGGCTCCTTCACCACTGGTGAAGAAATTCAACATCAAAAACGGGACAGGCGGCAAGGGCCTGCGGACTGGTGGTAGCCCCAAAAAACCTACAACCTTCCTTAAAACAGGCCGAGTCGCATCACTCCTACATTAAGAATGTTTTTGGATGCATGACAGAGGGGTACGGTCTCTCGAGAGTGACTTAAGAAAATAAAGTTATTAGCAGCGCGGTCCCAATTAGTTAATTGACTGTTCGATGTCGTCCAAGGAAAAATTAAACATAAACCTTGTTGATCATTCCAGGACAACGCTCTACCAACTGAGCTACCAATGCCTATAAGCAAAGCCAGCCCAATGCAAACTATTCTCACTTCTAGGATATATAATAAGTCTTTTAACGTTATGGTGAGCAACCTTCGGCGGTCAGTGCGGTCACAATCCATTATTGGAGGTGTTATATGGGGGTAGGAAGAATCGCACACACGTTCGATGTTATTTAGGAGTCTTTTTCACCTTCAACATTGTCGACATATATCGACTTTAGCAGGTATCGGGGTTGACACCTTTACCTTCGAAATTAAGCCAATGATGTAGATGTAAGGGAAGTTTCTTTGTCCAAATCATGTAAAGAAGGGGGTTTTCGTGGCGCAGGGACAGAAAGGGAAATGAGAAAAGTTAGCACCAGGCGGGATTTGAACCCACGACCTTCGTCATACCAGGACAACGCTCTAACAACTGAGCTACAAATGCCTATGAGCAAAGCCAGCCCAATGCCAACTTTTCTCTTTTCCGTTTCTGTCCCTACGCCACGAAAACCCTCTTGTTTACATGATTTGGACAAAGAAACTTCCCTTACATTCACATTATTGGCTTAATCTCGATGGTCAGGGTGTCAAACCCGAAACCTGCTGAAGTCGCTATATGTCGTCGATGCATCTTGGTTGAAGGTTAAAAAGACTCATTCGAACATGTGTGTGATACTTCCTACCCCCATATAACACCTTCAATGGATTGTGACCGCCGAAGGTTGGTCACCATAACTTTAAAAACTGACATCCTAGAAATGAGAATAGTTTGCATTGGGCTGGCTTTGCTCATAGACATTTGTAGCTCAGTTGTTAGAGCGTTGTCCTGGTACGACGAAGGTCGTGGGTTCAAATCCCGCCTGGTGCCAACTTTTCTCATTTCCCTTTCTGTACCTACGCCACGAAAAACCCCTTCTTTACATGATTTGGACAAAGAAACTTTCCTTACATAAAATAATAATGTTATAGTACGATTAGAGCCAAGAAATTACGTTCATGTTATAAACTTGTAGCTCTGTAATATTATTAATAAGATACCTTTAGTGAAATGTCTTTCAAAATATAAAACGGCAGAATAAATAAGATTCCAAAATAAAAGAAGCACAAAATATATATCGATCGACTCTTCAAAGACACAACAATTTTGGCGACGGACGAGGGAAGAAACATACTCAAAGTATGGATGCAGAACAGTTTCAACAACTTCTAGTAGCAATAGCGAAGAATCAGCAATCACTCATTAATCAAATACGAGCTGAAAATCAAGGTATTAATTAAATGAATAGCTCCATCAATCACAATACATCAATTTGTGCCTCCATTTGAACATTTTAATACACAGAACAAAGATTTTTCATGGTTAGATTCAGGGATTTGACAAATTTCTATGTTTAAATGATGTTGAAAATAAGATCTACGTTGCACAGAGATGCTTCTGATTATAGGATCATCACATCCTATAATACACTCACTGCTTTAGTGACACCGCAGACACCTAAGGATTTTGACTACAATAGCTTAATTCAAACCTTGAAGAAGTCGTAAAAATATTCTTGTGTCCTAGCATACATTTGTATTCACTTATGATCTAGAAAATCAAACTATTTCTGATTATGTCACCACATTACGGCGAACAACTACAAATTGCTCACTTATTTCTTCCTGCAACTGTCAAACAGACATCTCTGACATTTTTATTAGAGCACAGTTCATCAGAGGCATCAAAGATTATTCGATTCGAGAAAAACTAATCCAATCTCGTAGAAATGGCTTTGATGAAATCGTTGCAAAAGCTATTTTCCTTGAAACCGCTAAATTAGACTGCAGAGAACTAGCATCCACAACTTCAAGTCAATCAAACAACATCAACAAAATCACACGTTCATCTAGAAGGATAGAGATCTTTCAATCGGAATCGTCCAAAATCCACAATCGACTACAAAATGTTAGATATTGACAACTGTTGCATACGATGTGGTGAAAACAATCATTTAGTCAAAGAATGTAGAATTGATCCATCAAAATTGACCTGCACAAGCTGTAGAAAGACTGGTCACATCAAAAAGGAATGCATTCGTTCCTCTTTCGAGAATAAGAACAAATCTAGTTCAGACACATATCACATTAATGATTCAGAAGAAGATTACGATATTGGTATCAACACATAGATAGTAGATATTTTCAACAACCAGACGAGCTTTGCAGAAAAATTCTGCATCACTGTTTATATCGAGAAGAAGTTGACTCAGGAGCGGGCTATACTCTCTTACCAGAATCAAGTTTCAAATCAATGAAATTAAATATTCCTTTTGAGAAATTGAACATTTTGTTTAGATCGTATACATGCAAACAATGTTTTCCGTCCAATGGGAAAAGTCAGTGTTTCTGTCAATTATCAAAAGCAAAAATCAAAAGAAGATTCATACATTGTTCTGGATAATTTTCCACCAATTCTAGGCAGATGGATTCGACATCTCAAAATCAATCTTAGCAATAATGGAACGGACCAGATTTTTCAGAACAGTGAAATTTCCTTGCTAACTGAAGATCAAATCTTTAAAGAATGTCCAGAAACATTTATAGAGAAGATTGGAAAGCTGCCAAATTACAAAAAATCATAAGGTACACTAGATTGCATGATACCAAAACAAACAAGATATGATCTCGCGCAGGTTTCGCTGACGTCATTGCGCGTCCGAACCTCAAAATTCATAGGTTTCCTAGGTAACTCGATTACCATGATAATGAAACAAACAAGATAAACTCTCGCACATCCCCATTCAGAAGTCATCACGTGACCTACCTCAAATCTAAACAATCAATGTTACGCGGGACGTCATGCGTGAGCCAGTTCAAATTTTGACCAGCAAATGGTAACTAGGTAAAGTTATGGATGTTTTAAATCCAACCTCACTTTTGGCTCGCAGTGACAACATGCGCGGCTTGGTTCTTATTTCGTCCAGCAATTAATCATATCTTTTGTGTTTTAGTATCATGCTAGATTGCACATGAAATGTGTACATTGAAATGGTAAGATCAAATTGTTTTCGTTTGAGCAGTGTATGACAAGTAAACGTCATGTTTTTTTGTCAGTTCCAATAATATGCCGAGACAATTATAATTGTTATCCACTTTTTTTGAAACACAAATACTCACGCGCCTAAGTAAAGACCTAAGGTCGGTAAGAAGATCTATATAACTCTAATAACTGAATAACCAGATCTTAATCCGATGGAAAATGTGTGGGGACGATAGGTAAAAATTATTTACCAGAGAAACTGGAGGCCTTAGCTCAGAATCAGGCAAAACTACTAAATACCATTCCTAATGCGTAGAATAAGTTCGCCAATGATGTTCAATATTGTCAAGATCTATCAAATTCCATGGTTTGACGATTAGAAGAAGTTTTGGCTAGAAATGGTTCTGCTATACTGGATATCAAGGAAAATAATCTAAATTTTTCTTTGAGAACTAAGTGAATAAATTCAAAGTCGTACACACAATATATCGTTTTCATTTTTTGATAAAATAATAAAAAGTTTGTGTGCATGACATGTAAATATTTTGACAGCCTATTACACTGCTTAAAAAAAAAACAAATTTCACTGTCTTATGTATGCATTTTTTGTGCAAACTAGTGTTCAGGGTGATTCATTTTCAGCGACAGGGTTGCAGTTCTCATAAACTATTCATCATAGGAACTCAGAAAAAAAAAATTGTAAAGTAATTTAATCCAAGTAATAGGGGGAAAGAGTAAGACAAAAAATCGGGTAGTTCTGGATTTTGAATATGTCGTTCAAAATGGTTGTTTGTTCAAGAATCCAAAAAGGCCACAGAAATATATGCTCCGCGGGCGCCACCATTTTGAAAAAACTACCATTTCTTGGCACTTTTCTCAGTTTATGGCCCATAACTCATTTCCTGTGCATTTTTCGTCATTTGATATGGTATATAAAGTTGTAGAGGATAAGCTTTACTACAAAATTCATTTTCAAAGTTTTTCTGTATGACTCTAGCCCCAAATCAAGTTCCCCCATTTAGCGCACTGTGTAGCGCAACAGCGCTTCTGCGCTTGCGCGCGACCTCCACCAAAAATTAAGTTGGACCTATACGAAGGGTAACAACGCAAACGCGACCCAATTGTAGCAAAGGAAAGATTTTGTATAAAACCTCGCACGTTTGACCTTGCTTTTTTCAAGGTCAAGGTCAGACCTCCGGACCACCCCCGCTAAAAATTCAGGACACTTCAAAGTTCACCTCTACCAATTCTGAGCAAAATCGGAGGGATCTCCGGAACGTCTTCCAGGCATCGTTTGAAATCTATTATTTTCTTTCAAAGCGTGAAAAAAAAAATTTCAACTTTTTTTCTAGTTTTGGTACTCCAACATCATTGATATAATTTAGTGGAGGTGTATGCAACGGTGTACAATCAAAGAACTTGAAAATTTATAAAATAGAAAAATTTCGTCATTTTTTAGTGCGTCGTAGCTACGTTGTTATTAATCATACAGAAAAACTTTATCTATAAATTTTGTAGTAAATTTTATCTCCTAACACTTTTTGTACTATATCAAATGACAAAAAACGCACAGGGAAGAAGTTATGGGCCACAGACTGAGAAAAGTGCTAAAAAATGGTGATTTTTTCAAAACGGATTCTTCAATAAACAACCATTCTAAATAACATATCCAAAATCCAGAACTACCCGATTTTTTGTATTACTCCCTTCTGTTTTCGACCTCTACCAATAATTGTATTAATTTACCCAAGAGAAAATGCTGGAAATATATCTCTAGCTTCTAGGATCGCCACAAGGGGGCGTAACGGTAGGTACTGTGAAAACAGAAAATCAACACATTTTCAAAATCTTCCTCATTGAAGAACTAAAAAAATATATAGAAACAGATTCAAGACGATATTCTCTACAAAATTGCTCCTGGACACTTCTCTCTAAGTTGTCAAATGAGACAGCTAAAAGCAGTCAAACTTAATGTCACTAAATTGTCCATAACTTTGAAATTCCTGAACCGATTTAACGGTTTTTTAGCTCATTTTAAAGAAGAAAATCTGCTTTTTCAGGTGCATGTACTCGAAGTCGATTTTATCTGCTTCAGTCGACCACACAATATGAATTGTGAAAGTCAAACCTGTATTTGAGGTTTTTTCGAAATTTTCAAATGCAAACCCACTGAATCCTCCATAACATAACACATAACCTCCATCATGTTATTTGGATAATTTCCTATCCTGATCAAGTATCCGTTACTCTTCTATATCAAAAGGTATGGAAAAACTACCTACCTTCATGAAAGTGGTAGGAAATTATCCAAATAACACGATGGAGGCATGTATTTACTGGGTTTGCATTTGATAATTTAGAAAAAACCTCAAATACAGGTTTGACTTTCACAATTCATGTTGTGTGATCGGCTAAAGCGAATAAGCAGATTTTCCTCTTAAAAATGAGCTTGAGAACAATAAAATCGGTCGAGGTATTTCGCAGTTATAGACAATTTAGTAACATCAAGTTTGACGGCATGTAGCTGTCTTATTTGACAACTTAGAGAGAAGTGTCGGGGAGCAATTTTTTGGAGAATATCATCCAAAATCTGTTTTCATATTCTTATTTGGTAGTTCACCGGTTTTCACAGTACCGGTACGCCCCCTTACGGCGATCCCAGAAGCTTGAAATATATTTCCAGCATTTTCTCTTGGGCACATTACTATACAGATTTTTTTTCTGGGTCTCTATGATGAATAGTTTACAAGAACTGGCACCCTGTCGCTGAAAATGAATCCCCCTGTACATCTACGTTAAAAATTTAAGCCAGCTATAAAACATCCGAAATTCAACTAACTAAACCTAATTCAACCTGATTAAGTTCGAAATCTAAGCGTGGGAGAAAGAGTGCAAGTTAAATTTTATGGAGGAAATAAAATGATTTGGAAATTTGGACAAATTGCAAATAAGTTTGTTGTGTTACACTAATGGATACTCACTAAAATGACATATCGATCAAATCAAAGGTGGAAAGAAACTTGACAGAATTATTTGAATTAACCTTTGTGTCAATAATAATAATTATTGTCAAATTACAATGAAAAAAAAAGAGAAATATTTACCTCGGAATATCTCGATAACTTGTTGGTGCAAAATAGACGTGAGTTATAGTTTCTCTAATGGAAACTATGTTTTTAAAAAACATTTATTTTCTTAAAATTATGGTTACAATATTTGTTGTGATTATATGATTAATAGTTATTACGAATTAGCTCGAACTGAGCTCGAACTGCGTCCAGCAAGTAGTTTTGTACAATTGAAATGCTGAATCGCAAGGCTATGATGATTACGCTGAAACAAGCAAAATACATGAGGGATGATAATATAACTCCTCCCTTCGCAGACTCAACTACACAGAATGGGGTAGTTGAATGGTGCTCATCTGGATTGGGGCTGTTTTTTCATTGGCTGGAGCTTTTCGTTTCTTCATCAAGTCTAGAATTGTCCTTCTTCTTTTATGGATATAGAAGATAAGGGTTGTAATGAGTAATCCATAAATTAGGAGGTCCCAGATGTTTGGTAGATGATTGATTGGGTCGAAGATCAGTGATGGTTGATCGCTTCTAAGTTGGTTCCTTAATTTATGTAAGTCATCCAACTTGATTTCTTCAATTTGGGTACTCAAGTTTAATATTGGTAACGTCAATTCAGGGTTGGTCACATCAGGAAATAATATAGGTTGATTTTCACTGGCCATAATATTGGGGTTGATAATCACATTATCCTCATCAATTACGATTCTGCAGTCTATTGGTACTTTGGTTAAATAAGTACCGGATAGTTTCATGTGAGCTTCTTGGTGTTTACAGTTCAGGGAAACAACTTTTTCTTCCGGAAGTACCAGAATCCATTGATTCGTAGAATCTAGCCGATTGATAATTGGTTTGGTGACGCTGATCTTGATTTGTTGGCAATTTGATGTTTCTTTAGTTCTTTCTAACAGCTGGACTGAACATGGGCTATTGGAATTGATTTCCTGAAGTTCAGTTTGATCACACAAAAAGTGGCTATTTTCAATTTTAGTACATTCATGTGAACGGAATGCAAAATGCAAGTCATTTTTAATCAAATATTTATTTTTTGGAAGGATTGATTTAAATTGATATTGGCTTGCTTTAAAAACTGGTACTGAATAGAGGTGAAGATACCGAAAGTCATTTTGATGTGTTATTGGGACTCGTAAAAGGAAAGTTATTTTATTATTTAAAATAAAACTATCAACTTTTATAATCTTTTCATAGAGAAGTGTATTCTTCACTGAAACAATTATGGGCATTTTCTTGCTACCTACAGATTTTTGAATTCTTGTCAGCTCAAAATACAGATCTTCAGTCTTTATGATGCTTGGGTGAAGTATTCTCAACTTACTGAATGTTATGGCATTTTCAACATCTTGTAGTATTGAATCAATGATCTCATAAAGATTGATTATTTGATTCAGAGTATCTTTGATTAGATTTACATATTCTCTCTGAGTTTGGTTTCTAATTATGAGACCTATTTGATTAATTTTATTCTCAAGAATTTTTTCGTTGTGGCTAATTTTACTGATGGTCGAATTAAATTTTTCAATTAGTTTCAAGGAAACTGAATTTTCTTTCAAAATATTAGAGGCTAATTTCCTTTGATTACTTTGTAGGTCGTTGATTAGTTTTTCGAATCGTTCGCCATCGGCAGCATCGAGATTTCCGGTGATTGATTTAAAAATTGAACCGACACCGTTTATTAAACCTCTTTTAATTCTATTAGGATGAGGATCGATTTCTTTTATTTTTGTCTCTACTCTTTCCTGAGTCAACATTACTATTTTAATATAGGGCTTGACCTCTACGTTATAATCGTCACTGTTATGTAGCATCTGGCTGATATTAAATATCCTAGTATGCAATTTAATGAGTTCAGTAATAATGGGATTAAGGTCATAATAGTGGAGTAAGGTGAATTGAAATTCTTCGAGTTTTGCTGAGCCTAATGTTAATGGTAATAGTCCGGGGTTGTCTATTAGTTTTTCTAAGTTGATTTGGTCCTCTTCGCATTTTCCAATGCAGATTATAATTAATCTGGAAAGGAAAATTCTTATTCAAAATCATATGTCTTCTTGAGAGGTCTTTTTAAGTTAGAAAGATGAATTTTTTCATGAATTTGAGTTTTTCCGGTTTTTCGTTCTGGGTCAATACTAATAAGTTTAGTTTCTTTACCAAATTTATCAGCATTTTTCTGTCTATGATGTTTTTTTGGAAATACCGATTGTTCGGGTTGAAAAATTTCAATGTCGTCTTTGTTCTTATTAGTTTTGTCTACAACTTTTTCTTTTGTATTAATTAGGCTTTTATTAATCTGTTCATACATTAATTTTGACTTTTCTTTATGAGCTGTTATATAGTCAGTCAAAAGAATTTGGTCTAAATTTAAATTGTAGGGGTCATTTTCAGTAATATGTCCGCGTACTATATCGATAGGTTTCATTTTAGTAGCACTATGTATTGAGTGATTATATGCCAGTATTGCATAAATCATTTTCTTACTAATCGGGGTATTTCTTGATTATTTAGAAGACGGATGTGTTCAGAAAGTGTTGAATGTAATCTTTCGACTACACCATTTGATTCTGGATGATGGGGAGAACAAAAATGAATTTTGATTTTGTGCAAGGTTAGCAGTTCAGTAACTACTGAGTTTTTAAATTCTGTACCGTTATCTAACACAATTTGTTTGGGTATACCATGGTGTGAAAAAAATATGATAACAAGTTATCTACTATTTCTGTTGAAATCAGTGATTTTAGCGGATATGCTTGCGCATATTTCGAGAAGCTGTCTATGATTGTTAAGAACTTGGTTTGTTCTAGGGTATACGTGTCAAGGTGTACAATTTCAAATGGTCTTACGGCAGTTGGTGTTAAGTTCATTGGAATTTTTACTGGGTTCCTTTCATACTTGCTACGTATACAGATTTCACAATCATTAATGTATGTTTGAATTGAATTTTTTAGTTCAGGCCAATAATATTTATTTTTTAAGCGCTGATAAGTTTCATCAATTCCGCGATGATTTGTCTTACTTTCATGGTAATTTTGGATTAGGTCTTTGATGTCATTTTTATCCGTTACGTCAATTAATTTTTTAAGGCAACGTTTAAATTCGAGGGATGGCCATTTGAAATGAGTTCTTATAACTTCACAAAAGGGTTCGTACATATCGGGGTTTTCAAAATACAGATAATATTGTTTTCGGGGTATCACGAGTTCTTTGATGAAAGATAGGATATCATTAATGAAATTACTTTCGGAAATTTGGACCGTAATTCTTCTTTTTCTTTCAAAAAGAATTTTGAATTTCGGTTTTGCTGGGGAATTGAAAACTTGTTGTAATATTATTTGATTTGCACCAAAATTAACAGCTGTTTCTATAATTGGTATTCCAACTATAGGATCTTGGGTTGCATTAGAATGAGCTGTTACATCATCTGGTTGATCAATGTCATTAGGTTCATCGGGTGGTACTGGATCATTTAATTGATCATCTAGTAAGTTAGGAGGATCTTCATCTGGTTGAGCTATCATGGATAATTGATCCATAGCATCTTTATCAATAGTCGGTGTTTTATTGGTCGTTAAGGATTGATTGAAGTCTTCAATATATTTTTCGAGTTCAGATTTTTCTTGGGTTTCTTTTATGTGAAGCTCAATACGCGATAATGCATCAGCATTTGTATTAAGCTTGCCCTTTTTATATATGATTTTATAATCATATTCTTCCAGTTTTATACGCCAACGAAGTAGCTTGGAAGAAGGGTCTTTCAATGAGAAAAGCCATTGAAGGGGCTTGTGATCTGTTATAATGTTAAACTTTCTACCATACAAGTACGGTCGGAAGTACTTTGTCGCCCAGACAAGGCCTAAACATTCTTTTTCAATAGTAGAATAGTTACATTCACTATCATTTAGTGTACGGGATGCATATGCGACAGGGAGATCTTGACCTATAGGACCTTGTGATAATACGGCTCCTAGGGCCACATTACTTGCATCTGTTGTTAAATTAAAAGGTTTCGAAAAGTCAGGGTATTGAAGGATGGGTTCGTTGATCAGAAGACTTTTACACGTTTCAAAACAATTTACAAATTCGGAATTATGATCTATTTTTGCTCCTTTTTTCAAGCATTTTGTTAATGAAACACGAAGGATTGGAGACAGAATCTCCATCTATTGGTGGTGATGAGAAACCTACTGTCAAGAACTAACAATGTAGCATTCACATGACATGAGCTGTGATACAGCGAAACGCGTCTGTGGATGGATCTGTGGGAGAGAAATGCATGTCTTTCGCAACCCCTAGCCTTTGGGCTTTTGGTTATATTTTGTTAATGGTTTCGTAAGGTTGGCAAAATTGTGAATAAATCTACGGTAATAACCGAGAAGTCCAAGAAATCCTTTTAACTGTTTCGTTGTCTTTGGTATGGGAAAATTCTTAATTGCAATAATTTTATCAGGGTTTGGTCTAATACCAGAGGGTGTTACGACATACCCTAAATACGCAACTTCATGACGTAAGAATTCGCTCTTATCCAGTTGGATCTTGAAGTTAGAATTTTTCAATCGATTAAATACAGATCTTATACTTTCTAAATGTTCCTGTAGTGATGTAGAAAAGATGATTATATCATCAAGGTAAACTAAGCATTTTTCATTTTTTATACCACGGAGGATTGAGTCCATTACGCGTTGAAATGTAGCGGGGGCGTTCTTTAGCCCAAACGGCATACGAAGGTACTCATAATGACCGTTTTCTGTGTTGAAGGCTGTTTTAGGAATATCCGCTTCGTTCATTTCAATTTGGTGGAATCCCGACGCCAAATCTAAAGTGGTAAAATATTGGCACTTGCCTAATTTATCTAGCAGATCGGAAATATTTGGCAAAGGGTATTGGTCATCAATTGATTTTTCATTTAATTTCCGGTAGTCAACGACTACTCGCCATTTTTGTTTGTTGGATGCATCTAACTTTTTTGGGACTACCCATATCGGGGATGACCATGGGGAGTTCGAGGGCCTAATTATTTTCTGATCAAGCATTTTTGAAATTTGATTATCAACTTCTTTTTTGTGTATTTGAGGATATCGATACGTCTTTGTATATATGGGAATTTCATCTGTTGTTCTGATGTGGTGTTTTATTTTGTTTGTAAATGTCAATGGTGAATGTTCATTATAGAATATTGATGAATATTCTCGACATAATTTGAGTATTTCTGTTCGTTCTTCTTGATTAAGATGATCGACTCGTAATTTTGAAAGGTCGAGGAGTTGTTCAGATTGATCTTCTATATGATTAAAATCAATTTGTTCGATTGATTGTTGATCAAATTCTTCAACATTAATTGGTTCAGAGAAATCAAGAGTGATTTTTTGACAAGTATTATTACGAATAGTTGTTATCGCTTCTCCATCTTTTGCTATGGTTAAGCATTCAGGAATCTCACAATTATGGAGTTTTTGGTGTGGAATTATAATTTCACCATCTCTAATGGAAGTTTTGATTTTTATGATTTGTTCCATTCGAGGTTTAATTGTGATGCAATTCAGCTCGGTTTGAGTTTTATGAAATTGAAGTTTTATTTTTGAATAAGGGGTGATAAGATAGCCTTTATCGAAATTGAGGTGGGCTTGAAGAATTTTCAAATTGTCAAGGCCTATGAGGCCATCAAAGACATTGTGGAATTTGAACAGGTAGAACTTTAAGTTCTGATCAGATGAAAGGTTAAATATCTTTGAAGCAGGGATTAATGAACTGAATTTATGAGCACTCTTCTGGAAGACTGTGCTAACAACAAATGGGTCATGGAAGATGCACTTTGGGTAATATTTTTGTGCTAGTTCGGGATTAATAAATGACTTGGTGGATCCAGAGTCAATTAAAAATTTCAATTTATTTTCGGTGAAAGTAATGTATGATAACTCGCTTGTGTTAGTCGTATTTAAAGAAATTATTGGAGGTTCAGGACTTATTACGTATTGTCGTCTTGGGTGTTGTCCTGTTGAAAATTTGAAGTATGAGGGGATTCAAGATATTGATCTTGGATAAAGTAAGGTTCATAATTTTCATATTGGTTAGTAATAGGGTCATATTCCCTATTAGAATCTTGTTGTAAAAACAATTCAGAGTTTTGAAACAATTGTGGTTCATTTAAAGAGGAGGAGGAAAATGTCTCGGAAGTTGGGTCTAACTCAGTATTATAGACTTCTTCTATAATGGGACCATTTCTGGGTCGGAAATTGTTGTTAAATCTAGGTTGATTATTATTAAGATTATTACTAAATCTTGAGTTATTGCTAGTACATACAGACATTGGTGTTGGTTTAGGCAAATTTTTATTTTGATTGGGCCTGAATACGTTTGTATTAGGTCTATGTTGTGGATTATTAGATGGATTTCCAAATACTTGTGCATTTGTGAAGAATCTCGGTTGCCTGTAATTAGGATTAGGTCTGTATTGAATAGGTTGTGAAGGGAAACTAGGATTAAAGCTATGATTATTATTAAAACCATTAAAATAAGGATTAAATTTAGGATTATTATTATTATTATTATATCTAGATTGTTGATTAAAATTATGGGATACCTTGTTGTTATTATGGTGATTATTATTATTATGTGGTTTATTTACAGAAAGATTCATATTATTTTGGAAATATCTTACGTTATTTTCCTGTAGAACAAGTTTAAAATTTCCAAAATTCCATCATAGAAATTCTGGGGGGATTCATTAGAGTTTTGTCTCATCATTACCAGATCTCTGTTTAAACAAGCTTCGTCACGTCTATCCGCAAAGTTTCTTGAAAGAGCTAATTTTAATTCTTCCCAAGTTGTTACATTTTGAACGTTTATGACTAATTTCGCGTTTCCTGATAATTTTCCTATCAGACAATTGATTAGATACACATTTTGAAAATTATTTACATTTTCAGCATCATAAAAAGTGTCAATCAATAGTTTGCATGTTGACAAGAATCTGTTCAATTCTGATGGATTTCCATCAAACTGAGGAACGCAATTTAGATACTCAGGTTTGAATTGTGCCGCCATAATTCTTTCTTGATTAGAATTAGGTATTTCTTCTATTTGTGAAGAATTTTTGAAAATCAATTCTTGAATATTTTTTATTGTTTGAAGATTTTCTGCAAGAGTTTTCTCATCGATTGGGATATTAAATCCAGTATTAGACGATTCACCAGTAGAATCGGAGTTCGAGCCAGTATCAATTTTTACTTTGTCAAATAATTCAGACAAATTATCAAAGTCATCGGACATAATATGAGCAACTTGCACTTTACTTACATGAAAGTGATTTCCTTCTTCATTTCCACTTATTTTCACTTAACACTAATTGTCACTATGTCTAAAGAATAGAGAGTAGTTCTCGATTTGGTAGAATGTCCAAACTATCCTTGTACTGTTCACGTGATGTGTTCAATCCGTTTCGAAGTTTTTCCGCCGATTTTTGAGCGAAAACGAGGGGTTGGAGCTGATCAATAAGTTCGATACTTATTGATTTTATCCGGTACCGACTGCGCCAGTTATAGTTTCTCTAATGGAAACTATGTTTTTAAAAAACATTTATTTTCTTAAAATTATGGTTACAATATTTGTTGTGATTATATGATTAATAGTTATTACGAATTAGCTCGAACTGAGCTCGAACTGCGTCCAGCAAGTAGTTTTGTACAATTGAAATGCTGAATCGCAAGGCTATGATGATTACGCTGAAACAAGCAAAATACATGAGGGATGATGATATAACTCGTGACTAGACATCACGCAGGGAATTTTCTATACAAACAGGATAAATTGGGCACAAATTAACGTTTGACAAAAAAAATAGCTGAATAGCACAAACACCAATTGATATGAAATGTCAAAGTCACAGGTAAGTCGATTGACATTATCGAATCTACAGGGTAATTCATAACTATAATATCAGCGGAAACGGAATATGGAATGATGTAGGTAGTTTAGTCTAGTTGGTCGTGGTTGGTGATACTAAATACATACCTTTTTTTAGCTGCAAGTTGATAATTTACCTAGATGCAGCTTTCACTTCCATCAAATTTTTATTGATATGTTTGGTGTTTGCTGCAGGAGTAAGTTTTGTATTTCGAATCCTTTGTTGGGTGTTATTTTTTTGTATTTTGGAACAGAAACATGACGGAGCAGTCCATCTCTCCACTCTTTCTAACTATCACCTCGCCGGCGATAAAACAATACCTCAATCTATCTCTCGAATCCCATTCTCTTTTCACCAAGCCATTTCTATGTACTAAAACAGAACAAAGTCGCAATGTGCTCGATCTGGAAACTATGGGCAACGTTTACCAAATAGATATAAGTTGCCGCTCTCTCTTTCCAAAAGCGCGCGTTATCGACCCTCTCTTCACCACGCCTGATCGGATTACTCAATCACCGTCAAAGCCGCGTTATTTGACTGTAGGTACTTTGAAACCGTATTGTTTTAAACAAGCCTCACGGCACGGCTTGTCATCTGGATTTATCAAAGTACCGACAAAAGGAGTGACGGAACATATCTTTTTATTTCGTAAACTTTGGTATAGGGAATAAAAGCAATTAAAATTCTCAAATCAATACATTTTTGCGAAAGTTTCCGTGATGGATGTTATGATGGATCACAAGTAGGAAAAAGCACTTTTTGTACAGGATTAGTCATTCATATCGAAACGCTAGATTGCTGCTAAGCCGTTAATGATATCGAAATGAACTAAATGGATTTGAATACAGAACGCCCCAGTGCAAGTTGTGATTTTTTTTTCAATATTAACGGTGTATCATTGTTTTTTCAAATAGCATCCCCTGCATATCTTTAAATATTTGAATTTGCACCTTTTCGAGCATCTCAAAATCGTTAAGTTATTGCAATTCGCTTTGAGGCCAGGACGCGTAAAGACGAAACATACCAATGTACAACGCAGTAACGCGTTCAGTCGTGGTATACTTCAATTGGCTAGAGATTTACGAGTCTTTTCTCCCAAAAAACATACCCCGCTACAACGTATTCTTTGTACGAACAACATAAAATGTGCGTTAATATGTATGTCATCATGCCGATAAAAATAGGACAGAGAAATTTTTTTTTTTGCTAGAAAATCAACAATGACTTGGTGTGGATACCAAATTTATACAAGAACCATTTATAATGAGTTGATCTAGGTTACTTTGAGGTTTTACCCTTGCTTTTCAAGAGAACTATTCGAAGAAGATTGTCAAGATTTGAGATTTTTTGGAAAATCGTTTTGATTATGATTTGAAATGGTATTTTACACGATTATGTTTTTTTTATAGTTGGTAATCACTTATTTCGCTAGAAAAAAATGGAATTTTTCCAAAATTATAACACCCTGTTCATTCTTAACGAGACGATTGCGAAGACAATGAGATGTTCCCATAGAAAAAGTGAGTATCTCAATATAGGTACTCTATATCCCATGACAAAATCCGCATCTATCTTGGACCCTGTGTAAAAAATCGCGGTTTATATTTTTTTTATGTAGCTAACTTTCAAAAAATCAAAATAGAAGGGCATGAAAGAAATGGCAAAAATTGAAAAACACTATACTTGTATACCTCCAAACTTTAGTAGGCTAAAGTGCACTTGCATATTCTCGAGATCGAATATGCAAGTGAACAACGCCAATTATAGCTGAACCCTCTAAACATACTGTATGTCCGCGAATGCGGTTAACATAAGAGGACAAAACGCGGTACAAACCTAGCAAAAATGGGAATCAGTATGAGAACATTGACTTTTATTGAAAAATGTAAAAATATAAAATGAAACAAAAGCAAACATTTTTTATCCTTTTTCGTGAAATGATAATCTGCTCCACATTTAGTCCCAACCTACTGACGAAAATTTGTATTTATGAAGATTAAAAAATAAATATTGAACATTTCTCCAAGCTCGCACTTAACTGAAAATTTTACTATTATTATTACTGTTACACATAACCCAATAACAATAAATGCTGATGCACAGGTATAAAAGTCATAATTATGAATGTGTGTAGTAAATATATTTTATTATAAACTATGAAGCCCAGTATGGAGGTACGTATGATCAAAAACTGTCACGTACACAGCTATTTTTCTTTTTCCCATGCGTTTTGGAATGCTGATTACGAATCCGTTTTATCATACAAATTTTTTATCGGGGTCACCCCTTTTTGGGGCTGGAAAAGGGTGAGAATTAATATTTACAAGTTTATCTCAGCAGGGGAAGATTTTATCGCAAAATTTTCAAAATACAAAATGTACAAAAATATGTGCTCGTCAAAAAAGGTAGCATATGTTTTTCTCCTATCAACAACCCTTACAAAGTTATTGACCGATGGAGTAGAGGTTAAAAAAAAAAGATTTTCTATTTTGCTATTAGCTGTAACGCATCAATCCACTACATCGTAGAAAGCCACAAAACGAGGTGTAACATCATTTTGGACTCGGAGGTCCGGGGGTCTCATTGTGGCGGAGTCCTATTGAGGGGTCCAGGTACCAAAACGAAGTGGGGCCATACTATGAGGCCAAGAGGCCTTCTGAAGCGAAGAAAAGAGTTAAAATAGCATATATATCATATCTTTTTTTTTCAACCTCTACTTCATCGGTCAATAATTTCGCAAGGGTTGTTGATAGGAGAAAAACATTTTATACCTTTTTTGAGGAGTACATATTTTTGTTCATTTTGTATATTTTGCGATAAAATCTACTTCTGCCGAGATAAACATGAAAATATAAATTTTCACCCCTTTCCAGCCCCAATAAAATCTTGTATGATAAAAGCGGATTCGTAATCAGCACCCCAAAACGCATAGGAAAAAAAAACTGTGTACGTGACAGTTTTCGATCATACGTACCTCCTTCCTGGGCTAATAATAAATTGCATGCGGACTTCTTTATTTTTTTTTTAATTTCCATCAATTCAAATTTTCTTCAGTTAGTTCGGAATCCGGGTTACGACTTAATTTGAAACAAGTTTTAAATTCATTATTTCACTTTAAAAGGCCAAACAAATGATTTTTGTCCCTTGATCTTGTCTCATTTGATGTTTTTTTACATTATTGAATACAGGGTGTTACTTAATGGTATGTCATAATTTTAAGGGGGAGTTCCTGGATACATTTTGAGTCGAAGAGGTCATATAAACTTTTGTCTAAAAAAAATAAAATAAAATAAAATACAAATGAAAAAATAAAAATAAAAAAAAATGTGTGCTCCTATACCATAATATCCTGTAGCAAAATTCAGTTCAATATCTCAAACCGTCTTTGGAAAATGTATTAAAAACTGAAAATAAGATAAATCTTTAACACCCTGTATCATAAACACAAAGCACTTTGAGACCCAAGTTTATATGACCTATTCGACTTAAAATTTATCCAGGAGCTTCCCCTTAAAATTATGACATACCATTAAGTAACACCCTGTATATTATGATTATGTGTGTAATAGAAATAAAATCAGGTAACAATTGGCAGTGATGCAACAAATATAGCTGTTTCATATTTTCGGAATCAAGATAATAATATCGTTTTCTATCAAAAAAGGAAGTGAAATTCACCAAATGGCACAATGAAAAAATATGCACAGATAAATAGGTATAACTAAACTTCTTTCATGCGCTTCGCCATCACTTGTTACTGTTGGCAAGATAATTTTGATGACAACACCATGTTTTCCATCACAAATGGAAAACCGGGGGCGAGTTCAGAAACGTCACACCCGGTGTGAGTGTGGTCCAAGTGTCAAACACTAACCATTCAGATACGGCAAGTCGTTTTACTTTTTATTCATCTGTGCTTATAAAGTGTCATACAAGCAGTTTGTATGATACTTTATGAGCAGGGTTGAATAAAAAGCAGACCGGCTTGCCATATCTGAACGGTTAGGGTTTGACACTTGGATCACACTCGCACCGGTTGTGACGTTTCTGAACTCGCCCCGGGATACATTCAACAAGCAACAAAATTGATTTTGTTTTGTGGCTCACCATGGTAACTATGTTGCCCAGTATCCAGAACCAAGTTGCGAGTTGACGGAATACATGTTGCCAACAAAATGTTGGCAACTGATGTTGACTGGTCTGTACTAATTGATACAAGCAAGACGCAACAAAATTGATTGATGTTTTGTGGATCACCATCGTAACAACATGTTGCCAACAATGTTGGCAACAAATGTTGACTCGTCTGTACTAGGCTTTAGACTTCCGATAAAATACCATAGATCTGAAATTGTTCCAAAAAACTAAAGTTGTTGCCAAAAACTCTTATTTCAAACTTTGTCCTCTAAAATCAATGACAAAAAATCTACAGAGTGATTTCTTATTATGGCATGTGAGAAAAAATCGTACAGGACGAAAGAAGTGCAGAATTACATCTCCAGCAACTTTTTCCCATTTATTTTGATGGTTGCTGGAAACTTAATTCTGCATAACCTTCGTCCTGTACGATTTCCTTTCACCTAGAAGTCAACTTATAGATTTTTCGAAACTGATTTAGGAAAAAAAAGGTTTATAGAAAATTTATGAAGAATGAAACACTTCCGGTTCCATGTTATTTTATCGTAGGTCTAAAATAGGAACGGAGAAAAGGAGTGAAGCCATTATTTCCAAGATGGCGGAGTAAGCTCACCTTCGATTTTTCCAAAAACGCATAATTAAGCTATTGAGAGCCCCTCAAACATCTTAAAAACAAATTTTTGCGTATCTTCCGAAATTCTCATATGACCCTTTTCTAAGCACGGATTTACTGCGATGTTCTCCATTGATCCAGCCTTCTACAAACACGTTGTTCTGTTTTGGTCCCAAATAGGCAAGTACTGCGGTTTTCTTCGGGGCATACTGGTTACTGGTTGATGATTGCCCCTTCGCATCAATCTTTGACGCCAAAGCAGGTGCTAGCGTCTTTTTCCTACATCGGTTTCGATTGTGGCCGAGCTCTCGACAATTTCGGCTCCGCGGCTTCCTTCGCTTGATGACCTCTATTTCCTTCATGATCCTCCTCACAGTTACATCCACCAATTTGTTGGATTGATAGAGAATCAGGGACATCCTTATCTCTTGGTCCCTTAGTCCATCGCAAAGAGACCTGAACTGTAAGTCTCTCCATCACATTCTCTGACGTAATTAGATAAGCCAGTCGTTCAAGGCGAGCTACATGCACTTGAAGCTCCTGCAGGCTCTCGTTGGTCTTCTGAGATCGACTCTTAAAATGAGAGTGATAGACATGCTCCAACTGAGTTTGCCCATATCGCAGCTCCAGATGCTTGACGAGAACATCGTAGTCCTCTAGCTCCGAGGAGTTCAGTGTCTGCAGGATTTCGACTGCCTCTCCGCGAAGTGCCAATCTTAAGGCAGTTGCACTCTATCCATTCATCCTTGCTGCTGCCTCGAACTGGTTATGGTAATTGTTCTATGACAGCTTTCCATCGAGCTGAGAGGCTTTCATGTGGACTCTGATGCTATCAGCCTCCATTTCAGCACTTGTTCCTTTGCTCCTGATCGTTACCTCCGGTTGTTTCATAATTGCGGTGACTTGCCTTTTCACTCCGTCGATTTCGTCTTCCAGAGCTTTTGCATTCTCTCTATGTTGTTTCTCCAGGTTCCCGAGTTCTTCTGCTGCGTGATCATTCACAGGTTTTTTCGAAATTTTCAAATGCAAACCACCTAAATAGATGCCTCCACGTCCTATTTTAATAATTTCCGATAACTTTCTTACAGATGATTTTTCCATATCTTTTGAAATAGAATAAAAAATGAAATCATCCAAATAACACGATGGAGGCATTTATTTAGTAGGTTTGCATTTGAAAACTTCGAAAGAACCTCAAATACAGGTTTGACTTTCACAATTCATGGTGTGTGGTCGGTTAAAGCGAATGAAATCGACCCCGAGTAAATGCACCAGAAAAAGCAGATATTCCTCTTTGGAATGAGCTTAAAAACACTCAAATCAGTTGAGGAATTTCGAAGTTATAGGCAATTTAGTAACATCAAGTTTGACGACCTGTAGCTGTCTTATTTGACCGTTACGCCCTCTTGCGGCTGTCCTAGAAGCTTGAAATATATTTCCAGCATTTTCTCTTGGGCACATTACTATACAGATTCTTTTTTCCTGGGTCTCTATGATGAATAGTTCACGAGAACTAGCACTCTGTCGTTGAAAATGAATCACCCTGTACAGTCACTTATTTATGTTTTTAAACTGCCTGTTCACAATTGTTCAACGACCATAACCAAAGCAACACTTACTGGTAACTACTAACTGATGGCGGAGGCGCCTCCTTTCATATTCCTCAGCCCCTTCACCGAAAATGCCTTAATAGTGTAGAAAACTGTAGAACCTGCCCTCCCGTCTGGTTTCGCTGGAATATACTAGACGCCAAACCATACACAGTGGTGGAGAATGCTGCTTCTGTAGGCCAAATGGGAGTCCGGCTCCAAGGACCGTCTGTGAAAAGGGTCCTTCCACTGGACACATCGCAATATTTTCAAAAACTTCAATCAACATTCGGTTGCCAAGGATAAAATAATCAAATTGTAATTTTAAAGATTGCATCAAGAGAAATGGCGGTCAAATAACTTTATCTACTGAACTAGTGCAATTCAAAACAAGGAATAGTCGTCTTCTTCTCGATAATTTTTTTTTGACCCACAATTGCATGGGATGTTTATAAAATAATTGCCCAGAGACCTAGGGCAATGAAAATCAGCAATTTGCATACATTTTCAAATTACTTAAAATTTTATATACGTATTTTAGACATTATTTGAAAGTCACCAGCGAAAAAAAAATTCCGAAATACCCAAAAATATATTAAATAAATGAAAAAGAAGACGCGAATTTCACCGTATGATCGCAAACGGGGTGGGGCCATATCACCCTTCCGAGAGAGAGAGAGTAATCTCAGTCAATACGACAGACGGAGATAGATAGTGTATTCTGTGACGTAGTGGATGTTGATTGGCGCTCTTTGATCGGTGATTTAAATATTAATGGCATCAGTACTCACTAATCCTTATATTTTTCATGTTTCCAAAAAATGTGCAAATTGTCCATCACAACATTTTTTAGCAGGGCCGAAATTTTTGATTGCGAAATATTTTTTTCTACTTTTCCACATACTTCGTCCGGAAAAAAACTAGTTATCCATTTTTTGTTTCAATTGACTAAGGGATTGTGAGAAAAGGTAACCGAGGAATTTTCGTTAGCATGGAAATAGTATTTTATTTAACGAGCATATAATGGGTCAAATATTACACGAGATTAAAATTTATATCACGAGGCAAAGGCGAGTGTTATTAATTTTATTCGAGTGTAATATGTTCATTATATGCGAGTCAAATACAATGTTTTATCTACAACTGTCAAAAAAATTGGAAAAAAAAAATCACTAAATAAAGCCAAAAATAGTTGTGTTTAGGCCCACTGCCCGTGAATAAAGAGCCTGCCCGTGGATAAAGAACTATGATCCACGGGTTTCTCTCAGGCCATGTAATATGTGGAACATTTTATATCTATAGATGGTTGCATACAACAACTATTTTTTGACAGTTGTAGATAAAATTAGTTTTATTATAAAACTGCGAAAAGCTTTGAGTAGGACCACCTATTCAAAATATAATTTTTGATTCATGTTAATTCTGTTTCTGAATGTTCCATACAACTTGTATAAAATAACGGATCATTCCATTTATTATGGCATTGATTTTCTTTGACATTAGGAGCGTTCCGTAGTTTCGTTAAAATAGAATAGTGACCTGGGAAAAGAAAGGAGAAGGATTGGTTGCGAGGAATGCGAGGTAACGAAAAATAACAGTAGAAGAGAATGGGGTTTTTCGATTGATTGAGGGAACACATTTTTGGGGTAATTGTAGATTTTGAAGGGATGGATCATAAAGATAGGGGTTTCTTTATGGGATGGATTGAAGGTGAATAATTGTGAATTGTGGTTGATAATCAGATATTTGCAGGTCAGTAAAATGAAATTTATAATAATGTTGATTATCCAATTTGTACTGATGGTTTTGATTTATTGTTCTGTAATTTTATTTACTGTATTTAATCAAACTGTTTTATGCTGCGTGAACAACTTTGAGATATTGACTCAAATTGCCTGGGTTGCCTCCCGTACGGGACCTCAGAGATTCCTTGTTTTTGATCCCATGTATGTATATTTGCTTGAGCGTGGAACTTCCAGTTTCGATACGGAAAACGAGTATTTTATTGATTGCATTAAAAATACAAAACAGTTGTACAACATGGTTCGGTTTTTGGAATTGTGATTGTGGGTTTCTCTGCCGTGCTCTTTCCCCGCATGAATTCCAGGCTGAGTACGGCACTATTTTTTTTCACCATATTTTCAATAAAGTAGGGTTTCTTACAAATGTGTGTTTAATTTAATAGTCCCACCTTCTAACTCAAACTTCCCAAATTATTGTTTTGTCGGGCGCATTCGAAGAAAGTAGCTTCATGCAAATCACAACGTAGGTGTCTCTTCTTTTGATCAAACTTACCCTATTCAACTTTGTTTAACGGACCCGGGGTTGCTATACTACAGCTTCAAAAATAACATTTTCTGCAGAACCATTTTCAGTAAGCGAGAAACTTTTTTGTTTTAAGGAATTTTGCGATACTTTCTGCGTACGAAATAAAGCCAAAGGTTAAAAAAAGTTTTTGAAAAAAAGAATCAACTTTCCATGTTGTATAGTTTTCGCCGGCTTATAGTTGAAAATAATACTATTATAGCGTTATTATGGGGGCGTCTAATTATTTGTTTTTTGTGTAATTTCAAAACTGTTGATACTAGTTTGGAAAGATTCTGAAGCATATTATAGCCTTCGATCAATAATCCTTGCATTTTTACAAGCTTTCTTGGTATAGGCTGTTAATGCAATTTGCATTTTTTTCACTGTCATTGCAACATTTCATTTCTGATGCAATGCAGGTACATCTTGGACGTCAAAGTTTCTCTCACATCATCAAACACTGATTCTTGAGTAAAAAAATTGACCTTCCAAGTATTTTCTTCCTGACTTCATTTGAATATGGCAATTGAACCAAATTCTTTATTGATACAAACATCTAACAAAACCTGATAGATCCATTCGAGTTTCGTCTTTGTTATACTGGGTAGTCCATTCAAGTTGAGACAGCCTGATATCTGAAAAACGATAGTTACTTGAAAAGTTAAAGAAGTAAATGTTATTGTGTCCTGTGACATTAATAAAATGGTTAGGATTTTTGATTTTGAAATAATAAAAAAAACTTATAATCCAATATCCGATGATGTGGAAAATATTTCGATCTGTAAAGTTTCGATCGGTACTAAAGACAATGAACTCGTAACACTTGGTCAATGAAGAACAGAGAAACGAACGAGAAAACGATAAAAAAAAACGCGTCACACATGGAAATATGTTTTCTGACCAAAACGCATGTTCAACTTAATCTTGCGGCGCTCGTACGTCAAAACTAATCATTCTACTAAAAAAAGTTGTTACATGAATTATTATAGGACATTTTCTGTAATTTTTTTGTATACAATGCGGCTCTAAAACTTCTCTTTTTCCTTCCTTCTAACTTTCAAACCGTTTGATATATGCGAAGGAAATTTGGACACACCTTATGTATTTGAGGACATTCCGCATTTTTTGACATAGTAGTGACAGCTGGGCGCCATTTTGAATTATACCTATTTTGAAGGCCCTTTGACTCTGATTACAACTGCTGAGTTCCAAGCCTCTGCCACAATTCCCATTGATATGACAGCGTGTCAAAAAATGTCTTTTTTCATTTTTGTCACTCACTTTATACTTACCAGCAAGAGCTCATTTTGAAAAATCTTCTGTACAGGTTTTTTTTTATATATATTGACACCCCCCTTAACTTTTTTGTTTAACGTTTCTGAAAAAAGTTTCTCAGATAAAAGTTTGGTGGTTTTCAGTAAATTTTTTGAAAAACTCTATTTCGCATATACAGGGTGCCTCAGAAAGTATGGGCGTGGTCCAACTTTCTTCTTTCAAATTAGAACCCTATTTTTTCATTCGATTTCTATATTCTCCTAAAAATTCTAAACAATTTTCGTAAAGCATACCCTATACCTAAATTTAACGTACCTATAAACAGATATTGACCGCGGAAAGTTTTTCATGTAGCATACCTAAATTTGACGTATAAATAATTCGCAATGTTTCTTGGTTACCGTAATTGTTTAAATCTCTGACATATTCGTTGTCTGAGACGATAAAAATGCCTTATACACAGATGAGGAAAAATGTGATATTCTTCGAATATTTTATTAAAATGAAAAATTGCATGTGCAGCAAGAAGGGAATATCGGCAACTCTTTCCAATGCGAGCGCTCCCAACGCGAACAACATTCAAAAATGTTGAACGTGGGTTTAGGCAGCGAGTGTCCGTAAAAAGAAAAAAAAAGGCTAGCCGTTGTCGATCAGGAGGAAGAACTAAATATTTTATTGTATTTTCAAGTTAGTTAAATAGAATGAGAGTAATTCAGAAGCAATTTTCGTTACAAAAGGGCTCAAAATGAAAGGATCTTTATTTTTAGAGAATTCAAATGCAGCTTTGAAAGATGCATCAAACTTTTTCGATAAATCAATTAGCGAAATCTATTATACCCTAAAAAACATGGCTACCATCCCTATAAAATAATGCCAGTGCAAAAATTAACTCAAGAGCGAGAGGACAAAAGAGTTATGTTTTGCCAAGAGATGTTGATATCAAAGGAAGAAGATCACAATTTTTTCAAAAACATATTATGGTCAGATGAATGCATTTTCAGTACTGCAGGAATTCATAATCGAAAAAACGTGAGATTTTGGGCAACTCAAAACCCCCGAGCAACGAGGGAAACTAAGATCCAAGGTCGAAGTTCCTTAAATGTGTGGTGTGGAATCTTGGAGAATAAAATTATTGGGCCAATTTTTATTGACGGGCGCTTAAACGGCGAGAAATATTTGAATTTATTAACGAATGAGGTAGAAAATAATTTGGAAAACTTACCATCACTCCGTCAATACAATCAAATAATTTGGCATCAGGACGGAGCTCTACCACACAACGTTTTTCCGGTTGTGAATTATCTCAATGAGAAATACCAAACGTGGATTGGTCGCACTGGACCGATCAGATGGCCGCCAAATAGCCTGGATTTGACGCCACTTGACTCTTTTGTGGGGTTTTATGAAAAACAAGGTCTATGAAATACCGACCGAAAATGTAGAAGTTATAAGAAATCGGATTATTGAGGCCATTCAAGAGACCAATCAAAATAATGCTCACTTTATTGTTAAAAGCATAAATAAAATCGAGCGAGATTATACGCAGTGCTTAGAAATGGACGGTGGACATATCGAGCAGTTATAGTGTTGTGTTTAGTGTGATGAAATATGAGATTGTTTTTTTATATTTGCATGTTTTTTTGTTTCTATCCAATTTCTATGAAACGTCAACATTCAAAGGTCAATATCTTTTTATACGTCAAAATTAGGTTTAGGGTATGCTACATAAGAAATGTTTAGAATTATCACAAGAATATAAAAATCGAATAAAAAAACAGGGTTCTAATTTGAAATAAGAAAGTTGGACCACGCCCAGACTTTCTGAGGCACCCTGTATATGCAAATCAGAGTTTTTTGGGAAATTGACTCAAAACCAATGAACTTACATTCGGGACACTTTTTTCAAAAACCTCAAATAAAAAAGATGAGGGGGGTGTCAATATATAAAAAAAACCCTGTACCTCATCATAATATCCTCAAAAAAAAAATGACACGCTCTCATCTCAACTGGAATGATAGCAGAGGCTTGAAACTCGGCAGTTGTGATGAGGGCCAAATAAGGTATCACTTGACCCCCCTTTCCATTTGATTTTTTCATTCAAATTTAAATGGCATCGTCGCGTGAAACTTTGGTGTGGAAACCTGCCTTACGCGAACGCCTTTAAAAATTATTTACAAAATCACAATAATGTTCCTGACGTCAGAATAAGATCTTTCAAAGCAACTACTTTGATCCGAAATTCCATCGTTTCCGAGATCCATGCAGCGTGTAGAATCGAATATTAGGAATTTTTCGGTGAGGCATGGAACCCTTTAAATGGAAATATCTCGAAAAGGGCTAAGTGAATGAATGAAAAACACACTGGAAACATAGGTACTTAACACCTTTTGAAAGACACAAGCACACCACGAAATGTGCAGTGTAGGGCGCCCTCTAGCGGCCATAGTAAAACGAATTACATAATCGAATTTCTCATACCACAGAACCCACGTATAACAATTTTCAAAGCAATATATGAGAAAGTGTCCATAGTCTCGGAAATGCTGCAATTTGGAATGAGATAAATTGCCGTGAATCGATGTAGACGCCAGACCAGAATTCCAGAGTCACGCGAAATATTTGAATTCAAACAACTTGATATTAATCAACGTAATTAATTCTAAACAATCATTCAACGGTAAGCATAATAGATTATTGTTTTGAATGGGCAAAGAAGGGGAACTTGTTCACATCTTTCCTTCGAAGAACGTCTATGGCTTCGAGCTTCTGGTATCATAATCAAAACGCGTTATACAGTTTGTTACAGATTCGAGTGTATGCATGGGAATTTCGTTAAACCGTGAAAGATACGGTTCAATTGAGAAAAAGTTGTGCAATTTTAGTCTCAAAAAATGCCGCTTCTAAACTTGGAAAATTCCAAAGACGGAGATTCGATTTTTTCGAAATCCTTTTTTATTTTGTCCCGAATTTATTTGAAAAGATTATTGAAAACGAATGACACATTTTAATTGCCACTTTTTCTGCTCTTCAAGATAGCATGGTCGAAATTGAAATCCGACGTTTCGAGTCCTCGCAACCATCCTCAATTTTTTTTTAAATACGACCCCAATTTTTTTAATTCATTTTTGGAAAACTCTTTGCCTCCTGAGAATAATGATATGTCACACTTCTTGCCATTTTAAAACAGTGCAGAAAGTAAATACGAGAGTTAGGCGGCGGTTACACTGATCGATCGATTGCCATCGAGTGAAAAACAAACACACGATACCTCATGAGACTGGTTACACTGATCGATCAATCGCTGTCAAGTGCTATCGAGTTGTTTGATTCTCAATCAAGTGGCATTCTAACCTCTCGGTTAGACTTTCTTGACATTCACAATGTAAATAGATTGTTTACACATTCACATTAATCATGGGTTTGTTTGCGTCAATGGGAGGTTTATTCGTTTCGCTACCTCAGGACACTTGGCTAGTATCCACCCATCGCTCATCAGAGAGAATCTACAACCTATATAGGTACTATTTCCCTGCAAGCGTTCTCATGATTGCTCTCACAAATAGGTATTGTCATTTTATAATAAGACTATATTAGGATATTTCGTATGGAAGCAATTCTCCAAATTTTAGTAACTCAACAAATCCTGCTAGGTGGCGCAAAGCTGCACTTTTATACAAAAATGAAAAAGCCCTCTGTTGACGATTATCGGCATTTCGTTCCTACAGAATACTACAGATCTCTTTTTTAAGAAGTCGTGGTATAACGTCGAAAAAGAAAGTCGCAGAACAACATGATGGTACGTTATTCTTAAATTCAAACCATCAAACTGGAAGAGGTCGGCCCAAATTTTTCAGAATGCTATTCTCCGGAATATTTCTTGGAATGCAATATGGAAATTAAATAATTTCAGGTAGCGCCAGTTTTGCATATCGTTTTTTCTTTGATTTAGGTACCTGATTGGAATAATATGTATATTTTTGTATGTATCGGAAACTATTGAAATAAATTATTTTAATACAATTATTATTACTTACACTATTCAACAGATTTTGTGGGGTATTCCGCCACATCCCATCAAAAACTTCACACCAAATTACTTATCTGGAAATCTAATAACATTTATTCAACAAGTAGTGTGTGTTCACTTGAAAAATTAATCAAACCAGTGCTCATACAGGGTCTTTCTTTTAAAAGTAATAGTGATACGCTCATAAAAACTCTCACACAAAGGTTCTCGATCATGAACTACTTTTTTAAAATACTGGCAGTTTTCTATAACTTCTGGTTAACCGAAAGTATCTACCAACTTCCTTACTTTAAATGAGTAGGCCACATTTTTATTTCACATTTAGATTCCTTTCTGAAAATTAAGGTCAGTTTACTGAATAATATATATGGCCTTCTTTGACCATTTTGGAAATAGTTGCATTTTAAGAAAAAAAATTAGAGTTGACCTGTGTGCTTTGAGGCTCTGTATCTCAGAGACTATTAGACGTGAAAAAAATAAATTTTGGGGTTACCTATAAAAAATGCTGGTATTTCAAATGATCTTGATCATTCTTTACTATAATCTACAGGGTCTTGGCAAATTATGAAAAACAAAAAACTTGAGTTTTTCCAAAAAAACTCGGGTTTTCTATATGGAATGTCCCATTTTTCATTTCAGATGTTAATCCTTTACAAAATGTTTGTTCGATTGACACTACATTGTCTGATACTTGAAATTGATAGTTTTGAAGTTATTCAGATTTTCAAATTACTTTATTGAAAAAAATTTGAATAACATGATATCACTTCTAGCTGTAGGACATGTAGTATCAAACGAAAGAAAATTTTATCTATAATCAAATCTTTTGTTTTTTTTATGTAGAGCAGAATGTCATGTCTATCGAATGAAGAGTTTGTCTAAAATTATTATCTGAATTAGAACAAGAAGTATTCCGTTTGAAAAACCGGAGTTTTTTCAAAAAGACTTTTTTTTATAATTTGTGGTATGTAGTAGATTATTGTGAAAAATGATAATGATCATTTGAATAAACAGCATTTTTTAAAGGGACATATACCCTCAAAATTCATATTGTTTTACGTCCAATATGCTCCGAGATACAAAGCGTCAAAGTACCCACCTTGACTGTATTTTTTTTTCTTAAAATGCAAATATTTCCAGATCGTTGAGAGATGGCCATAGATGTCATTTGATAAACTGATCTCAATATTTGAACCGAAATATAAATAATATTATACTCTATTTAAAACTTATAGTTTTCAAGTTATTTTCATTTTTTTCAATGGAAATATTTTAAAATGAAAATAACTTGAAAACTATCAATTTAAGGTATGCGACAATGTAGTGTCAATCGAAAGAAAATTTTGTCAAGAATCCATATCTGAATTGAAAAATGGTATTCAATTTGAAAAACCCGAGTTTTTTTGGAAAAACCGAAGTTTTTTGTTTTTCTCAAATTGTCAAGACATTGTAGATTATTGTAAAAATTGATCAAGGCTATTTGGATGACCAGCATTTTTTATAAAAACCTCCAAAATTTTATTGTTTTACATCTAATAGTCCCTGAGATACAAAGCTTCAAAGTATCCCACTTACCACCTAACTCATTTTTTTTTCTTCAAATGCAAATATCTCCAAAATGGTCAAAGATGGCCATGGATATTATTGGATAAACTGTCCTTAGTTTTCAGAAGGAATCTAAATGTGAAATAAAAAATGAGGGTTCCCATTTAAAATAAGGAAGTTGGTATCTACTTCCGGTATAAAAGGAAGAAAACTGCCACTATTTTAAAAAAAGAGTGTGAATTTGTTTAAGCGTATCACTATCACTTTCCGATATAAGGCCCTTTAGTATAGGTACTTTCTAATGTATATATGGAAATTAATAAATGTGTTTCAAAGTGAAGTGTAAAGGTACTTGATCTTTATTTGTTACCGAAAATTATGAAATGTAATGGGTTCTTTTGCAGGTAATAAAGAATGAAGATCAGGTATAAAGTACGTAACCGTAACCTGGACCCAATGACATAATATGGTTCCAAGTTACGTAGACTTGGAAAACTTTTTTATTATTATAGTCTATAGAAAACAAGTTATTCTTCATAAAAAGTTCTACATTCTACATGTTCATGTCTGAAACACAATCATGTGGTAACATTTTTTTTAGTCGTATACGAGACTTATTAGAAAATATGTATTTTGCTCAAGAGTAAAGAACCTTTATTTTTGACAATATGAAAGGTTGTTTCCAAAAAAAGTTGATCGAAACTAAGAACCACGTTTAAATACGCAATGCAATGGACAATTTGTATAAATTTTCAAATGACTTGATAATTTATATACGTATTCTGCCCAACATTTGACGATTGTCACCAAAAAAAATGTAAAAAAAAAGAAAAAGTCCACGCGAATTTCGCTACATATCATATGATCAAAAAAGGGGCGGTGCTGAAGCAATCGTCTCTCTGCTCTCTCTCACTCTCTTCTTCTCATTGCAGTCCTACGCCAGGTAAATACTTGTACTTGATAGATCGTGTGATATCAGCAAAGTGTATTAATCTAACGCATGATAGTTATAGGTGTCATCTCCTAAATTTTTCTCGCCTGACTTAATTTCAACATAATGCGATAGTACCATAGATAAGTATTTTATGAATACTCTTGGATATAAGCGTGACTATTGGAGCAAATTGGAGGTTGGCTGGGGGTCTTTAATCGGTGATTACTACATAAGTAGAGAGTGTGGCCACCTTCTATTGTTTTCTTTAAACATTGATGGCATCAGTAGTTAATAATCCTGATATTTTTCATATTTCCGTAAAAATAGCCAATTGTCCATTAGAGTCATTACACCCATTCATATTGAAAACATTATTTGTATGTATTTTCTCATTGGCAATATTAAATATGCACTCATCACGTGTTTAAATTGTAAAATTGTTAGACAAAATAAAAAAATCACAAGAGCTATAAATATTCATTCATAATAGAAAAAATTGTGGATGGGTGTACCTAATTGCATATTTGAACGTGGTCTTTAGTTCTGATCAACTTTTTTCAATAATAATTTCTGATTTTGTATATAAGAAAAGGGTGATTTATAATTGCGTACTTCAAATTTGAGGGCGTATTCCTGGGCTAATTTCATGAAAAAAAGTTCATATGAACGTGGGTCCGAAAATGCATGGTTTTCAAGAGACATGGAGTTAAACTTTTAGAAAAATGGGTCTTTTACGAATGTTACAAATATCCTTGAACCGATTTTATTATTTGGCAGATCAATTTTTTGTAATGAAAGCCTAATGTAGCCCTAGCTAGAAATAAATTATAAAGACCAGTGCCCGACGGCCATCTTACCGAATATTTTTGTTAAATTAAACATACGAAAATACAACTTTTTTTACCTCTTAGAGTTTTTTCGTATCTGGTCTGGTTGTCAAAAACAAAAAAAACTTTTAAACTTCGCAAATTATTGTTATACTTTCTTTACACGGGTAAAGTATTCTACAACAAATGAAACGAGGCCAGATACAAGAAAGAACTATGGTACAAAAAGGCTGTATATTTGGTTGAGTCATTCAAGAAAAAAATGAAAATCACAATGTCAGTTGCGTACATTTTTTTTCAAGTTCAACACCCTATATCTCAAAAACAATGCACTTATCCGGACCTAAGTTTATAAGTTTTTTTTTCGTGAAATTTGCTCAGGAGTACGTCCTTAAATTTGATGTAGGCAATCAGGAAACACTCTGTATAATGTTTTAAAGTTAGATCAGGACATTGCACCTAATGCATATCGAATCACCATAGTTTGACACAATTTTTTTTAAATATTCTGTGGAGTAAAGAATTTAAAAACATGATCTTTTCCAAATTATTGTAGCTTGATTCATTGTAAACATTTTAAAAAACAAAAGGGGAATCAACAAATCAACGAATATACTCTCTGCGCCTCACTTTGCAAACTAAATATTTCTTGCACAAATATTTAAGGTAACTAAAGCATTTTACAATAAACATTATAAAATGTATAAAAAGATGGCTGAACCCGGGAAAAGCCAACGGGCTAGACGTTTTTTCGAATGGCGCTACTTTTATTGGTGAATGGGTCGTAAATCACCATCAAAGTACTATTTTGAATAATAAGTTTTTGCCACACTTCTGGCTGATTGCAATTTCCAGAAATCTAGAACAATATACCCCGTAGCGTTAAATTCTGGGAAATATGCATTTTGTTAATATTTCTGGAAAATTCAGAAATACATGGAGACATTCAAAATAAACGTTACAACAAAAATATCGAATTAAAAAAAATATCCATTGAATTGTTAGAAACGAATTGAAGAATTCTAAAAAGATTTCACAAATAATGCCAGCATTTTTCAATGAATGTAGGTATGTAATTCAATGAACTAAACCTCACATCCACATGCTTAGCAAAACTTGATTCTGTGTGAAAAAATCATTATTATACAGGGGGTCACAGAAAGAATGGGACATGCGGTAACAGCAGATTCCTCACACAAAAATATTGTGTGCACTCAAACTTGTCTATCCCGAAAGTTGATATGAATAGAGATACAGGTTATCAGAGTTGAATTTTCATTTTTGATTTATTTGAATAACTTTCGAAATAATCGAGTGATATTGATTAAATTTGGTTCATTGTGGGGTTGTTTGATATGCAAAATTCAAATCTGAGCACGGAATTGCTCTTATTTGTAAGGGGCGCCACTAACACACCCTTTCACTCATTCAAATAATCATAACTTTTTTGTACGCACCCGTATATTTCTTTGAAATTGAAAAACTGATTTCTCCATCACATTTATACAGGGTGTCCGGGAAAATGTGGGAGATCTCTCGGATTCTGATAGAATATTAAAAAATAAGATGACAAGTTCCCATAGATTTTTTTCCTAGCGTTAGGTTCACAATTTCGTCAAGAGCACCACTTCGTCATGGCTTTTTTCGAGGTTTTGTTTAATAAAAATTGTTTTTTTTCGAAAATGGTTCATTTTATCGACAATGAACAAGAGTACCTTCTCTTTAGCTTAATTTTCAAGGTATCCAAATTTATTTTTTTTAACTCCTTATCATACAGGGTGTTAAAAATTTGAGCGTTAAAATGTACAATCTAATCCGTCCCTGGTAAACTAAACAAGCTAATTATGTTTTAAGGGAAATATTTTGAGAGGTCCTTACTACTGTTTATCATATTAAATTTTCATTGAATTATATTGAGTCGTTTAAAAGTTATTCAAGAAAAACCGATTTCCAGTGGGGTCCTTTAGGGGGCCGTATCTCCGTAGGGAGGGCCGCTAGGAAAAAAATTTATGGGAACTTGTCATCTTATTTTTTAATGTTCTATCTGAATCCAATAGATCTCCCACATTTTCCCGGACACCCTGTATAAAAAGGGTATACTTTGTAGAAGTGGCTACGAGCAACCTTTTTCAAGATATTTGAACTTGAAGTAATCCATGCATTGTGGTTTCAAATGGAAAATTTTGAAAATAAACATAGGGGGCTTTGAAAACGGTGTTATCATGTTAATTTTGACATTAGCTTGATTGTTCAATTTCTTTTGATTAAAAAAAATGTAATCTAATTTTATATTTTTTTTACCAAGAAAAAAAATGAAATTTGTTTGAAAAATATTCTCCATTTTTTTCTAGTTTTTTTTTATAAGAAACATTGAACACCAAGACGCTTATTGTCGAAATTAACCTGACAACGGCATTTTCGCTGCCTGCTATGTCTATAAATTTTACATTCGAAACCACACTGCATGGATTACAGTGCAGATATCTTGAAAACGGCTACTCCACATTGGTTCATATCAACTTTCGGGATAGATAAGTTCGGGGCGATCGCAACATTTTTGTGTGAGGAATCTGCTGTTACCGTATGTCCCATTCTTTCTGGGACCTCAAAATCATTTACAAAAGAACTAATCATTTTCTGTCATTTTGACACGTTCATCATTCGATGACATTATGATCTCACTTTCTCTGTGAGTGCAATAAACCAAATTCAAAGAAACAAAATCAATGAAGGTTGATCGATCATAGCGGCGACGATGTCTCTTCGATTTTTTTTTATGCTTTTCTACCTCAGAAAGTCGACTTTCTATACTCCGTATAAAAGGGGGTGAAATATTTCCATTATTCCCGGAAATGTCCATTAATTATTTCAATTAGCGATCAAATATTTCCTCATACAATACTGCCTTGCATTTATTTTAAAGTGGATAAGTATAGTTGTAGACGCAAAGGTATTTTATTTATAAAATGATATTATTCAATAATATGTACATTCAGTGTGTCTACGGATTGGGTTTCGGTAAGGTAAAATGACAAACATTTTCCGAGCTAGATTCTGATATTCTGGGAATCGCTCCTGCCTCCAAAGCTAAGATGTTGAGAAAATGAGCGAAATGAATTAATTGTTTGATATACAGGTGGGGTTTGGAATTATTAATTTAGTGAAAATTGACAAGAGTAAAGTACCTTTGTTTTGAAAGATATCAGAAAACTTTATTGAGAAAAATTGTTTAGAACTAAAAGCTCAAGCATACTCCCAATTTTCAGATAGATCAACCCACTATGATTTTAACAGTATATTTTATCGTCATCGAAGATGACTGATTTTGAAATACTGCTAAAACAAAAATGAATAAATAATCGACTAAAACAATACAGAACGTTTATTGCTGACAAAAATCATTACGAACAGGACAAAAATCAGAAATTAATTGATAATTATCAATTTCATAACATAGATACTTGCAAAATCAAAGAAGGCGGATTTGTCTGAAAATTGTGACTGCTTAAGCTTTTAATTCTAAACAACTTTTCTCAATAAATTGATTTGGCTCATTCTCTCAACATCTTAGTTTGAGACCGAACAGAATTCCCAGAATATCAAACTCTAACTCGGAAAATGGTTGTCATTTATACATACCTTACCGAAACCCAATCAGTGGACACACTGTATATTATAGTCAAAAAATGTTTTATATGTATATTCTACTTTATTTATTCGCAGAACTGTCCACGCGATTTTGTTAAATCGGGCATAATATAATCTAATTTATCAAACTATCATTATCTACATAAGATATGAGAAGAAAAACTATAGACAAAACTTGGAACTTGGTCATCAAATATTATTATTTTCAAGTCTACAACAACGCTCTTGATGGGCATTGGAGGGATATAAATGAACCATTTTATCATTCTTATTATCAAATTATTGAATATCATTTAAAATTATGTCCTCGGAAAACGAGAAGAATATACGAATCTTTCGTATCCTTTATATTCCGCGCTACACAGAATAATAATATAATATTGAAATAACAAACACATTGATTGATATTGTTGTTCATAAATCGAACCATAGTTCACGTGGTTAGTATAGCCGCTTCAGAAAAAAACTATATTCAGGTGGAATAAATTTGCCACCGGTATCTTTGAAAGTCTTTCTTGCTCTCGAAAGAAATAGTCAATTGAAGTTGAGAAATGTTGTTGCAAACATTTTGCAAGAAAAACATTATTTATGGTAATATTGGTAATTCTCAATCATTGTAAAATTTTTAATCTTTTTTTTTTAATTCCCCATTCCAATTCCGATAGTATGATGGTCACTAATTGGGAATACGGATCGTAAGAGTGACGTGAGATAGGCAAGAATTTCAAGAAAGCTAGTGCAAAATCTCAAACTCATATAGGTACCTACCTAAAGTAGGTGTTTTAAAATGTTTTTAGAAAAAAATCCTTTTCAATATCGGTTACTATGAACAATAACAACAATCTACCAGAGTTTAAACAAAATCGGTGACGTGAATTGTTTTCACCTGACACACTTGAGAATTTTTTTTTTTATTTTTTTTTTTTATTTTTTTTTTTTTTTGGTAAGGTGGGGAAATGCTTTTTACGCACAACGGGTGTGTGGGACTCGCAACCCTATCCGGAGGATTGGCCATACCCACTAAAACCTCACCATTCTACGGAACCAAGTCCTTATGTCCGCGGAAAGGTTACGGGCTTTTACAGCCTATTTAACCTTTATCTTCACTCACTGACCCCTTGATTTGCCTATTTGGCAGCGCCTTTCTTGGCTCATGTTGTTGCTTGTTTGTGTTGTCGTTTCAAATAGTTTATGATGTACACTGATGAAGATCATCTTCTGGATGAGCGGCACCTTCCAAGAGATGAACACAGCTACTGCTACCTGCTACCTGCAAACACAGCTTCCTGCTTTCGCATGAGACAATTTTTTGCAGATTACTTTGCTTCGTGTTTCCCCAGGCGCTGGATCCATATGTCAGTTGGGATCTGATGACTGACTTGATCAATATTTTTTTTGACTTTATTGTGGCTTTACTTCTATGTCCCAGTATTGGATAGAGTAATTGTGAAGTTTTATTGGCCTTTTTCACGGATAACTGGATGTGTTTTCTCCATGTTAGTTTTGTGTCCATTTGTAGTCCAAGGTATTTGATGTCTTTTTGCCATTCAAGTCTGTTATTGTTTAAGGTAATAACTTTTTAGGGATCAATTTCCTCCTCTGAAAGAGTATGGCTTGTGATTTATTTGAATTAATGCGAATTTTATTGTCAATACACCAAGTTTCCAATTCCCTAGCATGGTTTTGTATTCTTCTTGTCACTAGGTTAACGTCACGGCTTTGAGACAAAATTGCTGTATCGTCAGCGAAGAGGGCTGTCTTAACAAGTGTAGTTTCGGGAATATCGCTGATGAATATCGAGTACAGAGTTGGTCCGAGGACTGAACCCTGTGGTACACCTGACATTATCTTCTTTGTGGTGGAGTTAGTGTTCTTGATGCGAACATGAAAACTTCTTTCTTTCAAATAGCTTCTTATTAGTTTGATGGTTTTGATATGGAAGCCCATCTTGACCATTTTGACAATTAATCCACCGTGCCAAAGTTTGTCAAATGCTCTCTCTATATCAATAAAGAGTGCACCAGTAACATCCTTGTGATTGAAGCCATCGATGATGAATTCGGAGATAAGATAGGCTTGTTGTTCGGCCGATCTACTGGCTCTGAAACCGTATTGAATGTCTGGAATAATTTTGTTGTTGTCGGTAAAGTCGATTAGCCTTTTTTTAATAACCTTTTCAACTACTTTGCTGGTGGCACTTAGTAGAGCAATTGGTCTGTAGTTGATTGGCATCTTTTTTGATTTTCCTGGCTTATCAAGCATGATGATTTCGGATTCTTTCCATAGAGAAGGGAAGTAGTCATATTTCATAACGGCGTTTGCGATGTTGGTCAACGCCACTTTTCCCCTGGGAGGTAGTTCTTTGAGCATTTTATTATTTATTTTGTCTGAGCCTGGTGATTTTCTTGTTTTAAGATGTTTTATTATGCTTTTAATTTCGTCCACAGTGACAAAGTCTTTGATGCATGGATCCGTGGTGATAGTGTCCACTTCCGCTGCCCCATTTGTTATGTTGATGACATGTTCTACGTTTTCGTCCTCATGGATGTTATTTTGGAACACTTCTTCCAATGTTGACGCGAATGCTTCCGCCTTTTCAGCGTTGGAGTAGGCGGTTCCATTTGGTCCTTGAAGGGGAGGGATATTGTTGACAGGACGTCTCAGACATTTCTGAAGCTTCCAGAGTTGGACGTGGTTGTTTTCATCTAGACGCTCCATCTTTTCTACCCATTGAGCCTGCTTGAAGCGAAGAATAATTTTTTTCATTTGAGCTGTATGATGGTTTAGCTCTCTTCTTGAAGTTGGATCCTTATTGGTTGCGTAACGCCGCCTGAGCTTCCTGTTATTTCTTATAACCTCTTGGATGTTTTGAGGCAGGCTATTAATTCCTCCAATAGTAATGGGTATTTTGTGGTGTTATCATCGTAGGCCTTCTGAATAACTGAATTAAATTGCTTTCCAGCATTCTCAATATCTTGGTGGTTCCTAATTTTGGGCAAGGGAAAGGTGAGTTTTAAATTCTTTTTAAATTGGGTCCAGTTAGTACGGTTTTTTGTCATGATTTGTTTTGAATGGAAATTTGCCAGATTTAATGCTATGGGATTGTGGTCAGAAGTACCAAAATCCAAAGTATGCACATCCATTATTCCTTCGATATTTTTATAGATTGCAAAGTCTAGGATTTGTGGAAGACCCCTTCCTGATGGGAGAAAAGTTGGGTGGTCAGGATACAACAAACCAACATTGAGCTTATGGATTACTTTATTCAGTTTATCACCATTCCTGTCGTCATAGGTGCAATTCCAGTTCTTCGATTTTGCATTAAAATTGCCTATTACGATGGTTTGGACGTTGGATGTAAAGAAAGGTTTAAAGTCAATTATTTCAATATTATTCCTGTATACTCTATAAATGTTGGTTATTTTTAATTTCTTGTTTTTGATCTGGATAATAATGGATAAGTTATGAACGTCAGTGTCTTCTTCCGAGCCAATTAGGTGATGGGAAACGTCCCTCCTAACAAGAGTAGCAAGTCCATAAGTTAAGTTGGTGTGGTCATTTCTATAGATACAATAATTTGGGAATGATATATTAGTATTAGCCGTTAGTTTGGTTTCCTGCATAACCAAAACCAACAGCTTGTATTCCTCAAGTAAAATGTTGATATCATTTCTTCTAGCCCTGATTCCTCTGACATTCCATGACATGATATTATTCTTTAGGTCCATTGAAGAATTGGGTACACACTTGCAGGATGATAGGGGTGATTTTCTTAATAAAGTCATCATCCATTTGATGAACATCTTTGCTGACTTTGCTGACACTTGAAACAAAATTTCTGTAATTTTTCTGGGTATTTTGAATGTTGGGTTTGAGATAAGTCTTGCCTGTATTAGTGGGGTTCATTGGTTTTTTGATTATACGTTTGTAGACCATACAGCCTCTATAGCTGGCTGGATGCCCCTTTTCGCCGCAATTTGCGCAAACAGCCTTATTCTCGTCTTCCTTATTTTTTGGTTTAACAATATCACATTCCTGGGAACCATGAAGTTGTCCACATTTCACACAGCGCTCAGGCATACTACATGTTCTTTGAGTATGGCCAAAGCGTTGGCATCTAAAACATTGACTTGGTCCTTCTGGTTTTCTTTTTGGCACGATTTTAATGATAAGGTTGTCCATTTTTTCAATTTTGAATATTTTGGGGTCAATGGTTTTAATTTGGAATACTGGAAGTGGCCTACCATCTTTGCGTGAAGTCATTCTTGCAATTTCTATTTCGTCGTCATTTATACCTTGCTCGAATAATTCCGCTTTAATTTCTGCGATGTTGGATGCAGAACTAAGACCGCTTAAGACAGCATAAATCTTTTTATTTTCTGCTAACAGATGAGTAAAATAGTTTTTATTATTGTTAGTAAACAATGTAGTCAAACGCCTATGGTCATTTATCTCTTTTGGAAATAATTTAATTTCATTTCCGAAAATTTTTGCTTTTTCGATTGAGATTTTTTCAGCTTCCAAAAGATTTTTAATTTCTTTCCAATTATCAGAAACGGTGACCGTTACCGGAGGAACTTTGGAAAGTTTTTCAGCATACGAGACAGACGGTTCATCAGTATCCATGTCATTATTTACAATATTATATACATTATTAACAATATTTACGTCATTAGCATTATTTGCAATATTTACAGATTTAACAGTGGGTCTCTTTCTTTTGCTATTCACTGGAGGAAAATCACTTACCTGATTTTCATCAATAGGCTGAGAATTTTTGTCCGCAATGAGTTGTTCCACAGTTTTCTGGAGGTCCGCAAGCATACTCCTTAGTTCGGCGTTTTCCTTAGCGAGTCTCTCAATATCCTCGTTACCACTTTTAACACTTTCTTTGAGTTTTCGAATTATATTGTCTTTTCGCGCAATATCCGAATCGTTACTCTTAACAACACGCTTCATTTTAACCGCTGCGTCACTACACTGAGCGTCCGCCGATTTTTTAAAGTTCACCATTAGTGACTTAGAAAAACACTTTTAAGCACAACCGATAGGCACAGTTTTGTATTACCGAAGCAAAACATCGCACGACGTGCATCCATCCACTTCAAGAGCGCGTCGAAGAAGGAATGAATGCGTGAACTCACATGAATGTACTTGAGAATACTCCCCCATACAAATCCAAAGGCTATAAAATCAACATCTTCAAAGCAGTTCAAAAACCAAATCGCCATCTGTTGATACTTGACAGTTCTACTTTGACCAGAGCCCTCTGCTATCTTTCCATCTAAGTTTGTGATCATGGTGAATATCGAATACTTTTTTGGCGAATCTAGTTACCGTCCTCGATTGTAGGTGGAAACATCGATTTGGAGATGTTTGAGGACGGGAGAATTCTTAGCATGGGAAATATCTTAATATAGTCTTATTATAAAATGGTATTGTCTTGGGTACTGTAAAAGGAAAGATAATATCGAGCTCATCATAATAGGTACAACACTTTGGCTCCGTCAGCATCAGACAGACATGCGATGTTAAAACTAGGTAGATCAAAATTCACAACAAATTGATCAAATAATGATGATCAGTGTAGTGAGGTTCTACAGCTCACGAACAACTACGGTTTGGGTGTCAAATTCTTGCTTGATGCTCAATGCTCCTTCAAATTTCTCTTGACGCGACACGACGCGACTCGATTTCACTCGATCAGGCAGCGGTTACACTGATCATCAGTGTAACCGCTGCCTTATCAAAATCCAAAGTTGTTGATCTTTTCAGAACGCGTCGCGCGGATCGTAGTCATGGAAAAAATAATAACTTTTGACTTTAATACAGAAGCTCCAAGCTCCAAGTTTGAAAAAAAGTAAAAAAAAATAAAAAACTAAAACAAAAAAAAAAGAGAAAACTGGTGCATCACAATTTTCAAGGAGCGAAGACTTGAAATAAATTGAAAAATTTGAGTTCGTATTTGAAAGAAAAATGGCGAGAATTTCGAAACGTCAGATTTCAATTTCGACCATGCTATTTTGAAGAGCAGAAAAAGTGGCCATGAATATGGGTCATTTGTTATCAATCATCTCTTCAGATAAATCCGGGAAAAAATAGAAAAGGATTTCGAAAAAATCGGTTATAGTCGAATGTATCCGGAAATCTTCGGAATTTTGCTGAGATTTAAACTTTGCAACTTTGCCTCCATTCAACCGACCTTGTATCTCTTACGGTTCACGAGATCCCCACCCAATACAAAAAAATTGTGAGCGAGCGATATAGGTTATTATATAATATATCTTTATTAAGCATCAAGCTTCAAGGAGTACAATAAATAATAATATAATATAATAAACCTTAAAAAATATATAAAGTATAAACATATAGTTAAATGAATAAAAAAGGACAGAGAGAAAAAAAATACCTACATGGATAAAAATACATAAGTGATTAAAAGTGAAACATGTTAGGTTGGCAAGACATTGTTTAAAATATAGTCTTTGGTAATTTTTTTAAAATTTGGTAGATTATCACAGTTTTTTAGAAATGCAGGCAGGTTGTTGAACTCCTGCAGACCTTTACACAAGATCGAGTTTGCGAGTTGGTTGGTTCTGCTTCTGGTGTTGAGGATGAAGTCACAACGATTTCTGGTATTGTACCTGTGAATATCTGTGGTAACAACTTATTCTTGATCTTGAAGATAAAGACGAATACATTGAACATGACTTTTTGTTTAACAGAGAAGATATTTACAGTACTCAACATATATTTGATTGGTGTATACCGGTTACATTTGAGGATTGCCCGCATCGCTCGATTCTGCACAACTTGAAATTCGTCTAATATATACAGGGTGTCCGGAACTTACGCGTCAGGATTTTGGTGGGCGATTCTACATGAAAATCAAATGCAACAAACTTCTATACAATTTTTTTAAAAACTTTTTTTCAAAGTACGAATTTTTAATTATTTAAGGTACGGTTAATGTTTAAAGTCGTTTTTCTCGGAAACCGTTAATTCTACGATGATGCAACACGAGCACATTTTTAAAAAATATTTTGATGCTCTTTACTAATTTGACATCCAAATTTATAAAAAGATTAAAACAAAAAAGTTCTAAGTAATTTTCCTAAGGTGAAGGACAGCTTCAGCCTTTTGTCATTGACGACTAGCGTCAAATTAATAGGGTGAATACAAAGAAACACTAGTGACATGCATGCAAAATTTGGCGAAAATCATTACACTAGAAAAAAAGTTATTAAAAAAAATAAGAAAAAAAAAATATTTTTCAACACCCTGTATCTTCCTTAATTTTGAGTTTTTGAAAAAATTGTATAGAAGTTTGTTGCATTAATTTTTCATGTAGAACCGCCCACCAAAATCCTGACGCGTAATTTCCGGACACCCTGTATTTTGGCTGGTTGTAGAATAATGTGGTGCAAAATTCTAAGTGTGGAGCAGCCATAGAATTATATAGCAGTAGTTTGGTGTACATTGACAGATGCTTTCCTCCCCTCCTAATGAAGTTTACTTTGGTGGAAAATTTCCTCATTACATATCTAATATGCGTTCGAAAAGTTAGATTGGGTCAAATATCACTCCGAGATATTTAATTTCCATGCTATATAAAATTTTGACATTATTTATAACCAGATTGATACCATTAACATCAACTTCAGAGAGTCTACACTTTTTTCCGAACACACAAAATTTCGATTTTGACACATTTACATTTAAACAATTATTGTACAACCAGTCTCTAATAGATACAAGCTCACAGTTCATGGTGTCCTGTAATTCACTCAAGTCACTGCCCGCTATATACAGCATTGTGTCGTCTGCAAAAAGTTCGATTTTCGCCACTTTCACCACGTTTACAATGTCATTAATATAAATCAGAAACAGCAACGGACCCAACACAGTGCCCTGCGGTACCCCATGTTCAACATTCATAGATTGTGACAACACATCCCGGAACTTTACAACTTGAGTTCTGTTAGTCAAATAGGAGTTGAACCACGCTAAAACAATGTCAGATATACCAATCTTTTCCATTTTTTTGAGCAGTATGTTTCTGTTTATGGTTTCAAAAGCCCTACGGAAATCCAAAAACACTGCAAGCACATACTTGTCCCTGTCGATTTCCTTCACAAACTCGTCACATACATTGACAACAACGGACTCACATGAATGATGATGTCTGAAGCCGGACTGATTGGACACCAATATATCATGCCGCTCACAGTATTCCTGGAGCTGCACCTTCACTACCACCTCCAAAAACTTCTCATACAAGGGCACAGTATTTATAGGTCTGAACTCTTCCCCGAGCTTCGTGTTGGTAACTTTGGGAACTGGTGTGACCACTGAACACTTCCATTGATCTGGAAATACTCCATAACCCATAGATGTATTTATTATGTCGAGAATTCTGTTCTCTGCCACCTAAAACACGTCCCTGAAGACCATCGTAGAAATCCCTGATGTGCCACCGCCTACAGTTTTCATCCCCTTCACATGTTTTTTCAGTTCTGCCATTGAGATTTTCTTGAATTTTCTTGAATTGCTTTTCTGTTCTGTGACCGTCTGGACAACCTGCTCTGGTGTTGCATAAGTTTGAATAGACGAAACGATGCTGTTGACACTACTCAGAAAAAACTCGTTAAATTTGTTTGCAATGCACACTACTCAGAAAAAACTCGTTAAATTTGTTTGCAATGCACAAGCTGTCCATCGTTGGGCCGTCATCAAAAAATATCTCTACTGAGTCCGGACCCTTTTTATCAGGAAGTAACTTTTTTAGGTTTTTCCACAGCTCTGAAGGGTTGAATCGATTATCATCAATTTTTTCCTTGAAATATTGATCCTTCTCTATGCGGATTTTATTCGTGATATGATTTCTGATTGATTTGTAGTCGTTCCATATATTGTTGCTGTTTGTATTGACGGCTTGCACATAGAGCTTGTCTCTTCTTCTCATCATCTCCTTTATTTCATCGGTGATCCAATACTTGTGAAGGTATTTTTGTTGGACATCAAATTTTACTAACGGACACATTTTATCCAGTATGGTTGTCACACTATCAACAAAATTATTGGCCAGAATGTTAACGTCAGTAATACCACTGTCCCATGTTGTGCCTATTACGGCATTCTGCAAAGTATCTACGTTATAGTTCTTCATTGACCGCCTCAAAATAGTTGTTGGTTCAAGTTGTGTAGCTTTGTCATTGATATTGATTGATATTAAATTATGATCACTAACTTTAGGGGTAAGTTGCATGGACTTTATGTGAGACTTTCTTACTGTTTGTTATGACATAGTCGATTAACGTTTGAATTGTATTTGTAATTCTTGTTGGCTCCTGTATTATTTGAGCGAATCCATTTTCGTACACCTTATCTAAGATTTTTGCCCCATAAAAAGACGCAGATCAAAATTGAAGTCACCAACAATTATGTTCAGCCCCTCAAAATCACACAATTGATCAAGATATGTCCCAAAATACTGGACAAACGATGCATTCTCTGTATTGGGTGGATGGTAAAGAACAGTATAAAGATACGACGAACCGGAAGTAGACATCTCGATGGTCAAGCACCATACATAATTATCAGTACATTGATTGTACTGAACTTTGTACTTACAGTCATTTCTAATGAGAGCCATAACTCCACCAGTCCTCCTGTTCGAGGTAACACACTGCTCGATCCGATATCCGGTCACACGAAGTTCACTAAGAGTCACATCAGACGACACATGGGTTTCAGACAATAACATAAGACAGGGCTTCCAATCACATAAAACTATCTGAATATTGTCCTTATTGTGCAAAAATCCCTGACAGTTGAAACAAATAACATCACATCTTGGCACATCATCTTCGTCTAACAGTCATTTGGTAAATTTACTTTGTTGTCTTCTTTCCACTCGTTTGTAACTCTCACATTTGTACATGTCCCAGGATGCATGATCGACAGCTAATCTCAAACCAAATTTTTCGTTTGACACAAAACAGTTAACACATTTATTCACATCACTTTTACAGTCTTTTTGCTCGTGTTCATCTCCACACTTAGCACATGCTTTTTTACTCCTACAGTCTTTTTGTACATGTCCATATTTTGAGCAGTTATAGCAGCGAATTATTCCGGAATCACTAAAAACACGACACCTATTCCAACCTATGTTAATCTTTTCTGCACCTATGAGATGATCAAATGACTCTGGATCCACTTCAAAAATCATATTAAACCTGTTTTTCACTATTTTTGTGCGATGTATGATCTTCATCTTGAAATTTTCACCATCCGTCTTGAAATTATTTTGTCTTTTAATTTTATTCAAAATGTCTTCGTCGTTAGTACTGTGATCATCCTCATTGATTCCAATTGCTTTTATTCTGTGATTTAGGGGCTTCGGCCTCTCAACTTGGTATTCATTTCCGAGTTGTTTTTGGATAGCGGTCTGGACATCAATTATTTCTTTCTCATCACAGGTTAAAATTACACCTCCACTTTTTGTTGGTCGACCCATTGTAACACCTACTCCGATTTCACTAGGACTAACCTTTTTCCTCAGATCTTCTTTAATTTTCTGCGTGTTGCTTTGATTGTCTCCTTTTGGTTTCACTACAGACACTCTGCGTTTTGTAGCTGACGCATATGATTTACCTTCATTATTGTTTTCATTAGTTTACGAGCTCCTCAACCTGGCAATCTCACTTTTTAATTCCGCATTCTCGACTAGCAGATTATCTTTTTTCTTCTCAGTTTCGTTTCAATAGAAGGGTCTCCATTTTCTTGTCGGTTTCATTTTGATTGGACAAGAGCTTCTCGAGGATTGCTTGAATACCATTAAAGTCATACTGATCAAAATAATCAACCCTGCTCCTTTCACGCGATCTCTCAGCAACTCCGTCAGCTGGCTTGCACTCTGTACATTTCCACGTAGGTTCCCGCATATGAAATCCTCGTAGATCAACAACATTTTCACATTTTGCATGAAAACAATGCTTACATACACTACACACAATTTTGGACTTCAATTCCTCGAATCCCATTTTACACACTCTACATGCTTCATCGGGTTCAGCATCGTTGGTATCCGTCTCGTTTCCCACCATCTCCAGGCCTCAGGTATCGTTGGACTGTTTAGGTATTGCTTATCAGCACCAAACACCTTATCACTTTTTTATACTGTATCACGCAAGAATTTAAGCGCAAGCTTAGCTCAAGCACTCTCAGTCCTGCAACTATCAAACCTCTCAATTGGAAGCCACGTTGGCTAAGCTTACCCGGAACTCAGAGTTCTGGAGCTTTGGGGGGGGTTTATTTAAAGTGGGCGCCAGAGATTCGTGCAGGTGAATCCCAACCTTCGAGGTCTTCTCGATTCCAATTGAGTTTATTTAACAATTAACGAAAGAAAGTACGTAGCTGCCTTACTTACCGCCGACAAAACCAGGGATCAGGACTACCAACTCTCAAATCAAACCAGTTAACTCCCAAGACATTCTCATATATTAAAATTATTTAAATCCAAAATTATCTTACACAGTAATACCGTGCAATGTGCATACTTGCAAAGTACCCAAAACATACGTCCATATCGCATGTACAAGAAATCAGTAAATAATAAAACTTGTATTTTCCAAAAACTCAGTTCAACTATATGTGCAATTTATGTATCAAGAAAAAAAAAACGTTCAGTACAGGACCGCTCATTAATAATTACAAACGCTATAACCTTAATAACGTTATTCTATCAAATGTTATAATCCAAACAAGCGAGCAGTTGAACCGATTAACTTATAAAAAGATCACTCACAAACTGAGTTGCCGCTATGTGACGTCACAACGCTTCACAAAAGTATTTAAAAAAAAAAATAGATAAATCTCGACCGACCGTAACACTGACGTAAATAAAACAATATATAGATACGGCTCACCGCAACAGCTTGCTAGGTTCTTCACTCCACCAAAAACCAAGAAGAGAAAAACCCCAAAACAGTCCGTGTAGGCTGTACTGTACCAGTTCCCCAAGCAGATGAATGATCTATATGAAAAACTTGTTCTGAATTCGACTCAAGTCGGATCGAACTGGGTTCAGGTTGGGCTGAAATTTAACTGATAAATAAGTCAGTTAATCGTCAATTGTGGAAAATAGCCATATAATGGGTTATTGATAATAGGCTGTGAATTTATTCAACTCTGGGGAGTATTTTATTGGGTTTTATTGTATTTGGGTAAAAAGTGCAGTTCAATTATGATGACTATGCAATTCATCATAATTGAACTGCACTTTTTACCCAAATACAATAAAACCCAATAAAATACTCCCCAGAGTTGAATAAATTCACAGCCTATTATCAATAACCCATTATATGTCTATTTTCCACAATTGACGATTAACTGACTTATTTATCAGTTAAATTTCAGCCCAACCTGAACCCAGTTCGATCCGACTTGAGTCGAATTCAGAACAAATAAATTAAATAAATAACTATATTTTGCTCGAGTCACGAAAAGTAATTAGTTTGATCATGATTGATATTTACCCCAATTAAGACTTGAAAAATAATCGACAATCAACCCCATAGTTCACTCAAAACGTTCATTAAACGTGCAATTTTAATATAAAAAACGGATGTCAATTCAACAAAAACGACATACCTTGACCGGTTTTTTTATTCAAGCTTCACTCAACAACTCCTCAAGGATTGGTAATTAATCCCATGCTCAGGTTCGGCAATTAAGCAATTAGGGTGGAGTGGATCAATCACGGTCGTGGTAGGGAAGAAACCACCCTTAACGTGGTACCTACATCAGTGGGAGGTGGTCATCATCTTAGGCCTGAATGCGTACAAACGTTGAAGAAAAAATGCTCAACTCAATGAAAGGAAAATGAGATACCTGAATGGACTATCTTGGGGTTACTTATTTTCTACCCCCTGGATCTAACACATGGAGATGCGAATGTCTTCCAACCGTTCGCTACCAAGGTCGAGTTCGAAAAGAAAGATACGTTTAATGAAAAACTGACATCAGACATCAGCGACGTACAAGACTTTTAACCAGTGCGCTGTTGCCAGTAAATCAAACGACTACAGGGGAGATCGAAAAAGTAACATACCACATTAATGTTGATTAATAGTAATGGGACAAGCAGTGATAACGCTTTTGGCCCGTGATAACTCCCCCTCTCCTTAGACAGGAGAGAAACTAGGATAGATTTTCGACGATAGGCCGAGACAAGATTAAAACGAGACAAGAAAACCTTAAAGATGACCAATTCGGACTCAAGCAAAACAGAAAACAATAACCAAAGAAAAAAAAACTCAGAAAGGAAATAATGATGACCACTGGTCAAAGTGAAAAGACGCCCCTACTGTCGGAGGACAACACGACAACAAACCCAACTGATCCAGACCCATCAGATTCGGAAAATCACATGAATCAGCTCTTGCAGTTTGAAATTCCGTAGATGTTTTGTGGAATTCCTAACCGGCATTGCGTAACCTCAATGGGACTGAGGATGCCTCGTGTACCGGTCTTACAAGAGTTGACCACGCGCATTCACCATAGTCCGACCAATCCAAACCAGCATGGAGTGAGTAGACTGAGGGAGTCTAGTATAGGACAGAAGACTATACCAACTCTCACCTCTTTAACCCCTTAGACCCACCAAACTACAGGGAATGAGTTCGACCGAACTCATTACGCGGGTTGTACTATAGCGTACTACGCTGATGAGTGCTCTCTACGGAAACACCAGGTGGCCTCAAAAATGACGGGTTATAAAAGCTCCACATGGATTAAACAGAATGAATTTAAACAAAGAGAACCTCCGCAAGAAAACCAGCGCTGACGGCCTCTGGTATCCAGCACTTAGAGGGCTTCTACCTCATCCAGAACCCGGAGTAAGGGTATTCTGCACAACCCCCCAAACAGGGTCCATAGCCTCGTAAAAGAGGGAAGACAAAAACGGAATAACGAAGAAAAATAACCGGATACGGGGCTGAGATGAAACGCAGTAGCTATGCCTCGTGGAGTCCATGTCGTGGAGGAGCTTCAAACGGTTCAATACCCCTAACCCACACCACTAGGAGTACCACCCCAGCAATAGCCCCCCAACGCCCATCCTCCCGCATCCGATATGCAAAAGAAGCTCTTGATACCACCAAAAAGTGCAAGAAAACACGACGGACTAAACGTCCTAAACCAAAAAGTCACAATCGGGAAAAATTTAACCGCATAGGTTAACGCCAAAATCAGTTAATGTAAACTCAAATAACCACAAAAGTTTACGAAAGTCATAATCAGGGAATGTCAAAATTAGTGATGTGCACCATAACCAACAGGACTCAAAAACAGGCTTAGTTACGCAACAACCTGATGACGTGAATATAGCGAACAAAGTATAGACATGCATTAGACAGACTGAAAGTCTAAAATCGGCAATCACCAAACAACAGCAAGGTTTCAGTTAAAATCCCAATAAATGGCGAGATTTCAGCATTCATCAAACCAATCAACACAATCCAAAACAATGCTGAAACTCAACGAGGTGCTACAATCCAAAATCCTTCAAAGAGGAAAAACGCACATCGGCAAAACGATCGCAGACCTCCCAAAACCAATACCATCGGCAATGTCACCGAATCCAAACCAATCGACGATGTGTGGCTATACCTGGCCATGAGTCATCACCTGACAACAGTCTCAGTTCTAAAATCCATACAAAAATGGCAAGAATCCAGTACCAAACTACCAAAAGCAAGCACAGAACCACTGAACTCTCAAATGAAGTAAATATAAACTGAAAAACCTCCTAAGAGAAAATACACATTACTCAGGCTATAAACTTCCCAAGACTGAACAAATGACAACCGCAGCCAAGTATGCCAAGAAAACTTGATTGAATCAGGGTCCATAAAATACATGTAAAAAAAAAAGGTTACCGCAACCTCACATGCGCATCCACCATAAGGTGCGGAATCCATATACGCACACGAAATTCCTGCTGAAAAGGGATGATTAGGACAAACTACTTGAAGTGTATTATCAAGTTCAGAGTGGTTGGACTTGATATAAATAGTCCCGAGGAACAGGAGGTGAAATCCAGATTCAAGGGAGTACCACAAGATTCATAGGGTGCCGAATCCACTGATGTTCACGAAGTTTTTGTTAAAACGGGACGATTATGACAAACTATCAGGCGCACAATACCGCCCTGCCGGAACGCATCATAATATACCGTGATGGAGTTGGCAAGGTATGTATGCTGTCCATTTGCTAATTTACTCCCGATTGCAGGTGAGGAAACCACCGCAAGTACAGACGGGGTGTATACTTCAGTGCCCAACCAAGACCAGCAAGTAAACACAGTACTAGTTCACGATATGGTCCGGACGAGAAGGAAAAAAAACAAAAGGGTGTATACCACAAATGAGCGTACCGGGATAAAAAAGGTACTCACAACAAAGAGTGAACACTTGGAAAACATCCAATGTACAAAAGAGGCACTAGCCCTGAAAATGGATGGCAGGGTTCTGACATATTTCAACATGACATTGTACAAGACACCTGTGTCGGTCCTTCAGGAAATTGCTGTGTGTTATTCAGTTATTCTGATTCAGTTTCAGTCAGAAGTAGAAGAAGTTAGAATAACTGAAATGGGTTAAGTCACGGAAGACACTCATATTCGTAAAAAGCTGGTGGCAATAGGAATCAGAAGTGAATCTGGGTGTCCAGGATATATTTTGACGGACGGCCACCTGAAGAGTGAACACTTGGAGGACTTGTACCTCCGGCAGTTTACCGCCACGGACCTATTCCTCCGCCTGGCACCGTAAGGCTACTCAACCAAAAGTTAGATCCAGGGTAGGAAAACAATTCCAGATCACAAACATACAAAGAGGTCAACAAATACAAAAACATCTCACGGCTCTCACTCAGCAAATGACAGTCACTCAACATACACTCCCATCTCGCTTTTCCCGTCGATTTGATTCAGAGGCAGGCAGTCGTCTGACCTGTACATAACTCTATCACAATAAGTTCAGCAGTACTCCTCAGCTAGTCTGACCTGTACATAACTCTATTACAATAAGTTCAGCGGTACTCCTCAGACAGTCTGACCTGTACATAACTCTATTACAATAAGTTCAGCGGTACTCCTCAGCTAGTCTGACCTGTACATAGCTCTATTACAATAAGTTCAGCGGTACTCCCCAGACATCTACCCGTCTCCTGCACAAAATAGAAGAGTTGGCTAAGAGAAGAACTGGGTGAAACTTATCCAGATTTCCAGTTACAAGAATAGAGGGAAATATCCAAACATGATACACCAACTGACTGATGAACGATCACATCACATGAAACTTGACAAAATCTCAAATACAAAATATATCAAACATTCCAAGCCGCAAAATAGGTTATATCCATCAATCACAAATTCAAGGTCACAAATATATAACGAGGTCAACGAATATAAAATATATCAAATATTTCCGGCCGCAAAATAGGTTACATCAATCACAAACACAGTCCGCACACAAGTATGATTTAAAAGCGGCAGATCCGATCAAACGGTCAAAGTCGTCGGCAAGCAGCACCCTTGTACTTGAAACTAGCTGATGGCCTTACAAAATTCCCCCTCTCCCTAGACAAAAAAAAAAAAAAAAAATTTCGAAGAGGCTAACAAAACCGCGTCAAAATTTAAAAATCCCAAGAAAAGAATAAAGGTCCCAGTAAAAAAACTATTTCGTCAGGCTTCAAAATTTAACTTATTATTTGTTTTAAATATTATAACCACGTTGGGCGCCAAAATTTATCACGCAAGAATTTAAGCGCAAGCTTAGCTCAAGCACTCTCAGTCCTGCAACTATCAAACCTCTCAATTGGAAGCCACGTTGGCTAAGCTTACCCGGAACTCAGAGTTCTGTAGCTTTGGGGGGGGTTTATTTAAAGTGGGCGCCAGAGATTCGTGCAGGTGAATCCCAACCTTCGAGGTCTTCTCGATTCCAATTGAGTTTATTTAACAATTAACGAAAGAAAGTACGTAGCTGCCTTACTTACCGCCGACAAAACCAGGGATCAGGACTACCAACTCTCAAATCAAACCAGTTAACTCCCAAGACATTCTCATATATTAAAATTATTTAAATCCAAAATTATCTTACACAGTAATACCGTGCAATGTGCATACTTGCAAAGTACCCAAAACATACGTCCATATCGCATGTACAAGAAATCAGTAAATAATAAAACTTGTATTTTCCAAAAACTCAGTTCAACTATATGTGCAATTTATGTATCAAGAAAAAAAAAACGTTCAGTACAGGACCGCTCATTAATAATTACAAACGCTATAACCTTAATAACGTTATTCTATCAAATGTTATAATCCAAACAAGCGAGCAGTTGAACCGATTAACTTATAAAAAGATCACTCACAAACTGAGTTGCCGCTATGTGACGTCACAACGCTTCACAAAGGTATTCAAAAAAAAAAATGGATAAATCTCGACCGACCGTAACACTGACGTAAATAAAACAATATATAGATACGGCTCACCGCAACAGCTTGCTAGGTTCTTTACTCCACCAAAAACCAAGAAGAGAAAAACCCCAAAACAGTCCGTGTAGGCTGTACTGTACCAGTTCCCCAAGCAGATGAATGATCTATATGGAAAACTTGTTTTAGCATTGCATAGTCATCATAATTGAACTGCACTTTTTACCCAAATACAATAAAACCCAATAAAATACTCCCCAGAGTTGAATAAATTCACAGCCTATTATCAATAACCCATTATATGTCTATTTTCCACAATTGACGATTAACTGACTTATTTATCAGTTAAATTTCAGCCCAACCTGAACCCAGTTCGACCCGACTTGAGTCGAATTCAGAACAAATAAATTAAATAAATAACTATATTTTGCTCGAGTCACGAAAAGTAATTAGTTTGATCATGATTGATATTTACCCCAATTAAGACTTCAAAAATAATCGACAATCAACCCCATAGTTCACTCAAAACGTTCATTAAACGTGCAATTTTAATATAAAAAACGGATGTCAATTCAACAAAAACGACATACCTTGACCGGTTTTTTTATTCAAGCTTCACTCAACAACTCCTCAAGGATTGGTAATTAATCCCATGCTCAGGTTCGGCAATTAAGCAATTAGGGTGGAGTGGATCACTCACGGTCGTGGTAGGGAAGAAACCACCCTTAACGTGGTACCTACATCAGTGGGAGGTGGTCATCATCTTAGGCCTGAATGCGTACAAACGTTGAAGAAAAAATGCTCAACTCAATGAAAGGAAAATGAGTTACCTGAATGGACTATCTTGGGGTTACTTATTTTCTACCCCCTGGATCTAACACATGGAGATGCGAATGTCTTCCAACCGTTCGCTACCAAGGTCGAGTTCGAAAAGAAAGATACGTTTAATGAAAAACTGACATCAGACATCAGCGACGTACAAGACTTTTAACCAGTGCGCTGTTGCCAGTAAATCAAACGACTACAGGGGAGATCGAAAAAGTAACATACCACATTAATGTTGATTAATAGTAATGGGACAAGCAGTGATAACGCTTTTGGCCCGTGATAACTGATCGGCCACACACTTCAAGAATCAAAGTGTGCCTTTTATAAGACTCAACTACGTTTTGTTATTCACACGATCGATTCATTGTTAGTTTGTTTTGCATATGTGAAAATTTAGTGAATTAAATCGAACTATTACTGAATAAATCGTAAAATAATACCGAGAGCCACAAACACACGTCCGTTAGCTTCTGTGTTTCTTTTTAGATTATTGTGAATAATATAAAATATTTTGAAAACTCCAACTTGCAAATCGACGGCAGTTTTGGTAATTTTTTGTGAACATTGTGTTTCAGAATTCTGGCCATCTTTTTTTTCTATACTGTCGTTTTTTTTCGAGAAAATTTTGAGTATGGGGTGAGTATACCTATACCTTGTGCTGAAACTATAATAACATAACAAAACACCAAAAGAAACACAATTTTTATATAAATTACAAATGTATTATCTGTAGTGGCAGTATTTATAATAACAAATATCATCGCATAATATCTGTTCATTCTGTATCGAAAAACAAAATAATCTAATTCTAATGAATTAAACATTGCACATCATACCGATTATCATAAACTTTAGTCATAATACACTGTGCAACTCGTCTCACAGGTAGACCTTTGATTGTATCAAAGATATTTGCTGTTATATAGACATCAACTGAAATCAGCCATGTACAATAAATATTATGTATATATTTACATTTTTGTTTTTGAACAAAAAATAATCTTCAACTATTCTTTTCATCAAAATCGTTTCCATAAATCAGTACCGGATTAACTATGTGGACGCAAAGACAGCACGAGAATCCACAACTAACGAAATCAGATCATTTTTACTCGTGGACACACTAATATAAACCTTAAGTAATATTACTGTCTCTTATGTGTATCAAAGGAACATGAATTTAACTTATATAGATATTTATTTTTAAAACTAAACACATAAGTTAAGAAATATAAGTAAATAATGAATAAATTTTCTAGCAACAAACATGAAAATCATTACCATAATTTCAGTAATGATTGTCATATTCATCACTCATTAAATGTAAACCAGTCTTAAAGCTTCTTCAGTAACAAAAATTGGTATAGTTCGATCTGATTTACCATTTTACCGGATATTGAAAACAAAAATAAATTCTCCCATTCTTAGCAAATGAGAAGATTGTTTTGTTTATCTAACCCTAATCCGGATCCTATGTTTGTTGTTTGGGAGGCTCCTTATCAATTCTCATATCGTCGATCTTGGCAACTATTTTGAGCGCAGGACCCAATTTCATAGACATGGCTGTCATAAGATGATCCTCCTTTAAGAGCATAAGAGCTTGACCGTCGATTTCTTGAATAAGGAAATCCTCAGCGTAGTCCGAACAACCTGGAAGATTCTTGATGAACTCGAAGACTTCCTGCACCTGTAGATAGAATGAAAGTATCAAACACTGTTTAACAATAAAGTGAATTTTCATTAAAAGTGTATAACAAAATAGACCAGTATAATATTCATCCTTCAAATTGATAATAGTTATGAACAAGATAGTCTAGGAAACGGCATTAGAAATGTAATATACCCTCATCTGTTATTTAATGCTGATAAAGATATTATATTATGTTAGATAATTTCATCAAAAATGGATTGCGATTATTGCGAATGGGTTGCCTAGCAAAATCCGGGGCTATAATTTTATACAGGGTGTTACCAATTTCAATTTTTGTCATCACTATCTCTGAAACGGTAGGATATACAGAGAAGTTCAAAGGACGACAAAGTTTAACATTTTGGGTCTCAATAAAAGGCCGTTGGGAAATCCAACAAGTTCCGAAGATACCGGCGAAAAACCTGAACTTTTTAAAATGGTTTTCATGTTTTCCTAGGTTTATTAGAAGAAATATTTCAAAATAGATAGCCACTTTTTTCCCTATATAAAATGGCATTATGAAATTTATGATCCGACGTTTCCTCTTCGAGCAACCATCATCAATTTTGTGCCTTTTCAAGTAGGCGAAAAATTTCGTTCTACGCTTGATAAATCCTTTTTTTTTTCCTGTTTCGACTAGATATCAAACTTAACATTTATTCGACGTTTCGAAATAATAAAGCTTGAGAATTGATGATGGTTGGAAAAAAAGTAATAGTATATTATTCAACGAGCGGGAAATGGTGGAACATATTAATCACCAGGATAAAGTTTGTATGCGAGTAGCGTAATCATCTGAGTGAGTATTATCCATTTCCCGTGAGTAGAATACTATACTTTTTTCAATAATTGAAGCGAACTTTGAAATATTCAATTTCATTTGGAAGGCACTTTTTGACAACTAGAATGAGGTTATGTTGTTGACACAATGACTATAAAACAAGTATGGACGGTCAAATGGGCTGTTTCAAAATGATGTATTTGAAGGTTGACACTTTGTCGAATTTTCTGATTGGCTCTAAAACAGTGGAGTAATGAGATTAGACCATTTCATTGGTTGAAAACAATTGATCATCAAAACAAAACATACATGTATGTTTTGTTTTGATGATCAGTATTGATTTTTACTATTTTACTTATATTTCTGTGTTAAGTGTTTTAAGTGATGTGATTCCACGTGAGCCGTTGTTCTTTTGGTAAATGTGATGTATTATTTTTATGTACCGCTCAACTCTTGAAAATGGCATTAGCCGAAACGCGTCGAGTGTGATTTTAATATTAAATTTTGTGAAGACATTTCGGACCTTTTTTCCACCTATCCTTTATATAATGAATCTTCACCCTGGAAGGCTGATTGAAGAAAAAAGTTCTTTAGAATTCACAAAAGACTCTAAATGCCGATTTTGAATCAAATCGGATAAAAACATTTTGAACACCCATTTTACCCATTCCAATAATATGAAAATCGAAAATGATGATTTTATTCCAAAATTAACTTAATTTAACTAAGCTTCATAGGTTTGATGTTATATCAGTCGAATTTCTCATGGAATTAAACAGTAAAAGGATAGGAGGAGTACATACATGGAGTAGGAAGTTCTAGCGATCAGAAAAATAATCAATCAACGAATATGCAGAATAGTTCGCCTATAGTTGAATCATGAAAACAATGTCTTTATAAAATCGTATTTACGGTAGAAAAAAGGACATGGCTTGAGTAAGAGATACGACCACACGGTATTATTCAATTTATATCCCTTCACTGTTTTATTTCATAAGAAATTTGACTCATTTAACATCAAACCTATGTAGTTTGGTTAAATCAAGTTAATTTTAGAATAAAATCATCATTTTCGATTTTCAGTTTAATTAGAAGGGTAAAATATATGTTCAATTCTTTTTATCTGATTTGCACGGTAAATGCAAAGTCAATTGAAAGTAGGAGGAAACGAAAAATAGTTATTTGATAACCAACAGTTTTTTAAATAATTGAAAATATGATGTAACTAAGAGAGATGGATTGCAAAAGACTCCACATTTATATTGTATTTTTCCTTCTCCAAAAAACGTGCTGGTGACGTGCATCAAAAATTTCTAAATCCTTCATTTTCGAAGTCACCAGATCGGAGAAAAATGGGTTTCATAAGTATGTTCAAGAAAATACTACAAACCTTTTGAAATTTGTACCATGTATTTTCGTTTAATGTGAAGCCTAATCAGAAGAAACTGTTGAGTTTGAAGAAATAGTGCTATTAGAATCAATATAAAATCCGAGATAAAATCTATACGGTGACATGACGGTTTGAGGGGCTGACTAAACAGATCATAACAATTTTAAAGTTTCAGTGGAAGCAATCATTACAACATTGATGGCAAAATATAATAATATGATACGAATATAATTCTCGTTTTGGAAAACCAAGTGAAGCTTCCAATAAGAACTAGAAAAAAATACATTTACTGTACTGTAATGTATCATTTGCCAGAAAAACCAGTCCGGTAAATCACTGGCACCACCACCGCACCACCGTCTCAATGTGTGGTTTCACACGAAAGTACTTTCTCTTTTAAACCGACAGAGAAAAAATGTCACAGAATGAAATTGAACATTGTACCATACCCAGCCGTGACATTTCATTAAACTACTTCTCTAAAAATGATGGACTCGGCTCCTTGGTCGCCTCTGCTTGAATATCTTGACTCGTACTTCAATCATTCATTTTCCGGCCAAGTAACGCAGATTATTGTTTTATGACATAATGAAAAAACTTTGTTTCTGAATGGTATAGCCGTTTCGTAGTACCAGAAATGCGACACTTCAAGTGACTGAATAGTACATTTTGTATTAAGGGCGGAAAGTAGATGATTTTGACGAGGGTATAAGTAGCAGCACGAGCGAAGCGAGGGCAGATATTAGCCGAGTCAAAATCAACTTTCGTCCGTGGTGCAAACAGTTCTTTTTGTACAACCAGTTTGAAATCATTTAAAATAGAATAATAATTATGAAAATCAAAAATAAATAATCGATACACTGCACTACACTCAACTACACTGCTGACAAGTCAGACAACTGACAAGTGGCAACTGTCAATCATGGTTACAATATAGGTGTGTTCCCGTATTCTTTTGTGGTGCGGATTCATTGCCACCGAGATTGTCACGTGATTAGTTCCTTCTAGTATGCTAGACTGTCACGTGGTTATTATTTTCAGAGGCGTTGGGATCAAAGGAACCGTTGCTAAGCGACCTACTTTTGCGCCCGCGGGCGCGAAAGTACTTTTAGGCCCGGCTGCAAAAATTAGCGACTTTCCGCCTGCTTTGCATGCATTGAAAAGTGAACTTTACGTGTAGGTTTTACAAAAAATTATTGAATCTAGAGTATGTCATTGTATCGAAAGTACTTTGAATCATGTTTGGGTTAGTTTGGGTTAGTTATGTTTTTTATCATAATCTCACCAGAAAATATCGTTCACAAAATTTCTAGTATAAAATTACTTACATTCCATTTCATAGGATCAATTTTAGGAATGTCATCATCAGCTGGAGATGGACTAGTGCTTTCTGCTTTAGCATCGTCGATATCCATATCTTCTCCCTTATCCCATTTCTTCTTGTCGTCTTTATTTCTCCCACTGGAAATGATACATTCATAGTGAAATGTTTTATACATAAAGAATAATTGTGACAAAGTCCAATATAGGCAGTAGTAAAAAGAAAGGTTATTGTGTAACTTGAAATCATAGTTAACAACATCTATCAACTCCAGTATCAAAGGTATTGGGTGATTACTCTTAAAAACCTTGTTCAATGAAAGGTACTGACCTCTTCGAACATGCAACTGAACAGAACCGTTTGTTCTTTTTAAATTTGGATTTATGGTCCACGATTCCACAAACTTCACATTTCGCCATATCTCCTTTTGGTGAATCCATAGCCTGTTTTTTTTCTGAAAAAAAAGTATACTGTTTACAATCATCCGATATTTAGGTGACATAGGAAAACCATTTTTTCAACGACTACTAAGCAATCAGATTAACTTTTTGTCCAAAATAACATCAAATTAGATCAATTCAGAAACCCTTCTCCTATTAATAATAAACATGACCAAGATCGTATCACTGACGCTAAGTTCTTCCATGAAAAATCAGATAAAAATCATCTTTACTTACTTGGAGGCTCTTCATCTTTGTCATCTGTAGATTGAGCCGGTTTCAGATCACTAAGACTGTTTCTAAGAACGGGGAACGGCTCTGACGACTCCTGAATCACGAAATCCTCAATCACATGTGTCAAAACCTAAACATGTACATTTTTTAGTAGAGGAATTTTTTTTTATAATATTAGATTTATTGATCGATCACTTACTTTACTAACCTGAGGCTTGACCATGGCCTTTGGCGGACATCGTTCTTTGACTTCTTCAGCAGCTGCAGCTGCAGGTGGACTACATTCTGAAGAAGTGGTTATAGAGGGTTGACTTGGCACTGATCCAGGAAGTGGGGTGGGTGTATCAACTGAGGTAGTTTGAGGTTTGTTAGTATCTTGTAGAGGTACATTAGTATCTTTGAACTCATTTGAAGGCGAATTTACTGTAATGGAAAATTACTATTGGAAAGCGTAAATATTTCTCACGTGGACTTGAGGGCGACGATGTAAATTGATGATTCTATCATCAGAACGAATGGAAATATTTTAATGAACATTTTGAAATAGATTTTCATTTTTTTTTCACCATCTAAAAATACACTTACGTTCATATTGACTAATGCCGTTTTGGATTCTTCATAACTTGAGAAGGAATATAACGATTTTGATAAGTTTTCGATTTATTATTCAGGAGGTATGTACATATGCTGAAGAAGTTGATACATAAAACACGGATTATTTTTAGTAGTTCGTCATTTAGTTTTCATTGACTCGAAAGTTACTTTCTAACAATAATTATTGAGGAGGGGTTATTTTGTATTAGAGAGATTCTTTGTTCCAAATTATCATCATTATCGGTATAATTATTTTGTTCATAAACATTTTCGAGGAAAATGGGAAAATGCAGATTATCATCTACATTTGTCAGTTTTTATGAAAATAACTTACCATCATTATCTTTTGATATATCCGATCCAGTAGTTGAAACAGGAATCTGAGCTAAGTTCTGCGTCGAAGAATCATGCGTAACATTGGAAGAATCTTCTTTATCTGGAACCGGTGGCACCACAGGGGGTAATGGGGGCTGAAAAAATAATAATTTAGTTTAGTTCAAATACTGGAGCAAATGTGTCATCAAATTTCACTACATCTCAAGTCGAACCGGTGCAGTATCAGTCATTTTTAGGAATACATATGACATTTTCTTACTTATTCAGGTCCCCTTCCTTTAAATACATTAAACGATAAATTGTTCGATATGACGTATAATGATGAGATTGAGCATGAGACGAAAAAACTATGCTTTCTTGACAAAAATACTAGAAGAATATCTACCGATTTTACCACGACATCGAACACAATTTCTAGTAATATTTTATCATGTTTGATAAACTGAAATATAAGCTGTTAATTTTCTATAAGCAATCAAAACGTCAGGATTGCGTTTTTCTCCCGTTTTTTTTATTCAAGAACCTGAACTCTTACTCATATACGTATTACTAAAATATACCTCGGGTTACCTATTTCATCAATGTGCGGCAAGTAAAGCCGATTTTCAGCCGATGAGAAAGACAGGAATAATCAAGCCTATACCAATGCCTCATAAGCGTATTTGATGTGTATCAGGAAAAGTCTGCGATCAGTGCGATTGTGCTGAAAGCTGTTTTCTATAGGTCATTCGTGATTTCGGGCCAATCTCATTCTGCCGCTGTGGTGCCGATACTTCCGTTTTTACGATAGATTCATACCATTAGCACATATTTTTGTGGTAGTTAAGCAATTTTATTGTGAGATACCTATTGAACAGCCAAATATATAATATAGTGGAAAAGAATGTTGCTGTACGCGGAAACGTTCTTTCGAAATCGTAATTGGTCACTGTTCTAGATTCAAATAATCAATATAATCACATTTGATGACCGTACCTGCCTATTGGTTGTTTTTCAAATTTGGACTAGGAATATACCCGCCTACCGACTAATCCTGAAATTTTATATTGAGGCATGCGCATTGATATGTCAGTACACATGAAACATACTCATGATACTGCAACAAACAAGATAAGCTCACGCGCATCTTTTCCAGTGCCCGTCCATTTAAAATGCATAGGGTGTTGGGTGCTCATTGCAAGGTTATGTTTTCAACACCTATTTTCCCATATCTTTCCTATGCATGGTGACACAAATGGTCAACATGCGCGAATCGGTTCCAATTTCGTCCAGCTAGAGAGCTTATCTTGTGTGTTTTAGTATCATAATATGAAACATACTTATGGGAAATTAATATTTCTGTCTTTTTCGATTTGACTTCACCTTGGAAGGACTACGGTGGGTATATTTTAATAATAAGTATATGCCTGAACTGTGTCATTACAATGAGCAAAATTTGGATTCTGGCAATCAAAGTAAAACAATGTCAACAATGATTGACAATTGATTTTTTTTCCCTTTTTTCAAAGGGCTCTGGATCCTCGTTAGTTGGTTCGAACATGATTAAAAAAAAAAAATTAAAACTAGAAGTAACTAATGGTCTACAGATTTGTCACAAGACATTTTGGGAATAACATAGAAAAGGCATCTGAACTTGACAGTCTGCATGCGTCTGCAACCTGAAGAGTGAATGGGGAAGCATTGACCTACAAATTTTAGATACTCTCGTTGCTTCACGTGTCCCTATTTCCCTTCCACTCTGCATCATTCACGGTCATGTTTTCATATTTTTTTATTGTTAAATCGCAACACAGGTTTATAAAACATTACTTCTTCTTCTAATTTCTGAATATCTCTAAAAAATCATGATCGAAACCAACCTTCGAGCATACAGAGCTCATGGAAAAAAAGGGGAAAAATATATCCAAGTGCCAATATTGTTAAAAAAAACTATTGGATCGCAAGCACCTGAATTTTGCCTATTGTCAGAATACACTTATGGCGGTCATGACGCGAAAAAGTATTAATATCAAAAATGTCGCGGACACATAGATTTTAGAAACATGCGCAGATTTTTTCCGGTTTTTCCTGTGGATCTCGGCTGCTAATCAACCTACGTGTACATTGCTCGATAAGTGCTAACTTTTATCGATTCTTTATTCTCCACAACTTTTCTATGGATACTTTTTTGATTGCTCCATTAGTTTAGATTCTATTAGCAAAAAACGTCAGAAAAACGGAATTTTGATGATTTAATTGTTTGTAACAAATCAACCGCCCATAATTCGGTTGAGCAAACATGATAGAGTATCACAAAGAAAAGTGTTTAATGACGTGATAGAGCTGACATTTTTGCGACGGAAATATCCCCAGTGATTTGTCTATACAGTGCACGGTGTCCCAGATCAACTGGCAAATACTTAGACAGCATATTGAGGAACCACGATGTATAAGAAGTTTGAGAAGGAAAGCCCATGGCCAGAAGTGTCACATTTTCAACCTACAGGGTGTACAAGTTTTAGAAAAAAGATGAAAACTGGTCCAGGGCCGTAGTTGGAAAAGGTGTGTGCAGAATTAAAAAAAAAAAATGGTAAAGTATCATTTCAGAAATATAACCTCGTTCAATTTCCAACAGGAAAGCTCTCTTGACTTTTTTCTTTCCGACGCACCATTTATACCATACTTCGTCCTGAATGTGACCAGACGAAGCAGAACGATTGAATAGGTAACATGTTTTGTCTAATTCACGTGACCTATTCGATCGTTCTGATTTGTTTGTTGACATGTACAGCTGGTTCGTAAAAAAACTGGTATTGCTCATAGAAATGTTTACAAAATTGAGCAGTGTAATATTTGTTTTGACAAAACTATACGACAGTGACATGTCATTCAAGTGAAAAGTTTGGGTATGTTATGATGTATGTATGTAAATAATTGATTTGAATCAGGTAGATTTGCAAATTTTGATACACACAATCGATCAATTCAATATTTTCGCTTTAGTTCCTGCACTCATGTGAGGATTCATTTGAAAAAAATATTCAAAAGTATCAACCTGGTAAAAATATGACGTCATACTTTTTTGTTTTGTCAAAACAAATATTACACTGCTCATTTTTTTGAACATTTCTATGAGCAATACCTGTTTCTTTACGAACCAGCTGTACATAGTTTGTTTACATCATGGGCCGCTCGGATGTGAACGATGTAACGTGTCCTACAAAGCATTGATAACCTAGAATGCTCAGTTTTGAGAACAGCAGAAGTCCCTACTATTCGACACGTCGTGTCGAAGAGAAAAAACTCAAAAGACCATTCTCATCGGAAATTGAAAGAGTGTTTAAAAAAGAAATCTGTCGAAGAAACAGTGGAAACGACGTATTTGCGGCGACCGGTGTCACACCTCAAACCCTTCTCTATGGTTCCTCAATATACTCGAGAAGTCTTGACCAGTTGATCTGGGACCTCCTGGTACGTATGTCCTTTTTTATAAAAGGTATATATTTGCCTCAATTTCATTATACTGAATAAGAGTTTCTAAAATCACTCTCAAATGCCTAGATTAGACCAGACTTTTTGAAAAAGTTTTATATTTTCCAGATTTGCTCAAGTCATAGAAGCGTCTACAACCTGATGGGTCACTTGTCATTTATTTCGTGCCACGACCCGCCATATTTGAATTTTATACATTTAGGATTTAGTATTTTGGGCTTGGGAATGGGAAGTTTTAGTTTCTAATCAGGATCCATAATACGAAATTCTAAATGCTTTCTAAATGTTTGAGTACCTTAAAATATGCAGCGGTTTGTTGGTTAGCAATAGGTTAAGATTATAATTATTATTGTATATCATAATTGACTTGTTGTGTATAAATATTATGTGGTTTGAGTTTGGGTGGACTTTTTTATGAAAAGTTGAATAATTCTTGAAGGAAAAATGTTCACCATTCGTCAAGATTTTCAGCATGATGATTTTTTACATGCTTACGCAAATCATATAATCGTTTGTACATGTTATTGCACTCGCTACCCTTAAAATCTTTAACGCTATATTATTGTTTTGATCCACTTACAAGAAAACACAAATGAAACAACTCGGCCTGTAAAAAACTCGAAATCAAAACTAAAACAGCTGACTTTGTTTACGTCAGCCATCTTTGGCAGAAAATAATTTGACAAGTGACCCTCAGGCTGTAGAAGCTTCTAAGACTGATGGGCTAATTCTGTGCATGCCTGTAAGCGAAGCTGTAACTTTCTATAAGCTTATGGGGTGATTCTGGGATCACTATTGCCAAACACTCGATCGCGAATAGATACGATTCTACAAGATTAAGCTATAGCAAGCGCAGAATTGCAAATTGTCTATAAGCTTACAGAAAGTTACAGATTCACTCACAGGCGTCCACAGAATTGGCTTATGAGTATCGACACATTTTAAGCGTGAATAAAGCGATATTTTAGCTAAGTTTGGGCTGGTTCAACAGTTCATCAGCTGAACAAATGTTGAATAATAATATAATTGGACAATATGATTATTGGATCATACACTTTTCTTCAATAGACAATTTTCAGGTATAGAGATATTATGCATGTTACTTAATTATTTTGGATACTACGATGTCAAATGTTTAAACATCCAAGTAAGCTAAAAAATGCATGATATCTCAATAACATTTGAAAAATATCCCCAAAAATCCATATTATATTTTTGAAATCAGGAGAAAAAATGCGATCGATAAACGCCATCAAATAAAGGGTATTTGATTTGAAAAAAGGGCCAGACACAAATTATATTTTCCATTTAAATTGCAGAATCAAAAGGTTCACGAAAAATAGTTCAACTTTGAGTAATTTATAATGGGTCATGGTCAACACTGGACAGTTGACTATAATGCCTTGGCCAAGAATTTTGAGTGTTCGATTGACAAGAAGCGAAGTTCAAATGATTTTAAGTAACTCAATGTTCACAATATTTTTCGGAAAAATCAATGGCAATACCTGGTGTTGTTGTTGCCCGTGTTGCGCCTGAAGTTGTTGTTGCTGAGATGTGGCCACTTGAATCTGTTGCATCTGATGTACAGTTTGTCCTGTGTGAGTAACAACTTGTGGAACAACAGCTTGAGTTGCTCCATTTTGTTGTATCTGCCCAGTTAATATTGTCCCTGGTGCCATCTGAGTCATTTGCTGAAAATTTCAATCATTCTTACCTATCAACGTATTACTTAACAACCATAAAATAATGAATAAACTGCTGGAAAGTTGCTTTGCGATATGGAGATTTTTACACAGATTCAAATTTCTATATTTTCGAAATAAATCGAGTTGCGGTCTCCGGGAGGTCCTTGATCAATTCTTCGAGGATACGTTCTGTTGGAGCGGTGTATTTGTTTCATTTATTCACCTATACAGGGTAGAAAAGGAGGTCATGTTTTTTTAAGCAAATTTTATTGCTTTGTCAGTCTCCCAATTTATGAGCTTGAAATTTTTTTTTATCCATATTTTGAATCTTTGAACTATCATAAAAAAAAGTAATTTCTCAATTTTGTATTTTTTGATTTTCATTTTATTCATTTATTTTTCCCACACTGTTGCATAGAGTGGATTGATTTTGGACCAGAGAAAAGATTTAGACAAACTTTAAGAACTTCTGATCAAACGAAAAAAAAGCTTTTGTTGTTATGCTAATGAAATTCATTCATATCCAAAGTAAGGGACAATGACTTGGATTTGCCCATTAAGCTGATAATACATGTACAATTAAAAAATTTGGTTTGAATAACATCATGTTGAAAAAGTAAATTTTCACTGCATGCCACTAGAGTCAGTATTGTTCAATGTGTGCTTAAATCTTTTCTCTAGTCTTAAATCCAACCACTCTAAACAGTGTGAGAAAAAATACCGATTCTCAAGAATCTTGGAAAAGACCTTTTTCAAGGGATAAATGACAGAGATTCAAAATGTGGACGTCAAAATACAGCAGACGGACAGAAAAAATGTCATGATAAAGAGTAGTAGTTCGACCGTCGTACCGTTCGGTTGAGTTTGTCGTGCTCCGTTCGGGTGGGTTTGTTTGTTGTGAATTGGGAATCTGACATAGCGCCAAACTTTGCTAAAGAAACATGACTTCCTTTGTCCATCCGGTATAGGTGGATAAATGAAAGAAAAACACCGCTCTAAGTACGTACGTGTTCTTGGAGAATTCGTCAAGGACCTCCCGAAGACCGCGACTCGATATCTCTTTCCGTTTCGAAAATATCGAGATTTGATTTTGGGTAAAAATTTTCATGTCGCATAGCAACCTTCCAGCACTTTATATTGAACTGCTCATGTTGCAGTTCACGTAAGCTACTTGTAGCAATGTTTCGACCGCGGTAGTTCTGAGAAGTTTTGGATTTTGGCGGTCATGGGAAGAGAATTATTGTGAAGGTGTGGCAAATATTTAAAGGAAAAAATTAAAGAAATTTGCTTGAGGTGCCAATGAAAAAATGTGATGTAGGTGAATCTAAGGCTTTGAACCAGACTACTGAATGAAATGTAGTTTATGTCAAAAATTGGAATAATAAAATTCAAAATGTAAATACATCACATTGAAAAAACTAACAAAGCTTGAAAATGCTCAAAAACTCTCCATCAAAACAAGAAAGTTACGCAACCGGTATATGATTTAACCATTACTATTCAAATTTACAAATATCATTTTCTTGAATGATTAGTTAAGCTCTTACATGGATTGAAAATGTTGTCATGAAAACTCATATTCCAATTTTTTTATGACAAAACAAACGGCCCTAGCACTATTCTAAAAGTTCAAAATACGAGACTGCCTCCATAATCCAATAATACATTCTAGGGGTCTTGTGTCATTTAGCGACACACGCATTCAACACTTTTTTTCTGATGGATTGATAGTAGACTCTCTAAAACATATTTTAAGGAAAAAAAAGTCGCGGCATTTTCACTTTATTTAGAGAAAATGTACAAAATGACCGTATTTTGTAAACTATTAGAAAGGTAAATTTTCCCAAAATCCAATGAAGCACTGCCAATTTTTTTATATAGGAGTCTACAATCCCTATAGCGTGATTTGTCAGAGAAACAAATGTGAAAAAATGACGATTTAATTGAAAAAAAATCAAAGAATTCAAAGCCGCCATAACTCAAAATAGACAATAACACGGATCAACGCTTACAATGGTTGAGCTGGTTGAACGTTGTTGCCAAGTGTTGAAAAAAGTGAAGGCTGTCAATATATTGAGAATTACTTTGATTATTATCATCATATTAGAATAATGGCTAAAAAAAATTAAGATTAATTATTTCCAATTATTTGTTTAAAAGAATAACCTGAAGATTAAAAGTGGTAGCTTTATGTGATATGATGAATCATATTTTGGAAGAAGAACCCAAACTAACATAACCCACCCGAACTAACCAAAACTAACCCAAACTAACCGAACCAATCCAAACTAACCAAAACCAACCAAAACAAGCTCAAATCAACCCAAACTAACCAGACCAACCCAATCTAACCAAAACAAACTAACCCAAACTAATCGAACTAAAACTAACTCCAACTAACCAAAACAAACGCAAACTGATCATACCAACTCAACTAACCAAAACTTATCCAAACTAACCAAAACTTACCCAAACTAACCCAAACTAACCAAAACTAACCGGAACTAAACAAAAACTAGTCCAAACAACAAAGCCGAATCAACCAAGCGTAAAACCCAACTAACCAAAACTAATCAAAACTAACTCACCCAAACTAATCAGCTAAAAAGTTTTGCCGTTCATGCTTTCCGCAATTCAATTCAATTCAATTCAAAAATACTTTGTCAGAGAATAAAATTCCATCGACAAAGCTTACTAAAATAATAACAAACACAACTTTTGCAACTTAAAACTATCAAAATATGAATGTAGACATAGACGATTATTGTATTAGTAAAAACAATCAAGAATGATTACACTGCGCCAAATGTTCAGATGTCGCTCACGCAACATCTGTTTTCGCTAAAAAGAGCCTCTATTCAAAGCCAACCCAATCTAACCCCCATTAACGAAAAGCTACAACAACCTCATTGGCCTAATGAATGTCATAAATATGAAAAATGATACCATTACAGCATGAAGTTTTGATAGCTACAAACCGGAAAACACCGAAATAAAATTCAACATAGAATTGGCAACGTCGTTCACAAAGAAATCCCACAACGTCAACTGTCAATGATTTCAGCTTTCAGCTGTTGAGATCCATACTCCATACCAAAAAGTGTATACATGAAAATCAAATCATGTTGTATTCATGCAAATTCCAGACTATTTTCACATGTTTTCCTAAAATAGAATGTCTTTAGCGTCAAGAGTGATATAAATGCAAAATTTTGGCAGATTTTGTCTTAAGAAACTTTACAAAAAGGTTAGAAGATAGTTTTGCCTATTTCTCTGAAAAAACTGAAAATATCGCAATTTTTCCTAATTAAAATCTGTTTTAGAAAGTCTACTATCACTCTGTAAAAAGAATTCTATGAAATGCGTGGGTCGCTATAAGACACAAGAATACAAGAACTCATTCTAGGTTTTGTTGAGACTTTAAAACAATAACTTTCTCGTAATTTTCAGAATGTGTGCATCATAAGAATAAAATATTCTTGATATTAGACAATCGGACGACACGAAATATAATAATTGTCTTGATATGCCAGTGCAGAAAAACTCAAACAACAAGTTTCACTTCATAATAAAATCACATTTAGTCAAAAAACTAATACTCACAGGGTGGATTTGTTGCATACTCATCATAGGTTGTTGAGTAACTGCTAAATTAGGCTGTAGAGGAATTCCCTGTTGTATGGTACCATTGATCTGTTGTTGAAGTTGATGAAGTTGCTGACCGCCCTGTTGTGTTGACATGGAAACCACTGGCATAATAGGTCTATCACCTGACATTTGAAGTTGTTGCTGTGGTATTCCTTGTATGGTTTGAACTGAAGATGTCATAATTTCATATGTATTATGATTTTTGTTCAGTGACCAGTACTCACTCATCATTGGTTTAGCCTGCAATTGTTGCTGTCCTTGTTGTATTTGATATTGCTGCATTTGCTGTTGTATGACTTGTTGCTGTTGCTGCATGGCAACCTGTTGCATCTGTTGTGACCCTTGTTGTGCTTGTTGATTTTTATTTTGTTGGTTCGCTAACTGTTGGGCTTTTTCTGGGGTCATGGGTGATCCAGGAGTCATGGTTGTTGTCATTCCAGTCGACGTGTTCATCACTAGCATTCTGCAAGTACGATTGATAAGATTTTGCAATTGAGAAAGGAAAAAACATTTACTTGTTTCCAACGATTTGGTGTTGCTGGACGTTGTTCGCATAGGATTTCATTTGGGTTTGATTGGCGGCATCAGCTTTCGGCGCTGGGGATCTAATTTGGGGAGCTTTCGTTCTAATTTTGGCAGCAGGTTTATTACCCATTGTCTGCAATGAATATGTCTAATTACCAGAAAAAGGTAATTATCCATAGAAGACAGTATAAATAAAAGAAAACGAGAATCCAGGTGTTACAAAGAGTCATGATGGCTAATTAATTATTGCAATTGAACATAGATAATATACAGAACGGGCTATCTAAAATTCATCACCCTTTTTTTTCTTCGGATAATAAACTTGAATCATTCTCGAAGGAAAGCCTTTTTTGATAATCATGAAATTTTTGTTAAAGTTGTTGAAAATCAAACTTTGAATCCGCTAAAATTTCGTAGTCTGGTAGTGGGATAGTATATTGTACAACAAGCATGGACTGATACTCATGGTCATTCCGTGCGAGTTTTACGCTATACTTTTTGTACGATTGTCGATTAATATCACTATCGTGTAATCGATAAATCGATATTGGGTGTAAACGTAGCACACCGTAGGAAATGAAACCATTTCCCACGGGTTGCTAGGCAACGAGTAGAAAATGGTTTCATTTCCTACGGTTGCACAATGTGCTACGTTTCCTAATCGATATCGATTGCACAATAGTGAAATTCCTTGACAGTCGTAGAAAATAGTATATTGTGCAACAAACATGGAATGATACCCATTTCCTACGAGTATGATGGTTTGTAGCACGAGGGCAGCAATTCATACGAGTAGGAAATGGTCATTACATGCGAGTTGTACACTATTCTTTTTCTACGACTCTTGATTATTATCACTACTGTGTAATTAATATCGATTTCTACTTTTTGTTTTTGGCGGAGGTGTCAGATCATTCCATTTCCATTCAGTTTGCACTCGTTTCCATGGCAACAGTTATAAGGAATGGTTTCATTTCCGTACAGTTGTACAATGTGCTACGTTTCCTAACCGACATCGATTGCACAATCGTGATATTACCGTACAGTCGTAGAAAAACATTATCAACTGAAAATGTTGACGAGCTGTGAGATCTACGAGTAAAACAACAAAATCTTTCCATATCAAAATATGATATTTCTGGTACCGTAGAATAAGGATACTTTGACCTGCGAGGTTACTTTGATACCCACGTTTTTTTTAATCTTCTTTTTATTTTATAGTTTTTTTTCATTTTCTTTAGGAGATTCTCTTGTAACAAAGCAAAAAATTGTAACTAACTTACAAAATTAGAGAAAACGTGGGTGTTAAAGCTGATCAAAGTAACATCCCGCAGATCAAAATATCCCCATTCTACGGTACCACTTTTTATGACAAATTAATTATCCGAAGAAAAAAATAACGTTGTGGTAAGTTTTCGATGGGTCACCCTGTATATTATAACAAAATATGAAATTTTACAGATACGCGAAATAATTTCATTTGCTTCACCTGAGATTATTAAAAAAAACAACTCACCGGTGTTTGAGCTCCAATCGTTTGAGTTGAAACCGAGCTGGCAGGACGAATAGCAGCAGCATTTGAAGGCAAAATATTCAAGGGTCTATTAGTCGTTTGCTTAGGCTGAATGTTTTCATTCATCGGTCTGGTTTTTGCTGGTTGCGCAACAGCAGCTTGAGTTGCTATAGCTTCTGTGTTTAAAAAAAGACGAAAACATAATCAGCAATTATTGCAATTTTTGTGTTGACTCACGATTTTGCTGAGCCTGTATGGTAGCTGTTTGAGGATGATTTTGCTGGATGAACATCCCAGGAGTACCGTCCGCTTGGGTTCCTCGAAATATTATGGGATTTGGAGCCAGAAGAGCTTGGGACTGTAAGCCATTAGTGGTCCAAACTTGTGGTATCCCGTTAGCAGTGATATGCCAAGGAAGGCCGTTTGTGAACTGCATTTGTTGACCACCAGGCTATGAGAAAACAGTTAGGCTGACATACAATGGAAGGATATAGGGAAAAAAGATGATTTACACCAAACATGCATAAATGAAGATCAGATACAAAATAAAAAACTATTAATAAGTGCCATGCACTATTCAAATTATAAACAATTCTGTGAAGTTTATGATTTAACATGTTATTTTATATTTACTGTGTTTGTCTATATCTTGATCAAAAAAATCGTTTCAGTCATTGTCTTGTGGTCTTGATAGTACTTGGATCTCAACAATATGATTTACATCTTTTATTCAAATACTCAAAGAAAAAACTCTATAGCTTTTCAAGTATATGAAGCAGTAAAAGACTAAACACCTTAATCGAGTTCATGGACACAATTTATTCAGTAAGAATTCGCGAAACATGTATAAACAAATATCCATATCACAGTTCACTCATTTGGAAAAGAAAACAATTCATGAAAAAAACTACTTCAATCGGAAAAAATTCTTACTTGAATGGAACTAAATATTTGGGCAGTAGGCTGTGTCCCGATCATAGCTTGTGATACTTGAACGCATTGCCCTTGTTGCTGGGCTTGTGAAACTGTGCACGAACCATTTACTAGTTTTTGCATTTGAACTTTTTGGCCCATAACCTATTTTGCCAAAAACGGGGTATCAAGAGATATTTTCATATAGGATCGTGACTGTGTTTCTTATAAAACTTGGTTCTAAACAACATCAGATACATAGACTGTAAATATACACGATTGCTATTTTATCCATACATGAGTTGATGTCCAGAAAAGACAAACAAAATTATAAGTCATTATTATCAAAATAAGCATTGCTCAATCGCAACTCTCGAAAAACATATTGGGATGGGTTGTAAATATTGTATTTTATGAAAAAAAAGATAAGTCAAAAGTGTAATTTATGAAAATAAGCATGTGTAACAAAACAATCCAAAGCCATGTTGAATTTACAGTGTGTATGTATACTATCAGTCCATGCAACGTTTACAGCCAATTGCTAACAACGCTAACATATGAACAAGAATAGATAATAATGGTTGTATGATTGAACGTTCACGTTAACTTAGCGTATGCATTTCACCATGATAAGGCTGTTAGCAAATGGAACATTTGCATTAGTAAACAATCTTAACAGATACGTTAAGTTAACGTAAACGTTCATTCGTAGCCACCATTAAGCAACCAGCAAATTGGCCAGTTTAAACATACTCATTAGAAGGATACTGGACTAAAATCAAGAATGACAATGGTGATAAGGGATAGAAATATATCAATAGAAGACTATTTTTGCAAGTCTTATTCAAATACTGAGTAAAGCTGGTGTACCTTGTGCATTTCCTGCTGCTTTTGTTGAGCTACCTGCGCATTGCCCTGTGCATTATGGTTTGGTAGGATGTTTGGTTGTGAGCTGATCACACCCAGTTGACTAAATACCAAGGTTTGCTGGTTTTGAGTTGTGGGAATGGTGGGAATCGTGGCATAGCCTGGAAATGTCGCTCCTTGACCTCCTTGTATCACCTGTTTTCCTTGAGCGGCAGTGATCATGTGTGGCGCTGATAGTTGATTTCCTTGGAATGGTTTGGTGATCACCTGCGGATAAAATATTGCATCAATAACCGGTTTATCATCTTTGATTTTTCGAAAAGAAAAATATTTCCAATCTTTCTATTCTTATAAATCATGTTACATATTATTTTTCCTTTTTATCATTATAGACATAGTAGGTAACTGTCTTATAAAAGAAAAAAATGATAAGTTTAGTGTAACTACAACTACACTCAATACATAGAGTGGTATAAGTTTGTTGTTTGGCAGAAATTTAAAAAAAAATAGTATGTCACAATGGAGAAAAAGACGATGCAGATAGGTTACTTACGTTATATTTCACACCTTTAGACATTCTTAGTAACTTCAATATCACATACCTGAATCTGTTGGGGGTTTATGCTCGGATGCAAAGCTATATTTCCTGGCATAAGTAATTGTCCTTGGGTGTTGTAGAGCTGTTGTAGATACATGGGATTCTGAGTGGGTTGTTGGATCACTTGAACCCTACCCTGGCTCCAATCAACCTTACGAAAGACATATCTTCATTTGGAAATATGACTCGAAAATCACTCACCTGTTGGGGATGTGCTGTCTGCTGACTTTGTTGCAAAGGCGACATAGTGGTTATAGTCGTACTACCAGATCCGGCCTGCGCTGCCAAAACTCCATTTTGCGTTTGGATCTGCACCTGTTGACTTGCTTGGGCAACTTGTTGCTGGTGCATTTGCTGAGCATGTTGATGTTGTTGCGTCACCATGTTATTTGTAGCCTGGATACATTGTTGGCCCTGCGCATTCACTGTGACTTGTTGTAAGTGCGGACTTTGCGCCTGTACTAGCTGTTGTTGCTGTTGTTGCTGCTGCTGCTGATGCATTTGTTGAAATTGCTGTTGAGCAACGTCTTGTTGCTGCTGAACTTGGGATTGCTGTTGGACGGGTTGCCCGTTTGCGTCAACCATTTGTTGCTAGAGGGTGAATCGGAAAAAATATACTAATATAGTTATTCAAATGGCAGTGTTTATCGAAGTCATTGTCAAGCGTTCATTGTTATCTATGATAGATTTTATTTTCGTTCATATAGTACTACGTAGTTGGAACATGGCAGCAATAAAAATTGGTGTCTTCCGATTAAAATAATGGGAACATAAGTTTAAGAACAAATCGTTGGATAGTTTCCAATTGAATTCTTTTGGATCTTTACTTCCATGACAAAACTGAAATTTTTTAATTGTAATTCTCGAAAAACGTTTCATAAGGAATGTTCGCTACGCCAATGATGTTACAAGTGTTTTAATTTCCAAGGATTGTCGTTTCAAAAAAGGTCCGTACCTGCTTAATGTCCGCCATTTGAGCTGAAATACCAGTCGCGTCAACGCTTTGCTTCACAAATTCGTGTCCTCTGTCCAAATTCAACAGTGTGTTGGCCACATCGTACTTGCAATCATCCGCTGTGATATCGTGTATACCTGCTTTTTGGGCAAGGGTTTCTAAACACTGAAGAGAACGAGAACCTGAAATAGGAAAATCCGAAAGTTAGAAAATTATGGGATAGCTGTTATTGGGAATAGGTTTTTGTCTAAATATTCATGCCTTTGTTCTCTGCGGATCGATAACTATCCTTTTGAGGCCGTAATTACATATTGAATTGCTGTTAAAGTAGAGTGAATTTTATATCATCATTATAATAGGAGTAGGGCATTACTTAAGAAATATGATTCGAGAAGGGGATATTATTGATAGATTATTCTTCTGTTAAAAAGAATTAATGTGCTAGGTAGTAATTACATCTGTATCTTAGACAGTGCCATAGCATGCGTCTTACCTGGTTGGTTGTTATCGTTATCTTGAGTAGAAGAAGGTTCCTGATTATTAAGTTGTTCCTCTTCGTTATTATTTACTTTTTGTTGTTTGGGAGGAGTGTTTGTGGTATCCTTCAAGGGCTGCTTCTGTTGCTGGCTTTCAGCCTGCTGTTGCTGTTGAAGGTTGTCGTAGTGCTGGGATCTGCAAAAAATAATAGTTCATAACAAATCTGTTCTGATCAAACGAGCTGCAAAACTGATAAGAATGAAATAGGCTTTCATGAAATATCATTTCATTTACCGATCCTCATCATTTTGGCCTTCTCAGAGTTTATTAATCGACTAAAATTTTGTTGCATGCTCAACAACATATTTTACAGACAACAATGTGACCTCAACATACCTGGGTACTGTGTATGGACATGATCGAATGGAGAATTCCTTCCATCATAACCAGTTGAAATTTTATCACAAGTCTTTATTTCAATAGAGATTCTATTCTCAATATCATATGAAAAATTTTCCATTTTGACAAAACATCTTGATATCTTTTTTGAAATCGACATTTCATTTTTAAGTATAAATTTCACACAAGATCAAATCTTCGGAATAAAACTACTAGGTTACATAATATAAGGTTTGGATGTGAAAATGATATCATTTCACAGGAAATATTACTTATTCCCATTGATTTGCATACTACATAACGTTCAATTCGAACAATTTTTGATCTACCAGCTTCTACGCGACGGCCAGGCAGTGTAGATAGTAAAATAGTATGAGAAGATGAGTTTATCTTTCACTTTTTTGTTGTATTTCTAGTTCTTTATAAGTTTTAACTCGGGAATAGACATAACAGGACGCACAAATTTACACTGTATACAAAAAAAAGTGTTATAAAGTACTATTAAAAGAGCCAAGATTTAGGTATAAATACCTACTGAAATCGTATGTTCAGAGAAAATTGAAGAGATAATCTTAATATGAATAAATTGCAAAATCGTCAAAACTTATCTTTACAATATACATGGATGAAAAGAGTCAGTGGAGTATATCAAATGTTTCATATATTCTAATGGATATAAAGCTTAAAATAGAGTTTCAAGAAGGAAATCTGAAATGCGATTTCTTCTAGATCATTGGTAATGTGCTTTTCTTTGTTGTATAACGCGGCCCCAACGATTTAATCATTATCATAGTTAATTCATGAACGTATGAACTCTGAACTGCGTTTGATTCAAGTGACTAGCATGCCATGCATTGTTTAATACGAATGCTTAGAAGTTGATGTTAAAACCAAGGATAAGCTATCCATTTTCCTGATAACGTTTTCTGTTCATCAAAGATAACATTTCCAATAAAATCATAGGATTTAAAGAAAACATGACCGAGTAATCCAGTGGAGCTCCCTCTAGATAAATTTAATAAAGGTTTAACTAACTGTAGTGCCCTTCTCTGCGAAATCCTCTTGTCAGTGGTATTCTATCTCCCTTTCTTTAAAAGCAAAAACGGGGAAACTAGCGTTGCGTAAAAACGAGAAAAAATTCAACCACGTTCCCCGAAGGGAAAGGCAGGAAACGACGGCACGATAACGAAACCCCTAAGGGTCGGAAAATGTAATAATTGCATTTTCTAGATCAGAGTCACGTAGATTCACAGCGAGGTGAATGTGTGAAAAAATCGAGCTTGAGGTTTTTCTGTTTTGTATGCAAATCAGATAATCGAAGTTATAATGGATAATGCCTCTGGATTTTCAAAACTCATAGGTATGTACATATTTCATAGGTATCATCACTACATCTCAAGGAATCTGAATCTGCTTAGTCATTTTCACGCATTCCGAGGAGATCTATGTAATGGAAGGTTTAGGGAAAATTAATAAGGAAAATGGCTTCTTGAGTAGGGCTCCAATTAATTTGGGAGTCCTTTACAGACCCCTTCTCGTCTGTAATTTTAGAAGCATCCGGCTTGAATTCGATCGTCCTGCATAATGATTTGAACCTCAAAACGGAAGCCATGATCATTAGACGGCTGTCTCCACTTCTCCTCCATGATGTGGGTGTGTTATAATGATGGCGGAAACATGTCAAACTATACTTTACCGGGGTAGATAAGATATCTTCAACTCTTTTAATCATGAACTAGAAGTTATCCTCCGCCCACAACATACATGCAAAAAAGACCACCACAATGATTCATTTTTGAGAATTCCTCATGTTTGTGGAAACATTAGGAGGAACTGTTTTTTTTGTGAATACAGCTTAATGTATACGATATGATAGTCCAGGAGGCAGTGAAGACTTTTGGTACTTATTTTTCCAGTCAACAAACATGAAAAGAAAATGGTTCGGCCAGTAATTCTAACTAAAATTCTTATACAGGGTGAGTCTGAAAAAAGTGCGTATTTTGTTATAGTGAATAGAGTATAGCAACAAAATCACTTTTAGTAGATAAAAATGTATCCGCAAAAGTCTCAAAAAATAATACCTAATAGTAAGAATAAAAATTTCGATTTTTTGTAGGTAGATTCGAAACGTCTGAAGCGATTTTCTCAAAATGGTCAGTTTCGTTCCTATTATTTCAACCTGTCTAAAGAAAAAACCTATCAAATCCAAAACATTCAAAATAGAGCTCTCCAGGTTCATTTTATCATGTAATTGATAAACGTCCATAGCGAGGTCCATAGACATAATGTTAAACATGTTGGATCTGTTGAATGTTAGAGATATGGTAAATATGGTATATCAAATGAAGAATCAGTTGGTACCTGAGTATCTTTACAGGGAACTGAAATATGTGAATCATGTTCACAATTATGAGACAAGAAATGGAAATAATTTTTATGTATCGAGAACTCGACTAACGAAAACTGATGACAGCTTATTCCGTAATGGGTTTAACTCTCTACCAACTCACATAAAGACGTCACTGAACTAAATGTTTTTAAATCTAGACTAAGAACTTTCATTTCGGATCAATATATCTCGAAATAGATTATTTTTGTTATGTATATTGTATATGTATAGATATACACTGTGGGCCAAATTAATTTAGAACCTAGTTTGATCCTTGATAACTTTCTTGTTTGTTTATGGATTCAGATGAATTCTGGATATGATATTGGTCAATATGTTCTGGATGTTCCTCCAAAATTGAGTTTTCGAATTTTGGACAGGCACGGACTTACGACGTTTTTATAAAATTGTTGCATTTAAGCTCGTTGCAAAAACGAACTGCTCTACGTACAGACCAACTGATATATTTTTTGAGATGCGGCGGAAAATGCGTTAGAACCTCCGTATGTTCTAACGTATATTATCCTTTTTTTTTTCAGTCATAAAAATAGTTCTAGTAGTAAAAGGTATACTGAAGTTGAGTTAAAAAATAGTCTAGCTAATCTGTGAGTATTGATAATAAGTATGTCAGGCAAATGAGAATTGTTGAATCCGCAAATGCTCAGCCAAACTCACTTTCCACCATCTGCTATTAGCCAGACTGTTGTTTTCATAAACTTTATGTTCCTTTTTAGTCAGGGTTGCGCGGTTGCATCAGTGATTTAAATCGCGATCTTAATCACATGATTTTTTTGAAAAAATCGTTGATTTGAATCACATAATAATAATAATTAATCGTCTTGAGAATTGGAACAAAATTAAACAAAAGTGAAATACATTACATGATATGAAAAAAATATTTTCCCTTCTCTGCTTTCATTTTTGAAGAGTAAAATTAAATCAAGTCATCAAGATACAACTATTTAGTCTTGCTGGTGCTTTATTTATTGGTTTTGTTTTTTAAAGATGATTGATGAAGTTGAGTTAGTATTCAATTTCTAGTTAGTATCACAGATTTTGTTGAATATGACCCAAGCTCGGACCCACAGTAGTTAAGTTGCTTTGTGTCATGTGTCAAAACTGGAAATGAAATATTATGTTCAGAATAAAGCTATCTGCAATATTATTATAAAAAAAAACACAATACATTATGAATAAAAAGATTTAAATAAAAAAATCGATTTAAATCGAAAAAATCCGATTTAAATAAAAAATATCGCAACACTACCTATTGTGGAAAATATGACTGGAAAATAAGTGGACTTCATCCAGAAGTTTAAGCCAGAATCAAAATTGTTTTTTGTCAATAAGAGAACAGACTCATTCAAACACTGACTGGGGAACACATTTTATCTCGCATTAAACTTGATATTATTCATAATTAAGTAGGTAACTTCAAGAATTATTTTTGTTTGAAAAAATTACCTTTTCTTTATTATGATTCTCGATTTCTTTACTTAAATTTATGTATACTTCGCATAATGAACACAGATCTAGTCCACCGCTTAACATTTTCAGGCCAACTGTATTAGGTTATAATATAAATAATACCTAAAATATCTTAGAAATTGAAAATTTGGTGCAACAGTAGGATATTATATCTCAACCTACAGTTGCATTCAAAATGAATCTCGAAATGAACTTTGAAAATAATGTCACATATTAGGATATAATTTATTCAATTGAGGTGAATTTTTTCAGGATATCTGGGTGTAACATTGATTAACGGCATTCTTTGGGAACCCAATCCAATGATTATGCAGATATCCGAGAATAACCATTTTTTTGATGTACTTGTATGGCTCTGAGGCGACGATATATTCAAAAATAGGGAAAAAATGTTCAAAAATATATCCATCTTTGGGTGTCAAAGAGAAAAATGCAAATTTTCCGAGTGAGAACTTTTAACAAAATAGAAGAAGAAAACCTAGACATTCTAGGTATATTGTGAGCGATATTTCCAGGTGATAACCAAGAAAGGGTTTTGAGGGATAAATGGTATACCTAGATATAGGTACAATTATAGTCATGGCTTAGTCGATTTGAGTAATTTATAAATAATGTACTTAAGATATCTGACTCGATATCTGATAAGTATCATGAATCAAAATGCTTGCTCTGCAAAAATGATACACCTTTTATATTCAAAAACATTTTCACAAACTGCACTGGGACATCTTGTATCCAAATCCATTTTGCTCATTTCGATATCTTTAGCGGTTTAGGCGCAATTTAGCTTTTCCGTGTAAATGACTCACCCTGTGGGTATATTGTCTATCACGGTACATCCTGATCATTCACAGGTGTACCGAATTTCAACCCATGTTCTGTAATTTTGTGGTGCTTCTAATTAACCAGATCTTTTGTAGATGAATGTCGTATTTCGTAGATTACAATATGTGCAAAAATGTCCAAAAACTATTCTACCTGTAGTCTTTCAAGTGTTTATCACAAAATATGAAAAATTAGGCACACTCTTATAGTCTGCCGAATATTCGTTGTATTAGATGTATACCTAGTAGCAGGGTTTTTTGACCACATTGCTGATTATACTTAGGTAACCTACTTTATTGAATCCGCTGCTTTATTTCTTTATTGAGGTTCAACATTACTTTTAGTTCAGAAAACCTTGTTGACAAAGGTTCTCGATGGGTAAGTCCTTTCATGAAGAACCTTAACTATTGAGGATTAGTAAGGAACCTAGGTATCTCGTCTTTCTGAAGAAAAATCCATATGGTCAGAACGGTCCCAATATCAAAAAACAAACATGGGTTTGTATTTTATATTTTATATAAATTGAAGTTTAATCAATATAAATTGGTTCGACAAAATTTAACTCTATAACTTTTATTGTAGTTTTGAATCGAATGCGAATGATATTTTGAAAATGAAAATTTCTGAGTATTGTATACGGTGTTGTCATGCAACGCAGTATGTACATGGCTTTGCTGCATAGAACTTCTCCCACCCCCCTCCAAAACAAATTTATTGATCAACCGTTTCGTTTCTCCACTCTCTTATCTGATCATCTGAATAGTGAGCCGTCCACTGCTTACTCGTTAAAAATGAATATGATCTGATCGTACCATGAAAATGCGATGATGAAAATTAAAAATCTTCACAGATGAAATATCTATCCAGTATAAACACTCCGTTCATTCATCGATAAAGACGATCGATACCCATCTTGCCATTGAATAAATATAAGTAAATGGTCCTTACACGAATTCTCCGTTGGTAGAAAAACCACGGCAGGGATAATTTTTTTTCTGGTCAACTTTCTTCTTCCTAATAGCACTTTCTTTGAGTTTCTGGTATTCCTTTAGTGTTTTAACCTGAATAGGTTTTTTGAACTTGAGCCTGAAAAGTCCTTTAGGCGAATCCAAGCGCATCATCAACAAAATCACAAAACTGTCACTTTATTGTTCGGTATCTAGACACTTTCTTTTACGACGGGTAGCCTCAAAAAGCAGGTAGTTTTTCAGATGTCATATTCAAAACTGTACTTTTGTTCCTGGAATAAGAATTGGTTGGTATCTTGGACAAAGAGTAGGTATAAACCTGCTCTTTGTCTTGGTAATGAGTGGTGAAATTAAGAGGAGACAATGATCTGAATACAAGCCTCAGAGTCACAGGTCATAGATGAAATATTTTATGCAACTTTTCTGAGTTACTTTTCAATTAGTAGTAACAGCGTGAGAAGATTATCAAAAGCATCAACGGATACATATATTTTATCATAAAGTATGTGATATGAAAACACAGCAAACCAAACAGTTATAAGTATGTGTTAGTTGAGGAACATCAAAACATTAGATAGATTCTTTTGAAATTGGGTATCTGCTATGTATACAAAAATATGTTGACTGAATTTTACAAAGAGAATCTTTTAGTTCGCAATGGAATCAATACACATATACATATTGATAATTTTATTCTTAGATTGAACCCTTATACCTTGAGACTTGCAATGCAGGAATGTTTACGTTGATGGTTTTCTATTATGATTGATAACAAATTTGACTGTTCACTGTTAGATACCACCAACTCTCACATTTTCAAATCAGCTCCACTAAAAAGTCCCACAATACACACACCATAGATATTTTAAATAAATACCGTCGAAAATATGCATGTTGACCGTAAGTCCGAAAACATTCAACTGAGGTACCTATCCGAACCCAAAAATGTTCCATCTATCTTCCTTTGAAAGGCAGAAGCATAAATATCAGAGTGACGTTTGGGAAGAAATAAAAATATGGTCGATGGTTTGATGCCTGCCTGCGTTCACATGGATGGACCCTTTGTTCGAGATGTTAGCCATATTGGAATGGGAGGTTTCTCTAGCTAGGGGTCCCGTATGACGGGCACCGTTTAATTATTATACAGGGATTGGAGAAATTGGTTTTCTGTTTCTTTAGCCGTAGCCGGTTAATGTAGGTAGGACTTTCACTAAGGCATGTTTATTATTATTTTCACATTCTAAAAGTATCCTCGTTTCTACATATTTTTAAGTTCATCTGTATGAGCTGATATTCATCAATGCTGAATACTGAGGGATCCAATCATTAACTTTGCTGTGTGGATCCAATGCAATAATCGTTCCCCTAGTCAGAAGAAAAATGCCGCCATGTCTTTTACAATGAACTTTCCGTCCCTCCCAATGCAAATGATCTGACAATGCAATAGAAATAACTAGAAGAGCAACCTTCGCTTATTGTGCCGACGTTTCGAATCCAGAATTCGGAGGATTCGTTCCCTTTTTCTAATTTCTCTGTCCCCTTCTGAACTTTTTGAGGGGTGCGTTGAAAAGCACTACCGGTTCTAATAACAGCCCTCTTTGTCAGATAGGCGGGGAAAGAAAGAGATGGAATGAAAGTCGGGCGTTTCTTTTGTATAGTCGAACGAATCGACAGATGATTTGGAGGGTGGCTCACGTGACAGGGGGTTGATGCCGTAAGGGACCCCGTGGCGGTCGTTTCGGCTTGCACCGGCTGCGTCCGACAGAAATAACGGGGGTTGTTGCCTACACAGTATTTGCTATACAGGGTCTGAATAAGGAAGATGTTTAAAACAAAATAATAAAAGTGCTATATGTGTATGAAATAGAATTGGCGAAGTTATGGTTCAGTGCAATAAACAAATATGTTTGCGTGCGCTGAGATTTCTTTCAAGATTATTTATTCTGGATCTTATTTCATAAAAACCAAAAAAGATAATCACTTTTTGTAACAGTTTTGTTGGTTCCTGATTTGATTTTCATTTCAGAAGAACTAGCCATACCTATTTTATCTTCAAAAAATATTTGGTATGTGCATTTGAAAGAATAATAGTTTTCATTCGCCGATAAAGTTGGGATGAAAATGTAATCACAAAATAACGTTGCACTTCTATCTATCTACGATCAGATATTGTCAATTTTATCTTCAAACATTTAGAAAAAAGATAAACTCCATTTTAGTTTATCCATTATTATTTATCAAACTATTATCTATTCAAGACTGATAATTTGCGTATTTACATTGAAAATATTTTGTATAATTTTACAAAGTGAGTCCGTCCCTGGTGCGGACAAATACAGGGGCGAGGGCAAGTATGCTAGAACCCAGAGCGAGGGCGAAGCCAAGCGATGATGATAGCAGAAAATATATGGCCTTCATAATGGGACTTTTAGCCAGATGGCTCTGCACTATACATTAGAAAATAAATCCAACCAGCACTATGCAGAAAGGGTAAATTTTGGTACCTGACACTGGCCCTAGCTTGAGATAAGATATTTGCAAAAGAGAATAAACCGCATTTTTTAAACTGAGCTGAGATTTCAAGCCTTTTTTTGGTATAAAGAAATTATTAACTACTCAAATTATACTTTATGTATTAAAAACCTTCAGAGTTGCAGATTATTAGATAAAATACAGATTTTTATAAAATATTGATTTACTTAGAGTAATGTACTTTTTTGTTCAATAATAATTTAGGTTGGTAATAGCTAAGTAACCCAACAATAATTTTGAAAACTCACCATCTCTACTGCTTGAATATTTCGACACTAAAAAGCAAAATGGTTACCATGACGAATTCACGAATTTCACGGCCTTGCGGCTAGTGCAAATTAGAAAAATTATACCTCCACTGGTGGTAAAACACAAAATGCAATTCCGCTGGTTTCTTTGTGTCGAGCTGAATACGCAATTTCTTCGAAAATAGTGTAGCCGTTTCTACGTGCTCTATTGTTGGCGTGGCAGAACACATTAATGTGCGAAAAGCTTAACCAAGTATAATAACACGTGAACTGGTGCAGTTGATCAATTGTTTCGTTTTCTTAAAAAAGAAAAACGCGATATTTTCTATTTAATTCACAAAAATAGCGGCACTAGACCTCTAAACCTATAATCAAGATTTTTCTTCCGCATGAAGGTTATTCAAAAATCACAAGAATAAATAGCTGAGATATGAGTCAAATCAGTCAAAAGGGAATATTCAGGTATATACCTATACTTTTGTGCTCTATAACTAAGATTAAGACTTTTTCGACTTTGAATTAAGATGATTTTTCCGTACCAAGTACCCAAATTTTCCTTCCAGCTTTATATTTACTTGTTTCTTTTTCAGAAAAAAAGTCATCGATTTTATTCATTATAGTTAGATACTGTCGCAATAGATGTTTTTTTAAAACAGGTCTATTCCCTAGGTCTCATAAATCCATGAGTTCAGTGGATGCAGACAAGACTAGCCTCGAGACTAGCATATTTTTAAAATAGGTATCGAATCAAATCACATCATAATAACACTATCTATCTTCTATCTACCAATCAAATGATCGAATCTTCTAATCCAAATTCAAAAGAAACCGTTTGGACCTGCCATGTTTAGAGTTGCCTTTATCAGACAAATGACCTTATGTACCTATATAGGGGGGTTTATTCAATCTAACCTTAATTTTTACTGGAAATCAAATATCGTGAACTTCTTTTGATAACGGTACTACTTAAATACATAGTTGACTCTATTACATATTCGGGAAATAAGGATTCTACCTCGGATTCTACAGTACAAAAAAGATTCCGGTATATTTCAAATTTGCATGATTTGTTACCTATAAATTAAATAGATACATTGTGATTGTTTATATTTTACTCAATATAGATACCTATCTCAGTAAATTTTGGTTTTGCAAAAAAGTTTGAATGAGCAAATTTGAAGTATTTTTCTTGCACATTAAGAATCTGATGCTGAGAAAAATGCAAAAATGCATCGAAAACGTAAACCTTTTACACAACATGGTATTTTTTAAATCGGACACCCTGTATATTTTTCGCTAGAAAGGTCTTCTTCTGAATCCAAATACCTATACCATATGATATGTTGGTATATGGTTCAGCCAGTTTTTGCACTATTCAATTTTGAAGTCTCATAGAAATGACATAACATACTTAGATCTGGATTGCTCAGATACGGTAGAATCCAGATCAACGTAATGTAATAATTTTTATTTCGTACTGTACGTTAAACTATCCAGTCCGGTAAATGACACTACTCCGCTAAATGACACTTTGCAACATCAAAGACTGTGGAATTGCATTGGTAGCATGGTTTGGCAATCACATGTTTTTAATTAATAACTTGACATAAAATGTTGCTAACATGATGAACCTAACTATATTACTAGAGTGGTGACATGGTTTGGCTGGCGCCATCTCATAGTAATTATGTGAGACGGACTGCCATCACCGACGCACGACGTCTCAATATGTGCTTTGACATTAAGACAATACTTTTTCACTTAAACCGAGGTTGTCACAGTATGAAACAAAACAATGTACGATACACAGCCGTTAAATGTCATTAAACAACTCGTCTAGAAATTCCGGACTTGACTCCTTCGTCGCCTCGTGCATATAAACATCTTGACTCGTAATTTGAAAAGTCGTTTACCGTCTTGATAATGTGAATAACTGTTATGAAACTTTGAACTTGAGTAGCGCAAAAGCGGCTGAGCCAAATACCAACATATTTGGTATATTTGGCATCAGAAGAAAAAGATCTATTTTTCTAGCCAAAAATACATAGTGTGTCCCATTTAAAAAATACCATGTTGTTTACAATTTTTGGATTTTCGATGTATATTTGCATCTTTGAGTTCTATAGAATTCTAACTGCCCGCATGAAGAATACTACAAATTTGCTAATTTAAACTATGTCTTTTTCACAATCTGTCAGATCAAGTATACTCTTGTAAGACAATTTAACATGCTTTGATGTGAGTTTGAATCAAGTTTTATTCCGGCTTCTCAAAATTAAAATATGAAATTAATAAAAGACTCAGTTTGAGCCGATGGGCCGATTTCTATGCACTTATACAGGTATAAGTGCATAGAAATAGAAAAGCATAGCAAATAGAGTAAACAATTTAACAATTACTCTGTACGTAGTTACCTACATGGAAAAACACCGTCATTGCATGAAAGTTGATTCTGAGAAAAATGCAAATGAAAGCTTGACAATTTAAATCGGAAGTATAAATTAAACGGTTCTTTTAACCAATCGTGAATCTGGGGTGGGAGTACGTATTATAAAAACAACCATCGAAGAATACCAAATTGTTTCTTTTTTTTTAGATGCAATAATGGGGTTTTTCCAAGGTTGCTGCGAGACACGAGACGTTCTATCTAGTCTCGAAGCCGTTTTATCTCGTCACGAGAGCATTTTGTCTCGAATTTCGAGACAAGACGAAACGAGACATCTCGAAAAGAAAAATCAATAATTGATGAATAGATTGATATGACTGATGGTGATAATAATATTTTAAATTTTGATTGAGTTTTGACCTCGGTTTTGACCTAGTATCGACGAATTCTTTCAAATTCACAAATGGTGTGACTGGTGATACGTGTATAGGTACCTAGCTTATAATAATACATACAAAAATATACAACTACAACAGATATGAGACAAACTAAAAATTATCGTTTTTTGTTGTAACACTCACGTTTAACAAAAAATGCCATAAGACACTTTTGTATGGAATTTAATAATCTGTAGATTTTGTTCGTTTCACTTTTGCGATACAATCGACCGCTCATGAGATATTCGAGAGAAACTAAAAAGTATCGTTTTTTTGTCACAACTCAAAAACCCCCACGTTTGACAAAAAATGCCAAGAGTCCCTTTTTGAGTAGAATTTAAAAATCTATAAATTTTGTTTTTTTCTTTTTTGCGATACGATCGGTTCAAACGCGGGGTGAACAAATACCTATTATCGTTTTTTGTCGCAACTCAAAATCCCTCACGTTAAACAAAAAATGCCAAAAGACACTTTTTGTAGAGAATTTAAAAATCTATACATCTTTTCTTATTCACTCTTGCGATACGATCTACCCTCGGATCGACCGTTGCATGAGATAATTGAGGAGAACTAAAAATTATTATTTTTTTGTCGTAACTCGAAATCCCTAAAGTTTAACGAAAATTACTAGGATGCACTTTTTGTAGAGAATTAAAAAAATCAATACATTTTGTTCCTTTCACTTTTTAAACGATTATGTTTTTGGATTTTTTGGAGCTCTTTTGAGTTCTAAGGATTTCTTTGGATTTTCTAATTCCTTGGAGATTTTTGGTCCCTTAGAAGTTCTTTTAGGTTCTTTTGGTTCCATCTCTATCTCCATCTCCATCATGAAGCCATGAAAACCAAAAAAACTCGATACAAAACGAGACGAGACGAGACGAGACAACGATTGGTTGTCTCGTCTCGTCTCGATACATTTTATCTTCAAATTTCGAGACGAGACGTGACAATGCCTTATATCGTGGCAACTCTAGGTTTTTCACCGAAAATGAGATCGGATCTGGATTTTACACCTTTAAAACGTAGGTAACGATTGCATGGCTTGTGAAGTTCATTTTTGTCAAAAAATGCAATTACGGTGCTTTTGCCCTGTGTCCACCCTTGACATAGGTATACAAGACTATTGTCCCACATTCTTATGAGTTCTGCCCCAATGGTGGGGCAAAATTGCGATTTTGCATTTCTTTTTATTTTTAGTTTGTTTTTGTTTGTTTTTTTTTAGAACCAAGTAGGTATTTGTATTTTCATAAATAACAAAACATTCCAGAGATGAAGAGTTTTTTTCTTTACACTTATTATTGTTATGATTATTTTAACCTTGCATGCATGGGTGCGCCCTTTTGGTCCATGTTACTAGGTATATAATTCCATTGAAACTTATTACTTTCGTTTTGTAAACTTCACTGAACGCATAAAAATAGGTTGAGTCGTACAGTGTTCAGTGGTATGACCATAATAAAATTGGATAAAACTTTGAGCCTGCTTCTTGAAAATGTTAAAATAATTGAACGAAGGATAATCTAGCTATAAAATCTCAACCTTGGCTAAAATTTCCAATTTTTCAAGTTTTCTAAGTTTTCTTCAACAACACCTTTTTAACGAGACAAAAGGACACTTAAGGATAAGTTGAAAAATCGCCATTGCTCGTAAACTGACAAATGCATGTACTGATTTTTAATGCACAATTATATACTTTGATAATTGATGCATGATCAAAATTCTATTAAATTTCAGGGTGACACTGTTATTATGGCTTCCCCTGTCTATAGGTCGGTATATTATCAGTTTGTTGTTTTTGAAATAAATGTACACAAATGAAAAGAAAATCTTTTGCCATGAAACGTACTTGGTACCTACTGAATTAAGTTAAGAAATAAAACTTTTGAATATCTTGAGTGAGTGTTTTTACAGTGTGTAGGTACACCTATATCCTATATACCTACCAACCCGACATAAACTGAGAACCCACCAGATAAAACTACAATATCCCCTCGAATATCCCTTTAATAGATATTAGGAAAAAACGCTCGAAAATAATAGGTACAGACAACTATAGGTATATCTTATAAAAACAACTAGTCTCTTATGTCTTATGAATAAATACCTAGAGGTACTTGGGACCTATGTCTAGGTAGTTGGATATGTACCTACCCAAGTAGTGGCAATTCAAGAATACCTAGTCAAGGTTCTTACTTGAAAAGGAAAGCAGTAGATCTAAGAACGACATTTGGAGAAAGAATTATTACCGACTCAGAAGATTAAAGTGAATAGTGAGTTATGTTTGTTGGGTGAGTATAATATAGGTACAGATGACCAGAACTGCCAGAACATGATATACAAGCTAATTTTTCACCATATCGATATTACACTTTTTCAAAAACGTGCAAGGTGAAAATCATCTCCAATATTTACTTTTGAGGAACTTAGTTAAATATGCATACATTTATTACAATCATGGAAATCTCATACCTACACATTCATAGGCCAGTGCATAGGTATATTGTCATGAATATCGCTGTTAGCTGTCAGCTGTTTATAAAAAGTTCATTCTTTACGGAGGAGCAACGACAACAAGAACAAACTTGACCTTGTCCTACTACCAACTTCAAGAATAGGTACAGTTTATGAAGGTATGGGTAAATTAAAAATCATCAGGGACTTTATAAATGACTGCAATTTCTATATGTTTTCATGCATGGCAATTATAATTTTCCATCTCCCCCTCTCTATTCCCACTCATTTATTCACTAGTGTGTACTCATTCAATCAAAATGCGAACGAAACAGCAGTTCCCCTTTAATTGTCGATCTCCCCCCCCAAAAACGCTTTGCTTTGGATCGAACGTTCCCCTTTAAGGTCCGCCATGTGTTTGGGAGATTAACGGACTGCGCACAATGTTGTCTAGCCCTCTAAATAGTCCTAGATATTGGGAAGGTCTCAGGACGTGATGCGTTGTTTTATTTATATACCAAATTTGATTATAGGCTTCGAATGAACCATAATAATGATATAGGTATAAGGACATTTTGGAAAATTGTTATAGAAATGGCGTAGTTATTATGTTTAGCGAAAATATAACTCTGCCTTAGAAGTGGGAATTCAACATATAAACTTGGCAACTTGAAAACGATTGCCTATTGTGCTTTACGACGAGTTGTGTATGAAAATCGAAAAGATAAATGCATGAAAATTATCCATTTTTATCAAAGTGTTACACTATTTATGAATGTTTCAGAACTGTATTCGTGTGTGACTGTGAATTAAGTTCGTTATGGAGGTCAGCTCTAGGCCTACTTAGTGCAGTAGCGACCATAACCTATATTTGTGGATTGGAATAAGTGCTTCAGAGGGAGAATCAGTGCCTATTAGATTTCCAAGTAAGTGTCCTACCTGACATTCTATAATAGCTTCCTATACGCGAATGAACATACTTTAGATCAAGCAGAACAAATACCCAAGTAGGTACTCACGAAAAGAGATTTACCACTTATACAAGCCAAGATACGCATTGTAACACGTCGATCAATTATCGGATAAAGGCCATTGGCAGCATACTACTCAGATAGCACTATTTTACTAACAAACACAGTCATTGGCTTGAATAAAATAGAAAACGAGAAGCATACACTTGCGCAGTTGCAACTTTCATATTTGTAGTAGGTAGGAGATAAGTGACGAAAAGTAAGATTCCCATCTGAAACGCAAATGTCCGCATGAGGGCGCCACCAGCTCAGAATAAAAAAGGACAGACAATACCAAAGCCGGTTTTGTGTTCAAATCCGCCATTTTACTACATCAACAGCATGACGAAGACACAGTAATCAGTAATATAGGTACAACACATAACATCTAACATACCGTCTTCAATGGCACTTTCCAATCGACGCCCGAAGAAAACGGCAAATGATATAAGCTAAAATAACTAAATAACAAAAACTGACCTTTTCGTATAAAACCCGAAACCTCTACTACGTTCCATATCACAACGAAATCCAACAAAAAATAACTGAAAGCAACGTCATTAATGCAAAATAATAATGCCAAAGCTTCAAACAATATCGGAAAGTTTCAATCACTGTTTCTCAAGTTTTGTGAAGTGCTGTACCCTTCACTGCTTCACTATTTTGAAGACCGAACTGTACACGACGTTCACGACCCAGTTGAGAACGCACCCGTTAAGTTCGCCAAACTAGAAGCCTATAGGTGGTCCCCTTGCACTAATGCTTGTCGTCCTAGGCTGAAGCGCGGCGTCTTTCGGCGCAGGCCAATCAAAATCATGGATCTCCTACCTTTTCGTACTTGTGACTGGCGTGCGGGGCGAGGAGGGAAGGTATCCTGGTAATTTTCTAGGGTTTCACTTCTTTAAAATACGAACGAATGGGAAACAAGTTTAGTCGGCAAATTTCGGCTTTGTTCGGTATCGCTCCATTGGGCGATGGCGAGCGAGCAACTGGAAATGTGCCGATTCATTGTCTGTCTTTGTTTTATTCAAAGGTTTCCAGTTGTTTGGACATTGTCTAATGGCTGCGCCTGGGAGATGGTAATTTAAATATTAGATGGCGCACACTCTGGCTCATAAATAGTATGGAGGACGTCGACTTATCGGCCTATGAGAAAAATGTTGACATAACAGGATATCAGTGGAAGTCATAAATTTGAACCACGTTTATCATCATTTGATAGGCGGTGGAATACACTTAATCTTTGTCCCAGGCAGATTTAGCTTATTTGTTTTCGTTTTAATAACAATAAATATTTATGGATCATTACAAATCCGACACTTAATTTAGAATTCATCATAGGTTGCGTACCCAGTATAGTCTTAATGAATAGCCTTTGATTCTGAACGTTATAGCCTTGGTTCTCGCCTTGGTTATATAGCTTTTGAAAAGTGCAATTTGAGCCAAGGAACTATCATGTTTAGAGGAAACTTGATATGTGGAAGATCAGCTATTTTCCAAACGAACATCATATTATGACGTAAGCTCAGAATTATCATTTGCAATGTTCTTGAAAAACCATGCATTTCGATGAAAATCCAGATTTTTTTAACAAGGGCATGGTCGGGGCTTGATACGAATTTTTATTTGAATTAGTCAAGTGATTAGGAACCCTCTTGAGATTCGAAATTTTAAAATTCGACCATTTGGACGAATGCATCGAATAACGTTACAAGAGCTCATTACTTGGATTACATGCAGTAAAAGCTCCGACGATTTTTTCGCAGCAATATTTATCAAAAGGACTTCAATAGAGAATTGAATACTCAACGTTATGGTCTTCTTGGACATCCTGCAGATGTACAAATAAGTCTCTCCAGTTGCATCTCTTCAGAATATTCTACTTTTCAGATGACCAGAACTGCCAGAACATGATATACAAGCTAATTTTTCACCATATCGATATTACACTTTTTCAAAAACGTGCAAGGTGAAAATCATCTCCAATATTTACTTTTGAGGAACTTAGTTAAATATGCATGTATAAGTACCTATTTACGTAATATTCAATAGTTTAATGAAGAACTCCAGACTTCAGAGTTAACGACGAGCTATGGCTCTATACAGTCTCGTATATACAGTGTATCTATCAAAGAACGTGAACATCACGCATACCTAGCACGTGATCGAATTTTTGGTTAGGACGTAGGTTCGGATCAATAGGGTGTTCCTCTTCGTTCGACCCAAAATGTCCACATGCTTATCGTTATTTTGCATGGTTTAATGTCTTAGGTACGGTTCGATAAGTGATGCGCGTGATCATATCTTGTTTATCATAGCATCATGCACTTGAGATTCTTCTAACTAGTCAGATAGGTAAATAGGAAACCTATGTACAACCAGTATAACATGAACTCACTGATTCAAGTGACTTACCATAGTGTAAATAAAATGTTCAAGCCATGTTTTTGATGCGTAAAATAGATATTTTAGTCATGTTTATCATGATTCATGAACTTGAAAAATCAAAGCCTCCATGAAAATTGTAAACCCAAAAGAGACCGATGACAGCACCTGTCGACGACACGACACAACCTTATTCCGTCTTCCCCTCTTCATCCCTCCACTGTCCGTGGTCCGTCCTTACGTATGTGTGTCCCTCTCAATCTCATTTCACTGTCTGATTGTGGCCGCGCGTGCTCACACATGCGCAAAGAGTGCAACGCAGAGACCGTTTTATTTTTGAATAGGAATGGCGCTAGCAGCAGCGATGCTTGCGTTGCATGGGGGAATGTCTGTTGAGTGGTTTATTTGCATATCATAGATGCGAATCAGTAGGGGATAGGTTTCGTTAGGTCGAATTAAAAAGCAGTATTGGATTGGAATTAGGAAAGGGGTGTTGGAACCTTGGTTGGATGCGAGGTGTATTGTTTGAATAAGTTCTGGAAGGTGAGATGTTCTGATTTGTTATTTTTGGTTTTCACGTACGTCTCTCTACAATGGACAATCTGCACATTTTTGGAAGTATGAAAAATGTGAGGGTACTGATGACATCAATGTTTTGAAAATCAACCTATAACGACCTCTATTAATGTAGTAATTACCGATTGAAGAACGCCAATCAACATCTATTACTCATGCTGACGTCACAGAATACATTATTTATCTACGTCTGTAATGAGAAAAAGAGAGTAAGAGAGGATTGTTTTAGCTCTGCCTCATTTTTGCGTTTTCTTTTTCTTCTATTTAGTTTATTTTTGGATTTTTTGAAAAATATGTTTTGCTGATGACTTTTGAATATTGGGTAAGAATACGTATATAAAATCTCAAGTCAATTGGAAATGTATGAAAATTATTGTCCATTACTGTCCATGCATGGTTATAGAGCATTGTCTCGAACAAATGAATTAAAAAAATGGGTTTTCCGGTTCCGGTAAAGACATTATTGATGATAGAACTGATTACTAATCAACAATCAAATTGAACAATCATCTCCAAATTGACATTTGATATCCAAAAAAATAATAATAAGCGTTAAGTAAGGTATAAAAATCATGTATTATAATTAGTGTGGAAAAGTATCATTATCTACAGCTCCCTCTATTCATTATGTGTATAGTAAGTCTATCCTCTCCCCACCCTTTGCATGAATATGGTATCCTTTGTGTGCTAACAATTTGAAATGGCGTCTCGTCCTCATTCTCATCAGGTTGAAGAGTATACACCTATACATAAAATGCCTGGCAGGTACCTAAATAATTTGCATAATGTGTTTATACATATTCATCGTAGGGTTTAACGTGGCTGGAACGAGATTAAAACAGAGGGGTTGGGGTGCGACAAACCTCGTGGGTTAATTGGGGGTGTTTTATTTTTATTTCAACAAGTTGGTCGTTTCCGTCATCGCGTCGCGGTGATAGAATGGAGAGAAGAGGAAGGCGAACTGCGAACCTGTTGGCGATTGCGGCGGTGGATATATTTTGTGCGAATAGGCATGGGCTTGCTCCAAAAGATTGACTATTCAGATTCTTATCTACTCCGCTTCAAATTCCTTGTAAGATAAATCATCTTTTCAGGTAGTGGTTTTGTATCTACATCAGAATAGGTTATACAGGGTGTCCCGGAACAACGTCACACAGAAAAAACTAAAGTTTTTAACCAAGAGAATGACAATTCTTGAAAAATATACTTCCGTTAAAAATTTTATTCTCCACTTAAAATATTATTCTTCACATAAAAATTTCCAATTATTTTTCAATATTAGTAAAATATATTCCCAAAATAGTTACTTGTTATAAAACTAAATGCTTTTCATGAAGAATTCTGTTTTTCTTCGATATAAATACATCTCGTTTCTCAATTTGAATATATATATTTTCAAACAAAATAAAGTAAGTTTAATTCAAGAATATGATATTCACAATAAGAAAATATCATTTAATGCTTCCTTCAAGACGAAATTTTCATAGTCTACATCACGCAAAACAACTTCAGAATTTTATTCTTCAGCCAAGAATATCTAACTTGGAATGTCTTGAAGGGGAAAAGAGCAAATTTTTTGAATAAATTGTAAGTATGCATGAAATCGGGAAACACCTATTTATTAACAGACTAGTCTAAAATTGTTTTTCTAGATTTATGAATATTTTGACTGGTTAACTGGATTTTAAAATTTTGCGGAATATACCCTGATATTTGTAGGTCTTTCCCAATATCATGCATACAATTTATTGAAAAAATATTGCCCGAATCAAATTATGAGATCAAGAAAAGTGTAGATTTGTAAGAGAATGACCCACATGCCTACACATTATAAAATAATATCTTATAAAACAAGAAAATAATATTGTCTTGAAATGAGAAGGTTGAAGTTTAAATTGAAGAGAACATTGTTTCTTGAAAATGATCCAAATCAAAAAAATCATTTCTCTCATATGAAGAAAGTGCATATTCTAAAACAGAGAAGTAAACTGTTTTATTTCAAATAAAGCTATATTCTCAACGTAAATAAATATATTCTTGAATGAAAATTATATGTCTGAAAATAACATAATCTACTTGGAAGAGTATATTCTTTTCGTTATACAGTGCGGCTCTAAAAGGTCCCCCCCCCTCTTCTTTTTTAATGTGAGCACCAAAAATTTTGAAACTTATCATACTTTAATTGCTGTCGAAATACTGGGCGACATTTTGAAACATTTTTATGGAAATGGGGGGTCGTGTGATACCTCATTTTGAAGATCCTGATGAGTACTTTATAATCCTAGAATATTGAGTCGATATCTTCAAGGACTACAAAATGGCGGTACATTAAATTTAATTACTACAAAAGATGCTGGAAATATTCTTGACATGAAGTTTGGGTTAGGAATAAATGACAAAAATGTCAAAAAATCATCTTTTGAATTGAACTTGACGAATTTTTTTAAAAAGTGTATGTATCAATGTAGTAATTGAATGTACCGCCATTTTGTAGTACTTGAAGATATCGACTCAATATTCTAGGGTTATGAAGTACTCATCAGGATCTTCAAAATGAGGTATCACACGACCCCCCTTTACATTTTAAAAATGCCAAAAGTACGTCAGTAACATCAAAAAGTAGTATTTAGACAGCAATTGAAGTATGCCAAGTTTCAAAATTTTTGATGCACACATTAAAAAAGAAGGTCCCCCCCCGACCTTTTAGAGCCGCATGCACTGTATAGAAATCACATATTGTCTTGAAAAAAAGCAAGTTGCTTTGCAAGAAGAATTAATTTTTCTGTGTGCAGAAAACTTGGAGGGGTGATTGTATGTGATAAAATAATGGTGGTATAAGTCATATAACAAAAATCAGAAATCTCAATATTTTTCGAGTTACTGGCACTCAAAGATTTTGTTTTCTAGTTATTGAAACATTTGAAACATTTCAGACATTTCTTATCAAATCCAAATGAAATTTGGCACAAAGTTTTAGCTTATTTATCTGTAACGTTCAGCGTCGAAAAAACGTTCTTCTACTCAGAGAGCGCGTTACCTGAAGTCTAAATTTCATATTTCGCATATCTTTTTTGTATCGACTCTTATCTTAAAAACAAATACGCCGCTCCAAAGATTAGGAAAGTCTAGACAAATCAACATAAAACACCAAAAAAGAAATACAAACAACAAAAAACAAACAATAGAAACAACAACAAAGACAATACAAAAATAGCACAAAATAAGCAACTAAAACAACGAGTTTTTGTTTCTGTTGCTTTGTGCTGTTTTTTCTTGTTGTTTCTGTTGTTGTCGTGTAATTTGATGTTGTCTTTGTGTCGCATTTTTTTGTCATTCAAAGCAAATTATTTTCCACATATCGATTTGCGGTCAAACGGTGAGATTTATCTAGGTATATACCCGTACAAAGAATACATTTTTGTCTAGTCTTTCCTAATCTTTGAAACGACGTACTTGTTTTTTCCACCAGAGAACGTTACAGATAAATAAGCTAAAACTTTGTATCAAATTTCATAAGGATTCGATAAGAAATGTACGGAATATATCATGCAATAACTAAGAAAAAAAATCTTTCACTGTCGGTACCCACCTCGAAAAATATTGAGATTTTGGATTTTTGTTATATGACTTACCGGCATTATCTTATCACATACAATCTTGCCCCCAATGTTCATGACGTTGTTCCGGGACACCCTGTATATGAGAAAAACTCATTTCGAACTTTATGATCCTTGTTGATTATAGGTAATCAGTATAGTAATCATATAATAAACAAAATTCAAAATGTTCACGAATCAGTATACCTACTTGTCCATTGGGTTTTTGGGTATCAAGAAAAATGTCTTCTAGAACCAACCCAACTCAAACATGCAAAACTTTACAGAAGCGTGTTTAACGTCCAAAAATAGAATACCGCCTTACAACTTGAACGAAAGCTTCTCCTGTAACGAACTATTGGGTGGAAAAACAATTTTTTTGAAAAAAGAAGAAATGAAATGATTTTTTAAATATTTAAAAAAATTGAAGTGAATTTCACACATGATGAGAATAAGGTTCAAGTCAGTCGTTGCCCAGTGTAAGGTACTTTACAAAAAAAAAATGTAGTCTTGACAGTGCTCAAGAAGGCCTAATGACACTCATAATATATACTTTTTTTGTGTAATAACTCTCTTTTTCTGTTAATAAAACGTGTTTTATTTTTTATTTGAAAATTATCCGTCCGTGCGGCGCCGTCCACGCAAGACAACGCGTTAGACTTAGGTATATATGGTTTTGATTTTTGGCCTGCGCTGGAATGATGAATTCCCTAGTCTGGCTCGCTCATCAGTTCGTTCGTTTCCGAAAATGCCTATATGTCCAGATACTACGTTCAACCTTCTTACTTCTCCTTACGGGGCATGCAGAGCATGTCTGCACTTTTGGACCAGCGAGAAGCTGATCCTTGATTTGCGTAATGCCCTTAGTGCCGCTTGGCACAATGTTATCTTCTCCACCTCTTTTCACCTCCGCCCTAGTTGCTACCTAGACGATAGCAAACACTTGTGCTTGAAAGACCGTCGTGAGTTTCCCGAGAGGAAAAGCTTCTCCTGCGTCCGTGTCCAATCTGTATACTTGGACTTTAGTAGACTTAGTGTTAGCCTTGGAGACCTCATAGTGAACCAGATCTGCGCATTGCTTGGTGGTTTTGTCGGGGGTTCCGCCGAACGTCCCTAAATGGGTGATGTATCTCAAATCTTCTATGAATTCTGAGTTTTCTATCTGAGGGTGTCAGTCTCCTTGACAGTAACTGCCTTACTAGCCTTACAATGGATGTTAATCTATAATGTGGCTAACCTCTTTGCTTCTGACCGTCCACGCTAAATGGGCAGATCCGTACGTATGCTGCCATCGCTTCCTTTTTCACTCAGAGTGCCAGTTCTGTCAAGGCCAGAAGCAAGGAGGACTTTCAGATCAGTATCATATTCTTAAATCAGAATGTGGAAAAAGAGAAGATGAGAGGGAAAGAAGACCATAAATAAATGAGATTGTTTTCACTCTCAAACCTTTCACTATGGTACGCCCCCGATTAAAAGTTTGAATCTCTGAGATCAAAATCGGATTCAGCATTGAAAGTTTAAGCAGATGATTTCGGTAATATAGCAGAAAAAACGTTAAATAAGACGCTTTGAAGGGGTGTCTCCCAGAAAGCATTTTGAGACAAATTTTCCAATAAACCTAGGATAGGAAGTTTAAATGCCCAAGTAATTATTACTCCTCGAATATTTCACCAAAGTTAAGGAAGGTTGTTTTCTGAACTTTGGTGAAAAAATAGTTTAATATGGCAATTTTCCATCCTTTTTTTAGATTTTTGTTCTATTCCAGTACATTATCTTTTTTTTTTTCATTTTATTCCTTCTCGATTTCGCGAAGACTGGCGCGGTTGATGTTTTGCTCAGATATCACTTTTTTCCATTACCCAGCTTCTAAGTTTTCTCACCTCTTTGATCATTCATATACGAGGGTTGTTCTAAAGCAGATGATAACTTCAAGGCTTCCGGTACAGGATTTAATTATATCCGTGGCTGTTATCCTTAGGAGTTCAGTGAAGCCCTATAAAAGATTGGTGAATGACGTAGGGGTGTATCATAGCTGGAGGCAGTCGAGACACCCTATAGGCCCTAGGCGGTTCAGCCACATTATGAGATATTTCGCATCAATTGAAAAATTCTTGGAACATATCTGCAGAGAGAGACCCATTTGAAAGCGGGCCACCCCCATTACATTTTATTCATGGAGCGATTTTGAGGAAATTTCTTAAAAAAGTTATATATTGGGGTCAGACGGCGTTCAGTTTTTCCAAAAACCCAGACCTACTAGATCATTATTTAGAGGCTGAAAAATCCAGAATCCATATTGGCAATTTTTTTAAAAAAAATCTGCCCACGCCATTGGATTCGTCACACCCTGAAATGGATCTTTACCAAATTTCATGAAAAAAATATTCAAAATTAACGATTAATAATTTTATTATGCGCCAAGAAGCTATTTATCTCGTAACTCTTGCGATAGCAAATCTATCACGACAAATGTATATCAATTAACATTTATTCGATGTTATTATTCAAAATACTATGAAAAACAAAATTGACAAAAAAATAAAATAAAAAAAAATATCACGCAGGAATAATAATTCTCAACATACCTACATTTCTAGATTTTTTTTTATGTTTTTATCCAATAAACTTGTTCTGCTTCATTTGTTATCGCTTGGGGTACTAGACGAAAAGCTTCTTTATGCAAAAGATCCAACATGACAGTCGTAGAATCGTTAATGTTAAATATTTTTTCATGAAATTTGGTACAGATCCATTACAGGGGATGAAAAATCCAGTGGCGTAGGCAGATTTTTTCTAAAAAATCGCTTATTATGTTTTCTGGATTATCTAGTAGGCCTTGGTTTTTGAAAAAACTGGTCCCCGTCAGGCTTCAGAAAACACTTTTCCCCTCTCTATACATTTCAACAAAAAGTTCGTCAAAATCAATCCATAACTACAATTGTTATGAGGGTCACTCTGTACAATAAAATCCAATCAATATAATTTTCGTGAAGATCGAATGTGGTGATGAAAAACAAAATAGAAATCAGAAAACAACAAAGAATTAATTAGTTTTGAGAAAACAACAAAGGTAGGGGGGTTGATGACACAATTATTTAATAATAGGCGCAGAGATGTCACTTCAATAATTATTTACGTTACTAGGCCGGAAAATGACTCATTAAAACGACCAAACCAAAGAACCAAAGAACCAAAGAACCAAAGAACCAAAGAACTAAAGAACCAAAGAACCAAAGAACCAAAGAACCAAAGAACCAAAGAACCAAAGAACCAAAGAACCAAAAAACCAAAGAACCAAAGAACCAAAGAATCAAAGAACCAAAGAACCAAAGAACCAAAGAACCAAAGGACCAAAGAACCAAAGAACCAAAGAACCAAAGAACCAAAGAACCAAAGAACCAAAGAACCAAAGAACCAAAGAACCAAAGAACCAAAGAACCAAAGAACCAAAGAACCAAAGAACCAAAGAACCAAAGAACCAAAGAACCAAAGAATCAAAGAACCAAAGAACCAAAGAACCAGAGAACCAAAGAATCAAAGAATCAAAGAACCAAAGAACCAAAGAACCAAAGAACCAAAGAACCAAAGAACCAAAGAACCAAAGAACCAAAGAACCAAAGAACCAAAGAACCAAAGAACCAAAGAATCAAAGAACCAAAGAACCAAAGAACCAGAGAACCAAAGAACCAGAGAACCAAAGAATCAAAGAATCAAAGAACCAAAGAACCAAAGAACCAAAGAACCAAAGAATCAAAGAACCAAAAAGCCAAAGAACCAAAGAACCAAAGAACGAAAGAACGAAAGAACCAAAGAACCAAAGAACCAAAGAACCAAAGAACCAAAGAACCAAAAAACCAAAGAACCAAAGAACCAAAGAATCAAAGAACCAAAGAACCAAAGAACCAAAGAACCAAAGAACCAAAGAACCAAAGAACCAAAGAACCAAAGAACCAAAGAACCAAAGAACCAAAGAACCAAAGAACCAAAGAACCAAAGAACCAAAGAACCAAAGAACCAAAGAACCAAAGAACCAAAGAACCAAAGAACCAAAGAACCAAAGAACCAAAGAACCAAAGAACCAAAGAACCAAAGAACCAAAGAATCAAAGAACCAAAGAACCAAAGAACCAGAGAACCAAAGAATCAAAGAATCAAAGAACCAAAGAACCAAAGAACCAAAGAACCAAAGAATCAAAGAACCAAAAAGCCAAAGAACCAAAGAACCAAAGAACGAAAGAACGAAAGAACGAAAGAACGAAAGAACGAAAGAACGAAAGAACGAAAGAACGAAAGAACGAAAGAAGGAAAGAACGAAAGAACGAAAGAACGAAAGAACGAAAGAACGAAAGAACGAAAGAACGAAAGAACGAAAGAACGAAAGAACCAAAGAACCAAAGAACCAATGAACCAAAGAACCAAAGAACCAAAGAACCAAAGAACCAAAGAACCAAAGAAACAAAGAACCAAAAAACCAAAGAACCAATGGACCAAAAGACCAAAGGAAAACCTGCCTCCCCCAACTGCCAAGATTTCTCACTACGTAATACCTACTATATTTTTTCTCTCTCTCTCTCTCTCTGTAAAGAAGCAAAACTTTTCATGTTTTATTCACGTTTCATTTCTTCAAATCCACTCCTCATTGTCGAAAAATTATGACAACGCCGCAAAAGAAGTTTCACTTCAAAAAACAGACGTTATGAAATGTTTGGTAACGCGGCGGACAAAGATGGCGAGTGTTTTGTTTTGGAGTTGTGATAATAAACAGCAATACAAAATACAAGTGTTTATCAACTTTGCTATTTTTTGAAGTGTGTAAAAAACATCTTTTGATCGAAAACTGTTTTGTGTATTTTTCCCCGTTATTTTCAGAGTAATTTCCTCATATCCAGCCACCCCGACTAGATTATCATTGACGACAACCTCCTTTTTGTGATAACTTAGCTGAGAGTGGTACCTACCATTGAAAAGCATTTTGGCCAGAAAAATATTTTTAAAGAGAATTTATCGACTATAACAGTCCAACAACGCCGCACCGCCACACCAAAAACGTAGGGGAATGATGAAACCGGGAGAAGTGAACGATTACTTCTACCGAAATTCGAGATGTCATAATATGGGAATGATCATATCGCACCAAAATCATTGGAACGAAGTTCTACGACTGCCATAAAACAAGAGAACGAGTATAATTTCATGAGAAACTTGCGCATGCATAAATGTCATAACAACCTGCCACGCTTTTATTTGGTTGATGAAATTAATAAAGGTTTAGTACCTAGTTCAGTCCCAAAAGTAGCGTCAGCTGAAATGAAGTTGTCGAGTGAGCGTGCAAATTGCCCTAGCTCAAAAGAGCCGGAGAACTGGGAGGGTTAGCGCCACTGACTTGTAACGGACCAAGTCAGAAATCCCCAAGATGTCCTTGGAAACTAGATTTTAGCATCACTAAATCAAAAGACGGAAACGTGTTTTGCGAGATGTTTTTCAGCTTTTTGTACCTGTGATCGCTCGTCTAGACGTCATATCGGTTGTTTTGTTGTTTATATTGTTTAAATCTTCTTTGACAATTGACTGCTTTGATTGTTTACAATTGGACAATTACTTTGTTCGTTTACATTTGTGCTCTGTGCGTACCTTATTTCGTTCTTCGATTCAATTGAACGATACTACCTCAAGCAATGAATGCTAGAATTGCTAGCTAAAGAGAATGTCGAAGGTGTTATAGTTGTGTTTTGCAGCAGCAGAGGAAAAATACCAGGGATTTCTTATTTTAAGTAGGTATAATCTGTGAGAGGGGAATTGATAAGAAAGAAATTGACAAATCTCATTTTCTTCTCAGGCCAATGAACAAACTTTCCTATGTATTATTGTTATTCCACATATTGTTTTAATACTAGGATTTCGTAGTGTAAAATATCCCTGTTTTCAATTAACAAAAAATTCAACAAAGTATAGTGACAATGATTTCAGAAAAAATATAATAACCAATATTTTCCTATTTATTTGATTGAGACGAGGCTTGAGATAACGAGAAAGCTGTTTCGTGCCTTATCACATGACATCTAATGATGATTTGGAATTGAATCTGATTTACTTTATATTTTGCATTTACTATCAACTTGGCATCAACAAAACGACTTTTACACACTTGATATCTTGAAACAGCAACTCACTAATTTTGAAAATTGTCTTTTATTCTGTATTCGTAGAGGTAGATGTTATATTGTAAGACACGCTGATCATACTGCCCCATAATGTGATTTATCGATACTCATAAAATATTTGTTCGGAAAACCTATCTCCAATTTTTTTGAAGTTGATATTTTTCCTATGATTTAGGATTTAACCTCATGTGTTGAATTTGTTGTTCTCATCTGTGAGATATGGTATATCCCTGGATAACTTAGACTCATTCGTAATTAAATTTATTTAGATACATTTAGAACAATTATTGTTATTTATAACATTACAATCACTTCCATATAATATAATTAATATAAAATGATGTGTTGCTTGATAATAATAATAATTATTAAATATTTCATTATTCAATACTAGTAAATTCATGACCAGTTTTTACCCCAACTTGATAATAATTTCCAGAATATTACAAAATTCAAGGTAGAAAGTATTTTGCTTTTGTTTCGTTTAAAAATGTTGTTAGATTCCTCCTGAATGTACTAAAATTATTTAGTAGTTAAATACCTTCATACATGAATAACATTCAGGTATTGTGCTGACATGATGTTTTTTGGTTGGATTTGATTATAACAAACTGAGCGTTAATCCTCAGTCGACTCAGTTCCTATACCGGATAGGTGTTAAGAGAGGGCAAATAGACTGAAAATTTAAAGATACGACAAAAAGTCATTCTTAATAAAAGTTTTTGCTTGGATACTTTTGGCGGAAAAAAGAATCTTTATAGGGCGACAAAACAATAACAAAATTGTGAAAATCACTTACAAGAAACTGCTGATATTTATTATATTTGTTTTAATTTTGGACGGAAAACGATAGAAAAGAAATATATAAGTATAATACAGGGCTGGTCAAAAAACACAAACATGTTGTTTTGTGTAAAAGGAAAGTATCTTGAGGAATCGAAATCCAAAATGTCATTTTTGGTAAAGTTTTCACTTATTTTGAAAATTCATTTTTTCCATGAGAAACTTTAATCAAGAATTCCAGATATAGTAAAAAATATAAGAGAGTATCCCTTAAGTGTATTTTTCTCTCACACAAAATATTAATTTTGAATTTTTTGACCAGTCCTGTATTATACCTTTCTTTCTTTCATTGTTTTCCGTCTAAAATTACAACAATAATAAATATCAGCAGTTTCTTCAAAGTAACATTCGGTTAGTTTTTTGTCTCCCCGAATATTTAAGGCTTTTTTTTGGAGAGATGTTATTTTTGGACCAAGCAAAAACATTTATCAACAATGACTTTTTGTCGTATCGTGAATTTCCAGTCCATTATTTGCTCTCTCTTAGCACCTATCCGAGGACAACTGTATATCCTTACAATTACAAACCTATTTATGATTTGTTTCCTATATACCGTATATACAGAGTGATTTTATCAAAATCATACAAGTCTACTGATAATTATAAACGTCAACAATAATTTTTGCCCTTAGTTTTTCCACATCTTTTGTCAGCGATTGAAAACTAATGAACTTGTTTTGCCCTAAAAAAATCTCCCTATACTCCCTTTCCTCAGAGTTCGTACTACAAAATTCCATATCATGCATGATAATTATACCTACTATGTAAACTTACCTATTTATACCTTGGCAAACATACCTCTACACACAGTGAGTATTATGCAAAAAAAATGACTGTACTCTTATAATATTTCTATTAAAAATTCTCGAGTCCGGGTCTGTTAATTGGGCTTCACCATACGTCAAGATCCGCCGCCCCGCAAGTTTTTTTTATGCGCAAGACGAAATCTGAACTTTGTTGTTTACATTCACCGGTCCTGAATTCGCCGTTTTTTGTTTACTCACTGTTTATCCATAGTTATCTAAATCAATGGGTTTCCTACATAATGTTTTAAAGAGAAAAGTGGTTTGCTGTCTAGACTGATGCAAAAGCAACCTTTCTTGATTTTTTTTCCTGTTCTTCCAGATCTACCGACAATTGCAACGATTCAGTCATTTGAGGTATGTATTCAAAAGTGAAGATTTTGATAGAGTTTTTGCTTGATTTTTGAGGATCATTATTCATTATCCATTATCTCCTCCTGCTCATTCTTCGAATATTTAAAGATTTCCTTGGATCTTGCTTCTTTATTGGATGGGTTCTCACTTTCTTCTAAATCTTCCAAAGATGCAACTTTTGGAAACTGAAGATATTCTCGGATGTTGTTGCTCATCTTTGACAGAATAAATCTTCCGCAGATTGCAAAGATTTTGGTACGATAATTTGAAGACAATGCGGAGATGTTTCTGGCATCTGTTCTTTAACTTTTTCACAGATCAATCCTTCTTGCTATTTCTTCAAGACAATGATTTGTCGAGAATGTTGTTCTTCGACTGCTTCACATTCTTCGCTGAACCATGCTTCCGTAAGTTGAAGACAATGAAGGCGTTTTCGTTTCTTCTTCAACAGCATATTTAAAAATACAAATAGCAGCGGAATTTGTGCAATAAACAAAGTTTGCCACAATCTAGAAGAGTAGAGGAAGGAGAAGCACAAATGAAGACAGTAAAGATGCCTCCATTTTTTCTCAACCAACCGATACAAGAACACAAATAGCAGCAAACAACATTTGCCATGATTTATAGAGGACTAGAGGAATAGAGGAAGAGGGAGATGCGTCGTCATGGCAACCGACATACAAAACCGTACATAGAATTAGACGTCTCCTGATACAGGCTTCAGTTTCCCGCCAGAATCCGGTCAACACAAAGGGGCTGTTGCTTCGACTCGTATTTCAGTGGAGAAAAGCCTGTCGCGCCAGTGGTTTGTTTCCAATCATTTTAATGCAATGTTCAATTGCTGGCAACCCACGTTTGTTAAAATCGGTCAAGCAAATCGGGAGAAATCTTCGTTAGTTTAAAAAAACAATTGATCTTCCCCACCGCTTTATTTAAATAGATTAAAAAAAAACGTTTTAGACAAAAAGTGTAGGTAAATAATAAGTAAATATGAAAATGATATCATCGATATATTTTCATTGAGCAAAATTCCATACAAATCATATTTTCTACTTGGTGTTGGTTGTTACACCCCCTGGCGACCATTTTAGAAACTTGAACATTTTTTCCAGGTTTTTCTCATGGACGTTTTAGTAATACAATTTTTTGCCGCAAGCCTCTACGATGAATCGTTTCCGGTATCTTCAACTGATCATCCTGTACATACCCTGAATTTTCGTTTCAAATGGTTTTGAAAAAAAAAATATTTAGAAGGAAGCAAAAAAAAACACCTGTAGGCATAGTCGATCGCCAGCAACGTTGTGTACAAATATTTCCGATCACAAATTTGTAAGGTATTATTTTTATTAGTAAATTAAATCCTACGAGATCGGGTGGATTATGCACTCGACTATGCATGCATGATATTATAACAAACAAGATGATCACGCGCATCTTCTGCTGACGTCATCGCGTGCTCAACCATCAAAATGCATAGGTTACCCGAGAGGTTTTATATGTGACAGGGCTACTAGGTTATGACTACGATATGTTTTTGATGTTTTAACATGTATCTTTTCCATGTATTTTGAGCAAGCAGTGACGACATGTGCGAGTCTTTTCTGATTCCGTCCAGTAGGTAGGAAGGTAGGTAAATGATCATATCTTATGTGTTACCTCTCGGCCATGCGTGTAGATATTGAACCAAAACAGAGTCGTCCTATACTGGTTCCAGTCTCTCAATGTTTCCCAGATAAAGCAATCCAAAGTTTTAAGTCTCACCCTGTATGTACATTTCTAGCAAGTATAGCAGGCATCTTCAATGTTTTCTGACTTTGTATACTTTTTAACCATTTGCCAAAACTGTCGGATAGAATGTAATCATCTGATCATCTGTTCAATGACGTGCAAGTCATCTTATTTGGCATTAAGTACTTATATGTTTTTATGGATAATTATTATTGGGGTCACCAAATCACACTGTGTATTTGTCCTTTGGATATCGCAGACGGCTGTTTTTATTAAAACACTTAGATACACTCATGACCAGATAAATAGCATATGCCTAAAAATTTGATGAAATTTTGATCCTTCAAGCATGATCAAGGAAATATTGGTGCATTCGAGAACTTCAATCCATTTGTCAGTCTACGTTTCCAGGTGATTTGAAAAAAAAATGTCTAAGGCTCTGTCAAAAGAGCCTTGAAAAATAGATTGAATATGGAACTTTTTTCTGTGTTATACTTTTGACAAAAATGGCTAGCACCATTCAAAAGATGGGCAAAATAAATCAATGTATACAAGGTGTCCCACATAAGATCCTCTACTCCCTTATCTCGGAAGATAGGTGTATTTGACATATTATACAGGGTGCTCAGTTTTTCTTGGGCTGGACCCAACTTTTCAAAATTAAATGAAACACCGTCTATATTTCAGAAATGAGTTCTACATAAATTCTACACGCAAAACTACTAAAAATCAAGAACCTGAAGAATTTAGGGCACATTTTTCTCAAACCCGTCCCTGCATTTCCTAGCCATGAAGGTAAAACAATACTATAAGTTTACTTTCATTAGAGCGTAAAAAGGTTGGTAGCTGTACACATTTGTATCCAATCAACTTTTCAGGTTTCGAATAATCGTCATCAGGTCTTGAACTTTAACACCCTGTATCTTGAAAACGAAGAGTCTCTGGATACTAGTATACAGGGTGTTTATTTATTGAATGCCGATACTTAAGGGTGATAGTCCTTGGATGATTTTAAGACAAAAAGTTCATATGGACATAGGTACGCAAGAGCATAGATTTTAAGATACAGGGTGTTGAAATTTAAAAAAAAAATCTTTTTCTCATCATCACTTTGAAACTATTCCAGATATCTTTTTGAAATGTGGTACACGTCTTCTATGCATCAAAATGCATGGGAATGTTAGAGAGGGCGCCACTGATTTAAAAATATTGGATGACACAGCAGGGTGTCAATGCAATTAAGAAGATTTTATTTTTTTAAGCGAAAACCATGCGCTGGACGGAAAAAAATCAAGAGAACAAATTGGCTCAGAAATAAATGGAGATTTCAAAAATGATTTTTATTTTGGAAGGAAGCAGTGGCGTACAAGTTTTTTCTCCAAAAATATTGAGTCCAAAGCCCGTACGGACGCCACTGGTAAAAATAATGAAATTGTTTATACATCACAAAATGCATATTGAAGCCAAGAAGACGTGTACCAAATTTCATAAAGATATCTGGAATAGTATCAAAGTAATTATGAAAAAAATATTTATTTTTTAATATTTCAACACTCTGTATCTTGAAAATTAAGCTCTTGCGGACCTATGTTCATATGAACTTTTTGTCTTAAAATCATCCAAGGATTATCACCTTCAAGTATCGGCATTCAATTAATAAACACCCTGTATATGAAGTTTTATTTCTATTTTGGGGTGTAGAATACTTGGTTGAAATATCGACGTCCAATTTCAAGACACCCAGTATACTACATAACTCCAGATGGTCGGAATAGCTGCCACTCATGCAGGGTGATGTCAGAAGTTGAACCCAATCGGGATATATAAAATCACCAATAATTCGAAAATGTTAAATAGAACACCCTTTACGGATTATAATTGTTTACCGAAGATAAAGTCTAGTTTGTATGAAATAGTCTATATGTATCTCTAGCCGTTAAAAAAATACTTCCTGTCTGATTTTTTTTATGCAAAAAAAACTTTTATGCAAATCCAAGGAAGAAAAATATTAATAATAATTCCAGAAAAACATCAAGACATAATATTCTTATGTATAGAGTAAGGGAAGAAATTCAAATTCCTAACAGAAGTCACACATCTTGGTTTGTGTAAATATATACTCATTCTTCTTCATTGAATTTGCACAATTTTTTTTATGCATAAAAAAGATTGAATCGCGAATATTATCTAAACGGCTAGAGATAGGTATAGACCAATACAAACTCACCTTTATTTTTGGTAAACAATCTAAATCCGTAAAGATATACAGGGTGCTCTATTTAATATCTTTGACTTATTGGTGATTTTATATGCACGGTTGGGTTCAACTTCTGACATCATCCTGTATAATTGGCAGCCATTCTAACCAACTGGAATCATATATATTGTATACCTATGTATTGTATGTGGGAAAAAAATGGCGGAGTCACGAAATACTATGAACCTATATTTTTTCCACTACTTGAAATAAATGCGTTTTTTAGAAAAAAAATCGTTTTTATATCCCAAACTATTAGAGATACGTATAGGACATCCTATAGAAAGTTACATTTATTTTTAATTTAGAATTAATTTCTGAAATATATAGGGTGTTCCATTTAATTTTGAAAAGTTGTGTCCAGCCCAGAGAAAAGTGAGCACCCAGACCCTGTATATGTCGGATATACATATATAAGATTAAAATGCCTTTTAAAACTATAAGAATGTATCCACAACTTTTTTTCGTAAATCGCATATCTTCCGGGATAAGAAAGTAGAGAATCTTATACGGAACACCCTGCATGCGTGTACATGAGAATTTCACAATACTTTCGACTGTACCTAATTGACAAAGGATAGTCTAGACATGCAAAGTCAACTCAATAGATCGAGTAATAAGTTGGGTCACTCCCGTGGAGTTTCAAGACACCCATCCCCTTACGCCTTGTCATTTCACTGAGCTCAGTGAAACGGCGCTAATCGACCGGAATATTGTATCGCCTAGTGGTACGTGGAGTAAACTTGATCTCACATATATATATTTATTTATTTGAGAATCACTACAGTTGTGGTCTGGGTTTTTCACAGTGCCGACGAGGAGTGACCCAACTTGTATTCATTAAGTAAACCTTGGTCTAGCTATGAAATTTTGAACTTTGCAAAAATAACTGATTCTTGCCAATTTTTTTAAAAAATCATGAAAAAAAGTTTTTATACTATTGGTTTTATTTTGTTGTTTTTTTTCAAATTTGTTACACTTTGTACAAGAGATACATTTTTTAAAATGCCCAACAGGATATTTTTTTGTAATTATACCTATTATTGTGTAAAGTATGTTTTGTCTGCAAGGTTTTATTTATATTTTCAATTGGCATTCAACCTTTTTTAAAAAAAAAGATCCAATGTAGATGAGAATTGAGAAGCAATCATATACAGTTTAATTCTGCATTTTTGACATAGAAGCGACAGCTGGAGATGTCAAAATAAAAATTGTGCGCCACTCAAAACGAAAAAATCAAATGAAAAGGGGGGTCGACTGGTCGAGTGATATCTCATTTTTAAGGTCTTTTCACCCTTATTACACACTGAAAATTTGGAGTCGCTGTCTCTTTTTAATTTTTCAATATCAAGGCTGTATTTTTTTTCAAAATGGTGATCAATCGTCGTTTCAAAATGGCGATCAATCGTCGTTTTGACATCCTCAGCGGTCACCAATGTGCTGAGAAATGCAGAACGTGCTCATATACTGGGGATCCAAGTTTCATTCTGATATATCAAGCGATTTGAAGTTGGGGAAAGGACATCAAAGATTTGATTTTGTGATGTGATCTCCAGTACATGAGCATGTTCTGCATTTCTCGGCACACTGGTGTCAGCTGAAGATGTCAAGACGGCAATTGGGCGCTTGATATTGAATAACTAGAAAGACTAGAAAGAGACAGCGTCTGCAAACATTCAGGGTATGGAAAGACCTTCAAAATAAGGTATCATTCGACCCCCTTTCCATTTGATTTTTTGGTTTTGAGTGGCGCACAGTTACTATTTTGACTAACTATGTCAAAAAAAATCAGAACATCCTCACATGGTGTGTCCAAATTTCGTTCTAATATTAGACAGGTCAAAAGTTAGAAGGGGTGGGCATTAGAGATTTACACTGTACAATGAAATTTGCAAACAAAACAAGGACAAATAAAAAAAACTCTGTGTTCTGTGAACTACAATTTATGAACTTCTATGAGTGATTTTGTGTCCCAGTCAAGGTTTTGGTAGAATTCAGTTCCATTGCCAGAGCTCATCATGTTGGCTTGAATCTTTAATACCTACCTAACACCTTCAAAATTCATAACAATCATAACATGATGTTTGACTGATAATTTAATAAGATTGTCAGAGGATAGAGATCTATAGATCGTTCGTTGGCAAAATATGAGAAACATTTTGTCCAATTGAAAAGAATTTATCATCGAGTCCCGAAAAACCTTTCGCAGCACAACAAGAATTGGCAAAATTGCTCAGTTCCTAAAAGCAGCATTCCGACCCACAAGCTGGATCCCAAATTCCCAGGGATACAACAACCCCCCCAAATGGAAATCGCAATTGCGAAAATGCGTATTGATCAGAGACGCAACGGGACGCACCCCTTAGCCTGGGGTTGAGAAGGGACCGGACTAATTCGGTTCGTTGGGGCGGCGACCCTGGCTGGGAGGAATGGGGAAAGTGGAGTCTCGGATTTGCTCGGGAGCAAATATAATGTTTTTGAGGGGACAGTCTCTCCAGTGTGCTTATATAGCTACATGGGGAACGATCGAGAGGAGCCAACATGGAAGTGGGGAATTCCCTAATCTATTTACTCGTCCAATATAAAGTCTATATGAACAAAGTTTCTACTTCGATAAGGAAGCTGAAACTAACATTCTAATATGTTGCCAAGCCCGACAAAGTGGCGTTAATCTGATTATGGCAAAGCTTAATAATTCAAGATTTTGCTGTAAATTCATTTTTAAGCAAGGAGTAAATATCCATCAATTGGCAGTCCTCGGCAATTCTTTAATTTGTGTTTTGGTCGTTTATATGTTGTTGTCAAACTGTTGTCTATTTAGCTAGTTTATGAACTAGCTGGATATACAAACTATTCCAATCTCTGTCCAATCCAAATTAGCATTCTAAGATTTTGCAAACACTTTTAGTCATATCCGAGGTCATATCTTTAGGCATAACGCTATAGTTCGCGTTTGAGAAGTTTTGTTACTTTATCTTATACCGAACATTCGTAAAGTAAGGCCTAAAATTAAAAAAATATACATATATTTTATATTAGATAGTAATAAGTGATATTGATATGAGTAGACTAAAACAAAAATAATAATGAGTGTACTATTTGAAAGTATACTCTTCTAACTACGTGTTAGTCTTGTTATTTTATCTTTTACAGGGTCTGTTCAAAAAGAATAGCGAACAAATATTGTTGGTTTTTTAGAAAAGCCTCATTTCAACAAGCTAGAGCATTTTTTTATTTCAATGAATTAATCGCAAGAGAGACAGAAAATCTTCAAAGTGGGCATTCACTTTTTTTCAAGGTTTTTTTTTTGACCGTTATTTGATGTGGATACTTTAAGTTGGAACAACTTGTACCAGTATTGATCCGTTTTCACTTCCTTATAGATATAGGTACCAAAGTTGGGATAATTCAAAAGTCGCACGCGGTTTCAGGTGCCTAAGGTAAGGTTAACTCAAATTCATGTGTCTTCAAATTCAAATTTGTAACTGGTTTATAAATAATTATGACGCAGCAGATGACAAAAATGGAATGTAGAGTGGAAAGAAGGGTTAGAACCATTAGAACAGAAAACATTTTCTCTGCAAATACATGAGTAGGTATAATAAAGTAAATCACGTGAAGAACATCATAGAAAATGTCAAGACGTGAAGAAGAATGAAGGTACAGATAAAAATAAAACAAATTGTGGAAAAATGCTTTAAAAAATTGGTCGGGATCACGTGTGTAAACTGAAATAATCATCCAGACTGCATGAATTCTCAAATACCAAGTGTGTGCGTATCCCACCGTAAAATACAGATAGAGGTATGTATGTGTATCACCGGCAACTTCACCAAGCTAAAGCTGGAATTATAATATAGTAGGATTAGGTTATCAAAAACATCATTATAGTTTCTACACTGCCTACATATTTATTCAAGAAATTACGATTCACGTTAAATTTGCGAACTATTGCAAGTATTTTGTTTTTAAACTAAAACACAACTCTATACCTAATGATCATTCCAAAAGGTAAATATTTTCCATATTCACAACTTCATGGATCTGTTTTTCAAAGCATTCAGCTAGCTGACGTCTAAAACCATATTCACTTCGAATACATCTATTGCTCACCAGAGAACAACAACATCTAGATGAAAAGAAATAGGGGCGTGTTTTATTTTTATTTCGCTCGGTTAGAAAAGAATAAAGTACGGGGGTGGTTCGTACTTTACTCATGAGGGAGCATTTCAACAGCTTGTTTGAAAAAAAAAATAATTGAATAATAAGGAAAATCTGATTTAACTTTTATTGTACGTCAATCTAGATACAAAACTTGTGTAATTGATGAATTTATGATCTTAGGTACCTTCTAAGTTCATAAATTCGGAAAGCGATTACCGCTATTGTAATTATTCTAAATTCTAAGGAAGACCCTAAGCTATGCACCTTTCCATAACGATTTTCGACAAGTGAATACGAGCATTACGAGCTCCCGCAGAGCTCAACAATACAAGGTCACTAGCATGCAAATAAATGCAAGAACTACAATGCATGTGTTCTGCACATTTGTGCTGACCTTCAGAATAGAAAGTATGATTTAGAAATGGTGTTGTTTTTTGATTATGTCCCACTGTGAGTCACTTCTTGTTTGAATTACTCTAAAATGTTGAACATTTTTATCTAAGTAAGTTTATCATTATTTTTTATTCTTTCCAAAAAGTAATTCATATCAATAAATGATGAACATTGATGAAAGTATGAATTTCTTGACATGTTCAAAACATCAATAATTATTGTGGTTCGTGATTGTCAATAATTATAACGATAACGTCAGGGTGGATTTTTTTTTTTTTTAATTTGAATCAGACCAACATCATGTTCTCTTCTGATAAAACAAAAGAGAGCAAGGTCTTGGATCTGATTGATTTTATATTTTCCACATTATCATTGTCTTATCTATTAATCTGCTATTTTAATTATTTTGGTTATTTCGCTTCTGATCTTGACTAGGTGCATCAGTCTCTGGGGCAAATTGGTAACTATGTTTAATAACAAAATATTATCCAGATATACCTCCTGTTCTGAGTTAGCTTCCAAAACTCTGGTCACATTCCTTGAACTGCCTCAACGTCTTCAAAGCGCCCCATTATCGCTATTTTCAATTCAGTTCCTTGAAAAGTCCAGTGAAGCCAGACGTGTTAAGGACTGTTGAGTACCTATATGGGCTGGGAGTCGTGAACCCCGACTTTTTGAGTAGACGTGGGTTAGTTTGGGTTAGAATTCACAAACTGTTACCGTTGATTGTTTTTTTTCACCAATAGTTGCCTATTGCAGTCACGGTCAGCTCTGTCTCAAAAAGAGAAAGCGGTGATATTTTTTCATCGGTTGAGATTCGATTGGTGCGCGAAAATCAGAAACTTGTATCACACACTATTCTCGCAATCTCGTTCACAGTCACAGCCGATGATCATTTTTGGCTCTCCGTTCCTCAATAAAATGTTGCAAGTCTGGGTTGGTGGCTGAGTCAGAAAATTCAGTATTTAAACTATATTCGAGATTACTGATTTTTTATCATTATTTTCATTTTCAAGGATTCAAAACCTAGATCACAAATCAACAACTTTGCACTGCATTTTGCAGGTTGTGTATAAATTAACTTTTCTATTCACAAACATGTGGAATAAGCATGCGTCGGAAACGTGACTTGAAAAAGATTCGCAAACAGGTATGACTGAAGATCAAAAATTTGTGTTACAAAAAATTAATCACGAGTCTCTGTATGAACGCGATTTACCCTATTGAGCATGATTAATAGTCAGGAATTGCCGGTTTCTCACAAGCTTTTACCTTTAGACTGTACTGGATCGATGGATCAACTGTACAGGGTGTTCACGTATATTTTGGCCAATAGCTATCTCCGTTAATATCAACCCTAGAGAATGGTTCAAATGCGCAAAGTTGTGGTACTTTTTCTGAATTATCAGAATTTGTTATCAGAAAAATTAATTGAGCATCAGAAGTAAAAAAAAATGAGGCTTTCTATCTTTTTTTGAATGGGACACCCTATATATTATCCCTTAGTTCGATAGAGAATTCTTCCCTGATTTCAAATATACAGTGTGACCCATTTAGAATGGAAACACCCCTGTAAAATTTCAGGTTATTAACCGATTTCAATCATTTTTTTTTTTAAATGTCAAGTTTTGAAGGATCTACCACAGGACAAATTTTGAAATGTTTATTTCAATTTTCAGGGTACTTTTCGTGATAGACAATTGCGAATTTTCATTAGCGATTTTTTTATTACATAAATGAATACGCCATTGGATTTGGAGTGCTTCCAATTAGCTGTGACCAAAATTTCGCAAAAATATATTCATCAATAACAAAGTTACGACAACTTAAAATTCGTACATTTTCCAAGTCAACGGTCACAAAAGAACATCCTGCATCAACAGTTGCCATGCATGGAGATGGAGTTACTTGTTGCCACTACTCATAGTGTCAATGTGAAATTACCTATTTATCGGCAAGAATATTTATATTTAATCATAGTGTGTTGATTTTTTTTTTTTTCATTTTTTTTTTTTTTTATTTATCAAAGAAAACAATATTGAACCTATCAAACCAAAATTTTATTATTTTTTATTAAAAAAATCCAATAGTTCTTTATTGTAATGCAAATGTAATTTTGTTAATTTCATTAAATGTTATGTTATTTTGAACATCTCGTTTTTCAATTTGTAGTTCATTGTTACTGGTAATAAAACAAATTCAATTTCCATGGCAACTGTTGTTGCAAGGTATTCTTTTGTGACCATTAGCTTAGAGAGTTTATGAATTTCAAGTTGTCGTAGCTTTGTTATCATTGAATATATTTTGTTGAAATTTTGGTCACAGCCATTTGGAGGCACTCTGAATCCAGTGGCGTAGTGATTTATTTAATAAAAAAATCGCTAATAAAAATTCGCAATTTTCTATCACGAAAAAGTACCGTAATATGCCCTAAAAATTGAAATAAACATTTCAAAATTTGTCCTATAGTAGACCCTTCAAAACTTGACATTTAAAAAAAAAATGATTGAAATCGGCTAATAACTTGAAATTTTACAGGGGTGTTTCCATTCTAAATGGGTCACACTGTATAAGAGTTCAGGGTGTTATCTCTGACGGTTATAGAGATATCAACATTTTTCTATACAATGAATAATGATAAAAAAATTGGACAGAGGGTGTTGATTAATAGAGACCAGCCAACTATTCCATGTATAGAAAAACGTTAATATCTTTATAACCGTTGAAGATGACACCGCCAACCCTTATATATTTGATTTATTTGAAATCATAGAAAAATTCTCTATCGAAGTAGGGGATAATATATAGTGTGTCCCATTTAAAAAAAGTTAGGAAGCCTCATTTTTTTTGACTTCTGATGCTGAATTGTTTTTTTCTGATAACAAATTCTGAAAATCCAGGAAAAGTACTACAACTTTGATCATTTGAACCATTCTCTAGGGTTAATGTCAACAGAGATAGCTATTGGCCAAAATATACGTGAACACCCTGTACAAGAAAAGCACTGTTATTTGTCAGTGCGACATAAATGGGGTATAGTCGAGGTAGTCACGTCTTGTTAACAATTCTTACTAAACTCGCCATTTGGCCAACCTTTACCATTGAACCAAACATTTTGAATAACTAACTATCGGGAAATGGGCTGATGTATGGTCGTTAGAAAGAGGTAGTCACCGCATCGGTACAATTTCGGTTTGACGTCTCGAAACCCCTTTCACAAGTCGATCAGTGATTATTTTTTTACAATCTTCTTGGTTATCACATAATATAATATGTTTCTATGAAAGTCTGTATCGCTGATGATTATGTTCCTGCGATTAATCATCTTCGATGCACTTTTGGCAAATACACGAAAATTTGCGTACTGGGCAAATATACAAACCTTCTAAATATACTCATGGCAAGCAGGACGCTCGCACTGTACTCTTGTGGTTTACAAGTACGCTAGCATTTTGATAATACTTTGACAAATGTATAGAATAGTGGCAGTCTTAATGCAAAAAATTAAAAAGAAAAAGAAATGGTAACTCAAAAATAATTATTTTTCCGCAAACTGACACTAGCAACCCCAAAAACCAATGTAGAGGAGACCGGAAGCGGTCACACTGTCGTATTAAAATTTTTAACTTATTCAAAATCGCTCAAAAAGAACCCTATTGTGTCGTTGGTCGGAACCAGTCAAGCAAAAAGTGAAATATCATAATCAGCAAACTAAGATATTTCCTTGGATATTTCCAAAAGACAGTTTAAAAAAAAAACAATTATATTTGTTTTAATATACGTCTATGATTTTAATGAATTGTAAACATGAGAATCGCTCCGCTCGATTTTGCAAATCAGAACTTGGGATGCACATTCAAGCATTTGCATAACTTCAAATTCCTAATAAACCCAGAAACATCAAGTTTATTGTAAAAAATAATTTAAAAGTATTAAAGCCTTACCAAAACTAGCCACAATAAGTTCAAGTTTACTTTGTTGTTCGGAGAAAAAAGTCATAGATAATGTCGTTGAAATAGCAAGCAAATTTTATTTTCATCATACCTAACATTCTATTACGAAAGTTTTATGTGGGTTCTATTATCGAATTTTATTAAAGCACTGCAAAACTCCCACAGGGGATGAGCTTTATTCTGTGGAGTTTAGACTCATGTCATTTTTATTATTTTGTCATTGGGGTCACAATTGAATCAGATATAATTTTCGTTGAACATGATACATATGTATTCATTTGTGCTAAGTTTTTTAGCAAAACTTATTCTGAGTGACGCCCAAGACTTTCTACCGTGAAAAAAGCACCTTTTCTACAATGCTACCCTATTTTCCGCTTGATTTGCTATCAATTTTGTTTTTTAATATGACTTTCGCTGAATTCTCTTCAATTTGGTACTTAACACGCCATGTTTTTCTTTGAATCTGAGAGTTCTCAAAAAGCATCTGATAATGGACTAGTCAAGCATATAGTGTGTACTAGCATGATACTTGAGGTTTGGAATAACCTGTTTCACTTGTTCTGAAAGCACTAAAATTTATGTGAAGAACTTTTAAAAAATATTAATATTTCATTCCAAGTCCATGTTCTTCTGTGTAAATTCAATTTAGCTTTCAAGTATGACTATCAATTTTCGGTAACCTTGGGTTAATTTCTAGTTTCTTGAGTTGGTCGCCAAATAGATATACCACTTAAGATACCTACAGTTGTCATAATCTGAAGATTTCAGAGCAAGATTATTTTTTAATAGTGATTACAATAGTGTTTTCTATGGGCATCGTCAAATTTAAGCTAACTGTTAAAAGCTTGGACTTCCAACTCTAACAGTTATACGTTACCCAGTACTACAAGGAATAGTTAGAGTCCAATTTATTCATGCCCGAGCCGAGCAAGGTAGAAAGAATGGAATAATTATTGTCTCAATTAGATATTTATTGTTTGGAGCTAATTTTTGCGGTTTTTCTTTTCCATTTCTTATTGGTATTACTCATGACCCAAATGCCCAAATAACTACTTTTATTTAGCTCGCGAGTAGATTCACTGACTCAGTCCAACAGTTATAGATTCATATTTGATTCAAGACAGCCGAAACCGCTTATTCCTTACTGAATCTGTAATATTTCATTTAAAGAGCGATGAGCTAAGTTTAAATCAAATTAGAGGGGAAGTACGGGTTGTATAGCATAATCCAAGGTTTCGATGAAAATCAATACTCGTTTACAGTAACGAAGCTCTACTCTAACCATAAAATATGTAGTAAGTATACAAATACCTGGTCTGAGAAATTATTGTATACCTAAGTTAAATTTATGTGCCACTATTTTTACAGAATGTTGATGATTTTTTCAAATTAATAAGATATATACAGATATATTATTTGCTTGTGGTTTAATTGGTGATCAGATAGTGAATCTACTTATCTACTGCCATTTATTTTGGGGGTACTAAACTTATAGCCCGATCTATGTTCCTGAGAGTGGATTTCGGCATGTCCACTTTAATTTTTTAGCAGTTGGAAACAGCGCCAAAACTACAAAGTCATGCTAAACGTTACTTTTTAGAGATTTAATCCTTGATCATACGAACTTGTTCAGGTAGTGTGGGTGACCTCAACCAGCCTTGGACTTGAGAAACCCTTGAAGCTGCCTTAACCTACTATACAATCCGATTTTATGTCAAGGGTGCCTGAGGTCTACGAAACGACTATAGATTTGGCACTTACAGATTTGAAAATCGTTCAATTACTTCACTGACTGCTATATGACTTGAAATTTCACCGTTATGGACTTGAAGAATGGCTAAATGATATTGATGATATTTTAACATCTGCCATTTGTCCAAATCAAAACTTCAATAAACCATCATGAACTATTTTTTCTTGGGTATAAGCGTCATTGCTCGAATGCAATGTCTGCCTAACCTAAAATACCTTTTCAAGAAAGGCCCCTACCTGACCTTTTAGATTCTTTGTCGTTTGTGCAACCCAAAAAAGAAATAATATACCTGAATTGTTGGTGTTGGTCCGGTGATATAGGACCGTATCAAGACAATTTACAAAAAGTATAAGAATTTCAAAGTTATATGGTTATTGTCAACATTTCCGTTGATATTATAATACCAGTATATTGCAAGGTCTTTCAATATATAGATCGCGAGATAGCTGAAGAAGAAGTAGGCAAGTGATAGTCTTCTGGAAGGTGTAAGCCCAAAACTCCTTGGACTATTATTTTTGCGGTATATCCCTAATGAAACAGCATTTGTATCAATTATGAATTGTGATGATACAATATTTCAATTGAAAATCCAGCCATTATTTTGATTGAAAAAGTCGTTTCGATAAACACATGCATAGCACTTCATAGTATGTATTCATTGTTGATCGAATTTTGTTCGTGAACTATTTTCGAATTCAACTTTAGCACGGACCTGAAAAAATACAAAAACCCTATTTTCTACCTGAATTTGGCAGCCATTCCATATTGGGACTGTTCCTAATATTTCACTCTGACTGGTTCAGGACAGCCATAAATAGAAGTCCAATTTTTGTTTTATAGCAGCAATTAAAATTGAAAATGGCTCACCAGATTGGAAAGGTTGATATGGAGACGAATTCATCAAGGTATACCTATGGAGGACTATAGGTATACCTATATAGGCGTATCCAATTTTTAAGCTGTTTTATGACCCAATCTTCAAAGAATTTCATCAATTTCTCATCTAGATTTTGTTTTATACAGCTCAAAATGTTTATTTTATGAAACCTACGATTCATAATATCTCATTACGCTAATCTGTATTATCCAAATGACGAAAATTTGAATAAAGCAAAAATGAGACCAAAAACTTATATAAACGCAGATATGCATTTTCAAACGAATTTGAGATTCTTATGCCTCTTTGATTTTTTAGATTAAGATCGAGATTAACGTCGGCAATTAAAATAAAAAACCGAAGTTTGATTTTCTTGTCCTAACCCGCTTCTAACAATCCAATGATTTTAATATTATCATTATATTATAATTTGTTATTTTAACCATAAAAATGCCATGTTGCTGAACTATCCAATCTCATGCAATTTGTATCAGTTTCGAAAAAATCAAAAATATTATTTGAGAAATTGTTTTTTCCGAATTTCATGTTTTTCCAATGCATTTTGAAATACATACATATGTGAATTTTATTAGATTGGAAGATATCGATACTCTCTCAGGAAATTCATCCAGTAAAAACGAAACCCAAATGGACATTGCATGGGATTTTCTGTTTAAAATTGAATGTGAAGACCCAGTTTTATGAGCAGATCCGTATACCTATTTTTTGTATTGAATTTTATCTTTATTACTACATTTCGGGAAACATTTCATCAAGTCCAAAGTACAGTCAAACATCACCCAGGACTTCTATCTAAAATCCTCAGAAAAACACCATATTCGATAATGAGCTCTTTCAATTAAAATTGTTAATATTAAAAGATATTGACGAATATAAGTATCCATCCGACTTATGAGATTCATCTCCATTTTGAAAGACACTTTATTTGAAATGAGAAAAAAAGGAAAATTTTTAATGTTTTCGGAATTTACCATTCTAAAAGATACATCAGGTGAATGCAATCACTTATTTTGAAACATGCAATTTAAAAAAAAAAACAAAATGCGCTTTTTTAAAATCTCATTAAATATTTTTTTTGGGTTTTCCTCATTATTTTGTTTAATTAAATCAATCCGTCACCTCAAATCACCGATTTCATTTTTGAAAACATAATTGCACATTGAGATTCTGTCTTCACTACCTACATTCCAGTGTGATTTGGAGATCTCTTTTCTGAATTGTTCTTAGGAATTTTGAGCCTTCTTATTTTTGATACCATGTAGGTATTAAGGATTTAGGTATGCATATGGAATTTTATTGATGTTTGAATTTTATCAACACGGTTTTTAAATGGAACTTGTATAGATTTTTTCGTATCAATATAATATAATATGTTTTTGCAAAAAAAACTACATCAAAATCAGCGTTCCAGACAATTTTTGAATGGGGAACTTGCATGAAAAATTAAATCAATCTTTTTTATTGCAAACTGAAGAAAATCGCAAAAAAATCGCGTATCACGTTTTTTTTTATTTCGTAAAATATGATTTTTCCAATAGTTATCCAAGTTTTGTATATGTCACAGTAAAACCTGATGGTAATCAGTAAAAGCTAACTGTTACTAGGAAAAGTAAGCTTTTCCTGATTTGGAAACATTTAGCTAGTGAAAGTTGAATTCGATCGACTTCATCATACTTTTACTAGTAATTGTTAGCATTCACGTAACTTTTCTAGTGAAAGCTGCTACACTGAAAATTATTATCGTAATTATAAATATCCTTTTTGGTCCGAGTTGGAATTCGCCGACAGATAAGACGCTCTGGAAAATACGAGACTTATGAATCGCAGGTGTACAATGTGAACATTGTTCAGATACCGTATTATAGAAAATACTTAAGTATTCTCAGTAGGGGTTAGTCTGGGTTAGTTTGGGTTCGTTTGGGTTAGTTTGGGTTAGTTTGGGTTTGGCATTTAGTGCCCCGTACACCTTGGGATAGTTAAATGGCGGAAATAAGTTTTAAAAAGAACTTTTCCTAACTGCTTTCAGTAAAAGTTGATTTGATAAAGTTTCTCCAACATTCACTAGTGAAAGTGTACAATATTCTTCAAAATTTAACATTTCCTAACGGATCAAGTAATTGCGAGCATCAACTAGTAAAAGCTAGCTTTCACTGAATTCCTAACATTTACTGTAACATATGTCTAGATATACTGAGCATGGTATTACAATGTTATGACGTCATAACATTGCAATTTTAGGACACTTCAAAGCGTTATCTCCGTCAATTTTCGACTAACATCAAAAAGAAAAAATACGGGTCTTCTTATTTTACATGGACTTTCGAATTCAGCAATAAAACAAATTGAGGCAAGTTCCCCATTGTTTGCGTTGTTGATAAGACTCTAATGTCCGTTGGCACAGGTTCGGCTTGAGATGTTACTATACATATAGAGCTCAAGCTCCAGTGTTGGGGATGAATTAATCTTATTCTTGAATTTTTTATGTCATTTATTATTGAGAAGATAATCCTAACGACCCCACGTTCTGGAGAGATTTTTTTTCTCTCTCTCAATAAGCCACCCAGCTTGTTGGATTTTGTATTCCCACATTTCCACGATTTGGTATCCTGATTCACAAACACATACAATGGAGAGTGCTCGAAGCTCGAAAGTGCATTTGACGAACCTCAGCTACTTTTTTGTGAAACGAAAGATGCCACAAACAAAAATGTCATAGGCCTTTTAGTTCTTGAGCTATAGGGTGATTTTGAAAAAGTTGGACACCCCTCGTATCTCAGCTATCTGGTTACTTATCGGAAATGTTAAAACGGGCTCCAATAGAACTTTTTACGTAAAATCCAGTGGCTTAATCAGTTTTTTTTCAGATATTGTTTTTGAAATATTGACCAATGTTGTTTTTTTTTAAATGGGACGCCCTATACCTATACAGAGTGACCCATTTGAAAGCGGGCCACCGTCATAACATTATTTATTGGGCGATCTTGACGCGATTTGTTTTGAATCGTAGTAGGTGCGTGGAAGCAGAAAATGTGTATTTTGGGGCGAGGCGGCGGCGGCGTCCAGTTTTCTTTGTAACCAAGGCCTACGAGAACAAACCCGCCCCTGTATATCCCACTCATAAAGGGTATAGTTTTCGTTCATTAGATAGAGTGTAAAAAGTTCTGTAACTGTACCAAATTTAAATCAATCAAGTCTTTACCTTTAACACCCTGTATCTTGAAAACGATGAGTTTGTGGAAACTAATTTATATAAAGTTTTATTTCTATTTTGGGGCGTAGAATAAGTGGTTAAAATGTTGACGTCTAATTTCGGGACACCCTTTATCATCATCTATCCACACTCTCACGCATTTAGAGTTAAAAAATCCTGAATTTAAAGATAACTCATGTTACATGTATGTTAATTTAATTTTTTGTATTTATTTTATCATTTTATATTTATTTTCTAATTTTTTTTACTGCTTGATTCTTTGCATTGTTTTTTATATATACCTGAGGATGTTTATTGTAGTTATTATTTTATAAATTTGATGTGACTGTTATCGTATGAGTTACGAGATAAAAAGCTTCTAAATGCCTAGTAAACAAGTTGACAGCAATAACCGAAAAATCGGTTATGTTGAATATTTTTTCATGAAGTTTGTTGCAGATCCATTATTGGGGATGATGAATCCAGTGGCCCAAACAGATTTGTTTAAAAAAAGTCGCTAACATGGATTCTGGATTTTTAGGACTTTGAATGTAATCTAATAGGCCTTGGTTCAAAAGAAAACTGGACGCCACCCAGCCCCAAAATACATTTTCCTCCTCTACAATTCATAACAAATTGCGCCAAAATCTCTCTATAAATAAAAATGTTATGAGGGTATCCCACTTTGAAATGGGTCACTCTGTATTTATTGAAAAATTGATTTGCTTTTTTATACAGGCTTTTAAGAAATGTTAGGAGTATGGGTCTATTTTGCACGAGAATAATCCCAATTTTCATAGTAAGCAATAAAATTTTTGCAGTACGCCATGAAAACCATATATAGACTTAAAATCACAAGACAAGTAACCAAACAAATATTCCTAACCCCAACATCCCTCAAATTATTATTTGATCTTTTTTCAGCTATATTGTCATGTGCCCTGAATGTTCTAGAGATTAATGAAAAAATACCCGAAACAATAAATTAATTCAACTGCTAAATCCTCTAAATCAATATTCCCAAACAACCATAATTCCATTTGCCTTAATTTTTTTGCCACAAAGTGATTTGTGTCATCTAAAAAGATTTTTGAAGGTGTAAATTTTGTATCGAGATTTACGTTTTGCCAGTTTCTCTGACGCTATTGTTTACAAATATACCGGTTTGTGAAGTTAGGTGAGTTTATTCCTCAATTTCTCAGGAGAAAACCTAGCTCTGTGGATTATTTTCTATTATAAATTGCGCTGTTTAGTGTTTTATTGATAAAACAATGCAAAAAAATCTGTAGTGTGTGGCCAGAACGTGAAATCAGGGAGATAATTCGTCATTTCACCGGTAAGTAAATAAGAACAAAACTGGCCTCTTTCATCATTGTGTTGGGACCAGAACATTCAATGCTAAAGGTATAGGCGTTATGTGTCTTGTTATTGTACGTCAATAGTTGAGTTCGGCATTATCATCGCGCATGCGACAGATTTTTTGTCATGTGATAACAGTCAAGTCATACACGATCAGATCACGTGCCTCCGCTAGTTTTGATCGAACTCAATAGTCCGACACGTGATTTGGTCGTGTATGTTTTGATTACCCAACTTATGATGAAGATAATTAATGTTTGTTATTGTTCTTGGTAACGATTCTCAACTTTCATGTGTATGAAGTAAATTTGCGATTATGAGAAAAAAATACAGAGAGTCAGTTGAAAGTTAGTCGCTAGAAATAACCGTTAGCCATTTTTGCAAAATCAAAAGACCACCTACGTGAATTATAGCCCAGGCAACAATGGAAAAATATCTGAAAAAATGGTGTATTTGCGGATTTTGGTATACCTATAGGTGAGGTGGTTGAGGTGTCCTGAACAACATACTAAAAGTCCTGATCGGTGTGGGCGACCCTAAGGGGGTGGGGGTGTCTGAAGATTTTTTTTTTCTAGTTTTTTATGAATAGCGACGCCTTGAGCAAATAAACATAAAAATACTACATGAAATCAGAAATTCTCATTAAAAAAAAGCTCAGTACATATTGTCGCTAATATTATTGATAGGTAAGGAGATATGGATGAAGGAAAAACTATATGATTATACAGGGTGTTTTCTAGACATTGTTGAAAAAATGCCTGGGGTGATTCATTCTCACGAGGTATTTTCATTAGTTATTTTTATGAAAAAATGTTCCTTTAAAAATTTTGACGAAAAATGTTTCTAAAATAGGGCACCCTAAAAACCTATGTTCCTCAATATTTTCGAAACCGTTCATACAAAAATCATGAAAATTCATATATCGCATGAACCTTTAAAGCAGAATCAGAATATTAGCCCAAAATTTCGATATTTCAATCAGTGGCGTACCAAACTGGAAGGGTTGAGTGTATAGCTTATAGACCTCGATAAATGGAGGTGTACGAGGACTCTTAGTGGACCACCTGACACAGTGAGGAATGGGGCCAATGACTGAGTAACCAGTGCATCGGTGGCTCGTATGAAGAAGCAATTAAAACATGATCTATATTTTCATAATATGAATATATTCGATTTTTTCAAATTAATCCGCATTTTCTCCAGTCCATTTCTTCCTTCTTCGAAAAAGTATACAAAAGATTTTTTTTGTAGGAAATTTTGCATAGAATAATTTAGTACTCAAGTATTTTTTAGCTGGGGGATCTAGTTTTCAAGTTATTCAAAAGAAAACCTAAAAAAGTGACCCACGTTCAGAACACCTCACCCTATACCATAAACGTATAATATACAACTATGCATGCCCTATACCAAAATGTGCAAATACACCAAATCCCCCTATTTGGCATTTTGGCCTTGTCAAGTGATTGTTTCATGTACCATGTAGTCCATATATACCTAAGATATAGAATTTTTATCTTCTATGATTATTTTGAAAACGATTAATGCACACTGATCCAAAGTAGCTTTCGTACAATGTCTTGTCACATTCCCAACTTTGTTGAATGATCTTTCAATCCTTACTTCTTATTTTATGCCTATACACTCAAACAGAGCTTACAAAATAGTTCTTTTACATAAAGACTTTCCATACCATTACCTACTGATTTCGAAACCAACATACAAGTTTGGATTTTCGAAATGAGGGTACAAAAGAATTCCGTGAGTAAACAACAGTGCAAGCCTCCGGGCAACCTCAAGGGGGAGTTTAAGTTGGTATACGTTGACAATATGGGGACTCACACTACCCAGGATCCTATGAGGAACTGGGTGTTAGTGATAGATTTTCTCCACCAAAAAAGAAAAAAAAAGTAGACATTCCCATTTTATGTTCGACCTTTCTCGAATATACAGAACATGGAGGAGGATGTCGAAATTTAAGCCTAGCTTTATTAAGTTGGCTCAATTTTTTTAAGCGTGGCTTATATTTATTTGGTTGCACCACCCTGATTTGTTGACAGCTTTACTAAGCGGGAGAAATGAACTATTTTGTTCAATTTGACATCTTCAACTAACTTCGCAAGAGAAATTTCAATTTGACAGAATTAGTTGATGTTATTAAATATTATATTATTATGTTTTGATTACAAAATGAAGAAAAAATTGCACTTTAGTTAATATTCAGTGGTACAGGCACAGCTTCTATAATATACAGTTCTCTCTCGTAAGCTTTGAAAATCAATTTGCCTAAATTCTCAAGATCAAAAACAAAAACCTGCCAAGAACTAGTTTTACGAGGGAGACAAGTTGGAAAAAGGCGATCGATTTCCAAGCGGTGTACGAAACTCCAACGACGAATCTTAGCCAAAATTTCCGATCGGCAACACCTCGCATAATATGGGAATCAGAGCGAGACTGGGAATGCGGGGTGCCGAGTAATTTTTTACGAGTGAACCGAGGAGTGAACCCTCTAGTCTTTATAGTTTATATTCGATGGTAAAGTACTTTTGATTCAGATTCATATAATAAATCATAAAGCCGTTACCAAACGTACAATTTGACCAACTTTTTGCGTAAACAATAAACTACCTTTCAAATTTCTAAGTTTTGTATAGAATTTGAGAAAGCCACTTGAAACTAAGCTTATTCAATCAAGCCTAGAAATTTGACCGCTTATAGTAGGCTTCGCTTTGGCTAATACCGGGATGGAAAACTCAAAGTCAAAGTCTCAAAATAAATTAGGTATTTCCCGAGGTATTTCCCGAAGTTATGGACGCTTTTCTTGAATTTGCTTTGATGCTTTGGCTGCTTGAAGCTAAGCTTTCTAAGCGGTGCAAGAGATTTTTCACAAAGCTTGGCTTAATTGAAAGTCGGGTTTGAATAACGATCGGTGCAATCGGCCCTAGTTTGACCTAACTGAGAACGGGTTTCCTATTAAAAAAAAAACGTTTTTCTCGTTTTCCGCATATTATGCCATAGCTTACTCAAGTGTGTAAGGATGTTTTGATATACCCATTAGTTGCATGTGATATGATAACCCATTAAAAATTCTGGTTTCCAAAACTAGATTCTTTTAAATGAATAGGCGTGTAACTCTTCTTATATCTTGTAGGGTTGTAATAAACTGAACAGTATTTAATTCATTATGTACAGTATAATATCACAAGCAATCAGTATAATATTGTAGAAGACTCAGTATTTCTGTTAAAAATGATAAGTAAAAATGGAATTTTTGAGCAGTAAAAGTACTATTTGGCCTGTATTTCTATGTTCACTATTGTGATTCTAATGGTCAGTAAAAATTTATGAAATGTCAGTATGACTTAGCTGGTAATAATTCCACAAATGTACAGTAAGAAATAATAAATGGCCAGTATGCAATAGTCAGTAATAATTTCAACTAACTCAAACTAACCCAAACCTGATACACATAATACCAATACAGAACACGTCAATTATGATATATAATATTAATTGTAATGTTAACCTAGTGCTAACCAACGAGTCGCTGCATATTTTTATCAATCTCGATCACCAACACAAACTAACCCAAACTTGATCCACTTAAAACCAATACACAGCACGTCAATTATAATTTATAATAATAATTGTGATGTTAACCTAGTGCTAACCAACGAGCCGCTGCATATTTTTCATCAATTTCTATTACCAACACAAACTAACCCTAACTAACTCAAACTAAATCCGCCTCTCAAAGGAACCTGTCTGACTACTTCATCATGACATAAAGGCAGAGTGTTTTCTCTTTACTGAGTTGTGTTTCGTTCCGTTGTGAAAATGTTTGTATTTATACGAAATAAAATATACTCGAAAATATATGACCAACCATTCATTATTTTACTGTCGCTTTATTAATTTTATGGACTGTCCATTATTTTCACCAGGCATTTACTAATTTATTTGATCGTTTTTTTATGATACTGACTCTTGATTATTTATATCTACCATTTATTATTTTTACTGACCACTTCTTTATGTTACTGACCCTTCATTATTTTTACTGAACATTTCTTTATATTACTAACCGTTAATTATTTCAACCGACCATTTATTATTATACTGACCATTTATTATTTTTACTGACCACTTCTTTATGTTACTGACCCTTCATTATTTCAACCGACCATTTATTATCATACTGACCAAGGGAAATAAAATAATGGCAAAGAGTACTGTCCATAAAATTGAAATACTGACCATTTAATTTGTTGCCTATCGGGTAGTCCAATGCCAACATTCTGTGCATTTTCTTTTTTTTTTTGGTTTCAGAATGATTATGTCTCGAACTACGTAATCAATACTTGATATTTTATCAGAAAATGTACTACAGCTATGATAGCCGCATTGACTAATCCAAGTTATATAGCTTGATACGATTAACAATGGTTAGATCTGTCACTCTACCAATTAATATGTCAAGAATTGTTCCAAAAAGTCGTGTTGAATTGAAAGTGGGGTTATCCCTAGAAACTTGATGAAAAAGTTTATTTGTTTTCAGTTTCCGTCAGAGGAATATTGTCAGCTTAGATATACTATCGGATTAAAAAATAATTTGGATAAATCGCCATTTCGTGGATACTCAGGTATAAATGAAACTTGCACTTACAGTAGTAGCGTATTGAAAGTTTCCATGTTGTCAATATAATATGAGGTCTGGGACGATGTAGTTTCCTTGCTCGCATCAATAGGACGATGCTTGTTCCTGTGGTGCCCTAGTCAGTTGGTTGCTTTCTATGCCTCCAATTTGAGTGTGTAACAAAAACCATTGCCCGATCTACCGTTAAGCTCGATGCACTCAATTTTTCGAGAAATTGTCCAAAAAGCCGCCAATACAACTGCGCCAGCTTTGAATATGCAATGTGCAAAATCGTTTTTGATAAACAAATTTTCAACTCAACTCGATGGCTCACAGAGATGAACAATCAGAACAATGCCTCAAAAGCTGAACGAACTCATATTTATTAACCGAATTATACTTACTAGTAAATCTCAGAAATCTTATTTTAGATTTGTCGAGTGTACATTTTGTACAATGACATAAATCTTTTGTTGAGTACCTATTATACATTTTGTAGAATGTAAAATGTAACCCAAACCTATTCGAGCAACTATTTTGTTTCGAAGAAAGTTGCTGAAAACACTATTCAGCAACTTTTTATTCTCCTATCGCCTATCGGTAAGATCAAAGTGTTGATGATTTGTTTGCGTTTCTGACAAGTTTGTTGGTCTGTGTGTACTGTGCGTACGCGCTCGCGATTAAAAAGGAAATAGTAATAGATTTGTGATTAGGTTTTTATGTTCAAATGGCTTTGAAAAAGTGAAATGGTCTGTTAAAATCCGTGAAAAATGATTGAACTTTATTGAACGCTGGAAATCCTAGTTACAAGAATGACTTTAAAATTTGGAAGAAGGATAGCATATTTTGTCCACTTACTTTTGTAATGTAGACCGATATCGTTTATTCGTAGATCTTCAGATAACTCATCAAATAATTTTTTTGTCGGTTCTCCGAGCTTTATCTTGCTTCTGGTAAGCAACAGATAAAAACGCATTGTTCAACGTTAAAAAGAATGCGTTGAATGCGATTGAAATCCTGTACGATTGAACATTGAATATATTAGGTATTAAATGACTACATACATATTTTGGTTTTACGAAGCACATAAATGAAAGCCACGTTATAAATGAGACTATCAGTTCCCCAAACTTTACATCCAGGGCCCAGATATGATCCAGACGATTATGACTTGTGCGTAGAATGTTGTGCCATGATGGTTCTAAAACAAAAATGCCATGAAGATTCCCAACATTTTCTCACAGAACTTTAAGGGGTTATGAATCACGGTTTACAAATTGTGGTATATAGGTATGTTCATTCGAGACCACGAACATCTTTGGCAGCAAGAAAATCTCCAATATGTCGATCAAACAACACCACAAATCAAATTCTGATCCAGCGTTGGTGCGGAATAGTCGGTTCATTTATTATTATTATTGAATGCGAATTTGAAAACAAGACGAAATTTGCAATGGTTTCAACATAACGGCGCTTCTTCTCACAATTATGAGCTGGTTGAATGTAGGCAAAGTTGCGGATTTTTATGCTCAACAAAATTTCATTTTGAAATTCAAAACTCCGACCGTTTCCGAAGATATGAAAAAAAAACTGAATTTTTGTAGAAACGTTTTTATTAGATATTTCCTGAGTTTCTATTACACATAGTCATTTCCACTTTATCTCTTCCAGACGATGGCGGTATCAAATTCAGAATCTGAAGCTTCGTTATCAATTGATTTTTTTTTTACGGATTGTTATTTTATTTTTGTCGAGATTTTCGCTTAACATCATAATTGCCTTGGGGAAGTCAAAAATTCCCTAAGGCAATGATGATGAGATAAAGTTGCCTTAGCAACCTCAATTTTTGTAGTCATTATGTATTTATTATTATTATTTTAAAAAATGTTTGATAGCAATATTTTTGATTTACACTTAAGCCAACACTGATTCAACTTTCCATTTGTATTTTTGTATATTTCCTTATTATTCATGTCGAACTAAATGTTATCGTTATTGGATTGTTATTTCGATTTTTGTATTGTCAAGTTGTTTAATTTTTCCATGAGAAAAACGTGTCGAATAAAGACAGATTTATGAACCAAACCCAAGTACCTATGTATTTAGGCATGTGTGAGAGAGGTTGACTAATTTTGTATGGAGTTCTAGAAGAGTATTTTTTTCGATGGTTGCGATACCTCAATGCCTTAAGAAAGTCAAAAAGTAACAAAAACTGAGATATAAAATCCAGGGCCGTACTGAAAAAGAGATGTTGATGATGGCCGCCCAAAGACGAGACGTCAGATTTTCAATAGGCCAATTCAGAACATAACCTAAAAGTCAGCTGATTGTACCATAGACAAACATTAACCTCAAATTGTCACTTTTTCCCTTCACTTTCTGAGAAATTTTTTGAAATACCAAGTTTGCATTATGGTTTTGTTAAGATTCTGATCCTGAAAAGCTGTGAAATGAGTGATTATCTCGCGAAGTTAGAAGCTAGAAGCCCAGGAATTTTGATTAAACACAAATTTCGATTGTAAACAACATACCTACACCCTTTTAGTTAAAGTGATTCAGACTTTGATGCATGCCATCAGGGCTTTCCAAAAATAACTAACATGGACATATTTAGTTATTTGGTGCTTACTACAAGTTATTATACTGCAGAGGCAGTTAAAAGCTTATAAAAGTTTGAATGATGCTTTCAAACATTTAAATGCCGGGTTTTGTAGTTACTGTGGAAGTTGCAAAGTTGCAGATCATATTATCAGAGCTAAAGAGAAATATATTCACATTATTAGCCCTTTTTTCTTGATGTCTTGATAACAGTCTAATTGATTTTTTTGTAATATATGTATTGTTTACGGTACAAGTTGTCAATTTTGACGTTATGTTGACAGGTTTCTGAAATGGCCTATTTGATACCGCCATCTTGTAGAGAAAGATAAAGTGTATGGCAATGACAAAGAGTAATCTTTGAAGTATCTTTCCAAATAAAATCCGGCAATGATAAAACCGTTTTTGCAAATATTCGTTTTTTTACAATCAGTAGTCGGAATTTTTGAAATTGCAAAATTACGTAAGTATAACTTGCGAGTAAAAATAATGTAATGTGACTTATGTCGTAGGTAGGTGATTGTTTGTTTAATGGACCACATTCACAAGGTGATCAAAAATTATTATACAGGAGTTGGTCGGAAATCATTTTTGGAGACCATTCAAACGGCGAATATAAAAGTGGGACAACAGTTTTGATGATTTTGAAGTCAAGATAATTATCAATATCTCGACATCGTATGAAATTCTTATGACAAATATTTTATTTGAAATCAAATAACCAATTTACCCAGACTCACTCTCATTCCATCTATAGTCAAACAATTTATCCAGAGTTCGAAAAAAAACGACTATCGTATGACCTCGCCACAATAATTACCGAATATGCATCACAGATTACAGGATCGACTTTCACCTATCTCTTTCACCTTCAAGGTCAACGTGATCAGTGCAGATTTCCGCTTATTAGGCTACGTATACACTTGGCGAATGACTGGCCGAACAACTCCTCACACATGCGGTGATTTTAGGTTTGAATTTTGCGCACTAGTAAGTGAACGCATGCATCCAGAATCGTTCGCCTCCCTGATGATATCCTGATCCTCCGTCCTTTAGTATTCATTATTCATGGTGATTTCGTTCGACCCACTTCAATTCAGGATTTGAATTTCCACTCCAAACTATTGAAAACAACTGAACCCGTACACATTGGTAAAAGCCTGCGGTAGTAATGGTAGTATATACCCTTTGATTTATCTACCTACAAGTCAGCGAACACCATGAGCCACACGGGAACATATTATGTGCTGATTATAACGTCACCTACATTCCATTGATGCGTTCGTTCCTTTTGGTGTGGCCGTGTACATTCGTTTAGTGTGTACGCGACTTTACTTTTTCTTAGACAAGTACCAATGAGCGAACGATTAAAAACTGTCCACATTTTGTTCAAATTTCTTCCTTCTCCCAATGGTGTATCTTTCCTTTCTTGGGTGTAAGGAATGTAGCCAAATCTATTGTTTGGCGATAATCCCAATCATATAAATGTGAAAAGCTCGCGTCTATACATTGACATGAGAGAAAAAATTGAACTTGATATTGGACAGAACTGAATAATCAATTTTTCAATTATTTATACACATTTTTTATATTTAAAATTGTTCAAAGTTCTACATAACCAGAACGAATAAAACTTAAAGAACTCTTTAGTCCGATTAGATTACGTAGGCCGGCTTGGCATAATCAATAACTAGCAATATTTTCTTCATAGATTCTTATTTATTTTTGTCTTTTTCTAAGACATTAGAAAACCTCTTTAACCGCAACATCACTAATCGTTTATGCGCTCATTAACAATATCTTCCAACACAATCATGTTTATCCTACAAAATAAGAAAGAAAATGTTCAGAAAATTTGAAAAACAGGAAACTCTCGAAATAGGAAATACTGCCGACAAAAGTAGTATATTCTCCACGGTTTAATGAAAACGGACCCCTGGCAAGTATAATTGCTCGAGGCAGGCCAGGCCTGGACCCATGGCGAACCAAGCATGAACCGATCGCCATATTTAATGATCAACAACGCTGCTCTGGCGAGCGTGACAAGAGTTTGTGTCGGGGGTGAAATCATTGCTGTTTGTTCACCACCCACCCCTTCTTTATTGCTTGGAGGGTGAGTGGTGAGGAATGTTGTCTATTTACACTCCGATTTTTGCTTGCCTGTAAAACAGATTGGTCGGCTTGTTTATAGGATTATAGAGGTATTTTGAAACCAAACATTCCCAACACCCTATTAGCAAAAGGTTGGCACAGCTTAACTACAGATTCCTGTGTTAAAAAAACTCAATGATGAAACGATGTAATAATTATTAAATTACACTGTAGGTTATGAACGGATTTTATGATTTTTGATAGAAATTACGTGTTTTGTTGTTGTTTGACAATAAAAAAATGTTTCAGATGATTTTGATTTTACTGCTGGAGACTCGAACGTATACACACATTTTTTGGATAAATTCAAAGTCCAAAATCTTCATGAGGAATAGAGATATGTCGATGAGGTTTGCGGATTTATGAAGCTGGTTCCGTCCGGATTAAGCTGTATGGAATGGATCTCTCGTAAAAGCAAAGGATCATGATATACAGGGTGAATTAAGTAATGCAAAAAAAAAACAAATTTGTGTGAGTATGCCATTCCTGTGAGGATTGAATTCAGGCGATACAATATGGTTTGTTACCATAGTAATGTCGCAATATCTACAGACATTTTTATCAGTTTTTTAATTCAAGTCCGTTGTCATTAGACACGCTAACAAAACATCAGGAAGGGGAAGAAAAATGTTTGGAATGCTACAACTTTAGAATGCATTGACGTATTTCTACGGTTTTTGCAAAGAGAAACTATACTGATTATTTTTTTTTAACAATAGGCACCTACTCCTATGTTCAGATGAATAGCACCAGCCAATAATTTGCTTAAATTTGATACTGCATCAGTTTGCAAGGAAGTATGGGTGGATTTAAGAACTCCAATCCATTTGTGAGTTCACGGGAACTAGCGTTATTTTAAAAAAAATGTGCGTACGGCCCCCTTTAATCACGATTGAAAAAGATGTGAATAATAAAACTTTTTCCTGTGTAACTTTTGATAAAAATGGCTAGAACCGAAATTCCGAAATAGAGCCAAATCTATGTAATTTACAATAACTGAACAAAGGATATTTGTATAGCTATGGATTGTCAAACATTGCAAAAATGACCGATTACCGATGGAGAGAAACGACTAAATACATGCAAAGTTGCTCCGAACAACTATGACAGATTATATGCTTCAACAGTGCGCATCGTTGCCATTTGCTAAGTTTTTTTCATGAGGCTTTTGTTATTTAAGCTAAAACATATTAAAAGTCTTCGTTTCCGATTTGTGAATACTCGGGAAAAAAGATATTGTGTCTGAAACATGTGCGTAGTGTTTTTCACGACCTTGAAGCATATCCGAACTTCTCTTTGCGTCGTTCGTCTAACCGCTTTTGCGTGCAGGAAAGCATCACTTTGCGCACTTGTTGGGAGAATTAGGTATTGTAAATCATTAAAAATCTTCACTTGGCATAAGAGTTACAAATCAAGTTTAAAGAACCAAACAAATAAAAAAAGGGCGTCGTTTATGCAATTATGAAATTACATGCGGAAATATTACGTAGCACTTCGCATGAAAATACGAAGAAAACATCAATTTGACTGCAATATTATCTAAACATTTTTGCTTCTGAATCAAATAAGAGGTATCAGAGATGATCAAGAATATAATCAGTCGCTTTCTAACGACAAAAATGTCTTTAAAATTAAAAAATTACATCTTATTGAAATGTTGAGTTTCTTCTTACTTCTAGCGTTTGATTCAATTATTATAAGTGTTAGTTTTGGGATTTTGTGTCCAATATACTTATTATTTCATTGTTCTTAAAAACGACCAAATCAATGTTTCACATTATACAGTGCGTTTTTTTAAGACGGAACATAGGGATTCCCATGTTAAATTTTCAATCCCATGTTAGCAGTAGTTCTATTCAAATTACATAGCTGAAACTTGTCGTGGATAAACTTTAGTTCTTAGAGATTATGTTATTTTATAAATTAGCACTGAATAACTTGAAAAAAGATCAAAAAAATGGTTTTATTGATTTGAAAGTAGTACTTTTTTACATGCCTTGTATAAGCCCGTGTCAATCAATAAGTTCATTGTCAAATTGTAACTGCAGTTATTTCTGATAGCATAATACAATAATAAAAAACAAACAGCACTTCTTGGATGAACTGTTCAAAGTGTCCTCTATTCACGGTCAAGCAGTATTCTGAGCGGTAATAAAAACTAAAATGAAATTTTTTGGTTTAAAAAATTGACAATGAAGTTGGACACGTCGGAAAATTGGTTGTGCACTGTTATATACAAGGCATGTAAAAAATATCACTTTCTAATAAATCAAAGCATTTTTGAAGTATTTTTCCAAGTTATTCTGGCGTAATGGATGGACTAACATAATCTCTAAGCACCAAAGCAAAGTTTACTTATTACTAGGTAAACTTTGATCAAAGTTTATCCACGGCAAGTTTCAGCCGTGTACTTTGAATAGAACCACTGCTAACATGGGATTGAAAATATAACATGGGAATCCCTATGTTCCGCCTTAAAAAAAACGCACTGTATAATTGTACATAATAATCATGCAACTAACTGAAAACAAATCTATTGACGAGTATTTCCCACTTATCTGTCTCTCTTAACTCAACAAAGTTAAAGTATAAATGAATATTGAAATAATTATGATGTTCGAAGAATAATAATAGTAGTTACATATCCAATTTTTACGCGTTAAATAAAACCCATAAAGTGAACAAGAATATAATAACTGCTCTGGCCAAATGCCAGCTAATTTATTGGGAAGGAAATTCGAATCTTGCGTTCTTAATAGGGTCACAATCTTTATAGCATTCCATTTATAGGATTGCATATTTGAATGTTCTCGGTTTCGAAACGTGTTTTTTCTTGCATTGAATCTGAATTCTTTTTGGACAATCAAACTATCCTAACCTTTTTAACGACTTTTTTTTCGATGAGACTCGATATTGCCGGATGACTTGGATCGTTTTTCCTGGATCGTGTTTGATTACGATTGTTATTTCGGTCAACAATAATGTTTTCTTTGTTTTGAGTTATTTTCTCTCTTTGCTTGTCAATGGAAGAAGTTTTGATTGACTTGGATCTAGTACCTCGAAAATTGTCCGTTGAAAAATTTTACATAGTTGACATTCCGACGGAACTTCTTTATATTCAAAATTGTGGTTAAAGCGGAACTGAGCTATATTATCAGGAATAGATATTTTCCCGCGCCAAAACTTCTAAATTGATCTATAAATCCCGACACCCCCAATTTCTACGATTCATTAACGATAACCCTGCACACGATCATTCCCCACATTACCTGATAAAATTCATAAATCTCATTATTCATTTCCCTCATACACGTGTACCCTCTTATCTCCCCCTTTAGGCTCTGGGGATAGGATATTAGAACCGCCTTGTTGCCAATAAGTGATAGTAAATGAAAATAATGATTCAAATTTGAAATTTGACAGTAATAATAATACGATGCTCATACTATGAATAGGATAATATGTATTTTGAAATTTCATTTTTCAAATAGGTATTTGGAGGGAACTGGGGGTGAAAGAAAACAGCTTAAATTCTATATTCAAACATCCGCTCTGAAATCTGAATTATGCCTGTTGTATAGTGACAACACTTGTTCCTGGTATCATGGCGAAGAACAGTTTTTGAAGTGAAGTGAAGTTGATTCCAATTATAAACTGCAGTACCCTCTTATAATTTAACTAGACAAAGCATTTTTTCCACAGCAAACAAAGATTATTTTTCAAGCTTGTTGATATTGTCATTTTTAGCAATACATTTATCACGGCAAACAAATGGGGAACTTGCATGAAAAATTGAATCGATTTTTTTTATTGCAAACGGAATTAAGAAAATCGCAAAAAATCGATACGTTTTTTTTTTATTTCGTTAAAATATGATTCTTCCAATATAGTTATTCAAGTTTAAAGTTTTCTATATTATTATATAGATATACTGAGCTTGGTGTTTCAATGTTATGACGTCATAACATTGCAATTTTAGCACACTCCAAAGCGTTATCTCCGTCAATTTTCGACCAACATCAAAAAGAAAAAATACGGGTCTGCTTATATTTCTTGGACTTTCAAATTCAGCATTAAAAAAATTTGAGGCAAGTTCCCCATTGTCTATAAATAGATGCTTGGTTGAAAACTTCGAGGTGTTTCCATTCATCACGTAGGGTTAAAAAAAACACGTTGAGGTTGAATGAAAATATACAGGGTGTCCCGCGAGGTAACGGACAAAATTTAATTTTTTGTTCTTTAGGTTAATTCGAGTGTAAAATGTCCTATGAACATGAGTCCGCAAATGGTTTTTCACTAAGATACGATTTTTTTAAATTCAATAGTGTTATTGTACCGAAAACTACAATAATGCCGAAAAACAAGAAAAAATAATACCTACTAGTGTAAAAATAACTGTTCACATAATAATTGTTCAGAGTGTCCAAAAGAAACGAAGTGTGTCAAGGAAAAAAAAATGTCAAAGTGACAAGGAAGCATTCGCAGACCCATGTTTACAGGACACTTTGCACACGAATTTACCTAAAGAACACGTTGTGAAATTTTATCCCTTACCTCGCGAAACTCCTCTGTATTTTCTCCAACGCGGCAATATTCAGTAGAAAACTAATGAACAGATTTCAACAAATAATTTAACACACCCACAAGATTTGGATCTTAACAGGAAACCAATTATTTCCAACATCCAAATGAAAATTAGGTTGTAAGAGAAAGCCTTTGGTCGTTCAGAGGAATTATTGCTCCGAAAAGAGCAGCGAGCTACATGGTACGAAATCAAATAAGGAGAAGGATTATGGTAAGGAACTTATTTTGTTTTATGTTTATCCCTAAAAAACTTATGTGGCATACTTACCTTTTATTTTTACTTGATATAGGAATTATATTTTATTTATATTGTTTATTGTATAAATGAACTGTTCTTATCCCACATTTTTTCATCATCATCAAGCAAGAACGAACAAAGAATGTCTCCATTCATCCCACGATGAGCTTGACTGAGATTCATTATGAATATCAAGTTATAATTGGAAACATATGCGAATTAAAAAAATCCCTGATTTTACCTTAACAAAACTCATGGTATGTTTTTCAATGTATAGGCACCGAATATTGACTAAAGTCAAGAATTCAAGATGGTTCACTCCGGCCTGCCGCATTCCCAGTCGCGCTCTGGTCCCAACATCATAATATAATATATACCAGGTGTCGCCGATCGGAAATTCCGGCTGAGATACGTCCTTGCAGTTTCGTATATCGCTTGGAAATCGATAGCCTTTCTCCAACTTGTCTCCCTCGTGAAACCTGTTAGTTCTGTCAAAGTTTACTAATATTAGTAAACTTTGGTTCTGTGTCGGTTTGCGGCCGAATTTTGTTTATGATTTTAGGAATTTGGGCAAATCGCTTAAGAGACACGATCTTCAAAGAAGCCGACAGGGAGCAGACCAACTGTATATTCTTTAACTATGGGTATAGGTATTCTGACAAACTAACCTGAGCATGAGACAACTTCACAATTTTCATTTACACCTTCTCTAGTGTTATTACGAAATAAAAGTCTGCAATAATCGTTTCGATCTATACCCAGACTCGAATATCTAATATCTGAAATATCTTACATTGATGTTAGTGATGTATCGAAGCTCCTCTATTGTCTACATGAATGTCCATTCGTTTCGTAGGGAATTCAGAGATCGAAGAGTATACGATAAATTTGGCAACCATCTTGGCATCAAAAGGGCAGAGATATAGGCGGTATAGGGCAGTCATACTACACCTCAACGTGTGTTCATAAGCGTTGGCACTATACAGAGTGAGTCTGAAAAAAGTGCGCATTTTGACATGGTGAATGGAGTATTCGAAATGTCTCGAGCGATTTTGAACCAAACTTCACAGTTTTGTTTTTTCCAAGCAACAGATCGCAAGACTTTGAGCAGTTGTTATGAAATCATTTGATTCTCCATTTTTCTTAGTGGTTAAAAAATATGAAGAGACTTTTTCTTGATTTTTATTATTCATCTCTAAAAGGACGCATCTCTGTATTTTAACGAGACGTTTGCGGACACATGTTCATTCACAAGAAGTGTTTATCCTACCATACTCTATTTACTATGTTAAAATGCGCACGTTTTTCAGATTCACCCTGTAAATTGGTTAGGTTGAAAGTGTGTATTCCGTATTGAATCACGTTTCATCCTCACTCTTGTTCAGCCTTTACTTATATCAAATCAAGCACAATTTGGATGCATGACAGTTTTGACTGAACACACCAAGTCTCAAGCCCGAAACCCACTATCAAAATCTTTTTTTCCTATTCCACAACATCTCGTTATATAGACTGGAATGAATTTCAAAAATAAAATTAAAAAATGTAGTGGAACCTAACTTAACGGCTGTTTTCAGCGACAAATAACAAGAGTACCTTTTGTACAAAGTTTACTCAAAGTTTACTAATAATAAACAGTTGGACCACTTTCGAAAACGCGCGAAACCGGCTCCACCCTTCTACTTCGTTTCTCTTGGAGAGCCCAGTTCCCATTAGTTCGGAACGTCTGTCGGTCTTGTGAACCATTTTCGCTGGGCGGGTTTCTTTGAGCGGCATGCTTTGACGCCGCGGCCGCGCTTGTATACGGGTTTCAAAGAGCCGACTTCTAAGTGACCTAACTTATTGTATATTAGTAAACTTTGCTTTTGTATGAGAAATTGAATGGAGAATAGGTCTACCTAGTCAAAAATGACACAGCGCTACGCAAAAAAGTAATGGTCAATCAAATTCAGTAACAATACTAGATGTGTTAATATTTGAGTTTCCCGTCACCAATATCCCCAGTATCCCAAAGTTCGTCCAATTGCCATGAAAATTAACATAAATATAAGCAGAAAGACAATTAAAATGTTTTTTTTTGACGCCCTGTACCTCAGAAACCAAACCGTTGTGGACCCATGTTCATAGGAACATTTTGTCTTAAAATAAGTCAAGGATTCACCCCTTAAACTTTTACAAGTACTTAATTTACACCCTGTATATTTTGTTACCGAGTTCAACAAAAATCTTATGATTCTTATGAAAGAAAACCTACCTTCTTCCCTACTTAATGTGATGTGTAAAGATGCAGTGGATTAAAAACCGCTTAGTTTAATGGGCTCTAGATAAAGTAATGTCATTCGGCACGATTCCCGCGAATGCTTTTCACTTTGCCTAACCTCATCTCGCACTCGCAACATTTTATTTTCATATTATTAGAAAGAACCAAATATCACAATATTCAGAATATAAGTAAATAATATCAACATGACAACGCTGTACTGCGGCTTTACTACATTGAAATGCATTTGAAGTTCTCGGGCCATTTCCGTTCCGTAGCTTGTTATCGTCACTGGGTCATTGACTCGTCACATCAGCTGATCGATGACGATTGAAGGTTGTCAGCCGATTTGCGGATTTAGTTTGAGATTTTATCTTGTTTGAATTGTTTGCTACTTATAAAACTGTTGTTGCTGCCGAATGTACACAATATATGCTTAATATTTTATTGAAAGTCTAGGTCCTAGCTATCTAGAATGTTGTCAAAAACGTCTGTACCTACCACATGCATGGGCAACACTCTCCATATCTCACTTCAATTTTCAATTTAAAATTACAAATCCTTATTCCTTCCATTAGCTCCTGAATCGCAATCATGTACTTTGATGATGAAGTCTCAATTTTGTCCAGGTCCTAGGTTTCTGATTTCTTGGAAAGGTGAACATTTCAGCAATTTAAAAAAAAATCGTGCATGCAGAACAGCGTACAGGTTGCTTTGCATTTTCAACATTGATTTGGTCTTGGGTCGAAGTTTTTATCAAGTAATAAAGTTACATTCAACAATAGCCAATCACTACTTTTCAATCTATTATTCACCAACAAATACTCTAGCTTTTGAAATTGGATGTTGTGTCGGAAAAAAATATCACTTTTACCGTTCTCTTTCGTCTGTCTGTATACCTGCAACGAACTTAGACCTTGTTTGACCCGTGAATCCGTGACCCATGTCAAAATAGCATGAGCTTGACATGCTTGAGTTATCCTAACGTATCAAAATTTTGCTGATACCAAAGTTGGTCAACGCTTGTACGTTCCTGTTTATAACGTTATCCCGAAGAAGATTGGATACCCAGTACTAATGGACGAAAAATGTTCCAATAAGCATCATTCATGAACTAATATACCAAAACTACCATCAACAGTCACACTTGTGTCAACAAGAGTAGATTGAATACCTATTATGAGTTCAAAAAAGATTGTTTGTAGAGGACCAGGCTGTAAAGATTTAACTGATATGGAACTTGCTAATGGAATAAAAACGTACTAAATGTGAGTTCCATGTGTAAATAAATACATTGGAATTCTTTTCTCGCATAAACGAATAAATAGGGAGGCCTTTGAGCATTGTCAACTTCTAACACTGCCATGTCTATATATTTTTGAAAACCTACTATATATAAAGAAAAGCAACATGTATTCAACACATGATATTGTGCATGATCATGATACTAGAAATAAGACCAACTTCGTTCCACTTTACTGGCGTCTGGGAAGGTGCCAGGATGGACCCAGATTCTGGGCTATCAAGTTATTTAATGTGTTACCAGCAGAGATAAAGGGGTTACCTGTAAATAAATTTTATACAGTAGTGAAGTCCATTTTAATAAGTAATTGTTTTTACTCACTAGACGAGTTCATGAAATTTAGATTTTAATATGTGTGTAACAAGTGTATATTTGATATTGCCTGACATATGTAAACAATTGTTTCTATTGTATTTTACATGAATAAATGAGTATTGAGTATAAATAGGTTTTCATAAAGGCAACAAATTAAATGGTCAGTATTTCAATTTTATGGACAGTACTCTTTGCCATTATTTTATTTCCCTTGGTTAGTATGATAATAAATGGTCGGTTGAAATAATGAAGGGTCAGTAACATAAAGAAGTGGTCAGTAAAAATAATAAATGGTCAGTATAATAATAAATGGTCGGTTGAAATAATTAACGGTTAGTAATATAAAGAAATGGTCAGTAAAAATAATGAAGGGTCAGTAACATAAAGAAGTGGTCAGTAAAAATAATAAATGGTAGATATAAATAATCAAGAGTCAGTATCATAAAAAAACGATGAAATAAATTAGTAAATGCCTGGTGAAAATAATGGGCAGTCCATAAAATTAATAAAGCGACAGTAAAATAATGAATGGTTGGTCATATATTTTCGAGTATATTTTATTTCGTATAAATACAAACATTTTCACAACGGAACGAAACACAACTCAGTAAAGAGAAAACACTCTGCCTTTATGTCATGATGAAGTAGTCAGACAGGTTCCTTTGAGAGGCGGATTTAGTTTGAGTTAGTTAGGGTTAGTTTGTGTTGGTAATAGAAATTGATGAAAAATATGCAGCGGCTCGTTGGTTAGCACTAGGTTAACATCACAATTATTATTATAAATTATAATTGACGTGCTGTGTATTGGTTTTAAGTGGATCAAGTTTGGGTTAGTTTGTGTTGGTGATCGAGATTGATAAAAATATGCAGCGACTCGTTGGTTAGCACTAGGTTAACATTACAATTAATATTATATATCATAATTGACGTGTTCTGTATTGGTATTATGTGTATCAGGTTTGGGTTAGTTTGAGTTAGTTGAAATTATTACTGACTATTGCATACTGGCCATTTATTATTTCTTACTGTACATTTGTGGAATTATTACCAGCTAAGTCATACTGACATTTCATAAATTTTTACTGACCATTAGAATCACAATAGTGAACATAGAAATACAGGCCAAATAGTACTTTTACTGCTCAAAAATTCCATTTTTACTTATCATTTATAACAGAAATACTGAGTCTTCTACAATATTATACTGATTGCTTGTGATATTATACTGTACATAATGAATTAAATACTGTTCAGTTTATTACAACCCTTTCATAAATATTGTTTCTTTGTGTTCTAACATGCAGATCGTCATTTACCATTGCTCGATTTATAACAAGAACAGTGAGTATAGGACGGAAATATACCGATATTTTGAAAAAGATTATCAAGTTGTGAGTTTTTTTTCTGTTGAGAGAAGAATTTCACTTGTTTTCTTAGGATCCTAGGTAGTGTCGGCACAGTTATCGGTCTGCAATCTTTCCAATGTTTACCCATTAAAACTCCCCTAGGCTTCCACAGCGGTTTGTTCCTATTGTACATACTTATTTGTTGAATTTGTTCTACCTTCCGGCTTCGTTGCATGCATCTAAGAAGCTTCGGAGTGGTGCCAATGAAAATGATTTCACTTGTTCTGGTCCAAGTATACTTTTCCAGGGCCCGTATTCTTGAATATCTGGGAGGAGAACTTGTGTGGGAAGTGGGCGTGATTCACCACAATACGGCGAATATATATGTCATATTCTTGAAAATTTGACGGGTGATTTGGAGGTTGCCGGGAAGTTTAAAGTTATCCACCTCCTAGGTACAAAGGGAAATGAGCTCCCACCAGCGTTTCCCACCTCAAAATCTGATAATTTTCTTGTTGAAGTCGATTTTTTGTGATGTCAATCATATTAATAAAAAGGGATGTTTGCCTCTTTTTCATCCAGAAATGGTTCAGTAAATACGTATCAATTTATCTGCGCAGAAATAGTTTGTTCTTTAAAAAATTATTAGAAAACAACGGGATTTGCAGCGATTAGAGGTCCCGTAAGCTTGTAAATTGAAAATACAAAAGAAAAGACGTGTTTTTGGATTCGCAGGTAGTTTTGTACTCATCGCATTCTCTAAAAGCTGTTTGGGTAGGATATAAATAAAATAAAATACGCAGAATATTCCAAGGCCCTCAAGAATACGGCACATTTTTTTCCGGGAGTAAAAGCGAACTAGCTTTCCTGAGAACATTCCCGGGAGTGCTCAATTAACTGACAGTCAACAATCCAATAAGGGGCCAAGTGAGTTTCTTTTGCTGCGTTGGCGTTGTACGTTTCATGGTGACATGTGAAGAGGTGTTTCGTCCTCTTTTCCAGATCCTCTGCATAACGAGTCGACTGTCATCCTCATTATACATCTGTGTTTTTTGAAGAGGTCATGGTCATGGTCTGTTACTTTCTCTCGTTACCTTGAGGCTTGGGATCCACAGTAACTTTCACAGTTTGCCGTCTACAAAACAGGTTTTATCTTCCTTTTGTTTGAGTCTGACAATCTAGTTGAGGAATTGAGTCCCCAAGTTTTATCCTTTTCGGAGATGAAACTTCTCTTTTTGGCTTTGCCTACTTTGACAAACTTCTCAAAATATAGTTAGATGAGATGTTGATATCGATCATTTTTGTCTTTGAACAGGGAAGTTGATTCATTATTTGAGAAGACTGGACAAATCATCCACTGTAAATCAAGTATTTGGTGGGATATAATATATTATCCACACTTACCTACTTAAAATGTCAAAGCATAAGGCCAAAATCATCAGTTGAAGTGAACTAGAATAGTTTTCTCTAATTGAGACTAGTTAAGACACCCCGGTTTTCTAATTAGCGCTATCCTTTCAATACATTTGAACAATTCCCTCCGAATTGGGGACATCACACAAACAAGTCTCACTCCCTACATAACACCCCGAAACTAATCACATGAAACCCCGTGTTGTGCATCCTTAGTCTGCCAGTCTGCCGTTGCTAGGGAGACCGGTTGCATGGTTTGGGTTTGATGGGGATTATACGGGTGGTTGTAAATCGAAAGTGGGGAAAGACGACGACTGATTGAACTGTGATCTTTTTATGGTTCTCTTTGATATTCGTCTCTGACGTTTGGATGGGGTGTTTTTTGCGGTTTGCAGAAGTTATATTTATGGCTTGATCATCTTGTTTGTTGAAGAGCGGGTTAAACATATCTGTATTCCCATGTTAGGTGGATGTTGTATTTACTAGGTCCCACGTACCTACTGTTACTGTTATAGAAATTCAACTTTTATTCTCTATTACTCAATGTGTAACTAACTTCTAGATCGTTGTTGGGAGTCTGGCTGATTGACTCGGGGGTATTGATATATGAACTAAACATGACCTTATTTGTCCAAATTTCAGCTTTAATAAAACTGTTGCACATCTGGTCCCTCATCTCTTGGACTACTATCAAAATCAGTAGAACAGAATCCCATGGGCGAAATCAGTAGATCTCCTGTTGAAACAGTACTTCGAGCAACCTCGCGAATGACACATGACACGATACGATGCAGACCGATGCAATCGAATGACAAAGAAAAGTTAGGTTAGAAAATTCGAAACTCCGTCATTTCAGAAACCTGTCAACTGGTGACAGCTTGTACCATAAACAATTCCTAAAATTAGAAAAACATCAAGAAAAAAGGGCTCACTATGGTTCTATATGTTCTATATAGCGCTATATATGTTTTTTGGTCTGCTGAATCCAAATCTGAGGTTTGCTTCCTCCCAAATGTCGGCTTCACAACGAAAATTGCAGAAAACCTTAAAATGTTTGCATTTTTTTCAGTTTTTCATACTTGCATTATTCAATTTGTTTGAATATTTGTATTATTTAGCTCCGTTGTTGATTGATTTTTGCTGTAAATTCTGATTATTTTCCAAATTTTTGATATTCATATCCAGTAATCTGAGTAATCCAAGGTTCAGAAACGGCTTTTCCAGGAGAAAAATGTAGAAGTACGTACGCAACGCCTTCTAAATGTTAAAATTACAAATACCAATTTATACCAAGTTATGGTTTGCGTCCCAAAAAAATTCCTAATTACCAAATTTTGCGCAAATATTTTATAGTTTTCAAAAGTTATTTGGAGGAAAACCCGAATAAAATTTAGAACTCACTGTATCTTGACTCGATGAATTTGTGGACCTACGTTTATCGGAACTCTCATATCTTTGCAAGATAACACTGGCTGTCAAACTCTGTATCACTATTTCCAGAACACCCTGTATTAACGCCTTGCGATTTTCTTTCCATCGGCCTATTCAAAACATTTGTTGATGTATCAAAATAAAGAAGTTGATAGTAGAGTAGAGTAGAAGTGCATGTTGACTTCAGATCTCCAATATTATACAGAATGTTTCTGAAAGGTGCGAAAAAAACTCTATCATATACCAAATGTGCAGTGTACGGCGCCCTCTTGCGGCCACAGAAGAGTAGACCGGACTTCATAATCGAATTTCCCAAAACACAAAATCTCCGTATACCTACGTACCAATTTTCAAAGCAATTTGTGAAAAAAAGTCCAAAATAATTGTATGGAAGAATCGATTCTCAATTTTGAACTTGACGACCCTGTATCTCGGAAACGGTGCAATTTTGGACGGAGAGAAATTGCGGCAAATCGACATAATTTGGCCTTTTTTCCGTACCTTTTAGGAACTCCCTATAATTGATGGATAACCACAATCAATGGAACCGGCTCTGAAAAGTTGGCAACACATGGAGACAGAGAACGGCAAAGACGCGCAAGCGCATCTCCTTGTTTTCGAACCAGATGTTGAACAGAGAAACAATCGAATTCAATGCATTTTATGTCAATTTGTAGAGAATATGAATTTCTTTCTTCATACGAATTTTCATGATTATTTATAATTTTTGTCAAAATTTGGAAAATTCGATTTTTCAAAATGTACGCAAAATCTTCAAAACGCTGTAACTTTTGAAATTGAACAATGAAATCTCCGTCAGTTTGTGGGAAATTTGTTAAACTTTCTTCATCCATTTTAGTGATTTTTTTAACTTTACAATTTTTGGCAAAATCCAGAAAATTCGATTGTTCAAAATTTCCGCTTGCATCAGAGAATGAATAAATCACATTTAACAGAGAATTTCGAAGGAATTTCGAAAAAATTTCGGGAATTTCGGGGGGATTTCGCAATTTTAGAGGAATTCCATAGGAATTTCGGCAGTTTCAAGGAATTTCAGCAACTTTTGAAGAATTTCAGGGAATTTTTCAGGAAAAAGGAATTTTATTGTACAGATTTTTCAAGTGATTTCCCCCTCGATCATTTCCTTATTAAATATGCAAGCCATATACCTATTCCGCATTTGAATGGTTTTCTTATAACTAGGTATCCCACTTACTACTTAAAACTTCTGAGCATCTTGGCAGTGGGTGTTAATACGTACATTTATTGTCACAAAATCTTAGATGTTGGTAGATTCTATCGAAGTATTTTCGTCTTGAGAAATCGCCAGTTTCATTAAAATGTCACAGCCCCTTACTATTTGTTCTACTATACTCATTTATTCATGGAAAATACATAAAAAAATTGTAAATCAAATATCAAATATACAGGTAAAAAAACCGACTACAAAATACACTTGTTACACACATTTTGAAATATTAATTCCATGAACTCGTTAAAAACAATTGAATCCACACTTTTCTTATCAAATTGTGAGCATAAAGTTTCTGAAACAGGACTTTAGTAAATATTTGGTGAGAGAATGTTATGGTCAATACAGTACTGTAAGACTGTAAGATTGCTTCCGGGTGCATTCAGTTTTTGATAGGTGGCTACTGGATTCTAAAAATAAAGTAAAACATTTTGGTGTCTTGCGCAATTATTATGAGAAGGAACATATGCTTCCATTCAGAATGGATTATCTCCCCATTATTTTATTCCCCTCTAGTCCCTCTCCAGCGAGGGGTTGTGATGGCGCCACAGCCAATAGAAATGAACTATGGCTTGAACACTCAGTATTCCAATCGGTAGCATCTATAATTTTTCTCATTAAGTATTGAGTATGACAAGTGTAAATCCCTTCTTGGTATCAAAATCTTTATCTAGTGAGCTAGATGTCATTATTTGAAAAGTGTACAAGAATTCTGTGATGTGGTGTGGCATATAAATAATCAGCAATCTTCGATTTTCGTCAAAGATTTTGCTCATCAACTTAACCTTTACCCAATCTCAAGGTTTCTGCATGCCTCCACCGGACGATAAGTGCAAAATTATCAATATCTACGTTTATATGTACCTATGCTAAATCATCGATATCATTTTCAGCAAATGAGAATCGATTGATAACGCACGTGACTCTTAGTGCGTTGACGAGCCACTTCAGAGTATACCTATACCTAACTAATAGAATTGATAACGTATCATGTGTGTAAATACAACTTCAAAGGGATATTGACTATTGAGTATGACTATATTCACATTCACTATATTGATATAGGTGCCGAACATAAAACATGTGGAACATAATAGATAATAGATACGAATAAATCAGGCTAAAAGTAATATATTTCTATGATCATAGTCAATTTTTCATAGAATCCAATACGTCAAAAAATTACAAATAGTCTAATTTCTCAGCTGGCTATGGCATATACCAAAATTAACTTGCATAGGCATCACGATGGCCCACTTGGCTGCCTCAACCTAGGGGGTAACAGCTGCACGTCACGTCATCCTTTATCTATATGTGTCTGTCTCTCTCTGCCCATGGGACTAGTCCCCTTTGTCCTTTCTGTCGACCCTCTTGACGCTTTGGATTACTGTACGCCAGTGGCATACTACCATCAGTAAACTTTTTTCTTACAGCATCAATTATTATTAGACATCTAAATGATAATGTGAAGTTGCGGCATCGGGATTAGAACACTCCTATATTATAGAATCATTTAGCAAGTTAGTATAAGGATTTTTATGTTTGAGTCAACTTTTTTTTCTGTATCGACATTGTATTCATATTCAAGACAGTATTATTGAGAAAATATAAAAGATATCAGGGCTTCTACTACAAATTAATAACAATAGTTTATCTGATATGTTCCTGTTATTGAGGTTTGAATGAACTTATGGATCGCCGCAAAAATGTATTTGAATAACGTTGCTTATCTTCGAATACGGCCAAGCTGAAAGCTCCAATATCTCTAGACAATTCAAGCAAATGACATAAAACAGCTTCCATACTACCATGCACAGCCAACTCCAGACAACAAATCAAAGATATTTTTGTTAGTGATGCATAGATGACGACATTCTAAAGAAATCCATCTGCCTAGGTATGATCTAGTCTTTCTCTTTGTGAGCCTTCGAACATTGAACGACTAGAAGCTAGAAGTATAAACAAACATTGTTGTGTGAGTCGAACATGTCAATATAAACATGTGGGGAGAGGACGAGCTGCTTGTTTGCCATATTTACTTCTTTGAAAGTCCTTTCACCAGTTTTTCTGTTACCAATTTCCAATAATGATGACGTGCACTTGAAGCTCACTTACATCGGATAAATGTATTTCTTATCAATTTATAAGGAGAGTGTAGCGTTTTTTTCATCGCCATTACTACTTGTCGTTGAATAGTGGAACGGTTTTCCTTGATCTTTTACACTAAGAAGTTGATAAAAGGAATTTTTAGTATAACGACAACGTCGGATGCATGAATCGAACTATTTCAAATACGTTGCCATGGCGTTGACTGAAGCGTCACAGTGACAGTTGTCATTTTCCAGTTGAAAATAATGTTATTAATTATCGTGCTGTAGATTTTGTCTTGCAATAATGCTAAGCAAGTGCTGTGTTCGTGAAGCTTCTTCATCGGCGGTTTGATTGTATAGATTTTATCATAAATAAGTCGAAATAACATAACATGAACATTTTCAAAGAAAGCATGGTTATCAGTCTTGAAGTGATTTCGTTGAAGAAGGTATTTTCTTTACATGAAAAATTTAAACTCATGTTTGCAATAAATTTTTACTAATTTCAACAGTTTTTTGTAGAAGTCGTTTGGCATGTATTCTTGATAGATAGAAATTGTTGAAACACGTGATCTCTGTTTCATATTAGGTATTCCAAACGTCGCAACATCGCTTGTCAAATTCAATCCAAAACAAAATGTTATTAGGTGAGTTCGAGTATTCGCTCTGAACACTCGTAGCGTCAAAAATTGTACGCGCTTAAATGGACAATTTCGCGATCGGAGCATTCAGAGCGAATACTCGAACTCACCTATTGACTTAAATCACATCGCCTACGTTCGGGGTGTTCTTCTTATTCTAGTCGTTCAATTTTCAAAGGTTGTGTGTTATGGCCACGTGTCTATTTTATTGAGAAAGAAAAATAGTTGACGAGAAATCAGTTTCTTTGCAAAACAAAGCTTAGGAATATTCACAATTACATACAGAAAGTTCACAAACTGTGAAACTTCAATCAAGAATGCCAAATTTGAGAAATTTTACCCTAACCTTAGTTTTGATGATACGGAATGATACCTAGTTTAATAATGTTGTATTAACTTTGGTAACATATATCAACTTCCAAATGGTAATATTATGTTAACCCCAGAATGTTAATGAGTTTTCACACATTCACCACAATCAGATAACAAAATAGTTTGATGATCGCTATTGTTGAATTGTTGATTAATTGGTGACTCCACTACGGAAAATAATACTAAAGCTTACACAAGGCGTACAGGGTTATTCATTATATTTTGACACCCATCTACAGCTCTTATTGCGAGTGATAGAAAAAAACTTTAAATACAAAAGTTTTGGTTTTTTTCACGTAGTATCTTCTGGTGATAGCGGAATCAACAAATCGAAATCATAACATAGAAAAAATTCATTAAGTCATATTTTTTTAAATGGAACACCCTGTATATTATTGACTAAAATGAAAGATCTCTTTAATCTGATTTCAAATATATATGGTTTGTAGGCATTTGGTTCAGTCACTTTGAAACTATTTGAATTCAAAAAATATATTTTTTTAAACTACAACAAATATTCACAACACTAACTTAATCATATAAACTATCAACATTCCATTAAAAACGAAGCAACATGTTTTCTACATAACCCCCATAACCAAAACTTTTGTATTTAAAGTTTTTTTCTATCACTCGCAATAAGAGCTGTAGATGGGTGTCAAAATATAATGAATAACCCTGTACAACCTGAAATTTAAATGAATGTGTACGCCACTGGAACGGCATAACTACCGTTTGTTTAGGTTTTCAGGCAGACTGGGAATAAGCAGGCGGACGGCTTTGGATAAGGGAATGCGAGGGCAGGGGGGCGGAAAGGATCGGCAGCAGAGAAACCAGGGGCATAGTATAGTCTAAAAACCAGCGCTTCACGTTTCAAGCTAGGCCAATGTTGCCAGATGTATAAAAATGCGGTCAAATTAGAGAAGTAATAAAACAATCAAAATTTCGAAGTCAACCGTTTCAAGCGGACTTGAACATTGTACAGGGTCCTTCATTAGTGCGTCGGGCAATCCTAGCGTGGTTATTTACAAAAGTAGAAAAAAAAGTTTTATACAAAAGTTGTAGAATGTGACTTTATGCATATTTTAAAAATATTTTCAAACATACAGGGTGCGTCACAAAAGTATGGCACGAAAAAGTATGATTTTTTTAAATGGAACCCCCTGTATATTGATTGATATTTCAATTCTTTCTTCAATTTGGAACAAAAATTGTGATACAACTAATGTTCCTAAATTCAACCGTTATCGAGATATCGCGTTTTAAAAATGGCATTTTTGCAACTTTGACATGCTATAAAACTCAAACTATTCAAGTTAGAGAAAAATGGATTGCACATTCCTATCTTAACTTTTCAAGAGCTATTCAAGGAGATTAAATCCATTCTTGTGAAAAAATGTCAAAATGTGCCGAAAAAAGTTGACAGTTGACGTTACCTTCTATCCAAATGACAGAAGAGCTCTTGAAAAGTTAAGATAGGAAAGTGCAAACCATTTTCCTCTAACTTGAATAGTTTGAGTTTTATAGCATGCCAAAGTTGCAAAAATGCCATTTTTAAAACGCGATATCTCGATAACGGTTGAATTTAGGAACATTAGTTGTATCACAATTTTTGTTCCAAATTGAAGAAAGAATTGAAATATCAATCAATATACAGGGGGTTCCATTTAAAAAAATCATACTTTTTCGTGCCATACTTTTGTGACGCACCCTGTATGTTTGAAAATATCTTTAAAATATGCATAAAGTCACATTCTACAACTTTTGTATAAAACTTTTTTTTCTACTTTTGTAAATAACCACGCTAGGATTGCCCGACGCACTAATGAAGGACCCTGTATAATACAGAGGAGCCTATACGGATCAACAAGTACTGCTGATCTTTGTTCTCTAAATCTATATTTACTCATAAAAAAAACCGTCTTGCCTGTGTGAAATGCAGAAGTCATAAATTGGATGTAGCTACTTAGAGTGACGAAAATTTTGATGTGGCAATGTGGCATATTACAGTGTTCTAAATCAAGAATCTCGCATTTTTGTCAAAGTTTGAAAATTGAAGACGAACAAAAACAAAATCTCATCATCAACAAGAAAACATCCCATGATCCATGATCAAAACTAAAGAATATTTTTTGAAAAGGTCGACAATGTCGCGATGTGGCAACTGCGCCTTTAAGGTTTGAAGGCCGAGTAGTTTGTAAGCTTGCTTGAAAGACAGATTATTAAAAGTCTGATAGCTGACTTATCAAGTAGTTCGGCAAGTCGCGCGGAGTGGAATTTAAGTTTTCAAATTTGGCGTGTCTTTCGGAGAAGTTTGTTGGGAGTTGTTCATGAATTTCTGTGTGAATAAAAACGTTCACGTTGCGCATGTGCCTTTGGAAGTTTAGTTCTGTTCGGGATTTTGATTATGTGTTTGTGTATTATCTCAGCAAATCATTAGATTGGATCATGAAGGTTATTGTAACCAGGTATAATAGGACCTTTTTAGTTGATTTTCTTGTGCTTTGAAAAATTACCTGATCGTGTTACTTGATTCAATAATTCAATATCAATAATTCTCAATTCCTACAAGGTATCATCCTCGGTATTATCTGTCCCTGATTTGGTTATTTTTTTTCCTTTCAAACTTTATCGAACAAATACATTATTAATTGATGTTGGAAACTACTACCACGCACCAGTACACACGAGAGAAGAATAATGTATGAGTTATGAGTCTGACTTGGACTCTGTTATTAATAGTATCAATTTTATCTAATTTTTTTTTTTTCAATTCATGCATTAAGAAATCTTCAAATATTTTCTGATCCATTCTCCGTCAAAAGAATCGATGGTGTATTGTATAGGGTGATTCAATCAATAGGGATTAAAGAGGGTATCAAAATAAGCAAGCGGGCAAGAGAAAATTCTAATCTTTATTTTTATATTTTCCCGAATATTTTCCATGATTAAATCAATCTCTCAATGAAAATTATGCGTTTCAACAACCTTAAAAATTGTTTTTGAGGCGTCATCACAGCATTGTATTGGAACGGAGTCAAATTTTTAGTTTTTATAGAAATTATAATAATATTATTGTGTCGAACGGGAAAATAAATTCGTAAATGAACAAAAATATTAAAAAAATAGTTTGAAATTTTTTCATGAAATTTGGAATCCGGGGTAGGAATACAATCTAGATTAACTTTTTTCAGTAACTTTTTTTTTATATATCTGATGCGAAGCAAAATATCAAGAATCGGCTAGTAGGCGGGCTTTAGAGTTCAGATCTCAGTTAGATATCATAAAAAGTGGGGCTCATCAGCCTGTATGACTCTACAACATTTTGAAACATAACTTTTTTGAATAAGGGAAAATACAGGGGTGTTTTCATTTTATCTGCGATACACTGTACTTATATTTTACATTTTTCACAGCAATTTCTGTAAGCAGTTTCATTAAACCGTTGTTTGACTAACCTTTACTCAAACAACAAACAACGATCAAACGGTACTATTTTTTTCTTAACGCTTCAGATTGGGTTCACTTGTAGGTATGTAAGTTAGTTTGTTTGTGAGTTTGTAACGGAATCTTGCAAGTCGATTTTTACCCACTTTAAATGCCAAGGATGATTCGACACTTTGCACACTAGTCAAGAACCGAGGATAGTACAATAATTCCAATTAAAAATGAACTGAAAAGTAAACAATAATTTTCAATTGATGAAAATTTTGTTGAATTAGGTATCTGACGTTTGGATTGTCTGACAGGTGGTGAAAGATTGGTGCTTCGATATCAATTATTGTTATAGGTAATCTCTTACTAATTTCTATTTTAAAATGCAGAGTTAGTGTATAACAAGGTGTATAAATGTCTTGATTATTGTATTACAAAGCACCCCACACTTTTATCACAACTACATTAATTTTCTCGTGAATCATTTTATTCCTAATTAAAAATTATTGAACTTTTCAGTTCGAAAGCTAATTGGGTGGAGTTGTGAAGTTGAAAGAAAAAAAAAGGAAAAAATCAGAGAATTATAGTTAAAATAAAACTAAAATTTTAGTTTTATTTTAACTATAATTCTCTGATTTTTTCGTTTTTAGTTTTATTTTAACTATAATTCTCTGATTTTTTCCTTTTTTTTTCTTTCAACTTCACAACTCCACCCCATTAGCGGTGGTAAGATTCACCCACAAAATTTTAAATGGACCTTCGAACCTGATTAAAACTGCCGAGTCTTTGGTGTCACTTCTATTTTTTTTTTCTAATAAATTAACCACAAGAGATACTTAGACCTAGAGGCTCTAAAGTCAGGGGTTATAATAAAAGACTGAAGATATTCAAAATGAGGTATCACTTAATCCTTTTGGGGGAAGGTTTTTCTTTGGCCGTGTTTTGAGATGGATATCTACTTTTAACTGGGGTATTTGGGAAAGAGTCTTTCTAGGCGCTGGTCCCTGCAGATACCTACCATATACAATACAAATCTCGATACAAATACAGTTTCGACACTGTACGTATAAAAAATTCGATACAAACCATTTTATGTTGTGAATTCGCGATTTCATTGTAGTCGTTGGAACTTGATGAATTCAGGGCTAAAATAAGAGTGCGTTTCTAATTATTATAGTACCGTGTTGTTCTTTATTGAGAGTCAGGTAACGAATTATCTAAATATGATTTGAAAAAGTATTTTCAACACTATCTCTATTTTTTCATATAAATACAATGTTTAAAGATCTATGGGGTTCTACTGTATGTTTTGAAATCAATAACAATCCAAATGATTTTCTTTTCTGGAAATTGAATACATCAAAACGTTATAAAGCTTGATAGAAGTATCTATCAACAGTTTAGACCTGAAAATATACTAAAACAAATTTGAAAATCGTTATTTCTGACTTTAAGAACGATGTCTGTAGTCGAAAGTAATAGTTTCAAGAAAACAAGACTCAAAAAGGGCGGAAAATGCTGAATTGTCAAGTCAGGGTGTTATGTATCTACAAGGCAAACCAGTACTTCATATGTAACAAACTCATGAAGATCTAGTTAATATCATGAACATTTTGCATTTAAAAACTTGTTGGAAGTGTAACCATAAGAATTATTCATATTTGGGTCCGCCGGTCTACTACGTTGCCGTCGGCATAAAGTGAGCCTCTTTATTACTCTTCTACTAAGCTAAATCATAAGAAAATACTCTAGTGGTACTCCTCTTTTCTCCAACTATTCTGTTTATTCTTGACTGTTGGGAAGTGTGAACTTCCAATTTCCATTCACACATCTAATGTTATATGATGGCCATCGCAGCAACCTTGTTCAGAGGTTTGGACTAAAATAGTTCTCAATTTTCAAGAGGCTTTCATATCAAAATTGACGATTTCTATGTATTTAGCGTTTCCTCTTCTGTTTCACATCCTTGTATCATCGTTCAATGATCTCTGACTACGACTAAAGTTTCATAATCCAAAATGACCATGCCCAAAGTTGACCCACGCGAAATTACAGAATGCTTTAGAAGAAACAAATGCACCCATTAAGACCTCTTATTCACATAATACAAGGATTATTAGCTATTATTTCATATAGCCTGTAATTTTGGTACCACAGAGGTTACAACAAATTACATCACGTTTTCATCTTTTTCAGATGAATCCAGCAATTTAAGTAGAAAGCTGATTTCGAATGGTTCTATATGTTGGAAAGCGGGGATACGTATAGGAAAGGTAAAAATGAAGAAAATTCAACGTCGGTGATGAAATTGATTTTCCAGATATTCGTCCTTTTCGACTGGGAAAATATTATTCCAACAATAGATACTCCATAATATGTTTGTATGTTCCTCAAATATCCCGGTGTTCATCAGGGTAATTGTAAACGTAACCAAGTTTAAATGAACCTTATTAAGATAGATGAGATAGTAGGTACCTCAAGAGGAAATCGACCATCTTATCAGGATTATGCCCTGACGTGTTACTGAGTTCATAAGACATCGTGGCATCGTGATGGTCCACCTCGTTATTACTCGATGGTTGGATTTTTCTCAAATTTTGATCGATCACTAACTTAGACTGTCTAAGATTACTGTGCTAATCCGACTTCACATGTTTACCAAAAATTGATGTGATAAATTCATAAATTCTGTGTGTTCTGTTTTCTACGTCACTGAGAATATTAATTCCAAGTAAGTACTTATGTAAAGTATAAATTGATTGTAACGTACCTGAATTTAAGTACTGTTAAATTGTCATCTGCAGGCATGTATCAGTATCATCATCAAAATGTGTTCAGTTCTTGTAATGGCAGCTGATGGGCTCATCATAAGCGCTGCAGAGTTTAAACCTGTGATTTAAGTGGATTTTTCAACGTAATTTTTTAATCTTAGGGGAATAATTTATAATGCTTTGTGCAGCGAGTTCAACTCACAAACAATAAAAACACATTGCGTGCGTGCGTGTGATTCACTTTAGTGTATTGCTGGCAATTAACTGAGAACTATGGACGTGGTATTTAATTCAATTAATGTGAAGAGATTTTCTAAATATTCATACGAAGAGAAGATATAATGAAAAGAAAAAAATGTGTGCACTGCTATCGAGGCATACCTGACTGAAGTGAGACTTCATACCCTTAATCAAAAGAACCATAAAACCAAAGAATATGACAACCAAAAAAAAATTAAAACTAAATCTAAATAATTATCCTGTCAAGAAATAACTAACCCAATCTAAGTTCAAAAAGGCCCAACAAAAAACCTACCCATCATCTGACACCATTAAACCAAAAACTACCTCGCAATCTAATTTATTTCCTGTAATACTCCTTGTTCAGATCTAAATAACTACCCAGTAAACAAATAGCAACCATGACGGATTTTCATAACAGGAGCTTCTGTGTCGCGGCCTTCAAATTTTACTCTCACCAGATATCATTTTTATAAAATTTGGTGTAAGTAGAGGAAAAAATCACACACCTAAATTTGATACAGACATTTATACTTGCATTTATATATAAAAATAAATGGATCTGTGAATGTGACAAAAAACAAAATACTGATTTCCATGCCGGCGATATAGCTTGGATGCATGGAAATGGTAATCAAGGCACGTCACTCATCAAGTTGCATGAAAAAGAAAACTCAAAAACTCTAGAAACTATACTATTTGCGTTAATGGAGTCAGTCAGAAATCAGATTCTATATGTATATTGGAATTATTGGATAGATGTACCGAAACATACTGGAAATTTGTCAAAGAATAGATATGGTCGAGGATATGGTTTATCAAAAATTATGAATTGGATCAAATTTTGAGGTGCTTTTGAAGTGGCTCTATGGTGATATGACGAGAACAATAATGTTTCCGAGAATTCGAGGATATTTCGAGGACTCAAATTTGTCTGCTAAACTAGATGTAACCCTAAGTGAGCACCTCAAGAATTCTCCATTATTTAAAGCATTTTCAGAGAGGTGTATGCTGAAAGTCTGTCATGAACAAATGATCAAGCTAACCAATAATTCTTTATTTTTGGCGATCTTGGCAGACAAAACAACAAATGCGTTGTCGCAGAATCTCAACTGGTAGATATTTTCAAATTATTTATATTAGCGATGGTGAGCCAATCAAACATTTTTGGAGCTACCTAATTCCTGAAAAATGCGAAGCAGAAATGCTTAGTGAAAAAAATTTTACTGATTGCAAAAGATATGATGGAGTAACGATAGTAAGCGACCAACATGCAGGTGTTCAAGCATTCATAAGCTCTGGATGTAGTATGAAGATGTACACTGTCATGCCCACCAGTTAAATTTGATTAGCTCCTACACAAATAAAGAAGTACGTGTGTATTCTTCGGAAATTCAACATTTACGCTTTTTCTCGTCAAGAGACTGTAAAATGATAAGATATCATCGTGAAGACTTCCTTGAAAACATCACAGGCTGAAGGATGTTTCTCAACGGTAACCAGAATCCAAACAAAACAAACAAATCTCAGAAATTGTTCAACCTCTGTCCATGATATTTATAGAGAAAAAGACAATTTTAATAACAAAGTTGGCGAACGAAAAAAATTTAGAGTAATATGCATAATTTATAGAAGATGGGTACGCTTTTTGCAAAAAGTGCAGAACACCTTGAAACTTTTACCAAGAGGGAAAGGTGGGGCTTTAGCACATAGGTGTGGTTATTGCAGGTACTCGCCGACACATTTTTGAGTACCTATATTCACTGTTCCTTCAAATGGTGTGGCTTTGTGGAGAAGTTGTTTTAAATCTGTACCTAATGCAGAACTAAAATCTGTTAATTCTTGGAACATGACCATTTCATATTAAGGCTCATCAGACTTGCGCGCATATTCGCGGCGGATTTTCTCTCATTTTTGACATGATTTTGATACTTAATGCTTATGGGTCAAAATAAATGTCCAAAATCAGAGAAAATCAATATTCGCTCCAGTCTAGGGAAGCCTGTCTAAGTAACAGTAATTCCTCACTGTGAAGTTGGGTTTTTTAAAAAACTGTTCAACTTTTTTATTCATTGCCCAGGTGTTCATCGGGATATGTTGAAACATTGAGGTTTTAATCGTCATTATTGGTTGCATTTTTTAGCGATTTCACGTGGTGAATTGTAAATTGAGTATTGATATACCTACATACATACTATTTTATTTGATAATAAAAATATCAGACAATATAACCAGAATTTTATTTAATCCTACTTTCTATCCGCCTGAATTTCAAACAACAGTATTATTAAAAAGAAATCACCCGTTATTTTAGTATTGGGTCTTGTTTATAAAGTATAAATATTTTTAATTAAATGTACGTCATCAATTAGCATCATTCATGAAGAATACTCGAAATGGTCCCCCGCTGATACCGCTGCAGGCTGTTTTGGAACAAAAGGAGAATTCTAGAGGATATTTTATTCTTTGAAAACCCTTGCCTTTGAAGGGATTACTTGTTCCACGAATGCTTGATGATATGAAAAGGAAATTAGCATAGGATTTTGTCCATTAATGAGTGAGATACTGTTTTCATAAGAAGGATGAACGATTTGACTGTTTCAGGTAATATTGATGAGGTTTTGATCAAATTCAGCTTGTGGGGTTTAAACAAAGCATTTAAGTTGATGTCTTTCAATTCTGGTTCAACAAAAACTAACCAATGCCTGCATATGCTTAACGATTACCTGTTACGATAGACATTTTATATTAAATGAATAATTTTCTCAGCGTCTCTGGTTGATTCGTCAAGATAGCTGCGCACCCTAAAGTAATAATAAAAATCCTATTCATAGCATTCTAAGCATAATATTAAATTGACATTCAACAAAAAGCGAAAGGAACCCTGACGTGTCATAAAAATGGCAATCAAGAATTCGATGCAAAATCAACGCATAACGTGACAAGACTGGGGTATGATAATTTCTGGTAGTCCCCAGATAATTACCGTCGTAACGGCGCTTTCATCCAAAGTGAGCACAAATTAAGCAGAAAGAAGCCATTTCCTGTTTCTCTAATCTCTTTCCTCTCACTATTTTTCTTCATTACAGTACAATCGGGGGTAAAGTTTGACTAGTCTGCAGTGTGCCTCAAAACACAAAGGGAAAAAAATCAAAGGAAAACGTGCCAAGAGTCTTTTAAGGATTGAGGAATTGGAGAATGGTTTTTAATTGCGATTATTGCAAATACGTCTAATGATTGTGCCCCTTTTGAAATCGTTCATTCTTCAGATGAACTGTAGTAATTCAAAGTAGGTAATTATAATGTTTACGTATTCAAGGAAAAGCAGAAAAACAAAAAGTAATTATGGGGATATTGCTGTTGAAAAAAACTGTAGTCTATTGAAGGATGTTTCTTGTCACGTTTTCGCGATTTCCAAGAGATACATTTTGTTTGGGAAAGATTTCGCCAATTTTGATATACCTAACTTTACAGAAAAGATACGAAAGAGTCCAACATCACGTATTTTAGAATCTTGATTTTAAATAATGTGTGACGTGTTCAATTTAAAAAATATTGAATGAATTATTATTCTGTGATTCTGATGTACCTCACGATACACCTAAACACGATATGTCAGCATGATACTATAACAAACAAGATTATGCTCACGCGAAGGTCTCGCTGACGTCATTGCGTGTCCGAACCTCAAAATTTATAGGTTACCTAGGTAACTATGGGTTACCATGATACTGAAATAAACAAGATAAACTCTTGCACATCCCACTTTAGAAGTCAGCACGTGACCTACCTCAAACCTATATACAATTCAATAGGCGGATTTTGGCGTTAACCAGGTTACCAATTTTCTAACCTATCTTTTCTTCGCAGTAGAGGCAAATCGCTTGGGAGGTACCTGATCAAGTAGTTACGTTATACCATGAATAATACTTTTAGTAACCAGAACGTTTTGGGGTTGGATTCCGGGCTGGTATCGATACAGTAACCAATTACTCACCAAACCTGGTAACAACATATCGTTACCTGGTTCACGCCAAAATCCGCCTAATGTCACGCGGGGACGTCATGCGTGAGCCAGTTCAAATTTTGACCAGCAAATGGTAACTAGGTAACGCCATGGATGTTTTAAATCGAACCTCACTTTTGGCTCGCTGTGACGACATGCGCGGCTTGGTTCTAATTTCGTCCAGCAGTTGATCATATCTTGTGTGTCCTAGTATCATGGTATGTAAGTACCTGGAACCAGGTTGTTTTTTTCGCGTAGTTACGCAGTTCCTATGGTAACCATAATAATATGCGGGACGAAGCGTTCTATGGTTGTGAACCTAAAGATGCTTTCCGAGGGCGCGTTTAGGTAGTTTTTTCCGCATCACGCTTTATTTTTCCTGAATGACGGACTGTTATGCTGTACGTCAAATTGTCAAATAATGTAATTTGGTTTATATTGATATCCGAATGCGAAAAGGAAGTCGTCGAGTTTCCTAGTTTTGTGAGAAAAAAATGGATAAACCAGTCAAATTTCTTATCGATGAGAAGAAGCAATAGCTTTTGATTCTGTTGTTAGGAACCATCGAAATATTATGCACGATAAATCAAGATTTTCAAAAAACTTTCTGGAATAAACAAAGTCAGAAATATGAGAAATAATTTTTTGATTTCGCAAATTGCATACTTTATTGTTCAGTGGAAAGTGGAAAGCATATGAATTCGCACACACAGTTATTTTTGGACAACCCTCGTAATATTCATAAGTGAAATGAACCAACACACATGTGATCTGCTAGATCGTTTCACTGTCTCTGATCACGTGGCATTTGTTTACATCGATGATTTTTAGTTTTAAACCATGAATAACAAAAACTATCAAGCCAGTATCTGCGCTGGGATTTGATTTGTTTGAGGTGATATTTTTAGTAATCTGATATAAAACAGACGCAATCAATGTATTTTTTATTACCCTCTTATATTTTGTTTTCTACATAAATATCTTACATACTAGCCAATGATTCAATTGCTTTTCGCCCTTCGCATCACTGGATAATACATTTGAGAAACCGTGCAGCTTGTTGTATTAGGATTATTTGAACTAAGCTGAAATAATCGATCCCAAAACCAAATATCAGCTATTTTGTTTACTTCTTACTTGTCATTTTGACAAAAGTGATGTGTTACTTTGACAAAGTTTGGCATTTTACGAGGGTTGTTTGAAATATTGTGTGCGAATTCAAATGCTTTCCACTGTTCATCTGTACCGTGAGCCGTGAGTATGTACAATCCACTAGTGAAATCATTTAAATTCTCTATTTTCCTTACTTATTACTTATAAACTGTTTGAAATACGAATATCTAAGTACCTACTTGTTATCTACCCACATTTTCACTGAGAATTCCTTGTATCTCCTCATCCGATGAAACCTGTACATTAACAATTTCATCTCAAAATTATAGAGATATCGTTTGCACCAAATCGCACATTTTATGAACCACAAATTTGAACTGATTTGCTGGTTTGCCGCCGCTTCATGACACTTACAGCGATAAACCGAACAAAATAATAATATATGCTTTACACTGGAACAAAGCGCTGCAGCACAGCGGATTCATTAATGTCCTTCAGTGAGACCTCTTGAATAAAGCGCTGCCGCGCCACAGCTCCCTGGACGCGACAAATAAACCATTCTTCAAATTAAAAAAAAGTAAGCCGTTACTAAAAACGTTAATAAATCCGTTTAGTGTTTAGAGATCTAGTTATATTGTTTTATCACCCTCCATCAATATCAATAGCTAAGAGAATTCAAACTAACACTAAATTCTACTCACTAATGCTCATCTTACAACATGATGATATACAGTTCGGCTCTAAAAGGTCCCCCCTCCTTTTTTTGTTAATGTGTGCACCAAAAATTTTGAAATTTGGCATACTTCAATGGACAATTTGCATACATTTTCAAATGAGTTGAAATTTTATATACGTTTTCTAGACATTATTTGAAAGTCACTAGCGAAAAAAATTCTCCGAAATACCCAAAAATATACTAAATAAATGAAAAAGAAAACGCGAATTTCACTGCATGACCGCAAAAGAGGTGGGGCCATATTACCCTTCCGAGAGAGAGAGAGAGTCATCTCAGTTAATACGTCAGACGGCGATAGATAGTGTATTCTGTGACGTAGTGGATGCTGATTGGCGCTCTTTAATCGGTGATTACTACATTATTAGAGGTCGTAGCTTGATTTTTTAAACATCAATGGCATCAGTACTTACTAATCCTTATATTTTTCATATTTTCAAAAAATGTGCAAATTGTCCATTGCTGTCGAAATACTACTTTTTGATGTTACTGACGTACTTTTAGTATTCAAGATGGCGGCTGGGCGCCATTTTATTTATTTATTTATTTATTCTCCGCAAATATGGAGGACGGTTTCCAGAAAGAAGATTCACATAATTTGCCGAAGGTAGACGTGACGTAGTTTGTGATAATATGTGGTTGTTGACAAAGTGTTTTCTTTCGGCTTTCAAACGTTTTCAAAATTCCGTCTCACTGCCGCAAACCATAATTTTCTTTTTGCTGCCTGCATTGGGTACTCACAAGAATCTTCGTTAGTGTCCTATACTTGTTGGTTTATGCACTCAGGCCTCAAACACCACTTTCTTGCCACCATAATATTATTTTCAATGCCAAACCGTGTATAACACCAGTCATATTTCATTTATCTTTTTCTATGGCTACAGTACGTTATCTATGACTACAGTAAATAAGCGCGTAGGTTACGTCACACTCTTTTTCTAGCCTTTACGCGTTTTGGAAAATTAGTTCAGCGAATAACGCAGGAAATATTTGAATATTTTTTAAAAAACTTTATAGGGGTTCATGATACACCTACATTTATCTACTATTTTCAATAAAAAACTAAATTTTGTGGACAGACCTCAATGAAGGGATGTGGCCGCGTCATTTACGCTTCAACTCACTTATAGTTATTCAATTAACGCTCATAGGTATCTAATTATTGTTCCTTGAAATGAAAACAACTTTGTATTTCAGATTTTGAAAGGAGAGTCCTTTGAGTTACTATCGCAACTATGCGATAGTAACTCAAAGGTGATCTTTTCGAAAATGATAATTTTTATCCATTTTTTTTGGTCAACCCTTTTTTTTCTTATACGTTAATAAAAATCTCAACAAAATCTGTATTCAATTTTCTTCAATATTATGATATCTAGGGTACAAGCGATATTTGCCACCCTAGATTTTGATCCTCATATCAAATATGATACTTCAAAAGTATCTTTTTTTTTAGTAGATCCCTACCTACTATTTCAAAACCTCTTTTTTTTTCTTGTATGATTGAGTCATATTCTTTTAATCAGGGGTGCTCATTTCGATGTGAATTTTTTTTTTAATTATTTCATTTGAACTGCTTAATAAAGCAGTTCAAATGAAATAAGAAACTCATGAATACATGAGATTTTTATCCAAATGGTACTTTCGCTCAAGATCATATAGTTATACCATAGTGTTATACCTAATTGATACGAGGTTCAATATAAAATTTGGTTTTTATATAGTACCTATGCAGGTTATACCTATACTCGTCAAGGCCTTCGGAAAATATATTATCGACATCGCCACACAAATAGACGTATTTGAGTAAGCGAACTTGAGATGGGTAAGTGTAAAAAATCTCAATGGTTTCGAATGAAGCGGCATCAATTGAAATTGTAACATACAGCATACAGGGTGACAATTTGAAAACCTTCAATGTGCACAATGCACAAACGCGAAGAGATACAAAAAAAAAAACTCAGAACCGTTTCCTTGATAGGTAGGGGGAACTAAATCTATGAACTCTATGAACTTCCACCCCTTCTTCCTCTCAAGCATCAATGGTACCATCCAAATTTAAATTCAAACTCAAAAGCATATATTACTAATTAATAGGCTGTAATTACATACTACAAAATATTTAATTACAGAAATGTTAGCACCTGACCTGAGCTTGTATTGTGCCCAGGGTTTAATTTATATAAATACAAATTATTTTAAATGCTTTAAACATGCTTATAGAACTAGATCTGAATCTATACAAAATTGCTAAACTAGACAATAGTGTTAAGGTTTCATAATTTTGCAATAGATAGGGCTGTGCTAAATGGACTGAAGAGACACCGAGGAGGGTTCATGTGCTATTTCGTGAGATACATATTTTTATATTATTGAGAAATGTTATTAGTTATCAAATATTGCTTGAGGTTTTTTCTAAATTTGTATTTGGGTAAGATTCTGATGTTTAGGGGTATTTTATTATAATAATAGGGGCCTAGATGATCCAAGAAGTCTTGATTGTGAGTGTTGGTGTATGTTAATACTTATAAGTTTTGGTTGTTTACAGTTCTAGTATGATAGATAATAATATGTTCTATATGTTCGTATTTATGTATATTTTTTTGAATAAAATAAATTGCTTCAAGCTGATAAAGTTTTTTTAAGTCGAGTATATTAAGTTGTAGAAACAAAGCTTCAGTAGAGTATAAACGAGGTTTTTTTTAGGATTAATTTTAATATTGATTTTTGTATAATTTGTAACGGATTTAAGCAATTGTCATGAGCTCCACCCCAGATCACAATTGCATATCGTAGAAGAGATTCGGTTAATGATACATATAAAATTTTAAGAGTATTTTGACAGGATGTCCCTTAGTTGGTAGAATTTGTGGAAAGTTTTTCTTATTTTGTCGAATAGATATGTAGAATGTTCTTGCCATTCTAGATGCATATCTATCATAAATCCCAAATATTTTTATTTATTTACGGATTCAATTTTAGATTCATTCTCAAGGGTTATGTAATTGTAGGTTGGTTGATTAGATCTATTGATTGAAAAACTCATGAACTTCGTTTTGGCTATATTTAGAGACAACAAATTATAGTCGAGCCAATTTTTAATTTTTTGTAATTCTGATTTTGTTATTGTTTTTAAGTTTTTCCAGGATTCATGTTGAAATACTATGGCGGTGTCATCTGCGTAGGAAATAAGTTGACCATTTAGTTTTAGTGAGCATAAATCGTTTATATACAGGGTCCTTCATTAGTGCGTCGGGCAATCCTAGCGTGGTTATTTACAAAAGTAGAAAAAAAAGTTTTATACAAAAGTTGTAGAATGTGACTTTATGCATATTTTAAAGATATTTTCAAACATACAGGGTGCGTCACAAAAGTATGGCACGAAAAAGTATGATTTTTTTAAATGGAACCCCCTGTATATTAATTGATATTTCAATTCTTTCTTCAATTTGGAACAAAAATTGTGCTACAACTAATGTTCGTAAATTCAACCGTTATCGAGATATCGCGTTTTAAAAATGGCATTTTTGCAACTTTGGCATGCTATAAAACTCAAACTATTCAAGTTAGAGGAAAATGGTTTGCACTTTCCTATCTTAACTTTTCAAGAGCTCTTCTGTCATTTGGATAGAAGGTAACGTCAACTGTCAACTTTTTTCGGCACATTTTGACATTTTTTCACAAGAATGGATTTAATCTCCTTGAATAGCTCTTGAAAAGTTAAGATAGGAATGTGCAATCCATTTTTCTCTAACTTGAATAGTTTGAGTTTTATAGCATGTCAAAGTTGCAAAAATGCCATTTTTAAAACGCGATATCTCGATAACGGTTGAATTTAGGAACATTAGTTGTATCACAATTTTTGTTCCAAATTGAAGAAAGAATTGAAATATCAATCAATATACAGGGGGTTCCATTTAAAAAAATCATACTTTTTCGTGCCATACTTTTGTGACGCACCCTGTATGTTTGAAAATATTTTTAAAATATGCATAAAGTCACATTCTACAACTTTTGTATAAAACTTTTTTTTCTACTTTTGTAAATAACCACGCCAGGATTGCCCGACGCACTAATGAAGGACCCTGTATAAATATTAAAAAGAGTATTGGAGCCAATACAGTACCCTGAGGGCCTGAGGCACTCCCATTTGTATAACTTTTTTTTGACTATAACTATCGCCAATTTTTACAAATTGTTCCCTGCCCTCAAGGTAGCTCGAGCAGAAGACATCCAACGCAAGTCCTCTTATTCCGTAAGCTTTTAATTTGTTGAGTAATTTCTGATGAGGCCGTGTCAAATGCCTTCGCGAGGTCTAGGAAAATAGCAATACACATTTTATTTTGATCAAGATTTTCATTTATGATACCATTGAAAAGCATTTGTGAAGAGGTTTCAGATAAGGTGTCACGAGCATGGGAGTTTCATTTAATATTATACAGGTGTGCCTTGGATTATAGGGTTGTGCCATAACTTATCCGCCATTAATGTTTTCATAGTAATTTTCGAATCTGTTTCTGAAGGTGAGACTGTCTTGACTTCATACTTGGAAAGAATCAATCTTTCCACGTAGAAAATGTACTCTTCATGAATATCGATAGATATCTCCAGACGTTTGCGAAATATTGGACTTTGAAAGTCAAAACATCGAAAAACTAAAAATCTGGTTATCAAAACGAGAATTTAATTTATCCAAACTATCTAGAAACATTTGAATTTTTACACTTATAGATGCTGTGTTCGCCATTTACCTCAATACATCTTTATCCGTTTAAAAATAATTGAATTTTTTTAATAATAAAGTTTCAATTTCAACACTTTGTATCTTTTTAACGACTAGCATATGCCACCACATTCATGAGACAAATCTTCTTATTTTCATTGATATTATCACCTGGGCGCGGACGCATTTTCGGAATTCGCCGACAGATCAGACGCTCGGGAGGATTCGAGAGTTTTGAATCACGAGTGTGCAATCTCAACATTGCATATATGGATACCATATTATGATGTGAAATACTCAAGTATTTTTAGTAGGGGTTAGTCTGGGTTAGTTTAGGTTTGGCAAAAAATCTGATTTAGTGCACCCCGAATCTGATTGAAAAAGATGCATGCTGATTTTGAGTCTGCGATATTAATTTCATCAAATATGTAAATCGCCGACGCATTAGACTTACTACTTATTAGACTTATACGTCGGGAGATTACCAGCCTGTGATTTCAGTACTCGAATTCTCGCGAACGACTAATCTGTCGGCGAATTTTGAATATGCGGCCTGTAAGAAAATAGCGATAGAGATTCTCTTCGCTTGGCATAAACATCCGACGTTACTTGATTCAGGTGAAGTAAGTGATGTTGGCCCAGGTGTGCTCGACGGCTATTTTGGATTCAAAAAACGACCGATGTTTATGCGAAGAGAAGAGAATCTCTATTGCTTTAGACACTTAAAGCACGTCCTGAGTTTCAAACGTATCCGTATCCGCATCAATCTGCGCATGCTCATAATGGATGCGGGGGTTACGATTCGTTCCGTTGCACGTATCGTTGCGGGCCTTTCATCGTATCCGTATCTGAGAACGCATCTCAACTAATCGAAGATTTATAGCAAAAGCTCTTCAAAACGGATAAACGAAAACTACACAAACATCCAAACCAAAACAAAAATATAAACAAAAATCAATATATAGGTTACAAATCGCGAATTTTGACAACTTTGACATTTCACCGTTCCGTTTCGTCTACGTAGAACCGATCACTGCTTAAGCGGGTTTTTATACGATTAACGTATGTCGATTCGTTTACGGATACGTAAAAAAATGTGTTAGAGTGTCTATTATTGTCTCTATGGCGGATAAGTTATGGGGCTCCCTGGTAAACTTGAAGCGGCTGGGGATGACGGTTATTACGTCATTTTGGTTCCTCCTAGCTATTAAAAAACGATCTCAAGGTTTTTTTTTTAACTCTTCGCGTTTGCGTATTTGATCATTGATAGTTTTTAATTTGCCACCCTGTATATTGTATTATCATTACACCTGCATTTTATCATGCATCCTAATATCTCAAACTGGACTATGGTCATTTTTTCTATTCTACGAAAAAATATGAGGATATATTGCTGTCTTTTCCAAGGATATTTCTATATATTTTATTCAACACCCTATTTTCCAAGCAAATCCGGCAATTTTGCGGTCGATCGAAAATCACCCAAGCACGTGATAGTCCTCTGAGCCGACGAACCCTCACCATGGAAAATCCCTTGATGACTTTGACAATGGCTATATGATAGAGGATGGTTGAAACGGGCATCGTAATCCTTTTAAGTAATCCGAATCATAGACAAAAGACTGAGAAGCGTAAACGTGACTGGTAATGGACAGACTGGCCTTCAGAAGATTCAAAGAAAGAAAAGGATAGCTTAGAGAAGGAGAAAGTTTATGAGGGATAAGTCACAGCTCTATTGTCTTTGGCATTTTATTGAACACGCTCGAATCCGTCAATGAATCTGTGATCTAGTTACTGAAAATGTTACATGAAATACAATGTGTCCAAGATAAGGAGGGCCAGTACAGGGATCTGGCCCGAAGACGAAACGTCCGTTCTAAAATTTAATAACGCTATCTTAAAAAAGGGAAAAAGTGGCAATAAGAAAGTAATAACCTCTTCAAAAAAAATTTTTTTTTTACAAAATTCGTTTTTTTTCCAGATATCTCCGGAACTACTAGGAACTTTTTAGATTCCAAAGCGGCATATTATCGAGCACCAAAAGCCGCTAAATTCTTCTCATTTAACCGAACTTCTATCTCTCGTTGTTACGGAGATCCCTGTACTGGCCCTCCTTATCTTGGGCACGTAGTACCTCTACTCAGAATTTCACGTAGAATTCAAAAATTCTCGCAAAAACCAGATGAAAAATAGATGTTTCCATTTGAAAAAAAAAAGTTGACAGTCGTAGATTATTTTTGGTTCACCCTTTATGGATAAATTTGCCTTAAAATAACAAATAACCGCATTCAAAAATAAGAATCGACGTGTCCGAGCGTTTTCCAAAAATCAAAACCTGAATTTAAAATGAATTTGTTCCATATTTTAGCCGGTCACTGTATGTATAGTTGTTATAAAATGGTGTAGGGGAGGTGAATCACATTTTTTTAAACTATTCCAATTAGAAAACACTGAAAATTAGATTTAGTGAACATTGATTATTGTTCCAAGATTTGGATGAAGAATAGTGACCAAAATTAATTTGTTTCGACTTTCAGAGCAAAAAAAAAGTAATTAATCGTTTCAGCGCAGTTACCCACACCTTCGTTTAAGGCCCGGTACTTTCACATACAAGTAGTCGATTTTATTCCCCAGAATAACCCCCAAATAGGTACCGCCATGAGCCGCTTTCCAGCTAGTGCTCATTGAGTGCTTCAAGCTCAAGCACCCGTGTCATACCCCGTGTTTGAAACCCTGTGATTCTGGAACACATTTGAGCTATACTCACGTACACAAATAGGAGGGCTTCGCAATTCTTGGTCTTGGTCTCGAAAAATGAATGTGGTCTTGATCTTGGTCTTGGTCTCGATATCTCAAGACCAAGACAAGACTTGCTTAGTCTTGGTCTTGGTCTCGATAGTCTTGGTCTTGGTCTTGATGGTCTTGAAAAAAATGTATACCGAATTTTCAAAATACTCATAACATACAGCATAACAATCCTACAATAGATGTTTTTCATAAAATGTCAATCAGTAAATGTTACTTTAAAATCGCAGTTCTGAACCGACAAAAAAAATCCTATTGTCCACCCCGTATAGTTTGGCCTAATGGGCAATAAAATATGCAAACCATTGTCAATGAAGAAAACTGATCTAAAAATGCGAAAGACATACCGTCTTTTTATCACAAAAAGATACAACTAATCTTCCTCATTCTTTATTATTACCTGGGATGGCGGTACGATTTTAACAAGCTGCACGAAATAGCAGTTGTCCCTTTTCACTCAACTTTATACAAAAACGTACGTCGTTTTTGGAGCGTTTTTCGACAAAATAAAATACATAATATAAAAAACACTCGGGTTTTCGTGACAAAAAAATGTAATTTTTTAGTGTTTTATGTTTGAGGAGAATGTAATGACAAAACATTTCATTTTTTTCTCCCAAAAATATATTCACGTTTTGAGACTCTCTACTCCCTAAACTCAAGAATACGGTAGCAGGTGATTGGATTATCGAGATTTATTCGGACTATGAGGATTATGGAGGTTTGCACAGTATAGAGAATAGGAATACGATTATTCCTCATAAAAATGTTCTCTATTATACACATTGATCAAAATTATGATAAATATACAAGTATAAAGAACATTCTCGATATTCAGTAACACATTATATTTATTTTTCACGTAGGAATATAGGTACATAACTTTACTGAAGCATTTTGTTACATTTATTTATAACTTGTTACAGAGTTCAATACATATTTTTGAAACATTGTTATTGTTTGATTGGATCGAATATTATGATCATTTTTTTGTGATGTACAAACATACACATTCAGATGGTTTAAAGCTCCTAATTTTCCACGAAATTTGTTTCAACGATCAGGTAGCATGCATGCGCAGGTCTATACCTACTACTGTGAATAGGAAAATTTCAATAATACATTTTTGGAAAATTGATTTACCTAAAAGACTTATTGAAAGTAGATAGAGACATTTGAGATTTTATATATTATTTTGTCGATTTATCTTTTCAAGACCAACACCAAGACGAGACTCTCGTCGAGGTAGAGTCTTGGTCTTGGTCTTGGTCTTGAACGTCGTCTTGGTCTTGGTCTTGAGAAGATTTTCAGGTCTTGGTCTTGGTCTTGAGAAGATTTTCAGGTCTTGGTCTTGGTCTTGGTCTCGGTCTTGTCACCAAGACCAAGACAAGACCAAGACTAGTCTTGTGGTCTCGCGAAGTCAAACGTCAAAACTATCAGCGACTGTTTGCTTACGTTAGAGCCGAGGCATATCGACATTGTGATTATTGTGAAAATTAGTGAAAATATTGTTCATAAGAGTTCGAGCTGAATTTTGTATGTTTAAGCATGGATCCAGACAAAAAAGATGAAACTTGCCAATGTTTTGATTTTTAAAAAAGACAGAATTTTACTGATTTGACGTTTATCTATATAGTTTTGCGCTTCAAAGTCACTTTTACGGGTGGTGCTTCAAGGGAATGGGGAAGGTAACGCGGAGCTCCAAACGCAATACAGCTGGAACACGAGTTTAGTGCTTTTGAGCGCACAAATGCTCGATTGCGTGCACAAAACGGGCAGCTGGAAAGCCGCTATGGTAACGCTCCATGCATGATCTGACGGAGAGTTATTTGATAGATAAGGTATCTATTTATCTGGCTATGAAATTACCGGCGCTTAGCGAAAGAACAGATAACAGAAATCAAAAAGTCCGATGGGTTGGGGAGAGTGAGGGAATGGTGCGCATCAAAGGTAAGATTGACTTGATTGCAGCTTCAGGAATGTTATAGCAAGAAGATATAAAGTAAAAGATGCCTAGCATATTGTACAAATAATGAGTACTGTCAGAATCAAGTGCATTTGGGCACAATTCCCTACCTCATGCATGGGGCATTAGTGAGCATGGGGGTAGGACATCATGCGCAATGAGAAATAATCGTGCTGTGGACATTGAAACAGAAAAAAAGCAAGGATATTGTATGATACTAAAATCCACTGACTTGGTCGTGGACTTGGAACAATTCGAAGGTCGTGAAGTTTTGAACTTATTTTGAACAAGATTTTTCTCAGCGTCGACTCTGGTAATATAAGATCTTCCCACTTCACTGATTTGTCTGTCCTCGTTTTGTATTGCATTCAATGCTTTAGTTATGATTATTTACTATAGGAACTTATATATCTGTTTCACGTACTTATGTACTTTCATGACATCTGCAACAATAGATACATTTTTCACTATTCACTTTAGTGCGAGGGAATGGTGCGTTACCCCATCATGACTCTAAAAACAAGAACCTCAACATCACGAAAACCAGTCAGCGAAATATGACGAGATTGCGTGTGGACGGCAAGTTCATCTCATTCTTAAAAAAAATATATTTTAGAATAATCAGATATGAATTATGAACTCAAATTCTTATTTCGTACACGTGAAAATTAATAACGAAAAAGGTTCTACACGAAAACTTCATTCAGTGAAAAACGAATATGCCCAGAGTCTCCGCTCTCAGCGCTCTGCTCACCGTTAGACACTAACCATATGGTGCGCACGATCACCGTTGCGCACGGTTCACCCACTTTTCCCTAATAGTTGGTCTGAATTGAATATCACGTGATATTGAAATATTTATTGTATATATAACTACTTAAGAGCTAATTAACTCGAAATCCACTCAGTAAAGTGCTGACAAAAACATCTAAGCGAAATTGCCTCAAACTAAAATATGTTACAAAAATTGCGACGCAAGTTTTCAAGGTTTGTAAAAATAGACCGTATTCATCCTAAACTACGATCATGAATTGAATAAATTTAACGACATACTCCAAAACAATGTTATTCGCAGTTCACACTGACATTAGATGTTCGAGGCAGAAATATTATATTAAAATGACTAAAAACGCGTTTTCGGCTAGTCCTGCCGCGCTGATCGATATTGGATATGGCCTTAGAAGTGGCTGCAAGTTCTTCAGTGGACTAGTAGGACACCAAACAGAAGATGGTAAATTTGACTAGTTTAGTTTGGATAGAAATCGAGTGAGCGCCATTCCCACCTATTCTCTTATACTACTTTTTAAGATGAAAGATCCGAGTTAAGCTGCTCGATATTTCATATTTTAACTATGTAGGTTTTAAAATTGACTCTGAAGTATGTCAAAAACTAGCGTCTTCGAATCCTCATACGAAATTTGACAAACGTGATAAATATCGACAAGAGTACATTTTCTGATAATGACTATCCACCAAGTGAACTTCTTGGTCTATTTTAACAAAATGTTTCCATTTATTGTTTGAAACATATTTTCATCTGATACCATAAAATACCACTTCATCGCTTGTACCCTTCTATAATTTACCACGCTATGTTAACATCTGCAGGAATGTAACACAATCAACGTATTATTACGCTTCTCTTTTGAAATAGCAACTCTCGTTAGCGAAGACTTCCAGGAAATTGTGTCTATTATTAGTAGGTATACCTCCTCAAAGTTTGCTTAAGGAAAATTTGTCAATTAAGATTTTATATTCTATAATTTTGTTAACACATTTTTGTCGTGATAGATTGTTTGTAGTCATTAGGTACATTGGCAGATTTCATTTGATATGATTGGGTTTCTATACTAGAGTTTCTACACTTTTTTCCGTCATGTGTTCTGAATCTAGCTTTCTTCTACTTAGGTACTGATATTCCAATTCCTTTCATTTAACTTAATAGTTCTTGTTTTCATATTTTTTTCAAAAGCGACAGCATAGACTTCGATCTCAAATATATCGCCATGATTTAATATCTACATAAGGTAGTGATCTACCTACCTAGTTTGTTTTTCAAAATTAAAACTTTCTTGTTTTAAAGATACAAAGCTTCAAATGTACAGCTCGTTGCACAAAGACTGATACGACTCTTGAAGCACTTTTTCATCAAATTTGAGCAGTGTATACCATGTCGTCGTCAAGCAAACTTATTTTTTTTATGTCATTAAAGTTGTGTCAAATTAAAAAATTGACAATTGCAACCGAATAAACATGAAAAAACCAATCATCTTAAAAATAAAACTAGCCAAATCTAAGTTTCTCCCTATTCATATATGATAAAATAACACTATCTCTTTCTCTCCGCCGCGCCACAAGCGAGCATTACAATCTACTGTTCTGGAGTTTTTGGAGATAAATTGAGCTCATCAATGCCTGGTTTATACAACAAATTCATAAGCATAAGCATAACTTTAGTCGTAAGCACAGTCGTAAATATATGCATAATTTTGAGGTGGTCTATACAACTTCATAAGCATAAGCGTTAAAAATTTGCTCGTCAATCAAAATTCATACTTAACATCAAATTAAAACTGCCTTCAGGAAATATTGAAATATTCACAGAAATGCACAAAACAGTGAACAGTCCAGAAACCAAAACAGAACATAAACAACTATCGAGAAGCCAGCCGCCAAAGAAAATCATGATAATACTTATATGAAGACAGGACTATATTTGACTACCACCGTAGATCGTCAGAAATGACGCCTGCGCTGTTCCGATTTTTGCATAATTTTATACATAAAGATGAAAATTATCAACTTTCTTATCCTTACTTTGTATAAACTTTGTATAAACGCGTTCATAAGAAACCATACGTTCAAATTTTGTTCTTATGAATAAAGTTATGCTTATGCTTATGAATATGTTGTATAAACCAGGCATAACTGGAGAAAAATTCGTTTTGTATAATCTGGCATTATCGTTGGTAAAGTTGAAATGATTTACAGAGATTTGGGCGGATGTTTTCTTCTTTGTATTTTATCAAAAAAAAAACGCTTTCTGTTTTTATAGAAACCCCTCGAGAATTTTAGATTCAGAGGGCAAGTATCCGAACCTACATTATATATCAAAATAAAGATCGCACACCAATTACGAAGGCATAATAATATATTTGACCCTCAAACAATCGCAAACATTTCCTTCTTCAATTTAAATAAAAAAAAAGAAATCAAAGTATTGGGAGGCTTTTTTTTTCGCTAGCTTCCTGGCCCGTGAACTAATAAATAAATAAATAAATACATAACCTATAACGCAACACTAGGTACTATTATTGATTCTTGCTTTATATTTTTAAAGAAAAGGGAACCTCACTGACTACGGCTAAGGCATAATACATAGTTAACAAGTATTTAAAATTGTATACCACAGAATGATTGACCAGGTTAGGTTAGGTTAGGTTGCGAAAGGTATGCAATGTCCCGCAGTTTCCTGCTCCGCATTGCTTCCACCCGCTTCCACCCGGAGGCCAAATGGCCCATTGTGTTCCCTTGTTTGAAGAGGTTTCCCCTCGGTCTTAACCTGCAGCTTTTCTGTTCATCGTTCTAGACCATCCCATGTGTGATGGTTGAAATGAAATATTCGGTATCGTGTCGCGTGTCAGTTCGCGCTCTCGATCGACGCATCGCGGTTATTGGGACTCAGTTCCAAACCATACGTCAAGTGCCCAACATGCATATGCCAAAGATTGCGAAAACAACCGCAATTCTGATTCAAGTGTAATGAACCCATACAAGGTGCCGTCCTCCATAAATTCCAAAGAAGCTGCTTCCAGCAAATTAGGAAAAGCCACATCAGCCCTCAAAAACAACAGGCGTATGACTACGTCAAACATTTACTCCACCCAAGCTCAAGTAGTCATGGATAAAGATGGTAATCCAGCCCTGCATTCTCAAAGCAAAAGCAGCTCTGCATCTAGCCTGGATAAAAGATCCAGACCAGACTCCATCAATAGAAATCAAGCTGATCTGGATCTAAACGCCATCCACTCAGTCCCATCATCACAGAATCAGGTAAATCCGGATACTCCACAAAAAACCAGCTTTCAATCTAAATACCAGCTATCGATTCAGAAAAAATTTATTCCCTTTCAATATACCCTTACGCCTTCTCAAAAATCCAGAGAAGAAGCTTTGATGGCAATAATTCGAGATCAGGCTGAGCAAATCAAAAATCTAAACTCCCAGTTGTAAATGTGTTTGAATAAGATAGATGATCTAACAAAAGCCATCCATCAGCAAACAGCCTCTTCCACAACAAAAGCTACGTCGCCAGCCACATCAAAGGAGGTAATTCTCATGACACCACCAGAGGAAAATACCACGGAAAATACAATGGTCAACCATAAAAGGAAAAGATCCCACTCAAATCAACCATCCAAACAACCTCCTCGAAGGCCCCCCCAACCTAGGAGAGTGGGTTTCCTCAGCCCCTCCAGCAAGCCAAGCTGATGAAACTTCCCAACCAAAACGAATCAGAATACCACCCATAGTGATAAGGGACAAGAGTCAGTATGATGACATAACCAGTCATCTAAAAACCAACCAATATCGACTTTGGTAGGGCTACAAATACCCAAGATGGAATCAAGATTCATCCCCCAACAATAAATTACTACCAGGGCGATTCAGAACTTCCTGGATGATCAGTAGACTGAAGCCCATTCTTTTCCTATGGCGGATGAGAAGAAACTCCATGTAGTCCTGCGTGGAGTAATCGAATACTGGACGGTCGAGGGGATCCAGAAAGAACTTGAGGATTTAGGATTCCACCCAACCAAAGTGGCGAGGTGGTATACCGCCAAAGGACTTCCAGTTCCGCTGGTTCTAGTCGTCCTACCAAATCACAGAAAAGAACATATTCCAACTGACGGCGATTCGGAACTTCAAAATACGAGTGGAATCTCAAAAATCTTGCTCCCGCAATAAGCAATGCCACAGATGCCAGCTGCATGGCCATTCCCAGGCAAAGTGCTCAGCCAAACCAAAGTGTCTTAAATGTGCGGATGACCATCTCACCAACTTTGTACCAAACCTAGGGATCAACCGGCCAAATGTGCGAATTGCGGAGGCCCCCAGCGTCTTATTCGGGATGTCCGAAACACCTCAAGCAATATAGAAAACCCAAAGAAAATGCTGTCCCTCGGCCAAATACCACCACCACAAGGCAACCATTCGAATGGGGACAACAAATCAAGCAGTCCAATAGTCCTGCTACAGCGACGGAAAAAGTCATTCCGGACAAATCCACTCCAGCAGCCCCCATCGATGGCCAATCAATGATCCAATTCTTCCAACAGCTGCAAAACGCAATGCAAAACCTCAAGCTATTCTTGTCACTCCTGAATAACTTCAATGACTTTACAAACCAACAACAAATTCATCAGACTAGCCACATGCAATGCTGAGACTCTACAAGGGAAAAAGGTGGAAATAACAGATTTCCTAGAAAACCATCAGGTGGATATTCTATTGGTTCAAGAAACTCGCCTCAAACCTCGCAACACCTTCACCCTTAGGAATTACCACATCATCCTGACTGATAGGCTTCTACGGAAGGGGGGTGGTACTCTGATAGCTGTTGAAAATACCATCAAGCACCATGAAATTTCCCTACCGATCCAAGGGGTTGAAGGTACTCTAATAGAGTTACGAGCTGAACAGCACTAAGAGTTGGTTCAATCTACAGAAGCCCCAATGCGGATCTCACCTTTCAACACCTGAGTGGCTTCTTTGAATGCTCCAACACTCCAACAATCCTGGAAGGTGATTTCAATTCCAAACACATCGAGTTGGGTTGTAATATCACCAACAAGAAAGAACGACTGATTGACGAGGCGGCAAACAAGCTGTTATTCAACATCGTGGCCCCAGATAGCCCCACACACTTGTGTCAAGCAGGACCTGACATACTGGACATCTTCCTGGCGAAAAATCTCCAACATAGTCAGGCCACGGTGGTGAATGACCCGTCATCGGACCACCTCCCGGTGATTCTGGACATACGCTGGATTTCATCTACTCATCAGCGTCAAGCTTTCAAAAGAATCATCAATTGGGAGAAATTCAACAGTCTAGCTGACCTGGCCCCTCATATCTCCTCCATTCCAACTCCGGAGGAACTAGACAAAGCAGTCATAACCCTCACTAACACCATCATTGAGGCAACAAGAAATGCGACCATTCTCACCAATAAAAAGCCTCCAATTTAGAATAATATCCCATGGGACCTGATAGCGGCCAAAAGACTAAGAAATCGCCTTCGTCGGATTGCAGTGAGAACAGGAGATCCTTTTATGCGTAGAAAACTTTACCAGGCAAATAAGGAAGTGAAATCTGAAAACACCTAATGGAACGCTGTTGCTATACCCGGAAGAAAAAGTGGAGGCCTTAGCCGGTCACTTTGAAATACAATTTACGAACAACACCACCACTGACCAGTCCTTTGAAGATGAAATTACTGCTTCCAACATAAAACTCTTTGAAACTCACACCAATCAAGAAATCCTCCCGAAAATAAGCCTGCATGGAACAGGTTGCTGAAATTACCACCTGCCTCAAAATTAAGAAGGCCACTGGTGCTGATGGAGTGTCAAATATGGCAATTAGGAAGCTTCCTCGCTCCAGACTGACTGACTTAACCACAATTATCCAGGCAACCCTGGATTTGGGCCACTTTCCCAACCCATGGAAGGAAGCAAAGGTCATTATGATTAGAAAACCGGGTACCCATGGTACGAAGGCCGAGGATTTCCGACCAATCAGTCTCCTGCCCTCACCGTCGAAGGTGGCTGAAAGAGTGATCAGAGAAGAACTTCAGAACGCTGCTGACTCGTTGAACATCATTCCAGAAGCCAAATTTGGGTTCAGGTCCGGTCATTCGGCCACCCACCATACCACCAGATTGACGCACATCATCCAATCTGCGCAATCCCACACAAAAAGACTGGAGCCATTTTCCTGGACATATCATAAGCCTTCGACAGGGTGTGGCATGAGGGGCTGATGCACAAAATGTCACTGGCCGGTCTCCCCATTCATATTGTGAAACTCATCCGCAGCTTCATTGCAAAAAGATCCTTCCACATACTCGCTGACGAGGTCAACTCCACTACTGGACCAATATTGGCTGGAGTACCCCAGGGCTCCCCCTAGCTCCTCTACTATTCACCATCTATACGGCAGATATTCCACTGGACAAAGCTACAAACCTTCAGCTGTTTGCGGACGACACTGCCATTACAGCTTTCTCCAAATTTTCAAGAAGCATCATGGTCCAACTTCAACGCCACATCACCAAATTGGAGAACTGGACTAAACGTTGGAAAATCCAAATAAACCCGCAGAAAACTTCAACGATGATCTTCTACTGGTTTACAAATTCCCATCCCACCTGGAAGGGAGCCAGATTGACATGTTCGAAAAAAGGCAAATACTTGGGTGTTTGGTTCGATAAAAAACGCACATTTAAGGATCACATCACCGATACATTGTATTCAACCTTCAACAACCTATGTATACTTTTGAAGATTAAACCAATCAAAGAAGTTTATTGATTTTCATTTGGGTTTTTCAACCCTGGTTATGGTCCTTCGAGGGAATTGGGATATAGTGCTGTCAAACTCATTCACCATGGTTTTTTCGAAGTTCAAAATTAGCACGATGTCTACATTTGCCGCTTCCTCCAAGTCTTCAAGGTAGTATTGTTCCATATTCCTGAGGCGTCCTTCTGTCAGAGTTGGGCAGTGGCACAGATGTTCTATCGTTTCATCCTCCTCGATGCAGTCCTTGCAGAGATCATCAGTCCCTAGACCCCATTTTCAGAGCATGGTTCCGGTTCCGATTCCACAGTGTCCTCTGATTACTCCCACAAGGGTGCTCACAGAGATTTTGCTCTGCTTTAGTGATTTCCTTGTTTTTTTCCATACCCAAGTTTGGCCACAGAGGTCTCGATGTGTTGCAGTCGTTTCGATTACTCCTCTTGTCGCTGTGCAGCTTTACGATGTTTTATCCACTGTATCTTTCAATAGTTTGATCGTTGGTAGCGATGCGCTTTCCATTTCGACTTCGTCCTTTCTAAGTCCCAATCTCGCCAGTCCATCTACCATCGTGTTCCCTTCAATATTGATATGTCAAGGAACCTAGCATAGAACGAGTTTCTTATAACTGATTCAGGACAATGCCTCACGGCTACTCAGCACTACCTTTGACCTTACTGTATCTGATTCTAGTAGTCGCAACGCTGCTTTGCTGTCTGCATAGATTGTGATGTCTTTTGTTGTGTTGTTCAGTCGGCATTGAAGAAGCAGGTCGGCTGCTTCTTTAATGGCAATGAATCTGCATGCTGAATGCCACATCCTTTCTCAAGCTTGATAGACTCTTGGATGTTTAGTTCCTTTGAGTATATCCCTTTTCCTGTGCCTGTATTTGTCTTTGCTGCGTCTGTAAAGATGGATCTCTTCTTCCCTTATAATTGAGTCATGATCCCAGTCTTCTCTGGAAGGTATTTCAACCACTACCTTATTATCAAAAGAGCTCTTGGTCACCATGCAGTCTGTTGCCGTTTGTAGCAGCTTCGCCTCTTGGTTATCCATTGCCTTTGAGATTTCCCTTAGCACCGTTGAGTGTCCACTTGTTACCCGTTTCCACAACTTGGCCTCCCTCAGTCTGAGATCTCCCTTTTAAGGAACAAGTCAGAAGTCAAGGGGGAGGAGGTTTAGAATGACCTCTAAAGCTGCCTGTGGTGCGCTGTTGTTTGTTCCCGTTGTACTAAGTGTTGCCAGACGTCGTACTTTCGTGAGCATCTTGATGTTCGAGTTCGTGTCAGTGGCTTTCCACCATACCACGGCTACGAAGATAATTATGGGTCTCACGATCGCGGCGCTGTATACATCTAGTGGATAATGTACGGCTTCAGTTCCCATTTTTCACCAATCATTCTCCTGCATATATATAATGCATTGAGGCCTCTCTTCATTCTTTCATCTGTGTTTCTTTTCCAGGTTAGCTTTGAGTCTAGGATAATCCCTAGGTACTTTGCCCCATTGGAAAGCCTAAGAGTTTGTCTTCCGAATGTGGGCATTTTTCTGTTGGGCATGCACATTGTATTTCCTTGTGAAAAGTACTAGATTTCTCACGAGGGTTTACTTCAATAGCGTTCTGTCCTGCCCATTTGGAAAGTTCTTTCAATGCAGATCCCCATGATTGCACTGATAGTTGACAAGCTTTTGCCCACTACCAGGATTGCCACGTCGTCTGCAAAGTATGCTACCATCTTTATTCCTTGTTCTCTTGAGGTTTTTAAGATCGAGTTTACTATACGATCAACCACAAGGTAGGGGATATAACTCCTCCCTGTGGTGTCCCTCTTGTTGATCTTTTCCTTATAGAACAATTTCCATTTTCTGAATTTATAATCCTGCTTTTCAGCATTTTTATTGTCCAGTTGACGATGATTGGTTCTAATTTCATTCTTTTCCATTTCTCTTTCAATGGCCTCGATCGTGACAATATTGAATGCTCCCTCTATGATTGACCATGACAAGAAAAAAAAATTCAAGCCAACCATCCCAGGAGGCATACTATCATTATATCTACTATGTATGGTGTTCCCAACAGATGTCAACAGCAACATTTTATGTATTTATAGTCTCGAGTTGGTTTACATTTTACCATTCTTAGTGTATACACAGTTGTGTGTGGTCTGAAATTTCACAAATGGACCTTGATCTCTAAATAAATACGCTGTCTTGATTGTCGGCACTCGGCACAGTGATTTTTATACTTAGGTGCTGGTTGCTGGGACAATTTTATGTTGTATAGTAAGCCAGTGACGTTATATGGAATTGACTATATTTATTTAGATTTTTATTATTATGTATAATCAAGGTTGGATGTTATCTGTAATTCAACCGTTATGGAGCGCTTGAATATGTAATATGTCACATATAGAGCTATAGATGAGGTACCTATGTCAATAAATAATATCTACTAGTATAAGAATAATTTAGGAGAGGTTTATTTCAGTGATCCATCCAACAGGTACGTACATACTTACGAAGATTGTATGACAACAGAAATCTTACGAAGCTTCATTGCGGTACAGCATTGATAATAATTATTTAAATAAATGATTTAAAAACTAGGAATTAATAACTCACATGGTCGAAACTACGGAAAATGTTCTCCAGGAACCATTGATAATCCATATAAATTATAAACTCATGTATACACGACGTGCTCAATTGTCACAATCGTATTGAACTAGTAGTATTATGAACAAGTGGTTTATCGTTTATCGTGACCGAGGCCGAGAAATAAAAATCCAAGGGATTCAGGTCCGATAAATGGGGCTGGGGTCTTCCAGGGTATTGCTTGATGATCTAAATACAAAATAGTACTCACACGTACTGCCAATGTGATTCATGAATCACATTGAAGCCTTTTTCTTGATACTGCTTCCAAAAACTCTGCCAATAAAGCTCCTTTAAAGCTGTAATCACGAGTAAGCCGACTTTGAAAAAAATATTGTTCAACTGACTCTGATGAAGATAAATCAATCAGTATCTTAAAGATTACTCATCCAGTTCTGTTACTAACACCCAACTCGTTCCCAACTATTTGAAAACACGAAAAAAAAAAGGTAATGTAAATCATTTCGTCGGTTCATTTGGTGAAATTTATCACAATTAGGTTTGATTTATGATAGAAAATGGGTTCATGAGTGAAACTGGACGCCTAGTCACGTTTAACAGTCATTAGGAATTCTGTTAATGCCGTTATCATGCGAGAAAATTGGGGTTCGAAATTTGATAGGTGCTTCAAGTTATTCGTTCACGAAATGTCTTGTTTCAGCTGAAGAGTACTGTGAACTGTGAGTGATAAAAAATATGAACGACAGCCGATAATGATGCACACACGCAAAGCTCTGGTAAGTTCCAAGAGTATGTACTTGCAAAAAATAGAAAACATTTTGCAAATTGCATTTACCTAATAATACAGACTTCTGTGGTCTTGGATAAAATTGTACAAATGTTGAAGAGGTTTCGAAAAAGGCAGAACTAAGTACAATTAGGCGACGAATAAGTATGCTCAGAAAATAAATCAAGGTTATGAAAAGTGGTAACAAACAAAATGCCTATACATGATTTATTATAGAAAAATAAGAAAACAAAAAAGAGATGTATAGCATCAAAGAAGCATTTTATTGGATATAGAGGATATATTGTCTGTTCATGAATAATACTGCGGACTAATAAATTATTCCGACCGAAGTGCTGGCCGGGTAAGTCGATGGTTCGAGTCATAAAAAGTATGTTGCAGAGTTGACGTGTTCACTAAAAAAAAAACTTCATCTCAGAGGATTTTTAGTATTATTTTATCAAGTACTTGATTCATAGATATCGGTATTTTTTGTTATTCAAAAACACATCAGTACTGCGCCCCGATGCGCATTCATTTGTGGTGTAAATTCAATAATAATAATTGTGTTTCTTTCTCAGCTGACGGTACACTTGCCGCCATTATCCAAGAAAAGTCTTGACGTAAGAACACTGTCACTTGACTTAACTTCAGTCAAGTAATGACAACTCTACAGCCACTTGATTGAAACTGACATCCATGAAAAGGTCAGATGATTCTCTCTCATAGGTGCGTGGGTGGTAGGCATAAACAATCAACCCTAACCCATTGCAATTGATATCTTTGGTTCAAATTGATTTATGGCTCTTTTGGATTTGTAGCATTTTCGAACATATGGTTCAAAGCTCTGATCATAAAATAGCCAAAACAGGATTTTAGTCAAGAAAATTGTGCGCTAGCAAAATTCCATACTGTCCACACGTCAAACATGTTCAGATTTAAGCTCTGATGTAATCTGCATTGATTAGAACAAACTATCTGCCACCTGCTACGAATATAGGTAGGTATATTATTGATGAAGATTTACGCGAAAATACTGTCAGTTTCCTACAGTGTCCATATTTCATGAAGGTGTATGTTTTCGCAGGTGAATAATTGATGAAAATGGGAGCTAGATCCAGGATTAACATACACAATCGTAGACATGCATATCAACGTATGGGTGTCACATCAGAACAAGTGAAAAAATGATTCCTTACAATGTACCTATTTATAAAAAAAAAACTAGAAACAAGTGATATTTTTGAAATAATATTTTCTTCCTCTTTGCACTTTACCTATAATAGACCAGGAATTCAAGGTTTTAACTTCATTACAAAAGTGCACCGGTTCAATGAAACTTTTGAAGAACAACCTATGAAAGTTCTAGGCGATTCTCATGCCGGCGTCTTGGATTTTTCAGGTTTGGTAACCTGGAATTTTGGCGTATACCTAGATTAGTTCCTGATTAAACGGATAGTACTGATGGAATGCTCGAGTTGGTCGCAGATGAAAGATGAGAACACGCTACCAAATTTACAGTTTTGAAGCCATTGTTTTCACCAGGGTTTTCTCTTTGTTCGTTGGTCTTAACTTAACATAATTTAGAAAGCGACCCACAAAATCTACCAACGAAAGGTGAGACTCCTCACTTTGTTCCATAAGTTCACACATGACTGCGGATGCCTCTTCTTTCTTATCATCTGAAGGCCTCCCGCTTCCAGAACACTCGCTTTTTATCAAACATCTTTTCCGTCACAAACACCAGATGAAATTAATTAGCTTCCAGAGCAACGTTCACGACGCTGTCTAACAGCATGTTCTTGTTCTTGGTAGTATGCCAACGCGTGAAGCGAATTCCGTAGTGTAGTTCAGACATTTTCCTTTGTAATGCTTTCAACATAAAACAAGATCGTTTCTTGATATGGATTTTGTGGTCTCTTTGAACCTCTTACATGCAATCACGATGCACTTCTAATGCGTCCAAAGAACTATGTGCGGCAACCAGAGCAACGACAAGACCCTATTTTCAGATCTGAGATGTTTTCGCGGCTTGCACGGCTTGTCGTAAATAAAACACTTTTTCATCTTTTAAAATGTCACTCAACAAGCAGCGCATCATGCACGCACACCTCGTCCGCCTAATTTGTGAAAACATAATAGTGCTTTAGGATTCAAGTACTTACCATACTTCTGCAAAACCTCGTAAGTCTGATATTCCATTTAAATAGAGCCATGTATCAACATTAATTAAAACCTTGAATGTCTGTTAGCCCTGTAAAGATGTCGGTTTTTCGAAAAAGTAATTCCAAACAGAATGAGATTTCCAGGAGTGCTTGTGGACTGCCTCCTGAGCATTCAACAAAAATATCTGACTCGAAGTCCTGGTACGTTTTGCGCTGAAGAGGTGGTTTCCAAAATTTTTTAGAGCAGAATGACCTGAATGAAAGATATAGAGGACCAAGAACTGAACAATTTTGTTTGGTATTATTTTACTAAGTACTTGATCCATAGATATCGGTATTTTTTGTTATTCAAAAACACATCAGTACTGCGCCCCAATGCGCATTCATTTGTGGTGTAAATTCAATAATAATAATTGTGTTTCTTTCTCAGCTGCAGGGATACTTGTCTCCCTGGTTCTCCTCGAAGATGACGGTACACTTGCCGCCATTATCCAAGAAAAGTCTCGACGTAAGAACACTGTCACTTGACTTAACTTCAGTCAAGTAATGACAACTTTACAGCCACTTGATTGAAACTGACATCCATGAAAAGGTCAGATGATTCTCTTTCATAGGTGCGTGGGTGGTAGGCATAAACACTCAACCCTAACCTATTGCAATTGATATCTTCGGGTTCGAATTGATTTATGGCTCTTTTGGATTCGTAGCATTTTCGAACATATGGTTCAAAGCTCTGATCATAAAATAGCCAAAACAGGATTTTAGTCAAAAAAATTGTGCGCTAGCAGAATTCCATACTGTCCACACGTCAAACATGTTCAGATATAAGCTCTGATGTAATCTGCATTAATTAGAACAAACTATCTGCCACCTGCTACGAATATAGGTAAGTATATTATTGATGAAGATTTACGCGAAAATACTGTCAGTTTCCTACAGTGTCCATATTTCATAGAGGCGTATGTTTTCGCAGGTGAATAATTGATGAAAATGGGAGCTAGATCCAGGATTAACATACACAATCGTAGACAAGCATATCAACGTATGGGTGTCACATCAGAACAAGTGAAGAAATGATTCCTTACAATGTACCTATTTATAAAAAAAAAACTAGAAACAAGTGATATTTTTGAAATAATATTTTCTTCCTCTTTGCCCTTTACCTATAGACCAGGAATTCAAGGTTTTAACCTCAAAAAAAAGTGCAGCGGTTCAATGAAACTCTTGAAGAACAACCTATGAAAGTTCTAGGCGATTCTCATGCCGACGTCTTGGATTTTTCAGGCCTGGAAATCTGGAATTTTGGCGTATACCTAGATTAGTTCCTGATTAAACGGATAGTACTGATGGAATGCTCGGGTTGGTCGCAGATGAAACTGCTACCAAATTTACAGTTTTGAAGTCATTGTTTTAACCAAACACATCAGGGTTTTCTCTTTGTTCGTTGGTCTTAACTTAACATAATTTAGAAAGCGACCCACAAACGTGGTAATGAGATCCATATTATATTATCAATGGATGGTGTTCACTGATTAAAAGTCGATTATCAACTGACTGATGTTGAAAAGAGTGTTGAAGCTTTGGTTCGAACGTGTGTGGAATCAGTGACTAGCCGAGCATGCTCGAGCGTGCATGGGGGGTTTAAGTCGCAGTTTCAAAATATTTCTGCGCCTTGAGTTTGGAATGTACAATTTTCGAGACGAATAAAGGTTGCAAATGCGGTTCTCATAATGTGCCACAAGCTTATCCTAAATGTGATTCCGTGTATAACGCTCACAATCCAGATATTTGTGATTCTCTGCCGTGATATTCTGAATATCTACCAACGAAAGTTGAGAGTCCTCACTTTGTTCCATAAGTTCACACATGAGTGCGGATGCCTCTTCTTTCTCATCATCTGAATGCCTCCCGCTTCCAGAACACACGCTTTTTATCAAACATCTTTTCAGACACAAACACCAGATGAAAGTAATTAGCTTCCACGACGCTGTCTAACAGCATGTTCTTGGTAGTATACCAACGCGTGAAGCGGATTCCGTAGTGTAGTTCAGACATTTTCCTTTGTAATGCTTTTAACACAAAAGAAGATCGTTTCATGATATGGATTTTGTGGTCTAAGTCTTTGAACCTCTTACATGCAATCACGATGCACTTCTAATGCGTCCAAAGAACTATGCAGCAACCAGAGCAACGACAAGACCCTATTTCCAGATCTGAGATGTTTTCGCGGCTTGCACGGCTTGTCGTAAATAAAACACTTTTTCATCTTTTAAAATGTCACCCAACAAGAAGCGCATCATGAACACTTCGTCCGCCTAATTTGTGAAAACATTATAGTGCTTTAGGATTCAAGTACTTACCATACTTCTGCAAAACCTCGTAAGTATGATATTCCATTTAAATAGAGCCATGTATCAACAATAATTAAAACCTCGAATGTCTGTTAGCCCAGAAAAGAAGTCGGTTTTTCGAAAAAATAATTCCAAACAGAATGAGATTTTCAGGAGTGCTTGTGGACTGCCTCCTGAGCATTTAACAAAAATACCTGACTCGCAGTCCTGGTACGTTTTGCGCTGAAGAGGTGGTTTCCAAAATTTTTTAGAGCAGAATGACCTGAATGAAAGATATAGAGGACCAAGAACTGAACAATTTTGTTTAGTATTATTTTACTAAGTACTTGATCCATAGATATCGGTATTTTTTGTTATTCAAAAACACATCAGTACTGCGCCCCAATGCGCATTCATTTGTGGTGTAAATGCAATAATAATAATTGTGTTTCTTTCTCAGCTACAGGGATACTTGTCTCCCTGGTTCTCCTCGAAGATGACGGTACACTTGCCGCCATTATCCAAGAAAAGTCTCGACGTAAGAACACTGTCACTTGACTTAACTTCAGTCAAGTAATGACAACTTTACAGCCACTTGATTGAAACTGACATCCATGAAAAGGTCAGATGATTCTCTCTCATAGGTGCGTGGGTGGTAGGCATAAACACTCAACCCTAACCTATTGCAATTGATATCTTCGGGTTCGAATTGATTTATGGCTCTTTTAGATTCGTAGCATTTTCGAACATATGGTTCAAAGCCCTGATCATAAAATAGCCAAAACAGGATTTTAGTCAAAAAAATTGTGCGCTAGCAAAATTCCATACTGTCCACACGTCAAACATGTTCAGATATAAGCTCTGATGTAATCTGCATTAATTAGAACAAACTATCTGCCACCTGCTACGAATATAGGTAGTTATATTATTGATGAAGATTTACGCGAAAATACTGTCAGTTTCCTACAGTGTCCATATTTCATAGAGGCGTATGTTTTCGCAGGTGAATAATTGATGAAAATGGGAGCTAGATCCAGGATTAACATACACAATCGTAGACAAGCATATCAACGTATGGGTGTCACATCAGAACAAGTGAAGAAATGATTCCTTACAATGTACCTATTTATAAAAAAAAAAACTAGAAACAAGTGATATTTTTGAAATAATATTTTCTTCCTCTTTGCCCTTTACCTATAGACCAGGAATTCAAGGTTTTAACCTCAAAAAAAAGTGCAGCGGTTCAATGAAACTTTTGAAGAACAACCTATGAAAGTTCTAGGCGATTCTCATGCCGGCGTCTTGGATTTTTCAGGCCTGGAAACCTGGAATTTTGGCGTATACCTAGATTAGTTCCTGATTAAACGGATAGTACTGATGGAATGCTCGTGTTGGTCGCAGATGAAACTGCTACCAAATTTACAGTTTTGAAGTCATTGTTTTAACCAAACACATCAGGGTTTTCTCTTTGTTCGTTGGTCTTAACTTAACATAATTTAGAAAGCGACCCACAAACGTGGTAATGAGATCCATATTATATTATCAATGGATGGTGTTCACTGATTAAAAGTCGATTATCAACTGACTGATGTTGAAAAGAGTGTTGAAGCTTTGGTTCGAACGTGTGTGGAATCAGTGACTAGCCGAGCATGCTCGAGCGTGCATGGGGGGTTTAAGACGCAGTTTCAAAATATTTCTGCGCCTTGAGTTTGGAATGTATAATTTTCGAGACGAATAAAGGTTGCAAATGCGGTTCTCATAATGTGCCACAAGCTTATCCTAAATGTGATTCCGTGTATAACGCTCACAATCCAGATATTTGTGATTCTCTGCCATGATATTCTGAATATCTACCAACGAAAGTTGAGAGTCCTCACTTTGTTCCATAAGTTCACACATGAGTGCGGATGCCTCTTCTTTCTCATCATCTGAATGCCTCCCGCTTCCAGAACACACGCTTTTTATCAAACATCTTTTCAGACACAAACACCAGATGAAAGTAATTAGCTTCCACGACGCTGTCCAACAGCATGTTCTTGGTAGTATACCAACGCGTGAAGCGGATTTTGTAGTGTAGTTCAGACATTTTCCTTTGCAATGCTTTTAACACAAAACAAGATCGTTTCATGATATGGATTTTGTGGTCTAAGTCTTTGAACCTCTTACATGCAATCACGGTGCACTTCTAATGCGTCCAAAGAACTATGTGCAGCAACCAGAGCAACGACAAGACCCTATTTCCAGATCTGAGATGTTTTCGCGGCTTGCACGGCTTGTCGTTAATAGAACACTTTTTCATCTTTTAAAATGTCACACAACAAGCAGCGCATCATGCACACTTCGTCCGCCTAATTTGTGAAAACATAATAGTGCTTTAGGATTCAAGTACTTACCATACTTCTGCAAAACCTCGTAAGTATGATATTCCATTTGAATAGAGCCATGTATCAACATTAATTAAAACCTCGAATTTCTGTTAGCCCAGTAAAGATGTCGGTTTTTCGAAAAAATAATTCCAAACAGAATGAGATTTTCAGGAGTGCTTGTGGACTGCCTCCTGAGCATTAAACAAAAATACCTGACTCGCAGTCCTGGTACGTTTTGCGCTGAAGAGGTGGTTTCCTAAACATTTTTTAGAGCAAAATGACCTGAATGAAAGATATAGAGGACCAAGAACTGAACAATTTTGCCTAGTAACATTTTATGGAAGCTCTAATACTAAACGAGAAAATAAGCTGACAAGGAGTGGTTTTAAAAATATTTACCTGGATGAAGGTTTCTGAGAATCAAAGGCTAAACAACCTTTTTTCATAACTTATTTCATGATCCCTGAAAAAATGTTTTTGAAACCACCCCTGTTGCCAGCGGAATTTTATCATTTGATGCGCTGTAACTCATAAAGTGTTACAGCGTCTAGGCGCATATTGAGCTGCGTGACACGTTAGCAAAGGGTATAGGGCAGCACTCATTCAAGTGGAAGAAGATCTATATGTAAATAAAAATACAGTTAGCTTATATTCATCGTTTATAGTTCACATATAGCATCAAATATGTATCATAAGATGAAACTAATTCAGGTAGTCCTATCAACCGCAAAATTGATGCGGATCAAAAATGAACACATCAGATTGCAGGTCCTAGATTAGCCATATTTTATTTCGTTATTTGGGGTAGAAAGTGGATATCACAGACAAGATGAAGTGTCATACCGTAGGACCATTACTGCACTCTCAAGTCATCGCAATAATTGAGTGCATGGAGAGGTAGGGAAATGGCGTCGATGAAGTGAAGCTGACGTCTGTTGAATGCTGCGATGGTCATATTATTATCGAAGAAGAAGAAAGACACAAGCACAAAAAACTACATTCTTTTTGCTTGCCTCATTCCGCAACAGTCCCGTTCCGTGCGGATTAAAAACTCCCAATCCGCTTGGAGGGGTGATTATGTGGAACAATAAGATACATACTCGCATATACAAATTTTATCAATAAAATGCTTTCAAACGAAAAAAAAATAGTTCGTTTTATGATTCAACTTCCTATAATCCGATGTGAATTATATTTTTTAACCAACAGATACCGAAAAAAAATGCACAGAAATTTTGACTTAGACATGCTCGAGGACATGCTATAATAATCAGAATATGCTCGTTGAGCATTTTTTTTTTATTTCGGATTCAACAGACTAAAAAACCAGTGACCAGTGAGAAAAAAACTTATCTCAATTTTTAAAAATGTTCTTATTGATTATTAGACCAATGGGGGAGGGGCTATAGCCGTAGATCCGCCACTGATAATGATCTTCATAGTGATTACATCCCTTCAATTACATCTAGCGAAGATAATATTGTCACTCTTATTCGAAAGGCAGCTAGAAAATAGCTTTGCAACTATACAAGTCACGGAAACTTTGGATATATTTTTTTAAATTTTATATCGCTAAAGAAATTTATTTTCAAATTGCATTTGTATCGCATAACTATCAAAATATCAGTGAATTGGAGAGCTTTGATAACTATGAAGATTCTCAAAAAATGAGAACATTCGTATTTCGTATATTTCGTATAATATTCAAGTCGACAGGCTATACAACCGCTATTTTGTCCGTCAATTGACATATTATGCAGTTGAAAAAGTTGCCACAATAACATACTACAATATTTAGCCTTTTACTGAATCATATTATGAAAAGTTCATTGTTCCCGCGATATGTTGGGGGTGATCCGCCACCCTTAAGGAACCGGCCAATCGATCCGTCAATTTTTCTTGAAGATTATAGGTTATCAAAGAAGAACTGGTGAAAAATTCAGCCTTAACTGAATCATATCATGAATAGTCAATTGTTCCCACATGTTCGGGCTGATCCGCCACCCTTAAGGAACCGGCCAATCGATCCGTCAATGTTTCTCGATGATTGTAGGTTACGAAAGGTTATCAAAGGAGAACTGTCAAAAAATTCAGCCTAAACTGAATCACATTATGAAAAGTTCATTGTTCCCGCGACATGTTGGGGGTGATCCGCCACCCTGTAGGTACCGGCCAATCGATCCGCCAATTTTTCTGGGTGATTGTGTACTACCAAAGAACAACTGGTCAAAAATTCAGCCTTAACTAAATCATAAAAAAGTTCATCGATCTCACATGTTGGGGTTGATCCGCCACCCTGTAGGAACAGGCCAATCGAACGCCAATTTTTCTGGGTAATTTTGGGCCACCAAATAACAACTGGTAGAAAATTCAGCCTTCACTAAATCATAAAAAGATGCAATTTTTTTTACATGTTTAGGGCGTTCCGCCACCCCTTTGGAACCGCGATCAGGGCGAATCCTTTCGGATGACACTACATTAGGCTGCGTACAACACTCTCTCAAAAAATAGGCCTTAACTAAATCATCACTGAAATATGTCACTGGCTCTCCCACTATAGGTACTGGTACTGGAGGATCTGGTTCACAATATCTTCAATATCAAGTATTATTTCCATAGACCTTATAATGTAGACTTATGTTGAAGACGTTGATTAAAATCAGCAGACGAAAGATTATTAACAGATAATATGAAAAAAACATCAACTCCCACTAAACGACTTCAAACCCTTCAATTTTCATGTCAAAATTTAATGTGAAAAATAAATTATGGTGATTGGCACATCTAGAAATATGTCATGGTGCTACAGGCGCTATAAACCATGATTTTGAGGTCGAAAAGAGCAGGAATTACTATTATTAAGCCGAAATAGTTACTATCGCTCAGTTTAAATCGCGACCTGATGGCGGTCAATCCAATGCCCTACAGGTTTATTACCATGAATTATGGAACATCAATAGAATTGGATAATGTTAGAACGTCATTGATGCCTTGATATAGTTTTGGAAAAGTTTAAATAAAATAAAAGACGATAGAGATGATACATGAACTATGCTTAGAATTTTATGAGGAATAAGGTGACCCATTGAAAAATAATAGACTCTTTATTTTTACCTATCACCAAATGACGATTTTTATACAACAGTGAAAAAACCTTTATCACTAAGCATAACTGGTTTAGAATGAACCGAGAACAAAGCTCTTTCAGTAAACTTTTTAAGATCGCGCATGAATCTACTGCATTCCTGAATATCGAAGACGCAATAAAATTATTACATTCCTGGGAAAATCATGGCTTCTTGGGTATGTGATATTAAAGTTATTGATATGCATTTTTTTATGAAGCAGACTGAGCACAACGGTACAAGTTCAAAAGCTATACTCAGTTACCCGTTACTCATAAGTTTTTGATATAAATCATGGAGGCCAAGACAGCCTATTAACAAGATATGTGTATATTTATAAATACCTTACATGATTTGGCCGCCTTTTTAAAAGTGAAAACAAAACAAGAGCAATATAATTTATTCTTGACTCAAATTCGGTAAGCTATCCTATCGATTTCGATATTTTGCTTCGGTATATGGTATAATATGGCACACCGAATACACATGGGGGATAAGTCTATGGTAATGAAGTATGGAGAAATCGTCCATCTTCTCAAAGAGGTCCTTATACTTTACGTAGACATATAACATTCTGTTTTGAGGCCTGAATACTTGGAATTTTATAATACGTATGGTGATGAAGGTCTATTTTTAACATGGAAACTGGTTGTAGGGTTACTAAGCTCACTGAAAATTTATTGTTTTTCCAATTTGCTTCAATATGTAATATGAGTTCCATGTTTTTTTTATAAAAAGATAAGATCAGTCTTTGAAATAAGACCAAAAATCCTCTTGCGGTTCATCAGTTATGTGACTTTGAAAATTCAACGAAATTAATGATTGTTGTTTCTCTTCTAGTGAAAGAGCTCCATGCAATTTAGATGTAGCCTTGGGCGTCTTATTTGGTTTATACAGCAAGCGAAAGCGAAGTATGTTTTTCCCAGATACAAATTAATGCCTTTTCCGCTTTTCTTCCGTAAAAAGTCTTAACATAATTATCCAAATCGAACACTTTTATTCAAATATTTTTATTTCGCATGCATGGTTTTTTAGAATCTAAAATAGCTTGTAACACAATAATTTTGAGAACATTAGTTATAATAATAATGATTGTATAATATTATCTCGTATAAACATGTACCTTTCCAGATTTGTTACCCTCTGACTGTCGTGCACGAACAAGTAAAACCAGAAATCACATATTGGCACATTTTCCAAAAAGCCCGATATAAAGAAAGAAACCCTAACAAGAATGTGTAGTTTTTTAATGCTTTCCGCCCTTCCGTTTAATCGATACCTATTCACGTACTGGCTTTCTCTGCCCCTATCAAGTATTCAAGCATGATCCACTAGGGGGATTGACTTGAACGTTCCCACATTTCTTCGTGACTATTTAAATAATTCTTTCTTCATTTATAACTTCAGCGGGATGCTTCATAACAATATTATTCTATCACCTAACTATTATTGAATTGAAAAAAAGATTTCTTCAAATCAAGGTTAGTAGGTAGGTAATACATATTTATACCCACCTATTTTCATAACTGTTCAAAATTCTTGTGCACAGACAAAAATTTCAATCAAGTATCTAGTCGTAGAACAAACTATACCATCATTGGCGTCCTTCACGTGCCCCAAAGTCTATAGAGCAAAAGATCTTTATAAAGTGCTAGAAAGTAGCTTTGCAACATGGAAATTTTTACCCAAATTCAAATCTTGATATTTTCGAAACGGAAAGAGATATCGATTTGCGGTCTTCGGGAGGTCCTTGACCAATTCTTCGAGAACACGTACATGGTTGGGACGGTATATTTCCTTCATTTATCCACCTATACAGCGTGGACAAATGAGGTCATGTTTTTTTATCAAAATTTGGTGATATGTCAGATTCACAATTCTTGATCTTGAAAATTTTGCTATCCATATTTTGAATCTTTGGACTATTTCTATTTCTTAAAAAAGGTCTTTTTCAGGGATTCTATTGAGAATTACCACACTGTTGCATAGAGTGGATTGTTTTTGGACCGGAGAAAAGATCTAGGCACACATTGAACATTATTGACTCCAGTAGCGTGCAGTGGAAATCTGATTCTTCACCATGATGTAATCTAAACCAAATTTTGTGATTGTACATGCAAATTATCAGCTTGATGAGCAAATCCAAAACACAATTTTCTCTAGAGATGCATTTCACTGGCGTGACGACAAAAGAGTTTTTTAAAAGTTTTTTTTTGGTTTGGCTAAAAGTGCTTAAACATTTTTATTGCCCGCCACTAACATTCAATTTCTGCCTAAATCTCTTCTCTGGTCCAAAATCCACTCTATGCAGCAGAGTGGAAAAAATGGAAAAATAAAATAAAAAATTGAAAATTGAAAAATGGCACACTTTTTTAAAAATTTAGCCAGCTTTTGAAAAATTCGAGAAAATAACTTCTTTTAGGATTGTCCAATGATTCAAGACATGGACAGAAACATTTTGAAGATCACAAAACCAAGGCAACTTTCCAGCAGTTTAGTTCAGGTTGAAATCTTTTTACAAATTTAATGTACTTCAAAATTATGCAATACTAAATTCTTGCCTCCTAGGTACAAAGGCATTTTCAATTTTTGTCACCTACATAAAATAAACAAAACCTTGTTAAAAAAAGTCACGGAGACGACCCTATTATAAAAAACCCAGGTGTAAAGGCCTATAAAAAAAACTTTGAAAAACCAAAAACCCTATACCTTTTCCAAATGTCTTCACAAAAGTAGAGAAACAGCCTTAAATTTGATAAAACATGAATCTTGCATCGGTTATCAAAAAAGTTTGATCCATTTGTCAGTTTACGGGTTTACGCGTCCTGCATAGCGATTTTTACAAAAAATTGTTTCCTCGAATGTAAAAATCGAGTGTTTTGTCTTTTGATCTACCAAAAGAAAAATGTTTTTCATTCGCAATGATTTTATAATGATGCTACAAAATGACATATAAGATAGAATATTAACATATAAATCATTTAATTAGTCATATATATCTTCATTTTTAAAAATACAGAAATCGTGAGGAAAAGTACAACTTTCAGAACGAAAAATCATGCGGAAAAGTAACTTTTTCCTACATTGATTATTATAAGCTCATTTTGTTGACTTCAGTGGCGTGGAGAAAACCTTTTCTATTTCTTTTCTGATGATTTTTGTGACCCACCCTGTATAAATTTGTATAAATTGTAGATTTGACACCTCTACTAGTGCAAAATGGTTCTGATAATAATATAAATAAACAATAGATATAATTATTGTTGAACAATTCGTAGTGCCTTTTCAGTATTTCATAATTCTATACTTATGTTGAATCATCAATGGCTCTTCATGATCACTTTGTGGGTTCTAGTCATGTTCCAGTTATCTTGACATGATCTTACATTTTAAACTAGCAGGTTATGTTTTACTTTATATGTAATGGTAATCTGACCCACTGCTGGGTAGTTTTTGATCTAGATATAGGTTTACCTAATATACCTACAGACTCATACAATGATTTTGTATTTTCCTTGTCTAAAATGATTTGAAATTTCTGGAATGAGAAAAGTATAGAGATGGTCTCAAAATAACAAACATTATTATTTAATCTATATGGACACCCAAATATACATATGTAGCTTCGTAGCTGATATGTGTATTACAATAATCATTGCAAATGTGTTTTCGTAAGTTACAAAAGTAAATAAAACAGAGAAGATAACCTTGATTGTTTATCAACTATTTTCTCAGAAATCATACTCTGTACGCTCGATTATTTTGGGATCGTACTTAGATGAATACAACGCGACGTGTGGCTGACGACTGGCGACACTCGGCGACAGCATTTCCGGTTGCTACTAGACAGTATAATCCGCACCGCGTTTTGTTAACATCGGTAGTTCTCGTGACTCTATGTCGCGGAAATATAGAGAAGTTTTTATAGCTATTTAACATTGTTACATCGATGCCCGCACTTGTATTATAGCAACTTCTATCGATAGTTATTATTATCAATTTGGTAAGTCTCTGATTCAATCAACCAACGGTGTCACCTTCATAAACATAAATATCAAATCATGTACAAATTTTATTAAAAGTATTTAAGAATGTATGAAACATTCTATTCATATGACAATTTGTTATCAAAACAATGCTCCAATACTAGAATTGGACGTAGAAAGGACTTAGTTAGGTAGGTACTGTTATCAAGTCAAAATTATTATTCCATGCAAAGTTTCTAGTGTGATGGTAATGACGCATTGATTAATGATTTCAAGGTTTTGCAGAAATACCTTTATGTAGAAGCAAAAGTAGTAATAAAAGAAACTACTTCCAGATCATGATAAAATAATGCATAATTGGAAGAAAGGCATAGATATTGAAAACATATACAGGGTGTCTGTGAAAGGTCTTTACAAAACCTTTCCACATATTCCTGACTTCGAGAATCCCTTATTCCGAAATTGCTAAAACTAAGCACTAAAAATTAAAACATATCGAGAACGGCTCAGTTTGGCGGGTTATAACAAGAACAAGAACAGATGTTTTCATCAAATGATCATTTCCTTGACAAAAAAAGTCAAAAACTAGGTACACTAAGAAAAAAGTTTTGGCCATTTTAAACCATTAGTAGTGTGCAGCGCCCTCCGACGACACAATGAGAAAGGTGTACTTGTTCTTGTTTCGCAAACTAACCCAAACCAACCTTTATCCAGGAAACGGAGCAGTTGGTTAACATGCATCAATTTAATAATAATTTGTTTTACTATTATGTATATACTTCCTGAAGTCATGATATACCTAACTTGCACAAAAATGTGAGCTGACTTTACTAAAAATAGTGATTACACGATCAATGACTAGAATTTTTAACATAATGATGAGTCTTGTATATGATAGCAGGCTGACTATAATGGTGATAAAGTGTTTAGATAATGGTCGGTATTTTGTGACTTCCTAAATTGCGGTTGAAAGAGTGAATGGAAAAAATCAAATTTTATTGTTCAATAATTATTATTATTCAACTGATAAACTGAATTACCAAATCGACTAACGTTAACTCTACACAAATTTCATATTTTTCATCCGCCAATGCTCCGTGCAACCTCAAATAAATAAATTATTCATGAAAGAAGAGAGTTCACAATAATTTGCCGCATTTTCCTTTTTGAAAAAATGATTTATTGATTTATCATGTGATGAAGGGACAAATTGCAACGGTAGGTATGGAAGTTTTAATTTTTTTGTAGAGCTAGTAGTCACCCACCTACCTCAGTAAATATGGTTGGTTCTATTTGGAAAAAGAAGAACTATTTCCGAAAAAGAAGTGTGAATTGTGCATACCTACCTATACCTTGTTGCAGTAAAAAAAAGAGCGATTGGGAAGATTCTCTGGTCACAGGAGTCACGAAACCTAAACGAGACAAAATTTAAGTATATTTACAACTCTTGAAAAGAAACAAAAAGGCCCTTGGAATTCAAAAACGTCAATAGAGGATATCGTCGCCCAGAGCAGTGGGATAAGTCGAAAATTGTCGATTTTGGGATTTCTTCAATTTTGACTTTCAGATAGATATAGAACTAACTATGTAGTATAACACTGAGATTTCTGAATTTTTAACAAATAAAGAAGTTATTCAGAATTAAAGTGGCGAAAAAATTTCAAACTCGATTTTCTCGGAACACGAAATTTAGACTTGTCTCACTGTTGCTCTGGGGCGACGAAATGTTTCAACGACTTTTTCTAAATGCAACGCACATGATGACACACAATATTTCATTTTATAAATATTTTATCTGTACAAAAAATTCGAACACACTAGAAGGAGAATATATGGAAGGGGAACGCAAAAATCTCTAAAAATAAGAGACATTTTCTGCTCTGTCTGCTAATTTATTTCGAAGCCCCAAGCCGGTCTCAAGCTTTCAAGAAATACAAATAATTTAAAAGCCGCATGGCCACGAGCGTTCGCTCAGGGTCATCAGCCTCGGCTCACTGAAAGCAATAAACAGAGGCCTCGTTGCCACATCTTTTATCTGGAAAATGTAGAGTTGAAATGGGAAAAAAGTGCCGTGCATGGAGTTGATTAATCGTGAAGTTTTTTTTTAAGTTCCAGAGTGACAAAAAAAAATTGGAGGTTGGGTTAAGGTTGGCAAAAAAAATAAACGTCATAAAGTGCTCGCTGATTGAAATGGAAAGATAAAATATTTGTTCATCAACTTCATATTCTCGTTTGCAGAAGGGTTTTGATGGTCAATTCCAAAATTATCATCACTGTCCATTATTGAACATTTTTTTCTATCATTAGTCAATCTCAGCAAATACATTTTGAACATGTCAAAGAAAAACAAATCGCAGTTCAATTAATGACTATTGTAATAAAAAATGTTTGCCACTTCAACCCACAATTTTTATCCGTCACTTTTACTCTCTAAAATGAACTGTAAACCTAATGGTAGAGAAGTCTACATAGTTTTTTTTACATATAATTATTATCAAATGCCTTGTTGTATTTTCCAATATTGAAGATGCGTAACAAGTTCTGTTCCTTATTGATTATTGTGGAGCCGAAAAACACCTTTTCGTCCAAGCAGGTTTTCTTGTTTGTTTCGTGCCATGCGGAAGGTTGTATTTCTATTTTAGTTAAGTCGTTTGTAATATTCTGAACTGAATAGACGTTGCGTTGAATATAAGAGTGTTTATTTCTAATCACTCATTCCCTGCATAATTAACTTCTAATAGGTTATGGGCCCAGGGCTCGTGGGAGTGATTAGATAACGCGTTTTTTTTGTTTATTAGTTCGGTAGTACACGGGGTTGTGCATTCGTCGTCGTGATAAAGATAGAATGGCGGTTAACGAAAGTTCAAACATTGGGGCGGCTGTTGACAAGCTCAAAGGTCGTGCAAATTACAGCGACTGGAAGTTCCAGATGGGTGCGTTATTGAAATTAGACGGACTTTGGAACTGCATAACTGAGGAGTGGCCGTCTACAGTGGATAGTGCTACAAAAGCTCGTCGTGAGGAGAAGGCTCTCTCAAAAATAATTCTTTCTCTGGATAAGTCGACGTATCCTCATGTGACCCAAGCAAAAACAGCCAGCGAAGCGTGGAAGTCCCTTGAAAATGCATTTGAAGACAAAGGACTTCATAGGCGACTAGGATTATTAAGAAATCTATGTTCCATCAAACTGGAAAATTTTGGCACTATGGAGGAGTATGTTAATGAAGTCCTGGCTCTGTCCCAACAACTTGGATCCATGGGAAAACCGCTAGATGATGAATTCCTAGGTTTTATTATGCTGCAGGGGCTCACAGCGGATTATGAGCCAATGGTTATGGCACTTGAAAATTCAGGAGTTGACGTAACATCGGACTTTGTGAAAACTAAATTGCTGCAGGACCAAAAATGGCAGAATAGTAAACATACTGGTGACTGTGCACTAGTCACGAAGAAAATTAAAAAATCTCCATGGTGTTGGAATTGCAAACAAAAAGGCCATTACAAAAATCAGTGTTCTCAAAATAAAAACAGTTCTTCAAACAACTATGAAACTCCGAATAAAAATAAATGTAGTGGAAATGGACGGCAAGCTTTGTTTGCTGCAGCTTTAAGTGTGAATAATGTACGTGATACAGTCTGGTACATTGACAGCGGGGCCTCCTCCCATATGACTGGAAACAGAGAACTTCTTTTGGAGCTAACAGATGAAGACTCAGGGCAGCATGTGTTTGTGGCAGATAACGCAAAACTCTCCGTCAGTGGAACCGGAAACAGTGTTGTGAAATTGAAACCGAATAGAACTGAACAGATCATATCAAAAATTAAATATGTTCCAAATCTGTCAGTAAATCTATTGTCAGTGAGTGAGATTGTTTCAAAAGGACACTGTGTACATTTTGACTCACAAGGATGCAAAATAATTGATGATGGTGATTGTCGGATTAAGGGAGAACCCATAGCTACTGCAGCGAATGTCGATGGTTTATACAAACTGGATGTCATGGCGGAGTCTGTGAATGTGGCGAAACTCCTTGATTCTCAGATGGTATGGCACAGACGCCTTGGTCACCTCAATCATTATAGCATGGCTTTGTTGAAAAATGGCTTGGCAACAGGTGTGTTATATAATGAAAGTACAAATCAAAAATATTGTGAGAGTTGCATCAAAGGCAAACAGGCTAGAAAACCTTTCCCTTTTAAAAAGGATAAAGAAGTCGCACCAAACAAACTGGACTTGATACATTCAGACCTTGCAGGTCCTATGGAGGTGAAATCATGGGGTGGCAAAAAATATTTGTTTACCCTGATTGATGACAACACCAGAAAAGTATTTTGTTATTTTCTGGAAAATAAAAGTGAAGTTCCAGAAGTTTTCAAGGAGTTCTGCTGTATGGTAGAAAATCAAACAGAACGAAAAATCAAAGTTCTGAGGACCGACAATGGGGGAGAATATTGTAATGAGCGTTTGAGGAAGTTCCTGAAAGATCGTGGAATAAAACATGAAAAAACAGTACCATACACACCACAGCAAAATGGAGTAGCTGAACGCTACAATCGGACCATATTTGAAAAGGTACGTTCAATGCTTGTCGACTCAAACAGTGAAAAGCAAATGTGGGCAGAAGCTGCCAATACCGCAGTCTATCTTCTGAACCGTTCACCAACGAAGAAAATACGTGGTAAAACCCCAGAAGAAAAATGGACAGGCAAAAAGGTTGATTTGAGCCATCTCAGAATATTTGGATGCCGTGGTTATGTTCACATTCCCGATGTTAAACGAAAAAAGCTTGATGATAAAAGCAGGGAATACATATTTGTCGGGTATTCCGAGACGAGTGTTGGATACAGGCTTTTAGACCCAATTGATCACAGTCTAAAAATAGCCAGGGATGTCGTTTTCTTAGAAGACCAGCTTTCAGACAGCACATCAACGATTCCAGTTGAACCGGCTACAAAAGAAGCTGTTCCCTTGATGGTGCAAGACAGTGAAGATGATGATGTTGGCCAAGAAGATACGCCAGCTGCGACTCCTCATCTTCAAGAGGAAAATCCAGAAGAGGACAGTGAAGTGCTAGTGAGTGCAGACGAAAATCAAACAAGTGAAAGTGAACCTGAAAATCATGAATCTAGGTATCCTCTACGTGTAAAAAGACAACCACAAAGGTATGGTGATTGGATTACTGATTACGATTCAGATGTTGCCATGTTAACTATATCTGACAATTTAGAACCAACAACTCTTTCTGAAGCATTGTCAAGCGCGAGAAGTGCAGAATGGCACAAAGCTATCAAAAATGAACTCGAGGCGTTCAAGGCAAACAATGCTTGGGAATTAGTTGACAAACCTGGCAACAAAAATATTGTTAAAAATAAGTGGGTTTTCAAAATTAAAAGGCATCATAATGGAGATATAGTAACATATAAAGCCAGACTTGTAGCAAAGGGGTTTACTCAAAAGTATGGGGTAGATTACTCAGAAACTTTTTCACCCGTTATAAGATTTAGCAATTTAAGGTTATTATTGGCAATGACAGCTGAATTAGACTTAGAAGCAGTCCATTTAGATGTAGAAACTGCTTTCTTGAATGGTGACATTGATGAGGAAATCTTTATGTGTCAACCCGAAGGGTTTATAGAGCCGGGGTCAGAAAGTAAAGTTTGTCGACTTAAAAAGGCCATATACGGCCTCAAACAATCAGCCAAATTGTGGTATGAGAAAGCAAATAATGTGTTATTGGATTTGAATTTCGTGCAATCAAAAATAGAGCCATGCATTTTCTTTAAGCATTTGGCAGATTCAATTATAATTATAGCGCTTTACGTTGACGATTTCTTTGTTTTCTATAATGACCACAAAGAGGCAGAACGTTTGAAAATTGAACTAAATAAACATTTCCACATCAAAGATCTTGGACCGATATCAAATATTCTCGGCATTAAGGTTAACAGAAATCGTTCGAAGGGCGAATTAAAAATTAGCCAAGAACAATATATTGAAAAGTTACTTGATAGATTTGAAATGTCAAACTGCAATTCGGTAGGCACTCCGAGCAAAATCAAAATCTGTGACCATATCTGGGAAGTATTAAGTTATGTTTTTTTGAGTGTGTTCAAGGGAAGATTATTGAATATTTTATTTTTTGAAAGCACCTTTAATATTGAGGGAGAATGTTGTATTTTCCAATATTGAAGATGCGTAACAAGTTCTGTTCCTTATTGATTATTGTGGAGCCGAAAAACACCTTTTCGTCCAAGCAGGTTTTCTTGTTTGTTTCGTGCCATGCGGAAGGTTGTAATTCTATTTTAGTTAAGTCGTTTGTAATATTCTGAACTGAATAGACGTTGCGTTGAATATAAGAGTGTTTATTTCTAATCACTCATTCCCTGCATAATTAACTTCTAATATGCCTGTCATGAGCCCAAACTCTAGGTTGAAAATTGACTATGTCATCCAAAATCTAAACCATCCGCGACCTGCCATGAAAAAAAATAGGCATCAATATTTCTCAAACAAACATAAAAAATCATTGCAAAGCCTCCTACACTTATCCTATTCATAATGTCAACCACATTAATCCATTTAGATCTATCTGTTGGTGTTTAAAGATAGACCTCAACCTCATGCAATTCATAGTGTAAGAACAAACATCCAGCCTTCAATAATGTTTACAATAATTGTTGCTTTAGACCACAAAAACAATAATTGATTGTAATAGACAGTTAAATTTTATTTTCATTTATTTCCCCTTCTTTCCCTCTCTCCAATTTTGAATAAAGAAAAAGCAACTTTTCAAATCTTCTCACAATTCTGCTATAAGACTTATATGAAGAGCCTTTTCCCTTTTTCTCTTATTGTCGGGTCCATGGGGATTGGGAAAATCTCTCTTGGGAACACTGAAAACCTAGAATTTGATGGTGGAGATATTGCACATGGGTGAAGATAGTTGTAAATTTCGTAAGTCTGAAGTCAGTCTACATAGAAAATAGAGAGGAAACAAATTCATCTAATTTTTGCTCCGTGGATAAGAAAATGCAAACCCTACTATAAACAAACATTAGCGTTTAGTGGATAAATTAAATAAAAACCAAATGGTTGAATCGAAACATTTGGTATTTAGTATTCTACAATATTTGGTGTGATGGGTAGGTACGTCACACCAATCAAGAGATCCTATCTTTATCTCAGTTTGTGTGAATCCAAAAAGTCTGCTCTCCGCTTGTAATATCTGCGAAATCAATTCTCTATTTCCCATATTCTCCACTACAAGTTCACAGGAAAAATATGTTTTTGATTGATCGGATAGACATGATCAACAGAAAGGTGATTCTACTTTTTTTTAACTAATTATTAAAACAGGTCAGCAAAACTGGTGATTTTTTTATAACTTGGGTATATATAGGTTTAACAAAATATGTTTATCATTCATCAATAATAGGTACATTGAAATTCTCGTTGCTCCCGCTAAAGAAATACACAACTATTATTCAGATAGTCATGCTATTTTATAACAGGAGCGGCAACACCGCACAGTTCTCAAAGTCGACGTTCTCCGATTTCAAGGTCAAACCCTACTGACCTACTTCCAAAGCAATCAGGGGCGACGCGACGAGAGACCGACAGAGAAGCGAAACTGAATGAGATTAGAGTGAGAACGCGAAACGGACTTTTACCTGTGATGCTTTATTGTTGCCTTCATTTAAAGTGAGATAATACGTACCTCACTTCGTGGGTAGACAGACGGACTTTAGTTCGTTAATAAAGATGTCTGTCATGATTGTTATGTAAGATTGACATAACAATAACATAACATCACTTTCGCGAAGTCATTGTTTGGTATTTTACTACGGTATCTGTGGAAATTTGTCAATACTGGAATCTAACCCTGAATTTAAATCTATATGAGTTATTATCATTATTAGGTTCCAATTATTAAAAACTTTTTGCATGAAGAAATGAAAAGAGTAAGGTAGCACAATACCTATACCTACCTATAAAAATATTTGGTAGTTCAGTTTTTGACATTGAATTTTGTCCAGAGTGTGTGATTTTTTAAGGGTGAAGGTCAACAGTTGAGAGGTGTAAAGTTTGGTGATACTCACCAACCTTTCTGATGCCTAATGGTTTTCGAAGATCGTTTCATCAATATACATTTATCGATTATCAAGCTAGTTGTACTCTACCTACCTAGTAAACCAGTGTAAATGGAGATATTGATAATGCAAAAGGTACATCTATCACTGAAATGTAGATACCTATAATATATAAATGTCGACTGAAAGGAAAAAATGGTGGTGGAAAATATACCTACCTATTACCAGAGAGAAACTTCTGCCTATTACCTTATACTGTACCAGACTTGGGTATAGAACTGTTGCAAGAATATATGCAAAGAAAATAGACATATTATTATAAACGATTTATACCTTGACCTACTGACTGATACTGATATGGGTACAAGTAAGAAGTAAGTACCTTCAGTGCTATCTGGGACCCTATTTTCGATACAGGCGAAGTGAATATGAAGTGATGCTGTACAAAACGAATGTACTTTTCACTTCGCCTGAATCGAAAATAGAACCCGTGATCACACAAAGGTATAGGTACTTACTTCCTATAAGACAAACTGTTTGACGTTTGACACATACACTTATTATAGGTATATGGTTTGACAAATTGAGCTTAGTAGTAGGGAAAGTAAAGAAAACATTTTGAACCCATCAACTGCTCAATTCTCCAATTAGATCCGTATACGAATGGTGTGGAAAATCAAATGTATATTCGTATACGAATTATTTGGAGAATTGAGCACAAAGTTCCCTCGGTTAACTAAATCGATCGCGTACGTCCCAACATCAAAAAATAATGGTGTATTGTTCATGCATGGAGGATACGTTCCTTATAATTTTATCATTATTATTTATCCTTTACCCTTTACCGAACGGGGAAACGCCTCCTATTACTAATGACAGATACAAAACTGATAGGTATTTATAGGTAGGTATAAGCACGTACCAAAATAATACTTCTATAAGTCCTATACAATAACAATGAAATGAATATCACATAATTATCACATATCATTAAAGTCCTTCACACTTCACGTATATCACGAAAGTTAGATGACTAAAGTCTGAAGTTATGTCTTTATCCGACTTGATACTTTATCGGTTGTCCTGTGAAAAAGTATAACCCCCAGTATAACCCTCTTCATTGAAGCTTTAGACGAGCATCGATTGGAGGCGCGCTAGCCAATAAGATTTGGCTTTCTGCGTCCCATAAAGAGGTGGCTTCATAAAAAGCTCAGCGGCGGAACTGACGAGGGACTGAAAAGAAAATGGAGTTTATTATGGTGTACTGATATAGATATAGGCGATGAAGGGATGGTGATGTAACTACCTACGTTGAATTCGAAAATATTGCAGACTATGTGAATTGCTTCAATAATTGAAAGACATGAAAATATACCTAATTAACTACGGTTTTTCTCCGTTCAGATGACGTAAAACCCAAAGATTTACCTGCAAGTCAATGAGATATGTATTATGTATAATTAATAAAATAGTGTGTATAGTTTCGAACTATTTTTCTCCATTTAAACTTTTCAAATTCATTCGAAATATGAGTTTCAAAGATTTTTAAATTGGTTCATTTAGTAACGGGTAATGTCGAGGGTAATGTTTACTCGTGGTGGAATGGCAAAATAAACTTCCAACTTTGATTCTAATGGCTATCATTATCCAAGAGTGAATTGTTACTGCGGCAATAATATGAGTTTATTTATTTATTGGGTTTTGAGATATACGTTTTAAACTAAGTTGGGTTGAAGTTTCAGATATTTTATTATCATGGCGTTTAAGCCAGTAACTATTGAAAGAGAGATCAGTGCAAGGCGGTATCGTCCTTTGTTCATAGCAATGACAGCTTTTATTTAAATAGAAGATGGGAAATGAATAGATATTATAGAACTCCATCCATATGCAGAAGCTAAATTCAACAGACTTTTATTTAAATAGCTGCCAGCTATTTTAATAAATATTTTGCTCTGAGTACGTCAAACTGTTTCTTTCCTGATGTGAATATTCGAAGCTGCCATGCATGATTCAAAGTTGTAGCTATCATATTAAGAAACTGGTGCATGCAAGTTATGCCCAAGAAACACCCATATAGTCTCAGGAACGGAACGTTCGTGAAAAAGACGACTATCAAGTACGCTGCTACTATCCGCGGCTACGTGGCTGCTATACTTAGTGGCAACGTAGCCGCTACTAAAATGAGGAACAATTTACGGTAACTGTGTAGTTTACCGGCGGGTGGTCAGAGGAACCAACGTTGCGACTATATTTCGTGACTATAAAGTGAAGAGGTAGTGGCAGCGACTATATCCTGCTAATTTATGTATAGCGGCGTATATATTAACCCATACGCATCCGCCTGGCAAATGCTACTTTTAAAAAGTGTATACGTTCCTCTACTTTGTAAAAAAGTTTTCAAATGAAACTATATTATGACACGAACATTGCGAAGCGGCCATATTAGAGTTAATGATGGCGCCGTGTTTCGTGTTACTCTGTATATAGTTCCATGCAAGTCTATGATGAATAATATGATGATTTTTGATTGCGTATTTCGGGTAGTTCTATATAGGACTTATATCAAAACGCACCTCACTTTGCTGAAAGATATAACTGAGTTAAAATATTCAATAGCGCCCTCGAATTAGTTTAGTTTTGTACAAATTTACAGTGAACAAAATAAATATCATAAAAATGATAATTATTTCATGATGTACAAAAGTGATTTTGAGATCTAATTAGAAAACTGAATGTTTAAAGCATCACCGAAATTGAGGAAATCAAGAAAAATGAAACTATATCAACAAAAAGAATCATTAAAAATTCTTAACCTTATACACGGAAAAAACAAAATACTTGGTCCAAAAATAGCTTAAGCTCATCTCGAGCGTAAGTAAGCTTTGCAAATACTCAAGACTATATCACCTTTATTTAAAAATAGCAAATTCTCAATATGTTAAGTTTCTTTCAAAAAGATATAATTCTTGATTAGACTATTTGAGATTTTTAAAATTGAAGATACATCGCGTCATCCTGAGCTTCTGAATATTCATTTACCAACTTGAATTGAGTATTCAGTATACACCAATTCGTCTAAAAAAAAAAAGATACTCAATTTGAATAAGCATAATTTTAGATTGAATGTTTACTTGTATCAAATCAAATAGATTCCCATTCAAAAATATTCACAAACTTTCTTTAAATCAAGCATACTTCAATTCCATCTGACAATTTAGACATGCTTTGTTTAATGATATCACAATTTTCTTTCTCTCTCAATTCAACCCCAGAATTTGAAACCATTTGGTTTGCAGTTTCAGTTTTTTATTTTTAAGGGTTTTTAATGTCATGTTCGAGGTCATGTTATTATCGATGATGATATTGAGCATACAGAACTTCAAAAAAGCGTTATAAAAGTAAAATATGAGACCACAAAGACACCGACGGACGGATATCTTGAAAATATCATATTCATTTTCCAAACATATTGCAACTCTTGATTTGAAGACTTGTCCTTAAATTAAATATGTGAAAGCTTCAATCAAATTGAAGATATTGAAAATATACGTAATTTAGAACCAAGAATATATTTTTTTCCGTGTAAATGACCCACTTGATTTTCGATACAATTTCATGGGAAAATGCTTGTAGTGGTGGTTTTGACCAGACGCAACAAATAGTCACCACCATGGGTTGATCACAAAATCACAACCATATTCATGAATTTTACCAAACCATCAATATTCAAAATTAGAGATATCGATTCAAGGTTATTCTTTTGGATTAAACGAGATAGATACTAATAGTTATTTATGGTACTAGTGCGTTGTGTTGAAAATAAGTCACGCGAGAAAGATTTGTACCACGAGGCCGAGTGCATGGTTTATAAATTCTCAAGTGCATGACTTGTGGAACATAACGCACGAGTGCCATACAATGTTTTATCCAACAAATGGAGGAAATCGTTTTTTTATGAGATAATTAGCAAATTTGAGTTCCATCAGTGTCAGAATGACTAGAGAGTGACAAGTTTACATTTTGGTCAAAATAGGTTATTGTTTGTTTGGTGGTCACGGGACCGTGACAGGTTGTTTGTTTGTTTGCCACGGAGACGTGAGTTAAAATCCATGACTCACTAGTGACAAGTGAGTTATAGTTTATAACACACTAGTGTGTTATTTGACACTTTAGTTGTTCAAAATGATATCGATAATAAAACCTATAACTATCATGCGTTAGATAAAATCTTTTTTTACGTTATAAACCGTCATGCATATACCTCCATTTTCCATTGGAATAATGGCACAAGATCTTGGTGTACTCAACAAAGCTCTACAACTTCCTGGTAATGATGTTCAGCCTTCTTTTTTTAGTAAGTATAAGTCAGTTGAAGCTGCGTGGCTAATTTGCTAAGCCCAATGGCTTAGCTCCTGTAATATCGCCTTATGTAAAGTTTACATTCAATTTCACTTCAAAGTGGAGGTGACAGATTTTCGCTTGCCAAACGGGAATCATATGCTAACATCAATATTTGATTTGTGTTCAAAGTCACGCTTACACCAAATTCAATGTGGATGATATGATTCCCGTTTGGCAAGCGGAAATCCACCCATTCTAGTATATCACAAGCAGGTAGCTGTTTCGGATTTATCGCCATCTTGATACAGAATTTCCATTTTCTTGATTTTATTTCTATGTGCAGGTAGGTAAGACGTTTCGATCAATAACGTTAACTGCTCAATGGTGATCGATCTAAAACCCCGTCCACATTTGAGCAAACGCACCGCATGAGCACTTTGCGCCACATGAGCATTCATTCGGGCGAATTATTGATTTTCCGCACAGAACTACATCAGACAGTGTTCGGGGCCGCTTCACTTTTGCGCCGAATGACAATAGAAAATCTACGACTAGCAAGTGGTGTTTTCATAATTATTCATAAAGTACTGAAAAGTAGGAAAAAGTGATGTGAATGTACTAGTGGGTCTTCACATTTATACTTACACAAAAGTCAAGATTGCCATTTTTTTTGCACGACATCCAAACAAGTGACGGGGATGGCAGGCGATTCAAAAATCCCTGTTAAATATTTCCACCAGGAATTATTTTCCTTAAACTTGTTAACATACATTTCATGTTTAAAGAATAGGCCGGTATTCAAACTCATGAATCAATTGCAAACACATTTCAACTGAAAAATCCATTTTGTACGGGGCCGTTCGGAGCGAAATTAACGGTGCAACAAAAAGCCCGTCCAGAATGAGCAAGGTATTCTTTTGATGGACTGACCACGCAACGTTCGGATCGGCCGCCGCACAACATGAGCGTGCTCAGCGCGTTTGTGCGGCAGTGCGTCCCATCCACATCTGAATGCTCATGTGGCGCAAAGTGCTGATGCGGTGCGTTTGCTCAGATGTGGACGGGGCAGCATACGGTTTTCTACTGTTTTTGAGATTTTTGAAAAAAAATTATACAGACAGGTTTTGGGGACCCTCTAGAGTAGTCTAGAGCATGAATCCACCTGCGCCGATTATAAAAAAAAACGAACGCAATTATAAAACCATCGTCTGGAGAAGGCATGATGGAATCTGTTCGTTTGAGGCGGGTTTCCCCCAAACGGACAAAACCGCAACAAAACAGCAACTGTGTTGATTTCAACAAAACAACAACTTTTGTTGTCAAAATTAGCAACATTTTGAAGACTTTGTGTCGCGAGTTCGTTATTTCGTCAACAACGAAAAGTCCTGTCGCCGGGCGGAAAAGATCAAAAGGTTTCGTGTTTTGTCTGTGTTTTTGTAAACAGAGTCCGCTATGTGGAAACGGTCAGCGACAACAGTTCACTATTATGTTCTGGATATGTTGACTTTGTGGATGTATCATACATTTTTATTAAAGTGTTGTGGTTTATTGTCACTACCCAGGGTATATTTATTGATTTGTTCTTTATTTCGGTATTTATGCAGTTATACGGTTTTCTATTGATTTTGAGATTTGAAAAAAAAATACAGGAAGGTTTTGGGGACCCTCTAGAGTAGTCTAGAGCATGAATCCGCCTGCGCCGATTATGAAAAAACCGCACGCCAATATAAAAACATCGTCTCGAGAAGGCATGATGGAAACTGTTCGTGTAGTGGAAACGACAGAAAACACTTCAAAACAAAACCCGCGACAAACTAGTTTTTCTGTTTGTTTGGTGGAAATCAAGTTTCGAGTTTGTTTTCGAAACTACGACAAGTTTTTTGTTTGTGTTTTTGAAACTGAAACTAGTCGCAAGCGAGTCCGTTTGCCGTTTGGTGGAGATCCGCCTTCATTTTGTTTTTTTATTTTCCTGGCATTGACCAAATTATTACAAGTATATTTCGCTTAAATTGGATTTTTTTAATTGAAAAATATTTAAGATTCCAAAACAATCAAAGGAACTAAAACCGTCTATTTTAGTCGCTTGAATTGAAGAAAAAAACACCCAACATATTGGGCAAATCATAAAAATTGAATTTCGTGCACACGGAACCCTTCGCGGAGCTTTCCAATCATTGAGTTCTAGAAGTATCAAAGTCAATGTTTCCAATCTAGGATCAGCAGTCAACAGAAAGTCGTATGGGATTCATCATGAGCTCCGTGGATAGAGATACCTATTTATTGAACCGTCGTGTATTGCATAGAAATGTGCTATCAAAAAAAAACTGGTTTTTGAATGTCCCAAGTACCAAGTACCTAATAGAGTCGTCAAACTAGGTGGGAATAGTTTGACGTAACAGGTGACTTAATTTTGTCAAAAAATTTCGTTTATTCGTCAATACCCATCTATACAGGTTGTTAATTGAGTACTTGTAATAACTTTGTGGGGTGAATAATCCTGAGGTGATTCCATGACTAATTTCAAAACAAAAAGTTCATAATAGTAAGAACATGCATGGGTCCCCAACGGCTTGTTTTCTTCTTCCTTCTTTTTTTTTTGAAAAATATATGAGTTACTCGTCATCATTTTCCCCCAGTAGCCCGAATTTCTTCCAATTGCGCAAAAAATACAGGTTGTCCCATAATAAGTGGACGAAACTTCAGCTCTGGATTTATCGGTCGAAAATAACCCAACTTTATCGTATAAAGATATAACCGGCATATGCCCCCTAAGGAAGCTACGCCACTTCAATGGAGGACATCTGAGGATTCATTTTCCCAATTATTTCCGAAATGGTGTGAAATAAAGTTTTGAAACTTTGGAATCCTATACTGATTTGAATATGCTGAATCCAAACATGAATTCAGAAATCTGATTACTTGGTCAGAGGCGTATCATTTGGGGGGTGTATATGAAAAATTAACTGAAACTTTTTCATCAATCATCATTTCGTCTTTTTTCTACAAATTGCAGAAACTTAAAGTTTTCTACGCAAAAAAGGTCGTCTTGGTTTGTATCCCTATATAGGATACTCTCCATCGAAGCTAATAGGGTAACCTGAAAACGGTTTTTCATTTTTCCTCAATATTTCCGGAAGTGTAGCTCCCTTTGAAAGCATAGTTCGACAAATTTTTATAGGAACTTTTTTTTATGAAATCACCCTTCAAGTTTTTTACCAATTTTAAGGGAACAATCTGTATAAGATTTAAGATAATTGTGACTACTATGCAGTGTAATTTTTGACTTGCTTTTTCTCAAATGGGGCGTACCGCTTGTACGAGGCGCTTCTCAACCCGCGTTCTGTCGGTTTTTCAATTTAACATGTCACATCGGCACATAAAAAAAAACTCGTTGCTCAATGTGGATGAGTAGTGGATGGAGCGAAGAAATCATGCGTGGAAACCAGAAAACAGTATTTGAGATGAACACGTCTAGTTAACTCATAGATTGATGAATTCATTTTTGCTGGTCCAGTCAATTGTCCATTAGAGTGGTCAATAACTAAGCTCCGCGCCTCACTCCGACCTGGGTCTAGGGCTATCGCGAGCTTGGTATTAGAAACATACATGTACCTTCACCCTCGTCTGTTATTTTAGGCTAATAAAGTGTATCATGCAAGATAATTTGTCCAAAAATATAGGTTGCGAATGGGTTGCCTAGCAAGATCCGGGGCTATACTTTTATACAGATCAATTTTTTAAACGGTTTTCGTGATTTCCTAGGTTTATTAGAAGAAATATTTAAAAAAAATGTAGCATTTTCATAGTCACTTTTTTTCCTGTACAAAATAATCCGGCGTTTCGTCTCCGAGCAACCATCATCAAGTTTTTTTTTAAATGGACGAACAATTTCGTTCTACGCTCAATATTTTGATTCTAGTTCCAACATATCACACTTGACATTTATTCGACGTTTCGAGCTAATAAGGCCATATAGGTAACGATAAATCTTCCATTATTCCCAAAGAGGACTGTCTTCTGATCAATGAAATTGAAAAAGAACACAAAGTCACTTAGTCGCTTTTGACTTGAACCATTGTGAGATGTAGTGTGATGTGTTTTACTTTGTGATCCATGTATTCTAAATTATTGACGCTTTATTCACGTCTGATGATGCCATGCCATAACATGCAGGCGAAAAACGTGTCACGTTTTTATGTAATACATACTTAATACTATTAAACACTTGAGGACATAGACTTTGTGTTCTTTTTCAATTTCATTAATAACGCCATCATGAATATGAATTGATGATGTTTGAGGAGGAACCAAACGTCGGATCAAAAATCCGATTAAGTCATCTTTTAGAGGAGAAAAAATACAATAAAAATGTGAAGTATTTTTCGATCCATCTCTCTTAGTGACGCCAGGAAAAAAAAAATTCAAGAATTCATATTTTCAAACTCAAAAACTGATGTTGATTTTCAAATAACTATTCTCCTGATTTTCTTCTTGCTTTCAATTGATTTTACATCTATATAGTGTATTTTTCTTCTCCACAAGATAAGTTTATTGGATATTATATATTTTTCTTAACCATCATTAATTCACATTGATGATGCAGATGATGGCTTCGAAACAAGAATTAAAATAATTAGAATCTACCTGTCAGGCGTATAACAAAATTGTTCGCCTTCTGGAAACCATAGAGACCAAGATGATGATGGTTGCTCGACGACGAAACGTCGGATCATAAATTTGATAAAGCCATTTTGTAGAGGAAAAAAAGTTGCTCCGGAGATGTGACATTTATTTTGAAATATTTCTTCTAATAAACCTAAGAAAACAATTTTTGGTTTTTCGCGGATATTTTCGGAATTATTCGGGATCTTTTGAATTTCCCGACGCCATTTTATTGAGTACCAGAATGTGCACCTTTGTCCTGCTTATTATATGACTGGGCCCTAAGTATATTGCAAGTATGAGTTTAATGGTCGCTCTGCCGTCCATCATAATAAGCAACGAAGGAGATCAGATCAGTACCTAAACATCACCTATGTTGCTCACTTGGCGGCGTTCTACCAGTCACGGTTCTGGACAAACTGGTGAGTTATTCATATCTAGATGCATGCACTCCTCACCACGTAACTAACAGGAAGTATAGGTGTTTTGGTGCCACGTTTGAAAATGTTTTTTTAACAGAGAAGTGGTCAGCAACTTGACCTAATATAATCGAATTTATATCAGATACTGGGACTCAGGGACTGAGTTTAAAGAATGATCATGTTACAAGGGACAGCAAAAACTGTGATACATTTAAAAGGGTTCAGCAAATGCAACAGAATATGTTCATCAAGTCACGATTAGACTGTGATATTGCCCTTAAGAATAGTGTAATTCATTTCAGATTGTGTTGTTAATGAGAGACTGGAAACCAAAGATCGTGATGTTATCTGAGACTCATAACACAGCTGAGTTTATCGCATGACAAAAGAACGGGAAAAGAATTAGCTTTAATCAGATGTGATATTGGATATAAGGTGCATACCATTAAAAGTTTAGAGAACTATGTGTGGTTGCTTTCTGTCGAATTTAGCTCATCTAGTCTTAAATACTTGTTAACTGTTTTACACCACCCACCTAAAAGGCAGGACGCCAAGTTTATCGATTTTTTTAGCAGTATCTTGACAAAGTGAGTAATTTTGATGGCACAAATATCATAATGGGAGATTTCAATTATGATCTTAAGAAAACTTATTTTAAGGAGGTACCTAAACTATTGAATATTTTGTATTCCAATGGATTTACCCAAATTGTAAGGTCGCCAACAAGGATAACTGGAACCAGTGAAAAATTGATTGATTTCATAATAGCTGATAACAAACATCTGCCTCATCAAGTTCATTTAACACCAAAGATTGGCGATCATTGTATACTCTCTGTGATTCTGGAAGAGAATAGGAGTACTCGGAATATAAAACAGTGCAGAAGATCAATGAGAAACTATGACGTTGACAGATTTCAGCAATATTTGATCAATAGCAATAGACCATGGAATAACAATTTGTCAGATGTTAACCGTCAAGCTGAGAAACTGATTCAGGATATGGTTGATATTAAGGATAAAATGTGTCCCAAAATTGAGTGAACAAGCAAAAATATATAGATACAAAATTGATAACTCATGAAATAAGAATGATGGAGGAACGTAACATTTTATATAAGAGCGCAGTACAATATGAGAATGATGAGAAGAGTGATCCAAAGGAGCTGTGGAAGCACTTAAAGACACTTCTAACCGGAAAAAGTCACCACATTGCCGAAGAAATTATTTTTCTCGTTGGACCACGCAATGACGAGTCTCAGATTGCTAACTGAACTCAATGCGTACTTTGTCAAAAGCATACCTATCTGATATAGTGAATAACATTCCAGAACCACCACTGAAAAATGCACGCAATACCACAAAAACGATAGGTACAATATTTACCAACTTCCAAAGAATCGAGATGTCGGACTCAAAACGAGTTCTCAAAAATAGGAAAAATGTTGGAGGAGGCGAGATAGCCCAGTAAAGTTGTCGTCGGCTTATAGGGGTCGGCAAAAAAAAATTCCAAACAGAAAGATATTTTCAGGGATACTTGAGGGCTGCCCCCTGAGCTTCCCACCAAAAAATCTGACTCGAAGTCATGGTAGGTTTTGCGCAGAAGAGGTGGTTCCCTAAACATTTTTTTAGAGTAAAATGACCTGAATAAAAGTTATACAAGATCATGAACTGAACAACTTTGCCTCATAAATCTTTTCGACAGCTCCAAAACTTGATGAGTTACGAAAGATCAAATGTCAAAATTCCGCTGGCAAGAGAGCATTTGTTTACCAAAAAATAACCTTATTCAAAGTTTCAGAGAATCAAAGGATGTACAACTTTTTCTTTTAGAATTTTTCATGATCTTCAACGCGTAATGACTTACACCGCTTTTTTTCACCGCGACGTTTTGGTCACATTAAACGTAACTCGTTACCTAGCAGAGATAATAAAGACTAATATAAAGCAAACTTGTAGAGAATTTAATCTACTTAAATGTTTATCAAGATCATTTATTTGAAAACGTTTACGGGACCTTCTTGTGATCTCCAACATGTTTGTCAGAAAAAAAAACGGTGTACATCGTTCAGCGGTAAGAGATCATGAAAAATGTTATGAGAAAAAGTTGTTCACCCTTTGATTCTCTGTAACTTTTATCAAAGTGATTGAAAAAAAGTTTCTCCTGTTCAGTAGACGGCTTAACTTTGTCATTTGATGCGCTGTAACTCGTTAAGTATAAGAGCTATAAAAAAATGTTATGAGGCAAAGTTGTTTAGTTCTCCATCGTCTACAACTTTTATAAAGGTTTTTTTTTTCTAAAAAAATGTTTAGGAAACCACTTTTTTAGCAAAAAACCTACCAGCAGTTCGAGTCAGATCTTTTGGATGGATACTCAGGAGACAGTCCTTAAGCAATAACCCTTAGAATATCTTTCTGTTTGGATTTTTTTTTTGAAAAATCGACATCTTTACTGGGCTAAGAGTGGAATCTCAAAAAATGTCCTCATTGATGCTTGTGCTGTGATAGGAGACCGTCTTTTAGATGTCATCAACTTGTTTTTGACTAATAGTGTTTTTCCAGACCTGTGGAAAGTCTCCACCGTAGTTCGTATACCTAATGTTCCTATTACCAAAAATTATGATGAACTTCGACCCAATAACACGGTCCCATTTTATGAAAAAAAAAATTATTGAGTCTCTAGTCAAAGAACAATTAACTCTTCACTGTGATAAAAATAGTATTTTGCTTGATAATCAATCTGGTTTCCGTCCCGATCATTCGTGTGAGTCTGTGATAGTAAACATGTGTGATAACTTCCTAAAAACTATTGACTGTGACAATTTACGTGTTGGCTGTCTTTCTTGATTTCTAACGGGCATTCGCATCGAAAACTGTAAACAGGAAAATTTTATTCCAAAAACTCAAACAGTTCGGTATTGGAGATACGGTTTTTGTTTGGTTTCGATCATCCTAAGCATCTTGAATGCAAAGAGTTAAATTCAAAGGGTGTATTTCCAATCCGGTGGATGTTCAGTATTGAGTACCACAAGGGACATTTCTTGGACCATTGTTGTTTCTACTGTACATCAATGATATCGTAAATGCAGTGGATCGAAGTGAGGTTGTGCTATTTGCTGACGACACAATGCTTTTTGTTTCTGGAAACAATCTTACCCAAATGATAAAAGACACGGATCAAGATCTAAGGACGTTGTACTGTTGGCTTTGTGAAAACTAAATATCGCAAAATCCAAGTATTGTAAATTCGGCAAAAAATCTAAGCTGAGAACAGTGAATATGGAAGAAATAGAAGTGTGCATGAATGGTATTAAACTAGAGCATGCATGTCACCGAAAATATTTGGGAGTTGTTTTTGATACGTATTGAGTTTTCATTCACATATGCTAACCAAATAATGCGATAGTTTTCAAAGAAAGTTGGTTTATTATCAAGAGCAAAATACAAAAAATTCAGAACCGTGCACTAAGAGTGATTCTTGAATGTAACCGATATACTCCAATGCGTTTAATGTTGAATGTTTTGCACATTGATCTAATTACTATAGATAAAACAGTTCATTCATAAACTGTGAAAAATTGTGTGGCCAACATCCAACATAGTCGAGACGTGAGGAGGAGTTGAGGAGGGCACTGAGTGGGGATACGTTTGCACCTCACTAGAATGTGCTTCGGTTACTACACGCGAGGCTGCCAGTGGCGTAACTATTTTACAGAATTCTTAAATTCTTATTTACTGCAAGCTTGACACTTGCGAGTAATTTCAATATACCATATAAGTAAATAATGAAGCATTACAAACTAAACCAGAATAAAAACACAATAAACATTCACAAAATCAACACCAAACCCCACTCAGAAAACAAGAGACGCCAATGAGATGAAATGTGGATGAAACGTGTAGACAAAATCCGATCGATAGGGGCGTACCCAATTTTGGTGTGTTGCCGTACTTCAGCTTTTTTAATTTTCAGAAGAGAATACTCTGGTTTTTCTAAATCCCAAATACCTAAACAAATCTTGAAGATATATTTCAATTTTAACAAAAAGGTTATCATCGTCTCATATTTGATTGAATTCATACATAAAATGGTTTCAAAAATGATTCCAAACAATGTTTAAATCTTTTTGTTGCGTGGTAATACTTTTAATAGAGTAAGCTTGGCAAACAACGTGGTGGGAGAAACTCTGCACCTGAGTGCACAGTTCGATGTTGTCCTCATGTTTATCTCGCTATGTTTCATCTATAGTTATTAGATCATTGGTTTTGCACGTAATGTCCATGAAACAAAAAATTGTATTCATCAGCGTGAACATATTTATATATTTAGAATCAAAATGAGAATGTTACCTGATTATATTTGTGATAAAATAAAAGTTTTTAAAGATCTTCACAATTATAGCACCAGAAACTGAAATGATTTTGTGCTTACTGCCAGATGCAAAACCAGTCAATTATACAACTCAATACTTATCTACGAATTCAATAAATTACCCAATGAATTAAAAGTCTGTTACAACTTGAGCCACTTCAAAACCCCTTTAAAGTCACATGAAGTGTTAGTTTTTTCAAAATTTTATTTTGATTTTGTGTATATAAAATTTCATTTGTGATTTCTATTTTATAGCTTGATATTTTATCAATGTTTTACCAAGCATCAACGTATTATTAATTTTTATTCTTCATTATTAGGTATAGTATATTTTATTATAAGCATATTGTATATTCTGTAGCTTTGGCTTAATAAACATTCATTATTATTATTATCACTTATTTACAAGATAAGAACTCGAATTTGAATTCATTTTATAGTTTCACTGGTACTTTTTCAAAAGACTCTAGAACTATGAGAGCATGCAGTCGCTGAAAAAAATATTGCTCATGACATCAGAAATCAAGTCCAGTTTTGTTTGCTGTTTTACTTTTCTGGTGATTTCTGAGGCTATGGATGGTCTACTCTTCGGCCTTCAGTCATAGCCACTGGAACAGATATAATTTATAAACCGACTGGGGCGCAATTGGGTGAATTGTGTGGGTGAGGGAATAAAGAGAGTGCGTCCCCTTTTGACAATTCAAAACAGGTCGGACTTTTGTCCATAAGAAGGATTAGGGATAAGGTAATACAAATTTTAGTTTGAGTGATTATTTCAAACATATTTTCATGGCAAAGTCTGCAAGGTTGATGAGGTATCAAAGGCCTATTCACATTTACTCAAGATCAAGAAGCAATTTTGAAAATAAACCTAAAGATTTCAAGGTTTCGCATGCATAAATACATTTTATAATAGTGTTTTCGATTGGGAAAACAAGGGTTGCACTGGGTTTGACCTCGGGCAAAACCAGCTATGATGAAAATTTGCTCTAGGGCAATCCCAATCGAACATACATTTTTCATCGAGTGCTATAATATTGCACGGTAAAATTCCGATTGAATTGAAATTGGAATCATTGAACTTCTTGAAAATCTAATATTATGTTGTCTCTGCGTAGCGGCTGAAGTGACTCTGAACTAAACTAATTAGAAGTCCATTTCTCATTGCCAAATGACAAAATCTTGAGACCAATCAATAGTTTTGTATTATATAGATCATTAGGTACTGGGAACAACTTTTTTGAGAAATTAGGTATACCTATGCACCAGATCTCAAATGAAATTAATTCAGTTTTGAATAGGTACTCGTTTTCCATAAATCGTCAACGCCAGTATTTTTTTTTTGGCACTACTAGATTCCAACAATAATAACTCTAACTCGAAATCTGTTGTGCACTCACAGAATCACCTCACGCGACGTTTATATCCACCATTTTAAGAGATTCGAGATCAGTTCAAGATCTTGTATCATGTAACCAACCTGAAGTATCTTGAATCACAGATTATTATGAATTAATTAATTACATCGGATAGTCGTAAAACAATGTTACTCCATTGAATAACCAAAAATCGATAGTTTCAAAAATTAAAAAAATGTAAGTACACCCACCGACAAAAGTGGAGATACCGCCAAAAATGTGAGAAAACTTTATTCCTGCATCAGTTCCCTATCGACGAAGTGATGGCACATTTAAAAGCTTTAATCCATTTGTCAGTTTGAGGGTCCTGGCGATTTCTTCAAAAAACTGGTTGCCTGTTTTTACGTCTAAGAAAATGACACTTTTGCAAGCTTTTGTCTGTGCAATTTTAGATAAAAAAGACTAGCACATTTCCAAAGAGAGGCAAAAACTATGAACTTTCTAAACATTTCTCAAAATAGCTCCCTGCATCCTGCATAGACTTACAATAATAAGACACATAACGCACCTTCAGCATTGAATGTTTTGAACCAAACACAATGATAGAAGAGGCCAGCTTTGTCTTTGTTTATTTACGGTGACATGAGAAAATGTCTGCCTGCAATTAAGAATAGAAAACAATTCACAGAGCTAGGTTTTCTCCTGATAAATTGAGAAATGAACTCACTACTAACTTCCTAACCTCACGACAAAACGGCGGTTTACAATTTTACAAACAATAGCTTTAGCGTTAGACCTCAAGTCTGGCGTTTTGCTTCCTGATGTTGCCATGTTTCCTTACGATACGTAAACCTCAATACAAATTTTCACCTTCAAAAATGTTTTTTGATGACAGAGAAGTCATTTGTGACGAAAAACTGAAGATGAATGGAATTATGGGTATTTGGGATTGGTTATTTAGAAGATTAGCAGTTGAATTAATTTATTTTTTGGGGTATTTTTTCATAAAGCTTTAGAACATTCATGGCACATGGCAACGTCACTGAAAAAAGAATGAATAGTTACATGACAGATGTATGGGTACCCAAGTGATTTTTGTTTTGTAACTTGTGATTTTAAGTCTATGGTCCCCTGACACCTGCCTAATCTAATGCACAATCTGCATCTGCGAAAAAGATTCTTCTAATTCGTCGTAGGGCTTGCTCATTGCTCCGCAACAGCTATTATTTTTTTATGGAGTCTCTGTGCATCGGATGACTCTTTTAAATACTCTTCTTCTTTAAAATAACGTTGCCATTGTATTGGCGCCCCTTTTCCTGTCCATCTTCCAGCATATTATTATATGTTTGATCATGATACCTAGTGCCATACATTTCGATTGTAATGCGGTGGTACGTTTTCTAATGAGGCTGCTAATTCATTTTGCAAAAATCTGTGACATTCTTCGACATTTAACCTTGGTGGTAATTGAGACTGTCCAATTGACCATTGTTTCATATTCTCAGCCCATAATTGTCATAGCCTGCTTAATAAGAATTTACTTTTGCGTTACTAAGTAAATTCAACATTATTTCAATAAGTTTTTCACGTTACTGAGACAGTTGATGGATTTTTGAATAATTACGAGTGATTAGTCAAGAGATTCTAGACGAGTAGTTCAATACATTTAAAGGGAGATTCATCCGGTCTGAAATTTTACTCAATGCAATCATTTTTTCTGGAATGCGCCATTTTTTTTTTACATCACCTTTTGGAACAATTCAAGTTTTATTAGGTAGGTGAGATATCAAACTAGGCAATCCAATATCTATTTAAAAAAAAAACTCAATGGTCAAAAGATACGAAAAAGCTACATATTCCGGACTCTTGTGAGAGACATATATAATCCGATAAATCAAAAAAATCGATAGTGTATTAACTAAATTGAACCTTTCTGAGATCATTTCTGGCAATCTCCGTTTGATATAATTAAACAGAAATCAGTTATACCTTCCACAAAATCTCATGTAATTCACAATAAATTGCCAACGTCTTCGGACAAAATCTATACCCATCTCTTTTGAGGCGTAATGTTCACTTAGTTTGGTTGCCGGCGTGATGAATATCTACCGTCAATGCCAAAAAAAACAATAGAAATAACTACATATGACGTCACCTTTATAGCACTTCCGGTTGATCAGAACCGGTCACAATAGACACAAAAAACGTGATTTCATGGTCCAAGACTAGGTATCAGAAAATATCAAAATCGATTTGCACGTTTTTGAAAAATGTAGGAAAAAACCATTTTTTTTTAAATCTTCGACGCCCTCTGTAGACTTAACGAAGCAATTTTGGGTATAGTGGCGGCTCGCGGTGTTGTAAGTAGGTGAAGCAGACAGATGTGGGAAAAGCGCTGCTGGCGAAAAAAAGCGCCGCAGGCGAAAAATTGTACGGGCGCATCCACCATTTTATTATACACTATTCAGTTATCGGCTCGCGGCTTCCAAAACAGGTTAAGCAGAATTTCCCCCTCCAAACCGAAAAACGAGAGAGAGAATTTACCGAGGTCGGCAAATCCAGTTTTGTTCCACACTCTACCACGAACGCCAATTATTAGACAAGGAACGCAAAAAACTTTATTTAAGTAATAGCTCCCAAACAACCCCGCAAATTCGGAATACCTACCACCATTTTTTAAATTTTCGGTGGTAAACTCTTTCGTACTGTTTTACCAGTTTACCACTTTATTGATGTTCAACAGTGGGGAGGGTTTTTCACTACTTAAAAACTCTCGTTTATCGTGGTCAGTCCACTTTCTAATCGGGGTTTCCAATAAAACACACACGCGGGGTCATATACAGGAAACATTGCGGAAATTTTAACCACACCGCACAGCACACCCAACATGCATGATGTAGAATACACGTAGAATCACATTCTATGGTACTATCACTTGAAAGGCGGGAGATACCTATACCGAAAAATCGGGTGGGTTGGCATCATTTGAAATAATACATATTTCTTAAATAGTACACGGCTTTAGTTCTATAACCTTAAAAAATTCCGGACTGTTACAGTCTCAAAAATACCATTCGTTACGAAATTTCCGCGTGAACACTCTGTTTTTGGATTTCGAAGTTTTTGTCACATTAAGTTCCGGCGACGGTCTATTCGAATTCAAAAAGTCCTTTTTATCGTCATTTGTCCATCTCAAAAATGGCTTTTCGAGCATGACACATACCGGATCATATACGGGAAACATGACAAAAAACGAAACCGACTTCCGATTTTATTTGCAAAACCGCTTGCCTGAACTAAACGTCAGAAAACGCGCGAAGACGTGAGACGCGCACTGAATTTCCGCCTCAAAATAATATTTATTTGCGGCAAATCGATCAATGGACGATAGAGCAAACGTGACGTTTCTATGGTAACCGATGGATGTTATGAAGCTGCCGCGCTGAATTTTGAACTGCGCGTCTTAGTGTCTTAGGAAAACTTACCTTAGTGCCATGACATACTAGGCGAAAAAGGCAGAATTTTGCGATTTTCTGCCAAGTTATTCCATCAAAACGTATACATAAAAATCGGAAAAACGCTAAATTCTGCGACTTATCGACTAGTATGTCATGGTACTTACTGAAAGCTCGGTATTCAATTCATATTTGCAGGCAGCAGCTGATGTCATTAAACGTTGATGGTCGGACGCGTGTTATACAGTTTTCGCAAGGACCTACTATCGGACAACCTGATACTTTATTGTTGTCTCTTTTTAGCCGCCAAATAAAACAAAGATAGCTAGCTGACAAACAAGTAGTTGTTTAGTGGATTACATGGTTAACCTTAACTGTTCTTCTTGACATTCGGCGACCAGAAGCGGAATTAAAATTAGTAAAAATATTTTAATCGAATATTATTATATTAAGAAATTCGTGCTAAAGATAATAATTCAAGGTGAAGCGGCGCTTCACTTGCGTCATGCCACGAGCCGCCACTGGACTATAGTTTGCCTAGATCGCCTTATCTTTGGTTAAGGAATTTGTGGTTAGGTTAGGCGTGTCCCCGGATCGACGCATGAATAGGTGAAAAAGACAAAAAAAAATTAATTGAAATTTCATCATCTGGGGTTCAGTCCTGCTTGGATGAAAAATAGTTTGTGATAATTTATTTTTCGAAAAATCAAGTAGGTATGTCCTGGAAATTTACCTAAAAGCTATTTCTCTCACCTGTAAAGAGCTTCTTCTATAAGAGCCACGATGCAATGTTATTGAAGAAAGCTGTTCAGAATGAAAAACTAATGAGAATGCAAAATTCCAAAACTCTTCGCCCATTTCGATATTTTGCATTTTTCCCTTCCAAGTTTTCAAAATAGCAAGGAGATACTTTTAATCTTGATATTTCGAACGTTTATTTGTGTTTTCTTGATTTTTAAATATTTTTATACTTTCAGAATAATTGCGTAATTCAGCATTAAAAAGAATTTGCTGATAAACTTTTCTAATTTCTTTGAAATATCAAAGTAGGCGGAGGGTTTTAAAATGTCGCATTCTCGCTCAGATTTTTATCCTGAACAACTTTCTTCAATAGAATTTTGTCGTGTCTCTTTTAGAAGAAGCTCTTTACTTATGAGGGAAATAGCTTTTGGGTTAATTTCCAAGACATACTTGATTTTACGAAACTAAAATCATGACACAAATTAGTTTCCATTCAAGTAGGGCTGAACCTCAAAAGATGAAATTTCAATTCCAAATTTTGTTGTCTTTTTCACCTATTCATGCGTCGATCCGGGGACACAGTGTGGGTTACTTATTTTACCAACATTTTATGTCAAGTTATTAATTGAAACCATGAGATCGCGCCAGCCAAACCATGCTACCAATGCAATTTCGCAGTCTTTGATGATTCAAAGTTTCATTTAGCGGAGTAGGTAGTAAAGTGAATTTTTATTTCAGTTCACCGGACTGCTAACCAGTTCAGTAAATGATACTCTACAGTCAAGTATGAAATGATTTTTGGTTTGGCCAAAAAATGAAAATGTCGTTTTTTTTTTCATGAACACTCATTTCAACTCCTTGTATCTCGAATTCGATCAAACATTGGATAACAATATTTTATGTAACATATGGTTTTTCTTATTGCAAATGGCATCCGCTATCACCCCAGAGCCGTTTGATCCATGACTTACTGGACACCCTGTATACAGTGTGTCCACGGGCGTAGGTATGGGTTTTACATGGGGGGGTCTGACCAGGATAGCTGGTGCTCAATTCTCAAAATAATCCGTATACGAATATGCATTTGATTTTCAACACCATTCGTTCACGGATTTATTGGAGAATTGAGGACCTGGTCTTAGTCTTCATTTTCTGAAATACGGGACATGAAAAGAGTTGCCGGCGGAAATCCGTTCTCTGTACAATTATGGAACGGTATCACTGATCATGGCTACATCAGCCACCAGAGAAACGCGCGTGCCGATTGCGTTTGGTTTGCTGGGATTGGTTCAAAAATTATTAAGAGAAAACAAAAATAAAAATAATACCTCTGTAATGGAGCATTTCCGCCGGACACATGTCTATAGGAAGTTTTCTTCTTATTTACAAGCAGAGAAACTGTTCCTGAATTTTTTCGCAATATTAATGAAACACCCTGTATATTATCTTGGAAATGTTAGGATATACAGAACAGTTCATACCACGTCAAAGTTGTGTATTTTGGTACTCAATGAAATGCCGCTAGGAAATCCAAAAAATTCCGCATACTTCCGAAAAAATCCGCGAACAACCGAATTTTTTAAAATTGTTTTTGTTTTCCTAGGATTATTAAAAGAAATATTTTAAAATAAATGTCACATCTTCAAAGCTTCTCTTTTTCCTCTACAAAATGGTGTCATCAAATCTATTACCCGACGTTTCGTCTTCGATCAACCATTATCAACTTTGTTTCTAGCCTTTTCATTAGAGACCACGAGACTAGACCAAAACCTAAATATCCTCGCAAGAACAAGACCAAGACTTGACGTTCAAGACCAAGACCAAGACCAAGACTCTACCACAAGAGTCTCGTCTTGGTCTTGGTCTTGAAAAGAAAAATCGACACAATATTTAATAAAATTTGCAAAAATGTTTCTATCTACTTTAATAAGTCTTTCAAGTAAATCAATTCTTCAAAAAATGTATCATTGTAATTTTCCCAGTCACAATAGGTATAGACCAGTGATGCCAAATCATTGAAACGAATATCCCCAAATTCATCAAGTAATGTACTAACCCACATGAAAAATAAATAATATTATGTAATGGGTGACTGAATATTGAACCAACGCTATGATGAATATACAAGTATAAAGAACATTTTTAGGAGTAATTGTACCTATTCTCTAAATAAATAGACTGTGCTAAAATCGGTTTTTCGGAAGACATGGTAGCGCCGTCGAGTTACACAAACCCCGCATCTCACACAAACAAATAAAAATCTACTCAATGTGAACAGGCGAATGAGCTATCTGACACTTTTTGGAAAGATTTGTTTGCCATGGATGCCCAGATAGGTTTGTTCTTATGGTTGATATAAAGTAGATCCCGTATGATTTGTCCAATAGGCAATAAAATATGCAAACCATTCAAAATGGAAATAATCCACTGAGTGACGTTTTATGGATCACATCTATTCTAGGATTGTTATGCTATACAGTGCGGCTCTAAAAGGTCTTCCACCTCTATATTTTAAACCGTTTGATATATGCGGACGAAATCTGGACACACCATATGTGAGGACGTTCGGCATTTTTTGACAGGTAAATGTCAAAATGACAGTCTTCGCCATTTTGAACAAAAAATCAAATATGGAAGCCCGAGTGATACCCTATTTTGAAGGCCCTTTGACCCTGAGCAGAATCTTGAAACTTGGCATATTTACCAAGTTTCACGATTCTTTTATCATTGCTGTTGATATATGAGCTTTTACTCAATCTTTTTGACGAGGATTTTTTTCACCCCAATCCGTTTTTTTTGTGAAATTCATCCTTATCAAAAAGATTGAGTAATAGCTCATTTTGAATATCTTCTGTACATCATCATATCCTATCTTAGTTTGGACTAGTTTGGAGAAGTCAACTCTTGCGGGTGCATGAGTATTGATAAAGTGACAAAAAAAAAGATAAATCTGACACGATGTCATATCAACAGGAATGATAACAGAGGATTGAAACTCGTCAGTTGTGATCAGGGTCCAAGGGCCTTCAAAATAAGGTATCACTCGACCCCCCTTTCTATTTGATTTTTTCATTCAAAATGGCGCCCAGCTGTCATTTTGACATTTTCAGCTGTCACAACTATGTCAAAAAATGCAGAACGTCCTCACATATATAATGATTCGTGTCATTGTAAGGTAATATGTAAAGTTGGTTAGCGGGAATGAGGACAAAAGAAAACACTCTACGTTTCAATTATCCCAACGTTTCGGCAATCTAATTTTTTGCCTTTACCAAGGGCTAGAACAAAATAGACATACGGTAAGATTTGAAATTACAATCGCAGTTACCACTTACTTAATTATGTTGAAGCGTGTCAAAAACGTAGAGTGTTTTCTTTTGTCCTCATTCCAAACTAGCCAACTTACCATATGTCCTCACATATGGTGTGTCCAAATTTAGCTCGCATATATCAAACGGTTCAAAAGTTTTTTGAGCCGCACTGTATATTGTTATGTGTGTTTTGAAAATTCGGTATATATTTCAAGACCAAGACCAAGACTGACCCAGTATTGTCTTGGTCTTGATATATCGAGACCAATACCAAGTCCAAGACCAAATTTATTTTTCGAGACCTTGGTCTTGCGAAGCCCTACTTTTCATGTAGATGAACAATTTCGTTCTAGGCTGGATAGATTCTAGTTTTGATTCTTGTTTCGACTACATATCACACTTAACATTTATTCAACGTTTCGAACTAATTAAACCATCATCAATGTAAATTGATGATGGTTGGGAGAAGTAACTAATATAATATAATAATATAAAAAATATCTAATGAACTTATGTATCTTGTAGAAGAGAAAAATGGACTGTAAATGCGAAAACAATTGAACGCAGGAAGAAAACAGAAAAATAGTTTTTTGAAAACGAACAGTTTTTGAATTTGCAAATTTGAATTTTTGACATTTTCTTTTCCTGACGTACAGGGTTATCTATTATATTTTGACTTCCACCTACAGCTAAGGGATAGAAAAAAACTTTAAATACAAATGTCTTAATCTTTTGGTAAAAGCGGAAATAAAAAATTGACTTCACATTGAACAAAATGATAAAGTTTTATTTTTTTGAATGGAACACCCTGTATATTAATAGCCAAAATGATAGATTTTTTTTTTCGGATTCCAAATATACAGTGCGTTATTTTTAAGGCGAAACATAGGGATTCCCAAGTTAAATTTTCAATCCCATGTTAGCAGTGGTTCTATTCAAAGTACACAGCTGAAACTTGCCGTGGATAAACTTTGGTGCTTAGAGATTTTGTTAGTCCATCCATTACGCCAGAATAACTTGGAAAAATACTCCAAAAATGCTTTGATTTATTAGAAAGTGATACTTTTTACATGCCTTGTATATATAACAGTGACAACCAATTTTCCGACGTGTCCAACTTCATTGTCAAATTTTTTAACCAAAAAATTTCATTTTAGTTTTTATTGCCGTTCAGGATACTGCTTGACCGTGAATAGGGGACACTTCGAACAGTTCATCCAAGAAGTACTGTTTGTTTTTTTTATTGTATCATGCTATCAGAAATAACTGTAGTTACAATTTGACAATGAAGCTATTGATTGACGCTGGCTTATACAAGGCATGTAAAAAATTATTACTTTCCAATCAATAAAACCATTTTTTTGATCTTTTTTCAAGCTATTTAGTGCTAATTGATAAAATAACTCTCTAAGCACCAAAGTTTATGCACGGCAAGTTTCAGCTATGTACTTTGAATAGAACTACTGCTAACATGGGATTGAAAATTTAATGTTCCGTCTTAAAAAAAACGCACTGTACTATAATATATGTTGGTATTTGGTTCAGTCGTTTTTGCGCTGTTCAAGTTCAAAGTCTCATGAAAATAATTACATTCTCTTGATCTGGATTCAATGGTATTAGTCCAGCAGGCAGTGAAATTTTGTTCAACTAAATTTCCAGGTCGCTGTATTTGAATGAACGTGACAAAAAACAAGAATTTTTGGGTCTGGCTAAAATTTCTGGATAGGTTGAATGTGACTTCGAACTTGAATAGCGCAAAATCGGCTGAACCAAATACCAACATATATTATATATTTCGAATCAGAAGAGAAAGATCTATCATTTTAGCCAATAATATACAGGGTGTTCCATTTGAACAAATTGACTTTCTCAATTTTTTCAATGTTGTGAAGTCGATTTTTTATTTCTGCTATCACCGAAAGATACTACGTGAAAATACCCAAAACTTTTGTGTTCAAAGTTTTTTTCCATCACTCATAATGAGAGCTGTAGGTGAGGGGCAAAATACTCAAAATATAATAGATAACCCTGTACCTAACTAAGGGAGATGGATCGGAAAGGACTTCACATTTATAACGTATTTTTTTTCACCTCTGAAATCAGGTTTTTGATTCGACGTCTCGTTCCTTCCCAAACATCATCAATTCATATTGTTGATGGCATTATTAGCTCGAAACGTCGATAGATGTCAAATGTGATTTTTATCGTTGCAATTAGAATTAAAATAAGAATATATTAAGTATTAAGTAAGTAACGAAACTTTTCGTCTATTCACAAGAAAAGTTGATGATGGTTCGCTCGAAGACGAAACGTCGGATCATAAATTTGATAACGGCATTCTCTAGAGAGAAAAAGAGTGCCTATGAAGATGTAACATTTGGTTTGTAATAGTTGTCTTATAAACTCAGAAAAACACGAAAACCGTTTTACAAAATTTCGGTTTTTCGCGGGTTAGCCCAGTAAAGTTGACGTCGACTTATAGATGCCGGCAAAAAAAAATCCAAACAGAATGATATTTTCAGAGGTGCTTGTGGACTGCCTCCTGAGCATCCATCCAAAAAATCTGACTTGAAGTCCTGGTACGTTTTGCGCTGAAGAGGTGGTTTACCAAACATTTGTTCAGAGCAAAATGACCTCAATAAAAGTTATAGAGAACCAAGAACAGAACAACTTTGCCTCATACATTTTTTTGACAGCTCTTACACTTAATGAGTTACAGCGCATCAAATGACAAAATTCCGCTGGCAACAGGGGTGATGTTAAAAACAGTTTTTTAGGGATCATGAAAAAAGCTATGGAGAAAAGTTGTTAAACCTTTGATTCTCTGGAACTCTCATCGAGGTACTTTTTTTGTAAAAAAATATTTCTAAAACCACTCTTTGACACCTTATTTTTGACATTTGATGGGCTGTAGCTCGTTTGGTATTAGTGCTATCATAAAATGTCATGATGCAAAGTTGTTGAGTTCTTGGTCCTCTATAAGTTTTATCCGAGTCATTTTCCTTTAAAAAGATGTGCAGGAAACCACCTCTTCAGCGAAAAACGTACCAGGACTTCGAGTCAGATTTTTTGGTTAGATGCTCAGGAAGCAGTCCACAAGCACTCCTGAAAATATCATCCTGTTTGGAATTCTTTTTTTGAAAAACCGACATCTTTACTGGGCTAGGTATCTCCGGAAGTATTCCGTTTTTTTGTATTTCACAACGGCATCCAATAGACTTGCCATAGTTTGAACTTTGCTGTATATCCTACCGTTTCCAAGATGCTGATGGTGATTATTTTGATTTGTATTAAAGTATAGCCCCGGATTTTGCTAGACAACCCATTCGCAATCTATTTTTGAACAAATTATCTAACATTTAAATTTCATTTGCATCAAATAATAGATGGTAGACATTTTTAATACCGTATCTCATACCGTGTATCTCGTACCATCACTCCTCCATCCAGAGTTTTTAAAGAAGTAATTTTTCTCGGTACCTACTCGAGTCTTGGACCACTGGGCGAGTCTGTCTTTCTTCATCATTTTTTTTCAGAAATATCTATTAGTAGAATCTAAGCTTTGAATATCACCGGATAAAACTGGGTCACCCTGTATACTCACTACTCACTACTCAGTGACAGAAAACGCAACACCCGTTTATCTTCCATGAAAGTCAATGTTAACATGCTCTTATACAAAGTGCAATATCTCCTATAAACAGAAGCTTTCGTGTCAACTCAAAAATTGAAATGTTCAGAATGAATGAAGCAACATCAATTTTGCAAAAATAACCGGTCGATTTTTCATCTGTATACTTCACAGATTGCTTCAACATTTTGAAGCCAAACTGTTAATTCGATATGCATTGCGTGAAATATCCTGGAACTTCAAAACATTTTGTGGAGTAAACAAATGAAAAATCGCCAATTTGTTTTCGCTTCATTCATTCTGAACATTAAATTTTTGAGTTGACACGAAAGCTTACTCTTTTTCAAGGGAGATATTAAATTTTGTAGTAGGTGTTGCGTTTTCTATGTCACAGAATATACTTTTTTTCTTCAAACGTCAGTAAAACGAACATTGTTCGACTGAGTATCGGCCACAAAGTTTCAATCTTTCTTCGGCGGAGGAAAAGTGACTATTTATGACTGGTGCTCTATTATCAGCCTCACCTCGTTCAGCTGATGCTAAATACGAGTGCGTTATGAAAAGTATCACTTTTCCTCAATATTATAAATTATATACTATTTTCAATTAATGTCAATGATTATTGTTCACTAACTGTATATGAGCTGAGAAAAATGATAAGCGTTTCAAAGTAAAAAAAAAAAACGAATTCAATCGCTCGTTCTTTCCAAATCGGCGTTTCGTTCGCTTTCGAATGAAGCGAGAACATAGTATCAGCAAGAAAATTACTGCACGATTTCGGAAGTAGATTTTTCTCATGCGAAATCATTCAGGTGGTAATTATTGGTACAGACTTGGTCAGGTCTTTCAAGTTTCAAGGACTCTGATTTGTATAATTTTTAAGTTCACTACACTATCGCGTGAACGAAACTGCTCGTCAAATTGAAGAACATCGCAATTTTTCACCCATTATCAATATGGGAAAGCTCTGAAACGAATAAAAGGATTTTGTCGAGTGTTTAAGCGTTTTGAATTAAACTGAACTTATTAATTAAACTGACTTTTGCAGATTTTGTGTGAGATGAGGTTTTCTATGGTATACAGATTCAGGAACAAAAGGAATTATGCAATTTTTAAAATTTGTAAAGCCTGCCAATTTCTTTTCCAATTCGTATTTTTGCGATTTTTTCTGAGATTTGCAGAAATCAAATTAACATAACAATTTTAAGCCACCTAATAAAATACCAGGATAGGATGTTATCTGTTATTTTATAGTCCAAGCTGGTGGCAAAAATGCGCAAAAATAATTATTTAAAGCTCGGCGTTAAAGAATGACAACCAATATTCCACTCATGTACAAAAAATCCCATAAGAGCAGTTGAATTTTCGGAGGCTTACAGCGAATATTCCACTCATGTACAAAAAATCCCATAAGAGCAGTTGAATTTTCGGAGGCTTACAGCGATAACACCAAATCGAAAATACCTCTGTCATGGCAACACAAATAAACACGTTGTCAGAGCAATCGATATGGCAACGACAATTTTTCGACACATATAACCACGTTGTCAGGGCAATCGCCATGGCAACGCAAATTTAGTGAACTTATATTCTAGAATTCGTGAAATATTCTTCTAAATACCATTCGTGCTTTAAAATTAACCGGATAAATTTTCGCTCATGCGTGTTTTCTCTACAAATTTCACTCGACCTTTGGTCTCGTGAAATTTTGAGAAAACACGCATTCGTGAAAATTTATCGGTAATTTTTAAGCACTCGTGGTATTACCTTCGAAAATACTAAAGCAATGGGTAAAATAAGCCTATCCGAGGCTGCAGAATCAGTTAGGGACATCATACCCCGGAGCTCGTTACGCCTGAACTTTAGTGATCAGTAATCAGTAGTGCCAAAGAGCAATGGAAAATACATTTTCCAATGACTTGAAATTTTATATACGTATTTTCGAAGGTAATACCACGAGTGCTTAAAAATTACCGATAAATTTTCACGAATGCACGAATGGTATTTAGAAGAATATTTCACGAATTCTAGAATATAACTTGAATAAATTTGCGTTGCCATGTTGATTGCCCTAACAACGTGGTTACTTGTGTCGAAAAATAGTCGTTGCCATATCGATTGCTCTGACAACGTGTTTATTTCTGTTGCCATGACAGAGTGGTATTTTCGATTTGGTGTTATCGCTGTAAGCCTCCGAAAATTCAACTGCTCTTATGGGATTTTTTGTACATGAGTGGAATATTCGACAATATTAGAAAGTCATCAGCGAAAATTTTTTACCAAGATACCCAAAAATATACTAAATAAATAACAAAGAAAACGCAAATTCTAATTCCTTATATTTTTCATATTTGTAAAAAATCTGCAAATTGTCCATTGTACCGGGTGATCAGTTAGGGTGTTAGGGATAGCCATATCCCGAAAACTATTCATCATAGAGGCTTGCGGCAAAAAACTGTATTACTAAAACGGCCAAGAGAAAAACCTATAAAATATTTTCAAGTTTCTGAAATGGTCACTAAGGGGCGTAACAAGCAACACAAGTAGAAAAAATGGATTTTCATAGAATTTTGCCCAATGACAATATACCGATGATATTATTTTCATATTTACTGACTATTTACCTACACTTTTTGTCAAAAATGTTTTATTGTATTTATCAAAATGAAGAGGTGAGGGGAGTTCAACTGTTTTTTTAACAAACGGAGCTTCCTCCCGTTTCGCTTGACTGATTTTAACGAGCTTGGGCGAATATGAATGAGCATGATCTGCACTTCAAAATACTTTTTTGGTTTTGAATCTTCGCCGTCGCCACTAGATGGCGTTAACTGAAATGGTAGCATTTGAGTTTTTTCCAAGAAGAAGCATGCAAATGTATTGGTCTATTCATTTTCATATATTTCAAAAAAGGATTAATTTTTCTATTAAAAATAATTTTTTTCCAATTTTTTTATAGAGAAATGTATTCACTTGTAAAATAAATAACAATGAATACACGATTACACTTGATTTTTTTAGACAAAACTCTAAAATACGCTACCATTTCAGTTATGGCCATCTAGCGGAGGTCAAAAATTCAAAACCAAAGTATTTTGTAGTGCAGATTATGCTCTTTCGTTGAAGTCTGTCAAGCGAAACAGGAGAAATTACGTTTGTTTAAAAAAACAATTGAACTTCCCCCACCGCTTTATTTTGATATATAGAAAAAAACGTATATGGACACAAAAAGTGTAGGTAAATAGTCAGTAGATATGAAAATGATATCATCGATATATTTTCATTGGGCAAAATTCAATAGAAATCATATTTTTCTACTTGTTGGTTGCTACGCCCCCTACGAACATTCCAGAAACTTGAAAATATTTTCTCGCCTCTACGATGAATAGTATCCGGGATATATGCATGGCCGCTCGCTATCCTTAATTGATCACCCTGTACAGAGTACAGGGTGTTTCAATGTCTTTGATCTTTGATACCATTTTAATCAGCTGTAACTTTTTTGTTTCTGAAGAAGTGAAAACTAAACAAATATCAGATTGTATAGTTAGTAGTTTTTTTCCTATTTAAAAATTGAGTTTTAAATTTTTGAATGAAATGCCCTGTATATTATTGAATATTTCGATTCCGCTCAAGATTCTAAGTATAATTTATACAGCACCCCATATACCTATCGAAACATTGTGCAAAAATGAATAACTAGTTGACATACTAACAATAATTATAAACGTGTCATAAACCAACTCTGTGATGTGTCAAAGTATTTCTTAGGCAAGATGTTAAAATCTAAACAATTTTTATTGTTCATGGCAGACTTTGCGATCAATTAGAAGAAAGTTTTTGTGTGTTGCATGTTTCTACCCCATTTTCTCACAAACCGTTGAAGATAAGTATATGATATGCTATATAAAATATACTTGGAATTTTGAGAAGAATCGAAACTTGTGATATTTTAGTTACAAAAGAATTATCAAAATATGTAAGTACCTATGTTTTAACCTCGCAAAAAAAAGGGTACCTATCAAAAAAAGTATTCAAAATAAGGCGCTCCTCAATAGATAATAATTGTTTTAGAATTCTCTGGGACAATAAAACCCCCAAAATTTGTTATCGAAATTTTTCAAAAATGGGATTGATTTAGATTTCCGAGAGGGACGGCCATCAATTTCTACTACCTGAAATTAAAGAATAGGAGCACATCTCATGAGATTCTTGGAAAATTTTTACAATATGGTCGAAGTGGAAAACGCTCAATGGATATTATATTTATAAAACCTCGAGGAAAATTAATTCATGGATTATCTGAGAGCGATAAAACCAAATGACTAATGATGGTGACTGGCAACGAATTAAATGAAAAGGGAATAACAAAGCGGATATTATACAACCGGTTTAGCCGAGCACAGAAAGAAACGTTTCGGCGCGACCTGCGGTTAGCTTTTCCCCCACGATTGAAGGAAATGAATATGAATGGGGCGTTTATAATACCATACCACATAGCGCAGCCTGTTGGCCTATTCTGTTTTGACGTATCAATCGATAAAAATGTCGAGTGTAACTTCAGCGATGGCTTTTGAGAATATCAAATTGTTAACCAGATGATAGTAGAATGGGTATATAGGTATTGTAATCAGTTTTCTCGTATATTATTTTTAAAATTTTACCAAATATGCGGAATGATTATTTTTTCATTTGAAATATCTCTTAATATATCACATCTCCAACAAAAAGCTTTGAACTTTCATTATTCTGGATAGTATTTTCCGTTGCTGAAACAGTTCAGTGTTATCTTCCACATCACATTTTTCTTTGATATGATATGACAGATGGAAATGAAACCCTTCATTATTCTTGAAAATTCTATGATCTTATGTCAATGTATAGTTTGGGTACCTTTTCTATTCTAAATATCTAGTTGCATGGTGTCTTCCACAAATTGAGATGTCTACAAATTTCTCTCATTCTCTGATCCAGGCAGGGTCAAGAGTCTTATATAGATAATTCGTGCTAACTGGTTTGCATAAGCCTCTTGTAAAATCTGGAAAATTATGTTTAGGTACTCGCTTTTTGAACTTCACCAGCCAACGATTTTGATTCACTTTGGACAATTCATTTGCACAAGTCTATATTTGCACAAATCATCTGAGAATCTGAACCTGGCCTTAGCATGGTTTCTCATTTGGCATACTGCGTTAATTGTGGAAGGTATGAACTAAGAGTCCAGAATGAAGTATACAGGGTGCCACAGATTCGAGTGCATGCATGGGGATCGGTTAAATGGCTGCAAAGTTGCCCATTTCTATGCTCAAGAAAATGCCATTTTGAAATTTGAAAAATTCCGACTACTTCCGAAGATATTCGAAAAAACCGAAATTTCGCAAAAACGTTTTCATCATTTCCTGCGTTTGTTTGAAAAGACATTTTAAAATGAATTACACTTTGTCATTGCCACTTTTTCTCCTCTACAAGATGGTGATGTCAAATTGAAAATCTGACGTTTCGTCTTCGAGCTACCATCATCAACTTAATATTTTAAATACGGACCTGGATTTTCCATTTTACTTTAAGTTATCTTTTGACGTCCCTCACGTCCCTAATGCATTGAGGTATCGCAACCATCGAAAAAAATACTCTTCTAAAAAATAGTACCAGAGAAAATTAGTTTTAGGCCACCCTTGTCTCCCTAACACACAGTTTGGTTCATAAACTCGCACCACTAAACAAAACTCAATGACTGAACCAAAATCGAAATAACATCCAATAATGATATCTTTAATGAAATTAAATCAAATCCACAAATGACATGAAAAATAAAAAAATTACATATAAAAAATTGAATCAATATCTGCAAAAGTGTTCAAAAATATTGCCATTTTAACAAAATATTGCAAATAACAATAATTGGTGAATAATAATTGAAAATATTGAGGTTGCCAAGGCGACCCATCACTCTACGCCATATATCTATTAATAACTATATGAGAAGCAATCCTACACGCTTGAAGCCAGGATGAGATAGAAGATCCTGCTGTACTGTATATTTTTTGCATATAGACTTATGCGATTTATGCGAAAAATATTACAGTACAGCGGAATCTTCTATCTCATCCTGGCTTCAAGCGTCGCTCGTTGTTCAAATGGGACGGTTCCCATATAGAGTTAATAGATAGATAAATGCTCTACGCCCTCATCTAATCACCTCAGTGCCTCAAGGACGTCAAAAGATAACTAAAAATAAAATAAAAAATCCAGGCCCGTATTTAAAAAAAAAAAGTTGATGATGGCAGCCCGAAGACGAAACGTCAAAAAATCAATTCTATACCACCATGTTGTAGGGGAGAAAAAGTGGCAACGACAAAGTGTAATTTATCTGTCTTTTCAAACAAACGCAGGACATGATAGAAACGTGTTTGCCAAATATTGTTTTTTTTCGAATATCTTCGGAAGTAGTCGGGGTTTTTCAAATTTCAAAATGGCATTTTCTTAAGCATAAAAATGCGCAACTTTGCAACCATTTATTCGGTTCTTTATCTTTTATAATAACTGAGATCCCCATGCATGCACTCGAATCTGTGGCACCCTGTATATGTAGGAGATACCAACCTTTTTAATATATTTTTTTGAAGGTTATCTGCATATGTCCTTAGTACTCAACCACAAACTATAAGTACAAAATTTATATGCGGCAGTTGACAAGAAAAACAGCAATAGCAGTCAGGTCTCAATAACCCTGCCATTGATACACTACTTCTCACAAATTTTAAAAGCTTCTAAAAGTGATATCAACAAAAAACTGTTTTATTATAGGAATACTATTAGCTTGTTGGAAAAAACTTTATTTTTCTGTCAGCGACGGGAATCAAAAAACCAGCGTGAATTAAGTAAGTATACTGGGTATGTCAATATTTATGTGGGTGATTTTTTTGGTCCATTTCAAGACAAAAACTTCATATGAACAAGATTATGTCCTAAACGTCTTACCTTTTGAGATGCAGGGTGGTGAAGTTTTCAAAAATAAATAATTTATTATTGATAATACCACTCCAGATTATGTTATCTTTTGCAGTTTTTAAAAATGAAAATATGGCATCGATGAATAGAAAAATCTAGATTAACTTCAATTGTTTTAAATGGAATTCCGTGCGTATTTTATGCGCAAAGATGAAAGATATTTTTTACCCGATACCAAATATACCATCTATGTATATTGGTATTTGGTTCAGCCGTTTTTGCGCTATTCAAGTTCAAAGTCTCATAGAAATTACATTACTTTGATCTGGGTTGCTGAGGTACGGTAGAATCCAGATCAACATAATGTGATTCTTATAAAGTGGATAGGATAGTTTACCTAGTTCCTCCGTATTCAGGCCCACATAAAATCGTTTCACGTCTCCCAACATTTTTCAAAATCGAAGTGAATACATGGAAATGATTTGACTGTATCGAGAAAAAGATTGACACCAGCTTTCTTCGAATATTCCACTCATGTACATAAGAGCAGTTGAATTTTCAGAGGCTTACAGCGACAACACTTCTGATAATGCTGTCCCTGCATGACCGCTCTGCTTCAACGAGATCTTCGAAGAAGAAAGTGTCTTTCTCTTTACCAGAAATAACCCGCACTCAGATCGGAATCTGCATTACTAATACATTTTTCTTATGTGATTTTTATTGGTGGGAGAGTAAGTGGTGATGTTTTATTCAACCTACATCACACACAGTTACCTGAGCCGCTTTCTTTCGAAGCGATTTTTCTGATCATGATTCATTGTCACATTATTCGTTCTTTTAAGCATGTTACGTTGTCACGTGATTATTTGATGCAAACGCGTTTGGATTCGAGAATCAGTTGCGAAAGAAAGCAGCTCTTATAAAGGGTAGGGTTTTGGAGAGTTTTTGATTGACAATCAAGTGTACGATTTTCATGTCAGTCATTTTAATAAAAGCTATACAATATATTTATCTGAATAGTCATAACTTTTTTGTACGCACTCGTACAGGGTGATTCATTTTCAGCGACAGGGTGCCAGTTCTCGTAAACGATTCATCATAGAGACCCAAAAAAAAAATCTGTATAGTAATGTGCCGAAGAGAAAATGCTGAGAATATATTTCAAGCTTCTAGGATCGCCGCAAGACGGCGCAACGATACTGTAAAAATAGAATATCGATATATTTTTGGTACACGCACTCGAGGTCTATTTTATTCGCTTTATCCGACTACACAACATGAATAATTATTGTAAACGTCAAAACTGTATCAGAGGTTTTTTCGATATTTTCATTTGCAAACCCACTAAATAGATGCCCTCATCGTGTTATTTGGATAATTCTCTACCACTATCATTCAGGTAATGTTTCTATATCTTTTGAAAGAGAAGATCTACAGGGTCCTTCATTAGTGCGTCGGGCAATCCTAGCGTGGTTATTTACAAAAGTAGAAAAAAAAGTTTTATACAAAAGTTGTAGAATGTGACTTTATGCATATTTTAAAAATATTTTCAAACATACAGGGTGCGTCACAAAAGTATGGCACGGAAAAGTATGATTTTTTTAAATGTAACCCCCTGTATATTGATTGATATTTCAATTCTTTCTTCAATTTGGAACAAAAATTGTGATACAACTAATGTTCCTAAATTCAACCGTTATCGAGATATCGCGTTTTAAAAATGGCATTTTTGCAACTTTGACATGCTATAAAACTCAAACTATTCAAGTTAGAGAAAAATGGATTGCACATTCCTGTCTTAACTTTTCAAGAGCTATTCAAGGAGATTAAATCCATTATTGTGAAAAAATGTCAAAATGTGCCGAAAAAAGTTGACAGTTGACGTTACCTTCTATCCAAATGACAGAAGAGCTCTTGAAAAGTTAAGATAGGAAAGTGCAAACCATTTTCCTCTAACTTGAATAGTTTGAGTTTTATAGCATGCCAAAGTTGCAAAAATGCCATTTTTAAAACGCGATATCTCGATAACGGTTGAATTTAGGAACATTAGTTGTAGCACAATTTTTGTTCCAAATTGAAGAAAGAATTGAAATATCAATTAATATACAGGGGGTTCCATTTAAAAAAATCATACTTTTTCGTGCCATACTTTTGTGACGCACCCTGTATGTTTGAAAATATTTTTAAAATATGCATAAAGTCACATTCTACAACTTTTGTATAAAACTTGTTTTTCTACTTTTGTAAATAACCACGCTAGGATTGCCCGACGCACTAATGAAGGACCCTGTATATACGGAGACTTCATCAGGAATCCCTCGAGCAATACATTTGAAACAACCCCTGTAAATTTGGATGTGTGAAACAAAAAAATACGAGTGCCTTGCCAACGGTGAGGATTTTGAGCATTTCACTAGTTTTTTGTTTTTTTTTTAATATTTTTAGAATACGGTGGTTATTTCCAAAGATATAGAAAAATGACTTCGATGAAAGTGATGGGAAATTATCCAAATAACACAATGGAGGCATCGTTTTAGTGGGTTTGCATTTGAACATTTCGAAAAAACGACTAAAGCAGATAAAATCGACCCCGAGTACATGCACCAGAAAGAACAGATTTTCCTTATTAAAGTGAGCCTAAGAACAGTCAAATCAGTTGAGGAATTTGGAAGTTATAGGCAATTTAGTAACGTCAAGTTTGACGGCCTGTAGATGTCTCATTTGACAACTTAGAGAGAAGTGTCGAGGGACAATTTTGTAGAGAATATCGTCCAGAATCTGTTTCCATACACTTTTTTGACAAGTCACTGGGAAAAATTTCAAAAATATGTCGATTTTCTGTTTTCCCAGTACCGTTACGGCGATCCCAGAAGCTTGAAATATATTTCCAGCATTTTCTCACATTACTCTATGAGTTTTTTTCTTGGGTCTCTTTAATCAACAGTTAACGAGCACTGGCACCCTGTCGCTGAAAATTAATCACCCTGTAAATTTTTTTAAAAATTGATTTTTCCGTCATTTTTACGTAGAAAGTGGATAGGGGTAACCTTTTTCAAGTTATTTACGCCCTTAAAGCAATCCATGCAATGAGGTTTTCAATGTAGAATTTGGAATATTAACATAAGGGGCATCGACAACGCCGTTGTCACGGTAATTTTGACTCGTGTCTCGATGTTCAATGAGAAACATATTTTTTCGTGGAAAAGAATATAAAATTGAATTACATTTTTTTCAATCAAGAAACATTGAGCATTAGCTAGTCAAAATCACTATGATAACGCCGTTTTCAAAGCCCCTATGTTTATTCCCAGAATTCTCCGTTTAAAACCACATTGCATGCATGGATTGCTTCAAGTCGAAATATCTTGAAAAAGGCGACTCCTAGCCACTTCTACAAATTATAACTTTTTCATGTAAATATGATGGAAAAATCAATTTTTCAATTTTAAAAAAATGAACGAGGGCGTGCAAAAAAGTTATGACCATTTGAATGAGTGGAAAGATGAGTAAGAGGCGCCTCCTAAATGTAAGAGCCATACCAAGGCCAGATATGAATTTTTGCATGTCAAACAACTCTCACCAAATTTCATCAAAATAACTTGATTATTTCAAAAGTTATTTGAGTAAATCAAATATTAAAAATCCACTTTGACACCTCTTATTATCAACTTTCGGAATAGACAAGTTCAGGTCGATCGCAATATTTGTGTATGAGGAATCTGCTGTTACCGTATGTCTCATTCTTTCTGAAACACCCTGTATAGATACAGGAATTTCCTCAAATAAGTCCCCCTGTGAAGCAGAGCAAGTTCTTTTTTTTTCTTATTCTACTCTCTGAATTATACTGGAGGTATGAATTTCAGTTTTTGAAATCTCTTTTTTTTTCAATTTCTGTAGTTTGTACCTTTTTCCGGTTATCAATTTAGTGGTGGGCATAGAAGATGTGTTGCCGATAATCATGTCCATCATTCAAATTCCTATCCATAAATATCCAAATTTTTCCATAGGAATAATTGAAATGAACACTACTCGAAGATATCCTTTGTGTTGCCGTTCTTGATTTTCATTTACAGTGTGTACAGGTTATATTAAATTTCCCCAAACAAGTTCACGCAATCTAGATCTAGCGAACAAGTTGGCCAAGCTACTGCAACGTCCATCCACCTACGTCTAAACATTATGTCATGTCCACCCGACCAGCCACGGCGAAAAATTATACTGGTAACAGGCTTTCTGTCATGCCAGTTATGCCTGTTGAGAAACTAACTGTCTCGAATCCAACTTGGTGTGGTGCCAAAATGTGAAGTAAAAAGGTTCTATTTAAACTTATTGACAAAATGGATTATTATATGAAAATCATTTGACCTTTTGAAGATGATAAGGGTAAAATCAGGTTTTCATATTTTACAGTTCTTTCAAGTTCGTAGTATAAATTTATCATATTTGCTCAAATGTAATATGGAAGGTTGATTTGTTATAAACAATTTAAGCGTCAAAATTGCATTTTTCTTCCGTTTTTTGATTATAGAATCTAAACTAATCGAGAAACTAACGAAGCAACAAAAAAATGTCATTTTGAAAGTTAAAGAGAATGAAAAAACAAAGAAAATTACCACATAGGTATGGATGCTGACATTCAAATAGCGTTTTAACAGTTCACAGTTCACAGTTTCATTTGTTTTCCCTTTTTTCAAAGAGCTCTGATGGATGCTGCATGGGCGGTTTTTCCGATCATGATTTTTAAAAAAGATTGGGAATTTAAAAGTAGTATTCTACAAACCTGTATTTCGATCTATGATTGCAAATCATGAGTACCACAAAAAAATGCATCTAAACTTGATAGTAAACGGTCAAATGCCTGCAACCTGCAGAGGGGAAGGCTGCTGCGCCTAGACTCCTTTCACTCTGCATGTTTCAGGTGCTTAGCCATTCCCTCAAGTTCAGTAGACTTTTTCATATACATCTCATGATTTTTGATGCAAAATCGAACCACAGGTCTGTAGAATATTACTTCTAGTTCACGGATCATTTTTAAAAATCATGATAGAACCAACCGCCGAGGAACCTGAGCTGTTTGGAAAATCGGAAAAAAAAATATTCAGTATCAATAATTGTTGCAAAACGATTTGATCGCCAGCACCCAAATTTTGACTATGGTAAGAATACGCCAATAGATGTAATGTCGCAAGGACGCGAAGGGAAGCGATGTCTCCACAACTTCAAAAACAGCGGTGATATGGATTTTTCAAAGATGCACTGATTTTTTTGGTTTTTCTTGTTTTTCTCGGCTGCTTATCCACCTACAGAGAAGTGCTTATTTTCTTCGTTTTTTTTATGCCCTAGAACTTTCCAGTTGTCACTTCGTTGATTGATCCATTAGTTTAAATTCTACAAAAAAACGGCTTAAAAACGTAATTTTGACGCTTCAATTTTCAGCAAATATGATAGAATAATATTAGGAATTGTTTTTAATGACGTGTTCCAGGTTTCTTCTTTATTTTTGTCAGGATAATATACCCAATGCTTTAGTCTACTTCCAAAAATCAAAGCCGTGTTGGAAAGAAAACATGTTGACAGGCCCTTCCGAAAGCAGCCTCCAGAAATACTATTTTTAATCATGGAAACTGGAAACAATTTTTGGGATGAGTTCATAGCTAGCAGCGCAAAGTATTTCAAAAAAGGTTTCCTAATAACTGAGATTATAGGTGGAGGGTGTGTCTCTAGTTTACAATAAATTCATCACTTTTGACACGTCGATTGGTATTCAGATTTGCGCTCTATTTGATGTGTCAAAATTTTATATAGGGTGTCTCAAATTGGAAATATTATGTCATCGAGTGAAGAAAAAAGAAAAAAAAAAGAAATAAAAACTTGAAATCTGGCAAAATGGTTATAAAAAATTGCTTGTCAACCACCGATCTAAAACCAATGGATAAGCATAATGCATGTGTCATCTGAAGCAAATGTGGCGAGTGGCGAGGCATGGGCGAAAATATGTGTTTCTGCGTCTGATTCACGGTCATTTTTCAGAAGAGCCAGGGAATGTTGATCATGCGTAGTAGAATTCAATCTATCGATCCACCCAGATGTTTACCCTAGTGGTCAAGTGAACCAGTCCCGTACTTCATCGGTTTTCGTTTATTCGTTATCGACGCCATGCATTTTGCTTTATGCTCTGTTATGTTGTGCTTTTGTAGTTTGGATAAGTTTGCTTTGGACGTAGTGTTTGTGTGTCACTTTTTGACTATTTGTCACTGATCTAAAACCAATGGATAAGCATAATGAATCAGTCATATGAAGAAAATGTGGTGAGGCATGGGCGGAAATATGTGTTTCTGCGTCTGTTTCAGGGACATTTTCGAGCAGAGTTCGGGAATGTTCATCATACGTAGTAAAATTCAAGCTATCGATCCACTCAGATTTTTACTCTGGCGGTCAAGTGAACCAGTCCCGTACTTCATCGGTTTTCGTTTATTTATTAAAATTATATTTTGACTTAGGCATATCAAGTAATATGGACAAATAATAATTATATCCTCACAATTAGTTGTCCGAATAATAGATGGATAATATCAACTGGTATACTTGAATTGTAGTTACTACTCCTTGATTCTTCAATTTTTCATAAAAATTACAATTCGTTTATCAAAATGTATACACATATTCTTAGGCACGTTCATTGGTTAATCAAAAATAAAAAATATTTGTTTCACTGAAAAATATAATATTATATTATAAGTTCGGTCCTGTCCACAGCACGTCATAATGACATTATTTGGTTGCAGTGCGCAAAAACCAACTTGCCGGAAGAAAATCGAGTTTATTCACATTTTTCGGTCGTAATTTAGCCATTTCGAGTGCAGCGTTTTGCTCATATAGTTGCTTGGATCAGTGTTGCCAACTAAAAAACGAGTCGATGACGTCATCTCAAATTTGGGACGACCTGTATAACATTTTTGTACATCAACAACAGTGCAGCTTAAAATAGGTACTGATTCACGTGTCCGAGCATATTTCCGAAAAAATAACGCAGTCTTTGGAAATCGGTTGTCTTATATAACTTTCAAAGTACCCAATATAATTTAATAGAAATATTATATGATGAACACAACTGAGAACCTCGTAAAATCGTGTCCTCAAAATACATAACCTTCAGTTTACCAGGGGCGGACTAGGTTGTACATTTTATGACTTGAATTTTTAGCACTCTCTATGGTAAAGACTTGAAAAAAATAAATTTATCTATAACTGTCAAAAAATAGTTGTTTTATGCAACCATCAATAGATATAAAATGTTCCACATATTACACGGCCTGAGAGAAACCCGTGGATCATAGTTCTTTATCCACGGGCAGGTTCTTTATTCACGGGCAGTGGGCCAATCATAAGCGAGTATTACCCAGTAACGCAGCGATCATAGTTCTTTATCCACTGGCAGGTTCTTTATTCACGGGCAGTGGGCCTATAAACACAACTATTTTTGGCTTTATTTAGTGATTTTTTTTTCCCAATTTGTTGACAGTTGTAGATAAAGCATTGTATTTGACTCGCATAAAATGAACATATTACACTCGAATAAAATTAATAACACTCGCCTTCGGCTCGTGATATAAATATTATAAATCTTAATCTCGTGAAATATTTGGCTCATTATATGCTCGTTAAATAGAATACTATTGTGTAGCTTGAACTTTGAACTAAAAAAGAGTAATCTTGTTCATAATCGATAAAATAAACCGTTCTAAGGAAAAAAATATTATTATTATGAAAAAACCTTAAAAAAAGCAATGATAAAGTATATATAGTGTCCTTAACGAAATCTTAAAAAAAAAAATGTAAGCCCATGTTTTCTTTGAAATTTACATTTTTTCAGTTTGATTTTTATAAACATTTCAAGGAAAACTTGGGTTTATATATTTATTTTTCTTATATTTTCGCCAAGAACGGTTCATGAGTACTGTTAAAACCGCACAGCGGAGCTAATGCTGGAGCGTGCCATATAGACACTCGAAAAGTTTACTATTTTATATGTCTTACAAAAATTAATTATTTAGTTCTGATGATGCGATGCAACGGACCAGTTGCGAAACTTTGGCTTCGTGATATCGATCTTCAATATATTGTCCAAGAAAAGCTGAAACTTTTTTTCCTACAACCTCTCCAATTATTTTTAAATGACGAAACCCCAGAAGAGCGTTGGCGCATGTTTTTTGAAACACCTGTTCCTTCATTATAAATTAAAAGTACATCGGACTAATGTACAGTTTGTGTGTATGTGGACAGTATTTATAATGGCAGATAATACATTATTATTAATGAAATGCTGTTTCGAGTGTTGCTAGACCTAATTGATAGCTTATATCAAAGGGTCGTTGTATGAGGGGAGAGTCGAGTTGCCTCCGGTTTATTCAAATATTATGTCCTATTAAAAAGTTGGCTTCCACTAGAGTCAGATATCTCATTCATTGGAATAAGTTTATTTGGAACTCGAATTTATTATCCGTAATCTAAAAAAACATGGATATAATTATGTCAAATTGTCATAATATTATGCACAGTAGTAACTTGTTTATTGATTGGCTATGATTGGCTTAAACGGTGGAATGATCGGCATCTCATAAGACTTAATTTTACCATTACTTCCTTCCTGTAATGATGATTTCGCACTAGGCCTAGGATTAATCTTATTTGTGTATATATGCATGGAATAATTTGTTTGGTATGTATCAATCCTCAAACTTGATTAGTGCGATACCTCGTTGGTTTAGGAACATAAGACGCTCTTAAAATCCGTAATAAAAAATCCAGGACCGTATTTAAAAAAACAAAGTTGATGATGGCTCATAGACGAAACGTCAGTTCTTCAATTTAATAAGGGTATCTTATAAAGGGCAAAAAGTGGCAATGAAGAAGTTCCATTCATTTCAAAATATCTCTTCAAATGTGGTCAAAAAAAAATGAAAACAAAAAAAAAAATGAAACAATTTTGAAAAATTTAGGTTTTTTTCGGATAATTTCGGACTTAGTCGGAATTTCTTGGCTTTTAAAACGGCATTTTGTTAAGCATCAAAATACGCAACTTTGCCTCCATTTAACCGACCTTGTATCTCTCACGGTTTTCAAGATCCCCATGATAGACATCCTTATCTTGGACACACTGTATATCTCAAAACTGTGTAGAATAAATGAGTTCGACTGAATAACAAAAAAGTTTATAAATAACATGTACTTTAGCATGCGCGTAATTTCAAAGTCCCTGCAATCGATTAATATTTTCGATGCGTCGCGACGCTTTACTCTTGGAAGGCGTCGAATTTTTTTAACTGTGAAAAATAACTACTCGACCCCATACATTGACTACTTTTTACAGAAATGAAATATTCCTATTCGTTTCCGAGATATTGACGTGGGGAGTTTAAGTGAAAAGCCCTGTATACTCTCAAGTTTGAGGATTGATACATACCAAACAAATTATTCCATGCATATATACACAAATAAGTTTAATCTCATAGTGTTTGATATTACGTTCAAATTCTGTTATCTATAGATTTTTTCTTAGTGCATGGCTTTTAGATCACACCCTCGTCCCGTGGGGAAAAGGCCAGGGGAAAGCTCACCCCTCATATTTCAAGTGCATGGAAAAAGATCATGCGATGGGTTGATAGAATCGCGTCATATTCATTATTTATATTTTATATATCGATTTGTTTGTGTTCTTGTTTTATTTTATTCGAATGTAACATTGATGTCTTATGAATCAATTTTTTACCCTTATATTGTTCATATAGAAGAACCGCTGCACATCCCATATAGTTTGCCAAGATCATATAAAAATATAGAAAATATAAATATATTGCGAGGGCAGTCTTGAATTATGTGAAGATCGTCCTTGTTTTTTAGTTCATGTGATAGATCTACGGGGTGTCAAAGTTTTTTTATATTTGTATGTTTTTTCTAAGGTATCAACTCTTGAATCATACACTACATATCATTTCAATTCATAACAGGATCTGATGGAACTTTCTTACATCTGATTAACCAATGGGGCTCAAATTCAAGAAAAAATGGCGATGCAAAAATGTGCAATAATTTTTCAAAATGGTGAAAATATCTCGGAAATACCTAGTTTATTTGTTTTCTAACGACATACATGATGAGGCTGGAATGTGAATCATCCTCATTTAAAAAATGAATAGGTGGGTGGGTATTTTATTTTAAGTTTTCAGTGTTTGATTATATAAACAAATTTGAAACAAGAAACACAAAATTCGAACAACTGAGAAAACGAACGATCTCCATACGACGCATAGTGCTTCAAATAACTTTGGACAAAAATGCAAAACTGAAACCTAAATCTCTTCAAATATTTGTGTCATTTCTGGTTTAAGACTACATATATGCTAATATGAGGTTTCTTTTTTGATTTTTGTTCTTAGTAAAATTATCGAAAATGTGCTATTTATACATAGGTATCTCGATTTCATGATTATTTATTATAAAAAGGATGTAATCACACATGACCTAACCACCACTTTTTTTGGCGTTTTGTATTATACTGAATCAAGAAATAGGAAAAGCTTCATAGCATGTACAGTGTGTCCACGAATGGGGTTGACAATACGAAAAACATTTTTAATTTTTCATTTTTCGAAAAAAAGTAATTTATAAAAAGTTCTGCTTGACAAAAAAATGCGATTGCCATATTAAAATTTCAAATTTGCTATACAGTGTGTTGAAGAATTGGGAAAAAAATAAAATGTGTCAAGAGAGAAGTTCCATTATTTATTACTTTTAAAAAAAAAATAATAAACAAAAATGTTTATAAATGAACATTAAGTTTAAGTATAATATTGAAAATTCGAAATTATTCTACATAGCTACAAGCCCTACCTTCCACCCACACACACTTTTCCCATAACCTAATTAATTTTTTTTTACCGATAAATCTAAACCACATTTCGATTTTGTACAAGCTTTGGAACAAAGTTTAAGGTGAATAACTACCTATATTCTCTGTTTACCAGACAACAGGTGAATAAGCGATGATTTTCAATACTTTGCTGATTGGCAAAAATCCCTTTTGGCAATAGTTTCGTATTTCGTATATTTTAGGAATATGTGCGGTTTTCCTAATTTGTACCACTCACGAGTTGCCCAATTTGTACCGATTCAAAGTGAAATGTAGAATGTTCCAACGTCAACATTCAAGAGAAGAGACATTCAATTAAAAATGTGTACCTAGTTCAAGGTTTACCTGTACCATTTGCAATGGTTTCAATAAACTGAAATATTATTGATCTCCGATGAGCTTAGAGGTTGCAAACAATTTTTTTTTTGGTAAAGAATATAATAAGCAACTGAAATTGGAAGTGTTAAAACCGTGAAACCAACAGTTTAGTTTTTCAAAGCAATATTTTTAAAAATGGTACAATTAAGGCGACTTTACCCTATATACAAATAAAAAAAGGCATATAGGTGATAGGTGTCAAGTAGAGGTTACTTTACGGTGTTATCACTATAAAAAAATGTCGAACCATTCAACTATAGAGATCTCGCCACCATCTATCACATGACATTAATCTGAAATCTTCAGAACACCTCAAGTGATTTTATGGTGAGCTGTAAACAAGCAACAAGGGCTTTACCAAGCTCTAGCGCTTGTTGAATTGCAATGAGATAATATGTAATATCTTTTGATATCTGCAACACAATGTCATTATGAAGAGATTGAAGCAAACTGATTTTCGTCCGACATTTGTTGTTACTTTTCCAATACCCTTTCCATTTCCATTTCTAGATTCAGGCCTCTCTGGTTTATAAAGGGTGGCGTCATGAGTACAATAAAGAAATATGTTCAACACCCTTGGCCCTTGGGTAAAACGGAGATCAAACGAAGGAGTGGTCTTTCCAAAGCCCAGTATTACCCTTCTTCAGTGACCATTCATAAAGTTGATAATGGCTCTCTTTTGTTTTGAATCGAATATTGTTTGTATTGTATTGTGACGTTGGGCACTCATTGTGTCCAACCCTAACGCTACGCCCTTGCATATTAGTTTAGATAATTTCGAATTGAAAGGATAATTACTTATAATAATCATCTCTAGTAATAGTATATAGAACCACGGCAAAGTCTGCCTAGATAACTTATCATTCATTGTATTTCCAATTGCTAAGCACTCTAAAACTCATTAGACACATTACTCTAAAGACACTTTGTTTACTCAGACGAAGATGTGATCCCTAATTAGGAAGCTTATCTTGTTATTTCGAAAATACACCTCTGTATTTTTGGGATGTAGTTGGATATATATATGTAAAGTTGTATAGGTATAGTTTGATGATCAGTATACAAGAAGTTAAGAACTATCAGTCGATGTGTAGTTTAAGTCTCAGTCAGAGTTATTTTTGTTGAGTAACGAATCCTGAGTTTTGATAAGAGTGAGGATCATCAAAGTATGCTTACGTAATGTTTTTGAAAAAAAATAAGTTCATTGGTCAGATTCAGCGACAAAGACATGGGGCATCATCATCCGTTGATGATTCTTCCTTGTTGAATTTATTTTTATTTTTTTATCATTGTACTCATCCGTGGTCGTGAACAGCACCCATTCTGAGTCTAAGTTACAAGAATTACATGATGTTATACGCTTTTCAGTCCTTATAATACATGGGTTCTTCTTCTATTTTATCTCTTAAAAGAAAAAGGTAGAGGATTGTCAAACTTTTCAAGTACACATTAGGTAATAGTGATAAGTAGTATTATGTCACTGAGTTTCGGCTTTATCAAAGGCGTTTTCCTTGTTTACTGCATTCCTTCTTGTATTTGAACCGTATTCAAACACTGACGTCATTAATTTAACATTCTAGAAAAAAGGACCGTTTCAAACCAGAAATTCATTAAGCAGATTAAAATTAAAGATTCAAAGAATCAACCATAAATTTAGTCAATTTTGTTTTTAACTACGAATAAAGAGAAAATCGATACTTTTGCTTTTGGTCACCAAATCAATTAAAATGAAATTATTCAATTTCACCTTCACGAGATTTTCCTTCTTCCCAACAAAGATTGGAGTCTCCCTTTATCACTTGAATTCTCGTATTTGGTTCGGCGTTGAATAGCGGAATTTTTTCACCTTACCCACAAAAAATACATAATTGTATACATTCACAATAAGCAAATCAAACACAAACTGTTGATAGGAGCTAAGAGCCCTAAGTCTTAAAAGAGATGGAGCTATTTTACAGCTCTATGAACGGCTTTTAAATACGGTTCAAAATCTGACATTTGTGACGTCATCGTTTGGCAAATGCCAGGTTTTTGAACCAGGTTGAACCATGATACTATAACAAACAAGATATGCTCACGCGCAGGTTTCGCTGACGTCATTGCGTGTCCGAACCTCAGAACTCATAGGATACCTATAGGTAACTCGGTTACCATGATACTAAAACAATCAAGATAAACTTTCGCACATCCCCCACAGAAGTCATCACCTGACCTACCTCAAACCTATACAATCAATGTCACGCGGGGACGTCATCCGTGAGCCAGTTCAAATTTTGACCAGCAAATGGTAACTAGGTAACGTTATTGATGTTTGTAATCCAACCTCACTTTTGGCTCGCGGTGACGACATGCGCGGTTTAGTTCTAATTTCGTCCAGCAAACGATCATATCTTGTATGTTTTAGTATCATGGGGTTGAACCGTTATTAGCACAAAAAACGCCTCAAGTCTCAATAGTTTGATGTCGTTGTAGAAGTTACTTTTTTATTTTTGTAAATACATTTTATTTCATATTGTACCGTAGAGGATCATTTACCGGTAAATGACACTTTATACATCAGAGACTGTAAAAAAAAAATTACTTGACTACTCCAAAAATGACATTTCGCATCATCAAAGACTGTGAAATTGCATTGGTAGCATAATTTGGCTAGTGCCATCTCATGATTTTAATTATAAACTTGACAAAGAATAGAATGTTGGCTGCCACACCAAGTGTATGGTTTGACAAGAAAGCACTTTAAACCGATTTAAAAAAAAACACATTATGAAACAGAACAATATACGATACACTGCCGTTAAATGTCATTAGACTACTCATCTAGAAATTCCAGACTCGGCTCCTTCGTCGCCACGTCCATAAACATCTCGACTCGTAATTTAAAAAGTCATTTACCGCCTGTAACGTAAATTACTATTCTGAGGCTTCCATCAGTTTAACCCCCCTTCCACCAATTATTCTTGATTTTTTCAAACACTCCAAATGCAACTCTATGCTATCATTGGCAGAAGAATGGAAGAAACCCTTTTACCACCTAAAAGGTAGTAAAAAATACTAAGAAATCTCATTCTATCTTCTTTGAAGTGAAACTTCTTTACTCGCGGGGAAAGTAACATTTTAATTTCGCGACACACGAATTATTTGTTCACGAGGTTTTTGGTTCATTGGTGTCAAAGGATAGGTGGTTTTTTATTGATTGGACAATAATTTGCATACATTTTCAAATAACTTGAAAATGTATATACAGGGTGTTACAAATTCGATGGGATAGCATTGCTAATTCCTAAACCATAAGAGATACAGCGTCGGTTAAATGGAGGCAAAGTTGCGCATTTTTATGCTAAACAAAATGCCGTTTCGAAATTTGAAAAATTCCGACTACTTCCGAAGATATCCGGAAAAAATCAATTTTTTCAAAATTCTTTTTTATTTCCTCCTGAGTTAGTTTGAAGGAATTATTGAAAACGAGTGGCACATTTTCATGGCCACTTTTTCTCCTCTTGAAGGTAGGGTGGTCGGAATTTATATCCGACGTTTCGATTTTCCGCAACCATCATCAACTTAATTTTTTCAAATACAAACCCAACTTTTTTTATGCATTTTTGGATAGCTCCTGACTTCCTGAACATCATGATGTGTCACACTTGTCATTCCAAATAATGCAGAATTATAATCCGAGATTTTTCAAAATCAAACCTCTTGATCTCTTTGTAATGCAATGCGCGTATCGTAGTCATGGTAACAATAACAACTTGTCACGCCTGTGGATAGTTTTGGAGCTTGAATAATAAAACTCCAGCTTAAAAACAGTTTCTCGACTAGTTTTTGATCATCAAAACTATTCATAGGCGTGACAAGTTGTTATTGTTACCATGACTACGATACGCGCATTGCATTACAAAGAGATCAAGAGGTTTGATTTTGAAAAATCTCGGATTATAATTCTGCATATTTTGGAATGACAAGTGTGACACATCATGATGTTCAGGAAGTCAGGAGCTATCCAAAAATGCATAAAAAAAGTTGGGTTTGTATTTGAAAAAATTAAGTTGATGATGGTTGTGGAAAGTCGAAACGTCGGATATAAATTCCGACCACCCTACCTTCAAGAGGAGAAAAAGTGGCCATGAAAATGTGCCACTCGTTTTCAATAATTCCTTCAAACTAACTCAGGAGGAAATAAAAGAGAATTTTGAAAAAATTGATTTTTTCCGGATATCTCCGGAAGTGCTCCGAATATTTTAAGTTTCTCAGCGGCATATTATTGAGTGCCAAAATGCGCAACTTTGCCTCCATTTAACCGACGCTGTATCTCTTATGGTTTAGGAATTAGCAATGCTATCCCATCGAATTTGTAACACCCTGTATACGTATTCTTATTCTACACAATATTTGAAAGTGATCAGCGAAAAAATGTTTTCAAAATACCCAAAAATTTACTGAATGAATGAAAAAGAAAACGCAAATTTCACTGTATGATCAAAAACGGGTCGGAGCCATATATCCCTCTCTCGAGAGAAAGAGAGGGAGAGAGCTTTTAGAGTCAATACGCCAGACGGAGATATATAATATTGTATTCTGTGACGTCGTGAATGTTGATTGGCGGTCTTTAATCGGTGAACACTACTTGACATTATTAGAGGTCGTAGGTTGATTTTTTAAACATCAATGGCATCAGTACTTTCTAATCCTTATATTTATCATATTTCCAAAAAATGTGCAAATTGTCCATTGGGGTTTTCTGGTTCTTTGATTCTTTGGTTCTTTGGTTCTTTGGTTCTTTGGTTCTTTGGTTCTTTGGTTCTTTGGTTCTTTGGTTCTTTGGTTCTTTGGTTCTTTGGTTCTTTGGTTCTTTGGTTCTATACAGGGGTTGCCACTTTAAAAAAACTATGTTAAAGCAAGCTTTGCAAAAATGATACACCCTGTAGCTATATATCGAAAAACATTTTATTTCTCATTGTACTGTAAAGTAGGTATCATTTACCGGAGTGGTACTAGTAGAAGATCAATCAGAGCTCTCCTTTCTATGTCACTTGGTAGACTATCTTTGTTTTCATCAGGAAGAACATAGATTGTGTCTCTTTTTCGAATTTGGCCAGCTGGCTATATTTATCAGAAATCACACCATTTTTTATTTCGACTTCCGAGCTTTTTTCTAAACGTGATAAAAGAGCACTGAACAATCTTTTGGAAAAAAAACCCATGACACGTGACATGACAACTGACAAATAGTTTCCAAATGCACCATTTAAACATTGATTTACGTCGGGTAAGTCGGGTTACAAGCAAAACACACTAAGTCAATTTTTTTGAATTTTGAGTTGCATGCCTTCTAGTCATATTTCACCAATTCTCTTTCTATAGAAAAATCCTCCAAGTCATTCGGAATAGGTAAATATTAGTGGATCTTTCTAGAAAAAGAATTGGTGAAATGTGACCAGATGGCATGTAACTCAAAATTAAAAAAAAAATACTAAATAGGCCCGGTATCTTCACCTAAAGATAAACGAAATTTATCCGTAAGATAACATTTGTCCTCAAGGTAACGAAAATTACGTTATTTTCAGCCGACAATAGAGTTATCTATTAGATAAATAGTCTCTATCTTTCGGATTGCTTATTTGTCACACATACCTCGGATTAACGATTTTATCTGCGGAATAAGTGCGTGGAGACCATGAGCAGATGAATTAAATTCATCGTAATTTATAATCCCACTTCTTGTATAGAATTATTTTTTATGTTTTGACAGAATTTTCAAGCGATTTTTTGTTTTACCACTGTTATCACCACATTCTTTTTGAATGAACACATATTGGAGATTGGAGGAAATGTATGCTGTACATCTTGCATAGAGGTAGATAGCTATGTATTAACAATTATTTGTGTCTCAATAGAACTTAATTGATGCCAAAATTTTACTTTACAAGTTTACTTCAATAGAGTAATGACTGAGACTGAAGTCCATGAAGGTGTCATGTAGCATTTTTATTATTTTGAGTAAAACTTATTCCAAGGTTTTTGATTGGAACTTTTTTGTTAATGCGTGAATGAGTGAAGTGAATTAGGTATATCTGGATGATTCTATTAATACTGGGGTGATTTAAGTATCTAGACAAAACTGAAAAACTGCAAAAATATCAGATATAGTTTCATATTATTTCATGATAACACATGTTTTACATTCAAAACATGATACTTTTATCAACTGGGAGAAATCTGTCAAAATATGTTACATAAAACCTTCATCCATTTTAACTGGTAACAAATTGACTACATATAACACCTCTATCATCCTCCAGAAATTATTCAATGATCCAGATGCAGAGAAATATCAATCCGTAAGAGAATATCACTCGCACTTGAACTGATCATAATTTATAAAAAATAATAATAATGCCTGGTTTACATTAAATCCACTTCGAAGTGGAACTGTACAATTTCCGCTTTCCAAATAGTAATCATATGATATCATCCACATTGAATTGGCGTGAGATTGACTTAGAACACGAATTCAATGTGGATGGTAACATATGATTCCCATGTGTCAAGCGGAAATTTGACAGTTTCACTTCGAAGTTCAATGTAAACCTCACATTAATCATACATCGGATTGTCAACGTTAGCGGTGTCAACTGTCACCCGCGTCACCGGCTAAGACAAACGGATGATGGCATACAAGATTTCTCTCGTCTTTCTTTGAATAACACGACTCCATGTTGCTCTATCTCACTCTTTGGTATTATGATGTTGGCGACATTGAATTTAGGCTGTATCTAAAGGATTGCCTATAGTTTAGTTATCTGACAGTTAAGATGTCGCGAACAAACAAACATGGAATATCTGGGTAATCTGGGAGATAAGGGTATCGGATAAAATTAACCATGAGATGGTTATGTGTTAGATATTACCTATGTCTTATTTATCCCGACATGAAGATACCGGGCCTAAGTGTGTTTTGCTTGTAACCCGACGGATAATGTATCATTCACATAGGGCAAGGTAGAATTAGGGTAGAAGTGGAGTATAAAATTAATGCAATACTTTTACCGCTGTCGTTCACGCATTGAATCATTTGTGGGGTATCATTTTGTGGTACGCATGCGCACGTCGTTTTCTTCAAACCTGATCCCCTGATATTTATGTTAATGTTCCTTTTTCAAATTGCTCGATTCTGATTGGCTCCGGTAAGAATTTGCCACACGCTTGCCCCAAAAAGATTGGAGCTTGGTATCTTTTACCTTGCCACTACTTCGCACTACCACGTTAAAGCAACCTTGATTCTATGTGAACAGCGGGTATGAAATGTACGCGTCAAATATTCCTAATTCATAATTCACTTCTACCTTACCTCTACCTTGCCCTATGTGAATGATACTTAACTGATGGAGTATCAAAGTTTTATCAAGTTTTAGGCAGTTGCTTTAATTTTGTCCGACACTGTATAGGTAAAAGTATAATAATTAATGTCAGGTTTACCTGCTTCCAATGAAAATTGATGTTACCTTCTCGGATCTATCACGGAAAAACCTTCTTCGCACAGTGTTTTGTCCCCTCCTATACTTAATATCTATACTTTTGCATGGGACAGCCTGTGTATTTTTCTGATTTCTATTGATTCATGGATTCATGGCATTGTTTCCTTATCAACTATATAAGATCCTAACCTCCTTTTCAAAAATCATGTTCGCATAGCATGTACCTATCATGTATCTAAGTCTAAGTCAACGACTTCAAACCCAAAGTCGTTGGTCTAAGTATTGCTTTTTGCTTTTTATTTCTATCATCGCCGGAAACTGTTCATCGGACAAGGAAAAAACACAATAATTAATGTTCAGCATCTTTTTCTGTAACACCCTTATTAAATCATTAGGTGCAGAAAAAAATTAAATGAACCAGGGATACAGAGAATTTGTGACGTGTTCCGTCGATCAGTATATACCGAATTTGGGCCTTGCCAATTATTTTCTGTTCTAAAACTGAAAAGAATCATGAATGGACAGAGTCTGAACATTGAGGTCGAGAGTCGAGATCTAGACCCATTAAATCGATGTCCAGACCGCATCGCTAGAGCTCAAGGTCGCACCGAAAGGTGAATTCCAAAAGGTTTCCAAGATTGGAAAATGCGCTGGCACAACTATAAGTTTTATCTGTTTACTCAAATGAGACTACCTACTTACTTTGAAGGGAACAAAACAGATATAAAATATTGATGAACGAACGAATGAATATTTTTGGAGAAAAAACTTTTTATTGATGCCCTTGGAAATATTTGGAATTCAATTATCAAATCTGAGGCAATAAGTTTCAATGTCCTAGAATAGACGAGTTTATTTAACTTATAAGCATCCACTCCACAATTCAAATCCAAATCTCTACAAAAGTTCAAGAATTTAACCTCGCAGAAGACTGATCAAGTTTTAATAAAATTATTATTTTTCACATCTCGAAACAATCATAATCATTCCCAGTGATACTATGACCTATAGTTGCTTCTCACGCCAACCAGAGAAGACCTAGAAAGAAACATTCCCAATTTTTCGTTATGTGTTATTTACCAGAAATCAAATCGTTAGAGAAGGACAGAGACTACATGTTTCACATTGGTCGTTCAGGAACAGTAAACCGGTAAATGAACAGTTTATTATCTTATTATCTGATTGAAGTTGATTGGAAGTGAGCTTTTTGTTAAGAGGGGGGTGGTGGGACGACAGAATGAAGAGCAGGGAACGTAATCCCCTTCACAGTATGCGCGTATTAAAACGGGGAGGGGCGACACTTTAGCGTATGCGCAACCATTTTACCAGCCATGCTCAAAAGGCGTAAGGCGAGACCTTCTGTCGTTGGTCGCTGAACTGGCGGGTAGGTACAAATACCAGTGGCGTGCACTGATGCATGGGTTCGATAGACAATATCAACTGAAATGAATATGTACCTGCTCACAATGACTGGAGTCGGAAACAAAAACCAAGCATTTTTCTTATTTTGACTAATCCATATTTGAGTACAATTTATAGAAGAGGAAATTTCCAATTGAAACAGATATTTGCCCAACCTGGCATTCGTTGCAAATAATTTTTATCTTCTTCTTCAGCTCGAGCGGGGACAAATACACGGGGTTTTGCGTATCTATAACCTATGTACTTGGTCAATACCTCCTACAAAAGAGGTATTGACCTTGTGCGTTAGGCATCCATTTGCTCGTAGACTACGATTCAACTAAGAACTATACACCATCGATGTGTTCGTCTCTCAGGCTTTATAAAGCCCCCACGCAGCCTAAGAGAGACGAACATATCGCCGGTGTATCGTTCTTTGTTGAATCGTAGTCTATTACCTACTGAATATCAATCAGGTTACGAATTTTGTTCATATGCAGACCTATTCTACAGTGTGTCCACGGATCGAGTTTTTGTAAGGTGTAGGTAAATGACAAAAAAAAATCGAGTTGTATATCACGATTTTCTGAGAATCGCTCCTGCATGTTCCGAAACTAAGATGTGAAAAAAATTAGTCAAATCAATCAATACACAGTGCGGTTTTGGGGCGATTTTATATAAAATGGCTAGGAAAATTGAGTACCTTTGTTTAAAGAGATATCGTGAAAATTTATGAAGGAAAGTGGTTTAGAATAAAAAGTCATGACCGAATACCAATTTTGACACAAATATATAAGCCTATTTTGTTTTTTTTTTTTGGTTGTTACACAAAATGGGACAATTTGTGTACAACAACAAACCAATTCCATGTGAAGCAGACAACATCTGATTCCTGAAAATTCATGCGTCACACGTCTACAGTGATTTTTTTTTGGAAGTACAGTAACAGTTCAAAATTTTAGGTTGAAGTAGTTAAGGTTGTCAAGATTGTTTTTATGACAATGATTATATTAATTGAACTGTTATTCGTTTTTCAGGCTATTTTCAAAGTTACTTTGACCGAAAAATACGTTTATATTCACAACTAACATTAAAAATGCGTATAAATTTTTATAAAATCGACAACATCTCCAAAAAAATAAAAGTGGGCCAATTTTATCAAAATTGGTTTTCGGTCATAACTTTTTATTCTGAATAACCTTCCTCCATAACTTTTTTTGATATCTCTTCAATCAGAGGCACTTTACACCTAGCCATTTTTTATAAAATTGTCCCAAAACCACCCTGTATATTAATTGATTTGACTCATTCTTTTCACATCTTAGTTTCGAACCATGCAGGAGCGATTTCCAAAAAATCGTAGCTCAACTCGAGATTTTTTTGTCATTCATTTACACCTTACGAAAACCCAATCCGTGGACACACTGTATATGAGTGTCGACCAGGAAAATATTTTCGCATGGTTAAAAAAGTGTGACGAATTTTTTTTCAAGTAATAGGTGCATCCTCTATTTTATCAGGTATGTTGGTTCGTTTTAGTGTCACTCACATTGCTTCGGTAGTTTCTAAGATAAAAAAAAATAAAAGCCAAAAAAGTTGTTTTGCAAGCTTATAAAAATATAATTCAAGGCCTTGGCCTAGGCTTTTTTTTCCAACCACGCTATACGTGGGCAGTGGGCACTGACAATTCCAAATTCCAATACAAGAAGTTCAAACATACGCCGAATTTGAATGGTTTTTTTGTATTTTATACAAAATTGAATTTTAAAAATGACAACTTTCAAATCAGTAGTGTTTCTCAAGACTTTCAATATATCATATCATAAATATCAACTCAAAAATTTAAATGTTGAATGAATCAAGTTACATATTCTTTATAGAAAGTTCCGCACGTTCTGAAGCCTAAAAGGCAATTATCACATAGGTAATAATTATTATTTTTCTCAGTCGTGTACGCGAGGTTTCTCAAAAAATATGAATTTTTTCGGAAAACTTTTTGGACTTATTCGGTCATGTAATGAATAGTCTGAGAAATCACCAATCTAGACAAATCCCTATTTTTATGGTAAACAGGTGTAATTGAATATTTGAAATTATATTTTCTAATTCTAATTTACATTTCTTCTTATCAATTTTCGATTTCGTCACTGTTGAGGGTATTTCCAGTGGAAGATAAAAACAATAAAAAGGCACCCTGTTTACAACACAACAGTATATTCAAGACTGTAAAGTATAACGTCGTAAAAATGCACAGAGCTAGAAAATAACACGCAGTTCCGCGTCTACAAAAATAAATCCGGTCGGACCAGCTTATCGCTGTTATTGATTTATGAACAGGTAACGTTTTCTTTCATCAATACTCTCCCTAAAACTTAACTAGAACAAATCAATAAACAATGAACAGCTCCTATCATAAAACACTTAAATGTCCTTAAGACTTATTAAACCTAATTTACATTTTAGAAAATTATATCTCGGTTTTGCCAATGCTTTTGTAAATAAATCTGCAATCTGCATTTCTGACGAAATGTACTCTACTTTTATTGTACCTTTAGCATAAAGATCTCTTATAAAATGACACTTAATGTCTATGTGTTTTGTGCGTTGATGAAATTCAGGATTCTTAGCTATCTTTATGGCACTCATATTATCCATATACAAAACATTATTTTGATTCTCACCACTTATTTCGTTCAGCAACCGTAATAACCACAGCATGTCTTTGGCCGCAGTTGCCGCACTCACATATTCAGCCTCCGTAGTGGATTGAGCCACACACTGCTGCTTTTTACTGCGCCATGTCACTGCCGCACCACCAAACAAGCAAATTGTCCCTGTCGTAGATTTTCTGGTCTCAACGTCTCCTGCAAAGTCTGCATCGCTGTACGTCATGAAGTCTCCATTATTTGAATACAGCAATCCATGGTCTTCAGTGCCCTTCACATATCGAAGAATTCTCTTAACCAGCTGACAGTGAGCTTTCGTCGGCTTGTTTAGAGCTCTTGAAGCGATACCAACTGCAAATGCAATATCGGGCCTTGTGACTAACTGCAAATACATCAAGTTCCCCACAATTTCTCTATATGGAAAATTTTCTTCTTTGTCAAGAGGTACACTTGCTTTCCATCCAGTCTCTATGGGCGTTGAAACAGGATTAGCATCAAGCATTCCAAATCGATGCAAGATTTTTCGGACATAACCAGCTTGATTGATGAAGATTGAGCCACCTTCGCACTGACGTATTTCAATTCCTAAATAGTTGCTGACGTCACTTGTAACTTTCGCTTCGAACCTTAATGTGAATTGACTAAGAAATGTTGTAACTTCTTCTTGGCTGTTGGTTGCAATCAAGCCGTCATCCACATATAGAAGTAGAAGCAGTTTCACTTTATCACTTTCTTTGACGTACAAACATGAATCAGCACTACTCTCCCTTAAACCACAATCTATGAGGAAATCCTTGAATGCCTTGTTCCAGCACCTATAGGGGCTTGTTTCAGTCCATATAGACCCTTTTGTAATTTACACACTCTTTCTGTGCCATCCTCAAATCCTTCAGGTGGCGCATAAAAATTTCTTCTTCCAATGTGCCGTACAGAAAAGCTGATTTAATATCAAATTGCATCAAATTCAACTTTTCACGTGCTGCCAAACTCAACACAGTTTTGATGGTATCAAAACGTGCCACAGGACTAAAAGTGTCTGAATAATCGATTCCTTCTTCCTGTGAGTACCCTTTAATGACGAGGCGTGCTTTGTAACGATCAACAGTTGATCCATCTGAATGGTACTTTTTACGATAAACCCAACGATTACCAATAACTTTCTGATTTTCCGGTTTATCAACCAAAAACCACGTGTCATTTTTGTGTAGGGAATGAATCTCCTCTTTCATAGCACTTATCCAGTTTTGCGAGTTCTCCGATGCAACAGCTTCTTTGAAACTTGTAGGTTCAAATTCAGCAAGCATGGCCACAGGAACACCAAAGTAATCTGGCCTTTTCAGCATGTTTCTGTCACGTAGTTTTGGTAAAAATTCCAGTGTTTTTTCTTGGGGTTCTTCAGGGTCATCACTTTCATCGTCCTGTCTGTGTCCTTCTCGGTGTTCTTCAATTTCCGTCATGGTAGTTGACAAAGTTTCTTCCTTGAAGATAACGTCATGACTGAGCACTACATCATGTAGCTCTGGCACCCACACACGATATCCCTTAACACCTTCGAGGTATCCAACAAAAAATCCTTTATAAGCTTTTTTATCCAACTTGCGACGTTTTTGCTTCGGCACATGAACAAAGCATTCAGTCCCAATAACTTTGAAATCGTCAAATCTTGGCTTTTTCTCAAACCAAAGTTCATATGGCGTTTTTCGATCAATTCTTGTAGGTCCTGTCCTGTTGATCACGTACAAAGCCATATTCACAGCTTCTGCCCATAAAAACTGTGGAATATTAGCATTGGAATACAACATTGACAGAGCTGTCTCCATTATGGTCCGATTTTCTCTTTCGGAAGGTCCATTCTGCTCAGGAGTATAAGGAGCAGTTGTTGAATGCTTTATTCCTCTATCACCCAAAAAAACAGATATCTCCTTACTGGCATATTCTTTTCCTCCATCTGAGCGTATCTCGATTATGTCGTTTCCGAATCGTGTCTTCACTTCATTGCAAAACAATTTTAATTTATTTTCCACTTCAGATTTTTCGCGTAGAAAATAAACAGTGCGGTACTTACTATAATCGTCTTTAAATAAAACATAGTAACGTTTATGTCCAGGAGACTGCACACTCATCGGTCCACATACGTCAGAGTAGATAAGCTCTCTTGAATTTTTCGAAATATCTTCTCTTCTACTAAAACTCTCCCGATGTTGTTTACCATAAGCACAAGCATCACAAAATATGTTGTCGTTGATAAGCTCAATGTCAGAGTTCCCGAGAAAGTATTTAATGTACTTTTTGTTCTGGTGACACAGGCGTTCATGCCAAAGTTGCATTGTACCACTAGTCGCCACACAGACAATTTTCGGCGGCATCACCCGTAACTTGATACGATACAGATTATCGGCCTCGACTCCAATAGCGACAACTTTATTATTTCGCATAAACACACACTGCGAACCATTATTCTTCAAAATAAAATCAACACCCTTCTTGGCTGCTATTTTAACCGAAAACAAATGTTTGGTCATGTCTGGTATGAATAACTCGTCGTAAAGTGTTGCCGGTATCCACTCTCTGCCATCAAATGATTCGATATCAATGTTGCCTTGTCCTTGTGCCATAACTCGATCACCATTTCCAACATAGACCGATACAAGATCCGAGAACTCCTTATACTCGCAAAACCACTCGCGCCTATTTGAAATATGATTCGAAGCACCTGAGTCAATCAACCAATAATTGTCACTGCTCTCATTTATGTTAGTGTTTCCAACAAAAGCTTCTCTCTTCGTTTGATCACTTTTCTTTAATCGACAGTCTTTCATCAAATGATCTTTCGACCCGCACGAGAAACAGCCTTTGCAGTCTTTACGTTCGTGATTCGTTTTTCGACACAAAGAACAACGCAATCGCGACGCACTGGATGCCTCTTTTCCCCTGTAAAACGTTTTTTTCTTCTTGGACAAATCTTCTTTGAAGTTTACTTTGGATAATAGGGCCACTGTGGATACTTCCCCCTCATCCCGCTGCGAGTTGTTAAAGTTTCAATCGTTTTTTTTTAAGTTTCCGTTGAATCCCAGGCACTATGGAAGTAGTTGAACTTGGACGGTAGAGTAGACAAAATTCTAGTAATCAACATGGACTGGGGTATGTCCCCTCCCAACTTTTTCATTTTACTGGCCAGTTGCTCCAGCTTTGAAACATGATGTGCAACATTACCATCAGGATCCCACTTGAAGTCGAAAAACTGCTTTTGCACTAAGGATAAACTTTCGTCTGATTTCAAGTCATATATGCTGTGCAATTTTTGCCACATTTCTTGACCTGTGGTACAATTCATCAACAGTTGTAATGGCTTGGACTCAACAGTTGTGACGAACAGTTTTCTTGCAATCCGATCTCCTTTGGTCCATCTCCTCAATTTCTTCTCATACTCCTGCTCACCTTCTTGAGGCTTTGGTTCAATACCAGTGCAAATGTCTAGGGCATCTTCACTATCCAGTATGGTTTGTACAACAAACTGCCACTGCTGCCAGTTTTCGGAGTCACGTAGCTTTTCGATTTTGGGCTTATCGATCTCCATTTTTAACTAATGGCAGTCAATACACTAATATCGTAATTAGACGTACAATCCCAAATTCCGAACGAAAAACTCCCGGTACTTTTACTACACGCACGAATCCCGAAAATACTTATTATTTTTAATCGCTCACTGGGCCCATAACCTGTTGAGGGTATTTCCAGTGGAAGATAAAAACAATAAAAAGGCACCCTGTTTACAACACAACAGTATATTCAAGCAAGACTGTAAAGTTTAACGTCGTAAAAATGCACAGAGCTAGAAAATAACACGCAGTTCCGCGTCTACAAAAATAAATCCGGTCGGACCAGCTTATCGCTGTTATTGATTTATGAACAGGTAACGTTTTCTTTCATCAATAGTCACAGTACTCCAGTAAGCAAAGGTTTTTTCCAGGACAAAAATGTAGAAGTTTTTTTCTTGCTGGTTCTATATGGTTTTTGGTCTGCCGTATACAAATCAGAGGTTTGCTACCTCGCAGCAGGTGTCGGCTTCACAACGAAAATTGCAGAAAACCTCGAAATGTTGGCAGTTTTTCAAGTATAACTCGGAAACAAAGCGTTTTTTGATGATAACTAATAAATACCAAATCAAAGTAGACAAATAGGCATATTACTTTAAACTCTGGACATTCCATGGCGATGGATAGTTCGGGTAGATAACATTATTTTGAGTTCGCGCTATTTACACCTCCAAAATCAATTATTTCGTGACTACCTGGTATGTCCTCTGAGCCGCTTTCCAGCTGCCCGTTTTGTGCACGCAATCGAGCTTTTGAGCGCGCAAAAACACTAAACGCGTGTTCCAGCTGTATTGCGTTTGGTGCTCCGCGTTACCTTCCCCTTTCCCCTGAAGCACCACCCGGAAAATGTGGGCTTGAAGCGCAAAACTAGCTAAACGTCAAATCAGTCAAATTCTGTCATATTCAAAATCAAAACATTGGCAAGTTTGATCTGTTTTGACTGGATCCATGCTTGAACATACCAAATTCAGCTGAGAGTCGCTTATAAATAATATTTTAACTAATTTTCACAATAATCACAATGTCGAGATGCCTTGGCTCAAACGTAAACAAATACTCCATCGATAGTTTTGACGTTTGTGTATGTGAGTACCTCAAAACGTGTTCCAGGATCACTTATGCGTTCCAAACACGGTGTTAATCGGCGCTTGAGCTTGAAGCACTAGCTGGAAAGCGGCTCTGGTTACATCGTTACATCTAAGGAGTTGACAAACGTGAGTGAGGTTCATATACACTCATGGTTAGATAAATAGCACAATGCAAAAATTTGATGAATCTTTGATTCTGCATCAGTGATCAAGGAAGTGATGGTGCATTTGAGAACTTCAATCCATTTGTCAGTTTACGTGTCCTGGCGATTTAAAAAAAAAAAATTGTTTAGGCAACTTTTCTCACGTTTAGGAAAAGGGTTGAAAATGAAACTTATTCATTTGTGTAACTTTTGATTGAAATCAGAATAAAATAGGCTACCTACCGCTTAATCAATATGCAGGGTGTATATACCATTATAAAAATACGAACACGTGTTTGTATCTTCTACAAAACGACGGATTCTGAAACGTTCAAAAACATTTGCTAGAATAATAAATAATAAGAATGTCAATTTTATTAGTAAAACACCCGATAAAACATCAGTAGGTATGTAGGTAGATATAAAAAAAAAACGCAGCCACGATGAAAAAATAATTTGTTCATTGAGTAATAACGTGCCGATCGAGTTCACAAGAAAAATAAATTCTTTATTTTTCATTTTCCTGCAAAAAGTATATCTCTTTAAAAAGGTCTGTTTGTTTGAAAATGAATTTACAATATAACATATTTTGATCAGTCTATAGGGTTTTAATAAAGCAGTGTATGGATTTAATTGGAGAATTGAGCACCAGTGCCACCAGTGTGTCCACGTATAGACGCATGAATAGGTGAAAAAGACAAACAATTTTTGAACTGAGATTTCATTTTCAGGGGTACAGCCCAAGGTTACTATATAATAGCAAAGTTTACTATTGTATATTAGTAAACTTTGATAATAGGTTGCCCAATAACTTTTCTTATTCACGCGTGACGTCATCTGTTGAGAGTCTCCATGCTTTAGCATAGGAACGGGACAGTTTTTGTGAATTTACTCGGTAGTTTTTCAAGATAGAGATATCAACCCGGGTATATTTATAATCAGGAAAAAAATATCTTTTTAATTATCTAATAATATACAGGTATTGCCAATAAAAAATAAACATAAGTTGTACTTTTGTACAGATGTTTATTGTTTTCTCGACTACAAATTTTATGGCAGTTCACAAAAAATCGTTAATTTTTCATAAGTGATACGAATTTTCTTGAAGTTATTTTCTGGCTCCTTTTGGTATTTTGATACATTGGTTCTTTGGTTATTTGGGTCTTTAGTACGTTGGTTCTCTGGTACTTTGTTACTTTGATTCCTTGATACTTTTATTCTTTGGTAATTTGGTTATTCGGTGATTTGATTGTTTGGTACTTTGATTCTTTGGTTCTTTGGTTCTTTGATACTTTGTACTTTGGGTCTTTGGTACGTTGGTTCTTTGGTACTTTGATACTTGATTGGTTTTTTGCTACTTTGGTTTCTTGCTTCTTGAATCGTTGGTACTTTGGTTCTTCGGTAATTCTATACTTTGGTTCTGTGGTACTCTGGTACTTTGGTTCCTGAGTTCCTTGGTACTTTGGTACGTTGGTTCTTTGGTACTCTGACTCTTTGGTAATTTGGTACTTGATTGGTACTTTGGTACTTTTATTCCTTGCTTCTTGGATCGTTGGTACTTTGGTACTTTATTGGTTCTTGGGTATACTTTGGCTCTTTGGTTTACTTTTATTCTTTGCTTCTAAGTATCTAATTACCAAAGAATCAAAGTAACAAAGAGCCAAAGTACCAGAGAACCAGAGTACCAAAGAACCAAAGAACCAAAGAACCAAAGAACCAAAGAACCAAAGAACCAAAGAACCAAAGAACCAAAGAACCAAAGAACCAAAGAACCAAAGAACCAAAGAACCAAAGAAACTTTTCCTCACTAGTAAAATGCTTTTTCTGTAGAAGGCCAGGCGAATTACTACTTCAAAATAAAGTAAAGTCAGGAAGATATTCGGTACAGGACAAACGCAGTTGGAGGGGGTGGAGAAAGGCATAACTAATGGGGTCCATAGCGACTGTCCTACCAGGCAAAAGTTCTAACAGGCAAATGTACTAAAAATATCCTACGTCAGCGGGTTTTGTTGCCAAATTGTATGTTCTACTTTTCTCAGGCAGCTTTTTCATTTGTCCGAAAAAGGCGGAGCCAGATTGACTTGACACTCTTAACGATTTCATGTGATTGTGATCAGCTGTTGATTTGATTGTTTACTTACTTATTGTTGGCACTTTAAAGTCGGATTTTCAGTTTGTTGCATAGACTAATAGCGTTGATTGAATCCTGTAACTTATTCAATCAACGCTAATAGTACCTACTATATGAGGATGTTTCAAGGTAGGTGAATTGTCAAAAATATTAATAGAATGGGTATAATGCCAGTAGTTGATGTTGAATGTATTCCTTCCACCTTCCAATCCTGATATTCACGAGGCGGTTAGTGCGGGCACAAATATCTCAAAAGCATATAAGTAGATTAAAGTAGATGCAAGTAGGTAGGACACTTGAGTTCCATTATGTTTAAGGTATTTTAGATATCAAGTTAACAATCAAAAATGTAATAATATACTGCCAGTTTTTCCGCATAAAAAAATGAGGTTGAGGTATATAGTCAATGATGGACTTTATCCTGTTTAAAACTACCTGATCTGAATGCAAATCACGTACAACGAAAACCATTTGATCAAATTTACAGTGACTATAGAAGTAGGTACCTACTTGTATTCCAAAAAAATATTTTATGAACTGTCCACTTTTTGTAAATGGAATACCTACCTATATAATATTGCTTCGTAGGTTACTTGAAAAAAAATATGTAGAAGTATAGATCACATTGATATTATACTTGACTTAGGGCCGATATTTCCATGTCAATATAAGTGACATTTTTTTATTTTTTATTTTCAAGGAAAAATGATTTTGATTTTGAGTGGTTGATCCACACAACGTATGTAACATATTGAATTTTAAATGCATGTTGACGTAGCCCTAATAAGAATCTGTTTTTTTTTGTGCATGTACGTACAGGGTTATTCATTATACTTTGACCCCCACCTACAGCTCTTATTAACTTTAAATACAAATGCTTTAGTTTTTTTCCCGTAGTATCTTTTGGTAATAGCGGAAATAGAGAATCGAATTTAGAAAGTTGAAAACATCGATTGAAATTATATTTTTTTAAATGGAACATCCTGTATATTTCTGGCTAGAATGTTTGATATTTTTCTGATTCTAAATTGATCTAAATATATTTTAATATATGTTGGTTTTGGTCCAGCTGTTTTTGCGCTATTCAAGTTCAAAATCTAATGAAAATTACACCACGTTGATCTGATGGATTCTACCGTATCACAGCAATACCACTCAGAATAAGAGCTGGTGGGGGTCAAAATATAATGAATAACCCTGTACATATAAAATTTTATTGATGCTTTCTGAATTTCAAGTCAGTATAGATCTTGCTTGTGAGTGGATTATAAATCTTGCTAAGAAAGTTGTATGTTTAACGCCCATTTGCATGGTTTCTGGTGATTATGGTAGAGATAGAGACAGACCTAGGTATCAGAATTGGATTCATATAATATAAAATATAAGTAGCCCATTTTTGTCAAAACTGCTTTTAAAATCTGACTTATTAGGTGGACTCGCTATTCGCCACAAGTCACAACCATACAAATGGGCCCGGCATATTCTATTCTACAATAATAATTGAATAAAATATAATAATTTATAGGTACAAGTCAGAATAAGAAGGAACGCTAGAATTCCTCTCCAATCTACGTCATTGGAAAGACGGAAAAAGGCAAGGACGAATACTGAATAATAAACAATAAATATATTCCTGAGTTTTATTAATTAATCGTCAAAATATTGAAATAGGTTATTTCTAGAATATAGACTGTAAAAGGAAAAGTCGTCTGAGTCTGAGTCTACTGGGACTGGGAAAGCCTGATTTAACATAAAAAAATTAATAACAGTATCATTAAATGAATGTAGATCTAATATTCCATACCTAATAGTATCTCATCAATGCCAATCAAAAATACTGAATATTTATGTAATAGAATAGAATAGAATAGAATAGAATAATTTATTAACGAACAAGTCATTTTACAAAGCAATTTATGCTAATATTTATTGTATCAATTAATGTAGTAAGATATATCAAAAAACAATAAATATTACAAATTTGCCTATATTCTAAGATAAAAATACAAAAAAGCAAGGTACAGGTTAACAATATCACAGAGTTACATAAGATAATCAATTGAATTCATATAGATACATTGAGTTTTCTCTTCAAGCCCGCTGCGCTAATAGAGAACAAATCTAAGTCACTCGATAGTTTGTTGGCAGCTCTAGCCATTCTGGACAGAGGATTGAAGTATCCATAATTCGTGGAGTGAAAGTCAACCCAGAACAACTCATTCTGTCTCAGCCTTCTAGCTGTCCTGAGACCAAATGATGACAACAATTCAGAAGAGTCTATGAGGCCGTTCAATATCTTGTGCATGAAACAAATATCAAATGTATCTCTCCTTTTTTGGAGAGTATCTAGGTTCAAGATGTCATGTTCATCAATCAATTGAAATGATAATTACCTACCTACCATTATATTTATTAATAGTGATTTTTATTATACAGGATGTAACAGAGTAAGTGTTACAACGTAAAACTGTAGATTCGTTAACAAAAAAAAAATTTTTCCTAAACGAAAATTTTCCGCGGGCTTTCTTTTTCGATATACAGAGTGTCTTATATTTACGCCACTGGTTATTTTTTTTCAATCGATTTTTCAATAAAATGATACTAACTAGTAAGCTTCGACACTGTACCAAATCTGATAAAACTATTCCAAGTGGTTTAGAAGTAATTAAAGTACAAACATTTTTTTTCATAACTTTGACACCCTGTATATCCAAAACGAAAGCCCGCGTCAAATTTCGGTTGAGTAAAAATCTTTCTATTAATAACGAATCTACAGTTTCACGTTGTAACACTTACTCTGTTACACCCTGTATGTATATGCATCTCGTCAAAAAATTATTGAAATGTTTTAACTCTGACGTATTGAAAATGATATGGGTAAGTATAGAAAATTAATTTAACTTTTTCCAAGTATCATGAAAATACTACTCATCTAGAATGATACGAACACAAATAAATTATTCAGACTGAGCATGTCGGTTTGGTTTTGAAAAATCTGTTGTGAAAGTAAAAAAAAAAATTATTTCCAGAAACTGTATTTCTTGAGCTTTATCTTCACCCTAATTTATATTAGGACTAACTCAAACTAACCACCAATATACAGGGTGTTTAAATAATATTACGAAAAAAATCAGTATGACTTTCCCAGTCTAAAAATAAGAAGAAAACTTCCCATCAACATGTATCCGGAAATGCTTCATTACAGAGTGTTGAAGTTTTATTTTTGTTTTTTCTTAATAATATTCGAAGCAATGTCGATATTTTGATAGAAATTGGTGTTCAGGGGTTTTTTGTCTGATCTCAGTATGGCTCTAACTTGTAAAGGGCGCTACCTACAATTATTTTTCCAGTTATTAACTGCCATAACCTTTTTGACAAAACAGATTTATTTGTATTTTCTACGCAGAAAAAGTAAACTTGTTAAGAGTCGCTACAGGCAACCATTCTCGAGATATTCGGATTTGAAATAATAAATACATATCTGATTTTGAAATAATGGCGGAGGTGAAGTTATAAATTATTTCGTATGAATGCTACATATCTTCAGTAAAAAGATAAAATTCAACTGATGAGTGATGTAAACAACAATTTTTATTAAAATATTATAAAAAAATGGAGAAAATAAAAAGAATCAACAACCTGTAGCGTAACGGAGCATATCCGGACACATGTTTATGGAAAGTTTTCTTCTTATTTTCAACAAGGGAGACTCATCTTGATTTTTTTGTCAAAAAAATGCAAGACCTTGCTTGACGATATTCCCAAAATCACGTGTATTTTTTATTTCAAATCCAAATATCTCGAGAATGGTTACACTTAGCGACTTTTAACAAGTATACTTTTTCTGCGTAAAAATGATGAAGAAATCTGATTTTTTACTTAAAAATATAATACAGGCACGTCCAAAAAAGTTACGGCTGTTAATAATACGAAAAATAAGTGTATACAAGTTAGAGCCATACTAAGATCAAATTCAAATTTTGCATGACAAGAAACCCCCCAACACCAATTTTCATCAAAAGATCGACATTGGTGCAAATACTATTCAGGGTAAGGATAGAGTACCAGAACGGTCGATTATCACAAAATGTACAGGGGCTGGCAAAAAGTGTCTTACACAAAAGTTGTAGGGCTTTTAAAAGTCTACATATCAGTGATAAATTGGAATATACGGGGTCGGGTATAAAGTTGTGGTAGACCAAAGTTGCATTTTTTTAAATGGAACCCCCTGTATATTGATAGATATTTCAATTCTCCTTTTATTTTTGAGCAAAATTTGTTATAAACGTAATAATTCTAAATTCAGCCGTTTTCGAGTTATCGCGTTTTATAAATGACATTTTTACATCTTTGACATGCTATAAAACTCAAACGGTATAAGATAGATAAAAATGGTCTACACTTTCTCATCTCAACTTTGCAAGAGCAGCTATTCTGTCATTTTAATAGAAGGTACTGTCAAACTGTCAATTTTTTTCGACACATTTTCACATTTTTTGACAAGAATTTATTTAATGTCCTTGGATAGCAATGTAAAAATGTCATTGCCGGCATTTTCTTATCGGGTAGATTATTGTGTGAAAATTTCATAGGATTAAACGCATCCGTGCGGATATGACAGACTGTCAAACTAACAAGATAAAGACATTCGTGAAATAAGAACAAAGAAAGTATACTTCAATTTTTATTGTAAAAAATGTTGAAAATGTCCTCCGTTGACCCCCAAACAATGAAATAATCTGTCTGAGAACTCCTGACGGACTTTTTCGAAAATATCGACATAAAAAGAATACATTTTAAAAAACTAAAAGTTTGGCAGGCCTCATCTATCAGGACAGCAGATGGGTGGAGGTCAACGCACTGAGACCCCGTTCTCGTACAGCGCATACCTGCTGGGAGGTTACCTTCCACTTTCAGGTGGGAGGTAGGGCGTAGGGCACTGCAATCTGCCAAAACCAGGGCAGCGAATCCGACGACTAGCGGGGAAATTCTCAGGGTATATTGGTGAAACGAAATGGAGATTCATAAAGATTACAATTCAATTAAACATCAATGACACCGGGACCTAAGATTATCCCTCCGGGATACAATATCGATGAAAATCCTGGAATTATCGCGATACACTCAACTAACGGAATTCTCACGAGCAGGTGGCTGTGACGTCATATGTGAAGGAATTCAAAATAATAACCATAAGAAACTTCGTTCCCCAACAAAAACCATACTTCATATCAGACCATAACAACCTTCGACCATACACGCTTCGTGTATGGTCGAAGATAACAACCATAAAAAGCTTCGATCCGCATATTATTATGGTAAACATAGAAACTGCGTAATTAGCAATTTCCACAATTATAGTTAGCGAGGCACGCGTTGTTTGAAAAAAAAAACACACAGGTAATACAAATTCACGAACGACATTTTTTGGAGACAAAGAAGTGTTGGGGTAGATTATTGAATACACTCCTACTTAATTAATTCTTACCTTTGTAAAAAATGTCATATTGAAATATACATCAAGTTAAATGTTGAAAACGTACTATAAAATTAATATCTGCGACTCTGAATATTAACTAAAAGAAGCCAAAAACTTTCTTTTGTCAATGGTATAAGAGCATCGACTTTGAAAAAAAAGAGTATAAGTCGTGACGGTTAGTATTGTAACTTGAAAAACGCCTTCGCCATCGCAACATGAATAATTATCTGTCAGTCCATAAACTTTCCTTTGTACTTTTCTTATATTATTTCTACGTTTGAGTTCCGGAAGCACGAAAAATATCGTATATTATACCTTACAACTAAAGTACTTTTGATCCCTCAGAAAAAGTATGCCCATTTCCACGGTTGGGCCTTCAATTTTTTTTTCTGGATCTAAAGTGCTAGTCAATTCCCACGGTATATACTATACAATTTTGTACTTCCGGGACTAAAGTGACCACTCCAATCACTTATTACCAAAACTAAAGTATCACTTTTTATCATCATGCCAAAGATCTTAACATTTAAACACACGATAGATCTTTGATCATGCTTTTTATCCATCGGGAAATATTGGTGGCTATGATTTAACTTTTACGTTGACTTGACGTATCTGTTAGGATTTTTTACTTATTGGAAATTTATTATTCCATTTGTTAACAATACAAATTTAACAGCGTAACTACAGTTTATTCAAAGCTTTTTTGCGGTTACGTCACACAGTATTTGACGTTTGCCATTATGTCGTCGTAGAGTCATCGCAAAAGTTTCTGACCAGAATTCCTTTCTCTTTATAATTGATCAATTATTAGCTTCAAAATTATTATAACCTGCATTGTGAAATTTATAGATTGTCGTCTAAATTCGAAAATTTCAAAATAACGGTCGCGTTCATAAGACGGAACAGTTGTGGAACTGGCCGCTCTTTCTTATAATAAAGCGCTTATTTGGTAGCAGGTGACCATGTGTTGAAGCGAACTGGTAGCAGATTTGAGACCGCTTCCCATGGGAACATATTGAATCTAATGACAGACGTTCATAAGACTCAACAGTTACCAATTGAGCGCTCCCGGAGCGTAGCGGTCTGTTCCGTCTTATGAACGCAACCAATGAATATTATTGTCAAAACGTGACATTTGTCAACATTTACGGCGAACGACTTTGACGACCAGTTAATTCAAGACATACGTGAAATTTTTGTTAATGTTTGAGAGACAGACGGGGAAGTATGACGTAACCGCTGAATAGCATTGACCAAACTATAGGTGTTTCTTTTGTTTTCCCTATAGGATTCTTTATGCAGCGTAACCCACGCACGAAACACCTAAACACACGGTATGTCGAAAACCTCGAGAATGAAATGCGAAGTGACACAGTCTCGATAGTTACCATAATAATATGCGAATCGTAGCTTTTCATGGTTATTCTCATAAGAAGTTGTTTTTGTTTCGAAACGTAGCTTTGTATCGTTATTTTATTAATTTATTCCTTCGCACATTTGAACTGAACTTTTCCGGGCGGGTGCCAAATTTTCAAGAATACCATTTTCATCATCGGCATCGTACAGTCTACAGCTTTGAGCTTAGATCATATATTTATATGATATGAGGTCCACAGTGGTGCTATTTTTATTTAGACTCACGACTCACTGAAGTACAGTCTAGAACACAGAACACATATACAAAGTTTAGAAGACAAACTGACGTATGAAATTTTACGGAACAATGCGCCATGGAATGAGGTGGATGCGAATCGAACTATCAGACTTGGATAATGTATTATTGAAGATTTCTGTGATATATTATACAGTTTCCTTTACATAAAAGCACTGACATTGACTTTGACGTTGAAAATGTCTTTATTTATTGAATAAAGACAAAAACTTGGAAAAGATGTAGTTTTTTCGGTTTTTCTTGAATGTCCAGAAAGATGTATTTTTTTTGGTTTTTCTAGAATACACTGGGCGAAATTCCATTTGTTCTTCTGGTAGAAATTTTTTTGCCATCGTGACATTCCTTATTTTGTGGAAGATGCATTTCTCCGGAACTTTTCCGATGGCGGCTGGAACATTGATGAGCCTCTAGTATTCCGGGTTGTATTCTGCGTTCTTATAGGTTTTTTGATGAGGAATACCAGGGCATTTTTTCACTTAGAGAGGAATCAAAGCAGGAAAGACAACATGAAGATAAAGGGTGACGTTCAAATGACTTCATCTGTCATCATGACAAGCTAATAAGCTGTCATGTGGCATACAGTGACTATATGTGGCATTCCACATACCGCCATCTTTTCGAGATCTAACGAACTTCAGGCACATTAGCGCCTCTCCGTGGATGCGAATCAAAGCTTTCACATAGGCCCCGCCCTCCATTTACGTTTTTGTTCTAAACTTTGTATATGTGTTCTGTGGTCTAGAACGATGTGACGCCCTGACGCGAACTTCATCAGGCTTTTCTGGTTGGACCGCTGAAAAAATTATTGTAACTGGTTGAGTGTAGTTTTGTTATCGACTTTTTCTTCGTTAGTCTTTCTGTTGTTGACAATCACATGTGTTTATTGAAGTCTAAACGAAAGAAACTAATGTCTGCAAACTGTTATTGTTAAGTAGCTGGCTACAGTCCCTAGTGTGGCAGCAACATCTACTTTCTTTTTTCAAACTTTTCTCCGAAATAACAGTATTCAAAACATTTTGTTGAAACAAAATCCCTATTGCGGTAAACATAAACATCATTGTGATGAGTATACACAATGTGAAAAAAGTTTTATTGCAACTCCTCGTGCAAACCTGAATTCAATATTCTAACTAGGTAGGTACCTTCATAATTGGAGAAGTATTTGGTCTGTCGTGGAACAATCATAAACCAGTCAGCGTTTATCGATTGGTCAATGTCAGTCATAGTCAGAAATAGTTTGCAAAATGCAAAAGCTGATTGGCTCTGACTGGTTTGTGATCGTTCTACGAACTGACCTATTCTAGAGTAGACCGGGGATGTTTGATAGGTGAATGCTGATATTGAAAGCCCTGCATGCGAAAATTTTTGAAGACGCATTCACCATGTTAATAATATGAGAATAGCCTCTTGCCTTTGATTTAGTTCAGGGCCCCTATTTTCGATTCTCACTTCGCCTGAATCGAGTGCCCGTGTTGTACAAAACCAATGTAGTTCGCCGGTGATCTATCATATCACACATTCGAAAATATTTATTTTGTGATGCCAAGCACTCCTCATGCTGCTATAAGCACATTGAAGCTGTAGTTTAAAACAAAAATTAGGGACAAGATTAATTTGTTAGACTGACCGTTTGTCAACGACTGTCTTCTGAGTGTAGAATTAGCAAATTCGGAAATATGCCTGCCTTTGTTGTGTTTGCACGTGTATATTGAATACATAACTGGATTATTTGCATCAATTGGTATGGCTTTAAAACTAAATATGGAATCCAGGTACGGATCAAACTCTTAGCGACCAATACATAGAAAATAGTAGGTATTATATGTATTCATTACAAAATATATTATTGCTTTCATAAAACTACAATCAATACAATCAGCTTGAAGCGGTGTGAAAAATTGTTTCCTCCTTTATACTCTTTACAGACAGATACTATTGAAAATAATGTACACAATTTTATCATATTATTATTCGTCATCTAGAAATAATTTATATTTATAAAAGATCAATGAATAAATCCTACATTTTATTGAATATAATGGGTAAGTTGGATTAATTACTATACGTTTTCATGAAGAGAACTCGGTTCGGATTGAATACCGTTTTGGTATTGAAACTAAAATCTCAAAGCTATTGTTTTCAATTCAGATTTGAACACAAAAATTTCTTTTCAAATTTTATGATTGAGGAGTTTGAGATATTCTTTGCTCAGGAAATCCTCTACTGACTGTGAATAGAACGTAAACAGACAAAACTGACAGTAAAAGTTGACAAAAATGTCACACTGGAATCGATTTGAATACTGCATAAAAACGTTGGTAAATCTTCATGAAATTGAATCTTTGTATATGAGTCTATATTTTCAAATCAACACAACTCACAGGTCAGCATACAATTTATAAAACACATCGTATAACAATTTATTTATTTAAAGATAATTGGAGCATAACATTTTAACAATATACCTCCTTTTTATGTAATTTCAATTCTCACTTTTTGTGTTGAAAAGAATTATCCTATATTAGGGGCGTTCGAGTCTACGCTTCAAACAGTCCAAACACTCCGAGCACAAAAATTGTCCATTTAAGCGTGCACAATTTTTCGTGCTCGGAGTGTTTAGAGCGTAAACTCGAACTCACCAATTATTCCGCGAATGAACTTCTATCACAATTATTAATTACGTTTAATCTTTAATCCGTCACTTGGATTGGCAACGCTTTTCAATATCATTTGCGATGATTCAAAACCTACAGGGTGTCAATTTGAAAACGAACGCTAGCATTTAATTGTGCCCAGCTTCCCAGACCAATGAGAGTATGAAAAATTCACGAGACACGTCATCACGTCAATTTAAATATCATGGAAAACAACTTTTGAGGTACCTGTTGTTTTTCTGGATTCAACCCACCCTCTAAAATTTCAAGTAGCAGGACCTTATATAGGTATTTCGTTGCATCACTTTTTTGCAAAATGGAAGTTCCTAACCTCACAATTGCTTTCCAACGAACAGAGTTCATTATTCCTTGAACTGATTATTTCGTCAAATTTCCATACTCATAATATCATGCAGTTCATGGAATAATTATATAATTATGTTCGTTCAAAAACAATTGTGAGGTTATGTACTTCAATTTGGAAAAAAAGTGATGTAAACCATATAGATATACCTAAAATTATTATAGGTATATGGATGTAACTTATTAAGAATAACATGAAAATTTCAAAATTCGCGAAATAAGTGGGGGTTGCTATTTGTAAATCTCAGAGGGTGGGCGTGAGAGGGTTCGAGTGTTTGAATCCAGAAAAAACAATAGATACCTCAAAAGTTGTCACCCTTGATATCTAAATTGACGTGTTCGCCAAATTTTCATACACATTGGTCTGGGCACAATTAAATGCTGTTGTGTTTTCAATAATTGACGCACCCTGTATATGGGATGGTATCGTCGTTGTTTGAGTAAATACTCAAACAACGGTATCGTCACAGCTTAAAGTTACCGTTGTTTGAGTAAAGGACTCAAACAACGAAGTTACTCTGCGTTTCTGGGCACGATTTTCTTCGCCTGTCGGCAGCAGGCAACGGACAATATAATTTGCACAGTTTCTGGAAATATGGAAAATATTAGGATTATTAAAGAATAATTAAATCAATATTTATTATTGTATTTTGTATTTTTTGTATTGTATTATTGATAAATCTACGGCCTCTATAATTGATATCGCAATCAATTAATAATATCATCCAATAGAACATATTGGCCAAATGACGTAAGCCACAAAAAGTAAATTTTTCAGCAGGACGAAAAAACCTTAAGTACTCCAAATAATCAGCATTCATATTTTTCAGGTTTTATCTTTATGCATTGTTGTGGGTTACGTCCCTTGAACTACTCATGCCAAAACTCATGTATTTTTCATTTAGGGATCCAATTCTGGGATTAACCCATTTTCAGCAATTTTGTGGGTTACGACTTTTGGCCTATGAGGTGTCGATATGATGACGTCACACGTACGATCTATCATTTATCTCTGTCTATCTGGCGAGTGAGAGAGGATTGCTTTAACACCCTTCCTTCTTCGATTATGTGGCAAAATTCGCGTTCTCTTTTTTATTTTCATTTTTTTTTTGCTGATCGACCTTTAAATATTGGGTAAAAAACGTATATAGATTTTCAAGTCATTTGAAAATGTACCTTCCTATGAAATTTTTCATCAATTTTCAACTTTGTTGACAGCGCAATCAATTTGTATTTGGTAAGCCTTTATTCTTTATTATATTATTATTTAAGAATAATTGACTAATTTATTGTCTTTTATAGCATAAGCTGAATGTAGCAATAAGGCCTGCTCGGCTTTAAAAATATAATTAATATGATCTTTATTTCTGAAAAAGGTGTAGGTAGTATCTAGGACACGTTAATAATTATAAAACCTTTTTTACTTAAATTTGGTTCAGGAATGCGTCTTGGGAATTACGGCACATTACGTAACACACACCCCTTAAACTGATGAAAAAAATAAGTGGAAGGCAACAAGGAATAAGCATCGTTGAAAAGTTATATGCCTATTTTTGATTTCAAAAATGAATTTAAGGTGCTATACTATACCTACAAGTTTATAATTACATACTTCTTTCAATCCACCAGTTTGATTCCTAAAACATCTAGGTATATAGGTATGCCTAAAACCATACCGGCCGGTCTTGATATAAAACCAAAACGAGTAGTCCAAAGTCCAACAGTCCAATCTTTCACAGATTCACAGTCAGATCCCTTCTACAAACATTATGAATATAAAATGTACATTTCATTAACATTAGTTAATTAGTTATGCTAATTCAATGATGGAATCATACATATGCTGTGACTTGCTGTGGAGACATATAAGACATCGAGAATGACATCAACTTTTAAATATATTAGATACCTACGAACAGAAAACAGCCATCTATCCATACCAATAAGGAATCACAAAACATAAATAAAAGAAAAAAAAACCTAAGAACCTGCTGGTGTGAAATGAATGTGTCAAATGGTTATCTGCATAGATAAAAAATATATAGTTATCTGGAAAGTGCATGGCAGCATGAATCACGCCAATGCCTGAGAAAAACCGTTGATTGAGTATTTTTACTCAAACAACGGAAAAACCAATGCACAATTTGACAACAGAACGCGAGTAACGCGATGACGTAGATATGTTTCGCACAAATAGCACAAATGCATTTTCGTACAAATGCCACCACGCGCAATTGACACATACCGGATTTCGGAACGCAAGAGAAAAATGCAAACAACCGGCAACATGAGTAGAACATTTGCTCGTTAGTACATTTGCCGGTTAGGACAAGTGCCGGACTCCCAACTAATGCAGGAAAAAAAATTCAACACCTGAATGCATGCAGACGAGAAGTGGGGGGGTTGAAAGAGGTGGAGAATGGTTTTTCGCGATTTGCGGCGTTGTTATTGATTTTATGGAAAAATATTAAAAGAGAGAAAGTAGTAGTCAATTAAAAAATCCACTACTTTTTTTTAACAAAATTTTCACATAACCTCAAAATTGATGACTTGAATGAGAAAGACTGAGTTTTTCGTTTTCTGTGCTTCATTTTTCAGAAAATGTTCTTAGAATCACGAAACTTGGTGGAATTTTACTTAATAATGGTAAAGGTGGGGGGGGCAAAGCCCGGCGAGTAGGCCTAGTGGCCCTTTTCGCCATTCCCGCTTGGCCAACGCAACTACTCAAACCGGGCTCGTTCTTGTCGTAAATAGGAGCAGACTATCCCAGTTCAGATACCCCAACTCTTCTCTGCGGGGATGGTGGCTGTTCCTAGGAACTTCCTTCTCAAGCGACCCCACCTGTCGCAAACTCCCAGCAGGTGGTAGGAGGTTACCTCCGCCCTTCTGCAGTGGGCGCATAGGGGTGATTCGCTTATTCCTAACAAATTCAGGTGTCTGCTGAGCCTGCAATGACCTGTCACTCCTGTCAGAATGCCAATGATGGTGCTCAGTGCATTTCTGCTCTTGTTCAGCAATTGGGCCGTCCTTGGCCTGTGAGGTTCTGATATTGTTTCCTTGGCCTGCCTGTATAATGGGTATACTGTTCCAGTTCTCAACTGTCCTCTCACACGACCATTCGTTGAGAGTGCGTGAGATTAGTTGTTTACTAAGGCCTAGAAATGGTTCCGGTTCGGACAGTCGCGTGGCTGATCATCGTTTTGCCAGCTTGCCCGCTTGCTCATTGCCGGTGATCCCCGCGTGCCCCGGAATCCACTCTAGTTTGATCTGTTCTCACTCAGCATCTGCAGCGCATGACCAGCGGGCAGCTTATCCTTGGTTTGGTGATTGCTTCAAGTGTCGCTTGACTGTCGGAGTAGATAACGTCATTTTCCATTCCTCTTTATACCTCATCTCTGGAGGCAACCTCTATAGGATATCCGCCTGGAAGACAGTTGCAAGTCGTCCAAGGGGAAAAGCTTCGCCAGTGTTCCTGTCAGCATTGAAAACTTTGGCTCCAGTCAAACCCGTGCGTTCAGCCTTGGAGCCATCTGTGAACCAGACTTGAGTGTCGGTTTGGTCAGCCACTCTTCCTCCGTCGGTACGTGCACCTCAAAGCTCCTTCGGAGTCTGGCATCCGTGGGTGTCAACCCGGTCGATAGAAGCGATAACTCGCACCGCACCAGTGATGATATTCTGGTGTGGCGAACTGCCATTCCCATGTTCCTCCATGTCTTCTGGGCAAGCATCCTACTATAGGAAGCCATCGCTTCCCTCTTCACCCAGAGTCCTACCTCGGGCAGTCCAAGGAGGATGTTCAGTGCTGCTGCAGGAGTTGTCCTCATTGTGCCTGTTGTAACCAAACAAGCCATCCTTTGCAGTCGGTCTAGCTTAAGTACATAAGTGGTCTTATCGGTTGCCGGCCACCAGACCACGGATCCGTATGAGATCCTCGGCCTGATGACAGCCTGGTAGAGCCAATGCATGACCTGGGGTCTTAGGCCTCACTGTCTTCCGACCACTTGAAGCAGTAGCCACAGTGTTGCTGTTCCTTTTTTTATTATCCTTTCAACGTGGGGTTTCCATGTAAGCCTGCTATCCAACACCACCCCGAGGTACTTGACCTTCTGCCTGAGTGACAGAGTGGTCCCGTACATCGTGGGTGGCTGAATTCCCGGATATTCCTTCTGTTGGTGAAGAGAATGACCTCTGTTTTGGAGGGAATCACTGACAGCCCCATCTCTCCACACCATGTCTCCACTATTTTACAGGCTAGTTCATCCGCTAACAGACGATCCCTAGGTGTTTGCCCCTCAGTAGCACCAGTCCATCGTCCGCGTACGCCTGAGTGTAAAACCCTTCTGCAGCCAACTTTGTGAGCAGTCTGTCCATTATCAGACACCATAGTCTGGGGGAGAGGCAGCTGATGCCTTGGGGGCAGCCTCCTTGGACTTCTGCTTCAACCTGGTAGCCTCCTAAGGGCGCTTTTACTTGGCGGTCACGAAGCGAGGACCAGACCCATCTCACTTACTCCTATGCCGAATAAGTGGATATTTTTGTTTTGTTGGAAAGTTTTTTCGTTCTTGAGCAATCAATAATTTTTTGCGATGAATGCATTTTTTCCAACCATCTCTGGACAAACTTTTTTTTTAATTTCGAGACTTCGGACGAGGCAATATGTTTTGTTGGGACTTCAACTTTCATCTGAAAGAATAAAAGTATATCACTTCAATGGAAAAATATTGCGTAAATTACGAAAATCTGAAAATTCGAATTTTGCTCATATTCATTTTCTCACTAAAGTTTAAATTTTCATATGATTTAGTAAAATACGGATCAGAAATGAATCAAACATAAAATTTCTCTGAATGATATAATGGAAACAATATGAATTAACTCCTTTTGTAGTTCAACAAAAAAAAAATATTGAATGGTATTATTGTAAAAAATATATCAACAAACTCAAAACTGTTGATAATTTGTAGAAACCAGATACAGGTAATGCAAGATATTGTTGTTAGCTTCAGCAATAACCTTAATCGAAAGTATGTAATATATATAGCATTCTCTGCATTATTGTATTGTTTTACTGTATGTGACAACACGTCGGATTTTACTGAAAAAAAAAGAGCTACAATCAAGCCACGTCTAGCTATCAAAAATTCAATTATCTATCGGTTGTTTTTCGTAATGAAGATGCTGCCAAATAATTGCTAGCTAAAAATAGCAGTAAAGTCTTCGTAAAGTTCATCTATTGTGAAAAAAAATGACGACTTGAGATTTATGAAATGTATCAAAAAGCTTTGGAAAAATCCACAGTCAAGCTAGAAAAAATACCTCCCACTGAAGGAGCTGCCATGCAGCATCCATTCAGGATTCAGGGCATATTTTAAACTCAATCAGTCAGGAATAGGTACTACAAACTCTGGAAAGGAGAGCAAAATGATCATTTTTAGGCCCAATAAACACAGTCTTAAAGAGGGTGTCCCGTGAGCAATCGACCAACGTCATTACCGAGGTCATAACCTAAGTGAGAAAGTTTTATTCTTTTGTTATGAACTTGATTTTTGCCGAGCTAACAGATAATTTTTCTTCTTTTTTTTTCATTTATTTACATGGTCTCCCTATGAGTTTACACACTTTTCCCAGCGATGCTATACATCTTTTCAACAATTCAACTCGGCGTCTTTTTCAAAAGAATAATTGCTTACGAATGTGATGGCTAGGGCTTCGCGAGACCACAAGAATAGTCTTGGTCTTGTCTTGGTCTTGGTGACAAGATCGAGACCAAGACCAAGACCAAGACCTAAACATCTTCGCAAGACCAAGACCAAGACTTGACGTTCAAGAGCAAGACCAAGACCAAGTAGAGTCCCGTCTTGGTCTTGGTCTTGAAAAGAAAAATCGACACAATATTCAATGAAATCTGCAAAAATATTTCTATCTATTTTTAATAAGTAAATCAATCCTTCAAAAATGTATCATTGTGATTTTCCAATTCACAATAGGTAAAGTCCAGTGATGCCAAATCATTGAAACAAATATCCTCAAATTCATGAAGGAATGTACTAAACTATATAAATGGAAAATAAATAATGTGTAATGGGTTACTGAATATTGAACCAACGCTATGATGAATATACAAGTATGAAGGACATTTTTGGAAGAAATCGTACCTATTTCCTAAATTGATAGACTGTGGTGAAATCGGTTGATCGGAAGGCATGGTAGCGCCGTCAAGTTACACAAACCCCGCATCTCACACAAACAAATCAAAATCTACTCACTGTGAATAGGCGAATAAAATGCGAAATGGGCTATCTGATGCTTTTTGCTTTTTGGAAACCTTTGTTGGACATGGATGCCCAGATAGGTTTGTTCTTATGGTTGATATAATGTAGATCTCGTATAATTTGTCCAGAAGGCAATGAAATATGCAAACCATTCACAATGGAGAAAAACGCTTTAAAAATGCGAAAGACTTGTCAAAATCGTACCGTCATCCCAGGTAATGATAAAATGTCTTACGCATTTTTAAGGCGTTTTTTTTCATTGACAATGGTTTTGCATATTTTATTGCCTATTAGGGCAAACTATACGGGCTGTACAATAAAAATTCATTCTTTTCTTCGGTTCAGAATTGTGATTTAAAAAAAAACAACTGAGTGACGTTTTATAGAAAACATCTATTCTAGGATTGTTATGTTATACAGTGCGGCTCTGAGAGGTGCCTCATCCTTCTAACTTTTGAACCGTTTGATATATTATGTGGACGAAATTTGAACACACCATATGTGTGAGGACGTTCTGCATTTCTTGACATAGAAGTGACCGCTCAAAATGTCAAAATGACAGCTGGGCGCCATTTTAAATAAAAAAATTAAATGGAATGAGCCCTTTGACCCTGATTACATCTTCCGAGTTTCAAGCTTCTGCTATCATTCCTGTTGATATACAGGGTGTCTCCAAAAGGTCTTTACAAAATCCTACCACATGTTGCTGAGGTTGAAATAAACCGATTTGACGCAACTCACCTCTGACCGAAATGGCACCATTTCCAAGATACGTTGTGATCAAGTTTAAAATTAAAAATTGAATTTTGTCATTATTATTGACACTTTTTCACATATTGCTTTGAAAATTGACATACGGGGGTTTTGTGGTATAAAAAATTCGATTATGAAGTCCGTTTTACTGTGGCCGCTAGAGGGCGCCCTACACTTGACATTTTGTGGTTCAAAATGACCATAACTATTTTCTCAGTTATTTTTTTCAATCTTTCATTGAATAAAAAGATTTTCCAGACGATTTCAAGTTAATAAGGTTCTCTTGTCAAAGTTCGCTCAAGTTAGCCGTTTTCGAGATATTTCCATTTGAAGACATCCACGCCACACGGGAAAATGATGACATTTCGGTCTGAGGTGGATTGCGTTAAATCGGCTTATTTTGACCTCAGCAACATGTGGTAGGATTTTGTAAAGACCTTTGAGAGACACCCTGTATGAGCTATTACTCAATCTTTCTGACGAGGATTTTTTTCACCCCAATTCTTTTTTTTTTGTGAAATTCATCCTCATCAAAAAGATCGAGTGATAGCTCATTTTGAAGATCTTCTGTACCTCATCATATCCTCTTGTTTCGGAGAAGTCAACTCTTGCGAGTGGGTTTTAATAAAGTGACAAAAGAAAATCTGACACGCCGATGTCATGATATCAACATGAATGATAACATAGGCTTCTAACTCGGCAGTTGTAATCAGGGTCAAAGGGCCTTGAAAATAAGGTATCACTCGACCTCCCTTTCAGTTTGATTTTTCCGAGGATTTTTCCATTCAAAATGGCGCTCAGCTGTCATTTTGACATTTTCAGCTGTCACAACTATGTCAAAAAATGCAGAACGTTCTCACATATGGTGTGTCGAACTTTAGCTAGCATATATCAAACGGTTCAAAAGTTTCTGAGCCGCATTGTATATTGTTATGTGTGTTTTAAAAATTTGGTATATGTTTTTTTCAAGACCATCAAGACCAAGACCAAGACTATCAAGACCAAGACCAAGACTGACCCAGTCTTGTCTTGGTCTTGATATATCAAGACCAATAACAAGACCAAGACCAAATTTATTTTTCGAGACCAAGACCAAGATCAGCCCAGTCTTGGTATTGGTCTTGGTCTTGCGAAGCCCTAGTGATGGGATGGCCTCCTGCCTTCTCATTCGGCGAAAATCTCCATCCTGTCTGCGCAATTTTCAAATAAGGGAACAACAGAAATCACTTGGATTTGAATCCGGATATGCCGGAGAATCAAAATGGGGATGGTGGTCAAGCAATTCAAACAGTACCTACATAATTCATGGATCGAGTCGTGGATTTTCATCGTGCCAACATTGCCAACCACTGAGGTATAAGATAGAGCATTGTCTTGAAACAATTCTTCTGCTTTGTAAATGTGGTCGATCTGGCAATTTCTTCTTTTAGCATGTCTAGAGGTAGAGGTAGTTGAGATTTCGTCATCACTATCGCAGAGCAAAAAAACAGTTTTGCTTTTTTTAGAGCCGATTCCCCTTCGCATGCAGAAGTGTTTTGAAATATCCAAGTTTCCTGTATCTCCAGGGTGAGTTTTTTAAAGTATCACAATGCGATATGTCAAAAACGGCTTCAATTTTTTTACATTTTGGTGACGTGATAATTTCACGGAGCGACACACTTTACGACATTTTTTCCCTTCACCCCATTAACAGGGGTGGAGTCACTATCGAATTTCAAATGGAATGATGTATTTTTTATTTTAAAATACGTATCTACAGAGAATATGTGGTCTGTTTACTTTTTTTTTAAATTGCTCCACTGGTTACGGAATCATGATCAAAAATTGTTTAATTAAATTATACCTGTATTGAGTAATCCTGCATCCGTTACCGTGGATACGAAAAACGGCTTCAATTCTCAATTTTTTTGGTTACGTGATAATTTCACGGGGGGACACATTTCACCATATATCTATTAATAACTATATGGAAAATAATTTCACCTGTTTGATACCAGAATGAGATAGAAGATCCCGCTGTACTGTATATTTTCCACATAAGTCTATCCTTTTCTATTGCCTGCGGCCCAGCTGTTAATGCGCTTGCGTTTGAAATAATATTTTTCTATTGGCCGCCTACATGTTTGTTGTAACTTTGTAACCATAGTAATCAAGAATATAAAAATGAGACGGTTTTCGTCGATTTGCTCGGCCCGGGGTATCCGGTATATTCACATCATTATCAGGAAAAAATCGCTTTTCAAATATCTGATAATATACTGGTAAGTAGTACCCACCACTTCAATAAACAATAATTTGAACTTTTTCACAGATGTGTATTGTTTTCCTGATAACGAAGTGCTTGGCAGTTCATTGATGAAATATGGTATCAAATAAAATAATAATATCTGTGAAGTGATATTCGCTCTTCTCTTTCTCCAGCATACAAGAAACAATGATCGTGGCACCCATATACATATATCACATTATCACGCAAAAAGAGATAATCTGGGTAGTCACTAGTCAATGAAAAAGTAATCAAAATACCACTATGAAATAACCAAAAGTCATAATGATTGAAGCACGAACACAAACACATGTTACTTGTTTGATAACTGAGTGCATGGAACACACCACTCCGCACTTCTAACTTTTTTATTCATTTTGGAAACCAATTAATTTTGATACAGAAATAGGCGATTGTTTTTTTTTTGGAGACTGCTTGGCTCAAAATGATGCTAACTAACCCAAACTAACCCAGTACGATGGTGAAAAATCCCCCTATACATTATCGTACTCTAAAAATAGACAAAATGAAGCCAAACCATGTGACCATCAAACTGACACTCCCGTGACGGGAAAAACCATTTCAAACTATCGAACTTTCCGTCATACTCTCACATCAGTTCAAGACGTTCAACAGCGTTTAAAACCGCGCACTCTCCAGTTCAAATGACGTCGTGCAAATTCAAGCCTGGCTAGGCGATTTCTTTCGATAACCAACGGTTTCCTGCCTGGACGTCTGATGTGGAGTTTTGCATCAACCATAGGCATCAACTAATCGACGCTAAACAGTTCACGCACTAACATCCAGTTCGGGAATTTCCGAAATTATTCTAGGCCCTGATAGCCACGGATCATTTTGACAAATTCTTTTGATTCGTCTATCCATCACAAATGTAGTTTTCCTGATGGGTCTACCTGATTTTGGCTTCCACTTGTTCTCTCTCATTATAACTTGAAATTAATTTTGACACGCTGTATTTGGGTAACTCAAACTGCGTGAAAATAGCAATTTGAGGCTTGCCTGCCAAAAAGACATTGACGGCTACATTTATATGTCCATATGATATTACACGTGGACATTTTTTGGACAATATTTGCGCTTTATACCATCGATATGTTAATCATTTAAACATATCACTTAAGAACCACAAACAAAGTTCGAAAACACTAAGTGTCATATATGGCACTAAAATTATTTTGACTTTTTCGCAGCGCCATCATTTTACCGCCTACTACACCAGAACATTCGGAATTTAATTAAAACCCATTTTTTCCAATTCAAATATTGCAAAATAATAAATTGTGTCATACATCCTTGTATTCGTTATAAAATATGCTATTTAATACAGGGTATATACCGTTTATACGCGTTTATTAAAAAAAATATTGATGATGGTTTCTCTGAAACGAAACGTCGTACGGAAAATCTTTCAACGCTGTTTTGTAGAGGTTTTAAAGTGACCATGAGGAAGTGTCTGTTGTTTTTCAATATCTCTCCAGATAACGTCAGAAAAAATAAAAACGAAACCTGCAAATTTCGTTTTTTTTGGCATATTTCCGGAACTACTCGGAATTTTAAAACTTTCTAAACGGCATATTTTTAAGCTTGAAAATGCGTAACTTTTCTCTAATTTAACCATCTCCGTATCTCAAATGTTTTCCAATATACCCAGGATAGACATTCTTATCTTGCACACACTATGTACCTATAGAATCTAATTAATATTAATTAATCGGCAACAAAAATGTACCGGACGTTAGTCGCAGACAGCTTTTTCATCCATAAATCTGAATTCGATATGTGAAGAGAACAGGTTCTTTGTATATTTTCATAACGCCTGCCAACTCTGTCACTCTTTTTTGAGGATCGTTTAACCAAAGTCTATATATTCCAATAAGTCCGACCACTCTCTCGAAGACGCGAAGATCCCCCTCCTGCCGTCACTATCCGTCTCGCCGGCAAAACCCACATCCAAAGTTTACTAATATACAATAAGTTGGGTCACTTTCGAAAACGCGCGAAACCGGCTCCACCCTTCTACTTCGTTTCTTTTGGAGAGCCCAGTTCTCATTAGTTCGGAACGTCTGTCGGTCGCTTTGAACCATTTTCTTTGAGCGGCATGCTTTGACGCCGCGGCCGCTTGTGATACGGGTTTTTCAAAGAGCCGACTACTAAGTGACCTAACTTATTGTTTATTAGTAAACTTTGCCACATCTGATGTGTGAAGTAATCTACCGGGTGCAATTGAAAAATATGGTTACTTCGTTCTTGTTTTGGAAAATATTGCCAATTATTCTAGATTTCTTTTTTAATGCTACAAACGATTTTTCGATCATAAGCTATGATGATTGTGTACACACGTGAAGATAAAATTGTCAAAAAGAGCTATTAAAGCTGAGTAACTTTTTGGAAATTTCGAGGACACCGAGGAATATGAATTGAAAAAAATCGTATACATAAACTTTCATAAACTATAAATAAATGTTCTTTAATTTATATTTTATGAAAGTTTATGTATACGATTTTTTTCAATTCATATTCCTCCCCTAATGATCAAAATGTCGGCAAATGAATATTTGTGTTGATCGTATCAATGGAGGAGAAAATAACCTCGGAAATAACACAATCGAACATCTACTAGAGACAAAAACGTATACAAATAACCTATTATAATAAAATATAAACAAACAAATATTATTTACATTCTTAACAATTGATAAATAAAGAATTCCAGTTTGGGATGATTTTTATTCTTTCTAGAGGTTCTTAGTGTTGAATTTGCAAATTTTAACGTATATAATAGTTCCGCACCGTTTGTATAAGGATAGCAGGTATTCTAATGGGAAGCTTGGGCAAGGGCAAGGGTGAGAAAATGCAATAGAAGACAACTTGGTCTTCAAATGAATCATTAAAATTTTCAATCAAGTTTTCAATGAATATTTTCTAAAGAAATCAGATATTCACTGTAATTTTTGGAGGAACTGTCATTCCTCCAAACCGTTCCTGCACTACCTTCATAAACTTCTTTTTCACAGAATGATGTGGATTGAACTGGATTGGTCACATTATTTCAAGATATTGGTGCTTGATCGAATAGGGAAAAAAAATTAAGCCAAGAAAATTGTTTACGGCCGTTTATACAGTGCGGCTCTAAAAGGTCCCCCCCCTTTTTTTTAATGTGTGCACCAAAAATTTGAAACTTGGCATACGTTAATTGCTGTCGAAATACTACTTTTTGATGCTACTGACGTACTTTTAGTATTCAAGATGGCGACTGGGCGCCATTTTGAAACATTTTTTTAAATGGAAAGGGTGGTCGTGTGACACCTCATTTTGAAGATCCTGATGAGTACTTTATAACCCTAGAATATTGAGTCGATATCTTCAAGTACTACAAAATGGCGGTACATTCAATTACTACATTGATACATACACTTTTTGAAAAAATTCGTCAAGTTCAATTCAAAAGATGCTTTTTTGACATTTTTGTCATTTATTCCTAACCCAAACTTTATGTCAAGAATATTTCCAACATCTTTTGAATAGGGTTGTTCTTCTCGGGCCACGCATGCGCATATGTCAAGGCAACTTCTGGCAGTTGCCCTGGTTAGAACGCATGCGCGTTACGCTATCGGCGAGAAAAACAACCCTATTGAATTTGACGATTTTTTTTTAAAAAGTGTGTATCAATGTAGTAATTAAATGTACCGCCATTTTGTGGTACTTAAAGATATCGACTCAATATTCAAGGGTTATAAAGTACTCATCAGGATGTTCAAAATGAGATGTCACACGACCCCCCTTTCCATCAAAAAAAATGTTTCAAAATGGCGCCCATCCGCCATCTTGAATACTAAAAGTACGTCAGTAACATCAAAAGGTAATTTCTTTGAGGCTGGAATCGCTGGAAGTTTAATTTCAATAAAAATGCCGGAGGCATAATCCCAATATCCAGAACTAATAATTCTGATCGGATCATTTGTATGTATGTATCAACAACGACGCTTTGCTAAATAGATTCACCATCCGCGTATCCGCACCTCGTATATACTACCAAAAAACTAGCGAAAACAGGTGTTGCTCATGATTTACGACACCTCGCAAAAAATGCCGGTATTTTCAGACGGATCAAAGGAGTGACCGGACTTACTGGAATATAATATAGACTTTGGTTTAACACTACATATCTGGTGAATTTCTGTGATGTTATCGTCTGTGGTTCTATTGTTTTTAAATGTAACGAACGTTGGTCTTCTATCATTCTTCTCTCTGCTACCTCAATGATGGAACAGAGCAGAGTCCCTTTACTCATATAGTCTAAGAGCCAGTGACATTTTTCAGTGATGATTTAGTTAAGGCCTATTTTTTGGAAAATGTTGTATGGTCCCTAATCGAGTGTCATCCGAGAGAGTTTGCCCGGATCGCGGTTCCAAGGGGGTGGCGGAACGCCCCAAACATGTAAAAAAAATTGCATCTTTTTATCATTTAGTTAATGCTGAATTTTTTACCAGTTGTTCTTTGGTAGTCCACAATCATCCAGAAAAACTGGCTGATCGATTGACCGGTTCCTTAAGGGTGGCGGATCACCCTGAACATGTCGTGAGACCGATGAACTTTTTATGATTTAGTCAAGGCTGAAATTTTGACCAGCAGTTCTTTGATAGCCCACAATCATCCAGAAAAATTGGCGGATCGATTGGCCGGTTCTTTAAGGGTGGCGGATCAACCCCAACATGTCACGGAAATATTGAACTTTTCATAATATGATTCAGTGAAGGCTGAATTTTTCACCAGTTGTTCTTTGGTAACCTATACAATCATCCAGAAAAATTGGTGGATCGATTGGCCAGTTCCTTGTCATGTCAGGAAAACATTGAACTTTTCATATGATTCAGTCAAGGCTGAATTTTTCACCAGTTAATCTTTGGTAGCCTACAATCATCCAGAAAATTTGGCGGATTGATTGGTCGGTTCTTTGAGCTTTGGGGGTGGCGGATCACCTCAAATATGTCGCGGTTGTCGTGAGAACATTGAACTTTTCATAATATGATTCAGTTAAGACAGAATGTTTTACCAGTTGTTCTTTGGTAATCTACAAACATCCAGAAAAATTGGCGGATCGATTAACCAGTTCCTTAAGGGTGGCGGATCAACCCCAACATGTCACGGAAATATTGAATTTTTCAAAATATGATTTAGTCAAGGCTAAATTTTCCACCAGTTCTTCTTTGGTAGCCTACAATCATCCAGAAAAATTGGCGAATCGATTGTCAGTTCCTCAAGGGTGGCATATCACCCCCAACATGTCAAGAAAACGTTGAACTTTTCATTTGCAATCTTCGATATATTCCTCATAATATGGCGGAGTTAAATTATTCAAAGAAACTCCTTAGAAGTCAGACGTGGCTTATTAAATTGAGTCAAGTTGATACTTGTAACTTGTGAAATATTTTAACTTTTTTCTTAATAAACTCATTTTTTATTTTTATTATTATGGAAGTTGTTGAATATGAAGTTTGAGAAAACCCAACAAAGAATTAAAAATACGAAAACAATGGTATGGAAACCCACAAACCGAAAAAAAAACGACTTGTTCTTTTTTTGGATAAAAAGGCAAATTATTGGTAAGTATTGCATTTACGGTTTTCTGCTATTTCTCGATTTTGTCCAAATTTTCTTATACAGTATGTCCACGATAGACAAGAGGTGAAATGGACCAAAAATTGAAAGATACGACAAAAAGTTATTCTTGATAAAAGTTTTTGCTTGGTCTAAAAATAGGAGCTATACCATAGACTTAGTCTATGAGCTATACGATGAGAAAATTGATTTTTATTATGCAGGGCGTCTCAGAAATGTAAAAACATAAAATTAAACAAGAGCAAACAGTCATTTCTTGACCTGTTAACGTGAAATGATAAATAAAAAACCTGCTTCAAATTTAGTCCTAACCCTGAATCCGAACTTACTGAAAGAAATTTGAATCTATGAAAATTCTAAAGAATTGAACAGTTTTGCAAGTCAGCATTTTACTACTTCCAGTATGACTTTTATACCTACAACAACAACAGGTAATCATGTACAGGTATAAAATCAATAATATAAACGTGTTTTTGTAAGTCCGCATTATACGGACCTACAAAACTAAATATTTATTTTTTAAAAAAATTTACAAATTGAAATTTTTTTCAGTAAGTTTGGAATAAGGGGTTTTGGCTAAATTTGAAGCAAGTTTTTCATTTATCATTTCACGTTACCAAAAAATGATTGCTCTTGTTCAATTTTATGTTTTAACATTTTTGAGACGCCCTGTATAATAAAAATCAATTTTCTCATCGTAGCTCTTATTTTTAGACCAAGCAAAAACTTTTATCAGGAATAACTTTTTGTCGTATCTTTCAATTTTTGGTCCATTTCACCTCTTGTCTACCCAATCCGTGGACATACTGTAGATACTTTCTAGTGTCTTCAAGGATTGCAAATCTACTGGCGGAGAGAATTTTTTTTTTAAGGTTAGGTCAGGTTCGTTTGGGTTGGTTCTGGTTAGTTTGGGTTAGATTTGGTTAGTTTGAGTTGGTTTTTTTTACATGAATCGATGCCGCGTGAGCGGAATCCTAAATACGTTATTTATAATTAGAATCAAATATCATAATTTTTTTGCTCCGCCAATAAATTTGCAATCCTCAAATGTTATGGTTTGTAGTATCTTTCCTTTTATTTATAATTGCCTATCCTACAGAACTTTGCTATACAGGGATTAGCTATATCTGCCTAACCTATAATAGTGCTACCTTGAAGTATCTAGGTACAAATTATGTCGTAGTATCATCCATCCTTACCTTACTTGGAGGGTTTTCCGTTTCATTTGTTCCGGTTTTAGCTTGTGTCATGATCTTTTTTCTTCAAACGTCAGTAAAACGGACATTGTTCGACTGAGTATCGGCCGCAGTTTTACTTTTCCACCGCCGGAGAGAAAAGTAACCATGACAAATGACAACGAAAACGTGAGCCTGGCGCCGCCGCCCGAAGCTATATTCATTGCAAATTGAAAACATTATGGTTTTGCATAAATTATAAATTTGTCGACATTTAAAGAAAAAATTGCATATTTTATTTGGAGGAAAAGTTACTTTTCCTATAATGTACTATTACCTCTAGGGGTTTCTTTATGCTCTTCGTCTGACATTTGATACAGCCTTCTACTGCATTCTCTTGTTGCTGCTCTCTTCTCATTTGTCTTGATCAAAATAATTGTGAGCCTCTGTTGCTTTCTGATCGACAAACTGGACCCACCTTGTATATCTGCATCATGCCCAGAAAACATCATACCGATCACAACACGGACAAAGTTTACTAATAATAATCAGTTGGACCACTTTCGAAAACGCGCGAAACCGGCTCCACCCTTCTACTTCGTTTCTCTTGGAGAGCCCAGTTCCCATTAGTTCGGAACGTCTGTCGGTCGCTTTGAACCATTTTCGCTGGGCGGGTTTCTTTGAGCGGCATGCATGCTTTGACGCCGCGGCCGCGCTTGTATACGGGTTTTTCAAAGAGCCGACTTCTAAGTGACCTAACTTATTGTATATTAGTAAACTTTGACACGCATGTGTTCAAGATTCAAATCACGCTATCAGCGGATTGTACCGAACACAAACATTAACCTCTAATTGTCACTTTTTTCCTTCACTTTCTGAGACATTTTTCGAAATGCCAAGTGTGCAATATGGTTTTGATCTGATCCTGAAAACCTGTGAAATGATCGACTATCTCGCGAAGTTAGAAACGGGAAGCCCTGAAATTTTGATTTAATACAAGCACAAAATTTCGATTGTGAACAACGTAGACCCTTTTATTTAAAGACTGTAATGCAAGCCCTCAGGGCTTTTCAAAAATAACTGACATAGACATAATTAGTTATTTGGTGTCTACCACAAGTTATTATACTGCATAGGCAGTTGAAATCTTATAAAAGTTTGAATGATGCTTTCAAAAATTTTGAAGGCCGGGTTTTATACTCACTGTGGAAGTTGCAATGCAGACCATATTATTATCAGAGCTAAAGAAAGTTATATTTACATTATTAGCTCTTTTTTCTTGATGTCTCTACGTTCTTCATGTTCATGTCTGAAACACAATCATGTGGTAATTTTTTTTTTAGTCATACGAGGTTTATTAGAAAGTATGTATTTTGCTCAAGAGTAAAGTGCCTTTATTTTTGATAATATGAAAGGTTGTTTCCAAAAAAAGTTGATCAAAACTAAGAACCACGTTTAAATACGCAATGCAATGGACAATTTCTATACATTTTCAAATTACTTGATATTGTATATAAGTATTCTACCCAAAATTTGACGATTGTCAGCAAAAAAAAATTTCAAAATACCTACCCAAAAATGAACTAAATAAATGAAAAAGACCACGCGAATTTCCCTACATGATCAAAAAAGGGGCGGTGCTGAAGCTATCCTCTCTCTCACTCTCTTCTTCTCATTGCAGTCCTATATACGCCAGATAAATACTTGATAGACCGTGTGATATCAGCAAAGAGTATTTATCTAACGCATGATAGTTATAGGTGTCATTATTGATGTCATTTTGGACAAGTAAAGTGTCAAATTAAACACTAGTGTGTTATAATCCATAACTCACCAGTACTGAAATTGTTCGCATTTTTAATGGAAGAACCTTTATATAAAATTAAGGTCCATATCAAAAAAGTATTGATGGTTCTCGATAACCAAAACATTTAGCAAATAAAATCAGACTACGCACAAGCATTTTTTCTAAAAAAGTTTTTTTTTTTCCAGTTTTTGAAAATGTCACTGTCACCAAGACCAAGACAAGATCAAGACTAGTCTTGTGGTCTCACGAAGCCCTATGTTAAACTATATATTCTTGAAATCAGGAAAATAAGCTCTTTCATAATATGTGATAATATACAGGGGGTTCCATTGAAAAAAATGCTACTTGTGCAAAAATATTGACATTCCGATAGTCTTTTGTTTTTGATGATAAGATTTTTGAACATTTCAGATGAACATCTGAAACTTTCATATTTACAAAATTTTCATATCTCTATAGATAACGCCGCTAGCGTATGGGTCAATATACAGGGTGTTTCAGAATAACATGCTAATAATAAAGGGGGTGATTCTTGGGCTCATTTTAAGAAAAAAAATTCATATGAACGTATGTCCTAAACCCAAAACCCGCATGGACGGCACTGGTCAGAATAATTAAATTGTTGGTGCATCAAAGAATGAGTATTAATGCCTAAAATACATGACTCAAATTTCATAAAGATATCTACAGTAATGACAAAGTTATTGTAAAAAAAGTATCTATTTTTTAAAACTTTGACACCCTGTATCTCAAAAGATAAGGCGTTTAGGACATACGTTCATATGATTTTTTTTTCTTAAAATGAGCCCAAGAATCACCCCCTTTATTATTAGCATGTTATTCTGAAACACCCTGTATACGGAATGACCCTGTACATTCACTGTGTCTACGGATTGAGTTTCGGTAAGGTAAAATGACAAACATTTTCCGAGTTAGATTCTGATATTCTGGGAATCGCTCCTGCCTCTAAAAGTAAGATGTTGAGAAAATGAGCGAAATTAATTTATTTGATTGATATACAGGGCGGTTTGGAATCATTGATTTAGTGAAAATTGACAAGAGTAAAGTACCTTTGTTTTGAAAGATATCAGAAAAATTTATTGAGAGAAATTGTCAAGAATTAAAAGGTCAAGCTTACTCCCAATTTTGAGATAAATCAACCCACTATGATTTTAACAGTATATTTTATCGTCATCGAAGATGACTGATTTTGAAATACTGCTAAAACAAAAATAAATAAATAATCGACTATAACAATATAAAACGTTTATTGCTGACAAAAATCATTATATACGAACAGGACAAAAATCAGAAATTGATTGATAATTATTAATTCCATAACATAGGTACTTGCAAAATCAAAGAAGGCGGATTTGTCTGAAAATTGAGACTGCTCAAGCTTTTAATTCTAAGCAACTTTTCTCAATAAATTGATTTGGTTAATTCTCTCCACATCTTAGTTTGAGACCGAACGAAGCTATTCCCAGAATATCAAAATCTAACTCGGAAAATGGTTGTCATTTATACATACCTACCTTACCGAAACCTAATCCGTGGACAGACTGTTTATTATAATGAAAAATATTTTATAAGTATATTCAACTTTATTTATTTGCATGCAGAACTGTCCACGTGATTTTGTTAAATCGGGCATAGTATAATCTAATTTATCAAACTATCATTATCTACATAAGATAAGTGAAGAAAAACTATAGACAAAATCTTGGAACTTGGTCATCAAATATTATTATTCTTAAGTCTACAACAACGCTCTTGATGGGCATTTGAGGGATATAAATGAACCATTTTATCATTCTTATTATCAAATTATTGAATATCATTTAAAATTATGTACTCGGAAAACGAAAAGAATATACGAATCTTTCGTATCCTTTATACTCCGCGCTACACATTATAATAATATGATATTGAAATAACAAACACATCCTTGGATTGATATTGTTGTTCATAAATCGAACCATAGTTCACGTGGTTAGTAGCCGCTTCAGAAAAAAACTATATTCAGGTGGAATAAGTTTGCCACCGGTATCTTTGAAAGTCTTTCTTGCTCTCAAAAGAAATAGTCAATTTTAGTTGAGAACATTTTGCAAGAAAAACATTATTTATGGAAATTTTCAATCATTGTAAAATGTTTAATCTTTTTTTTTAAATACCCCATTTCAATTCCGATAGTATGATGGTCACTAATTGGGAATACGGATCGTAAGAGTGACGTGAGGTAGGCAAGAATTTTAAGAAAGCTAGTGCAAAATTTCAAACTCATATTATACCTACCTAAAGTAGGCGTTTTAAAATGTTTGTAGAAAAATTTTTTTTCAATATCGGTTACTATAAACAATAACAACAATCAACCTGAGTTTAAACAAAATCGGTGACGTGAATTGCTCTCACCTGGCACACTTGAGAATACTCTCCCATACAAAAGCTATAATTTACATCTTCATGAGCAGTTCAAAAACAAAATCACAATCTGTTGGTACTTGAAAGTTTTACTTTGACCAGAGCCCTCTGCTATCTATCTATCTAAGTTTGTGAATATGGTGAATATCGAATATTTTTCGGGCGAATCTATAGTTCCCGTCCTCGATTGTAGGTGGAAACATCGATTGGGAGATGAGGACGGGAGAATTCTTAGCATGGGAAATATCTTAATATAGTCTTATTATAAAATGATTCTACCCATGGGTCTGTCCTTGGTGAGGATGGACTGACTTATGGGATTCTTCTGTTCGTGATATTTTTCCTCGCGGAAAAAAAAAACTCTCATTGTCTTATGAGACGCACGCGGTATATTTTGTTTTATAGATATATGGATCAACTGAGAAGTTTGGTTATAGGACCTATAACCACTCAGCTTTTTTGACAGTTTTGACCAAAAACCTTAACCTACCAAACGATTTCGGTCAAATGTTGGTTGTGACGTCATCACTATGACGTTGTAGTTACCGTTTGGTTAACCAAAATGTAAACCAACCACCCGAGCCGAAATCGACTATTATGTATTGCTTCCGGTAAAAGCTGTCAATTTTGACGTTATGTTGACAGGTTTCTGAAATGGCCTATTATACTAAAATTATTAATTATTAATATTGTTATGGTGATTGAATGGGTTTCTACCGTGTGTTTAACACGTTCGCTGCCACTGGCTCCAAACGGAGCCAGTCGGCTATCGTCTTGTGTGCCATCGACTCCGCACGGAGTCAGTTGCCCTGACAATTTAAATCGTTTAGTAACTCGCCGGCGTTGACGACGTTTCTTTGTTTGGTATTGTGGCATTGTCGAGTGGTGTATTTCTTATCTATTTTCGGTTTGGTTCGTATTTGCCAAGGTAGGTTCTTTCTCAGCATCATTATTTAAGTGTGTTTGGTTCCTGGGACCCGGTACTAACTCAGAGCTGGCAGCGAACGTGTTAAGGGCGTGTTCGGGGAGCACGCTATCGCGCTATATAACGCGAATGCTATTGTAGCTGTTCGGGGAGGTTTTATAGCGTTGGCGCTATAGAGCTCCATGAACGGCGTACTTAAGCGTATTGTTAAATGACATGTTAATATTTTTTCATTGAAGTGATATACTTTTATTTTTTCATATGAAAGTTGAAAGCCCCAAAAAGACCAACGTGCCTCGTCCAAAGTCTCGAAAGTGAAGAAAAAAAGGTTGTCCAGAGGGTTGAAAAAATGCTTTCTTCGCAAAATATTGTTGATTACTCAAGAACAAAAAAACTTTTTCGGCAAAGGAGTAAGTGAAATTCCACCAAGTTCCGTGATTCTAAGAACATTTTGTGAAAAATGAAACACAAAAAACGAAAAACTCATTTTTTCTCATTTAACTCATCAATTTTGAGGTTGTGTGAAAATTTTGTGAAAATAAAAGTTCATGATTTTTTTTGTCTCCAACTTTCTCATTTAACATTTTTCAATAAAATCACTAACAACGCCGCAAATCGCGAAAAACCCATTCTTCACCACCTTCCAACCTCCACCACTCCTCGTCTTCATGCATCCAGGTGTTGTTTTTTTTTCAGCATTAGTTACCTATGCCTTTTTCTATACCCTCTCCAACTGCTTTTGTCTTTTAACGATTTTTTCCTGATTTGACTTTATTTTGAAGTAATACGCCTGGCCTATTTATTTTATACCCTCTCCACATAACTTGACCAACTCGAAATAAACGCACAAATGACGAAACACTTGTTACGTCTTAATCTTCAAAACACAAGCAATTTCAAATTTTTCAAACATAAACAAACTTTTCACAGAGCACTTATTGCACGAAATAGGCTAACGCTATCTGCTGCCTCACCTCGATGAAAATAGCATTTCATAGCGGGAGTGATGACGTTGTCTGCAGAAACAATGACGTCACAGATGCGCTATATATGGTGCTATAGAATTGCTCCCCGAACACAGCCATATCATGAGTTTCTACCTTGTTAGAAAATGGTTGTCAAACGAGAAAACCAAATTGTCAATTCGTAGCTTGGACTATCAAAATGCTGAAGATTTTTATTTCAACAGTGCTATTTCTACATTTTATCATGAATTTTTGTGAGACAAGATTTTATATTGTCAGTGCTACTACCGAAGCTGAGGAAGTCATTCATAATTTTGGACCACTCACGAACATTATAAAACACCTTCCAATAGAGAAAATACGAGAGATAGAGGAAAACCACACCCTATACGACGACGGATTTAGAGCAGCAATATTGTATCTTCAAAGCGATGAGTGGAGAAACCTCATTGACGAAATCAAGCTGACGCCAGAATTTCATCAGTTCACCAACTTGACTGCAGCTAAATATGGGATAAACATTCATGACACTTTTTCATGCATAAGAGATCGCATTGATACAATCAGAATTGTAGCAACGACTGTGGCGTCCAAGCCAAATTTGCAAACGTTTATGGAAGATCTCAAAACCGGTTTACAAATTGAACAGATACTGACATTATTGCGTAAAAGAAGTGAAAATCTTCTTGTTGAAGATGTACTTCGAAATGTTAATAATGAGTATGACCGGAAAATTGTTACAGATCTATTCAATATCCCGGAAATGTTGAACCTTCGAACGATTTTGAAGGGAATTAATTTTGATGTGGATTATTTCATCAAAGTAATTTTCATGTTTTTAGGTTTGGAAATTGATATCTAGTTGTGTTTAATTTATACTGAACTACCTTTACATTACAATGTATTTTATACTTCTTCATAAAACATATAATGTAGGTGTTTCCATGTTGTCTTTTTATGGTTTATACCTGATTCATCAAAGTCATTATTATCTCCCAATTAATGATGACACATTTGGATAATATGATAGATAATCAAATTGAATGGAGTATTTTTTGACTAGACCAAAATATCGTCAGCAAGCTGAGTTTAATTTTTTGATATATCTACTTATCAACATTATTTCCAATGAAAAACCTACACTAAACTTACTTTGATATCTCCTTTTTTAATGCCTTTACAAGTGCAACGATGGTATAGTTAAATTCAAAGAAGTATGAAGTATGGGCCAGCCGCGTCATACTAAACAATTGAAGCAGGTATAGGCAATATTATTTTGTATGACGCTCCTGGCCCATACTTCTTTGAATCTATCTCTAAACATATCACAAAACCGTTTTCGAATGCAGAATGTAAGATTGTTCTGAAGATTGGATTGGTTTACTTGGTCTTGGTAAAGGCGTCTTGAATAGTCTTCTTAACTTAAATATTTCAATGGACAATGTATGTTGATGCTTTCATGAGAAAATATTAGCATCTTTGATATATCAAATAAATGAAGATATAATTTTGTATAATATTATCATTAAACCAATAAACCACCAAAATACAGGGTGCCACAGATTCGAGTGCATGCATGGGGATATCAGTTATTATAAGAGGTCGATTAAATGGATGCAAAGTTGCGCATTTTTATGCTTAACAAAATGTCATTCTGACATTTGAAAAATGCCCTCTACTACCGAAGATATTCGAAAAGATCCGGAATTTCGCAAAAACGTTATTATTATCTCCTGGGTTTATTTGAAAAGATATTTAAAAATGAATTGCATTTCCTCATTGCCACTTTTTCTCCTCTACAATATCTGACTTCTTGTCTTGCGCCAATATTCAAGTCCATTTTTTTTTTAAATGGACCTGGTCTTTTTATTTTATTTTTAGGTATCTTTTGACGTCCTCAATGCATTGAGGTATCGCAACCGTCAAAAAAAATACTCATCTAAAAAATAATACCAGAGAAAATCAAACCTTGGCAAACCTTCTCCTTAAAAGATAGTTTGGTTCATAAATCCATTTTTATTCGACACGTTATTCTTATAAGAAAGCCTGCACAACTCAACAAAACTAATTGACTGAAACAAAATCGAAATAACATCCAATGACGATTAGATTAAATCCACAAATGACATGGAAAATAAAAAAATCACTTATAAAAAACTAAATCAATTTCTGCAAAAGTGTTCAAAAATATTGCCATTTTAACAACACTTCATTCACAGAGTTGGCTGAGATTGTTTTCTATTGTTGCAAGGGCAATAAACAATAAAGTAATTGCCAGGGCAATCAACAACAAAGTCTTCACGAAATGAGCGGTGCTGCAGAGCAATGTTGCAAGTCTATAGTTGGCCTGAACATACCGCGCCCGCCATGAAATATCAATTTCAACATTGATCTTCTATTGGAAGCGCACGCACAGTTTAGTAACTGGCCGTTTATAGATTATTCCATCTCTAGTTTTCACACTTGCCAATCTAATGACGTTGTCAGCACCACCATGGACTTTCGATTTTCAGGAGATTTGGAAAATTCTTCTTCCATTTTGTCCGTGTTTGCAATTCGGAAATATATTCAAGATTCCACCTATTCCAAAAGTGCTGAACTACATCTGTAGGTGTTGGTAATGCTTCAGCCGATTTTCGGGAACACTGACGTGATTTTGTTCAGGTAGGTTGGTAATGGATCCCCAACCAGAAAATGAGCTGGTGTCAAAGGCGTCATATATTCTGGGACCGATGAAAGGGGTGTCAATGGTCTGGAGTTCATCACTCCTTCTATTTGAGTTAAAACAGTACTGTAATCTTCAAATTTAAGACTTAATTTAAGTGTGTCCTTTTCAATGGGATAAGACTCCCATTCGTGACGGGTAAGTGGATCAAACTTTGTTGTTATCAAATAAATGATCAATAAATCCCAACTATCAGGGTCTTGGCCCAAGCTTTTTAAAGATCTCAAATTCTTATTGAATGTATCATAAAACTTTCTTAAGTCTGAGCAAGACTCTTTTAACAAGCTAGGACATTCAAATAGATCTTTAATATAATTGAAAATTATCAATCGTTTATTTTCATATCGCTCTGACAGCAACGACCAGGCAACAGAAAAGTTATCATTTGTGACTTGAATATTTGCAACTAATTGGAGAGGTGCTCCAATTAAATATGATTTCAAATAGTAGAATTTTCCTAGTTCACTCAAATTAGAATTATTATTGATCATGGCCTGAAACGAATCTCTAAATTCTAGCCATGACTGATATGATCCATCAAATGGAGGTAATTTCAAATCAGGTAATGATGGTCTTTGATAACCAATATTATTTGAAACATGAGAACCAGAGCCAATCAAACTATTTCGACTAGCAGCACCATTGCCACTCAACTTACGACATAAAGCTTTCATACTAGCTATCAAACTGGAATATTGATTCTCAAATTCCTCATGTTCCTTACTTTCTGCCTCTATTACGGTTGCTAACGGAACATCATCCGCATTGGACTCACTCAACAAAGACTCAATCTCCAGTTGAACCTCCTCAAATTGACTCAAAATGGGTTCAACCTTGTAAAGTCTCTCTTGAACTTGCCCAAGCACCTCGTCGGAGATCTCATCCAAGTTCAAGGAATCAACAAAAAAACGAGATCTTGTGAGCTGCCCCTTAAAAAGAACCTTTTCATGTTTCAGTTTATTTAATGCAGACATTATTGACTTTAGTAATAAACGAAACTGAGACAGAGTTCAAATTATACGCCAATCAAACAAATCAAAACGCAGCAAAGTGATAAAACAAACAGATCAACCAATGACAGAATAATTATTCATCGGACTTACCTGAGCTTGACGAAAACTCCGGTCTGGGAGTTTACTAGTTGACTTGCTGCTTGCTGCTAGCTGGACCCAGCCGATTGCAACCAACGCTTCGCAAAATGGAAGACCTGCCGGTTCAGAGCACATAACACCTACAATATAAAGTCAAATGGCAAATTGTGACATGTTTTTAGCCAGCAACCAGTAATACATGAAAATGCGTATTTCGCCAAACATCCAACGCGGCGCTGGAATTTGTTTGCTGTCTTGTCCCTGATTGGTTGATCGGTTGTTAAGGAAAGTTTGTTGTCATTGTCAAAAGTTCTTGTTATGGGCTTATTAAATTTCATCTTTGTTGAAGTAAACTTTTTGAAAATGGAGTGTAATCAGAAGCGTACGTCGTTATAACAGCTTTTGTGTTATTCCTATTTGTCATGATTTAGCAAGTAAGGGACCTTAGGATAATGCGGAACTTTTCGCAAAGTGGATTTGTGAAGTGCGGAATCCATTACTGCGGAATAAGACTTATGAACAAATCTAAAGATCTTGAGTCCTATGATTGAACGTTTACGTTAACTTAACGTGTCTGTTAAGATTGTTTACTAGTGCAAATTTTCCATTTGCTAACAGCGTTACCATGGTGAAATGCATGGACATGTTAAGTTAACTTAAACGTTCAATCATAGGCCCCCTTATTTGGTGTGTGATATCTAGAATCCTCCAGGTTTTGAAATATGATAATCTTTAACCCAACTATTACGAAAAAAATACTTTAATCAATATTTTTTTCAACTCTATCATAATTCTAGAATTATTTGTGGTTGTGGAAAAGTTATTTTCTGATGATTACTAAGATGATTCTTATTTAACCGATGTTGGAATTTCATCTTTGCCGCTCCGCCCGCTAATTCGTTTGAAGGTAAATGAAAAAAACCAAAAATATAATTTATTTTTGTGAAACCCAGTTGTCTTGGAAAATAATAACTCAAGAAAATGAAAATCATGTATCTTTTAAATGGAACTCTTCGAACGCATCGTACAGAGGAAATAGGTAGCGAAAATTAATATAGTTGGACATTCTAATTGATCTCAAAATGTTTGTTTCATTATTTGAAAACGAATGAAACAGCCGACAGCGCTAGGTACTATTCTAACATTGGGTGAATGAATAAGAATAACCATAGTGGATATATTTTGAAATGAATATTCCAGATACTTCCACTCTTGTGGGTATTATCACCATGTAATAGTCAAAAAAAGTAAAAACGCCATAAAAACAACTTTCTTCAAGCCATTCATCAATAAAATAGTGTTTAGAACGTTTTGATTGAGAACGTATCTATTTCGAAATTTGGGTTAAATATAAATACATATTTTAAAACCAGGAACAAAAGCTCAAAAAAATTATAAGCATTTGAAATTGCCGCAGAAATATAGCTGCGACAGAAACCTGCGGATGGCGCTGTATGCTGATGTATATTTCTGTTTCACCATATCCTGTCATGTGGTTATCCAAACAACCATTGTAGGGCGCCACTTGATAACGTCAAAACTCTCCAACAACCTTTATCCTTTATCATTGCAGTTTCCATTATATTGTAGGTGTTATGTGGTTCTGAGTTTCTGAGCCCCTCTGAATATTGCCGCAACAAAGCACCAAGTTTCCAAATCTATCCGGTTCGATGGGACTAAAATGTGGGCTCAGAAGAATCTGTAGACTTTATTTATTCTCGCTTATACTCAGCTTGTGATTTTTTAAAGGTTTATTAGTCAAAAAATATGCAATTTTACAAGAGCTAATACTAATTAGACGTCACTTCATTCACAGAGTTGGCTGAGATTGTTTTCTATTGATGCCAGGGCAATAAACAATAAAGTAATTGCCAGGGCAATAAACAATAAAGTCTTCACGAAATGAGCGATGCTGCAGAGCAATGTTGCAAGTCTATATAGTTGGCCTGAACAGCTACGGATTGACAGACATATTCATGAAGACCAGGAGGTCAATTCTTGTTGAAATTTGAAACGCATACGCAAAAATGCGATCACCATGTTATTTCGAATGCTGATCGGACAATTGCGTATACTTTTTAAATTTGCGAATGCTCAAGAATTGATCCCCAGGGCATAGATGTCCATGCGCAATCCATCAAACCGTCAGCTGATTATACACGCTGTCGAGTGTACCAGTCCCGCCATATTGTATATTGTTTTCCTTTTTGATTTCCTTTCCTTTTTGATTTTTTTGGAAAAAACTCAAAAATGTGCTACCATTTCAGTTACCGTCATCTAGCGGAAACGGCGAAAGTAATAAATTCAAAACCAAATAAGCAATCTGTGGTGCAGATTCTGCTCTGTGAAATGAGCCTAAGTTCATTAAAATCAACCAAGTAAAACGAAAGAAATCTTCGTTTGTTTAAAAAAAATATTTGAACTTCCCCCACCGCTTTATTTTGATAGATTGAAAAAAACGTTTTTGACAAAAAGTGTTGGTAAATAGTCAGTTTCTATGAAAGTAATATCATACATATATTTTCATTTGGCAAAATTTTATAAAAATCCATTGGTGTTGGTTGTTACGCCTTCTAGCGACCATTCCAGAAACTTGAAAATATTTTCCAGATTTTACTCATCTTGACCGTTTTAGTAATAGAATTTTTTGCCGCAAGTCTCTACGATGAATAGTTATCCAGATACAGTACCTCGCATTCTAAGCTGCCCACCCTGTACTAGAAAATATATATCATTATCTTGTAAGTGCGGTCCTGTTCACAGCTTGTCGTTCTGATATTAGCTTTGTTCGCGGGTCGGTTACGAACCAATTCCGAACCAATTCAGAACTATTTTTCAAGCGCAGTTCTTGAAATTTTATCAACTGCGCATTCAAATCAGTTCTAAATTGGTTCAGAACTGGTTCTTAACCGATCCGCGAACAAGGCTAATACTTTCTTCCAGTGCGCAGAATCCTATTTGCCCAGATTTGTTCGAGTCTATTCACATTTTATGTCGTAATTTAGCCATTTCTGAGATAGCTTTTTGCTCATCTAGTTCTTTAGATCAGTGATATAGAAGCACATTTCATTCTCTCCTAAAAAATGTTTTCATGCCTACCTATATTATTATGTATAAACATATTGAATACGTGAAACTAGATTGATTATATTGATATCAAGTCGCAGTCAGATGTGCCTCTTCAAACTCATTTTATACAAGGTGTACAAGAAACAGTTTATCACAACAATTGTTTGGTTCATACTAAATTTTTTTAATTTGGTAGTATCATTTGTAAAGGGTGACCCAAAAGATGTCCACTTCACCCAACTTTAAAATTTAGAGAAGACACCCTATATTTGATTTCATTTTTAAATAATTCTAGGTATATACGTTAAATTCTACGTCAAATTTGTATAAGACAGATATTATCTTTTGCCGCTTTCGAGATAAAGGCTTTTGAGGCCAATTCAACGAGAGCGACTTGAGATAAGATGTATCTCAGTTGGTTTTTTGAAAAAAAATTTAAAATTCGAATTTCAAGGTTCAACTGGCTCATTATATATTTTTGAAAGACAATACGCCTACAAGAATCAAAGATATGTTGGACGCCTGCATTAGAGAAAGTTAATTACGAGTTTGGTGTCAATACTCACGTTAGACCAAAAACGTTTTCGAGTTAACCTTTCCAATGCTCTGTCGGCACTGTCTCGCAATAAATCGGAGTTTTGGCGCAGAACAATTATTTTTGTCGATAAAACATGGGCCAAAGCGAAGGGGTAATCGGTTTCGAAAAAGCAAAAACCAAAAACTGCTTTTCGACTGGCAAACCAAAAACTGCTTTTCAACTGGCAACTGATTTTTGTAATAGTCATGGAGTTATCTTGATCGATTAGATATTTCGGGATCAAAGTCATTGTTTGAGGGTTGAAATGAAACTTCGTTATTTCGTTCGTGAAAAAAAACAAATAAAACAGAACAGTATTGTTCCCTTTGGATTTGGAATTATGTCATCTTGATCTAGACTGATAAAATACTCAATATAAACCTAATCGGTTACTTTTGTCTAAATACCGCAAGTATGCCAGACGTGATTTTCCAATCCCACTCCCTCCTGCACATTTTTTCAACTGATTTTAATTCCAGACGACATAACTTGGGAGCTTATCTTCTGATACAAAGATCATGATGTTGAGTAGGAGAATCTCATGTATGTTATCCAGCGGTAGGCTGGAATCGCGAGTGGTCCAACGTTTATTCGCTACCAAGCTACCCGAATTAACAAAGGTAAAAATGAGAGCTACATTTCTCTTTTTTCATCTATTTTTATAGGATAGGTATCCCGTCAAAAGAGGAGACTATGCCACTTTGAATGACATACATTTACGGTTCTTCAAAGAATTATTAGGGTCTCAAAGAGTCATCACAGATCCTACGGAGTGTGAGCCTTATAACATAGATTGGATCAAAAGTGTTAGAGGTGAGAATGTCGAGATTATTTGTCAATGTAGAGGCAGTATCAGTGTTATGATAGTGAAGCAGAATAATATAATCTCTCAGGACATAAGCACTATATTTCTATCGATTAAGCCGCAGCTAGGGTCGGTTTGGGGAGTTTGTCCACACGCTACTATCGCACTTTTCCACTCTCCGGGTAGTTGGCATTTTGCTATAGTATAGTTCACTATATCTACCTTTATTACACAGACCTAGTTAACAATAAGCATCCAGTGAAAAAGCGCGATAGTTGGATATAGACCAACTAGCTCCGTGTGATCGAGCTTTATAATTTTGAACACTCATTCCAAGTTATTGGCGATTCCAGCTTCACTCAATACTTCTATTTCTTACATCGCAGGATAGGCATGTTTGAAGTTAGTAGTATTTGTTAACTTTAGCGATTACTTTCTTTTTCTAATAGGATACAGCTCATGCATTCTGAAGCCCAAAACAACAGAAGAGGTATCCAAGATACTTTCCTTTTGTAACGATAATCGAATTGCTGTTTGTCCACAAGGAGGAAATACAGGACTGGTTGGAGGATCTGTCCCTGTCTTTGACGAGGTAGTTCTTTGTACTTCGTTAATGAGTGAAGTTTATGAAATCAACGACACCTCAGGTAATCAATGAATAGGTGTGTTTTATATCCTCTATTTATGCACACGAATATACACTTTTCTACACCGCCGCGTTTGTTATGCTGCTAGTGCAGACAGTGTAGAGTGTTGTTATATCAGTGTAGGTTGCACATTACTGCAATCGCTACCCCAGGTCAAGAAGAGGTGTAGTGTAGAATAGGGTGGGGAGCTCATTTCATGTACTCAGAAAACAAACCATGTCATAACCTAACCTGAGCATCAGTATAATAACGATAAACAAGAAAGAAAATCTGTAGGGAAGAATCAGTGTGGATCTTATCAGGTACTGAAAGTGAATGCGTGTACAGTGAGTTTTTGTCATTCTGTAGATTATTTTTTTAAAAGTCTACAGACATAAGTTGAAGCAGTCAGCTATATAAATATAAGAGCAGGCTTCCTTCATGGCCTGCAAACCACATAAATACGGTCAACTGCTTTCTATAGTTTATCCTATATTGTGGTGGTCCAGACAGGAATACTTTTCGGTGGTATAATATCTTTTGGCTAATTCGTTGAATAAGTTTCTACCAATGCGGAAATGCCTTTTGAATTCAATATTCGTATGGGCAGACACTACAGTTTCGAAAAACTCTCTCATACAGTTACGCTTCTTGGAGTCATGTGTATTTAAAACTATTTCGGTTAAGCTGTCTTCAGAATCAGAACTTTCTCATCTTCGGATCGTCAAAAAGTTCAGACAATATAATCCCAAATACTTTGACTTCACGTTTCGAATCATCCATCGTTGTTTTGGTTTTGTTTGTTTATTTTTAGGTTATAATATCTGCAGAATAGGCTCTAACGCGTTTGTTGATGGCTTACACCAGCAGTCTGCACTACCCTACCCTACATCGAAATGACTAACACACCTAAAGGTGAATTTTCATGCATCCGAAATACGACGGTCCGATACCTTGACTGACATTTATTTTCGGACGAAAATATTCATAATTTTCATGAATCCGTTCTCTCACTCCAAATTTTTTGAATGACAATTGACAATTGACAATGATGACTGATGATTAATGACACTAATGACTGTTTAGTGTTTGAATATTGATTGTGGGGGTTTGGGCTTTTGTGATTATTTCTGTTCTTATGGCTGAAACTGAATTTCCATTGTATTTTTTTTCACCATGGAGGACGAGGAGACCAATAATGTTTATAAAGGAAATGCTTCATCCGCAGCAATATAATAATTAATAGGAATGTTTTCATCCCCAAGAGGGCATGGTTCAGGAAAATATATGCCATTAGAATTGATAAGCTGCCTCAGGAATTTGGAATTTCTAAAAATGCCTCCGTCACTGTGTCTCCCTTCTGCACCAATGTAAAGTAAATAAATCTATACTTAGAATCACACATTGCCAAAAGGACTCTTTGGTAGGTGTAAATAAGACTTCTTTATTCAAGCAGTCCCAAATCGCATTTCATGTCTCACTGATAATATGAGTAACAGTTGTAGGGGAAATTCGAAAGTCATAACTAATAGATATCATGCTGTCACCACTTGCTAAATATCTTAAATTAGCAAACCTTCTAACTTGGGTAATTAAGTAATCAATTTGTAAGACATTGAGTTAGAAATACAAAATTATAGTGATTTTATACAAAGTCATAACTTCATTTATTATTTTTACTTCTTCTTACCTCAAGGTAAGGGCTAGACGTTCTCCTGCTGATATGGGTTCTCGTATATTATATATTTAAGTTAATTTTGGACCGACAATTTCTAGTAATCTATGAAAGGTTTCACTAGACATTCGCAGGTAAGTAGTTAAAATACTTTTTTCTACGAGCGTGCGCAAAGTAACCACTTCGCACACTCATTTGCGAGTGCAAAGTAACCTTTAGAGGTAACGGGAAAAATTTTTCCCGCACTCAAATGTCAACTCAAATAATTACCTACCAATTTGTTGTTTTAAACTTCGTTTCCATACCAACCAAACCAAGCCTAAGTGCACAAAATAATGTTCTTGTTACTTTTCCCTTTTCAGTCAAAATCAAAATGAAACACACAATTCTTTTTTTGCGTTAAAAACGCATTCGCCAGTAACGTAAACAGACATTGATAATGACGACTTTCAATCGGCATTTGTGAGTTGTTCTTGCTTGATTTCGGTGCAAACTACTGTGTTTATCGGAAATCTTCGAAAGATTTGAGCTGAATACTGGCATCAAAAAAACCTGATCATGTATACAAACAAACGGACAATCAAATTTCATCAAATTTATAAAAGTATAAACGATTAAACGAAGACTGACTGATCTTAATGACGCAGCTGTCTAGAGTGTCATGTCAAATCAAAACAGTGTTGCCAATAGCAGGGAATAAGACGACAAAAGAGGAAATTTTATGAACAGTGATCGGACATGCCCTTGCATTTCAAATATAAAATAAATCAATTATGATTTTAATTATACCCATATTATCTAATTTCCAGCTGCCGCCACAAACTGTTCTTTCAATATAAATATATTGTTAAGCATAAATAATCATTATTCTCAAGTTCTATGTTTTTAAGTGCGTTCAAATAATATATTATCTAAAGTTTTTCGTGTCTAATCTGTGAACGCTCGTAGAAAAAATATTGTTCCTAAAACGTTAGCAAAGTGTCTTTCCCGCCCTTAAAGCATATCCGTCTAACTGCTTTTGCGTGCGGGAAAGCATCACTTTGCGAACTTGTTAGGAAAATAACTATTCCGAGTCGCTTAGCTGCATTTCCTGGAGTAGGTTGTGATATGCACCTTATTGTTCTTTTCTGTTCAGGAATATATTTCTCACCCAAAATCTTTTTCTTCGTTTCTTTTTTCGATCTTTTATTTTCAACAACATCAAATAAGAATATGATAAAATTAGTGTAGTGCTATTTTTCCATTGATGAATTATTTGGTCTATAGTTTTCATCGTATATTTAATCTGAACATAGGATAATTACAAACAAAAGCTCTTTGACAAAATAAGTAACGAACACAACAAAAAATTAGGTTATAAAAACTCACGATTGTCGGAATAGTTGAAAATATTTTAACTTCTCCGACCATCGGATAGAACTTGAAAATTTTCGGATAGAAATTGGCGGGAAAACGTTTCAACCAATAGAAACGGTTTCGGACCATCGGACCATCGTATTTCGGATGCATGAAAATTCACCTTAAATAAGTGTGTAGGTATTAGGTGTGTTTTTTATGCTTCACTAGTGCAGACGAAACTACACTTTTCTATCTTGCGGTGTTTGTTATGCTGTTAGTGCAAACCTCAGATTAATAAACAAGAACAGATGAAACTAAACTCATTCATAAAACCTATCCAACGCCGCGCCGGTGCCAACATCTACGTCCATAAGAGCAATAAGAGGAAACGAATAAGATAGAGGAGTGGGGATGAAAAATTGGATCAACTGATGCTAAATAGCCCTGATCAGAAAAAGTTGAATAAGAGTCCATGAAAAAAAATCAGAATCGCAAATAATGTCGCATACAGCTCCTGTCGTGTTTTAAACATCATTTTTTCATCGACAGTTCATGAAATTAACAAGATTGATTGGGTTAACTATTAGCACACTGTCGCGAAAACCGCAACCTCCTAATCTATAAGAATAACGGAGATACCCCGCAAAAGTACCCAAAATGGGACACCCTGTACATAGCAAGGATATATATATATATATATGATTCAGGATATCGGAAAATGTATCGAATGGTCTGACTTGGGGGCGTGCTGTTTATAACCGATGATGGCATCACAAATCACAACAAAACGTTTGTAGTTCCATCTGTTCTTGTTTATTAATCTGAGGTGCAAACTGTTTGTTATATCAGGGTAGGTTGCCGATTACTGCACTCGCTACCCCAGGTCAAGAGAAGGTGTGACAAGTGTAGCGTAGTGTAGAATAGGGTGGGGAGCTTATTTCGTGTATTTTGTAAACCAACCATGTCTTAACCTAACGCATAATGAAGATAAACAAACAAAAAGGAAAATTTGTAGTGAGAAATCAGTGTGGATCTTACCAAATGAATTAAAATGGGTGATGAAAATAGTGAAAGTGAATGTATACAGTTATACGATATATAGACTCCAAGACTCCGATCAAACATAATATGAAATCTTTTTATCCACTCAAGATGCAAAAAGATGCGAAAGTATAGTAAGCTTTGTATCAATTTATATTTTTTATTCTTATTCAATTTCCTTTCCTTCTTAGTTTTGGAATTCGCAACACTTCTCATAAACTCTCAAAAATCAACATCAGCAGCAATCACGATAATGATCCCAAGCCAAGCTGCATGAGTGGCTTATCTGGTAGAGTATGCTATCCTAAATCCATCCCAACTGTTTTGATAGAGTATCAACTGAATTGTTGATATCAAGATAATTCGTTAAATAAATCTCTGCCAATGTGGAAATGCCTTTTGAATTCAATATCCGTGTAGGCAGGTTTCAAGCACTACAGTTTAAAAAAAAACTGCCTTTATACAGTTCGCTTCTTTTGCTGTCACGTGCATGTAAATTATTACGGTTAAGCTGTCTTCAGAATCATAACTTGAAGATAAGGAATCATCATCATCGTCAAAAACTTCAGAAAATATAATCCCTAATACTTTAACAATACTATTCGAATCATCCATCGTTGTTTATTATTGTTTTCGTTTCTTTATTTTTTAGGTAAGAATATCTGCAGAATCTGCTCAAATGCGTTTGTTGAATCGCCTTTACACTGACAGCCATGACTTACTCCAGCAGTCTGCACTACCCTACCCTACACCGAAATAACAAACACACCTCTATTAGTTCAATGGTTCTTAAATTATGGCAATCAAATCACGAATTGTTTCTGGGTCTACTCTATTCTAAAAAATGTCATGTTTGCTTGATGGACGTCACTTAAGTCCGGTTGAGCCTTCTTTTCAACCCAAACTGATGATGCATATTCTCGACCCTGGTATTGTTTTTGGGGGGGTTTTCACCAATTGACCTAATATATTTTCTACATAATCCTATTACCATAATTTATTCGATGTTTATTAGTCATTCCGCTATTCGGAGTAGACATGCACAAGTTCAACAAAACAAAAATCATAAAATTCCGTGAAGCATTACTCGAGTTATAAATCATGTAACTAACTATAGGTCTTCGCAAGATCAAGACCAAGACATTGGTCTCGAAAAATATAAGTGGTCTTGGTCTTGGTATTGGTCCCGATATCTCAAAAATATACAGGGTGCGCCAAGGTAAGTGGCCTATTAGAATATCTTGGAAAATAAAGCGATTGAGATTCTGAAAATTTGTATGCTGGGATTTTCAATGATGCTCTTTTCAAATGAAATACTGGTGACATTGCGCGACTTCCGGCTATACCGGAAGTAGGTGTCAACTCGCTTGTTTAAAATGGAACAACAAATATTATTACATTTTTCAATTCTACATAAAATTCTAGGCATATTTGTTGTATGATGTGCTATACCTAAGTATGAGCGTTTTATTAAATTATTTATATTATTAAATATTTGAGTTTCTTTGTCAAAATGGCGTTTGTAGTTTCCTATATTTAAATAATGTGAAATTTTCGTATGAGAAAGCCATTTATTGTTCAATTTGTGTCGGATTTCTTGTTGAAAGGGACTTACTTTGAAAGATTTTTCACAATATTTTGATAACAATTATTACGGGGTTGTCCAAAAATAAGATCAAAAATGAAATTAAGAAAACCGCCAAAAATATTTTTTTTTTAAATGGTAACCCCCAATTTTTATAATTTCAACTTATTGAGCATTGAAAATGAAGGTGAGTTTATATGATAGTGTCCATTCCAAAAATTCAAAAAAAAATAAAAAATAATAAGAATTTTTGGAATGGACAATCCTACATAAACTCATCTTTATTTTCAATTTTATTTTTAATCTTATTTTTGTGCCACTCTGTAATAATAGTTATCAAAATATTGTCACAAACATTTTAAAGTAGGTATGTCTCTCTTGACAAGAGATCCATCACAAATTAAACAAACGTCATTTTTGACATGGAAACTCAAATATTTCAAAAACGCTCATACTCAGATAAAGGACATCATACATCAAGTCCTACTAGGATTTTATTTAGAATCCAAAAATGTAATAATATATATAGGGTGTTCTATTTGGAATAAGCCAGTTGACACCTACTTCCGGTATAACCGGAAGTCGCGCAACGTCACCATTATTTCATTTGAAAAGAGCATCTTCGAAAATCCCTTGCCACGAATTTTACAAATCCCAATCGCTTTATTTTCCGAGATAAGTATTCTAATAGACCACTTACTTTGGCGAACCCTGTATACGGGATTTTCAAAATACACGTAACATCATAAGCTAACCATCCTACAATAGCTGTTTTTCATAAAACGTCAATCAGTGCAGTGGCGGATCTAGGCTGGAGTCAAGGACGGGGCTACAGTCTTCATAGCCGGAAAATTCAGAAATCTTTTTGTCGCAGAGCTGAGTTGGGAAAATGGGTCCGTTTTGTATAAATTATGAGTCCAGTCATCAGAACCGGCGTCGGCGTATCCATGGGAAAATTGTAGCATTTTTTCTCATTAGTTATGTGACCATTACCGCTGCATCAACACCCATTGTTTATTGTTCTATATACTACGTCTTTATGATTGTAAAGTGTAGAATAAGCATTTCCTAGTTTATAAATATGAGTTCCTCTCCATAATCAACATACACTATATTCTGCTTTTAACTGTATTACATTTACTTAACGCTTGTCACCAATAAATATTATTTTTTAAAAGTCACTCCCAAGAATTTCACATTTAACTCATTGGCTCTAGCGGTTTTTTGGCCTGCTGAATCCGAATCTGAGGTCACATAACACCTACAATATAATGGAAACTGCAATGATAAAGGTTGTTGGAGTGTTTTGACGTTATAAATTGGCGCCCTACAATGGTTGTTTGGATGACAACATAAACCACATGACAGGATATGGTAAAACAGAAATCTACATCAGCATACAGCGCCATCTGCAGTTATATTTTTGCAGCAATCTCAAATCCCAGCAAACATGCCATGCCGGCAATGTAACTCTATAGTAACGGCATTGCCTGCAATTCTCATTGGCAATGTACAGGCAGTTATCACCTGAGGAGTATCAATTTGGCACGCCGGCCGTCATTTGGCCGCAAGGCATTTTGCCATGATGGATAATTGATGGCAAATCACTACTTCACCATCAAATGTCAAGGAGTGATAAAAAAACACCACCAATTCAGTGCATTATATTTATTGGCATATTTCAGTTCTGGTTCTGATATTATAAAAAAATGTGGTTAGGATAACAATAACCGGGACAATATCTAAAACTAAATGCAATTTATTGTCTTTTTCTGTTTGTGCGTCCTCCTATGCGAGGCCCTTAAAGATAACGTGAAATTGTTGACTGAAAGTGGATTAGCCTTGAGTGAGTCTGCAATCTGCAATAAAAAAATGGAGATTTCATGTTTGAGTGCTTGAATGGCACATTTTAGCAATGTATGTTGAGCTGATAAACGCCTTCCTATGATGCTTCATTCACCATTGTTGATATAAGTACAGTACTTTCATCAAGTATCAGAAAATGATAGGTACAAAATCAACTGATGCATTTCTAAGAAATAGTAAGATATAAAACGTAACATTCTCACCACAAATAAGTCGAACCATACCACTAAAAGCATATGAAAGGGTGGCTTTTTATTCCGTCTTGCCTATTGTCCAGTTTTGATTACACCTTTAAATGTTGATAAACTGAGCCATTCGTGTCTAATGAGTTCGGACATAACCCTTTTTTTGTAGCGTGTGCATATGTAGCTTCTTGTGTTCTTTCCCCAATAAGTCTTAGAACGTAATCAAATGCACGAATAACCACCTGTACTGTGAATGAATTTGTTTCAATTCAATACGAACTTATTTTTGTTCCACACTCACTGCACAAATCCACAAATAAACATGTTTTTGAACTAAAACGAACAAATACCGGGATCTGCGTCTGCGCATTTGTCAAATGTCAATTGTAAACTGAAAATATTGGCATCGTTTCAGTCTAAAAGTACAATTCATGGATTAAATATAACGTATCGTTTCCTATTTACTCAATGATTGATAAAAAAGCTTTACAATCACCAGTTAACATGTGATTGAACATTGCTGTATGCAAGGCTATTAAAAGGCATTGGCTATTGTATAAAGAAAATGTAACTTGGCTTCACAGGCATATTCAAAATTGGAAATTTGCCTTTTTATGGGTAATGTGCCAGTACCTTTTCTTTATTTGACAAACAATGCATGTTTGCAGTTGTTATTATTTTGCAAATAATGCACATCAATAATTTGCCATCATGATGCCAACGATGCCATCATTAAATATGTACCTTGCCGACCAAAGGTGTTTGCTGGGATGCTTATAGTTTTTTTGAGCTTTTGTTCCTGGTTTTAAAATATGAATGTATATTTAACCCAAATTAGAAATAGATAATATGTTTTCAATCAAAATTTTCCAAACACTATTTCAATGATGAATGGTTTGGAGAAAGTTGTTTTTATGGTGTTTTTACTTTTTTTGACTATTACATGGCAATGATACCCACAAGAGTGAAAGTATCTGGAATATTTATTTTAAAATGTATCCACTATTGTTATTTTTATCAACCCAATGTTAGAATAGTACCTATTGGTGCCGACTGTTTCATTCGTTTTCGAATGATAAAACAAACATTATGAGATCAATTGGAATGTCCAACTTTATTTTTGCTACCTATTTCCTGTACGATGCCAAGTTTTCCATTCAAAATATACGTTCTCAGCAAACGCAAGGACATAATATTGATGTGAAAATAACGTAACACAAGTCACCAGTTACGTCAATATAACAACACATAATAACAAGGTAACCAGAAAGTAAACTTCAACCTAAAACGACTGCATAATGTCATACCTCAAGTGCATGTAAATTCTATATCACATTTATGTGAACATTTTTATATAAAAAAGGTTATGTAAATTTTATATCGATTTATTTATGTAAACATTACGTACCCACTAAACATGTTACGTACCATAAACAATTTGTAACGTTTCATAAAAGTTTATACATTAACGTTTATTTTTTAATGTTAATGATACGTAATTCCAACGTGCAATAGATCGAAAGAAAATGTTGTTTTCCGATAACGTTATAGTTGCGTTATTTATCCGTCAACGATGAAACGTTTCTGGCAAGAAACAGAAATACGTAATTTTAAAGTATATCTTGGTAGTCAAGTTTGTAACGTTATACATTTGACATTAAAAGTACGTAACAATCGTAACAGATTTTTCATGTTGTGGATTCAACATTGCAATATTGCTAATGTGAAGTGAAATCTTAACGTTATTTCAGAATCACCTTATCTTAATTTTTCTCAAAATATTCTTATAAAACTACCTCTATAAAAGCTAGTTTTTCACGGTGTCCATTTTTTAAGGTCGATTTCAAAAGTTTCTGATCATATTGTGTCAAGTTGGATCGATCCGATCATAGCAATAAAAAGCGCGTCTGATTAACATGATAATTTAATTATTATGCTACCATCCACATTGAGTTTGTGTTCAAAGTCACGCTTACACAAGGCATTCTACTACGAGAAAAAAGCAGTGATGAAAAATGTTTTCGAATTTTCAAATTTACCGCCAGGAACCGGAACAATACCGTGCGCAAGGCGCCTACATGAACCATCGAATATCGATCCACAACACGAGAACACGACAACGGGGAACGGGCAAACAGCAAGGAAACTGACGCTAGACTCCATTGAGCCAGAGCCATTGTTCTGTTCAGTTTTCAGTTGTTGTGTTGTGTTGTGGTTTTCTCTCATTGATGCTTATTCCAAATTTGTTTGAATGTTTTGTGCTTGGTTTTTGTGAGTTGATCCTCACGGCCAGGGGCTCCCCGTCACGTACTCACTATTCAGTTCTCAACTACTACTACAACAGTGAATAAAATGCGGACAAACAAAGTGCATTGAGTATTGAGTGAGTGAATTTGTGAGTATTATATTATATTCAACATTTCAATGGGTATAATCTTAAATATTAATAATTGTCATCATGTTGCTATCTTGGTAATTTAATCTCGATAATTCTTGACTAGTTTGATATTTGAATAAATTGAATTACAGGATATTTAATGTATGTATATTTATTTATTTTTCAGTTTAATAAGCTTTGCCTTGTGGGTGGCATGAATTGGAAGAACGAGTGAAGAAGTTATTTCACACTTTGATAGCAGTGATGGATGTACCTATAGCATTATAGCAATGATTTGGCTGCACCCACTCACTCAGCTCAGAGTCTCAGAGACCGGCTAAAAAAACAACTTTGTGGTTAAACACAAGACATTTAGTAAAAATCTTGAGAGGTGAGCATTGGTCCATCTTCATTGCTTTGGGATATAAGAATTTTTGAACACCTTGCAGTGTTTCATTTATAATAATTGTGTAGGGTGTACATGAAATTTTGTTGCAGGTTTTCACTCAAACATTTATTTTTCGTAATTCTGGGATAAATATAGTTTCTGAGATCTGACACCTTGCCATTCTTACTAACCACCCTGTACTAAAAAAGGTTTGCCAACCAACCTTGAATCTACAATTTTGATCTGTCACTAATCACTATAATCCTTATTAAAAAAAATTAACTGTGTATTCAAAATGTACAGTGCTTTTAATTTGATTTGTCACACACCTTATTCAAAAGGAAATATTCATTTTTTGAGCTAAAAGGTCGAACAAAAAATACAGAAATGTAGGGTTTTTCTACAGGTTTTTCGTAAAGTTTTGTGCTATTGAGTCAAATATTTTCTAAACTGTCAAATGTCAAGATTATGGACATAGGTAACTTACTTTTTTTATGGGACGGACACCCTATATATCATTAAATTTTTGAAAACACATTTTCTATTCACAAAAATATAGCACAGTTGGTATAAATATGATTAAAATTGTAATTTTCCAGAATGAAGATACACGAGTTTATTCATTTGTTACCAATCCAATAATTGTCAGGGTTGCACTCGATTTGTCAAATGTTTTACGTGAATACTGACTCTTATTTACAGTAAAAGTAGATAAAAGTAAATACTTCATTTGAGTAATTCGTTAAAATGCTAAATACAACACGCCAGGAAATTAAAATTTTAATCAGATCTCTATACCAATAATTGACTCTAAACTATTGAATAGAAAGGGCATGTGTGCTATATTTTCGTGATCAGAAAGAAGAGCCCTTCTAAATATGTAATGATAATGATGATTAGGATGTGCTATTTAAAAAAAAAATAAGTTTTGTTAATAATTTGACAGTTTAGCAAATATTTGACTCTGTAGCACAAAACTTAACGAAAAATACTACAAATCGTTTTTTTGTTCGACCTTTTAGCTCAATAAATGAATGTTCCACAGCCTTTTGAAATTGTGACAAATTAAATTGAAAGCACTGTACACGGTGATTTTTAACTTGATGCACGATACAGAATTCGAGAAGATAAATTCTCCAAAATTGATTCGTTTCCGGAATGGACCTTTCTGTACACTGATGTAAGATTCCCTTATTCCCTTAATATTAAACTTATACATGAGCTTAACGCAGACAAACGTGCCAGTTAATGGTAATGTTATTGTTCAGATTTTAAATCTGATATTTAATAGATATTTCCATTGTTTACAGATGTCATCAAAAAAATTCGTCCAACTATCAATGACTGTGACTTTAGTTTTGCAGTTGTCGACTGGTTCGGATTTGCGAATCAGCGCACAAAAAAGAGTGATTATTTTGTGATTGAAAAGATATTTTTTCAAGAACTGTCTTAGTTTTTAAGAATAATTGGTTTGTTTTTAAGAATGCTATGTTTATTTTGTTTATGTTGTTACAAAAATGTACCTTGACTTTATTTTTATATGGAGTTTCTGTTTTTTTCATGTTACTTAATTTGGTGTCGTTTTGAAAAAATGTATTTTTCTAAGAATTTTATAGTTTTAGTTTTTAAGAATGTTATGTTTATTTTGTTTGTGCTATTCAAAAATATGTAGGTATCAAGTCTATTTTTATATGAAGTTTTAATAATGTTACTTTTATGAAGTCAATACATATTTTTCACCTCTGAATGCATTTTCATTTTTAATAGGGCATACAACGATTAAAAACTTCATACATCAATTTTTTTCAGTTTGTGCATATCTGCTATCTATACGTAATGAATTTTTTTTAGGATCCCGCAACATGCAGTGACTAGGAAATGTATTGAACTTATTGGCCACTGAAATGTTCACACATTTTAATGGCAAATTCGTCGAATTATCGATTGACGTTATGGTTTATGGTACCCGATCCCTCATTTGAAGAAAAAAGTGACTAACCACTCTTCTGCAATTTTAGTGAGAAAATTCATTTTGGCCAGCCTGACAATGTTTTTGTTATCAGCGAAAAATCTGGTTATCGCTGCGTTCTCTAAATAATATCAATTTTGACCAAAAGTTTTTTCTAAATTATATGTTGAAGCTTATCAAATGATTGACCCATTACTTGGTAAACTTTTAGAAATATTTTAGAAAAAATTCTTAGTCAGAAATGTCATAAATTTTAAATTTTCTTGATATTGGAAAACGCCGCGATTACCAGTCTTTTCGCCAATTGAAAAATTGACAGACCAAAATCCCAAAATGAATATTTTCAAAAAGATATACAGTGGAGTAGTAATCACTTTTTTATGAGAGATCCCGGACTATATCTATGTTTCAAAGTTGTCCCTTCTAACAACATTTCTGCAATGTCCAACAACATTTTCGTGTCATAACATTCCTGCTATAGGGATGCTGCGAAAATGTAGCCGCCACGTTAAAAAATTGTTGCTATAACGTTAAATTAGAAACATTCCAATCCAGTTGAAAAAATGTAATATTGAAACATATCATAAATGTTGATGCAACGTTAAAATAACTGAACAATACATCGTTTTTATATTGGAGAAACGTTAGTTTTACGTTGCAACAATGTTTTTGATTTGCAACGTTACTATGATGAACGTTTATGTAGTGGACATAAGCGGTAACAGAAACGTTATATTAATGTTATTGTAACCTTTTGAGTAACGTTACATTGTAAGTGTGTTACGTAACTTGAACGTTTAAGTTATGTTTTTATGTTTAGTGGGTAAAATTTATACCATCGCTATATAAATAGTCTACGTCACTCTTATCTTATTATTATCACGTACTTTTGTGTATATAACCAATAAATCACGCATTGGTAAATATTTGGTACCAGAACTACGGGAGAAATCCGGGGGGTCTCGCTTTCTTCTACAATTCTCTGCTGTAGCATTTCATCCAATTTGCCTCTCAAAATTTCTTGTTTGGCGGCATTCAGACGATATGGAACGCTTGCAATAGGAGTGGCTGTTGCAGTGTGGATCTGATGTAAATATTATGGTTCCTAGCTGCATAACTCTAAAATAACGTCTATAAATATTAGCTACCAAACTACAAAACATAAGTACATAACCTACTTTTTCCCTGCCACAAAATGATAATTTTCTCAGCCTCTAGATATTGCTCGAGTAACGTAACGATACTTGGGTTTTTATCAAAAACACATGCGAATGAATGCTTTTCTACTCACTCCAGTACAATAAAGTAAAATAAAAGCGAGACGGCTCCGGTCATACAATACAACCAAAACACAGAACACGAACAAAATGACAAAATGGCTTCTACTTCTACTCTGTTGGGGTGAGACTGCGTGGATGAGATGACCAAAGGCTCGATTTAGGATTTGCGCATGACGCTTCGATGTTGTCGATTTTCTAATGTCACATGTTATTATAAAATTTACATAATATTGACATGAATCGCTCATGTAATAGAGACATCCATTTGTTTATGTAAAATTTATGTACTTCATGTACACCTTGATGTTACATCACGTATTCTACATAACATTTACTTAATAATGATAGATCCAAAGGTCACATAATTTTCTTCACATAAATGTTACATAATGTTTATACATAAAAACTATTGTGCGGGAGTCATAATTACTTCAAATTTACATAAATGTTACACCAAAGTCACATAGTGTTTACTGGGTTATTTTTATCTTCTTGAGTTATTATTTTCTAAGACAACTAGGTTTTACAAAAATCAATTAAATTTTTGTTTTTTTCACCTTCAAACGAATTAGCGGGCGAAGCGGCAAAAATAAAATTCCAACATCGGTTAAATAAGAATCACACCTTAGTAATCATCACAAAATAACTTTTCCGCAAATAAAAATATTCTGGAATTATGATAGAGTTGAGAAAAATATCGATTAAAGTATTTATTTCGTAATAATTGGGTTGTGAATTACCATATTTTAAAACCAGGAGGATCCTGGATATCACACACCAAATAAGATCTATAGATTTGTTCATAGGTCTTATTCTGCAGTGATGGATTCCGCACTTCACAAATCCACTTTGCGAAAGGTACCGCATGAGGGAATCTATGTCTCTTACTTTCTAAACACAAAAGCTGTTATAACGACGCGTCTAATTACACTCCATTTTCAAAAAGTTTACTTCAACAAAGATGAAATTAAATAACTCATAATAGGAACTTTTGACAATGACAACTACACCTTTTCCACAAGTAATTGCGAATATATCACTTGATTTTGAGAATAGTAGAATTACATTATTGGGAATAAATCAAATGTATTTGAGAATTGCGAATTTACATTGCGAATATATCAAATAAAATTGTGAAGATTAAAAGTAAATTGGAAATATATCAAATGTAATTACTGGGTAAAGTTGAATAAAATTGCTTGCGAATAAATCATATGAAATTGTGAATAGTCAAATGTAATTGCGACTGTATCAAATGTGATTGAGCATTTATGTAATGTAGTCACTATGTGATTCCGTGAGGGGTGTCTCAAACTTGATGCTCCTGGATTTATGGTGCGAAAAGGAGAAAATCTGTTTAATTAAATATGAAGAATTGTGCTTCTCAGGTTAGTTTTATTACGTTTTCAATGAAAGCTCCATTATTCAAAGATATCTCTATTATGTTATTATGTAGATGCGTAAGTGCGTCGCAACATTCAACAGTCCACCAGGTTACCGCAGTGGCAGACGAAAATATACCAATAATAGGTCCTTGATTTTCCTCCATCATTTCAATACAATAAACCGTTTTTTTTTTTAATCACTATGTAGATATTTTTATCTTAAAAAAAAATACAGAAAATGTGAATTTTTACATTTGTCCTATACCTTCTTGTATCTCAAATTTGCTGTTGAAAATTGCTTTTTTTACGGCTACATGCCAAAACGTGAGAATGGATACATAAAAACTACATAGTTAAGTGAAAACCAATAACACACATACAAAAACAATAAAAATCTTTTAAAATTTTGAAAATCAAGTATTTTATCTATAGAATAAGTACTTGAAATCTTAACTACATCTGACTAATTCGCAACTTAATTTGCTATATTCCCAATTCCATTTGACTATTCTCAATTACATATGATATCTTCGCGATATAAATTCCCACTAAACATAAAAACATAACTTAAACGTTCAAGTTACGTTACACACTTACAATGTAACGTTACTCAAAAGATAACAATAACATTAATATGACGTTTATGTTACCGCTTATGTCCACTACATAAACGTTCATCATAGTAACGTTGCAAATCAAAAACATTATTGCAACGTAAAACTAACGTTTCTCCAATATAAAAACGATGTATTGTTTAGTTATTTTGACGTTGCGTTACGTTGCATCAACATTTATGATATGTTTCAATTTGACATTTTTTCAACTGAATTGAAATGTTTCTAATTTAACGTTATAGCAACAATTTTATAACGTGGCTGCTACATTTTCGCAGCATCCCTATAGCAGGAATGTGATGACACGAAAATGTTGTTGTTGGACATTGCAGAAATGTTGTTAGAAGGGACAACTTGAAACATAGATATAGTCCGGGATCTCTCATAAAAAAGTGATTACTACTCCACTGTATATCTTTTTGAAAATATTCATTTTGGGATTTTGGTCTGTCAATTTTTCAATTCCAAAATCAGGAAAATTTAAAATTTATGACATTTCATACATGAAATGACTAAGAATTTTTTCTAAAATATTTCTACAAGTTTACCAAGTAATCATTTGATAAACTGCAACATATAATTTAGAAAAAACTTTTGGTCTAAATTGATATTATTTAGAGAACGCAGCGATAACCAGATTTTTCGCAGATAAAAAAAACATTGTTAGGCTGGCCAAAAAGAATTTTCTCACTAACTTTACAGATGAGTTGGTAGTCACTTTTTTTTTCAAATGAGTGATCCGGTACCATAACGTCAATCGATAATTCGACGAATCTGCTATTCAAATGTGTGAACATTTCAGTGGCCAATAAGTTCAATACATTTCCTAGTCACTGCATGTTGTGAGATCCTAAAAAAATGTCATTACGCATAGATAGCAGATATGCACAAACTGGAAAAATTTGATGTATGAAGTTTTTAATCGTTGTATGCCCTATCAAACATGAAAACGCATTCAGAGGTGAAAAATATGTATTGACATCATATAAGTAACATTATTAAAACTTCATATGAAAATAGACTTGATACATATTTTTAAATAGCACAAACAAAATAAACCGAGAAATAAACATAACATTCTTAAAAACTAAAACTATAAAATTCTTAGAAAAATACATTTTTTCAAAACGACACCAAATTAAGTTACATGAAAAAAACAGAAACTCCATATAAAAATAAAGTCAAGGTACATTTTTTTAACAACATAAACAAAATAAACATAGCATTCTTGAAAACAAAGCAATTATTCTTAAAAACTAAGACAGTTCTTGAAAAAATATCTTTTCAATCACAAAATAATCACTCTTTTTTTTTGCGCTGATTCGCAAATCCGAACCAGTCGACAACTGCAAAACTATCATTGAAAGTTGGATGAATTTTGTTGATGACATCTGTAAACAATGGAAATATCTATTAAATATCAGATTTAAAATCTGAACAATTACATTAACATTAACTGGCACGTTTGTTTGCGTTAAGCTCATGTAAGTTCAATATTGAATAAGGGAATCTTACATCAGTGTACAGAAAGGTCCATTTCGGAAACGAATCAGTTTTGGAGATTTTATTTTCTCGAATTCTGAATCGTGCATCAAGTTAAAATGCTTTCAATTTAATTGGTCACACTTTCAAAAGGCTGTGAAACATTCATTCATTGAGCTAAAAGGTCGAACCAAAAAACGGTTTGTCGTATATTTTTCGTTAAGTTTTGTGCTACAGTCAAATACTTTCTAAACTGTCAAATTCTTGACAAAACTTATTTTTTTTTAAATAGCACATCGTAATATCATTACATATCTAGAAAGGCATCTTTCTTCTGATCACGAAAATATAGCACACATGCTCTTTATATTCAATAGTTTAGAGTCAATTCGTGTAGAGATCTGATTAAAATTATAATTTCCTGGCGTGTTGTATTTTCTTTCCAATAATTGTTATAGTTCTTGTGAATATTGACTAAGATATAGAAGATTTTCTGGTTTGTAAATACAGCATTTTAATGAATTTCTCAAATCAGGTATATTTACTTTTATCTACTTTTACTGTGAAGGGACAGTATTCACGTTAAACATTTGACAAATCCAGTGCAACCATAACAATTATTGGAAACAGATGAATAAACTCGTGTATCTTCATTCTGGAAAATTACAATTTTAATCTTATTTATACCAATTGTGCTATATTTTCGTGAACAGAAAATGCCTTTCCAAATATGTTATGATATATAGGGTGTCCGTCCCATAAAAAAAGTAAGTTACCTTTTTCCATAATTTTGACATTTGACAGTTTAGAAAATATTCGACTCTATCGCACAAAACTTTACGAAAAACCCTATAATTCCTTTTTTTGTTCGACCTTTTAGCTCAAAAAATGAATATTTCCTTTTGAAAGTGTGTGACAAATTAAATTAAAATCACTGTACATTTTGAATACACAGTTAATTTTTTTTAATAAGGATTATAGTGATAGTGACAGATCAAAATTGCAGATTTAAGATTGGCAAACCTTTTTTAGTAGGTACAGGGTGGTTAGTCAAGGTGTCAGATCTCAGAAACTATTTATCCCGGAATTGCGAAAAATAAATGTTTGAGTAAGAACCTGCAACAAAATTTCATGTACACCCTACACAATTATTATAAATGGAAAACTACAAGGTGTTCAAAAATTCTTATATCCCAAACCAATGAAGATGGACCAATGCTCACCTCTCAAGATTTTTACTAAACGTCTGTGTTTAACCACAAAGTTGTTTTTTTGGCCGGTCTCTGAGCTGAGTGAGTGCAGCCAAATCATTGCTATAAATGCTATAGGTACATCCATCACTGCTGTCACAGTGTCAAACAACTTCTTCACTCGTTCTTCCAATTCATGCCACCCACAAGGCAAAGCTTATTAAACTGAAAAATAAACAGAAATATACATACATTAAATATCCAGTAATTCAATTTATTCAAATATCATACTAGTCAAGAATTATCGAGATTAAATTACCGAGATAGCCACATGATATATTGACAATTATTAATTTTTAAGATTATACCCATTGAAAAGTTGAATATAATAATATGATACTCACAAATTCACTCACTCGCAATGCATTTTCTTTGTCCGCATTTTATTCACTGTTGTAGTAGTAGTTGAGAACTGAGTAGTGAGTACGTGACGGGGAGCCCCTGGCCGTGAGGATCAACTCACAAAAACAAAGCACAAAACATTCAAAACAAATTTGGAATAAGCATCAATGAGAGTAAACCACAACACAACACAACAACTGAACAGAACAATGGCAGATGCAGATGGCTCTTGCTCAATGGCGTCAGTGTTGATGCTGAGTTTCAGAGTTTGCTTGCCTCTTGCCTCTTGCCTTGCCGGCATGCCCGTTCTCGTGTTGTGGATTGTGGATCGATATTCGATATCCGTATCCGATGCAGTTCATGTAGGCGCCTTGCGCACGGTATTGTTCCGATTTTTGGCGTTCGGCGGTCAATTTGAAAATTCGAAAACATTTTTCATCACTACTTATTTCTCGTAGTAGAATGCCTTGTGTAAGCGTGACTTTGAACACAAAGTCAATGTGGATGGTGGCATAATAATTATATTATCATGTAAATCAGCGGCGCTTTCTATTGCTATGATCGGATCGATCCAACTTAACACAATATGATCAGAAAATTTTGAAATCGACCTTTGAAAATGGACACCGTGAAAAACTAGCTTTTATAGAGGTATAGTTTTATGAGAATATTATGAGAAAAATTAAGATAAGGTGATTCTGAAATGACGTTAAGATTTCACTTCACAGTAGCATTAGTGCAATGTTGAATCGACAACATGAAAAATCTGTTACGATTGTTACGTACTTTTAATGTTAAATGTATAACGTTACAAATTTGACTACCAAGATATACTTCAAAATTACGTATTTTTGTTTCTTGCCAGAAACGTTTCATCGTTGACGGATAAATAACGCAACTTTAACGATATCGGAAAACAACATTGTCTTTCGATTTATTGCACATTGGAATTACGTATCATTAACATTAAAAAATAAACGTTTATGTATAAATTTTTATGAAACGTTACAAATTGTTTATGGTACGTAACATGTTTAGTGGAAGTCTATTCTCAATAACGTTTCATAGATTCGCAAAATCAATTGACTAGTCTAAATTTGATTTGATAAATTCGCAATATCATTTGATTATTCCCAAAACCAATTGATTTATTCGCAATATAACTTGGCATATTCGCAGTTGCATATGGAAAAGGTGTAGTTCTATGATGAAAACGAACTTTGCTTATCAACCGATCGGTCGTGGCCGAATTTGGTATCCAAACAAGCTTTTGTGACATTTGGTTCTGTATTGTGTGAGTTTGAAATCAGTGTTTGGTGTTTGTGTTTAATTTGGATTTCTTTGGACTATATTTTTGGGTGTATTACATATATCGTGTGTCCCGTTAGTGCGTATTTGATCAACCGAGTGGAAAGTCAGCTTTTGAGGTAATAAAAAATAGTTTGTTTGGATATTTCCGTCTGACAGCTGACGTCATGACGTGACAGAAACCTAGCGTATTCAGATATAGAATTGGAAATACATACTAGCTATGTTCGGGTTACGTCTCGAACGCTTTCACACGTTTTCAACCTCAATCAAGATTTGAACTGCGCAAACTCTAGTGCGATATGTCATTTTATAATCAAATAATAAAATCAAATCATTTATCCGGGTTATTACAGAACTCATGCACATATGTTTCGATGGGATGAGTCATGTTGTTTTTCTTATCCCTTAGATAGTTAAAAAAAAATAATAAAACTGGCTTAGCTCGGCCTTATTTTGGTTGATTCTAATTTCACTATTTTTGTATCCAGAGATAAAAACAGGTAGCTTGGGCAATGTCACTTCTTCAAGAAGACTCCTCATTCTCAATCTGCAATAATTTATAATTACTATCTACAATCTACGCTATCTACTAAAATGTACCTTTATAGCTCGACTATTTGTACCCGGCGAAGATGTTATAAGCTCCTCGGAAGACAACTCCCCATTCTCAATCTATAATAATTAATAATTATACAATAATTTATGCTTTCATTAGTTCATATACAGTGTAAAAATCGAGTTCCTGAGCAATGCTGGAACTAGCTCGAGGCTCAACAGTCATGCTATCCATTATTACCAAAACTAGAATCAATATTTTAAATTTTTACATTGATAACATAAATTATTTATACCGCTTTACTTACCTGTGAACCAATAATAAACCGATTAAAAAGCTTCTATAAAGTCCGAATAAACTAGAACAGTATCATGGAAATAATATAAACAATAACAACTAAATAAACCTCAAAAAATACAAGAACTCAACAAAACAATATCACTCGGAAAAATTCGGAAATTCGATTCTGTTCTAATATTGTAAATCGAGGTTAAAATTTGCGATGTCAAACGCTTGACATATTAACAAATGACGGTGATTCAGGGAATTTATTTTCATCACCTTGGGATAAATAACAGTCAAATCGTCCGTTCTTATAAAATATGGACTATAATAGGTGTTATTGTTATGTGTCTGAGGTTTGCCATCTCGACAGGCGTCGGATTCACAACGAAAATTGCAGGAATGCTTCAAATGTTGGCACTTCTTTTCAGATTTTTTAGCCCAGTATAACTCGAAAACTAAGCATTTTTTGATGATAACACCAAATTTCGATGCTCCTCGAAAATTTTCCGGTGATTTTCGAGGGAGCAAGAGAAAATCCGTGATTTTCACATCTCTTCGAAACACTGGAGAAAGTCCAAGCGTTCGTGTTTTCAAAATTCCGCAGAATTCGCTGTGAAATGGACTTATGAACTTTTAAATAAAAACACGGGTGTTGATAGAAAATAAATTAATCGGTCTATTGTCCCAAAGTAGTTATTTACAGATGACTGGTTATAACTAACAAATACAAAAAAAATAAAATCAGTCAAGCTCTCCCGGTGAAGATTCAATAATATCAGCCCTTAAAAACGCAATTTAACAGCAATAAATCATTAGTAAAAAGTAAAATAAACGTGAAGGAGCGGCGTGTGAACAAAGTTTTATACGTCGGGTTTAACAGCAAAATATTCAACCGAAAAACAATTAAAACGGGAAATTTTTCCGACGGCTTAGGAAGAAATGGAACGGGAACGCCCACGCGATGGGGTCAGTTTGCGTATTGACAAGGTAGGTAGAGAGAGGCCCGAGAAAATTTAAAAGGAAACTTGCTTAGACTTCGGATTTTCCAGCTGCGAGAAAAATGGATAAAAACGTTACGACTACGAGTAGTGACTCCAGAAGCCTCTCCGTAATACTTTTCCCAGAATCATCCCAAGAATGTTAAATAAAAAAACTATTTCGTTAAAGAACGCGGATTTGAAATGTGTCTGAAATCTCTCACCCGCGGCAAATATCCATTCCCCTGAAAATTAAAATAGAAGAAAACCCAGAAACCGAAAAGAATCTGGAAGGATTCCGTGAATCAGGTCTTGACCCGTTAAGGTGGCCCAACCAAAGAATTACGCGACGAGTGACCGGTTGCAAACATGCTATTTACATTGATAACCTACGAAATCATGACAACCTGGTTGGTGTGAAAGCCGCCTAAACAGAGAAGCATTTTGCCGGAAACATACCTTATTCTCCCAGGTAATCATGCTGGAGAAAAAAAGATCTGTCCAAAGAAAACTCACCAGAAACTTATGACTTCCATGTTTTTCCACCCGGCTACTTCCTTTATTACAGCGCGGTTTTACTTGAGATAATTCCAGCAAAAATAAGAAATAAGAACGGGTAAAAAAGTCCCCTATTGGGTTAGTGTGGGTTTGGTAAAAAATAGATGTGGCCTTAGCGACATTCTTTGTGTGAAGTTTGGGTATGACGACAGACAGACAGACAAGGCCGGCGTATTCGATTGATTATGAGTTATTAGGTACTTATATTATTAAAAGCGCACCAAAAAGTTAGATAACCTCACATTATTCCCTAGAAAAATACATTTCCTGAACGAATATGAAGACATTTCTACAGAAAATTAGCTATTTTTAGGTGCCCTTAACTGATATAGATCCCCCTCTACTGGGTATATTGCCAGACTTATTTCTCATAGGTACGGGAGCTCTGCTCTGCTGCTACCTTATTTATGTATACATTTTTTAAAATTGTCTTATTGATTGTGGCATGGGGGGGGGGGGCTATAGCCTCTGTACCCCCCCCCCGTAGATCCGCCACTGAATCAGTGAATGTTTCTCAAAATCGCAATTCTGAAGCGAAGAAAAAAAATATTTTTGTAGTACAGCCTTTATAGTTTGGCCTAATATGGGAAATAGAATATGCAAACCATCCACAATAAAACAAATGCCCTAACAATACGGATTTGTGGTCACGGACGACGGTACGATTTTGACAAACTGTATGCTGTATGATTCTTACAGCTCTCACAGTTCTGTATCTTTTCACTTTACTTTCTCTATAGCACGTGACATCAAAAACATAAGTCTTCCTTATTTCGTTTTTCTTCATTGTGAAAGGTTTGCATATTATTATTTTATTGCCTATCAGGCCAAAGTATACGGGATCTTCTTTATTTCAACCACAAGAATAGACCTATCTGGGAATCCAGACCGAACAAAGGTTTCCGGGAAGCGTCACATGTGACATATCTCATTTTACATCTTGTTTCCCTATTCACAACAAGTAGATTTGGGTTCGGATGTATGAGATGCGGAGTTTGTATACCTGACAGCGCTTCCAAGTCTATCGATCTACCGACTTTAGCATAGCACAGTTCATAACCGAAAAAATATTATCACCTTGTCCCTTTTTAGAAAGCTATATAAAAACATAAAAAAAATAACGTTTGTTGTCAATTCGCGTGCTATGAAGATGACAAAAGGTGTTTTCTGTACATTGTAGCAGTTTGTCGACCCTTTTTTTCAAGGCCAAGACCAAGACAAGCCTTTCGAAACATAGTCTTGGCCTTGGTCTTGGTCTTGAACGGCAAGTCTTGTTCTAGATCTCGACAAGATTTTCAGGTCTTGGTCTTGGTTTTGTCAAGAAAAGATCAAGAGTCTTGTGATCTCGCGAAGCCCTGGTCGCGGTCGTAACTAAAAAACGACTTTCTTTTATATACCTATAAAGATAGTATTAAGTGAGTATAAGAAATAATGATTTATAGGTGTCTTGATATGCCAAGCTGGATGTATTCTCGAGAATCTGGATAACACGCTTGCAGAGTATGGTCTCATGATGCCCTTGGACTTAGGAGCAAAGGGATCATGTCATATAGGAGGAAATGTTTCAACCAACGCAGGAGGACTAAGATTGTTGAGATATGGTAATCTTCATGGTAGTGTACTGGGTGTGGAAGTGGTGAGTTTTTTAGAGGGAACATACATAATCAAAACTCATTTGAGGGGTTTAATGAATAAATATTGAATTTGAAAAAATTCGAATTCAGTGTTCTATAAAAATAGTCGATATTTTGATTTTTGTCGATAGAAAATCAATACCTAATTAATATGTGATATATTATATAATTTAACAGGTTAAGGCTGATGGTACAATCATAGACTTACTAAGTACACTGAAAAAGGATAATACAGGATTTCACCTCAAACATCTGTTCATTGGTTCCGAAGGATCATTGGGTATAGTGACTAAAGTGGCTATACAATGTCCAGCTAAACCCAAAGCTACTAATTTAGCTTTCTTAGGTGAGTTCTGGTAAATATTACCATTTCATGATAAGACTATATTATAAAATTATATCTATACTTTCATGGAAATAGTTTGTTAGTGATAATTTTTACTTTTTCAACCTCAATTAGACTGTGATTTAAAAAAAAGAATAGCAATTAGAAATAAATCATTATTTGATAAGGGACAAGTAAGATGGTAGACTACTAAAAAAAACTCTTTCTGTATGTAGCCACTTAAACAATCAAAATTAGATCAATATTGATACAAATGAATATTTTTATGGATGTTTTAAAATTAGAAAATAAATGCCATCGAATTACACTTATCCACTGAATTTAAATAGATTTGTTTCAGGTTTAGAATCTTTCGAAAATGTCCTGAAGGTTCTCAAGTTAGCAAAACGAGACCTTGCTGAGGTTTTGGCTTCCTGTGAGCTCATAGATGCGGATACCTTGGATGTTTGCACAGGACATTTGAAGCTTAAATCGCCTCTTCCAGAATATCCATTTTATATGTTAATCGAAACGCATGGTAGCAATAATGACCATGACGAAGAAAAATTAAATGCGTTTTTGGAGAATGTTATGTCTGTTGGACTTGTTTTAAATGGCACTGTCACGAACGAGACAAGTAAAATGAAGGTATGTGAGGGAAACATATTTGGAAAATTGATGGAAATAGCTTGGAAGCTCAAGTAGATTTGAATAATCAGCCAAAACGTTTTCTTGAATAATAATAAAAAAAATTGATTGCGATATCAATATATCACTTTGTTTATTTGGATATGAGCTTCCAAACTACTCCTGAAATATGGAAGGTAATGCTAATGGTTGATTACTCACCATCTTCTTGACTGTGGGTGCATGCATTGTGAAACTATGTACCTAATGATATAATAAACTTTTTAAATATTTTCAGAGCATTTGGGAACTCAGAGAACGTATCACTGAAGGATTAGTCTATGATGGCTATATATTCAAATATGATGTATCCTTGCCTATTGAGTCATTTTATTCCTTGATTCCTGCCATGAAAGAAAGGCTAGCTGGAATCCAGGATGTTGTCAGAATAACAGGGTATGGCCATTTGGGTATGTATAACTTCTCACAAACATTTTAATCATCTAAATTTTCATTCAGGCGATGGTAACGTACATTTCCAAGTAGCCTGCAAACAATTTTCTCAAGAGATCTTGAGCAAGATCGAGCCATTTGTTTATGAACACACTTCGAGACTCAGAGGCAGTATCAGTGCTGAACATGGGATAGGCTTTAGAAAACCAAAATACGTCCATTATTCAAAGAGTCCCGAGAGCATTGTTGTCATGAAACAACTGAAATCCATGTTTGATCCGAATGGAATTTTGAATCCTTATAAAGTTCTTCCTTCAAATTGAGTATACAAGTGAGATGAGAGTGATATGAAAATTAAAATAAATTCCACGGAAAAAATATTAGTTTGATTTTTGGTACAAATCAATGGATCAAGGGGCATTAATACGTATTGAGGCTTAGATATATGTTTTTGGATTAGTTTGGGTAAAATGATATGATGGTTTTTAAATGTTCCCTTTAATAAGGTTGATCTTTTCCCCTTTAGTTGACAACGTCCAGGGTAACCAGTATGTACAAACCATATAGGTACTTATAAATACAATATACCGCGGGCAGCTTGTCGGGACTCCCGCGAGGTTGTTGAAACAGACATATACTTTTACACATAAGTCTGTCCTCGGTTAGGAGATTGAATTATGCGCAGAATCGATTTTTGAGAATTGTGATTCGCCGGCTGAAACATGGCGGAAACAGTGCTGCATGCTTAATATCAGCTGTTGTATCGACGTATTTTTAAATTTTTCGCGGGATTCCGAAAAAAAATGACGTGAATTCACATGTGGGGTGGGTGATAAATATTATGAGCATGAGTGGAAAATATGTTCATGAATTCATCTTATCTGATCCAGGATTTTGTGTTTAGGTGTGAGATTGCATAAGATTTAACATTTTTGTGCAACAAAATCCCTACAAAATATTATTCATTATTGATTCAAAAACGATTTGAATTAGTTTCGTGATTTGTTCTCGATTATACATTGAAATATTATAGTTACTTAATAGTTTTTGAAGCAATATAGGTATCACCAGAGATTGGTAAGGTTTTACTTTATAAACTTTGTGTACCTAGGTAGGTATAATGTTTTTGTCATTATTATCGCTCATATTTATAACAGTTCGAGGTATTTGCGGTAGATATCTTAAATCAAGTGAGATTAATTCAGAGGTAGGTGAATAGACGAAAGAGAGTAGACCGATATCGGCGTTCTTCTAGTTTTGTAACAGAAGGAATAATACACGGAGATTTGGAAAATCAAACAGCTCTTTCTTGGTTTCCACCATATTTGTATTCATAAGTATGTTTTTCACTAATGAAATAAGGGTAAAATCCATCAATCAAGCTTTTAGAATATGCCATAATATACACTAATAAAACAAAAGCTCCCATAAGCGGGCAGTCACGGTTCCAGCTTTTTTGTTCGCTTATGGGAGGTGCCCGCTTAAGAGATAATTTCATCGAATGTTCATATTATACTTATAAATAAAAGTATATACAAATGTGTTAAAACATAGATTTAAAATTGGTTCCAAGAAATTTGACCGTTTAAGGGAGATAATCGCTTATTAGAGCTGCCCGTCAAGGACTTTATTATAAAATCAAAAGAAAATAGTAATTTTCTGTGCGGTAGTGCAATCACACAGTTCATAGGTCTTACTAAACTTTCTAACTTTATACTTACTTCTCAGAGACACTTCGACAAACTGTTCCAGACCTTTCCAGTTTTCAAGTTTAAATTTAGTGAAATATCCATATAATATGTACCATTTTATAATATAGTCTCATTATAAAATGTATGTACTTATATGGAAATATCTTATAGGTACAATTTTTGATGTATAACTGGTAGTGATCGACCGATATGACTTTTTTAGCCTTTAATTTGAATATTTCAAATTTGTAAACTCAAATCATTTGTCGCGCAACGCAAGATGAAAACCTTAAAATAGAACTTTGACACCGTTAGTGTTTAAAAAAAAAAACGTGTTTTTTATCCAAAAAAAAACGGGTCAATTTGGAAAAAATAATTTTTAATTTTTGTTTGCTGTTTTGTTAGTTATCCATTAACAACTCATTCACGTAATTTGCAATGATTCTTTGTTAAAAAATGGTTGAATATAAGGTCTGAGGACCATAGTGAGTTTTTCAAAATATGAATCTGAACAAAATTAGGTTTATTGATTTAGTTTCTGAAATAATATTTGGGTTTGATTTTTTTCAAGTTCTTTTATGTGTTGTTGTATTTGATGAAGGAAAAAAGTCGTTTTTTTTTTGGTAGTGGGAAAAAAAACGTATTTTGTCGGAAGGAAAACAACGGAATTTCTTTCACTAGGCAGTAGGCACCGCTGTAATACACGGTAATTTTCAGTATTGAGGGGAATCAATGAAATTATTCTTAATTTAAACTGTTTTTGTCCTAAATGATTCCTCTGTTTGAATAAAAATGTTTTAAAGCTTGCTTAAACATACAAACAAACAGGTGTTATTGGCGTCCCCTAAAAGTAAGAGCAATTCCGTGCTCAGATATGAATTTTGCATGTCAAACTGCCCTCATATCCTACCAAATTTCATCAATATAATTTGATTATTTCGAAAGAATCCAAAACAACGGTAGCACAACAAAGAACAAACAACCATGAATCAATAATGGCGTCTTTTCAACGTTCCCGTTCAATTCCGCCGGCTCTAGCTCCATGTCCGTCTCCGTCGTGACAATTTGAAACCGAGCCAATAGGAAATGGTATTTCGCGCATGGGTAGTACATCGAAATCCTAACCAAGGATTGCCTTATGGGATTCTTCTGTATTCTCCTTCTCACTTCTTCGCGGGAAATCCCTCTCATTTGCCTTATGGGACGCACGCGGTATATTGTATTTATAAGTATATGGTACAAACGTTCCAAGTGGTATCATGGCTTCGTTCCATGATACTAAAACAAAAAAGGTATGATCAATTGCCGGACGAATTTCGAACACATGCGCGCATTACGTCATGGGAAGACCAACATAGCTGAACTAATGTAGGACATACGTTGCATTGATAGGTGTGTTTGTTATGCTCCACTAGTGCACACTTTTTTACACTGCAACACTCAGTGTGGCTTTGTTTGTGAAATATTTGTCTGTTTTTTAGGATAGAATATCATTACTAAACGTACTAAGATATTCTATCCTGAAAAACAGACAAACATTTCAGAAACAAAGCCACACTGAGTGTTGCAGTGTAAAAAAGTGTGCACTAGTGGAGCATAACAAACAGACCTGATGAAATAGCATGCACATACGTTAATTTCTGTCAAACCGTAACCAATCAGCGTACAGCATTTTTGACGTTGGGCAGCCGTCAGAACCCATAGTAGCCTTCGCCAGCTCATGGAAAGAAAAAGAAGAATTGACGTTTGTTTTCGTGATTTTGAGGATTTGGGGTTATAACTTATTGTTTATGTTTATCGTTCTTGCATAGCCTTTTCTGCCTTTTGAACATGTTTGATTCTAATCCGAGAAAATGATGTAGGAACCTGAATGTATATGAACTAAGCATTTGCGGTTTTGATAGTGAATACACTTTTTTTTAATTCATTTTGGTCCTATCCATTCTTTCAGAGTGAGTGAACCAGTGAGCCGTTTGTGCTTTGTGCATAAAACACCAATATTTTGTGCGTGTGTGTTTTTATTTAAAGTATGGGGTAATGTGTATGGACGATAAAAAAAAGCATTTGCCAGAAATAATAAAAACAACTTTTAAATTTTGAAAATAATAATTTTACTCAGGACAAAACATTTAACAATAATAACATTTACAATAATAATAATCCTAGCACTTACAACATTGAAAGTCTTTCTATAACACTTTCGCACCCATGAATTGCGAATATCTTCGGCCGTTGGAAACCGAAAGAATCGGTAGCCCTCCCTCACATGACTTCTAGTGATTTTATTATTGTGATCACAAAATAACACTGCACAGAGAACCATTAAAAGTACAAAAAATCAATCAATATTTTTAAAGACAACACTGAAAATATTTAACTTGATTACATGACACTATGTTTTGTTTTAGTATCATGACTTGATTATTTGAATTTGACACGTCACGATGAAAACAAAAAACAACTTCACGTTGATCATGTTCACGTTGTAACATCGCATCGCCTAACTTCACTTACCCGGGTCTCCTATTGACGTCAGCGTAACCTGCGCGTGAGATAATCTTGTTTGGTATCATGGCTTCGTTCAAATATGAATATATTGTACAGTGCGTTTTTTTTTAAGATGGAACATAGGGATTTCCATGTTAAATTTTCAATCCCATGTTAGCAGTACTTCTATTCGTAGTACAAAGCTTGCCGTAGAAGAACTTTGGTGCTTCGAGATGAAGTAAGTTCATGAATTACGCTAGAATAACTCGGAAAAAGACTCAAAACAGGCTTTAATTTATCAGAAAGTTCTACTTTTAACATGCCTTGTATATGACGTTGACAACCAATTTTCTGACGTGTCTATCATTGTCAATTTGTTTAACCAAAATTTTTTTAAAACTTTTATGACCATCAAGGATACTGCTTGGCCGTTTATAGGGGACATTTTGAACAGTTTATCTGAAAAATAATGTTTGATTTTTATAATCGTATTACACTGTTAGAAATAGATGAAATCACAATTTGACGATGAAGTTATTGGTTGACAGTGACATATACAAGGCTAGTAAAAAAGTATTACTTTCCAATTGATAAAGGCATTTTTTTAATCTTTTTTCAATTTATTCTGTGTTAATTGATGCAAAAACATAATCTCTAGGCTCTAGGCACCAAAGTTTATCTACGCCAAGTTTTAGCCGTGTACTTTGAATAGAAGTACTGCTAACACGGGACTGAAAATTTAACATGGAAATCCCTATATTCCGTCTTAAAAAAAACGCACTGTATACAAATATTGGTTTCGCTTTTTTTTAATTTTACCTCGAAAAGAACATGGAAGGTCTTCGACTGGACCTGACCTATCGTGGGCTAGGGACCAGACGGAAAGAAAACACGATGGGGTATCAAAGAATAGCAGCTATTGTTCTCAAAATAATCACTCTGAAACTCATTTCCGCGAAAATAGGGGGATATGGGGATGAGTATGTCAAGAACATTTTTTAAAAAGCGTCGACAGGCAGTCTCGATGATCGCGCGTTACTTCAATTTCCTGAAGGGAGTTACTGAGTGTCAAATATGAATCGTCTCGCTGAGGTGCTACACATATACATACAGGGTGATGCAAATTCGATGCCCACTGAAATGGGGGCAAAGTTGCGCATTTTGGTGCTCATTAAAATGCCGTTTAGAAATTCAAGACATTCCGAATACTTTCGGAGATATCCGGAAAAAACTGAAATTTTGTGAAATCGTTTTTATGTTTTCCTATGTTTATTTGAAGAGATATTTCAAAATAAATGTCACATCTTCATCGCCACTTTTTCTCCTCTACAAAATGGCGTCATCAAATTTATGATCCGACGTTTCGTCTATGAGAAGCCATCATCAACTTTGTTTTGTTAAATACGGTCGTGGATTTTTTAATACGGATTTTAAGAGCCTCTTATATGTTCCTAAACCAACGATGTATCACACTTATTGAAAAAAAGGGGTTTGTTTTCGATCCTAATAAAAATACATTGTTTGTCTCTCTCTTACACATGAGTTCTTTTGGAAAAATCCATTCATTTTTTTTTTTTTGATAATTGCGATACATTGTTGGCAGCGTCGGACCGTTCTCAATAAACACAAATATTAAACAAAATAGTCAAAACACAAAATGTATAGTTTATACTCTTCTACATTTTTGTGCAGCAAATTTTTTTATTTGTTCATCACGCACACACATCACATCACGCCAAAGGTCAAACGGGCTAAAGCACGGTTAAAGCACCCACGATACTAGAGCGTTGTACGATTTTGTCGTATTCTACAGAACTGGGTGCAATTTATTCATACTTTGATTGTATTGTAACGAATTTCGCTACAGAAAACACTGTTTAGTCTTTTAATTTATTTATTCAAAGTCACTATGTACAGCACTCACTATTTACCTACAAACAGTTTATATACAATCGCAGCCTATTTATGTTTTACGATTTATATTTCGCGGTCAATCAATGACTTAACTGAACTAAACTCCCTTTCCAAATTGACGGACTTATATGCCCTCGCCAAAGTTGGAAGAATATTCTAGTAGCACCTAGAACAGCGTAGAATGTTCGACGTTATCTAGTTTCGCTAGAATGTACCAGAATATAATCGATTCTACACAATGTGGTGGCTGCGCATTCACCAAGTTTGGTCCCCTGAACACATGTTTCGTCACATTATGTTAGGTACCTTGCATTCAACCGAATTGTACGATTTGACAGAGATTGTTTTTTCTTTATATTATATCTATCACTTCTAAATCGGGTTTTTTGGGGCCCCAGAGCTAGGGGGCCCTGGGCTGAAGCCCATAAAGCCCATGCGTAGATCCGGCGCTGATTGTTGGTTTGGGAACATAAGAACTATTATGTCCGTACCGACCTAGGTTCCTCGGATGTAAATTTATGTCGATTATTAAGAAGAAGACTGGCAATTACTATAGTAAGTATATAATCACAATGATGTAGTTGTTGTTCTGAACAGAGGGCGACAAAAATCTTGTAGGGCTCACTTGTGTAGCGACAGCGGATGTTCAGTTCGCTACTGCAGTCCGATTTAGGATTGTGAAAATCATGTAGAATGGATTAGCAAATAAGAATTTACCTTTTGGAGAATCCCTACATACACGCAATAATAACGGTGAGGGCAGAAGATCTAAGAGGACAATGAGTGGTGAATCCAATTCTACGAGGATCGGTCGCCGCACTCGCCTGGTATTCGGCTGAATTGGGTCGCTTAAGTTAAGTGAGATTCTTACCAGTCAGTTTCAATGATCATTTTTACGGATTCAGTGATAATGAAAAAAATATGAACGTGAGAGCACCTTTTCATTAAAAATCATCGCTGACGGTTCATGAAAAATGGATAGCGAGAACCCACCTTTAGCTTATTGCACTGTATCATATTCTTCAAAGTCTGTTAAGCGGGAGTAGTCGTGTACCTACACACGAACCCACCGGAGGATTTATGGAACCGCAGCACAAGTGTTGCACAAGACAAGAATTCTTGTCTTGAAAACTAGTTTCTTGTCTTGTCTTGAAATTCAAGACAAGACATTTTCAAAGTCTTGTCTTGCACAAGTCTTGCATACTAAAGTCTTGTCTTGTCTTGCAAGACTCTTGAAATTTCTTGTCTTGCACATTTTATTTGTTAAGATTTTATATTCTAACAAAAAGGTAAAAAAATGTCTATATTTTTTTTCATTGAAAGAATCTTCGTCGTATAAAAAAAGTGATACGGAAATGAACGACGCTGATTTTAGCAAAAAAAAATCTTAACGGAACAAGTTCTGTTTATTAAAATATGAAACACCCTCTGTGTATAGTGATAACTCGACCATGCTCGAAGGTAGCCCATTTTATTCTTATCTCAATGATATGACACTTTATATATCTATACCAAAGAATAATTGTATTCTTTGTCTATATAGTAATCGCAAAAAAAATAATTACTTAAAATAGGTACGTACCTACCATATTTTTAACAATATAATTCTAGTCAATATACCTACTAAGAGTAATATGTACATATGTCAACAGATGAGAGACAATTTGGCGGACTTTTTTCTCTGCTATATGCTATATCAGCAGGTGTTAAAATGTTATCAATTTTCATGATTAAAATTATGTTATTATGGCATAATATGTCGAGAGGACTGATCTAGAGTTAATAGATATCAGAATAAAATAGAGATTGATATTTGCATTTATCAATGTTGTTTCACTTTGAAAAACCGAAATTGGTGTTCGTATCCTTTCCAAAATGGCAGCCTTTTGGTTCTTCTCTTCTCAAGAAAATCTGAAAAGTTACAATAATTTGTTTTTTGGTTTGTCGTTCTATTTTTTTAAGATAAAAAGTTTACATCGAATCAAAATTTTATCAGCAAACAGCAAAATTTAAGTTAAGTTTTGTTGAGTGGATAAAGGTGTTATATAGCATTTTTTCCACGGAGTTCCATAAATGTCTATGATTTTGTCATTAATCCTTTTTTCACATGAATGAAGGTTTCATGAACCCATTCTTCATATCACAGCAATAAAACTTCTAGATTAGCTATAAAACTTAGAATAGTGTGGCGTCAACAAATGAAAATAATCATAGCAACTCAGAGCTTATACAAACTACAAAAAGACACAAACGTGACATAAAAATAGAAATAGTTTCATTTCGTTGGATTAACGATATTTTGAAAATGTTCCATAACTCGTAGAAAAACTTTAGAAGAATTATCGCACGGAACTATTATATGCCATAGATTAGAAAAAAAATATACTCTCTGGGCTAAATTTCACGACCATCAAATAACAAGAATTCAAACCATGATAAACAGAACTAAATGCAAACCATAGCAAATGCTACATGTCGCTATGTTGGTTGCATAGATTACTTTTATTTGACGTTGACTTCACATTATTTGGCAATGCTGGACTATTTCTGCGGTCAGATGCTCCTGTTGACTTGCGCAAAGACCTAATTATCACTTTTAAAAATTTATCATTTCCAACTTTCAAGAAATCTTGAATTCAAGAAATCTTGCAGGACTCTTGCAATTTCTTGCATATTAAAGTCTTGTCTTGTCTTGCAGTGCAAATTTTGAAAGTATTGTCTTGAATTTCTTGCAAGTGTCTTGATCTTGCAAGACATTTTCAAAAGTCTTGTTCAACACTAAGCACAAGTCACAAGTACGATTTAGTAATAATAGTGCAAACAGGGAGAAAGTCGCCTGCTTCTCGATAATTTTTTTTTTGGCAACAGATTAAATGGTCAGTATTTCAATTTTATGGACAGTACTCTTTGCCATTATTTTATTTCCCTTGGTCAGTATGATAATAAATGGTCGATTGAAATAATGAAGTGTCAGTAACATAAATAAGTGGTCAGTCAAAATAATAAATGGCCAGTATAATAATAAATGGTCGGTTGAAATAATGAACGGTTAGTAATATAAAGAAATGGTCAGTCAAAATAATGAAGGGTCAGTAACATAAAGAAGTGGTCAGTTAAAATAATAAATGGTAGATATAAATAATCAAGAGTCAGTATCATAAAAAAAAGATCAGATAAATTAGTAAATGCCTGATATGGTGAACATAATGCACAGTCCATAAAATTAATAAAGCGACAGTAAAATAATGAATGGTTGGTCATATATTTTATTTCGTATAAATACAAAAAAATTTACAACGGAACGAAACACAACTTGGTAAAGAGAAAACACTCTGCCTTAATGTCATGATGAAGTAGTCAGATAGGCTCTTTTGAGAGGCGGATTTAGTTTGGGTTAGTTAGGGTTAGTTTGTGTTGGTAATAGAAATTGATGAAAAATATGCAGCGGCTCGTTGGTTAGCACTAGGTTAACATCACAATTATCATTGTATATTATAATTGACGTGTTGTGTATTGGTTTTATGTGGATCAAGTTTGGGTTAGTTTGTGTTGGTGATCGAAATTGATAAAAAATATGCAGCGGCTCGTTAGTTAGCACTAGGTTAACATTACAATAATTATTATTATATATCATAATTGACGTGTTATGTATTGGTATTAAGTGTATCAAGTTTGGGTTGGTTTGAGTTAGTTAAAACTATTACTGACTGTTGCATACTGGCCATTTATTATTTCTTACTGTATATTTGAAGAGTTATACCAGCTAAGTCATACTGACATTTCATAAATTTTTACTGACCATTAGAATCACAATAGTGAACATAGAAATACAGGCCAAATAGTACTGCTAAAAAATTCCATTTTACTTATCATTTTTAACAGAAATACTGAGTCTTTTACAATATTATACTGACTGCTTGTGATATTATGTACATAATGAATTAAATACTGTTCAGTTTATTACAACCCTTTTTTTTGGCGTACATGGGATGTTTATAAAATGATTGACTAGGTTTCTGGGCATTGGAAATCGGACACTTTTTTTTTAATTTTTTTTTATCAGAACCGAGATTTTTTATTGCGAATTGTCATAAATCTGTCAAAATTGTGTTTCACAAATTTTCCACACTAGTACAGTAAATCCGTGCATTTCCTGTAAATTTTGGAAAATACGCAAAAAAAAAAATTAATTTGTGGAGGGGGTCCTCAATAGCTCAACTCTGAGTTTTCGGGAAAATCAAAGGTGAGCTTGCCACGCCATCTTGAAAATAAGGGCACGTTTGTTTTCTTAGTTCCTATTCGACTTACGATAAAATATCATAGAACCAAAGTTGTCCAGAATTACATTCTCAAAAACTGTTATCTCAAACTTTTTTCTCTAAAATCAACAAAATCTACAGGGTGCTTACTGATTCATTAATATGGAATGTGAGAAAAAATCGTACAGGACGAAAATAGTGCAGAATTTACAGCATTTTTATTATTTATTTCAATGGTTACAGAGAATTTAAATCTGCACAACTTTCGTCCTGTACGATTTCTTTCCTCCATGGAATCACCATGTATATTTTTTATCAACGATATTAGAAAAAGAAGTTTATTGGAAAAGTATTGAGAATATAAATTCGAAAAATTTTTGATTATATTATATTTTATCTCAAGTCAAAAATAGGAACGGGGAAAAGAAACAGCTCCCTTATTTTCAAGATGGCATGTTAAGCTCACCTTCGATTATCCCGAAAACTCAGAGTTAAGCTATTGAGGACCCCCTCTACAAGTTAAAAACAAAATTTTGCGTATTTCCCGAAATTCTCAGATGCCCGTTTTCAAGCACGGATTCACTGTACTACACAAACTTCGTCATATCTCCGGAAAAAATCTAGATATCAAAAACTTTTATTGAATTGATAAAGGAATTGTGGGAGAGGGTAACCGGGATAGTTTTGCGAATATGAAAAATTTAGTTTTTTTTGTAAAACTACGAAAAACTTCAACAATAACATGTTCTGTAGAACTATTTTGAGTAAGCGAGAAACTTTTCTGTTTTAAGGAATATTTCTATACTATCTGTGTACGAAATAAAGCCAACAAAAAAGTTTTTGAAAAAAGAATCAACTTCCTAAGTTGTATAGTTTTTGACTTATAGTTGGTTGAAGTTGATGAGTTTCCGCACGGACGCGAGCGGCTCACGGCCTTTAAACAATGCCGCGCCGCCTATCCTTGCATCAAATACTATTATAGGGCTATTATGGGAGCGTCCAATTGATTTAATGTGTAAACGCAAAACTGTAAATACAAGTTCAGAGAGATTCTGGAGTATATTATAGCCTTCGATCAAAAATCCTCGCATCTTTATAAGCTTTCTTGATTTAGGCTGTTAATACAATTTACATATTTTTCACTGTCATTGCAACATTTTATTTTTGATGCAATGCAGGAAATACACTTTCACATATGGTCGTCAAAGTTTCTCTCACATCATCGAACACTGATTCATGAGTGGAAAAATTGACTTCCCAAGTATTTCTTTTTTGGCTTTATTTGAATGTGGCAATTGTACCAAATTCTTAATTGATACAGACATCCAAGAAAAACATGATTTCTAGATTAATTTGACATTCCTCTTTGTTATACTGGGTAGTCCATTTAAGTTGAGACAGCCCGATATCTAAAAAAACATCATTATTTGAAAAGTTAAAGTAACAGTTATGGGGTCCTGTGACATTAAAATAATGATCAGGATTTTGGATTTTGAAATAATAAAAAAAACATAGTCAAGACGTTCTAAACTATGGAACACATGACATAAAAATCGGAAAACGTAAGCATAAATGTTGTGCATATGAATACACCAAGCTTGATGTTTAGCTAGTCAGTCAAGACTACCCTTCCGTTCTGTAATATACAGTGCGGCTCTAAAAGGTCCACCCCTTTTTTTTTTAATGTGTGCACCAAAAATTTTGAAACTTGGCATACTTTAATTGCTGTCGAAATACTACTTTTTGATGTTACCGACGTACTTTTAGTATTCAAGATGGCGGCTGGGCGCCATTTTGAAACATCTTTTTAAATGGAAACGGAGGTCGTGTGACACATCATTCGAAAGGTCTTATCGAGTAGATTATTGTGTGAAAATTTCATAGGATTAAACGCATCCGTACGGAAATGACAGCCTGCCAAACTTTTAGTTTTTAAAAATGTCGTTTACATCAAGTTTCAAATTTTTAACGAGCTGACACATCAGATTCCGGAAAAATGATGGTGAACCTGAGCAAAACAGTACAGGTTAACAAATGGGAATGCTGATACAAAGCGGATGAAGAATTTCAAGATGATAAAAAAAATTTGGAAAGCATTTATTAGCATTATAATACTAAAATCTAAATTAAGATGGAGATACAGTTTCCACACTACCTCGCCACAGCACTAAAGATTAACTAAATGTGAAAATCTTGAAACTTTATGAGCCAGTTGTTTGATTATTGTGTTAAATAGGAAGTGTTACAAAAATGCCTTATTCGCGTCCCCTCGCAGAAAAAATTGAAGCAATTTTTATGTACGGCGGAAATCGTAATTTCCATGAGACGGAAAGAATCCTCAATGAGAGCTTCCCGGACCGTCCGATATGCAGGAAATATCTTCGCGAATCAGTGCGGAAATTTATTGAGACTGGTAGTGTTCAGAGCTTGAAGAATCAAGGGCGACCATCTATTTCGGAAGATAAACAAATCGCAATCATTGGTGTGATGGTGGTAAATCCTTATATCGACTTCTCAGGTTGCAGACATCTGTGATACTTCATCTGCTTCTGTAAAACGATTGCTGAAAAAACAGAAATGTTATCCTTATAAATTTCAAATGGTGCACCAGTTGACTGAAGATGATCCTGACAGACGTGTGGAGTTTTGCGAAATTATGACCGATAGAATAGGCCGAGAACCGAGATACGTTCAAAATATTTGTTTTAGTGACGAGTGTACTTTCTTTTCAAATGGCCGTGTACACAGGCAAAATGTTCGTTATTGGAGTGGCGTAACTCCGCATGTTTTTAGGGAAACCCACACGCAATATCCCGAAAAGGTTAACGTATGGGCTAGCATATTGGGGAACCATATTGTTGGTCCTGTTTTCATTCATGAAAATTTGACAGGAGACCTCTATTTGAACTGGTTAGAAACTACAATACAGCCTTTGATTGTACAAATACGTCAGAATAATCCCTCCTCATTTCAGTAGAAATGTAAGGCAGTATTTGGACATAACTTACCCCAATCGTTGGATTGGTCGTCGGGGTCCTACCGAATGGCCTGCCAGGTCACCCGATTTAACACCATTAGACTTTTTTTTATGGGGATATTCAAAACAGAAAGTATATGCAACACAGCCAGACTCTCTTTTAGATGTACAGCAAAGAATTACTGCTTTTTGTCAAAATATTAATGTCGAAACTTTCGAAAACAGATTATTTCATTGTTTGGGGAACAACGGAGGACATTTTCAACATTTTTTACAATAAAAATTGAAGCATGCTTTCTTTGTTCTTATTTTACGAATTTCTTTATCTTGTTAGTTTGACAGGATGTAATATCCGCACGGATGCGTTTAATCTTATGAAATTCTCACACAATAATCTACTCGATAAGACCTTTCGAATGATGTGTCACACGACCCCCCTTTCCATTTAAAAAAAAAATGTTTCAAAATGGCGCTCAGCCGCCATCTTGAATACTAAAAGTACGTCAGTACCATCAAAAAGTAGTATTTCGACAGCAATTAGAGTATGCCAATTTTCAAAATTTTTGGTGCACACATAAAAAAAAGGGGGGGACCATCTAGAGCCGCACTGTATGTAAGCAGCTATTTATGAGTATTGTTTTGTCGACTTTTCTTCAAAATACATTTTTGATACAACACAATATGCTTTTGTCTTATGACTTTTATGTGATGTGTTTCATAATTTAAAACGTCTTGACTATGTTTTTATTACTATTTCAAGAACCAAAATCATAATCATTTTTTTAATGTCATAGTATCCAATAACTTTAACTTTTTAAGTAACTATCGTTTTCTAGATATCGGGCTCTCTCAACTGAAATGGACCATCCAGTATAACAAAAACGAAACTTAATTATGTCTTGTTACATGTCTGTATCAATCAAGAATTTGGTAAAATTGCCATATTCAAATGTAGTCAGAAAGAAGATACTTGGAGGGTTATTAACTCTCTATTAACTTTTGCTTTTTTTTCAACTTTTTAACTAAAGCACTGTCTGTATTGTCCTTTTTTTCTTAATTTCTAGCCCTTGAGAAAGGTCACAATAAATGACCGAAACGTCGGGAAATCAATAACTGAGTGTTTTGTTTTACACCGTCCTTCTCCCCACTAACCCGCATCTGTTATTTGTTTTACTCAAGAACCAGTGCTTGATGATGTGAGAGAAACTTTGACGATAAGATGTGCATTGCACCAGGAATAAAATGTTGCAATGACTTGAATATGCAAGTTGCAGTAACTGCCTAAACAAAGAAAGCTTAACAGATTGCGAAAATTATTGATCTAAGGCTATAATATACTTCAGAATCTTTCGGAACTTGTATTTACAGTTTTGAGTCTACAGCTATGACCAATAATAATAATATTTAATGCAAGGCGCGGTAGCGCGGTCGTTTGAACGCCGCGCCATGCGGAAACTCAACTTTGACTTACTATAACTCAATAACTGCTGATTCTTTTTTCAAAAACTTTCTTGAGCCTTTGGCTTCATTTCATACGTTGATAGTAGAGCAGAATTCTTTAAAATAAAAAAGTTTCTCGCTTACTAAAAATTGTTCTGCAGAAAATGTTAATTTTGAAGTTTTTCCCAGTTTCACAAAAAAAAACAAATTTCTCATATTAACGAAACTACCCCGGTTTCCTTCTCCCACAACTCCTTCATCAGATAATAAAAAGTTCTTGATATCTAGATTGTTTCGGGAGATTTGGCGATGAAGTATGTATTGTGTGGAAAAGTAATGAAACAAACTTTTGACATATTTATGACATATTTCGCAATTAAAAATTTTGGCCCTGATAAAAAATGTTGTAATTTCCGATTTCCAATGCCCAGAGACCTAGTCTATCATTTTATAAACACATTGGGGGTGAATGTCGGACAGTTAATAAGATACCGTGTTAACCGTACGCAGCACAAATTTGAATTTCATTGAAGTGTAGATATTAGGTGTGTTTGTTATGCTCCCCTAGTGCACACTTTTCTACACTACAATACTCAGTGTGGCTTTGTTTGCAAAATTTTTGTCTGTTTTTCAGGATAGAATATCTTTACTAGTTTAGAGAAGCTATTCTATCCTAAAAAACAGACAAACAATTCACAAACAAAGCCACACTGAGTGTTGTAGTGTAGAAAAGTGTGCACTAGTGGAGCATAACAAACACACCTAATATACATATAGAAACCTAGGTAACATAATCTGATTATGGTGTTATGGTTGAGCATGTGGGTTGAGCTTGTAGGTGTTATGTGGGTTGAGCATGGGATGACGCCAGCAAAAGATGCGCGTGATTAAAATATTTTGCTTGTTAGAGTAATGATCGCGAGTATTATGATAATGTTTGACTAGAAATTCAAAGAAAGATTCACGGTATGTATATGAAATAATTGAATTAATAAAACTGGCTATACTATAGGTAGGTTTCTCCTCATGTTGTTGTTTATTTTAGGTATTTTTCTTTATGCTACATCTTTTACGCTTTTCACACCATTTAATGTACAGGGTGGGCAACTAAGAATGCGAGGTACTGTATCTGGACAACTATTCATCGTAGAAGCTTGCGGCAAAAAAAATATCACTAAAACGGCCAAGAGAAAAACCTGGAAAATATTTTCAAGTTTCTGAAATGGTCGCTAAGGGGCGTAACAACTAACACCAAGTAGAAAAATAGGATTTTTATAGAATTTTGCCCAATGAAAAGGTATCAGGTATCTATGATATAATTTTCATATTAACTGACTATTTACCTACACTTTTTGTCTAAAACGTTTTATTTATCTATCAAAATAAAGTGGTAGGGGAAGTTCAATTATTTTTTTAAACAAACAATGATTTCTCCCGTTTTACTTGACCGATTTTAACGAACTTGGGCTCATATGAAAGTTTTCTTTTTGTTCTTTCTAAGAGAAAAATGTATACGCTTTTGAAATATATAAAAATGAATTTGATTTTTTTTTTGGAAAAAACTCAAAAAGATGCTACCATTTTAGTTAACGTCTTCTAGCGGCGACGGCGAAGGTAACAAATTGAAAACCAACCCAACAAACACCGCGCCAAAAGAAAACCGGCGGTCCGATTCCGCCTTCGAGCCTCCGCCCTAGTGCCCCGGACGCGGAAGGCGCCGCGCCGCGGGATGCAGCATGCACGCTCGTGACCGCTTGGGCGTTAGTCGGCCGCTCGGCGGCTCTCCGTTAAAAAACCACCTTTTCCAAAGCACCCGCGGTAAGGCGCTAGTGGAAATCTGGACTGAGAATCTGTAACTCGATAATTCGAAAGAGAAAGAATTCTCTTGCCTATAACAGCGTTTGGCTACTCTGTAAGCATTGTTCGGCTGGGACCGTCGTGTTCTGAGGCTTTCCGATTGAAATAAGCTAAAGAAGTCTAAAATACATTCGCCATTAATCGCTATGATGGACCTTTCTCTCTGAAGCGTTGGGAATGACATATATCTGTCTTCGTTGTAAATTCGACGATACATGAATACTGTCATCCAACATCCAAAACAATTCAAAACATACCAAACCTCACTTTCTCACGACATGTCTTTTGTTTATGGTTTGGAATAGTTTGGAATTGGATTATATGTAAAAATGATTCTATCGTTCAAAAGAGCTCCAAAACCAATAAACAACGAGCTGCAATTATTGATTTCATCGAGAATTATAATGAGATGGTGAAATATCAATTTATTGGAGTTAATGTGAAGATGTTATCCTATAAACTAATCATACAGTTAAATAAAATTGGATTTGGATCAGAGATTGAAATATGGCAAGAGGCGATAACTATAGTTTTGCTAGACTAGACAGGTAGGTATAGGTAACATGTATTTTGGAACTGATATAAACTCATATAAACTTATAAATTATACTAATTCTTCCAACCCATTTTTATTGGAGATTAATTAGATTATCTTTCATCTACTTCCAAAATATCATATTTATTGATACCTATTTGAAATAAACTGCGAGTAGGTAGGATAATAACAATCACTAATAGATCATAATTTACCAAATTAAAAATAACAACAAAATACCGCGAATATATTTGTGATTATAGGGTTAAGATTGAAAAATTATCCTGTCTTTTTCTTGGCATCAACTACCAGCCCAATGTTTTTGACAAGCTAGTACGTAGATTCGCTACCAAATCGAAAAGCTGAGGCCAATAGAGAAACGTTCACGGAGTACATATAGGTACCTATAAAACTATATACGGATCACGATCACATCTCATATCGCCATAAGCCGACTGTGAGAACGAGAATATCATTACCTCTCACATTTGAATCGGGACAAGTTTTTCTGCGCAGTCTCACCAAAGCAGTTTCCGGTACAAATCCCACCCATCTAGCGCGACGGCAGGCGGCAAAAGCTTTGTTTTGGATTTCGGAGAAACCGCTTTCGTCCTACGAAGCCTGATGTTCACCTTAAGTGGCCAACTATTACCTATTTGGATTGTGAAAATTATCAAGACGCCCTGGAAAACAAAGACTTTCTCTTCCGATCTCGGATTGTTGCTATTTTTTCATTAGGTTTTCGAAATGCAGTATATTCGCGCGTCACGGCAGACTACCAATCAAAAAATCAAGGTACTGTTCATGCGTAGAAACTGCAGTCCCGATTCAATTTGGCAGGCTTATGCTCGGCACATTGGATAAATGTAGCGCGGTCCGTATATAGCTTTAAGGCCCCCACAGACCGGCATAGATGTGTGTCATGCCAGCTTGTCATACATGTTTCACACACGTATGACACACATGTATGACAAAAGGGTTTACCCACAGATTATCAAACTTGCTTGTCATACAGCAAGTTCGGAAGGGCACGATGAGCGGTGAAAACGAATTTGTTTTATAAGCAGTGGCGTACGCAGTTTCAATAAAAAAGAAAAGAAATAAGTTATTGCGAAAGTTCGAACAAAATGGGTGAAAGAATGGCTTTTGAAACGCTCACAATATACCCATACTAATCTTCTTGAAGAAGTTTTCTGGGAAGCGTCCGGCTCAACTTCTTTCAATTTGTTTAATAAAAGTGCATAAGCAGCAACCAACAAAGTGGCGACTACGGACGGCAACAGGAGACTTGACTAGGATCCATGGTGAGGTGGAGGCAGCAGTGACTCTGCTTCGAACATCCAATGCGTGACGAAGAAAGACAGCTACCCGCTACCACGGATCGACGACACTCTGGACACCTTGGCCGGATCGAAGATCTTCTCAACGCTGGACCTCAAAAGCGGATATTGGCAAGTAGGAATGGCCCCTGAAGATCGAGAGAAGACTGCTTTCAGCGTTGGAGCTGGGCTGTGGCAGTTCACTGTTATGCCATTTGGGTTATGCAACGCACCTGCTACGTTCGAGCGGCCAATGGAGACTGTTCTCAAAGGACTATCCTGGTCAACATGCCTGGTGTACCTGCATGGATGACATAATTGTGGTTGGCATTTGAAGACCATCTGAAGAACTTGGAGGAGGTATTCCAAAGACTCAGAAATTCCGGTTTGAAGCTGAGTCCAAAGAAATGCCAACTGTTCCGGAGAAAAGTGCAATACCTGGGTCATATCGTGTCGGCTGAGGGAGTAGCCGTTGACCAGCAAAAGGTGGAGGCAGTTAAGGAGTGGCCAGTACCAAAGAACCTCCACGAGCTAAGAAGTTTCCTGGGTCTGTGCACGTACTACCGGCGTTATGTCCGGGGATTTGCGAACATCGCCCGGCCTCTTCACAGGCTCACAGAGGCACAGAGACGCTTCCCCTGGGACGAAGATTGTCAGGAGGCCTTTGACACGCTTAAAAAGGCACTTGCCAGCGCGCCCATCCTAGGCTACCCACTACCTGGGGGTAACTTCATCCTGGATACAGATGCCAGCCATGTAGGACTTGGTGCAGTACTGTCCCACATCCAGCAGGGATATGAAAGGGTGATCGGCTATTTCAGCAAAACCTTGTCGAAGCCGGCAGTAGTCAAAGGGGTAGAGCACTTCTACACGTTCCTCTACGGGAGAAAGTTTCTGCTGAGAACCGTCCACGCCGCGCTCAAATGGCTCCTACAGTTCACAAATCCGAAGGGTCAAGTTGCTCGTTGGATTGAGACTTCAAGAGTTCAACTTTGACACGGAACATCGAGCTGGATCCAGCCACAACAACGCTGATGCCCTATCCAGGAGACCTTGTCCAGAACAATGTAAACACTGTCAAGGAGCCGAGGAAAAGGAGGCGAGCATTTGTAGGACGACTGTGGTGGATGATTCCTGGCAGTCTGAGGCGCTTCGCAAGGACCAGGAGAAAGATTCGGATCTGAAGCTTGTCATCGGATGGAAACTGCCAACAACCAACCTGGCAGAAAAGTCGCATGATTCTCGGCCCCCGTAAAGTCCTACTGGGCTCAATGGGACTCGATGGTTCTTGATGACGGCATCCTGAAGAGGCTGGTGAAGAATCTGGATGGCACGGAAGATCGGAGGCAGTTAGTCGTTCCTGGAAACAGACAGGCAGAGGTGATGAGAGAGGTCCATTATGGCGTCACGGGTGGACATCTGGGTGTAACCAAGACGCTGGGAAAGCTGCGAGAACGGTTTTACTGCATGGGTCAACTGTCAAGCCGATGTGAAGGAATGGTGCAGAAAATGTGCCATATGTGCGGCAAGTAACGGACCCCAGAGACGGCCAAAAGCTCCTATGCGCCAATCAACGTGGGAAGCCCCTTTGAAAGGATCGCAATCGACGTGGCTGGACCGTTTCCTGAATCGGACAAAAGAAAAAAATACATCTTGGTCGCCATGGATTACTTCAGCAAGTGGGCTGAAGCCAAACCAGGAGGCGGCCACCGTTGCCGATGTCTTGAATTAGGAATGGTTTTGCCGTTTTGGTGACCCGTTGGAGCTGCATTCAGACCAGGGCAGGAACTTCGAATCGACGCTATTCCAGAATGTCTGCGATGTCTTGAAGATCAAGAAGACAAGGACAACGGCGTTGCACCCACAATCGGATGGCATGGTGGAGCGAATGAACAGGACCATCAACCGACACTTGGCCAAAGTTGTCTCTGACCACCAAAGAGACTGGGACGAACAACTCCACCTATTTCTCTTGGCATACCGATCTGCAGTTCACGAATCGACAGGCGAAACCCCAGCAAGGATCATCATGGGTCGTGAACTCCGGCTCCCTGCGACTGAAGTTTGGCTGTCCACCTGGTGAAGATGTCGCTGGGGAAGATTACGCAAGCAATCTTCAAAGAAAGATGGACGACATTCATCAACGAGTCCGTTTGAACATCCAGAGTGCCAGCGACCGGATGAAGGAGGCCTATGACGTAGACACCGAGAAAGGCGGGTTCCAGGTTGGGGATCTGGTTTGGCTTCACAACCCACAGAGGTGACGTGGCTTCTCCCCAAACTGCAAAGTTCTTGATTCTTGAGATTCTTGAGCGAATCAATGACGTCGTCTACCGGATAAAGAAACCACCACGAGGGAAGCCGATGGTTGTTCATTTCAACCGTTTAGCTCGGTATGCTGGAAACCATGACGATCAGGACGCTGAAGAGAGAGGTTACCCAAGAAAGACATGTCATTGGAAACTTTAATGTCTCTACACTCCAATGGCCAGAAAGTCCAGAATGACGTTGTCCAAGAAAAGCAGCTGGATTTGTTGTTCACCGGCCGAATATTCGTTGGCTCACTGGGTCACTGAAGACCTTGGTATGAGGAGTGGTCTTGCTGCTGCTTTCAAGCGGAAATTTGGACAACTGGAACATCTACGACGACAAAGACCAGAGGTGGGGAAGGTACTGGAAATCATGGAAGGTACACGACATCTGTTCTACATTGTGACGAAGAAGCTTCCACAAGATCTGACCACCTACAGTGATGTCTGGAAAGCCCTCAGTCATCTTCGTGACTTGATGCAGTCACAGGACCTGACTCATTTGGCCATTACGAAGATGACCAATGACCGCGTGAACTGGCGTATGGTGAGAAGCATGCTGGAGGTGATTTTCAAGGGGAGTGGCGTTGACATCTTGGTGTGCTGCTATCCTTTCAGAAGGACGAACCAGAAGACAGTGGACTGCTCTATTTCCACCGAACATCACACTGCATGTTTGGGGACAGTTGCCGATATCGACATGAGGACATTTCGGGACGAAATGCTCTAAGTAGAGAGCAATGCGACGAAACATGCCCAGTGGAACGAACTTCCAAGGCGATCGACAGCGGACACGACGTTACAACCATTGCATCTCGCCATCGAATAACTCGGCTTTTGTCCCGTTTGTCACAAGCCCAAACCACTGTTAAGTTCTAGAATAACAAGGTTTATTCGGTTGCCTACACCTAGAATATTGGAGAACTTTCGCCATCTATCGAGGCATTGAAGAGGCTCTATATAAGAAGCTTCGCCATTCGGACAAGGGAGTGAGATATCGATTAGCCGCGAATTATAATCATTACAACATAAATATACGCTGCGATTGTGAACATAAATATTTATACGCTCGTGATACAAGCTCGTCACGCATGTATGCCGCTCTGTGAGGGCTTTTATAGGTACGGAGTACCTCGATTGACAAGAGATCTTTTCCTTCCGCTTCTCTTTCTCTTTCTCTTTCTCTTTCATGGAGAATGTAAATCACAGAAGGTGAGTTCGAGTATTCGCTCTGAATGTTCCGAGCGCGAAATTGTCCATTTCAGCGCGTATAATTTTTGGCTTTTGGAGTGTCCAGAGCGAATACTCGAATTCACCTATTGTCTCAGCCCTGGTGGGATATCTATCGTTTTAGACGTGCTTTCAAAGCGCGGCGCTCCCGCTTCGCTGGCGAAAATCCTCGATAATTCAGTCCACCTTGTTATTGAAATATTATACAGGATGTCTATTTGGAATCTTCCAATGTAAGTATATCGCAAGAAAAAGTTTGAAAAACACCGTTTGAAGTTTGTATGGGAAAATTGGAACCTCAATAAATTAGTGGAAACTCGTCCTTCGGTCTTGTCAAATTTCAAGAAAACACGCATTCGTGAAAATGTATCGGTAATTTTTAAGCACTCTTGGTAGGCTTACAGCGAATATTCCACTCATGTACAAAAAATCCCATCAGAGCAGTTGAATTTTCGGAGGCTTACAGCGATAACACGAAATCGAAAATACCACTCTGTCATGGCAACACAAATAAACACGTTGTCAGAACAATCGATATGGCAACGACAATTTTTTGACACAAATAACCACGTTGTCAGGGCAATCAACATGGCAACGCAAATTTAGTGTAGTTATATTCTATAATTCGTGAAATATTCTTCTAAATACCATTCGTGCTTTAAAATTAACCCGTAAAATTTTCGCTCATGCATGTTTTCTCTACAAATTTCACTCGACCTCCGGTGTAGTGAAATTTTGAGAGAACACGCATTCGTGAAAATTTATCGGTAATTTTTAAGCACTCGTGGTATTACCCCCGATAACACCAAATCGAAAATACCACTCTGTCATGGCAACACAAATAAACACGTTGTCAGGGCAATCGCCATGGCAACGCAAATTTAGTGAAGTTATATTCTAGAATTCGTGAAATATTCTTCTAAATACCATTCGTGCTTTAAAATTAACCGGATAAATTTTCGCTCATGCGTGTTTTCTCTACAAATTTCACTCGACCTTCGGTCTTGTGAAATTTTGAGAAAACACGCATTCGTGAAAATTTATCGGTAATTTTTAAGCACTCGTGGTATTACCTTTGAATATACCACTCATGTACAAAAAATCCCATAAGAGCAGCTGACTTCGGAGGCTTACAGCGATAACACCAAATCGATAATACCACTCTGTCATGGCAACACAAATAAACACGTTGTCAGAGCAATCGATATGGCAACGACCTTTTTTTCACAAACAACCACGTTGTCAGGGCAATCAACATGGCAACGCAGATTTAGTGAAGTTATATTCTAGAATTCGTGAAATATTCTTCTTAATACCATTCGTGCTTAAAAATTTTTGCTCATGCATGTTTCCTCTACAAATTTCACTCCATTTTCGGTCTCGTGATATTTTGAGAAAACACGCATTCGTGAAAATTTATCGGTGATTTTTAAGCACTCGTGATATTACCCCCGGCCCCCGCTAACACCAAACCGATAATACCACTCTGTCATGGCAACACAAATAAACACGTTGTCAGAGCAATCGATATGGCAACGACAATTTTTTTACTCAAATAACCACGTTGTCAGGGCAATCAACATGGAAACGCAAATTTAGTGAAGTTATATTCTAGAATTCGTGAAATAATCTTCAAAATATCATTCGTGCTTTAAAATTAACCAGTAAAATTTTCGCTCATGCATGTTTTCTCTACAAATTTTGAGAAAAAACGCATTCGTGAAATTTTACCGGTTAATTTTTGAGCACTCGTGGTATTACCCCCGATAACACCAAATCGATAATACCACTCTGTCATGGCAACACAAATAAACACGTAGTCAGAGCAATCGATATGGCAACGACAATTTTTTGACACAAATAACCACGTTATCAGGGCAATCAACATGGCAACGCAAATTATGTGGAGTTATATTCTAGAATTCGTGAAATATTCTTCTAAATACCATTCGTGCTTTGAAATTAACCGGTAAAGCTCATGCGTGTTTTCTCTACAAATTTCACTCGACCTCCGGTCTCGTGAAATTTTGAGAAAACACGCATTCGTGAAAATTTATCGGTAATTTTTAAGCACTCGTGGTATTACCTTCGAAAACACCAAATCGAAAATACCACTCTGTCATGGCAACACAAATAAACACGTTGTCAGAGCAATCGATATGGCAACGCCAATGTTTTGACACAAATAACCACGTTGTCAGGGCAATCAACATGGCAACGCAAATTAAGTGAAGTTATATTCTAGAACTCGTGAAATATTCTTCTAAATACCATCCGTGCTTTAAAATTAACCGGTTTAATTTTCGCTCATGCGTGTTTTCTCTACAAAATTTGAGAAAACACGCATTCGTGAAAATTTATCGGTCATTTTTAAGCCCTCGTGGTATTAACCCCGATTATACCCGGGCAGAAGGATCCTTTCAATAAATACTATTAAGAACTTGATATTTTGTTTCATTTTCAAGGTAATGGATATATCCCTTCACGGACTTTTCAGAATATTCACTCATTATTTTTAGAAAATCCTGAATATTCGATACCTGATGTGCAAAAGATGTCTGGAAAGTCATATGGCAAAATTAAGCGAATGCTAAAACGACATAAATATCATCCATATAGGTTTCTTCCTGTGCAAAATTTAAACGAAAAACATAAAAGGCAGAAACTTGCATGTTGTGCTGAAATAGATACTTGAAGGGTATCAACAAGATGGCGATTTTTTCAAAAAAAAATAATATTCACCGATGAAGCTTTTTTCACAACAGCTGGGGGTTATTAAAACGAAAAAATAAGCATTTTTGGGAAATGGAAAATACACCAACAAATAAAGGCTGTATCTCAAACAGGGACGAAGATCTGTTATGTGTGGTGTGTGGTATGTTGAATAATATGGTCATAGGACCAATTATACAGGGTGTTTATTAATTGAATGCCGATACTTGAGGGTGATAATCCTTGGATGATTTTAAAACAAAAAGTCCATATGGACAAAGGTCCGCGAAAGCCTAGATTTTAAGATACAGGGTGTTGAAATTAAAAAAATAAACATCACTTTGATACTATTCCAGATATCTTTTTAAAATCTGGTACACGTCTTCTATGCATCAACATGCATGGGAATGTTAGAGAGGGCGCCACTGATTTAAAAATATTGGAAGACAAAGCAGGTCGTCAATGTAATTAAGTAGATTTTATTTTTTTAAGCGAAAACCATGCGCCGAACGAAAAAAAATCATGAAACAAATTGGCTCAGAAATAGATAGGAATTTCAAAAATATTTTTTATTTAAAAAGGAAGCAGTGGCGTACAAGCTTTTTCTTCAAAAATATTGAGTGCAAAACCCGTACGGACGCCACTGGTAAAAATAATAAAATTGTTTGTACATCACAAAATGCATATTGATGTATAGAAGACGTCTACCAAATTTCATAAAGATATCTGTGATAGTATCAAAGTAATTATAAAAAAATCATTCATTTTTTAAAATTTCAACACCCTGTATCTTGAAAATTAGGCTCTTGCAGACCTATGTCCATATAAACTTTTTGTCTTAAATCATTCAAGGATTATCACCGTTGACTATCGGCATTCATTTGATAAACACCCTGTATATGATGGATCTCTCAATGATGAACGATATCTGAATTTTTTGGACTAGGAAATAGAGCAATTATTAGAAAATATCCCAGTTCAACGGTATATTTATTAATTAATATGGCATCAGGATGGCGCTCCGTTCCACAATGTTTTACAAGTGACAAATCATCTTAATAATAGATACCCGCTCTGGTTTGGGAGACCCGGAACCGTCCTATGGCCAGCGAATAGCCCGGATCTAAACCCGTGTGATATATTCTTATTGGGGATACCTGAAAAACAAAGTTTATTATAACAGACCCGAAAGTTTAAAAGTAATCTGGTTTGCGGGGAGAAAGGCCACCCCGCAAGCTGTCGTGGCTGCCCATCGTGCATGGGCAGAGCGAACCCCAAGAAAGGGGAAGAGAAGACAAAAGCAAACGCCTTTTGGTCAAAGAGAGCCCAGGCTGCGTTTGAGTCTCGCGTCAACGCAAAAGTCAAGAAAATAGTGCTTCAGGCTGCACAAAAAGTCAACTAGACATCGGTCTAGAGTTTCCCGCAGCGAGAGCGGAGTTAGGACAAACACGTCGCAACCTTTTTCTTTTATTAAGGGGTTCCGGCCCCAAGGAGAGAAATCTGAAACCAGACACTCTATGGTCCAAGACCATAGAGTAGTGTGTTGTTCTACCCACTGAACCTCTCCTCCGCATTAGGACGTCAGGGAAAATCCCTTTAGTGTCCCAATCTTTCACTTGAGTTTAGCTCTTTGGTACCGGGTTACCTTCTAAAGGTCTCTTGGTCACAGGGTAGGATCGCGGCAAAACTCGTCCTACCCGTGTGTCTCCGCACTAGTGGTTAGGAAAAAGAAAAGAGAAAAAAAAATAAAAAGGTGTAACAATCTGGAGCCACTACCAGATGTGAATACACGGTTGCGACGTGTTTGTCCTAACTCCGCTCTCGCTGCGGTGAACTCTAGACCGCTGTCTAGTTGTTTTGTACAGTCTGAAAGGCTTGCACTCTTTTCTTGAGTTCTACGTCGACGCGAGACTCAAACGCAGCTTGGGCTCTCTTTAACCAAAACGCGTATGCTTTTGTCTTCTCTTCCCCTTTTTTGGGGTTCGTTTTGCTCATGTACGATGGGCAGCCATGCCAGCTTGCGGGGTGGCTTTCCCCCCGCAAACCACGCAGCTCGAGTTGCGTTCACCGCTAGCGAGTCTCTCGAGCGTGCAGTCTCTGCTGCTGTGTGCACCGGCAAACTTCTCGCAGCGATGTGCATGGTGACACCTGCTTTGGATGTGATCCCATCGCTGGCACCAGAAACACTGCCGTGGTTCCGGTGACTTCTTTTTGAGTTCCACCTTGACATTGACGCCGAGCAGCTCCTTGATCTCGAAGATCCGCCTAGCGTCGGCTTTCACCAACACTAGGGGCATGACTTGCCGGAGCGGCACAGCATCGATGCCAAAGCGGGTGCATGGCGAGCTCTGACCTGACTGTCTCTAGGTCTGCTTTGGCAGGTAGTCCGCGAATGACTACCTGCAACGAACGCTCCTCTGGTCGAGAGAAGGTGTGATAGTCAGCTGCCATCTCATCCAGAACGGTCTGGATGTCTTTGTGATCATCCAGAGAAGCTGGAATGGTCCTCACGTCGTCCCTCACAACGGAAGCCTTTGCATACGATATGCTGGCTGCTTGGAGCTTTGCACGCAGCTCACTCCGCCAGCGGGTTCCCTCCAAAAAGATAGCGGGAGCCCTCTTGGAAGCTGGTGGGGGTACGAGCGGGACGTGTCCCGAACGTTCGTCTTCGAGGGTAGGTACCGTGGGCACCGGTGCCTCCTCTGCTGGGGGGGGATGTGGCGATATTTCTCCGGACATGCTTGCCCTTAAGCGAGCCGTTCGGAGACATGCCTTCACTGCCCCCAGCTTTTGGGTCGCAACCGTGTACGCACCTCTGGTAGTGGCTCCAGATTTTTACCCCTTCCTATTTTTTCTTTTGCGTAACCACTAGTGCGGAGACACACGGGTAGGACGAGTTTTGCCGCGATCCCACCTTGTGACCAAGAGGCCTTCGGAAGGTAACCCGGTGTAGTAAAGGCATAATCAAGAGTAGGAGAATAGCTTAGGAAACCCTGTATATTAATTATATTGTAAGGTTTGTCAAGACTTGGTACTTGTTTAGTAGAGTAAGCAGAATATGCATTTATGCAACAACATATTATGATAACATGTTCAATAAACAATTAGGGGTAGTCAACTCATTGTAATTTAGCTAGAAAAAGAATATAGATCGAGCTTTACGAACGAGTATAGTTATTTTTATTGATTCCCGTTCCCAAATAATTAATCAAATGATGCACTGAGTTACACTATATAGCGACCCTGCAATAAAGAACAAGCTGGAAAGAAGAGAAACATGGTTGCAAACAAAAATATTGGCAATCAATGTATGTTTTACACGGATATGGTTATGGAAATTGAAATGGCTATGGTAAAGGAGACAACATGGTTGCAAACAATTATTGGCAATTAATGGATGTACATGGATATGGTTATGGAAATTGAAATGGCTAGTAGTGGAGACAAATACAATGAATTCTAATGGTATGGTGATGGAGATGGGATGTTATGTCAGAGGCGGTGGAACCATTCAAAGAATTATTGGAAGAACTGGGAGTATTCTATAAAAACCTAAACAAGGAGAACACGGAAAGAAGAGGTAACATTAGTGCAGTTAATAGTAGGATAGATAAGTTGAATAGATTTGTGTTAGAGTTTGAGCAAGAAAAAAAAAGATTTTAATAGTAGGCTTAGAGGTGGAGATGTGTTAGGTAATACCAAGACTGTTCAAGGGTATGCTGATAAAATTAAGAAATATTTGAGTCAGATACAAACAATTATTAAGAATAGTCTACCAAGTATAGAACAGTTAAGCAGTGAACAAGTTTTGGGCGATTCATTAACAATGGGTGATAAATTCGATTTAAAAACTGCTTCTTCGCTATTACCTGTTATGGATGGGGTACTGAAGACACCACAAAACAATCAATTGATTCAATAGAACTCTACGATCCATTACTTGACGATGCTGGAAAACAATTGCTGACTTAATATATTTTAATAACTAGGTTGTCTCAGAGTGCCAAAGTTCGATTAAAATTGGGTTATGCATCAAATGCTGCGTTGGTAACAGACTTGAAAACACGTTTTCTCAGTAAAACAACAGCTTCTGCGCAATCGGTAAGGTTGAGCTCTCTTATGCAAGGTTCTAGATCTGTGGATGATTTTGGTAAAGAAATCGAACAGTTAATGGTCGATTTAACGATTTCACAAGCAGAGGGTATAACCAAGCCGCTATGACAGTATTAGCGCCTATTAACGGAAAAATTGCTATCAATACTTTTGCTAACGGACTACAAAAATTAGATTTGAGAACAATTGTGAAGGCTAGGAACTACTAAACTAAACTAAATGAGGCAATTTGAGGAGCAATGGATGAGGTAGTAGAGGGGACAAGCGCTCGCAATTGGTTTTACTTAAAAAAAAATAGGTTTAACAACAATAATAGCGGTAGAAGTTCTTTCCGCGGGTATTCCCCTGGACAACATCGACAACATTTCTCATCTAGGCCCAATCAAAAAAGTTCGAACCCACCATTTCAATCAGGCAATCGTTCTAGAAATTATCGTCACAGAGGCGTAGCACAACCTCGTGGGACATTTTCATCAAACTATCGTAATAACAGTTTCACAGGCAATTCACGCACTTCTTATTTTATGCATAACGAGGATAACCCTGCGCAAACTATTCCGTTGAACCCTTAGACTATAGTCTAAGGTTGAACCTCTTCTTCTGATACGTTTTTTCGAGCCCCCCAGGCTAAGTGACAATAATTCTAATGATAATTTTTCTTCGGTAGTTTTTAGGTTGAGTGGCTTAAACTTTATTCAATTTCTTTATTATAATCAATATTTAACCTTATTAATGGATACAGGGGCATCGGTAAGCGTTATTTTCAAGGACACTGTTACGGTGTACAAAAATATAGATTTTCAAAGAAAGGTAAAAATCGATGGGACTTCGGACTTATTCAGAAGGTCAAGTTAACTTATACCTATGAAAATAAACAATGTTATGGTAGGTCATAAGTTTTTTTTGATTCATATAGTTTTGAACCCAGTATAAACGGTGTAATTGGAGCCGACTTCCTAGAGAAATATAATGCAGTTTTGAATTACGAAACATATACGATTTCGTTGAACATAAATAATGAGCGTATTTCATTGCCGATGATTGGGAAGCAAAACGAGTACACTGTAGTATCGGCTAAGTGTGATATTATTAAATATTTTAAAGTAGATAGTAATGAGAATTGTGTGATTTTATCTGAAGAATTGTGTGATGGTGTTTTTTTTAGGGAGCGGTATAGTGCGACCGACTTCTAATATGGTCCCTGTCAAAATTTTAAATCTCAGAGACCAGGACGTTACAATTAAAAATTCTACGCCCAATACAATAGCCTCAGAGGAATTTGATATTTGTAGTTCAGGAAAAACTAAATTTTCTAAAGAAAGGGACATATTTCACTTAGACAATGACCCGCTAACAACCACTCACATTTATAGGCAACAAATCTATTTTAAACCTAATATAGCTCCAGTCTATGTGAAACCTTTTGCCGCATGCACAAAAACAAGAAATTGCTAAGCAAATTTATAAGATGTTACAAGACGGGATTATAGAAGAGGCAAGATCTGAGTGGTCCTCACCACTTTTGATCGGACCAAAAAGGGCTTATAATAACGGAGAAAAGAAATAGAGAGTTGTAATAGATTATAGGTGGTTAAATGAATGTATTAAAGATGACAAGTTTCCTCTCCCATGTATTTCGGAGATTTTAGCCTCAATATCTGGATCAGTCTTTTATTTACATCTTGATCTATCTCAATATTCTCAATCATATTATCAAATAGGGTTAGACAAACAATGTAGACATTGCACATTTTCCACAGATAGGTCACAATATCAGTTACCTAACTAGACTTCCAATGGGGTCAAAGATAAGTCCTAGTTCATTCTCAAGAGCAATCTCCATGACAATGTCTGGTTTAAATTATGGAAGATGCTTTATTTACTTGGACGATCTGATAGTTTTTGGAAATAATCTAGAAAATCTCAATAAAAACTTAATAAAAGTATTTCAACATCTACGAGAGGTTAATTCAAAACTTAATCCCAATAAGTGCAGAGTTATTGCCGATTGCACCAACCTATTTTGAGGATGCTTAACGCCAGGATGCTTAGCTTGACAATTTTGCATGCAAAACTGTCAAGTTAAGGGTTCCTTCGCGTTAAGTATCCTCAAAATTGGTTGGTGCAATCGGCCATTGCTATATTTAGGGCATACAATATCGAAAGACGGAGTGTTACCAGACCCGTCCAAAATTGTCGCAATCTCAAAATATACTGTGCCAAAGGACTCCAGTGAATGTAAGAGATTCGTGGCATTCGCTATCTATTATAGGAAAGATGTTAAAACTTTTGCACAGATAGCCGCACCGTTAAATAAGTTGTCAACGAAGGGTGTAGTTTTTAAATGGACACCCGAATGTCAAGATTCATTCGAGACTTTCAAAAAGGCACTATCTAACCAACCAATTCAGAATATCCTGATTTTTCTGCAACTAACAAATTTATAGTAAGAAGTGATGCGTCAGCATATGCGATTGGAGCCGTGTTGTCTAATGGAAATGACAAACCAGTTGCTTATGCTAGTAGGGTTCTTAATAAATTCGAACTTGATTACAGCGTTATAGAAAAAGAGTTACTTGCTATAACTTTCGCGATTAAGCAATTTAGGTATTATTTTTATGGCAGAAAATGTGTTTTATATACAGATCATAAACCTTAAGTGTACTTATTCGGGATGACAAATCCTTCAAGTAGACTGACCAAGTTTAGATTGTTACTAGAGGAATATGATTTTGTTGTAAAATACATTAAAGGGAAAAATAATGTGACCGCTGATGCTTTGTCCCGGATTATCATCACATCCGATAGTCTTAAGGAGTTGAGTAGTAAAGTGTGTAATACCATGTGTGTTATCACAAGACAACAAAGTAGAGACATGGCATTAGAGCATAGGAATAGTTTAGAGATAGATTCATACAGTAGGACTGATCACCCTGGCTTCGTGGAACGTGGAACTATTAAAACGGCCTAAAAATATTTTTGAACTGTATCTAACTGACAATAACGACTATGAAGATTTAGCTAAATCAATCGATATAAAAAATAAAATAAAAAATAATGACGTCATAATAAAAGAATATATAATAATTGATAAAGTTGAAAATATTATTTACATAGGGCAATGTTTTCGATCAACAATTCCTCTAGACGGATTGTTGAGAAATTTGTCCACATTATGTAAGAATTTGAAATTCCGGAATTGTTAATAATAAAAAATAATGATAATTCGAATTTAATGAAAGAAATAGTGAAAAATAGGTATATTTTTCAAGAATTAGGAATAAACATATCTGTATTCAAAGATAAACAAAAAATTACACATGCAGAAAGCCAACAAATAATGTTGTATGAATTTCATATTTTGCCAACAGGTGGACATGCAGGCATTTCCCGCATGTATAATAACCTAAAGAAATACTATTTTTGGCCTTATTTACATAAAGATGTTGTAAGTTACGTGGAACACTGTGATGACTATCAACGCTTTAAGTATTCTAAACCAAACAAAGAGCCAATGAATATAACGACAACAGCTTCGTCTGCTTTTGAGAAAATTTATTTAGATCTCATGGGTCCTTTTGAGGAGGATAATGAGGGCAAAAAAAATATTTTATCGATTCAATGCGAATTGTCAAAGTTTGTGGTATGTTATCCTTTGGGAAACAAAGAAGCTTCAACTGTTGCAAAAAGTTTTGTTTCAAATTTCATACTAAGATATGGTATTCCAAAAAATATTGTGACAGACCAGGGTACCGAATTTTTAAATTCGACTCTCAAAAAGACTTGCTCGTAAACATCTTTGTTCTACGTCCTTTCATCACGAAACCCTTGGGTCCTTAGAAAATTCTCACAAATGTTTGGGTGCTTATCTATAAGAATGCAAATTAATACATACAAACAATCTTGGAGCACTTGGTTATAGTTTTGGTGTTTTTCTTATATAATAACACTGTACATTCTGAAACAAAGTAGGTATACACCACATGAATAATTGGTATTCGGAAAACTATGCAACTTACTTAGTTATAGTTATAGTTATAACTCAGGTTCGAAATATGACCCATTGTATTCAGGTCCTTACTTAGTTGTTGATGATAGGGCACCTAATATTGTGATTAAAGTAGGAAACAAACCTATATAGGTTCATAAAAATAGGGTGAAATTATATCATGGAAAATAGGTTTGTAAAATAAACTTTTTTTCTTTTTCTTTTTTTTTGTTATTTTCGGGGAAGGTGTAGTGAAGGCATAATCATAGAGTAGGAAAATAGCTTAGGATGAATTATATTAGGGAACCCTGTATATTAATTATATTGTAAGTTTTGTCAAGACTTGGTACTTGTTTAGTAGAGTAGGCAGAATATGCATTTATGCAACAACATATTATGATAACATGTTCAATAAACAATTAGGGGTAATCAAGTGATTGTAATTTAAATAGAAAAATATATTCTTTTTCTAGATCGAGCTTTACGAACGAGTATAGTTATCTATTACCGTTCCCAAATAATTAATCAAAGAGCTAAACTTAAAGCGGGAGATTGGGACACTAAAGGGCTTATCCCTGACGTCCTAATGCGAAGGAGAGGTTTAGTGGGTATAACCCCACACTCTCCTAGGGGCCGGAACCCCTGGACAAAAAAAATATAGAAGTAGTAAGACAAAGACTCAATAATGCAGTATCAGAATTGGACACAGAAAATCAAAATTTGATTACCTATACCTCTTGTATAAATAATAAATTATTACGTAATATTCAGAAGTGCTCAGAAAACAACGGGGGGGCTATGTAGAAAACATCAAGCTTCGTAATAAGAAGTTCGTATTTAGTGGCATGTGTTTTAGTTGTTTTTCTAATAAATTTTAATAGTTTAACACTTCATATTAAAATTAAAGGCCGATATTTCAATGTCAACTTGAGTGACAGCTTAGCAAAGTTACACTTATCTTCAATGCGAAACTCAACATTGGCTACAACCAAGAGTGCCATATTTCAATTGCACCACTCCTTCCATTCAGCTAAGAATCTACATACTCATTCTGACTTGTGACTGTCGCAATAAAAAATATGGCATCTACACAGCAAAACATCTTCCGTCTGCAAACTATCGGCCGATTGTTGGCATCGTCTTACATCTGCTGGCATCGGTATTACTCCTACTTGCCTAATACGGCAAGTTATATCTGCGCCGATCATTAATTTAGTCTACGAGAAAGTTGTAAGATCCGCGAATCTTAACAGATACGACAAGCTGCTGGCATAAAAATGAATTCAAATATTTTGAATTTGCCGCTCTTTCAGCCCTGCCTCTGGCTGTCTGCCTTTTTTCACAGTTTCCAGCAGTTCACTTTGTTATTGTTTTCGTTTTGCATTGAACGCATTTCCAGTGGAAATTAATCATTTACTTGAAACGATACATATATTTCGGTTTGTGTTTTTAAATTGTGAATTATACTTAGTTTGAGTTGTGTATACTCCGTAGTCGTTGTCCGTGTAGCATAATTTGAGAAGTTCAGGCTCAGGCGATCATTTCCTCTATGGTGTTTGGCGGCCATTATTTGCAGAACCTTCTTTATTGAAAAGGTGAGTTCATAAAATAATAACAGCAAATTAATAAAGTTAAACTACGATCTAGCTTAGGAATCTTATGATGAATCCTCGGTATCTATACATATTTCTGTTAAATTGTCTGTTTATTTTGGTTTTATTTTATAAATGTTGGTAAATACAATCTCAAATAAAGAATACCTATTATCCTGCCTTTTTATAAAGACAGATAAAATTAAATGTTAAAGTTAAAGCAATAAAGAGTGAGGTTATGTTTTTAGAATAACAAAATCTAATGTTATGGAAATAGCTTGGGAATTGCAAACAGCAGCAACTTTCATTCTGTGATAATTTATGGTGTTTCATTTTATTTTTGTGTATACATAGTGTAAATCATATTCCTGTTTAGTATAATGGTCCTTGGGAAAGATCAAGTGATCACTTCTGAAGAAGATTAACAATGTATTTATCTTTTTTTTTATCAAGTGATTCTTTTCAGGTTCCAAAGAGGGGGTTTCAAACAAGACTTTCATTAACTATCCTGCAAAATAAAAGCCAGCATCAACGATGCAAGTGGAAAACTACCTAATTACGTTCGGTGATGAATGTGATTCGAGAAAGTGAGATGTTTATTATGATAATTAATGAATCAAAATGTTTATTTTGCTCTACAGTTAATATCATCAGTTTTAATATAGAATCCAATGCTTATTTTACATTTTATGTGACGTTAGTTATCACTATACTATTCTAACTAAATATTTATCAGGGTTTTTAGCTCTTGGAAGTGGAAGAGCGTTAATTTTAATTTGAACTTAAAGTGCATGGGCTGTGATTAAGGAAAGGTATTTATTCACTAAAACATTACGCAAATACAAGAATCACTCAAAGACTTCTGATGACTTTCTTCAAGTGAAGATAATATACTAATTTTTCCATCATGACAGTCTTTTTTAATGTCAAATTTCAATGTATAGCATAACGCTCGTTATAAAACCCACTTTCACTCTTTCAAAACTGTTGTGTTTATTGTTACTTTTTCACTGACTGCTGACGCATCAGAATTAACTACCTATTTTTTGATCTACAGGGTCGCTGATATATATGGCAACAGTCGATTATTGGCTAAAGTATAACAGTTACCAGAAAAAGTTGAACACAAAAGTTATAGGGTTTTTAGATATCCATTAACTGGTGATAATTTGAAGTATACAGGGTCGGTCATAAAGTCGTGGCTGTATTTATTTAAATGGAAGCCCCTGTATTTTAATCGATACTTCAATTTGGAACAAAAATTGTCATACAACTAATGTTCCTAGATTCAACCGTTATCGAGATATCGCATCTTAAAAAAAGCATTTTTGCACCTTTGACATGCTATAAAACTCAAACTATACAAGTAGGAGAAAAATGGTCTGCACTTTTCTATCTTAACTTTTCAAGAGCTATTTTGTCATTTGAATAGAAGGTACCGTCAACTGTCAACTTTCCTTGACACATTTTGACATTTTTACACAAGAATGAATTTGATCTCCTTGAATAATGGGAGGGTCCATTTATCTGTGAACACCCTGTACCTACCTAATAAAAAATATAAATATAAATAATCAATTTGTTTGTCTTATTCATTTATTGTTTTATTGCTGTGTATTAAATACTTGAAAAAATGAACAATAACCAAGTAGAATAGGTAGGTGAACAGGAAAACGAAATAATAATACTATTAGGTAGGTATAATAAACTGCTCATCATCATGTTCGCCCATAGCGAACTTTTACAGCAAAGTTTGAGTCTACATTACTTGAAAATCCTTCCTTTGACTTTGATGATTTTGCTCAAAGTCTATGAAATGAGCTTCAAAACCTAAAAAAATTCATCAAAATCGAACGAAGGAGTTTAGAGTTACATGGCCTTGAACTTTGCTATAAAAGTTTGCTATGGGTGAACTTCATGATGAGCTTTATTAGACATCAAACCGGCCATTTAAATTACCCGCCAAATTGTCGCATTCTTAGTTCCATGACCACACACACCCTACACCGTAGGGTGGCAGATAACTCTGCAAATTTTCATTCAACTTCTTTCTGCGGTGCTTGAGTTATTAGGACACAAACACAAAGATTTCCATTTTTATAAAGTCGTTCATATTATTTAATTTCGGTATCAAAGATTCGGGTAATCCGGTCCTGTGTTCCTGCAACCGACGGCGATGCGTCATTAGATTTGTAAAGCTGTATAGTGCAAAAGCTGTGCTTGTCAGTTTTTTTTCGTTTTCTAATGTTGGCTCCATAGACTTTTCAGTGCTACCATATGAAAAAACTTTTGATGACAGAGTGACAGTGACAGATTGTGAACGTCATTGGTAAATACATAACATAACTTAACCTCAATTATAAATCTAACTGGTAAAGGGAATAAAGGGATGCCGCAGTATATTTTATACCTTGGATTTTGTAGTTTGTTAAATTATTTAAATAAGAAGGCAGTTACTTAATTACCGCATCAAACAGATTCATGCTTTGTTCTTTCAATTCTGAAGAATTACAAGCAAGATCATTTTAATCATGTCAGACGAAGAATTGGTAAGCACAAACAAAACCGTCTATACACAATATTTTTAACTCATTTTGATTTCAGATTGTTGAAACAATCAACAATATACTGGTTGGTCAAAGTGCTAACGATAAAGTGCATAGTTTGGCGAAACTCAAGGAGCTCTTGATCTTCAAGTCGCCTCATTTTTTGTCTAAATACTTACAAAATGTTTTGGAACTTGTGGCTGAAAAACACCAAGATTTGAAACGAAATCTCGTCGGATTTATTGAAGAAGTATGGTAAGTCGATATTCCTGGTCTCTTATGTAGGGAAGAGTGGGGCAAGATGACGATGGTGAGGGAAAAAAATACAGAAACGTAATTTTAACTAGAAATCAAGCTAGAAGAATACCCTTACTTCTTCAATGAAGCAATATTTCGCTTAACAAACAAATAGAGGAAACCAAACAAACTTTAAGCCTTGAAAACATACAATAAAAAAACAATCAAATTACATTTTCATTATCTTGACCCTCTAGTGGGGTAAATTGACGAACCTATGACGATCAAGTGCAGAGATCACAGATGAAACTCCCCTTCAAGTACGAAGTGCTCGCCTCATGCCACCAACGCTCCTCGCATCCTCCACATTGGATACCTACAATCCTCAATTGGAGGTTTAATGGATCCTGGCAACCTGGACTCTTGGACACAAAATATCTTCATTCTTGTTTTCTTGTGTTGTTAGGGTTCGACTCGAATCATTAAACACTTTTCTATTCACTTCTTATACTTGAACGTTTTTTTAAACTTTTTGATGAATCTTGTTTAATTTTTTTTCTCAATCTCTTCTTTAATTCGTTAACTTGCCCATTCGTCATGTTGCCCCACTCTCCCCCACCCCAGTGTGCAAAGGTTTTTTGCACAAAAAAAAATGTAGAAGTTCTCTTCTCACTGGTTCTATATCTTTTTTGGTCTGATGAAACTGAATCTGAGGTTTGCAACCTCGCCAGGCGTCAGCTTCATAACAAAAATTGCAGAACCTCAAGTTGCGGCACTTTGTTCAGTTTTTTAGCTGGGTATAACTCGATTTTTTGGATGATAACTATGAAACATCAACCACCTTCTAATTTTTTTTTCTGGAAACGCTGGTTCTGAACCTTGTATGACTGGACTGGACTGATGTAAATACTCTCGGGACTTCAGACCGTAGCAATTACTGTGTTCCGTTCTGGGTTACGAATACAGTGCAAACCGGTGCAAACCTTCGATTATTGAACCACTAGAAGCATAAACAAACAATATTTACTACGTTTATTTCGACGGTTTGATCCGGATCGAAACTCAAGTGGCTTGGTAAATCCCACTTGAATACCCTCTAATCCTCGATATACAAGGTTGAGATTGAGCGCTCAAGCGGCTTGAAAAAATAAACCCAATCCCAATAGTAAGGATTGACTTGAGTCAAGCCAATCCCAATCCACAAAATTAACGCTTAACCGCTTAATCCATTTTCTATCCGGATCCAACTTTTGCGCCTAGCTTCACTCTCTTTTGACAGTGTCAAAATTAGTTTGAAATTGGGAAATTTGAGGTCAGATTTTTATGCTTATCACTCGGTACCTGCATAAATAGCCCCAGAAAAAGCCCGATAAAAAGTGAGGTTACAACTCGGCGTTTCGATCGTATCAAATACTGTCAATCTCAATCCTCGAAATAAACAGTTAAGATAAGGGATTCAATTCTCAAGCCACTTGAGTTTCGATCCGGATCGAGCTGTCGGAATAAACGTAGTGATTGTGTGAGTCGAACATGTCAATGTAGACATCAGGGGAAAGGGGAAAAGCAAGCTCCTGGTTTGCCATATTCACTTCCTTGAAATACCTTTTACCAGATTTTCAATCACCAATTCAGTAAGAATGACTTGGAGTTCACCATCATCAAATAAATGTTACTATCTGTCGTTGAATACTCCAACGATTTTTCTTGATCTTTTACACTAAACAGTTAATAAGAGGATTTTTTATCACAAACGGCAACGTTGGGCATCAATCGAGCTATTTGAAAGGGCAAAACGCCTTTCAAATGACTCGATGACGTTGCTGAATTCGTCATAGTGACGGTTGTTGTCATTTTCCAGTTGAAAATAGTTTATTTGTGCACGAGAAGAAGATTTATTGTGGCAATTATGCCAAAAAAATGCTATGTTTGTGGAGCTTCTTCATGCCCAGCCGCCATCTTGAATTTTTCATATGTCTATTCTATGTCAAAACATAGTAGACATGCTTGTATTTCAGCACCTAGAATTTGAAGTCTCTAAGTTGAGCCGTTCAAAAAATAAAAGGGGGGACATTAAAGAAAAGCACTGTATACATAATAAAGAGTGTTCAATAAAAAATACGATCAAGTCACCTATGGATTGCAATTGTTTCGAAAAACGTATGTCTTGGCTAACACCGCAATCATGACATGACATCCACTTTCTAACCGTCACAGATGCCATGATGCCAAACCATACAAACTAGCCACGACCTACGTTCATGACAGAAAAAGAAATCCAGAGGTGACGATCGTATTTTTTATTGAAAACTCGTTAGTAAACGCCAAACAACTTTGAATCTACGTCATAGTTGCCACCAAGCGCGTTGTTATGAAGTTTGCTGGTATCCCCATTTGGTCACCAGCAAAGCACGTAACAACGCGCTTGGTGCAATGACGTGGATAAATAGACCAGTCGTCTCGCATATGCATTGACGCCGTCGCAGTGAATGTTATATTGGCGTCACGAAACTAACAAGCGCTTATGAGAAGCGACCGGTCCAGTTTCTCTCTTAAGCACGTCCATGGCTTGGTGCCATCAATGACGTAGATTCAAAGTTGTTTAGCGTTTACCATAATGGACAATTTGCATACATTTTCAAATGACTTGAAATTTTTTATACGTATTCTAGACATTATTTGAAAGTCACCAGCGAGAAAAATTTTCCGAAATACCCAAAAATATACTAAATAAATGAAAAAGAAGACGCGGATCTCACTGCATGATCGCAAAAGGGGTGGGGCCATATTACCCTCACGAGAGAGAAAGAGTCATCTCAGTCAATACGTCAGACGGAGATAGATAGTGTATTCTGTGACGTATTGGATGTTGATTGGCGCTCTTTGATCGGTAATTACTACATTATTAGAGGTCGTAGGTTGATTTTTTGAACATCAATGGCATCAGTACTTACTAATCCTTATATTTTTCATATTTCCAAAAAATGTGCAAATTGTCCATTACTTCAAACTTTAGACATTCCATGACGTCGATACATCGGGTAGAAAAATGCCATCTCTTGAAATTCCGTCAAAAAGTGGATAACATAATCTTGAGTTCGCGCTTTATACTCCTCCAAAATCCATTATTTAATGACTGGTTACATCTGAGGAGTTGGCGAACGTGAGTGAGATCCATATACACTCATGGTCAGATAGATAGTACTTGTCAAAAATGGCATTCGAAAGGGGGGCTAAATATATGTACTACCTGAAAATAATTGAACAAAGGATAGTCTACGTATGAGATTACAAGGAAAAAAGTTTCATTTTAAATCCTTTTTTTGAACGTAACAAAAGGCCCCTTAACACATTTTTGAAAAAATCGCCAAGACTCTCAAACTGATAAATGGATTGAAGTTCTCAGATCCACCATTATTTCCTTGATCACGTTTGCCAACTTTTTAGTTGTAAACAGGACATACCAGGTGGTCATGAAAAAATTGATTTTGGAGAAGTACCTGTAGAGCGCGAACTAATAATAATGTTATCGACGGAATGTCAAGAGATGCCATTTTTTTAACCCGATGTATCGATGTCATGTACCGTATAAAGTTTAAAGTCATTTTATGTGTTAGTGGCAGATTTTGTCTACTTTCATTCGGTGCTCCTTAGTTATCCTCAAAAAACGCTTAGTTTTTGAGTTATACTTGAAAAACTGAAAAAAGTGCCCAAATTATAAGGTTTTCTGCAATTTTCGTTGTGAAGCCGACACCTGGTGAGGTGGCAAACCTAAGATCCGGATTCAACAGACCAAAAAACATATAGAACCAGTGAGAGAAATACTTCTACTTTTTTGACCTGGAAACGCCGTTTCTAAACCTTGGATTACTGGATTCACTCACTATCCAATGACTTCGAAGCTATTCAACATCACCGAATGATTTTTTTTAATTGAAGGGCAAACATAAGTGATGATAACAGGCAATAATATATTTTCAGATTTCTTTATTCTCCATTTTTTTAAAAAGCTCGAAAATTAATTCATTTTTTTTACTTAAATTTCCTGTAACCAAGAAATTTCTTTATTTGGAAAAATTTCACTAAAATTGGGTATGCTACGAATGAAATATACTTGGTAGTCTACGAAGTTATGATTCTTGGAAGCGCGCGATATTTACGTATTGTCGGGGCACCGAGCTACGTATGCGACAAACATGTTTATGCTGAGTAGTATTGCTATAGGCTAATTTCGAGGCTAATGCTCAGGGGAACCAAGGGAGTCTACACTTTTAACTTATGAATCTTTATTTCAAATAGGCAACATGTGTTGTTTTCGAATACATACAATGCAGTGATTTTCATACAAATTCTGCTGTGCATATTATGTCTTTGTGACTGCAGAATTTGCAATTAGTCTATAGCAAATCAGAACATCGCAAAACTAGTCAGGATTTTCATATCCCGACAAATTAGCAGCATACCTCAAAACTTTATCCACCAATAGATATTTCTTATTGGCGGATGATTTGAGAACATCTTTAAAAACTGGATCCTTTCGGGAACCAGACATTTAATTTTCAGTTATGATGATTCACCACTATCAAACATAATCAAAATTCCTCTGGCATTGAATTTTCGACCGCTACTTGATTTTTTTTTCAAAAATGTTTGTCCCAAGTCATTAAATGTCATAGAACTAGGTTTCAATTCCAACAATAATTTAAGAATCTACACTTGGAGTGAATTTGTTTTATCAGTATTTGGCTCCAATCTCTGACACAATAGACAACCTTAATCGTCACGTAACAAATATGGGTGGAGAGTCCAAACCAAGTCTTCACCAAAATGTAGGTGAAATCCCATAAGGAAATTGTTGTTGAATGTTTTTGAGTTTTTCACAAGCAAATAAGACTGCTTCTAACTACTTTGAAGCTTGTTTTTAAGCTTCCAAGTATTCAGTGGCGGATCTACGGGGCCATGCCCTAATAATCAATAAAACAATTTTTTTTAAATTATACATAAATAAGTTAGCAGCAGAGCATGAGCGAAGGCTTCGGTTAGCTATCGAAGGCTCCCGTCGTACCTATGTACAGGGTGTCCCGTTATATTTTAGCCATTGGATAACTTTCTTATTATTGATCGTAGAGAAACGTTTAAGTCATCAAAGTTGAAGTAAATCTCACCAGCACTCAGAATCCGTGGTCGAAAAACCCAAAATCGAATCGGAAATAGAAAATGTTGACAGATTCTTGAGTTAGTTGAGTTATTCTTTTCAAATGGGACACCCTGTATATTTCATCACAGTTCGACGGAGAATTGTCTTCTGATTCCAAATATATATAGTTTGTGGGGTCTATTTTCAATGGTTCAAATTTTATAGCCACTTTTATTTACTTTTATTACATCTATAAGACAAGTTAAGTCAAGTTACATCTATAAAACATATTATTATTTTGTATCACACTATTACAAAAGATGTTCAAAATGTCCCTCGTCTTTCTGTAGACACATACGATATCTTTTTATCAAGTTTTTTAAGGATCTTTTGATAAAGATTCGCCTTTCAGTATTTAAAAAATCAATCTCCGTTATAATTTTATCTTGAATTTCTTGGATGGATTGGGGCCTGTTGCTGTATACTTTTCCTTTAAGGTATCCCCAAAGAAATGTATCGAGGGGGTTAAATCAGGGCTGTTTGGTGGCCATTGCATTGGGCCATTTTTGCCAATCCACAGTAGGTAATTATTTGACAAGAAGTTTGTTACTGCCGAAACACCATGAGCAGGAGCTCCATCTTGCTGCCAAATAATACTAGACAAAATTTTCCTTCGATTGGCACTACATTGATAGTTTTCATTGAAAAAAAATTTAAATAACTTGAAAACTATCAATTATAGCTTGAGGACAATGTTGTGCCAATCGAAAGAAAATTTGGTCTGTAATTAATATCTGAAATAAAAATACAGGCATTCCATTTGAAAACCCCGAGTTTTTTTGAAAAAGTTGATATTTTTTGTTTTTTGTAGGTGTCAAGTGAAAAATGATCAAGATTATTTGAATGATCAGCATTTTTTGTAGGTATCTCCAAAACTTGATTGTATTACGTCTATTAGTATCTGAGATACGAAGCGTCAAAATACCCCTCACTGTCAAATTTTTTCTTTAAATGCAGATATCTCCAAAACGGTCATAGATGGTTATAGATATTATTTACGTGTCCGAGCGTTTTTCCCAAAATATAACAGGAGAGTCACAAATAATAGGTGTGCGACCTTTTCGTTGGGCCACCCTGTATATTAATTGATCATGCGATGCATATTTTGTCATCGATTGAAACATCCTACTACCAATACAATTTATTTTTTATAGCAAAGTTCGGGAAAACCTTATTCCTAAAATTATGGTGACACTCCATATGCTGCTGTGTGATGAGTCTATTCAAGTTCAGAAACGTGTTATCCAAGCGGCTATTACTATTTATCGTCGGACTCTGTCATGGATATGTAAAGCATCCACAGTGACACGTGAAATGGAAGAAAGCTGGAAACAATTACACACAATCAAGTTAGAAATAGCAAATATGATTGATAGCGATAATGATGGAATAAGGACAAGTTCGGTGAAGTTTCTTGAGTGCGTGGTGCTGTTACAGACGTATCCCGATGAGACCGAGAATAAAAAACCTAACGACTTTTCATTAGACAATGTGCCGCTAACTTTGAAAATAGCTAGAAGAAGAAAACTAGAAGAGGAGGCTAGGTGAGTTTTACTCGAATAGAGCTAATACTAAACTACAAACATACAGAAATGGACAAAAGTATATAGACATCCTTACATTGGATGAAACTTTATTCCTGCATCAGTTAATGTAGTAGTGGTGGATTTAAGAAATTCAATCTATTTGTCAGTTGACGTGTCCTGGCGATTTTGTTTTAGAGATTGTGAAAAGGCCACCAAGGCCTTTTTTCACGTATAAAAAAAGTCTTGAAACAAAACTAACTCAAACTAACATAATGTGAATTCTCATCCTGAACCTCATGATTTTCAGCAATCTCTTTGAGCTACTGGTGAAATTCCACGGATCTCCACATATAAGTAGCGCCAATCTTTTGGCGTGCATCGGTGTACTGACTAACATTGCAAAGAACAGAGCTGAATTTATGGGCAAAGTAGTGGATGCCTTGGAACAACTGTACAACAATCTACCTCCGACTTTGACAGCTACTCAAGTGAGTTCAGTGAAGAAAAAGTTGAAGATGGAATTGTCCAACCTAGTGAAACATCCTGGGGCCTATGAACATCTTAATAGATTAACTCCACTTTTATTGGAACTAGGTAAGTTGAACTCCATATTTTTCAAAATGCCAAGTAACATTAATAATTTGGACAAATAACGACGTCCAGTGGTCATTATTAGCATACCTGACATCAATTTTTTCTGGCATAAACTTGCGATATTATTCGAATTTTTGACACACTCATTATCCCATCGAACCCACGATATACCTAAACTTGAATGTCACTATTGGCTACCAAATTTTGTCCCACATGCGAGAGAAATATAATATGCTGCTAGAAGTCTTATTTGTTTGTAACAAATTCGAAAACACTCAAGAAAAATTTTCTTATGGGATTTCACCATGGAATACGAAAAAAGTGTGGAAATATTATAAGATCCACCCACTTTTGTGACGTCAAGACTTGGGCAGTCTATTGTGCGACAGCGACAAGCAAATTAATCTGGGTAGAAAGATTGCTACAGGGGACTATCTGATTGGCAAACATCCCATGGCAACCTCTTGGTCATAATAGGCGTAGGCGTAAAAATAAAATTAATGACTCGGCTTGTTTTTTTGTAAATCATCGATTAATAAATAATAATAATAGAGTGAGTATATGCATGCAAATTTGATACTTATTTGGTCATGTATTTATAGGTCTTCACCATAATTTGAACTTTGAATATCTGATAAAAAAAATTCACCCGCCTATGAGATGGCAAGATTGTTGACACGCTTCCAGCTTCCTCTCTGTCCCTTCTTCAGAAGTTGTTCAGGTTCATTTGGTTGTCGCACTGTACCAACCTAATAAGGGGCGAGCAATATACTCCGCAATGAAGTAACGGTTGATTTTCTGTAGTGGCACCACTGTGCCTCTTTGATTGCACCATCTGTGATGTACGAGTAACTTAATTTTTTTATCAGCTATTGGCAATTCAAAAGAAGCGATACGCACTCTGGTGGTTCTAATACCCATTGGTTTCTGCCACACTATTTTCTAACCTCACTTCATATCGATTGTATACCTGGTGCTTACATTCATTTTGTGTCGCATTACTCGGATGTAATTGATATATTCAGTAAGGATGAGAGTTATTTGAACCATATTTATCCCACAAACAACAGAAAAAAGAGGAAAATTACAGAAATCAAGCATTTCACATACAAACTAACCCAACAATGCGATTGTGAGCTACTCAAAAACAATTTAAAAGTCTTTACACGAATCACAGCAAAAACACAATAAAAGGTAAAATAGTCAATAAAGTGAAATAATAGTAAATAAAAGCATAAATAATAAAATACACAAAAAAATCACAAAAGTAATAGCAAACCGAAATGAGCTTTGAAAATAATGTGGCAGAAACAAGTTTCCATGGCGCTGCGATCTTAATTTGAATTCCCAATAACTGCTGAACTTTACAAAACACTTAAAGACATTCAAGATCCACACATTCGGCTTGGTAAGAAAAAAATATCCTACTTGTTGATGTACTAGTCAAGCATCTGTCGAGAATACTACTTGTAATTTGACTAATTTACTTGAGGGTTCTGTCCGGTTGAAAAAATTGTACCATGGAAAAGAACTTTTCAAGAGAGTGAGTGATATTCAGTTCAAAACAGAAATTATATGCGAAAATTCAAAGTTAAAGGTGATCAATGTCATCTAAACTAATCGCAAAGAGGTTTCAATTTCACTTTGAACATTTATCGAGATATTATAATTTTCAAGTGAATGAAATTGATAAAAGTTCAACAAAACTGTTGTAATGTAATAGGTTTGTTCGTAGAACAATCACAAACCAGTCAGAGCCAATCAGCATTCAGCATTTGCAGTTTGCAAACTATTTCTGATTATTTTGACCAATCGATGAAGCGCTGATCGATTTGTGATTATTCTACGAACAGACCTATTATTAATAAAAGATAATGTAATATAATGATATGGTATGACCATCTCACTATCTGAAAAAAATCGGCGTTTGGAAAACAATGTAGAACATTGTCGTCATTAAAATATCAACCGATATTTTGCTTGCACTTTCTTTCAATCAAAAATCACTCTCACTTCATTTTATTGAATTCATTATGGAAGATGAATTTCAAACAAATAATACAACATTTTTAATGTGGTAGAACTTCCCTTCGTTCAAGAATATGCTCGCAATCATAATATTTATTTTTTTTTAAACGCATTGTAGATTATACTTCACTAGGTTTATAAAGTGATTGTGCATAGATCATCATTTTGTCTAGTATGGTCGCATCATTTGCTTTAATATATTTGAGAAGAAGACATTTTTGATATACAGGGTGATTCAGGAGGAAATTACAAAACTTCAGGTACGTATTCAAGGCCAAAAATTAAATAAGTACATTCAGAGTGACCCATTTAAATAGGAAACACCCCTAATTATAAACGTGATCGACTCGTAGACTTTTTAAAAAAGAATTTTATTTCCAAAAATAAAAACTTAGACTGAATGAACAGTTACGAACAGCAGCAAGGCTTTGACACGCAAAAAGTTGGAAACTAATTACATCAAATGCTTAAATACTAAAATACATCTAAAGTCAGCAGTTTATACAATTAATAAGAATTACGATGGGTTCAGGTTCATTACTCCTCCTCCCTTAGCTTCCTCAACGTCCTTGTTGAGAAATTTCTGGATGTCTGCCAGTGGAACAGCCTTGATCTGCTTCTTCTTCTGCTTCTTTTGCCAGAGTTATATGACAAAAGCCATAATACCCAGAAGGATGATTAAGGTGATGCTGAAGGCTATGCTGGTAGTTTGATGATGCTCTGAGATGTCCTGGATAGTTAGTGGCTCAACCAAGTCCTCTTGCATCTTTTTCGGTTTGGTGCCTCATTTGAAGGTTTATTAAGAGGTTTGTTTCTGGAGCTGGAAAGGCTTCCATCGTTGCCAGAGAGATGTTGATTGATTGCTGGAGAATATTTGTGATGGCTGATAATGACATCACATGGACTTTCTATCAGGAAGCAGCCTTATAATATGGATTTCTCGAACGGGAAGCAGTCTTCATATATCGGTTCTGGATACTTTGTACAAGACAGGAGGGAGGTCGTGTGTGTAATTGTGTGTACTTGGTAGTTGTTTTGTGCCACTGCAAACAGGCAGTCTTTTGGTAATGGACAGCTGTTGGAAATGGGTCCAGAGCAGATGCATTTGGAGTTCACTTCTTCGCAATGGCTGTACCATAGGTCGCTGCAGTAATACTTGCTTGGACCTATCAGCACTTTGGACTCGTTTGTTGGTGCTGTATAAACGAGTTTCAAGCTACAGGGTGTTTGCTCGAATACGGGTATTTTAATTACTAGAATTGCCATTTCATTTGTGATAAGAAGTCCTGTTTTACATATTAGGGTTAGTTCTGATAAATGGTTCAGTGGCCATAAGACATTTTTCGGGTAGTGAATAGTTAAGTATTCCCAAATTTCTTCTATTTCTTGAAGACTCAGTAATTCTAGATCCAAAGTTTCCAGCTGAGCGAAAGAGAAGATGCGCAAGAGTTTTTCTAAAAATTGATTCAAACTATTCACTTGCATGTATTGGCTTTGTAGTAATAGAGACAAGTTTATTTAATTATTAAAATACGAGTTTGTTCTGCTGACTTACGCTAGGACTTATAATATGATTGTTAGAAATTAAATGAGAAAGAGTGGATCTTATTTTTGTTACATTAATTGATACATATGTGGAATGGAGATGACTCACGACTAATGATTGGGATATATCTTCCAAATAATATCCATTATTGGGAAGTTTGAGAGCCTGAAGTGCTAGGCTGGGGATTATGTGACTCCAAAGAGTAAGGAGGGTCAGGAGGCTGAAAGGAGATCGGATTTTTCCTAAGTCTCTTGAATTTTCTAATATAAGTTGTTATGGGCTTCTTTTTTGAGATGCCCTCTATTTTGTTTTTATTTGCACTTACAGTTTTTATTGGAATATATTGGGGTTTAATTTTATTTCTAAAGTTGTTTTTTTTGTATACTAATAATTGATCGGGGACAATTTCAGGGGTTGTTCGGCGTTTTGATTTTGTTTCTGGGTGTTTTGTGACTGTTTTTGATATGCATTTTTATAAATCACATCATGGAAAGGTATTAGCTCTTTCTTTCGATTTTGATTGTATTGTTCATAGATCGTTATGTCGTTATTTAAATTTGGTTCGTTGAGGTAGGGTCCGTAGAGTATTGAGAATGGAGAGTGACCCGTAGTGGAATGTATGCTCTGATTATAAATCAAAACAGCGCTAGTCATCAAATTTTGAGGGGATTCATCGGGATTCTGCATTTAAAGAATACGGAGTTTTTCCAACAAAGTGGAATGCAGTCGCTCCACTGGACTATTAGAGGACGAATGACCAGGGGTAGTGTAGTTGATATCTATTCCAAATAATTGACAAAATTCCTGGAAGAGCGAATTCTTGAAATCGGTTCCCTGATCAGAATTTTTTTCTGAGGCGTGTTATGGTGGGAAAAGTAGTGTCTTATCTTACTCAAAATAGTGACGGAGTATTTATCAGAAATGTGATATGCCTGGGCGTATTTAGAAAATGAATCTATAATGGTGAGGAATTGGCAGTTAGAAAACTGGAAAATGTCTATGTGTATGGTTTTAAACGGTTTCTCCGATGGAAGTGGGCCTTCGTATGCTAGCCGATAGGGATGTCTTTCATATTTGTTTTGTAGGCAGATCTCGCATTTATTTATGATGTTGGTAATGGAGTCTCTTTACTTTGGCCAGTAATATTTTTGTTTTAAGTTGTTGTAGGTTTCAGTAATACCATTATGATTGCTTTGGTGATAATTCAAGATTATTTCTTTTTGTTGTATGGGATCTGTTACGTCATGTAGATATATATTAGATAGTACCAGTTTTGCAGAAGGATTGAGATTTGCAGTGACTAATCTTTGGAATTCTAATTTAAGTTCAGAATCTTGAGAATTTTGAGAATGTGATCTTGTTGTTCGAATCTTGAGATTTTAACAAAGTGGTGATTTTTCTTGAAAGGTTTAGTGTATGTATCAAGATATTTATCTCCGCAGGAAAGAACAATTCTATTAGATGCATAATTTATCGGGAGTTTTGAAATGGGGAGAGAAATTTTCCTTCTGTGTCATTGTTTGAGTGTACTGTTATGTCAGAGCCGTTGTCATTAGAGAGTTGGGCTCCCTTATTTTGACAACCACACAAGAGGATTATGGTCGGTTTCAATCATGAACTTCTGTCCATAAAGATATGGTGGAAAATGTTTTGTACTATCCACAATTGGGAGAAGCTCTTTTGCTGTTGTAGAATAATTCTTTTCGGCGGAGTTGAGCGTTCGTGAATAGTAAGCTATAGGGTGATCATTCTGAGAGAGTACACTGCCGATGGCAATGTTAGAAGCGTCGGTAGTAAGTTTGAACGGCTTGGAGAAGTAGGGATATTGGAGTACAGGGCAATTTGAAATGAGTTCCTTGCATTTTTGGAACGCAGCCTTATATTCGGGATTTTCTATGTTTGTTGTGGAACCTTTCCGAAGACATTTTGTTATTGGGAACGTAATTTTTCAGAATGTTTTAATAAATCGGCGATAGTATCCGACAAGACCAAGAAAAGATTCAATTTCCTTTTGATTGCGAGGGAGAGGGTACCTTTGAATTGCTTCAATTTTGATGGGTCGTATACCTTCGGGAGTGATGACATGGCCGAGGAATGCCACTTCTTTGCAAAGTAATTCAGTTTAGTCTGGCTGAACTTTCAAATCGACTTCTCTCAATTTTTTGGAAACAGTGCGAATGTGATCGATATGTTCTGGTAATGATTTCGAAAAGATAACGATATCGTCCATGTAGACAAAACAAAATTTGTAGAGAAATTCACACAAGATCTCGTCCATCATGCGTTGGAATGTTGCTGGAGCGTTCTTGAGACCAAAGGGCATTCTCAGATATTCATAATGTCCATTGTTGACGGAGAAGGCAGTTTTTTCGGTAGATTTTGAGTCCATCTCGATTTGGTGAAATCCCTGGGCAAGATCGAGTGTGGTGAAGTAGTTACATTTTCCAAGATTATCCAGGATTTCTTCAATTCTTGGATGAGGGTAAATTTCATCAACAGTTTCCTCATTGAGACGTCGATAATCGATGATCATTCGGAATTTCTTTTGTCCTGAAGCGTCGGCTTTTTTGGGATTTATCCAGACTGGAGCGGAATATGGAGAGATAGATGGCTTGATGATTTCATTGTCCAGGAGTTTTTGGATTTGAGATTGAATCTCGATGTTCATACTGGGTGCATGACGAAAGGATTTTACGTAGATGGGGTGATCATTGGTGGTCCGTATATGATGTTTAGTTTGACTGGTGAATGAGAGATCACAATCTTCATGGTACATAATGTCCTTGAAATCATGATAAAGAGGAAGAATTTTCGATTTTTCAAGAGGGGTGAGATGATCTAGACGGAGTTGCTTTTCAGGGTTGAATTGATTACTATTTGATTGAGAGGGATTAAGTAGATCGAATGGATCTTGGGGAATTACACGGAATCTTTGATGAAAATTGGCATTAATACCTTTGGGTTTGGATTGGGGATTTTACAAAAACCATTGTGGACTTTGATCAAACTATCAGGGATGACGTGATTATCTATAGAGAAAAAGGAAAGAATACCTATGCCTTTTTCGTAATTAACGGGAACAATGAGCGAGTTATTGTCTATGTTTTGAATCGGTATGAGAAGAGGTTTGTTGTACGCTAAGGAAAATGGAATTTTTATATTTTGGAGAGTTAGAGTTTTATTTTCGTAGACGATAAGTGCATTCAAATTTTTTAAATCTTTGCTGCCAATTAGTGCATCAAAGTCTTTGTGCCAATCAAGTACACGCATCGATAAGTTTTCTTTTATGCCTAGTTCTTCTAGCAAAGGTAAATTTGAGTTATTATTTTTTTATAAGTATTTTTGCACGCAACTACTTCAAAAGGTTCATAAAACATGTTACTAGGGTAAATTTCAGCAATTGAAGGAGAGATAATGGAATCAGATGCTCCAGAGTCGATTAAAACGGTTATTATTTGTTTGTCCTGCAAGTAAAAATATGAAAGTTCTATTTGTTGAGCGATGTTATTTAAGTCGATGAATCTTTTCGAGGTGGTGGAAGAAAATTTTTGTTTTCACCAAGAGTCTGATCATTTTCATAAAGAGTTTCAGGCGGATTTTCAAAGGTCGTATTCGGGGTTTCATGGTCGGGGTTATCGGTGAAAAATTGACCTTGATGATCTTCAAACGAATATTCATCGGAAGGTTGATTTTGTTCAACTGAATAGGGATAAGTCTCGACGTTAGTGAGTTCCTGCGAGATGAAATTTCTTGGACCTGAGGGACGGAAGTGATTTTTGGGGTTGAAATTATTTATTCGTCTGGAGGGACCAATTGTTGAAGTTGACATAGGAGTTGGTCTTTCAAATTGCTGTGGTCTGTTGGATGGTGCGAAGACATTCCTATTGTTGGGGTTATTTACAGGTTGTGAATTTGGTGTAAAATTTCTTTGAAATTGACGGGGTTGTTCTACGTTGGGGAACTGGTTGTTAAATCTAGGTCCAGGTGGAAATTTCATAGGCGGTATTGGTTGTAATGTTCTTACAGCTTGTGAGTTATTTACAGCATTATTAGGTTGAAAATAATTGTTGGAATAGTTCTGATCATTATGCAAAATTGGATAATTGGTTAAATTAACCTGCGATTCTATCATATTGTGATTCACAACTTGAACTAAAGCTTCATCTAATGTGTTTGGATTAACTAACATCAACATGGTTTTCAAAGTTTGAGGCACATTTGCCGTCAAAATCAATACTGCAGTTTTATGCGTTTGGCTAATAAGAGTTGCCCTAGAATTATTATCAGTCACTTCACATTGAATTTTAGAGAAAATCCTCTGAATAAACGTCTTAAGCCTATCTTCAAATTGAAGAATGTTCTCATTCTTATTTATTTTAACGTACTGTAATTGTTTCATAAGAATTTGGTGATTTATCGGATCACCGAATTTTTGTCTTAATGCTTCTCTAATGCTCGGCCCAGGTATTTAGGTCTGGTCTACATAGTTGATAAAAATTCTCTTGCATTTTCAACTAATTTAAATTTTATAGCTAAACTATGCTTTGTAAATCGTTATTTCCAACATAATACAGATTATAAAATTCATTGATAGCAATAATGAAACTTTCTAAATGAGTCTGGTTACCAGAGAAAGTAGGCAGTAAAGTGGTATGGAATCTAACGTTCTCCATATCTATATTTGGTTCTGATTGTACTAGTGTATTATCGAGTGTATTAGGGAGTTTTTGAACCCCTTATTCATTTCAACGTTATTAACGTATCCCGTAACGTAGTACATTATTCCCGTTTGACAAGCGGAAATCTGTCACTTCCACTTTGAAAATAAATTAAATGTAACTCAGGCAAAACCACGAGTATCATGGGCAAAACATCGACTGGAATGATAAACAGCTGATCTCCATCAACATCAATTATTACACTGCTGCCAAACTGTAAAACACAGGATCAGTTTCTGTTGGATATCTAATAAAAAGACAAGAATCTTACAATTCCAGTGCAACTGTAGTCATTTTTAACAATTTAAATTGTACTTTGTATGTTTCACGATTTCTATGTGATAATTTTGTAATAATTGAATAATACTGTATATCAATATGACAACATGAGAAAATAACCGACGGTTATTAAGCTAACGTTAAGGCTCCGTTGATAACTATAAAGGTCGTTACCAATAGCACAATAATTAATTTAAATAACTGAATATATTCCCAATCGAAAAATCCAATACAATAATAATGCCGCCTCAAAAGTAACGACTCGACTGCCTTTCCTTGGAATCCGCGCTATCTCGATCGTCCGATGTTTCGACGGTTGGGGTGACTCACACGTTTTTGTGCCGAGCATTGACTTTAAATACTATAGACTGGGCATCCCATTCATAAAATGGTATTAGTCTTGACGCCAACATCACAATAAGTGCGAAAGAGACAACACTATGAGTGGAAAGAGATAAAACGAGGAATCCGAACCCATCGGGCAACACCGCATGAGAACATGTGATTCTTATAATACCTACGTCCGAAGTCGATTTTCATCTGGAACAGCGGCGGCACATTTCGAGTCTCAACCGTTTTGTATGAAAAATATAAATGAATATTAATTTGGGTAGGTACCTATGTCGTTATTGTTATATGACAGTATATCACATTTTTGACTTTCTGAATCAATAAAAAGTGAAATTTTCATAACATTAAAAATTAAATCTCCTGCTGTTCTTCCGACAATAATGAATTACGGTTCCGAATAAAATGACAACCAAAATAAAAAATATATTTCGCCTTTCTTACATATCTCTAAGGCCATTCTACTCAATTTGCCATATGATTTTTGTTTTGGGAGACGGGAAACTGTATGGTCTGCCGGTGAGTCATGATTGGCAAGCTTCCCGGTTTTAAATATTTGATTCCATCAATGTCACGTAAATAGTCTTGTGGGTTAAAATGGGCCGAACACAAAAAGGGAGGTTTGATTCGAAGTCGGTCCTCGTCAATCCTCACCAAAGAACACCAAATATTTCGCAGCTCTTCATTTTTTGGAAATCTAAAATTGGATAACAAGAAAAAAATATAAAAAATAGGAAACAGCAACGTTTTACTTTTCTTGTTTCTAATACATGAGTATATGTACAGGCGAAAAGTATTATAAATAAATGGCCGAAAAACTATTTTTAACTATACCAAAATGATTATCAGTGCTGGAAAGTGAGTGGAGATAAATTCAAAGAAATATGGTGCAGGAGTCATACTAAACAAAGACCGCAAATATTGGTATACCTGCAAATTGAAGCAGGTAAGCAATATTGTTTATTGGTCTATTCTTCTTTAAATTAATGTCTAGACATAAATTTAATTTTGTATGTTTAGACATAAATTTGGCCCAAAAACATTTATGTCTAGATATACAAAGAAGTATGGGCAAATAAACAATACATAATGCGTAGGTACCCTGCTTCAATTTGCAAGTACCAATATTTGCAGTTTCTATTCACTTTTCGCATTCTCCAGAAAATTAAACATTTTTTATATATCCTATACCTACCTTAAAAAAAAAATTGCCATTTTTTCTGGCACGTTTTAAAATGTAAAGGTTTATTCGGAAGCCTTGGGAACAGGGTAAATATCTATTTTCAACCATTGAACTTTAATTTAAAACTTTTTTCCAAACGTCAACTTAAAAAGTGAATTGCGGGGTCCATTTAGCTGTGCCCTATACAAGGTTTTTTTTATATATTAATTTAGACCCCCTTTATCTTTTTTATTTGACGTTTCTGACAAAAATGTCCCTTCATAAAAGTCTATTGATTGGTTTCGAGCAAATTGTTGGAAAAACTATATTTCGCTTTAACAGGAAGAAAGACTGGGCGTCGTCAAAATTTTTAATTCCAATTGAAAGGTACAGGCAAAGAGGGCGATATGTCAAAAAGTTAATTTCGAGATAAACGCGAGGTTTTAAGAGTTCTAAAAAGTGATTATGATAATAATAATTGTAAAAGTAAGCATTCTTACTGAAGACTTCAACCTTATTGTAACAAAAAAAACGAAAATAAGACAGTTGAGGAAGTATCCAATAAATAATTCATCTTGACTGTGTATGAAATAATCGAGGAAATAATGGAATAGGTATTCAAGTAATATGAATATCCTTTTTTATTTGAGAACAATCGGTTCCTATTGCCTAAAACACTATCATTCGGGCTTTTTTTCCAAATCAGTTTCATTTTTTTGTTGTTACCTATTCACGAATAAAAACAAACATTTAAACTTCCTGAAGATTGAAAAATCCTCATTTTCATGAATGAAATATGATGATGCCTACACTCTACACCACTGGATCCCTCTCCAGTCAATGCTCAAAGCAAATTTGACACTTACCTGTGAATGGTGATTTCTGGATCCGAATGGTCCAGTTTTTGACACAGCAAGCACAATCTTACCATTTTTCACAAATAAAGTCACAATACAACACTTCACAAGCACGAAAGTAGAAGTTTTCAAGTTGAAATCCCATGGCATCACCGCACTACCTTCAAAATCGAAACCAGCTGTTTGAAGGCAGCGTTGCCGTGTACTAGGACTAATATTTACTATGTATCGCCTGTATCCAATGCACAAAAAATCATTATTTCATGAATGTTAGTAATTATGCTTTGAGTAGCACAAAAATGTTTCACATTATTTATGATATGAAATAATATCATCATTAGACACTATCACCGTTGTTCAACATTGAGTTGATTCACACGAAATCATGGTTGTAAATGTGTCTGATTATGCGATAATCTAGAATAGTGAACCTTGATGCACCTTCTTGAAAAATGGACAATACTCAATCCTCCTTAATTTTCATTTTATCATGTCTTATCAATCAATTTCGTACACAGAGGAATTTTCATTGATGAAGATTTGCCCAAATCGGCAACCCCGTCCAAAGCAGGTCAGTTTTCGGCGACGCAGATAGATATAGCTCGACAAGGATAGCGATACAGTGAATTTCTCAAGACATACGTCCAAAATTGGATGATGGTGCCATTATTTTTGAAGGTTTCCTTCTCTAAAGCCTTATAAAACTCAATGGTGCCGAGATATTTGTCACCATAACAACTCTCTATGCTCGGGGATGTTTGGTTTGTCACATAACGTAACACGTTATCGGTTAATAACCGATTCGGTTATGTCCAGACATCTGCGCACGCTCAGAATAACCGGCAACGTTAATAACGGGTCAAATAAGAGCTTCAAAAACTCCCTATTATCTAAAGATTCAATACTTAAATGACGGAATGTGGAAGCTAAAATGTCTTCTGGCTCTGAATCACTATCTGAGCTATTATTATTTACCCTAATCCTAGCCCGTTTTTGAACAAAGTTTTGCGAAGTAAATCAGTCATGTACACAAAACAAAGAAAAAAGAAAAATGGCAATTCAGCAGTTACTTACGGCGTAAACAAGGGGACACCCATAGAGCTCACGTCGTAGAGGTACAGCACTAAAGGAACTCCTATAGAGTATAGAGGTGAGGCTGAACGGCACGTTCGTTGTACACTGGTCGATCTGGACTACTCTGGAGGTCAAGAGCGTTCACTGGATCACACGTCTCGTACAACACGGCAGACGACGGTTTTCCGAATTTCACGCACTGTGTCTCTTGAAAGTCCAAAGGTGTCAGAATAGTGTGTTAAGATTTGAGAATCACTTCTACGCAACGAGAACCGATAAAGAGTGGAATCACACTATCATGTTCGCAGTGCCAATTAAAACGTGATCGACTCGTAGACTTTTTAAAAAAGAACTTTTTTTCCAAAAACAGGTGAAAACTTAGACTAAATGAACAGTTACGAACAGCAGCAAGGCTTTGACACGCCAAAAGTTGGAAACTAATCACATCAAATGCTTCAATACTAAAATACATCTAAAGTCAGCAGTTTATACAATTAATAAGAATTACGATGGGTTCAGGTTCATTACTCCAGTCGTCAATCTGCATCGAAGCGATCAACACGTCTCTGAATAACCGGAGACTTTTTTGCGAACACGTGCACTTCGGCTACTTCGTGGCTAACTAAAACCTTCAGAAAAGACCAACAGAATCCTGCTGTGAATTTATTCTTTCTTAACTCCAAACGTCGGAATGGGAGGCAGGAAAAAAAGAGAAAAAATACGGTCTCTTCCCTTCGAAACGGACAAAGACAAAAAAAAACCCGAACGCGATTCAAACTCTGATCATCATACCAGTGTTTTGTGTGTGAAAACGAGCGATTTTATGGGCAATATCAACCAGGATTACGAGAAAAAAGTTTACGATTCTCAAGGTGAGTGCTCGAATTTTGCTCCTCCTCAAAACCTCTAACATCCAATACTCCACCTTCTATTTCCAATGTGGGAAACATAATCATGTGTGGAACAAACCCTGAAAACCCTGAGTTCGTCAAATCAAGTGCGGAAATCGATCACGTAAAAAGTGTTCAAAAAAGTGCATCTGAAATCCCAGAGAACACGACGCTCAACAAAAAAGTGTTTCTGCCTAGCACCAGTGAAAATATACCAGTGGACACTTCGAACGCTCATAATAAAAAACCGGTTGCGCGCGCGGCCATGAACACCAGTAACAAATGCAGGCGGCGATGGTGATGACCACACAAGCGACGTCGACTCTGACGGTGTTGATGATGCGCAGTCAATTGCTTCACTCAGATCAAATATGTCAGCAAACGAATACGCTCCATTCTCCCCTGCAATACAGACGAACTATGACAGACACTATTTCAGCAGCAAGCTTTCGCCAACCCCAGCTACCATCAATGAAGACTCAAACATTTCTTCATTTTCGACAAGTACAGCCCCGGCGGCCATTAACCAGAACACTCTACACCCAACTACTCCCACCCAAGACAATCAAAATGGTGACAGTATCAATTACAAAGAACTATACCAACAAATGAAAAAGGAAAACGCAGCCAATAAAATAAAAAACAAATTTCTTGAACTTGAAATCGAACGTCAAAAAGCTGAAATTGTCGATATAGGCGACAGATACAAACTCGACTTTGATGCAATCAAATCAAGAGAACAAGAAAAGCTAATCACAATCGCCACCCTTGAAGGACAAGTACGCTTTCTCATGGATGCCCACCAGAACAACCTACCCACCAACCCTTCCAACATCAAACGAAAACTAAATTCCCCCAGTGATTCTACTCCTTCTGATTTTCATACAAAACCTCCAGCTAACGAATTTCCCCCATTTAAAAAAAAACAGCAATCAACATTGTCAACGACGTTCAAATCAACCCCACAGACGTCATCAACCAGTATCCTGCGGCATCGTCCAACGTCAACCCCCCCCCCCTCCAGCCATGATAACGATGACAGTATCTCTCCGATGGAAACTCAATCAACAACTAACTACCTTCAGCCACCCTTAATTCCATTCAACAAACTACCAACAAAGTCTAACTCAATGAACAAACCCATAATAGTCCCACATATAACTCAAAATATATAGGAAACTCCCATACAAAAGTTTGAAATGAAATTCACCATCGCCCTACAACGGGTAGTCCTCGTACTTTTGACTTTTTTTCTCAAAAACGTGAAGAAACCTGTTGCATACGGTGGAGCCATCTATTGGATAAAATAGGATAAAAAAGTTATTCTGAAAAATGCATAACTAATTTTTAAAAACGTTCATTTTATTATGTCTAAAAACTATGTCCTGGACAAATGCAACCTATGCATATTTTTCAGTTTATAACTTTTGATAAGCCATGTGAGTCAATATTTAAATTAAATTTCGAATGTTGAGTCTCTAAAATGCAATCCACAAAATTGAGGACTTGTATACCCAGTTGTGCTTTAGTTTTGTTGTTCAAAGTCGGATTTTTGACATGCTGAACCAATTTTTTTAAAAGAGTGGAAGAACTTTTATTGGAAAGGATGTGAATAATTGTGTTTTGTTAAAAATATCCACACATCCAGCGGACGATACATTTCTCAAAAAACTCACGATAAGCTTACATTATAGTCCAATCCAAGGTTCAAACACAAATTTCAAGATGATCTAGGTACTGAAAATCAGAAACGGCACAAAATTCAAATTACACATGAAATGACAATGACGTCTAGGGTTAGGGATGGGTTATTTATGGCAACCGTTGTTAAGGAAAACCTCCGTCTCTAGCGCCATCCAACGGTTAGTCCTCTAAACAAAGCCGACCTGATTTACTGGTTGCCTAAAACTTTATTTACATTGGCTCCCATTCAAGTTTCCCATATATTATACTACCTCCCGTTTGGATGAATGGTCTAAAATTTACCAATTGATAGTTGCAGAGCAAATGAAGATCTCCCTGTCGCAGTGCAAAAATTATAAATTTGGCCCGGGCATTGAAGTACCTCCCCAATCGGCTGATGACCATCGAAAACTAACTACGTTCTTCTATGCCAACAAAATAAAATACCACACCCGCCTACTACTCGAACAGAAAAAATCCAACATCATTATTAAGGGCTCCAAAAAATTATAAATCAAATTTCCTCACTGGAAAATAGATTTGACGTGGCAATGAAGGACGTCAATTTGCGCTGTTTCAAATTAGAAAAACTTCACGGAACCATCCCTATTACGGCTGCAGCGGGGGCAGGCACCAACCAAGACATTCAACCATATGAACTCATCAATGAATAAACCCACACAAATCTCCTGTCAGCTAGTCACCATATCCTGGAATGCGAACTCTGTACTCAGCAAAAATATTGAATTCACCAATTACATTCAGCAAAAAGATCCTGACATTATTCTTTTACAAGGAACATTCTTAAAACCAGATGTAAAGTTCATTCACCCCAATTCCGAAATGTTCCGCACCGACCGAATAAGAAAAAAAGGTGGGGGCACAGCAGTGATGGCACGCCGCGGCTTGGCGGTTAAGCTACGCCCATGTCCTCCTCATATAACCACAAACACCGAATTCACTTCCATCGGACTTGAGGTTGAAACTTCGCAAATGTACATTTCATCTGTCTACAGACCTCCTAATGAAGAAATATCCAGCGATACACTTGATTTTCTCTTACCACCCAACTCCAACTCAATAGCAGCAGGAGATTTCAATGCCAAAAACAAGACATGGGGTTGTAATTACAACACCAAAATAGGACTATCTCTGGAAGCTTACGCCAACGATAATCAAATTGTAATATTATCACCTAACACCCCCACGCACCACTCTGGAATACATAAACCTGACATTCTTGACATTGCCCTTGCGTGTGGAAATGCAGCAACCATTCATGTGTGACGCCGCTCTGTCTTCAGATCATGATCCCCTAATCATCACCGTATCCAATATTAACGTCAACTTCCAACAACAATATAAAAAAATTACAAATTATAACATATTGAGAAAAGAGTTTGAGAAAATCGAACTCCCGATTACTTTTGACAACATAGCCGATATTGACAGTGCAATCGAAAATTTTACCACAAAAATACAAAGCTCCATTGAAACATCCTCTACATCTATCAGCCACAACTTCTACAACCCCTATCCCTTGCCTGTGGAAATTAAGGAGCTAATCTCGTGCCGCAATCGTATGAAGAGAAAAGCGAAAAAACGTCACCTACCAATCTTATCCACCCACGCTAACAGACTTACCAACATTATTAAAAGGAAAATAATTCAATTCAGAAACAAATCCTTTAATAATCAGATTGAAGCAATTGATGTCAGAAGCCCCAGATTCTGGAAATTAGCCAGAAACTTTTCCAAGTCAAAATCCAGGCAATATCCTCCTATTTCACACAACAACACCATGGCACTCACGGATCAAGACAAGGCGGATGCATTTGCTCACTCCCTCTTACATCAATTCACCATAAACAAAGACCTGGGAACTCAAGCACACGACAATAAGATCTCCAATCACCCTGTGAATGTTCGGGACTCGGCTGCGAGATTTGTTAACAACGAAGGACTCCCCGAGATAAACGACCCGGACATCGAGGAGTTGGAGATTATTATTCAAAACCTCAAAAGATCAAAAGCTCCTGGATGTGATAATATCACCAATAAAGTCGTTAAAAACTTTACTGAAAACATAAAAGTCTTCCTCCTTAAACTGTATACAGAATGTATCAACCACCTCTACTTCCCTAAAGCATGGAAAAATGCGATAGTTGTACTACTCCCCAAGAAAAATGAAAATCTTCAGCTACCCTCCTCCTACAGACCAATAGCCTTGCTTTGCAGTGTGGGAAAGATGTTCGAGAGGATACTCTTATCCAGACTGCAGGAACAGGTCAGCAAACTACGTATCATTCCCCACTTCCAATTTGGATTCATTGGAGAACATTCAACAGAGCTCCTGATCGCCAGACTCCTTGAAAACACTACTAGAGGCCTCAACAGAAAAAAGCCACAGGAATTATCTCACTACATATTCAAAAAGCATTCGATAAAGTCTGGCATCAGGGGCTTCTCTTCAAACTCTGCAGATTCGGACTTACCAAGAAAATCACCTTCCTAACCAAGAGCTTTCTCGAAGACAGGCAATATAGGACAAAGATTGGAAACACCCTCTCTGGACCACAACCATAACGGGCAGGAGTACCACAGGGATCCCTACTATCCCCTCTTTTGTACAATCTATACACCGCCGACACCCCCACACTGAAAGATGCCAATATCTCCATGTATGCCGATGACACGTTGCTTTATGTCACCTCGATGAGCCCTAATGTCATCAAAAACAGACTACAACAATACTTGGATAAATTAATGTGCTTCTATAATATGTGGAAAATTAAAGTAAATGAACGTAATACACAAGCCATTGTTGTATCAACAAAAGCAAGAAAATTCCAGAACATCCCCCGTATAGTCATCAATAATACTCCTATCCCCTGGACCAACCAGATCAAATACTTAGGCATAACAATTGATCATCGCCTGTCCTGGAGATATCATCTGGATGAAAGACTGAAAGTTGCTAACAGGACATATGCTGCTATGTACCCCCTCCTAAACTCCAAAAGTAAATTAAACATTAAAAACCAAATCACTTTGCTCCAGCAAGTTATCATTCCCAAAATCACCTACGCAATGGGAACCATGAGGCTCCCGGAAAATCAGCTGAGACGTCTACAAAGATTTCAAAAAGTTGTTGTCAGAAGATGGGACCGAACCCCCTGGTTCGTCAGAACGGGTGACCTGTTTCACGACTACAAGATCACACCACTTATGATGCTAACTATAGAGTAAAGAGAACCCTCGCACTACACCACAACCCACTGCTGCAGGCAACAATAAAGAACAGGGCTTCCAAATGCAAACGCGCGCGTATCAAAAATATCTGGTTTAATTTTCCAGTACACGAAAAAATTGTTCCACACATGAATTATATCCCGCCCCCCCCCATGCTTCTCCCTCCCTAATCCCGCTTTCTTTTCCTACACCCATTTCCAAAAAACCACACTAACTATCAATACTTAACTCACCTCTTCATCCTAATCCCCCCCCCCCTGGAGTTTGACTCAATCCCCAATTTAAAACGCAAAATTCAAGCACCACAATCGCGATTTTTCTGGGAAAAAGTTCTTCTTAAAAGAACTATCCCCCTTCATCTTCAATACAACAACTCCATGTAAAATTTCAGGTTATCAACCGATTTCAACCATTTTTTTTTGTGAAATGTCAAGTTATGAAGGCTCTACTTCGAGACAAATTTTTAAATGTTTCTTTCAATTTTAAGGATATATCACGGTACTTTTTCGTGATAGAAAATGAAGAATTTTTTTAGCGATTTTATTACGTAAATGAATACGCCATTGGATTGGGAGTGCTTCCAAATACCTGTCACCAAAATTCCATAAAAATATATTCATTAATAACAAAGATACGATAACTTACAATTCATATATTTTCTAAGCCAGCAATCGCAAAAGAACATCAATTGCCATGGAGTTACTTGTTGTCACTACTTATGACGATTTTGACTGGCCCGAATAATGTTCTCGCTCTGCGATCATGCATTTTTTTCGTTCCAGAGTATAAAAATCCAGCACTATATCGGAGTCAGTGCAAAACTATCTAGGAGTCATTACAAAATAGATCCGCCCGAGAGTGGATTGACACTTCTGTAAAATTCGGCAGGGCTATGAGCTCAGCTGCATTTCTAAAATATTGATATAATTTGTAATTTTTTGGAAATTCTCCTTATCGTTATCAGAAGGATACTGATAAGTTCCCGGATAAGTTTATCATCTGACGAAACTTCGTCTTCTCTACAGCTAGATGACGAGCTCGAAATCTTGCTCACGATTTTTTTTTAATTATTTTCCATGTATTTATCATTATTGCGCAAACAACACAAATAAACAATTTGAAAAAATGCAGAATGCATAGAAACGACCATGTATGGCAGTTCCAAAATAATTGCACTGAGTCCTAGGATACGGAACCGCTCAGATACAGCCGAACAAAAAACCAATCTGCATCGGGTCAGTGCAAAGCGAGACGAACACGCACTTCACATTGCTCTTGCTTTACTCCTACCAGTTGAAATTGTAATTCTGGTCGAGTTCGCACTGAGTGCGGGCTTTAGTGCACGCAGTCGAATTAGAGTTTGCTTGATTCTTTTTGTATCATAGCTGATTGAGCGTTGTAACGATAGAAGTGCCAGATAAGTTTGTGAAGTTTTTAGTGAAAGACACGCAGATCGTCCTAACTTTAGCTCCGGTATTGTGAATAAAATAAACAAAACTTCTTGTGAAACTGGTGCAGTATCAAAATGCTTTTGAAACGGTATCCTGTGCAAAGAAGACAGATGAATAATCAAGCTATTTTAGATTATTTTGAAAATAATCCTGATGCCAGTTTACTGATAGTCCCCAGTACAACGTGGTATTTTCGAAGTGATACATATAGTCGTGAAACTTTGTGAATTGCTCCCTTATGTCAAGTGTACTAACCCCTGAAAATAGTAACTTTGAGGGTGGCCATGTCTTCGCACACGCAACCTCTTAATTTTCAACACCTAACGGTATTACTAGGCGATATATTTTGGTGGCCGAGTATACCATTCTTTCAGAAACAATATAGAGAATATTTTTTGTTAAATTCAGAACTATATGTATGTAAATGAAATAAACAGTTTAAAATTTGTCCTGTAGTAGAACTTTCATAACTTGACATTTAAAAAAAAATTGTTGAAATCGGTTGATAACCTACAGGGGTGTTTCCAATCTAAATGGGTCACACTGTATAAATGCATATGAATATGGGTCCGCAAGGCCTTAGTTTTCGAAATACAGGGTGTTAAAAGTGAAGACTGTTTTTTGTTGATGTTTTCGAAATCTGTCTAGATAATGGAATAAAATTTGGTACAAATACTAAACTTTTTACGCTCTGTTTATTGAACGAAAACTTACTATTGTATATCCTTAATGAGTAGGATATACAAGGACGGGTTCAAGAATAATTTGCCCCAAATTTTTTGATTGTTGATTTTTAGTAGGTTTGTATACGAATTCTGAAAATCTGGAGATCTCTACACAGATAAGCTACTTTTCTCGTACCTCACTGGGACGCACCATTTTCGAGAAAAGTGCATTTGAACATCATATCTCAATATATAAAAATTAGTACCGATTTCTTCTGGAATTTGAGTCATTTTTTTTTAATTGTTTCTTAAAGTCTTGGAATTGTTTTTATGGTGAGAAAAGCTGGAAAATTCACCGGAAAATCCTGAAAACACGACTTTTCATTCGGGATGTCAAAACAAACTAATGTCAATGACTAAATTCAATAGGCGCGTTCGAGTTTCCGCTCTAAACACTCTGAGCACGAAGAGCGTAAACTCGAACTCACCTAATGATATTGATGTCAATTCAAATTATAGACCTGAGAAATGAAAGAGACTCCAAACTCTACAGCATATCAGTGACGGCCATTTTCAATATCATGACAAAAATGACATTATGAGAGAAGAGTATTTCTATTTTTTCCCATAAAGGGATGTTGTGTGCGTCTGTTAGAATATCTACCCGTTAATGCGAGTTACAGACAAAGTCCAGATTCATTTTCAGAGTTTATTCTACGTCAACAGAAACAAATCAAATGTCTGTCCCTCTTTTTCGTTAGTTCATTTGAGGGCGCTGCTGATAGTAGCGCTTTTGTTTACTCGTTGTCATGGTAACGTTTATTGCTTGTCAATGATTGTCAACAGACTTTTATCACAATTTTCTTAATTTATTCCAAATTTCCACTCTACATTACACATAAAATTAATTTTCTATAATGCAAAAATTAAGGTTGAATCGTCGAAACATCGTGTTTCAAGATTTCAAGCCCATTGTTTGTTTATTGATGACTGTTCTCAATGAAGGATATGACGTCACTCAGTTACCCTCTCAAGTAATGCAATTGAACAGAAAAATACAAAAATTCTCGCAAAGGTTCAATTTCAGAATAATGTATAACAAAAAATATATTGATGATACCTACCATCATCAAACAATGAGAGTTTTGATGCCAACTAGCTGATAAAAATAGTTTCATTATGGTGATCGTTTTTGTTTGACATGAAAGCGCCAGCGATACTTCGCCCTCTGGCGGTAACAATTGAAGCTGAATTACGATTTGAATTCTGGCCCACTTTTTATGCATTTGATTCGTCTCCTAGTTATAGTCCTCCATAGTCAGGACTGATAAAGCAACGTTGCCATAATGTTAACATAGGTGCATTCAGTGAACGTAAACATAAAACTAAAACAGTGCTGATGCTGATTCTTTCCAGGCTTTTATCTTATCTAATATATAAATTCGAATCCCGTTTTTCTTGGTCACTCCATCACTTGAGAACGGCGGAAGCAATTCAGGTGACTTTGTTCTTTGAAATATGAGGAGTGATCTTATGAAAAGAAAAATTGAAAAATTTCCCTCAAGAACCCGAAAACAAAACTTTTTTTTTGACATAGTGAGGTTATGTTTGCATAGTTTTATTATTTGCCAATGGATTTTGTTCAAATAATTATGTAGGTTCTAATTTGGTGTTTGATCAAAAATTGACCAAGTGCGGTTATGTTTGCTTGATTTTGTTAATTTCCAAAAGATTTTGTTCAAATTAGATAATAATATCGTAGGTTCTATTTGGGATTTGATCAAAACATTTAAAAAAAAATGACATGGTGAGGTTATGTTTGCATATAGTTTTGTTATTTTCCAAACGATTTTTTTTCAAATCAGATATGTAGGTTCTATTTGGGATTTGATCAAATTTTTTTTGAAACATTATATACATAGTGAGGTTATGTTTGCATAGTTTTGTAATTTGCCAAAATATTTTGTTCAAATGATCATGTAGGCTCTGATTTGGGGTTTGGTCAAGAAATTTAACAAAAATTGACCAAGTGAGGTTATGTTTGCCTAATTTTGTTATTTTCCAAAGGATTTTGTTCAAATTAGATAATATATCGTAGGTTCTATTTGAGATCTGATGAAAACTTTTTTTTTAAATGACATAGTGAGGTTATGTTCGAAAAGTTTTGTTATTTTCCCAAGGATTTTGTTTAAATAAGATATGAAGGTTTTAATTTGAGGTTTGATTTTAGAAATTTAACAAAAATCGTCCAAGTGAGGTTGTGTTTGCTTGATTTTGTTATTTTTCAAAGGATTTTGTCCAAATTAGATATGCAGGTTCTATTTGGGATTTGAAGTGTTGTAACAATAGATACGTTTTCAGTTTAAACATCTCAAAAAGAGTACGCTAGAAATGTTGTCAGATATCTAACATATCATCCTAACTGGAAAATCGCTGGGAGGATTCTTATTATTTTTCATATGTTTGTTATGTCTGCGCTCGAATAACCGAATAATTATTGAAACATCGGAAAAACTAAAAAAAAAGAAAATTGTGAAACAGATTCATTTAGCACAACATTAATTATTGATAATGAGGCAGTATGGAATTTGTTGGGTCAGCTAGTTACAGATAAAATTGAGTATACCAAAACTCTCAGCGAAAGCACGGGTTTACCTGTGATAAGAAGAGTTTCAAATGCATTTTTCTCGAAAATCGTGCGTCCCAACGAGGTGAAAGAAGAGTACCTTATTTGTGTAGAAAACTCCAGATTTTCAGATTTTGTAGCCAAAACTACTAAAAATTAACAACCAAAAAATGTAGGTCATTATCCTCTCATGAAGGTTATACAATACTTAGTTTTCATTAATTAGTAATAGTGTAAAAAGTTTAGCAACTGTACCAAATTTTATTCAATTCGATTCAATTATCCCAACAGATTGCAGAAATATCTACAAAAAACCGTTTCAGGTCTTCACTCCCAACACCCCGTATTTCGATATTCAAATGAACTTTTGTTTATTTTTGGGCCCTGAATACGTACCTGAAGTATTGACATTTCCTCCTGAACCACCCTGTACTAATTCGCCAATTAGAAAATATACTGGAGGACATACGACATCAAAATTCATATCAAAATTATTTCTACATGGTGGTTTTTGATATCTCAGGTTGCACCCAAAACGACATAAACAAAATGACACCTAAACCAGAGGATAGGAAAAAATACCAAAAACGTACAATACCGGATACAAATGACCGACCACTGAAAAAATCCCGGATCGAACGTCTTGGCGAACCTACTGTTGTGGAGGATCAAGAAATTGAAGGCCCTCCTCCAAAAACACCTTTCGAAGCGAATGAGAGGTTCATATTATCCAACTTGACCATTGAGAAAGCCATCTATCTGATCTTCACTAACATTCCTAAATTACCACCCAGTATGCCACCCACTTTCCATAAAGATTATGGAAAATATGTATCAAGCGGAAGAATCGGGAGACAATATCTGGCGGAAGTTTTGGCTGTGCAATTTGTTGAAGCGAAAGTCGGTCCTGGGGTGGATGTGAAAGTCGAAGAGAAACCATCTGAATCTAGCAAGAGGAAGCGTGATGAAGCCAAAGATGAGGAGGAAAAGGTTAGATGATTTTTTATGTTACCTTATATCAAAAATGTAAAAATTCATGACACTTCTACTTTTACAATGATGCCGCATATATGTATACAGTGTGGTCACTTCAGTGTGCAACATATGGGATTTTTTTTTATTAACTTCAGAACCAAAATACAAATATTGCCGAAAGTTGGTGCATGCTCGATAATCATATTAGGTGCACTTAGAATGGTTGCAAGTTAAACAGCATACAGGTTAGGCCAAAAAATATGAAAATTGTACAAGAGTAAAGTACCCTTATTTCAGAAAATTCGGCAACATTTTATAAAGAAAAGTTGTTTAGAATTAAAAGTTATGCCTAAATACCAAATCATGGCCTCCTTAGAAAATTAATTTAAAAATTTAGAAAAATTAATTTAAATATAATTTTGTTCAAACATCTAATAATTATTTAAAGAGACATCGTTTCACGGTTATTAGATGTTACACGGAAGGGTTGGTACAGAACCGTAATAAATATCTAGAGTTACATCCATGCGAGTAGTGCCCTCCTCGCATGGATGTTACTCTAGACATTCATCACGGTTCTGTACCAACCTTTCCGTTTAACTTCGGATAACCGTAAAACAATGTCTCTTTATTCCATGATCGAGAGGTACAGCTCGAACATACCTCACATCTATTCGCGTTCGCAGACTTGCGAGCCAATAGATGGCAGTGGTTGTCTAAAAACAACCGCTGCTCATTCACCCAGATTAGGGTAGTGCCTAGAGTTGCATCGGTGTGAGCGGTGCCAGCTGCCTTACTGATGAGTCCAATTTCGGGACGACCTTTACCAACCTTTCCGTTTAACATTTAATTATTTTCCTAAACAGTTTCATAAATTATTCAAAAACAAATCAATTTCGCATAACTTAGTTCAAATTTAAGCATATTTAGAAAATTTACCTAAATTTTAAATTTTTCTAGGGAATCACAAAATTCACTTTAAAAAAAAATCACTTCATATGCGAGTTTTTCAATATGCATATTATCATTAATAATGTTTTACCTTGTGAAAAAGAATGTTTGCGATATTTTAAAGTTGTGTTTAATATCGTTGCAACAGACATGAAGCTTGTTATTCTCACAAAATTTGAAATTAAGGTAAATTTTCTAAATATGCTCAAATTTGAATTAAGTAATGCGAAATTGATGTGTTTTTGCATAATTCATGAAACTGTTCAGGGTGAATATAGAAGAAAACAACATTTGAATTGACCTCCATTGTCAGAAACAAGTGTATCAACTAATCCAAAACGAGAAAATATTTCCTCCAGCTTCAAAACAGTGAAATTTGTAGTGATATACTTGGTTCGAAATACTTCTGGCCATTTTGAAAAAGCATCAACTATAATGAAATAATAGTAACCACCAAAGTCCAGCAAAGTCTACATGGATGCGTTTCCACGAATCTTCTGGTACAGGCCAAGCTACAGGAGGAACTTTCGAAGGATTTCTTGAAGTCTCTGCACACTGTTCACATACTCTGACAAAATCTGTAATATCTCTGTCTATGTTGGGCCAGTAAACATATCCTCTAGCAATTGATTTCATTCTTTCTTGTCCAGGATGTGCTGTATGAAGTAGTTTCAATAGCTGATTTTGAAATCTTGATGGTATCACTATTCTATTGCCAAACATCAAACAATCTTTGACTATGGAAAGTGAGTCTTTTCTATAGAAAAATTTCAGTGCATTTTCATCAATATTTCTCTTACTGACTGGCCAACCATCTTGAACATATTGGATGACCTTAGATAAAACTTGGTCGCGTTGAGTTTCCTGATAAATTGCCTTGAAATTTATTGGTAATATTTGAAGAACATCATCAAATATTTGACAAACCTCCGATTCAACAGTTTGAATTTTAGTAATCACATATTCTTCCTCGTTATGTGAGCGTGACTGACTCACCAATCTTGATAATACATCTGCTTTTCCAAAATCAGTGGTTTTTATATATTCAATTTTGAAATCATAGGCTCTTGACATCAATGCCCATCTTTGCAACCGATTTGCTGTGTGAACTGGAATGCCTTTCTTTGAACCAAAAATTTTGAGAAGGGGTTTATGGTCAGTTTGTAGAATGAAAGTTCGACCGTAGATCATTTTGTGAAATTTTGTAATTGCGAATATCAATGCTAGGGCTTCTTTCTCAACTTGACTGTATCTCTTTTCAGCTTCTGTCAATGTTCGTGAAACGTACCAAATTGGTTTGACTGTATTATCTGGAAACATGTGTGATATGCAAGCCCCAATACCAGTGATGCTTGCATCGCCAGCTACAATAATCTTGTTATGTGGATTGTACTTGGTTAAGCTAAGATCAGACTGCAAAATATCTTTGAATTTGTTGAATGAATCTTGACATTGTGAAGTCCATGAAAATTTCGTGTCTTTTCTTAATAGTTCATTTAGGGGTTGACGGTGAAATGTGCATATCCTTGATAAATTTTGAATAATAATTTATTGCGCCAAGATAGGAACGTAATGTTGTGAGATCATGAGGACGAGGCATATTCCTTATCGCTTCTGTCTTTGCTGGATCTGGTTTCAACCCATATTCACTCAAAATATATCCCAAATACTTAATTTCTCTCACTCCAAATTTACATTTTTGTATTTTCAAATGAAATCCAACTTCTTCTTTGCGTTTCTAAACAAGTTTTACATTTTGATTGTGTTCTTCCTCCGTTTGGCCAGATATCAATATAAGCAGTAGTACCTTTCAAATCTGTCAACATTGTATCCATGATTTGTTGGAAAATTGAAGGTGCTACTTTTATTCCAAAAGGCATCCTATTATATTGGTATAAACCATGACGTGTGTTTATCGTCAATAATTTTCTGGATGTTTCATTCATTTCTATTTGGAGGAAGGCATCTGAAAAATCTATAATACTAAATACTTTGGCATTTTGAAGCTTAGAGAAAATTTCTTCAGGAGTTGGAAGAGGGTAATGATGGGGAAGAAGTTCATCATTGAGCCCAGTTGAGAAATCGCCACAAATTCTTAAATCTCCATTAGGCTTTTTGGTAACAACAATTGGTGCTGCCCAATCGGAATACTCAACTGGTGAAATGATGCCCAACTGCTTCAATCTTTTGAGTTCTTGATCCACTTTTTCCATAACTGAATACGCCACTGGTCGCTTTGTTTTGAAAACAGGAATAGCGTTCTCTTTGATATGAAGTTCAACCTTAGTTTTTGTGCAAAGACCCAAACTTTCTTGACAAACTTTTGGAAATTCTGCTCTCAAGCTTTCTTGACTGATTGGTGTAGCTTTTGTCTTCAAAACATTACAAATTGAACTGAATGGAACATTCCATAGTTCAAATTTTGTTATCCAATCAATACCAAGTAGGTTGAGGTTTGGGATAGTAGTAACAAAACAAATGCCTTTTATGCTAGTATGATTGAATTTGATTGTGCATTGAAATTCTGAATCCAGTTTGAGGAGATCACCTGATGCACTTTTTGCTAAATGAGATGTGAATTGACAAACCGGCTTTCCAATTTTTGTCCATGTGTCTTGAGATATGACGGTGATATCTGAAGCTGTGTCGATCTGTAGCCGAACTGGTACATTGTTTATCTCGACTTGAAGATATTTTCTATCTGGATATATTCCAATGTGGTTTATATCGAATATAGCATTGGATGTTGGGTTATTTTCAGATTGAAAGCTTCTGTACTTCAGTCTTCTTTTCCTTACACCTTACACCACAGTAACCTTCCTTATGGCCAACACCACTACATCTTTGACAAACATGATCTTGAAACGGACAAAATTTTGCATAATGTAATTCTCCACAATACCAGCACGGATAACTTGGAACTTTGGACTGGTTCTGCCTCTGTGAGCTGTGATTGTTGTCGAGCTCTCCATTACTTTGAACATTTCTTGAACTGTTTCTGTTAGTGACATTTACCTTATGTTTCTGTTGATATTTTTGGTTTTGGTTATGTTGACAAAAAACATTAATGTTGTCTGATTCATTTTCGACCATTTTTGTGTCATGTTTTAAATTCAAAAGTCTTTGACTTTCTATAATGAGATTTTCCAGAGTGTGTGATTTAGTTTCAGAATCAAGTATGCTCAAAACTTTGGTGCGAACGTCCATATCGTTGTTTGACTGCAATCCACAGGTAAAAATGAGACATTTGAACTGATCATCTGTCATTTGACTTAGTTTGAATTCCTCACATAATTTGTTGACTCTTGATGCAAAAGTAATGTAATCTTCTGAATCATTTTTTTTTGATTGCATACATTGATACCTCTGACCAAAAATTGACCTTCTATTTCCAAACATATTAGTCAGTTTCGTAACAGTCTGTTCAAAATCAAAATCTTTGATTTCTTTTGGATGAAATTCACATACTTTTCATGACTTTGTATATCTAATTTTCTAAGTAATAATCTTACCTTAGCAGAGTCAGAAATATGCTTCGTATCTTCTGTGAAAAGACTTTGGTATCCTTTGAACCACACCTCAAATGTTATTCCATTCTCTACATCATATTAAAATTCTTGAATACTACTTCCTAAAGTCTCCATCCTGAATTCCTCATTGTTTTGATTTTCCATTGTATGTTGGGATCCTAAGCATTTTGTGAATTGAGAAAACATTTCTTCTTGTTTTTTAAGAAAACTGCTGAATGCTTCGGCCATTTGTTCGGAGTCCATGACTGCGCCAAATCTGTTGTAATTTGGCTTCAATACAACAAATATGATGAACAATTTATATTTATGAAGGCTTTAGTACAATTGCAATTATTAAAAATCAAGTGACAAAACATGACATTTTTCTCAGGTAATTTGGGAAGTTCCAAATTCCCAACATAAACAACTTTTCTTTATAACATTTTGCCGAATTTTGTGAAATAAGGGTACTTTAGTCCTGTACAATTTTCATATTTTTTGGCCTACCCTGTATGCTGTTCAACTTGCAACCATTCTAAGTGCACCTAATATGATTATCGAACATGCACCAACTTTTGGCAATATTTGTATTTTGGTTGTGCAGTTAATAACAAAAAATTCCATATGTTGCACACTTAAGTGACCACACTGTATATTTTCAATGTTATTTCTAAAACGTATAGCTACAAAATTTGGTTATAATTTTCAAATAACAAATTCCCTTAAATATGTGTATGCTGGTTTATTAGTGAAATAATACATACAAAGTATAGAAAAGCACATATTCTACTAAGTTCTAACAAGTGAAACATAAAAACATCTACGAAACGTCTGCGAGTGATCAAAACATTTCATAACGCTTCAATTGTGTTCAGAAGTAGGTTGGTGAGAAGTTGAATTATCACAGTCTTTCAATATTGCTACAATCTCAAAAATTGGCCGCCGAAACTGATTATTTGTGATTGATCATGAGCGTCAGATATGAATAAGCAGATTGATCATCTGTAAAGAAAAACAATTTATTACTATTTGATACTTGGTATGCGTATTATACATCCACTTGCTATTGGTAATTGTAAGTGATCATACATTTAGTTTTGTACATTGCTCAATCGTTTTCAATCAATGGAAAGGACCCAAAGTTCATTGTTTATATTTAAATTACGGTGACAGATCAAAATTGAAGGTTGAAGGTTGGCAAACATGGTTTATAACGATAGTCATAAATTGAACTGTGATTCGTTTTATTTTGTTATGTTCAAAATGTATTTGATTTGAGAGAAAATACGTTCGAGAATAGAGAGTGATGTAAATTTTGGAATTGATGATCAAAATCCTTATTTAATCGAGAAAATTAAGTCTATTATCAAATATTTTATCTTTTTATTTCAATTAGCGAGCACTCTATGTCATTTATTTTGTTTTGACAACCTTTAACCTCCAATTTTGATCTGTCACTGTAACTTTAAATAAAAAATGCTCGCAGACTCTGATGAATAGAAAAATTAAAGTGGAATCGCTACATTTCGATTCTACTAAATACTGATAGAATCGCTTTTTGGTACTCTCATCAAATGCCTTATGAAGTTCGGCCATTTCTGAAAAAACCTTGGGGATTTTTGTGTTGTAGCACTCTCACTCTAATTCATGTCCGCTTATACAATTCGACCAAGTAGGTTTTATCGCTTCGTTTCTATTTTACGAGGTTATGAAGGGAAAAAGAATTACGGTAGACAAATCCATGAGAGTGTCAATTTTTGATCGAGATGTCACTTTTCCATGCGATAATACTTTTTTACTCATCAGAGTCCCACTGATGAACTGTATTTCCATCACTACTTTGTTCAAGTGACAGGTTGGTTTTGTCTGATTTTGTCAAGACTGGGCCAGCCTAACCTCACTTTATCCTTCAACTGTCAAAATGGTCAACAGTCAAAGTAAAAGTATAAAATCATCATAACTCGCTCGTTGAATAATATACTAATCTTGGATACAGGGTGTTTCATTATTATTGCGAAAAAATTTGGGATGAGTTTCCCCGCTTCAAAATAAGAACTAGACTTCCTATAAACATGTATCCAGAAATGCTTCGTTACAGAGTTACATGGTGTTGAAATTTTATTTTCATTTTTGTTTTTTTTAAATAATATTTGAACCAATGTCGATCTTCTGATGAAAATTGGATGGATTGGGGGGTCATGCGAAATTCGAATTTGACCTTAGTATGTCTCTAACTTGTAGAGGGCGCTACCTACACGTATTTTACCTGTTTTGAACAGCCATAACATTTTCAGACGAACTTGTACGCTACGTGGAACCATTCTCGAGATATTTGGATTTGAAATAATTAATACATGTGATTTTGAAATTATGGCGAAGGTACCTGCAAGAAGTTATAACATATATCTTATCATTGCTTCATATTTTCAGTAAAAAAGATGAAAGTCGACCTTTGTGTAATGTTATCAACAACTCTTATTCAAATATTATTTAAACAGAAACAAATAAAAAAACTGGAAAACATTAAATAAAATAAAAACTTCAACACCCTGTAGCTGTGTAACGAAACATTTCCGGACACATGTGTCTAGGAAATCTTCTTCTTATTTTCAAGCGAGCAAACTCGAAACTATTAATGAAACACCATGCTTGGCCATAATTTCCATTATCACATGTATTTATTATTTCAAAGCCAAATATCTTGAGTATGTTTGCACGCAGTGACTTCTAACAGATTTACATTTTCTGCGCTAAAGTGATGAAGAAATCGTTTTTCTTGGTTGAAGATATAATACAGGGACGTTATATCTGTTCATATCCTGAAAAATAAGTGTACGTAGCGCCCTCTATAAGTTAGAGCCATACTAACAAAAAATTCGAATTTTGCATGATGAAAAACCACCAAATAACAATTTTCATTAAAAGACCGACATCAATTATATTATTATTTAGAAAAATTAAAACTAAAAATAAAATTTCAACACCCTGTACCTCTCTAACGAAGCTTTTCCGAATACATGTTTATACGAAGTTTTGTTCTTATTTTAAAGCGGGGTAACTGATCCCGAATTTTTTCGCAATATTAATGAAACACCCTGTATAAATATGAAAGTCTGTGTTTCTATCCCTAAGGCTTTTGAACAGTAGCACAAAATGGTCTAAAAATGTGCACAGTTATTAGCCTCTAGCCAAATATGGCTTAGGAAAAAAAATAAAAAAATAATAAAAAAAGTCACAGAATAATTATTGAAATTGAAAATTATGTGGAATAAGCTTACTCACTCCTCATCGATAAAACAATATATGTACATATTAACCCTAGAGAATGGTTCAAATGGGCAAAGTTGTAGTATTTTTTATGAATTATCAGAATTTTTTTATCAGAAAAAATAATTGAGTATAAGAAGTCGAAAAAATTGAGGCTTATCTTTTTTTAAATAGGACACCCTGTATTTTATCCCCTAGTTCGATAGAGGATTTCAAATATATAAGGGTTGGGGGTGTTATCTTCAACGGTTATAGAGATATCAACGTTTTTCTATACATGAAATAGTTGACTGGTCCCTACTTATCAGCACATTCTGTCCAATTTATTATCATTAGCCCTTGTATAGAAAATCGTTAATATTTTCATAACCGTTGGAGCTAACACCCCCAACCCTTATACAGTGTGACCCATTCAGAATGGAAACACCCCTGTAAAATTTCAGGTTATTAACCGATTTCAACCTTTTTTTTTTTAATGTCAAGTTTTGAAGGGTCTACTACAGGACAAATTTTGAAATGTTTATTTCAATTTTTAGGGCATATTACGGTACTTTTTCGTGATAGAAAATTGCGAATTTTTATAAGCGATTTTTTTATTACATAAATGAATACGCCATTGGATTTGGAGTGCTTCCAAATAGCTGTGACCAAAATTTCGAAAAAATATATTTATCAGTTGCTTTCTATTTGCATACGATCTGATCTGAAAACCAACAAATAAAACTGCATTTGTTATTCTGTCGTTGGTTTCGGATCATGTCACTGTCAGTGTCATCATTTTTAGCCAAAAAAAAAGTTTTTTCCTTCAAAATTTTGGACTGAGGGCAAATATTTTTAAGTGGTTTTTGGTCTAGGCGGTTGCGAAATTCACGCCTTGTATCCGTAAAAACAACCCCAATTTTTTACTTCTGACAGTTCACTTGAGTGATCGATCGCGGGTGGAGCAGTAAGGGGCAAAGGAGGAAGTGACCGAATCACTCACGAATCAGATCAGTTTGTGAATGAAACGTCCTAAATGTGAAATTTTAGTGATCTGGGTCAGATTGACCTGATTTAAGATGCAAATAAAAAGCAGCTATTAATTACAAAGTTACGACAACTTCGTACCTTTTCCAAGTCAAAGGTCAAGGTTAATTGATATGAAAAGGTTGCGCCGTAACTAGGGAATCGGAAATCCACGAACGATAAACCGAATCGATCCCGTCACCGAGCTCCATTATTGACATTCCTGTCATCGGTGTTTCATCTTAATGTCATAACATGTCCGTATTTCAGGGTCTTAAAACTTTTTTTACCGAGTGTCGGCCGTTTTTAAACGTGTTTGAGGGTAAGTTATTACACAGCTTTTGGTATACAGTAAAATATCTTCTTATTAACAAGTGTGAACCATATTCTATCTTTTTTTTAGATGTGTATTTGGATTTCAGAACCGAATCGGAGCCGACTGACGTCATTTTTGTCTGAATTCTGATTCGTCCGAAACCCGAACGTATAACGACGCAATCTTATTACTATCAATTAACCTTGGTCAAAGGTCACAAAAGAACATCCTGCATCAACAGTTGCCATAGAGATGGAGTTCTTTGTTGCCACTACTTAGTGTCCTATTACCTAATTACCTATTTATCGGCAAGAATATTTATGTTTAATCATAGTGTGTTCGATTTTTTTTTTCATTTTTTTTTGGATTTCTTTAATAAAATATCGCTAATAAAAATTCGATATTTTTTTATCACGAAAAAGTAGTGCAATATAACTTGAAAATTGAAATAAACATTTCAAAATTTGTCCTGTAGTAGACCCTACAAAACTTGACATTTCAAAAAAATGGTTGAAATCGGTTAATAGCTTGAAATTTTACAGGGGTGTCTCCATTCTAAATGGGTCACACTGTCATATCTGAAATCAGAAAAAAAATCTCTATCGAACTATGGTATAAAAAACAGGGTGTCCCATTAAAAAAAATAAAGAAGCCTGCATTTTTTTTACTTCTTATGCTCAATTGTTTTTTTCTGATAACAAATTCTGATAATTCAGAAAAAATACTACAATTTTGCTAATTTGAACCACTCTCTAGGGTTGATATTAACGAAGATGGCTATTGGCCAAAATATACGTGAACACCTTGTACATACAATGAGGGACGCGGTGGCCGAGCGTGTAACACGCCGGCTTGAGAGACCGTTAGTTCTGATTGACGTGGGTTCGAGCCCCGCGGTGGGCAGAAATTATTTTCTGTTCTGTATTTAGTGGCACTCTCACTGGCTAACGCTACTGAGTAGACTGCAGTATAATCAATAACTGACAGTCGAAAAGTTTAATAGTTAGCCTAAATTAATTGGTCCTGCTAGTTCAATATATAACTAGGTGATGTTCTCCATCATCAACTTAGTTAGAACTGCAATGGTCCTGGGGTTGGCGAAAAGGGCCTTCAAGGCCTACTCGCCGGGCAGTGGTTTGCCCCCCCAACCATACCAATACCAAATGTACATACAATTATAAATTGAGAAGTACTGTGATCCGAGTAATGCTGAAGGCGATAATTATTATAATATAATCTATTATTATGTATATGGTAGCTTATTTCGTCGACATCGCAGCCAAAAGACCTAACCCATAAAATTGTCGAAATTGATTAAGGTACACCAAACTGTTCAAATAATAAGAGAACTATCTCAAAAATTACCCATTAAGGCGTATGGAACAAAAAGTGCATGCATTTTTCCATGCGCCTAAATATTCAAATCGATTTTTCTCGAAACTGGTTTTGTGGCTTACGCCTATTGGCTTTCAAGGCAACGATTTATTTTATCAAAAATTGTTATTCTCAGTAAAATGTTTCTCTTCAGACTCACCACGATAAATAATTGGTAGTCAAACAGACCAACAAGACGCGCTTCCAAAACTGACGGATACTTGCATCTGAATAAGATAAACTTTATATCCGTGGCTACTTTGGAGTCAAGCCAGTCAGATTCATACACAGCAAACTGAATCGATTCGGACTAAAAAAATATCAGATAATATCCTCTTGTATGGAAAGGTTTTCATTACTCACTGCGCTTTTTATATTCTGTCCAGTATTGCATATCTGGAAATTGATAATTATAAAGCCGATCAAATGAATGATGCCACCAAGGGAGTATTCCTGCAAAAGACACAAAATGGTGTAGATGCATGATAAGGCATAAGGTTTTTGTGCAGCAAAACGAGTTGGAATGTGGTATCAGGATTATTTTGCTGTATAAATAAATAAATATATATGACAGGTTATTCAACTTCAAATAAGATAATAACAACTTTGTTTTGGTTCCAAGTAATAGCCAATTCCGAACAGTTCTAAAACCGTCTACACATGCGCACTTCGGTATTACAACGGTAGTATTCAAGTGCGCATGTGCAGCAAGGTCTAGAACTGTTCGGAACTAGCTTGAACTTAGAACCAAAACAAGGTCAACAATCAATTTGCACCGAAATTATAAGCTCTAGAGCTTCACATGTTTGTGGAAAGAATAAACATAAAAATACACAGAAGCAGTTTTTACCCTGCTTGTTGGTGCGCTAATGAAAACTAAAAAAATGTATGAACACTCAAGGTCGGGTTCAAATTCACATATTGGGAATAAAAACATCTATTTTAAGTCACAGTCGAGTTTTCAAGACACAATCGAGTTAAAAGTCATAATTAGGTTTGAGTGTCACTGATCTTTTCTCAATGTAACACCCTGTATATTATTTCAAATTTTTGTAGACCTTTTTATTCTGTTTTCAAATATATATTTTTTTCCATTTTTGTTCCATTTGAAAAATCATCAACCTGTCAATATTTGACATTTACTTACTTTTTTTGACATTTTTGCCTACAGATTCTAAAAGTTCATGAAAAACCATGAAAGTTTTGTATTAACCTTATTTCAATATCTTTTCAAGTAAACTTTCTAGGTGGGGGGGATGCAAAAATATACGAGAACACCCTGTACACAATTAGCTAAACTGCTTCATTTTATATATTATAGTAAATGCCAAACAACTTTCGATCTACGTCATCGTTGCCACCAGGCTCGTTGTTATGAAGTTTGCTGGTGGCCAGATTTGGTCACCTGCAAATCACATTGAAACTCGCTTGGTGGCAATTATGACGTGAATCGAATGTTGTTTGGCATTTGCTGTAATATCATAAAGAATACTCGTATCCATTCATGGTAACCATCTTTTGACCATAGTTTTAAATTTATTTGCTTTGAACATATTTCTATTTCTACTGTTCTGTTGAAAAAAGGTTAAATCATTTTGGCGCCAAATAATCCACTTGTTTCTGATCTGTGGTTTTGTTTTTCTGGGGATAACAATACAGTTTTCTCTATGTCTAGTGTCATATTTGTGACTGATTTCCAATAGACCCATTTTACTGGTGCTCATTCTCATTAGTAGGACAAGCACTTCAGCCTTCCTGAATAGCAAATCAGATGGATATTTGAGATTTTTAACGTATATTATTTTAAATATCCATTTCTGGAGTACATTCATCAAGACTGCTGATGTAAAAACTGTTCACTCTTCTTCATCCAATTATCCCATATTTTAGTAGCGACTCTACTAGACTAGGATTCTGTACATCTTTATTCTCATTTACAGCGGACTTTTCAGACTAACTTTGGATCATCTCTTTCGGAAATTAATTTGTGATGATTTGGACATTGGTCTAATATTTTCGTGTGTTCTTTTCTGTTACTCTTACCATGGATGAGAAAAAGAGTCGCAGTACTTTTATATTACGAAGTGTTTTCGATACCTTTAATCCCGGTTCCCACGAGGCGAAAAATCGCTAATAAATTGAATGTCAATCGTTTTGTTCTGTTCTTACTAGGCGATTTTCAATGTCCAACATAAAATCGCTTTCGAATTGAATGAACATAGTTCCATGAGAACATGCTTTCGATAGAAGTTGAACTACTATTCTTGAACGACAAAAAGTTGCCTGACTCTGAACTTTGAATCGGACTGTCACAAGTTGTAGTTATGAAAATTTGTTCCGTTGAAATAAAATAGTGCACGGAAACATGACTTCTCATTAATAAAAAATATTTTAAATGGGGTGATTTTTGCCCTCCAAATTCCTAGACCTCTATCAGCAACAAGAGTGCCTGTGGAAGTACACCATCGATATTTATAAAAACAAGGATGCCAGAGAAGAAGCTCTCGGAATATGGGCTTGCTAATACAGTGTGACAGTTGTTTTCGGATCACCCTGAAAAAAAGTTGATCAATTGACCGATTTGGCTTGGTTTTCAGGGATGTCCAATCCAGTGGCGTGCATAGATTTTTCCAAAAAAAAACGCCAATGTGGTTTGTCAAAATTCTGCTCTTGAGAACTGGCAAAGTAGGCTTTGGATTTTGTATGAGGGAGGTCATTTTTAGTGAGCAGATACAGTTTGTCAAGCTCTACAAAAAAATGGGTCACACTGTATGTAGATGTATCCAGCTTCATCTTCAATTGCTTTTTGCTAGGTCCCTTCTCGCCCAAAATCTCAAGTGGTTAATTATTATGGAGAAAATTAAAAATAAGATGTTTTTGAGCTGTCATATCAACAGGAATGACAGTAGAGGCTTGAGACTCGGTAGTTATAATCAGGGCACAATCAGCGTCCTTCAAGATAAGGTATCACTTGAACCGCCTGTTTATTTAAGACTTTGAGGATCATTATCCCTCCCGCTAATATAGCCATGCTCAGGAGGTGAAGTTGCAAAGTTGAAAATAGGCGCAAATTGTTTTCTCTTTGAAAGAAAAATTCAAACTTTTTTCATTTTATTTTCTTGGGGGCCCGTTATTCAGAGTGCTTTGATTTAAAATTGACACCCTGTATCTGTTAAGATTTTTCTGATAACTGGTCAGTGTATGGTATTTACCGGAATCATTTTCAGTTTTGTCCCTGTTCAACTTGGTGGAATTGTATATTTTGTATGTCCGTTGTTTTATTATGCCATGTGTATTAAATTCAATGGATAACTGTTTCTTTGAATTACTCTTTTGGTTTTTGTAAAGCTAATTAGGCGATGGCAGTAATAGAACATACAGGGCTCACTATTTCATGGCAATATGGATGGTGATTATAAATGAATAATACTATGTGGTTTTGGTATGCCTACTATTTACTTTCGATCCTTTCGTTCCGTTTAGTTCATATTATTATAACAGATAGATTTGGAAAACGTATTGTATTATTTTGGAATGTCATGATTAGGTGTGGAAGTTTCATCAAATCAAAGAACTTTTACAAACAAATCGAGAATCTCTTCTTCTTGACGAATATGCTTTAGGTACAGTTTTAAATTTCTTTTTCTGTAGTTCTTGCATTTACAGTGTGTCCAAGATGAGAGTGTCTATCATGGGGATCTTGGGAATCATAAAAGATACGGAAATGGTTAAATCAGAGAAAAGTTGCGCATTTTCAAGCCTAACAATATGCCGTTTAGAAAGTTTCAAAGTTCCGAGTAGTTCCGAGATATGCCTAGAAAACCGAAATTTGCCGATTTCGTTTCTATTTTTCTCGAAAGTTATTCAAAGAGATATGGAAAAACAAAAAACACTTCCTCATGGCCACTTTTTAAGCTTTACAGATTTTTCGTAAGACGTTTCGTTTTGGGAAAACCATCATCAACTTTATTTTTTTATATAGCGCGTAAAAAAAGTATTCCCTGTATAAAATAGCATATTTTATCACGAATACAACATGTATGACACAATATGATTCTGCAATATTTAATTGGAAAAAATGGGTTTAGTAGGAGGTAAAATAATACAGGGTGTTAAAAATCTAAGCATTAAAATATACAACCTAGTCCGCCCCTGGTAAACTAAACAAGCTAATTATGTTTTGAGGTATATAAGCCTGGTCTTGGTTAAAAATTCATGCAGTTCCGAACTGTTCTTCACATGTGCACTTCCACATTGCCATGGTAATATTCAAGTGCGCATGTGTAGAACAGTTCGGAACTGAAATAGCTTGGAACCAATACAGACCTTTCAAGAGGTGATGTTTACTGTTTATCATATTAAATTTTCATCAAATCATATTAAATGGTTAGAAAGTTATTCAAGAAAAATTGAAATCCAGTGGCGTCCTTTCGGGCCCCGTTTCTCCGTAGAGAGGGCCTCTAGGAAAAAAGTTTACAGGAACTTGTCATCTTATTTTTCAATGTTCTATCTGAATCCGAGAAATCTCCCACATTTTCCCGGACACCCATATCTTATTGGAAACAGACACAACAAAATTGTAATCTGCTTGAAGCGTGTAATTTTATATCTCAAGACCGCCTTTTTGTTAACACATCTGATATGGGCCAACTATTTAGTGTACCTTTTTTGTAAAAATGTAGCGACCGGACTGTGTTTGGTATAAGGAAAATTAATTTTTGTTTTGGAGAAAAAATAAGTTCTTTTTACACGGTTGTTGATGCATTTTCTTACTTATGGCAATCAATGAATGAATAATGCTATCATCAGGAGTCCGAAAAAAAAATCCCAAAATAAGGCGGTGGGCTGTTGAGGTAAATTTTTCCCATCGGAAAATTTTGTGATGAGATTTTTGTCCGGTCGCTAAATTTTCATTTTTTGACAACACTGATATAATTTTCAGTGGTTAAAATCACAGAAAAGAGAAAATCTGCCAGTTGAAATATAAAGTCGTTGCCCACTTCACGATCTATATTATCACAATAAAAAACAAGCCTATTTAATTTTATTGTCAAAATGCGTCCAATTTAACAAGTTTTACACGTCACGTAGGTAACAGATGATGCCATAGGGTAACAGGGTTCCACCAATTGGGTTATATTTTATATCAGTTTCATCAGACTAGTATGAAATGATTGGTACGAGTACAATAAAACGAAATTTTCCAATGATACTCAATACGTTATTGAAAGGTATCTTTTTTGGTCTGCTGATTCGTAAGTATTGTCAGTAAACAAATCTACTTTTTCAATACTCACTTTGACTATTTGTGCACCAAGGAAACTTATCACTATAGCTGAAGCAAGAGATAAATGCCCACACAAGATTTTGTTCAAATAATTCAACGAACGTATCAATCTGGAAAAATATCTGTGTTATGCTAAAAATCTACATTTTTAAAGATACAACAACAAAATTTCCTGATGATATTGTATACAATTTATCAAGGCGGAACGCTGCTCTAGGGGATCTTCGTGTTTCAAGGATTCTTTGAACATCTTTTTCAAATGATCTACTTTTGACACTATGATTTGTCCGCATTCCCAAGGCATTATCATCAATACGGCAGGAATAACTATCGTTAAATCTTAGAATAAAACTTCCATTATCAGTTTTGTTAATAATAGTATGCCCACTCAACTAACAAATGGCCCAAATCTGGTATGTGACAAGACTCCATTTCAGTGAAGGGTTAATTGAGTCATATGGCCACCAAAGGTTGGTTACAGTTCCACATATCTCGTGCAGTCCTTGTTCTTTGTTCCGTTTCTCACAGGGACCTGAAATAAATTATTTAAGGCTCTGATTTGAATATTGTTTGCATGCTCTTACCTGAATCAACAAAAATAGATATCAGAGAGTAGGAAAAAATTGCCATGTGTACATACACAATAAATATAAGTGATTTTATTCTGATTGACTTCACTGTGGTATCCCATGTGGAAGGTTGACCAAACCGAGATCTGTCCATAATTCTATAAAACAAATCCGACCACTCCTTTTTTGCCAACTCGAAGCGACAGCATATAAGGAGATAATTCATACCTCCTATAGACCCAACGAAATCTTCGTTCGAAACCACTGGTACTTTATCTAGTTAAGAAAATTATTGAATTTGCGCTCACTGATTTCCCTGCTATTGTTTGTTAGTGGGGCTTAGTACTCACTTTTCATGTTCATTATGGCATGTAAAGCACATTCAACTATCGCGAAACAGCTTATTATTCGCAAAAAGACTGAAATGATATGGAAACGAAGACCAGGTGGCTGTTTCGAGAAAGAGTAATAGTGACTGATTGACATTAAATATAATACAAAGTAGAGGGCACCTTTTCTGTCGGGATAAAACATTTTTATAAATCAATGAATCTGAAAATTCCGTTTTGAAGCACCTTATTTATACATATTTTATACAGTATCCCAGGTAAAGTGACTAATATGTACAATTTTATGAATACTGAAAAGTAGAAATTATTGTCTGGTTACGTGTACCTCTTGATAGGAAATTATAGAATATTATTTCAAAGTCTACAATCGTCCAGGATAATGACCAGTTCAATGCATAAGCATTGATCTGCATACTTATGACTGCACTGAAATGAATAGTCAGAATAGGATAGTGTTACAACGTCAGTACAGTTATAAATGATAATCTGTTGAATATTGATTTTTTATAAGGGGTGTCCAGGAACTCGTGGTCTTGAATGGTAGGACATAAAGAGTTCAAAATAAAGTGGATACTTCATTTTTTTTTCTTATTGCTTGAATTTTTTGGTGCTGGTACTGTCTGGTAAAATCTATCGAGTATTTATGATGAATCGGTGTCTACGTTGAGGATAGTCAGCTATTTTATTTAAGTTCATTTCCTTGTTGACTGAAATTTGAAATATGGAAAATAATGTGTTTCCATGTCACAGAAGTCTTTGGGCAATCTGGCTATGATTTGTCCATTGATTCATGTCATCAAATAATTCTGTAGAAACAAATTCTCTATACGGTCATCCGTTGCTGAGTTAAAACGGCATCAACTCAATTCGACAAAAAAGCAAATTGTTTTCTTTATGACTATATTTGAAATAATGTTTACATGATTTTTTTTATACATAGATTCGTTTCAGCAATTTTTAATTCATGCTGTTTTTGATTGAATGTGACATCTCAAAGTCCTTTATAAATATTGGGATTTTATTCCTTTCGATATGGTTCACCGAAACCAGAAATGCAGCAATCCAAAATTGACTCCATTATTGTCAAGAAGTTCATAGTGGTCATTTTGAACATTCAACAGATTTAACACACATTATATTTTAAACTCCTTATTGCGCGGGAGCGGATCATCGTATAGAACTCTACCTATTCAAAACCAAGAGTCATCGAGGTAAACAAAGTAACATGTGATCAGATAAAAGGGAACGACTGAAAGGTCACGTGGATTAAATCAACTCTGTCCAACAAATGCGACCTATTCAATCGTTAAGACATATCCGATTACGTGTATCTCCTTTGTTTACTTCGATGACTCTTGGTTTTGAACCAACTGTAGCTTGTGCGAGAACACTACTTGCTTTTTTGAAGCCTTTAGATTGAGATTCATATGAATGACGGGTGTTACCCCCTAAGAGGGAAAACGTTGTAAATATGCAGAGAAGTAACTTTCATAGTACATATTACATAGACCCTTAATGCCTCAGTTACATCCAATTTCAAACTGGACGCGTTCTTATGGGAACTGAAACAATCTAAAAAATTATCTAAACGCCACGTAAAAAAAAGTGTCTATTGCAATGGATTCTACGAAAAAAGTGCATCAGGAAAGTGTTTACCAAAGTTGATTTTCTTTATTAACAGAAAAGTTATAGGATATAAAAAAATCGACGAAATCCGAGAATCGCCCTCTAGCGGCCAAACGATAAGAGATAGGAAAGTTTTGTTTGTGCCAGTAGGTTTCTCATTAAATTTGAGCTCCTGGCAACTTAGTTGATTTTCTTCTTTATCTTCGAATTAAGGGGTGCTCCCATAAAAACGCGTCCAGTTTGGGGCACCATGAACATATTATTATTCTCTGCTTCAAAGAAGTATAGTTTGGAACACCAGCATGTGTTATTAATTATTGAATGAAAATTATTAGTTCGTCTGTTTTGTCTAGATTATTGCAATAATTTTAGTCCGTTTTTCAGCCGGCCAAGAAAGAAAAACCAAAACCACCAAAAACGAAGTCACTCAAGCTGTCAGATGTCACAAAGCCTCTGAGTAGAGACACGAAAGAAAGATTGCTGTTACAGTCTATAAAGAGAATATTACTCGTGGAGGAACCACGGAATCAGACATTACATCAGAAAATAATCACAACGTTAGCTTCGAACTTCAACGCTGTAGTCAGAGAGACAATTTTGACTCATATCTTGAAAGACCTGAAATCACACGTTGATAACGCTATTGCATGGCTCTTTGAAGAGTATAGTATTATGCAGGTGAGTTCATTCAATTTTTGGAATGTATTTTGAACTAAGAATGGAAACTACATAGGTACCTCGATATAGAAAAAATTTACCCAGCTCGTTTTTATAACTACTTTTGCTCTCTTCACTGAATTATTTTCTGGTGTGACTTGTTTGATTCTAATTCACCGTTGTAGACTTGATTCTTGTTCAGGTGATTATTATTGGTTCAGCGAAGCGTCCATCTTCATTCTAATAATCTCATTTACAAAGTTACTAGGTATAGCGGTTGTACTAGAATCATTGTGTCAATGAAGATCTCATCTGAAGAACATCGTCCTCTGCTTTAAATGTATATGTCTTGAGAACTTATATCTCTTGAGAACTTCTGGGTGTTTTGACTTAGTGATACAAGAAGTTCCAGAAAAGTCCAGAAGTAAAATATTACTACAAAGACTACACCTTCACCTAAAACTTTCAAATGGATCTCGAGGCCTAGTGACTATACTGATACCCTTCAGAAGCTCCATAATGTATAGCATTTATAGAGTAAATTGAAACTGCGAAAAAAAAACGCTTGCCGGTGCCGTACAATGGATCAAACAAAGCATGAAAGCTGTTACGTACCGCTTAGTAGTCACCCATATTAACTGTGCGACAGCGTAATATCAGATACATTTTTTGTTTCGTTGTTGGTCTGTTCACTCATAATACTAGGCAGTACGTCACAACTTTCATGCTTTGTTTGGTCAATTGTGGCAGTTTTTTCGTTGTTTTCAACTGAGTTAGAAAATACTTGCAGTTACAAAGTTTTCCTCATTCCTTCAAGAGGTTGTCTGAATGATGACAAAAGTCCCTGGTGGGTATTTTGTATAACATCTCTTTCTAGAGGATTTTCCAATTTTTATTATACAGTGACCGGCTAAAATATGGAACAAATTCGTTTTAAATTCAGGGTCTTGATTTTTTGGAAAAGGCTCGAATACGTCGATTTTTTTTTTGGTGCGGTTTTTCTTATGGAAAAATCATATATACAGGGTGCAACAAAAATAAGTTACGACTATCAACTTCTTCTTTCAAATGGAAACACCTATTTTTTATCTCATTTTTGCATTATGCGTGGAATTCTAAGTATATTTCATTCAATACAGCCCATACCTATACGCAACCGTTTTTTGAAAAACTGGTTAATGTCCTTATTTGTTCAATAATTGAATTGAATGTTCAATCAGCAACGTAAACTAGTAGTTACTACTAACTAAGCATCTCAACAAAACAGAATCGCGTAGTTGTCTTTTTTTTTAATTCACTGCCAAAAAGCAGCAATATAAACAATCGATAAATAAGCTATTATGTTTTTTTTTAGTTGGTCACCACTTTTTTAAGTTGTTAAATGAAGATTTAATTCAATTTTTCAACCAATAAAAACATTAATCAGTTTTTAAATAATCAATAATATGGATTGAAAATGCTATTTTCTCGAAAACTGTTAGTTTCAGGTCATTTTTCCATTTGAAACAAGGAAGTTGATGGTCGTGACTCTTTTTTAGATCGCCCTGTATACATGAATTTGTCATTGAAAGAACCGCATCTACAAATAAAAATCGACGTTTCCAAGCACTGAGGTGGAGATGCATATGAAATTTTTTGGGCAACTTTGGCTTTTTTAGAGAGGGACATTATGCGCGACCACCCTGTATATTGACGGAACTAGATAAAACTTTACAAATTCCGCTGGAGTAAAGTGCTTTTCCTCTCTTGGTCTGTAAATAGCTGTTTCGCAATTTAATCTGGGTAGTTTATTGAGAAAGTTACTCTATTATGTGTATGTACTTTCTCTACAAAAAATAATTTTGAAAATTTTAAGAAAGCCTCAATTGTTTGATTTGAAATGATGCTTCCTCCCCTTCTTCGTTTTCTTCATCCTTATGTGGTTCTTCCTCCTCTTTTTTTTATCATTCTCTTGTTGTTCTTCATGTTTTTTTTCCTCTTCATCTTCTCGTGCAGATTTCAATCTGGTCTCATTATTTCGCCCCATTGGTTCAGAGTTCAGAGTCCATTTCGTCCGATACGATCTCGCCAAAGAATGTTCTTTCTGCATTCGTACGATTCTCCAACCCATGACAGAACATAAATTTGAACATGTTTCCGACAACTGCATCTCGAAGACACTTTCTCACAACAACAATAAATATTTTCGAGGTAACTGTCGGGAATCAATTTTTCTTCGATGTACTTTGGCAACAGCATTTCTTCTGATGTTCTTAAGGGGGTTCTCTTCCATCTCCAATCCATTGGATTTTTTCCATTTCCAAACCATGACTGGAGTTGAAAATATGCCCTGAATGGATGCTGCATCGCAGCTCCTTCTGTGGGAGGTAATTTTTCTAGCTTGAAGGTCGATTTATCCAAAGCTTTCTGATACATTTCATGAATCTCAAGTCGTGTGCAACTCTCACTTTTTTTTGCAAAATAGATGAATGCAATGACTTTACTGCTATTTTAAGCTAGCAACTCTTCTGCAGCATCTTTATCACGAAAAACATCCGATAGATAATTAATTTTTTGATAGCTAGAAGTAACTGGATTGTAGCTCTTTTCCTTTTTCAGTGAAATCCGACGTGTTGTCACATCCAGTAAAACAATGCAAGAATGCAGAGAATGCTTTAGATATAATTCCGATTAAGGATATTGCTTGAGCTATCAGAGGTGTAATAACAATGTCTTGCATCATCTGTACCTGGTTTCTACAAATTAATATCTAAATTATTAACAGTTTTGAGTTTGTTGATATATTTTTTACCTTAATATCATTCAATATTTTTTTTTTGTTGAACTACAAAAGGAGTTTATCCATATTGTTTCCATGATATCATCTAGAGAAATTTTGTTTGATACATTTCTGATCCGTATTTCAACAAATGATATACAGGGTGACATTTTAAAAGGGACCAGCATTTGACTGTGTCCAAACCAATGATAGTATTAAAATTTGGCGAGACACATCAATTTAGATATCGAGTGGGACAACTTTTGGGGTATCTGTTGTTTTTCTGGAATCACGCCCAGGGTAGCTACCACTGAAATTTCAAATAGCAATCCCCACTTATTTTGCGATTTTTGAAATCTTCACGTTATTCTCCATACGCTACATCACTTTTTTTTTCAAAATTGGAGTTCGTAACCTCACAAAAGTTTTCAAACGAACAGAATTGATTATTCTTTGAACTGATGATAGTTTGAAATTTTGGTGAGACACATTAATTTAGATATCAAGGTGGACAACTTTTGAGGTATCTGTTGTTTTCCTGAAATCATGCCCAGGGTAGCTACCACTGAAATTTCAAATAGCAATCCCCACTTATTTTGCGATTTTTGAAATCTTCACGTTATTCTCCATACGCTACATCACTTTTTTTTTCAAAATTGGAGTTCGTAACCTCACAAAAGTTTTCAAACGAACAGAATTGATTATTCTTTGAACTGATGATAGTTTGAAATTTTGGTGAGACACATTAATTTAGATATCAAGGTGGACAACTTTTGAGGTATCTGTTGTTTTCCTGAAATCATGCCCAGGGTAGCTACCACTGAAATTTCAAATAGCAATCCCCACTTATTTTGCGATTTTTGAAATCTTCACGTTATTCTCCATACGCTACATCACTTTTTTTCAAAATTGGAGTTCGTCACCTCACAAAAGTTTTCAAACGTACAGAATTGATTATTTCTTGAACTGATGATAGTTTGAAATTTTGGTGAGACACATTAATTTAGATATCAAGGTGGACAACTTTTGAGGTATCTATTAATTTTCTAGATTGAACACGCTCACTCCCAGGGTAACTACCCCTAAAATTTCAAATAGCAGGCTCCACTTATTCCGCGATTTTTGAAATATTTATGCTATTCTTGATAAGTTGCATCACTTTTTTTTAAAATTGGACTACATAACCTCAGAATGGTTCCCAAACGGACAGCAATAATCATGATTTCTTAAACTGATGACGGTATGGGGATTTTGTGAAAGATATCAATGCAGATATCAAGGGGGACAACTTTTGAGTTGTTAGCTGTCATATTACTTTCAACCCCCTAACCTCCGGGGCACTCACCTTAGATTTTGAATGAAAACTCCTATTTCTTTTGTCCTTTTTGAGTACCTCATGTATCTCTAGAAAAATTCTTTTTTTTTTCAATTGGAATTCTCAATTTCACAAATAGGACAATAATTGTGAGGTAATGTACTTTATTTTTGAAAAAAAAAAGTGATGTAGCTTATTGAGAATTACATGAAGATTTCAAAGATCGCGGAATAGGTGGAGGCTGCTATTTGAAATTTCTGGGGTAGTTACCCTGGGAGTGAGGGGGTTGAATCCGGAACATTTGCCAAATCTTCATATTATCATTGGTTTGGACACAATCAAATGCTGATCCTTTTCAAATTGTCACCCTGTATATGAAAATTTCAACTTTGGTGAGAAAATGAATATGAGCAAAACTCGGATGTTCAGTTTTTCGTAATTTACGCAATATTTTCCATCAAAGTAATATACTTTTATTCTTTCAAATGGAAGTTGAAGTCCCAATAAAACAAACGCGCCTCGTCCGAAGTCTCCAAAGTGAAAAAAAAGGTTGTCCAGAGGGTTAAAAAAACGCATTCTCCGCAAAAAATTGTTGATTACTCAAGAACGAAAAAAACTTTTTAACAAAACAAAAATATCTACTTATTCGGTATAGGAGTAAATAAAATTCCACCAAGTTTCGTAATTCTAAGAACATTTTCAGAAAAATGAAACACAAAAAACGAAAAACTTAGTTTTTCTCATTTAACTCATCAATTTTGAGATTATGTGAACATTTTGTTGAAATTGAAATGAAGATTTGCTAGTTGACTACAACTTTCTCATTTAACATTTTTTCATAAAATCAGTAACAACGCCGCAAATCGCGAAAAACCATTCTTCACTTCTTTCAAGCCCCACCACTCTTCGTCTGCATGCATTCAGGGATTTTTTTTTTGCAGCATTAGTCATGCCTTTTCCTACCGTCTCCAACCGCGTTTGTCCTGTACCGTATTTTTTTCTTATTTGACTTTATTTTGAAGTGATTCGCCTGGCCTACAGGGTGAATGTTTGAGATGACACTTCAAAAAATTCGATAGTTCATTATACCATTCCATGGTCCGTCCATAGACCAGGATCAATGTTAGTAGTAATGGTTTGAATCTTAGCTCAAAAGACGACACCGCTTGATCGAGATCATAAGATTTGCTATTTTCTTATCTTAGCCCGGTACTTTCACATTCAAGTAGTCGATTTTATTCCGTCAGAATAACCTCCAAATTGGTCCCGCCATGGTAACGCTCCATTTGTTATCTGACAGATAGTTATTATTTTATTTATTCGAATGTGAAAGTACCGGCCCTAAATAATATAATTTTCTCAGAAACATTCTAGCAGTTGATTAAAAACTGCTAACTCCCGTATTTCTTCGCAGATATTATGTAAATATATAAACACAGCAGCCAACATGTTGATGATCATTCAGATTGGAAATTAATCAGCAATGAATAAGTCAGTTGGTGACCCTAAATCCTTTTCCATATAGATCATGTAATTGCCAAAAGAGCTACTTGCGAGCTTTTAAGTTTTAAATTTGCTGGAACCCAAATTTACTACGCCGCATGTGCTGCTCAATGCCTATTTCTGGAAAGACGAGGAGGACATTGCCAAGATAACGGAGTTTGCTATTGCCGAAGAAAGATACATCACACCTCATAAAAGCGAACAAACGAGGAAAATCGGACAAAGAATATTCACAATATGCCACACATCTCCACTTAGCGCGAATAAATACGTGTCGAGACACTTCGTAAAGTCGCTATGTTTTTAGTGTAAATATTGATTCGTTGAGCTGTGCTACTTTATTTACTTTTCTTTTGATCAGCTATTGAACATTTGTATATGAACAATGGATTGTGCCCCTGGAGGTAAGAAAAAAATTACTTTTGTCAATCACTTGATATAACAATAACGGATATTATTATTTATCCATATATGGAGAAATGGTGGACGATCCTGTCAGATCCGGGCTTAATTTTTTGATTTTACGGAGGTGTGAAGTTTTGTTTGCCAAATACAAAAATGCTTTTTTGCGACCGTATGCGATCCCTCAAAAAAATGGCCGATCCATGTAGTTATGATCGCTCCAATTTTTAATGTATGGTTACAGGTTCCAATTCAGAAAACGTCTATCTAAGCAGGAACTGGGGAAAACCCTCATTTGCTATGAGGACTGTGATTTCGACTTCTTGCACTATAATAGACTTGGTTCATAAACCATGAAGTATTCGTTATTATCAGAATCCATCAAAGTCCAATCAAAATTATGATCTTGATTGGACTTGAAATACAGGGTGTCACAGATTCGAGGATCTCAGTTATTATAAGAGATACAGGGTCGGTTCAATGTTTGCAAAGTTGCGCATTTTTATGCTCAACAAAATGCCGTTTTGAAATTTGAAAAATTCCGACTACTTCCGAAGATATTCGGAAAAAACCCGAAATTTCGCAAAAACGTTATTATTTCCTGAGTTTATTTGAGAAGATATTATTGTAAAATGAATCACACTTCCCTATTGCCACTTTTTCTCCTCTACAAGATGGCGGTATCAAATTGAAAATCTAACGTTTCGTCTTTGAGCGGCCATCATCAAGTTCATTTTTTAAGATACGGACCTGGATTTTTTATTTTAGTTTTAGTTTTGACGTCCTTGAGGCATTGAGGTAATTAGATGAGGGTGTAGAGCAATGGGTTGCCTTAGCAACGTCAATATTTTCAATCATTTTTCACCTATTATTGTTATTTTCAATATTTTGTTAAAATGGAAATATTCTTGAACACTTGAATTGATTTTAGTTTTTTATATTTTCTTTTTTTTTCATTTTCCATGTCGTTTGTGGATTTAATTTCATTTCATTAAATGTATCGTTATTGGATGTTATTTCGAGTTTGGTTCGGTCAATTAGGCTTGTTTAGTTGTGCAGGTTTTCTCATAAGAATAACGTGTCGAATAACGTTGGGTCAGTAAGTGGGAACCGGGCCGGTGCTGGGTTCGATCCCCAGCAATAGCAGTAGACCGTAAAAAGTCGTATGCCTGGTATTTTAGCGGAACCCACGAGGCAGAGTGCAAAAGGTATAGTTGTTCTCCCTATTCACTCCGGTAACCAGGCCGGAGATAATCGGATATTCTCGTATGGAACGAAGAACAAAGAGACACACTCGCCAGTCGGTAGATTCCACAGCGAGCGCGGCTGTTTCTGCAGTACAGACTGGTAGATCAATCTGCTCCGATGGGGTCGAGGACCGTGGTTCGGAGTCCACGTTAAAATGTAGGTCTCATTGCAAGGAATGGAAAAACCGGTCCCTCCTCCCCACCCTACGATCCCGTCTGCCATCTATGACGTGCTGTTACATATCTATATATACTGAGCTGGCAAATTGCCTAGCAGCAGTGCCAACCGTCCCTACAACCAACCAACCAACCGACGTGTCGAATAAAGATGGATTTATGAACCAACCTATGAGTTAGGGAGAAAAGGGTTGCCTAACTAATTTTCTTTGGTATTATTTTTAAATGAGTATATTGTTCGACGGTTGCGATACCTCAATACATAAAAAAATCCAGGTTCGTATTTAAAATAATGAACTCGATGATGACCGCTCAAAGACGAAACGTCAGATTTTCAATTTGATACCGTCATCTTGTAGAGGAGAAAAAGTGGCAATGAGAAAGTGTAATTCATTTTACAATATCTTCTCAAATATACTTAGGAAATAAAGTTTTTGCGAAATTTCGTTTTTTTTTCGAATATCTTTGGAAGTAGTCGGAATTTTTCAAATTCCAAAACGAATTTTGTTGAACATAAAAATGCACAACTTTGCATCCATTTAATCTGAGCTCCCCATGCATGCACTCGAATCTGTGGCACCCTGTATAGTGTGATAGAAAACGTAACATCCATTTATTTTCTATAAGAGTCAATGTTAACATGTTTCGATACAATGTTTAATAACTCCCTTGAAAAAGATGCTATCATGTCAACTCAAAAGTTGTAAATGTTCAGAATAAATAAAGTTAAAATAGTTTGGCATGAAAGAAGTAAATTTTTCATGTGTGTACTCCACAGAATGTTTCAACATTTTGGAGCTGAACTATAATTCGATTTTGGGTGAAATGTCCTGGAACTTTGAAAAACACTGTGGAGTATACAAATGAAAAATGTACTTCTTTTATGCCAAATGTAGTAGTCTCATTCATTCTGGACATTTTAACTTTTGAGTTGACATGATTCTTCATTTTCATTGGAGATATTGAACTTTGTATCGGAGCACTTTAGTATTGACTCTTATGGAAAATAAATGGGTGTTGCATTTTCTATGTCACTGAGTATTAAAGGTGAGTCATCAAAAACCTCGTCGAAAACCTACCGGCATTGATTTTGGGCATTTAATCTTCTTATTTATAAAAATGTGAAAGTCTGTGTGTTTCTATCCTTAAGGCTTTTGAACCGTAGCACAGAATGATCTGAAAATTTGCACAGTTATTAGCCTCAACCCAAAGATGGTTTAGAAAAATGAAAAAAAAAAATAAATAAATAAAAACTCTCTGTTTTGTTAATTTGTACGTTCTGTGGGGTATACGACCAGCGAGAGGAAAAAAAATAAACAAAATAAAAACAAATCTTACATATTATTATGGATGTCAAAGTCTGTGTGTTCAAATGAGAAGTTCCAGATCGTTAACTAGGCAGATGACACAAACCTTGTGATTGGAGGAAGCAATCTCAACCAACTGCTTACGGATAGCATCAACTTTATGAAGGATGTCACCGAATGGTTCACGCAGAACAAACTAATATTAAATTGTACCAAAACCAATTCAATACAATTCAGAACGAAGCTTTTGAGAGTCCAGAAACCGTATATGTTGGGAGATTTCATACTCTCTGAAGACACCAAGTTTCTAGGATTATGCATTAATGAATATCTCAACTGGTGTACTCATATTTTGCATCATGAAAAAAATAAACATGGTCTGCTATGCAAAAAGAATAAATATGTAGACGGTAATACATTGAGAATAATCTATTTAGCTGATTTTGAAGGTACAATGAGCTATGGCATCTTCTTCTTCTTCTTCTTTCAGCAACCCTTTCGAAAGTTATATACTTTTCCCGTGGAACTAGATTCTGCCTTCGGAATTTGTATACAGGGTCAGGTCAAAAAGTTATAGGCTAAACATTTTTTTTTTTAAAGTGCATACTCTTATATATTTTTGAAAAGGTACAGAAAAGACAAATCTTATGGACTATAAATATACAGGGTGTTCCATTTAAAAAAATAAAGTTGGGTCCGATAACTTTTTGACCTGACCCTGTATACTAATTCCGAAGGCAGAATCAAGTTCTACGGGAAAAGTTATATAAGAAACAGTTTTCACATTTTCCACAACTTATCTGATAGTTTAGATACGAGGGGTACCTTAAAATGCAACATTTTCAGTTTAGCCCTGTATCTTGAAAACGAAAAGGGCTATGAAAATTTTGTTAACGGCATCTTCAGTTTCTCGAAAAAGTAGCACACTGTCGCAAAAACCGCAACTTTCTATCTATAAGAATAACGGAGATACCCCGCAAAAGTACCCAAAATGGGACACCCTGTACATCTATGAATGTCTTATGTTTTTCTTTCAACATCAAAACTTATTCCAAGGTACGACACATGAACATAATACAAGAATAACGAAGACATCGCATAACTTTAACAGAGAAAGCTCCTCACTATATGTGTGTAAAGTTGTCCAACAAGCTGCCAGATGCCATCAGAAAACTAGGAAGCAAACGTCTATTCAAGAAGGAAATTAAAAATCTTCCGATTGATCTGGAGTCATACAGTATGGATGATTTTTGAGATAGAAGCAATGATTTCCCTTATGACGTAATTTCATTTCATGGTTGTGATTAGATAAGTTATAATTTGATTTGAAAATAAAGCATCTATTATTATTATTATTATTAATATTAATACATGTTCATTGATATTGTTTTTTGTTCGATTTTTGTGTGGTAAATCATACAATTTCATCTCATATTGACGTATATTATTTATAACCATAAGATCTACTTGGTTCAGTCTCCTACAAAACTACATTGACAGGCGTGAAGTGTCTATTTTCGGCAATAGCATACTCCGTTATCTTGGCAATGTCCTCCCCGTTTTCCCAAATAAAGGCAGTGAGCAGCACATGCCGCATCGTTGATTTGGAATCCAGCAACTTGGAAACTTAGAAGATCGCAAGTAGCTCGTTTGGCAATAACATGATCTAAATTTAGAATGATTTACGGTTACAAATAGAAAAGTTACTTATCCAATCGATCAAAATACTTTTCACTGAAATAAGTTTTAAAATATGGTTATAAGGAAACTTTTACCTTGATACTCCGGATCATCCAAAGGAGTACTGAAGGTAGCAGCCACTGCCAGTACAACAAAAACGAAAAACACTGACTTGTTCATTGCTTATGATCAATTTATTATTTATTTATTACAATCTATTACTCTCAAATTATCAAACTTGAATGATCAAACTTGAATGATCATCAACATGTTGGACGCTGTATTTATATAAATAGAACAGTACACGAAATACGGGGACTTACAGATTTTTTCTTTTAATGTTTTTGATTGAGTAATAGGATAAGGACTCAAAAAACCGTTCGACATGATGACAATCAAGTGGAAAGCGTACGGATATTAGAAAACCGCGCGGTAAGAGAAACACATACTAAACCAAACTAACCCAATCTAACCCAGGAGTGAAATGTACCTACCATATTAGTCGGGGAGCAGGCGTTAAAAACGTGCAAGAGTTTTCTAAAGGCTCAGATTTTCAGAAAAGGTTGCATTTTAATGATGGAAACTCACTGCACGTCAGCACTTCCCCTACCGGGACAATTGGCGCTGGGACGCTCTTGAAGATGTTATATTATTTAAGTTCCCTAAACTGTTTTCTTAAGGCTCAAAATGCACACGAAGTTCCCAAATGTCATGTAGAATGAGAATTCAACAGTCAGACAGCCAACTATGGGAACACCGGCAGTCAGCGCCACAACATACCTACTTGTCAAAAAAATGACGTCAGTGAAAGTGTTTCTTGAGGCTGAATTAATGCTGAATTAATACTGGGACCTCGTTAGTCAGCACTCGATGAAAGTGAGAATAGTCATTGCGCGCGACGCGACGTATGGCAATAATTGTGGTTTTGTGCCTTTTCTCAATTCGTATCATTTGCTTGATGGAAAAAAAAATATATTTTTGATTTTATCTAACCAGAAAACGTGATAGAATGAGACTTCAACAGTCAGACAGCCAAATATGGGGAAACCGAGCGTCAGCGCCGCAACTTAGGTATACTTGTCAAGATAATAACGTCAGTGAAAGTGTTTTTTTAATGCTTGAAATTTTCAAAGCATTGAATAAAACTATAGAACTCCTGTACGTAATGCATATTGGGCATAAGTACATGATATGTCTTTTACTCATGAATACGTATCATTCATTTCACCAATTTATTCTGGGTTACTATATAACGAGCAGTATTTCACAGATTTATGCATCTCAGGTGTCAGTCAATGTTAGAGTGGACTGTATATTAGCAATAGTGCTTCGTTCTTCTACTGAATAAATTAATGCCGCGTGACGCCAGTAAATTTGCAATCCTTCAAGTCACTAGAATGTAACTATATAAGCAAATTTGTAAATCATCGAAAAATAGCAGAAAACCGTTTAAGCAATTGTTACCTAAACTACAACACCAAATATAAGAAATGAGAAGAATTTTTGCAACAATAGTAGAAAAAACTTATATTCGAATATTTGAAAACTTCAATCGTTTGTTTTTGTGACATTTGTCAAATTTAACTGCGATTTGTCACGCCAAAATCTTCAAGACTGATAATACGCGACGTTTTTGAAAACGTCACAGGCACCATATGATTGGTCGTGGCCGAATTTGGTATCCAAACAAGCTTTTGTGACATTTGGTTTTGTATTGTGTGAGTTTGAAATCAGTGTTTGTGTTTAATTTTTACTTCTTTGGACTATATTTTTGGGTGTATTACATATATCGTGTGTCCCGTTAGTGCGTATATGATTAGCCGAGTGGAATAAGTCAGCTTTTGAGGTAATAAAAAATAGTTTGTTTGGATATTTTCGTCTGACAGCTGACGTCATGACGTCACAGAAACCTAGCGTATTCTGTAGTTAATACGCTAGGTTTCTGTGACGTCATGACGTCAGCTGTCAGACGGAAATATCCAAACAAACTATTTTTCTATTTTTCATTACCTCAAAAGCTGACTTTCCACTCGGCTAATCAAATACGCACTAACGCGACACACGATATATGTAATACACCCAAAAATATAGTCCAAAGAAGTCCAAATTAAACACAAACACTGATTTCAAACTCACACAATACAGAACCAAATGTCACAAAAGCTTGTTTGGATACCAAATTCAGCCACGACCAATCATATGATGCCTGTGACGTTTTTAAAAACGTCGCGTATTGACCAACAAAAATTTTTTAAAGTTCATTTTTTATTTAAAATTACAGTGACAGATCCAAATTGTAGGTTAAAGGTTGGCAAACATGTTTTATCACGATAGTCATAGATTGAACTGTGATTCGTTTTATTTTGCTATGTTCAAAATGTTTTTGATTTGACAGAGAAAACGTTCGAGAATATGGAGTGATGATAATTTTGGAATTGATGATCAAAATCCTTATTTGATCGAGAAAATTAAGTCTATTTTCAAATATTTTATCTTTTTATTTCAATTAGCGAGCATTTTGTCATTTAATTTTTTTTGCCAACCTTGAACCACTGTTTTGTGCCTTGAACTTCCAATGTTTATCTGTCACTGTAACTTTGATAGCGATTTCGGTTTACTGCTCTGAAACTGCTCCGCGAGAGATGATGCTCTGTCTAACTCCGATCGAGAGCCCTCTCAGAGGAGTATGTGTAATCTTGCTAGCTTTAAAAAAAATGACGGGATTTTTTTTGAATTTAATGTCATTTGACATGAAAACTCAACCTAAGATGTTTCAAGAAAAATTATGTTTGTTTGAATTGAATCTCTGGCTTTTGGGCTGGGCAGTTTATTATTAATTATGGATAATCATATCATCTCATGTTTGCAAGTCGGGGCCTGTATCCACGATTCAGGTGAAGTGAATATGAAGTGAAAACATTATTGGTTTTGCACAGCATGATTCACTTCATATTTATTTCACCTGAATCGTGAATAGGAGAGGCCCTGGGTCAATCAAAACAAAAATGTAGAATAAGAATTTCTGGATCATGCACCAAATCTGCCAAAAATCGCAGATCAACATAGAGCGCTCGCTCAAAGATTCGGAGCAATCGCATGTTATAACGGAAATCGATTTTTTTTATCTATTTCGTTAACCGAAAATGCAAATCTGGTCGAGATCTGTCAAAGAGCGATCTGAGAGCGCTCCAGAGCGGTAAACCGAAATCGCTTTAAATAAAAAATGAACTGTAGCTGTGAAACGACACATGTCTTAAGTGGGATTTATAAACTCGCCGTTCGCCGTTACCGCTAACGCTGACGTTTGACGTTAGAGATAGACATATGGACGCACCTGCAAACATTTATATCATGCCGTCTGCCGTTGGCGGACCGCTAGAGATCGTTCATCTCCATCTTTTGCCGTCCGCCGTTCGTAGCTAGAGCCATAGGACAAAGGCTCAATAGGTTTTTGATCCAATAATTCATATTTTTATATCATAAAATTAGGATTTGTACCAAAATATACTCGAGTCAGTCACCAAATCTCACTGAACTAAAACAAATTAACTTCAAAGTAAGTAAACAACAAGTTTGAAAATCTTTGACGACAATCGACGGTATAAAAGTTTATAAATTCATTGAGCGACGGCAACGTTAGCGGCACCGGCGAACGTCAACCGTAACGGCGGACGGCAAGTTTATAAATCAACCTTTAATCATTGGTTATCGTGAACGCATTTGGTTAGGTCCCCAAACAGGTGACCAGACCGTGAAACAGGGCCTATGAAAAATTGCATTAACCCGTATGTTCAAAAACTAAATGATCCAATTTTTCATTACTCGTGCTCGTTTGTTTTTTGATCCTCCGACATGTTGGGACTTTTTTATATTCTTTCATAGAAACTTCATTTGCAATGCAGAACATTGGAGACAAGAGTCTGAGGTGAAACTGTTTCACGGTTTGTATCATTTTCCCATAACCTGATTTCAAAAAAGGTTATTTTTCCAGAATTTCCTGTGAGAGCATCATCCGCAACTATAATTTGGTTCATCACATCCCACCTCTTCCCTTGTCTATGATTTATTACAAAACGGAGACCCTATCATAGTGGGAAATTATTATATTTTCTTTTCCGATTAGATTCTTATTTTGTATCTTGATACCTTCAATGTCCAAAAGTCTCCTTCTATGGATATTCAACTTATTTATAGTCTTTGCTTCCATTAACATTGCTGCCTGCTTAATGCTGATAGTTTCTTTGTTTCTAAGGCCGTTCGTACACCGGAGATACGCGACAACGAAAACACACAAAAAATTAAAAATTTCAAAAAAAATCAAGTGATTTTTTTAAAAATTTTTGACTACCTCTAGTATAATCAATCAATCTGAGGGTGTCAAAAAGTGTTTCAATAACAACTGGTGTCTCGTCGTAGTATTTTAATCTGTTATTGCAATTGGGCCTATGCAGGAACACTCTTGACAATAGTCAACATTGAAAACTTGACGTAAAATTGAAATTTGACAGACGTATCAATATTTTCAGCGTTCTGGAGTATGGTATCATGAGACCATTCCAGTTTGGTCTGTCATTAACGTCACTTGCAGCTCGCCGATTGGCTGAATGGGACGTTAATGACAGACCAAACTGGAATGGTCTCATGATACCATACTACAGAACGCTGAAAATATTGATACGTCTGTCAAATCTCAATTTTACGTCAAGTTTTCAATAATGACTATTGTCAAGATTGTTCCTGCATAGGCCCAAATGACGTGTAAAACAAAAACCTATTTTTCTCGAAAACGATTAGTTCTATCGGAACAAATGTACAGAACCTTTTCCGTTGAGAAAAGGTCAGCGTATTAAAAAAAAAAGTAGTTCCCAGCTCTGTAGAATGACAATGAAATGTTTTGAAATTAAAATAGGCCATTTCAGAAACCTGTCAACATAACGTCAAAATTGACAGCTTACATCGTAAACAATACATATATTACAAAAAAATCAATCAAATTGTTATGAAGACATCAAGAAAAAAGGGGTAATAATGTAAATAAAACTTTCTTTAGCTCTGATAATAATATGGTCTGCAACTAACCCAAACTAACCCGGCCTTTAAATTTTTATAAGCATCATTCAAATTTGTATAAGCTTTCAACTGCCTATGCAGTATAAAGCTTGTGGTAAGGACCAAATAACTGATTATGTCCATGTTAGTTATTTTTGAAAAGCCCTGAAGGCTTTCATCAAAGTCAAGATCACTTTAACTAAAAGGGTCTATGTTGTTTACAATCGAAATTTTGTGATTGTATTAAATGAAATTTCCTGAGCATTCCAGCTTCTAACTAACACTCATTTCACAGCTTTTCAGGATCAGAATCTCAACAAATCCATATTGCACACTTGGCATTTCGAAAAATGTCTCAGAAAGTGAAGGAAAAAGTGATAATGAGAGGTTAATGTTTGTTTACGGTACAATCAGCTGACTTTTAGGTTATGTTCTGAAATGGCCTATAAATTGTATAATTGAACAAACCCCCAGGTTCTAATCGAAACTCTTTTGCTTAATTTTCGTGTGTTAATAATTACATATTATGATTTTTGCTTGAGTTTTCTCCCATTTACTTCTTCGGAATTGATGCTGCACCTGCTCACATTGATAATTTTGCGCCATAAATCAAACATAATCACATTTGGCCTTCTTAACAAATATTTAAAATTAACTAAAATAGTGATCCTGAATTAGAAAGTGAATAAAATATTAATCAGTCAACAATAAGAAAACTTCGACCTAGTCCCTTTTTGCATGTTTCGACGCCTTTTTCTTACTCAGATACTCCTAAAAATATTTAAAAAAAATCCCATAAGGATAGGGCGGAAAATGCATATTAAGGGAGCTAAGGGCACTAAAAGGGTGAATTTAAAAAACGATTTTTTTGAAATTGTAGGCTTATAAAACGAGATTAAATTTCGAAAAAAATCCTCTGCCATAAATTTTGACCCTAAATCAAATGGTGATACTGAAAAATCATTTGGAAAATCGGAAAGGGTAGTTTTTGCAAGGGTCGTTTCTTGAATAACTTTTTTGAGGTTATTTTTTTTGCAACGTACGTTCATTTTTGGAAAACTACATACTTTTTTCTACAAAAAAGGTACCTACTCTTGTTACACATCGCACAGAGCAATGATTTTCGAGAAAATTGAAGGCAGAGTTTGCTCTGATGGGTTGCTAACTGGTTAATCAACATAAACTTATGAAAGTTATGACATTTCAAAAGTAACCGAGTAGTTATTAATTAATTGATTGAAAAATTAAAATTTTATGATCTTCAAATAATCTTTTTGCTTCAGAAAAACCTCAAATTCACCTTTTCAGTGCCCCTAACTCCCTTAATATGCATTTTCCGCCCTATAGAAACTTTTTTTACTATTTTTAGGAGTACTACCACCCCAAAATTTTCTTACAACATTTCAATGACACCCTGTGTATTGGGTTCCTTGTGTGGGAGTTTCCTTTTAACATGAAATAGGATTCAAGAGAATGAATCAATTTTCTCAACAACATTTTCTTGAAAACTGAGAAATAATGGAGATATTATGGTCATTTTAGATAATAAAAAAAAAGAAAAAAAAGATTCTATCCAAAAGTGTAGAAACTAGTCAACTAACGCACGACATATTTTATTCACCATTTACTTGAGTTTTAAACAATCTTTGGTGATAATTTCGAATGATGTCTTTAGGCAGGTCAGGACAAATCAAAATCTAAGATTTGAGTTGAGATTTTCCATTATCTTTTGGATGTTCAACACTTTTTATTAAAATTGAAGCTTTTTTTGTACAGGGACTTCTTGATTTTAGAGCGTTGGAGAAAATGTTATTCGAGAAATTCGTTTATTTTTTCAAGTCAAGTTTTGTTAAAACGAAAAGCTCAACACAACACCCTGTATTATAACTGGGTTAAAAAGAAATGTCACAAAATCGGTGATCTTCTAATTTATTTGCCATTTCGACTTCTTTAAAAAAATAAATACAGATGATGTGAAAATGTTATCAACATAAAATGAAACTCATCGATTTCAAAAAATACTCAAAAAGTTATAATTCATTGAAAAAACTTATTTTTTCCATGTTCAAGAAAAACTTCCATTTCTTGAAGTAACCTTGATTTGATTAATTCGTTTTCAATTTCCATATATACAGGGTGTCCGGAAATGATGTGTGAGAGATTCAGGTGAGAATTCTAGACAAAAAATAAATGTTACCTCTTCCTATAATATTTTTTCGAAAATTGATTATTAACCGAGTCAAAGTTGCATTTTATTTGCAGTTTTTTTGCAATATCTTTTGCCACGCTCTTGATATTTTGACAAAATCTTGCATTCGGGACTTTATCGGGATAAGGAATTCAAATTTGCCCACCGTTTTTTCGCATTTTGTAGAGGGCGCCACATGCGAACCTATACTTTAATTTGAATGGTCCCAACTTTTTTGTGCTACACTTTATGTGACTTTTGACCAAACATTTTTATTCTATCGACCTTTTGACATGAGAAAGGGATACTTCTTTTGTTAAAAAAAAAATTAAATTTAAAATTAGTTTTTCCGCACGAGTCTGCCGTTCACCGACCGACGCGTAGCGGAGTTCGGTGAAGCAGCCGAGGGCGGAAAAACATTTTCCGCAAGTGTTAGGTACAATAGTTTTTCTACAGACGTGCGGAAATAAGGATACAATTCGTAATTTAAAAGTTTCTGATGCAACTAATGACGAATAAATAATAATGAATGTCGAAATGTGTAACTAAGCGACCATAGTTACCTGGAAACCTGGTTGCTGTTTGCTTATGATATTGTTAATTTTTCCGCACTGGTGCGGAAAATCTGATTTTCCACACGGATATCGGTGCGGAAAATTGAATTTTCCGCACGGCTGTAGGAAAAGTTATTTTAGCGTTTTTCTCGAAAACGGTTAGATTCATCGAAACAAAAGTAGTATAGCTTTTTTATGTCAAAATATTTACTCAAAAGTCGCATACAGTGTAGCACAAAAAACCAAAACCCAAAAAACCCTATGTGGCGCCCTCTACAAAATGCGAAAAAACGGTGGGCAAATTTGAAATCCTCATTTCGATAAAGCCCCAAATACGAGATTTTGTGAAAATATTATGAGGGTGGCAAAAGACATGGCCAAAAAACTGCAAATAAAATTTAAGTTCAACACCCTGTAACTCCGTTAATAATCAATTTTCAAAAAAATGTTATAGGTAAAAGTAGCACTTATTTTTGGTCTAGAATGGTCCCCTGATTTTTTTGCTCATCATTTCCGGACACCCTGTATAGGATACACTACGTATTCCCCTTTTTGTTCAAGTTCCATAGTTCATTTTTTTTTTTTTATAGATGAAGAAACTGAATCTCCGCAATTAACTCATCATTCATCGTATTTTCCAAATAGGACTCTGTAAAGCAATGAGATAAAAGTATTCATACAACATAGAATACTTAGAACTCCAATCCATGTATGCACTATGAATAAAAATATGTCAATGCATGCTGGTAATTCACCAACAAGGGGATTTACAGTTTTGCTACCGATTATGAGTGATTTAGAGGTCAACACAAACATTATGTTCATAATCTCATTGTAACCAATTGTCTTATCTATCGTCATTCATTAACCTTGGCAATATAATTTATTCAAAAATAAGATTTTATTTCCTTGTTCATCAAAATATCATACAAGTCCTAAAGTGACTGAGCTTCATATACAGTGTGGGCCAAATTAAAAAAGAAAAAAAAGGAAAAACGAAATACGACTGATTTTTGTCATTGCTCTGACTTAACCCGTCTTATGGACTTTTAACATCAATCTTCTTGTTAAATAGATGATTCATTCGACGATCATTAGAATTCCTAAGAATTCCGACGATGGTGGAATAAGTAAATATAAATTCCTTATATGGACTTTGATAATTTTTTGTAACTGTCGCTTCAGTTCGTGTTATTCAACACTTCCAGTTGCTTTGAATAAATATTATTCTAGTGTAGGCTAGATACCACAAAACACACACATAAAACATCACACGAGACATCACATATCCCACTAATCTATAATCTGGAATACTTTTTACTACAGTTTTTACCACCAACTTGGTCGTGAACTGATTTTGAAAACTATTTTTCAAAATGCTGGCAGCCAGTCTAGTTAATCTCGACCACTTTTCCCTTTTTTTTACATTTCGTGTTTCCTATAATCATCTTATTTCAGGGCTTTTCAAGAATTCCTCCACTAAGAAAAAATCTCAGACCTGAAGAATGTTATAATATTCTATTAACAAGTTTTATCCAACAAGCTATGGATGATTCTACAGTTTTATCAAGGATAATGCTTGAAGCACCAACAATTACTGATGAAGCTCTAGCTGAGTTGAAGATTATTTGTAAAGAAGACAAAAAAGCAGGTAATATTGATCAAATGCTTTAAAATTTTGTATTTCACATATTTTTGAAAGGTTTATTTCTTTTCATAATTTCATGATATGAAGATATTTATTCTATACTTTATAGACCTTCAGATAACATGTTTTGCTGACTGATTTTCTCGTCGCTGGGATTTCAACCACTGGAAACAAAATCATTGTTGAGCTCAAAACATCAAAATGTAGCGACCGCTAGGCATTGATTTTTCCTTCTGCAGAAAAAAAATATATATTTTTTTAATCGCTCGTGTAGGGCATTTCAACAAATTAAAATATGTTTTCGCTTATAGCAATCAACAGAATAAATCATGATATCATTTAGAACCCGCAAACATTTCTCATAGGCAGGTCAGCCGTTGAGAAAAATATACCGGTCGGAGAATATTGCGAAGAGATTTATGGACTGCGCACTCTTGCGGTCGCTAAATTTTCTTTTTTTTTGTAGTCAACACCGGCATGATCTCCAGGTGATCAATTTTTGAGCCTTCGTATTAGAACGTATACGCAATTGTGCGATCAGCATCATTTGAAATAACATGGTGATCGCATTTTTGCGTATACGTTTCAAATTTGCGAACGGTCAAGAATGGACAATTTGCACATGTTTTGGAAAGATGAAAAATATAAGGATTAGTAAGTACGGATGCCATTGATGTTTGTAAAATCAAACTACGACCCCTATTAATGTAGTAATCACCGATTAAAGTGCGCCAATCAACATCCACTACGTCACAGAATACATCATCTCTCTTTGTCTGGCTTATTGTCTATAATCTCCCTCCCTCTCTCGAGGTGGTAATATAGCGACGCCCCGTTGTTGATAATACAGTGAAATTTGCGTTTTCTTTTTTATTTATTGAGTATATTTTTGGGTATTTTGCAAAAATTTTTCCCTGATGACTCTCTTATATTGTCTAGAATACGTATATAAAGTTTCAAGTCATTTGAAAATGTATGCAAATTGTCCATTGATCCCCTGTTGTTAAAATCCCTAAAACGAGAAAATCGACTACGATTTTGTTTTTTTTTGGAAATTCAAGCAAATACCTCGTTATATCAAAATGAAGGATGCGATAGATAGCCAACCATGATATTTTCTAAAAGGGCTACGTTTGAGCTTTCTAACGGTATAATAACATAAAGGGGTTTGCATTTAAAAAAAACCAAGAAAAACCGAAATGAAAACGTTTGAACGAATATTGTGGACACACACTGCAAAACAAATATAGATAATGATGATATTCCAGGAAGAATTGGTTCATGATTGCATAGCAACCATATTTTGAAAAAGCAATAACGAGTTTTGGGTGAGATACAACACTTTGAGAAAAGAGTGATTTTGGATATTTTCTTCTTCTATCGAATAACTTGGCAATGCAGCATTCGATCGACATGAAAATCTGTGGTTGAATACATAATAACCAGGGGCTTCGTTTGTAATGTAAAAATATAGAGTGTTCCATTTGAGAAATGTGTCATTTTTTGTAGTAGGTGAGTGATAGGTCGTCTAAAAATATGAAAAAAACCTTCTTTTAACTTCCCCCCCAAAGTGCACCATTTTCGAGATAAATTGAAAAAAAAATCGTTTCTTGCGAACATCTCCGGAACCGTTTATCGTACAGAAAACAGCTTTTGTAGTGTTTTGAAGTGAAAACTTCTTTGGGTGCGCTGAGCACTTTATTTTGTGGGTATTGAATAAAATTAAGCCGTTACGCTCGGTTATGTAACGCTTCTTTGGGTAAAGAAAAATTGAAATTAGAGGTACTTTACTCCAAGGTAAGATTGGCGTTTTTGCAATTTTTGGCTACCCCTGGTATACCAATTACCTGATTTTTGAATAAATCATGTTGTTTTTGAAAGCAAAGCTTTATGAATCGTTAAAATCGATAATAAAAAAGTTTTCCATGTGTTAACTGAATTTGGGCACATGCTGTAAAACGTCCTACGGAAAGGTATTGTGAGTAAATAGCACCAAAGTCATTATTTCTCATCCCATAATAAAAATCCAATAGCAACATTATGTTGAGCCAATGTTGACAAATAATGGATCATAACTCACGAATGGTACAAGATACGATAAAATTGATAGGAGCTCAATTTGTTCCCTGGTTTATCCAGAATAAAAAACGATCAATGCATATTCCACGCATGAGCACTCTGAACAGAGTTATTGATGATTTATTGAATAAGTGTCTTGTATGGCGACCATGGATATATGACGCACAAAAGCCAAACAACGCAATTTAAAAGCAAACACCCGGTAGTACACATACATAAAATGGAGATATTCTACAAATTCGCAGAATCCCTTCACAAAAAATCCCACGGACCAGGTAAAATATGCATTATGCTCTTCAGCTGTAAGCTCTAAAGTCGACCGTTTTCGAGAAAAATCAACTTTTAGGTTGAAAACATGATACATTTTTTGAAATTTCATTTTTTTCTTACTTACTAAACAAATCTATTTAAACGTCATAACAAGTAACAAAACCAAGCGTTAACTTCATAATTGCAAAATTAAAAAAAAAAACAATAACAAATCATAAATAGATAAATTAAATAATGGAAATGTCCGCCGTTAGCTTTAACCGATTTCAACACCTTGTATCTCGCAAATTAATGGTGCATATTTTTGAACGAGCCATCACCACGTCCTGAAGTCCTGCGCATATATTATGAAACACCCTGTATAACGGCATGTATTGAATGTATTCTCTATCAATAATGTTAACTAATTTACATAAAGAGGAAAGCAAACTGATTGTATCTTAGGACTATATTAATGAAAAAAGTAATCAATTTTTTATTGATAAGAATAATTCAAAGTATTTTCTACACACGTCAACGTTTCCATTTATTTCAGGATGGGCTCTAGGTCTTTTAAGAGATCTAACATTGAGAAAACCACCAAAACAATTAACATTTCTCAATCTCCTTCTCTCGTATACAACATATGAGTCGAACACAGTTCGTGATGCTGCTATTGGTCACGTCCTAGAACTGCATAAACAATTTGAACTGAAAGTCATTATTGAGGAGTTTGCAAAAATGAATCTGGAATTCTTAAAGGTAAGGATATAATATTTATTTGGGAAGGAGAGACTAACGTATTGCAAAATAGACAATATCAGCAGGTAAAACAAAATTTATGTATAATATACGTTGAAATATAATATTTTTGACAATCTGAATATTTTCCAGTTATCAAAGCCACCGGATCGTTTGGGAGGTGATAACCAAGGTCGGATCAAGAGTGAAGTATGGACAGACGAATTCATCAAAACATGCCTGATGCCGTATGTGTCTTTGCTGCCGGTGAATCCGTCATTGATTCATGACTTGGCTAAGGTACATCATTTATTTTCTATTATCTTTATTTTTATGTATTTTCCTTTGTTCTGTAAACGTTTGAGAGCTATAAATAGGTACCCAACACGCTACTCAAGTTCCATTTGGATACTGTACAGTTAAAAAGTGATTAAAACGAGATTATCCTACCCTTTAGAAAGTCGGTAAGGGATCTCAGGTTCTATTGTATCAGCGGCTTGTGGAAAGTCTTATACAGGGTGATTCTGAAATAAGTACGGATTTTGTCATGATGTATCCGCAAACGTCTTTTTAAAAAAATACTGTGTCTTGAAATTTTGATAAAATTTCGATCTTTTATCTATTGTTCTCGAATGAAAAATCAATGTAATGTTTGAAAACCTCACTTATCTACAGGGTCATTCCGTATATATTGACCCATACTGCCCTCCTTAGTTAAAATGTCCTATTCACGTTTATATTATTACTATTGATTATTACATTTTATGTTTGGAAACCCGTAATTTCGGAAGGTAGGACAATTTATTTAGGTAATTCTAACAAGGATAAAGTGAAGTTAGGACATTCTTACTTGGCAGAATAAGAAAATATGACAAAATATTACTGGTATATGCAAGAAACCTGGAAATTGAGAAACATGTAGTAAAGACGTTTTAACTAAGGAGGGCAGCATATGCTAGCCGCGTTATTTATTGAGATATGAAAATTTTGTAAATATGAAAGTTTCAGATATTCATTTGAAATTTTCAAAAATCTTTGAAAAAAAAAGACTATCGGAATGTCAATATTTTTCCACAAGAAGCATTTTTTTCAATGGAACCCCCTGTATATTATCATATATTATGAGAGTGAAAGTTATTTTTCCTGATTTCAAAAATATATAGTTTGATACCTTTCTGATGAGTCGTTCAGGAGATATTCAAGTTTAAATATGTTTAAAAATTAAAATGCACATGCCCCTTTCTATGGAAAAAATGATAGAATCGTGGCTTTTCACTTAAAACTCCGCACGCCAATATCTCGGAAACGAATAGAAATATTAGATTTCTGTAAAAAGTAATCAATGTATAGTCCGTTTCACGAGGGTTTGTACTCACGTCATTGATTGTCTCTCCTTTTCTAACTCATGGAGAGGTTTGAAAACAGACTGAAACAGAATTAATGGCGTAATAAACATCGGTCGTTACTAGAATCCAAAATGGCCGCCGAGCAACAGCTGATTTCTATCATCTCTGAATAATAATAACCTAAAATTTGGTTATGTGATCAAGTAATTAATCAAAACAATGTTGTTGTCAAAACACAAGTCGGTTAACTTCTCCAATGTCACATTTTTGTTGTATAAAATACCTTGTCGGTATTCAGAATGTGAACAAAATACGATAAAAAAGCTTGTGGTCTACTTTACAAAGGATGGAGATGCTGAAAAACCTTTTTTACCACTTGAGGCAGTTTTGGAGGTGGGTTATTTCATAAAACTAGTTCTTTGTACCTATTCATTTCCTATTCCATCTCCTGAACTTTTGTAGAGAGTATCTGATGCCCTTTGAATTGAAATTACAACTCTTAAAAGATCAGATCTCATGGAATCAGAATTGATGAGGACTTCAAGGCATCCACGTCAATTGCAGTCCAGAGATCAGAAAGATAGATGGATTATTGGAGCAGTCATGCGTTGTTGAGAAAAGAAAAAAAGGGCTAGTATTGTTATTGAATGAATATTTTGGGCAGGCAGAATTTGACATTATTTTAGTTTATATTCAGTTCGTGTTCATGATTTCAGTCTCCTTATCTATGTTCCGCTGGTACTTGTTTGTAATAAAATTACGTTTATTATTTTCTTCTCCTATAATAAGGAATGTGACTTATTTATCACCTTATGATCGGGCAGGAAGTGATGTCTTGCAGTTGATAACTGATCTGAAAAATGTTTCCATTTTTCACTCCCCCTCGAATGGGCGTTATTTCATGAGTTAGGTATAACAAAATTATTGATAATTCATCATTTTTTTATAACTTAAAATAACGGCTATTGAGGCGGTTTGCAAATTATAAAGAAAATCCTTTACTCCGCATTTTCAAAAAACACAATAGTCTGATGCTTTGTTCTTTTTGACACTATCATAAAACTTGGAAAAATACATACACTCTGTAGAATCAAAATATACACTCACGGTCGGATAATCAGCACATGCCTTAAATTTGATAAAACTTTGATATTATAATATAATATAATATGATAATCGTTTATTAAGCTAATAAGCTTTACAAAGTCATCCCGCTTCAGTTATCAAAAAATTATTGGTGCATTAAAATGGTTCAAACAATCTGTCATTTGATCGGTCATGGCGATTTTATTCAAAATATTGTTCAGGTCTCTTTGTTCACGTTACAAAAAAAATGTGTGAGTTCTGGAAAAATTGGTTAGCACCATCCGAAAGGGAAAATTTGTGTACCCTATGAAAATCGAAAAGAATCGCTGGTTTAGTGAACTGACAAATGGATTCAAGTTCTTTAATGCACCATTACATCATTGATAACTGTTGCAGGATCAAAGTGTTATCAAGTTTTAGGCTGTTAGTCTACTTTTGGCCACCAAACTGATGTAATAAATTTCCTTTACCTAATAATTCATAAAAAAAATGCTGACTAGCGGATTTCTCGTGGGTTGATGTTCATCCAGTGATGGGGGGACGTCTACTGATAAGAATAAAACTCGACTATTGTGGGTTTTTGCGATAATGGTGCTTTCTTAGTTTTTTATTCAAACGTGTCTATATAGCAACGATTGCTTATTAGTATACTAAGAGAAGTCCGTTTTGTGAACTAATATAAATAGAAAAAAACCCTTTGCAAAAACACACAATTGTGGCGAATGTATCCCCCAAAAAGATCAGCTCCTCAGCAATTTTTTTTTTCAATAATGATATTTCTACTGGACGAATGTATGGATCAATGTATTTTTCACTCTCTCGAGCTTGCAATCCCTCCATGTGAGGATTTTTCAAAAACTACATAATATCTTGGAATTTCATTCTTCATGATTCTCTTAATGCACAAACAGAAGCGAACTGGAATAGCGTTGAGTCTAATGGTAGAGTCACAAGCAGTGCACGCTGTAAGCTGCCTAGTCTAACGATCGCTCGCATCCGGATGGCGGATATACACGCGACTACGCTTCCAATGGATGACCAGCCTGAATCCAAAATCTAAATGGAAAACAAATCTGAACGTGTTCTGGAGAGCATTTTGGAACATACTTGTTCGGCTTCAATACAAAATTTGAACGCTCTTGAAACTATCTGAATTAGCTACGACATACGTTTTTTTTCAAGTAATGACGTCATCTATGACGTGAGTATGAACCCTCGTGAAACGGACTGTATGAGGTCAAGTAGTTATTTTTCACAGTTAAAAAAAAACGACCGCTAACAAGTGTTGAGCGTCGCGACGCGTCGAAAATATTAATCGATTGCAGGGACGTTGAAATAACGCACATGCAAAAGTAAACTTTTTTGTTATTTGAACTCATTTATCTTACTCAGGTCTGAGTTATAACGGTTTAGAGTAAACATTTCATGATTGTCAAAAAATGAGATAACGGATGATTTTTACAAGAAAGCTACTCAATTTCTGTGAAAAGAAGACAATGTTACGGGTCAAGTAGATATTTTCCAAAGTTGAAAAAATTGGTCGCCCACTTAGAGCTAAGCATCGCGACGCGTCGAAAATATAAATCGTTTGGAGATACTTTGGAGCTACGCGCATACGAAAGTTCATGTTATTTATAAACTTTTTTGTCATTTAATCGAACCCATTACCCATTTATCTCACACATTTCTGAGTTATACGAGTTTATAGTGAACATTCTTTGATTGACAAAACATGCTATTACGGGTGATTTTTACAAGAAAGCTAGTCTCAATTTCTGTAAGAAGTGTTCATTGTATGACGTCACGTAGATATTTTTCAAGGTTTAAAGAAGTTGACGCTTACTAAGAGCTAAGCGTCGCGAAACGTCAAAAATATCAATCGATTGGACGGTCTATGAAATTACGTGCATGCGGAAGTACAAGTTATTTTTAAACTGTTTTGTTATTTACTCGAACCTATTTTATCTTGATCATTCCTGAGTTGGACCGGTTTCATATAAATTTCTTGGTTGACAAAATAATCTTGTAGAAATCATCCGTAATCGCATTTTTTGTCTATCAAGAAATGTTTACTCTTAACCTGTATAACTCAGAAAGGGGTAGAATAAATAAGTTCGAGTAAATACCCAAAAAATTGACTAATGACTTGGACTTTCGCATGCGCGTAATCTCAAAGTCCCTGAAACCGATTTATATTTCCGACGCATCGCGACGCTTAGCTCTTGTAGGCTTCCTTTTCTTCAAACTTTGAAAAATATTTACTTGATTCCATACACTGACTACTTCTTACAGAAATTGAGACTAGTATTCTGGTAAAAATCATTCGAAATGGCATTTTTTGTCAACCAAGACATGTTAACTATAAAACCAGTATAACTCAGAAATTAGTTAAAAAATTAGTTCTAGTAAATAACAAAAAGGTTATAAATAACATGTACTTTCGCATGCGCGTAATTTCACAGTCCCTGCAATCGATTTATAATTTCGACGCGTCGCGGCGCCTAGCTCTCGATAGGCGTCGAATTTTTTAACTTGCAGGAAAATCAGAGAAAATTTCGACTCTGTGGATGAAAATCAAAAACCTCCAAGAAAGTTTGGTCAATAAGAAATGCTGATAAGTACGGAATATTGCCACTCATTGGTATTGGTAAAAAAAACAATAATTATGAGTTTATAACACATTATTTAACACATCTCTTTAATTATTGTTTATTTGATAATGGACAATTTTAACATTATTGGAAATATGAAAAATATCAGGAATAGAAAGTACTGATATGTCAAATGTTTAAAAAATCAACCTACGACCTCTATTAATGTAGTATTCAACGATCAAAGAGCGCCAATCAACATCCACGATGACCTTTTTTTTCCATTTTTTCGCAGCAGTATTTTCAAATAATTTTAAAATTTAGTGGGTTTTTTTCAGACGGAAGATAGGGATTCCTATGTTAAATTTTCAATCCCATGTTAGCAGTGGTTCCATTCCATTCAAGTACACAGCTGAAACTTACAGTAGATAAACTTTGGTGCATAGAGATCAAGTTATTCCACCAATTAGCATAGAATAACTTGAAAAAAGATTTGAAAAAATGATTTTTTCTATGACTATTCAATAATAGATGTATTATACATCCACTTTCTATTGGCTAATGTGACTCGTTACTCATACCAGTGACTTTTTTTTCATAACATAATTGTTTTTTACCAATGATATGCGCTCTTATGTGATAACTCCACTGTTTTTGAGCCAACCAGAAAATTCGACAAAATGTCAACATTCAAATCCATCATTTTGAAACAGCCGATTTGACCGTCCATACTTGTTTTATAGTCATTGTGTTGACAACCTAACCTCACTTTAAGTATAGTTGTCAAAAAGTGCCGTTAAAATGAAATTGAATATTGCAAAGTTCGCTTCAATTGTTGAATAATCATAGAGAAAGTATAATATTCTACTCGCGGGAAATGGCTATTACTCACTCAGATGATAACGCCACTCGCCTACGGCTCTTATCGCAAATTTCATCCTCGTGAGTAATAGCCACGATTTCCCGCTCGTTGAATAATATACTAGGTATTATCTATGGAGGACTATAACTAGGAGAGGAATCGACATACGAATATCCCTGAAATTCTGTCCCTCTTTTTGCTTAGTTCATTTGAGGGCGCTGTTGCTAGTAGCGCTTTTATTTATTCACTATCATGGTAACGTTTATTGCTTGTCAATAATTTGTCAAGATACTTTTATCACATTTTCATTCATTTTTTCCAAATCTCCACTTCACATTCCACATGCAATGCATTCTCTATAAGGAAAAAATTGAGGATGAATCGTCGCAGTATCGTGTTTCAAGCCCATGGTTTGTTCAATGACAACAGTCTGTCAATGAACGATATGACGTCACTCAGTTTCTCTACCAATAATTAATGCAATTAAATAAAAAAATATGAAAATTCTAGAAATTTCAGAATAATGTATAACAAGAGATATATTCATGATACCTATTATCATCAAATAGTGAGAGTTTTGATGCAACCTAGCTAATAAAAATTGTTGCCTTTTGATAGAATATTTTTAACGTTGTTTCAATTATGTTACCTAGGTTACATTTTTGTTTGACATGAAATCGCTAACGACTCTTCGCCATCTGGGGGTAACAATTGAAGCTGAATTACGATTTGAAACCTGGACCACTTTTATGCATTTCGATTACTCTCCTAGTTACAGTCCTCCATAGTATTATCAATTGTATAAGCCACTGTCAACCAATAACTTCATTGTCAAATTGTAATTGCATTTTTATTTCTAATAGTATAATACAATTACAAAAATCTAACATTATTTCTTGGATGAACAGTCCAAAGTGCTCCCTATTCACTGGAAAGCAGTGACCGTTTAGGAGTCATAAAAGTTAAAATGAAATTTTTTGGCTAAAAAAATTGACAATGAAGTTAGACACGTCAGGAAATTGGTTGTCACCACGCACTTTATACATGTGGGCGTGTTTTTTTCCACCAGACATTCACCAGGTGAGAACATGATGCCACCAAAGCGTTTTTTTATTCGTGGTGGAAGTGTGATGACCCACCACACCACGTTTTCAAATCAATGGTCTATTTCATTTGGTGAAAATCTGATGCCACCAAGTCCCACCAAAGATTGTATGTGATTACTTAGGTTGATTTATGTTGATAGAGCACATATAACCTGGAAAACATTCTATACGCTAGGTTTCTGTGACGTCATGACGTCAGCTGTCAGACGGAAATATCCAAACTATTTTTTATTACATCAAAAGCTGAATTTCCACTCTGCTAATCAAATACGCACTAACGGGACACACGATATATGTAATACACCCAAAAATATAGTCCGAAGAAGTCCAAATTAAACACAAACACTGATTTCAAACTCACACAAGACAGAACCCAATGTCACAAAAGCTTGTTTGGATACCAAATTCAGCCACGACCAATCATATGGTGCCTGTGACGTTTTCAAAAACGTCGCGTATTGTCAATAATTGACATAATCATAATAAACAAAGATAGTAATTTACTTTGAGAAGCAGAGTTGTTGGGTTGCAAGTTCTCTAAAAAGTTCGTCTTTGTAATCGATATTTATATGGTATTATTTGGTGTCGTGAAATTGTTCGTCTGTGATTCATTCAGGATTTTAGGAAAAGTTTTGGAAAGGAGTTGATTTTTGAAAGTTGGTGAGAGTTGTGTATTTGAGAAAAACCTAAAGGAATTCCGGTGGATTTGTGTTGGAGGATGTGCATGTTTATCAGAATATACTCGTATCAGATATGTCAAAGGTATGTCAGCAGTTCAACTTGATCCACCAAAGCGTTTTTTTTTATGCTGAGTGAGGTGTATATCATCGTTGCCGCGATAAAAGCTCCTATGTGCTATAAACTAGACTTCATAGGAGACGTGAAAAACAAAACCAATTAACATATAAACCAACACATAGAGAGGGTATACAAAACCCCGAATTAGACTTTTATAAAAACCGGGAACTGATAGGATGTTTCATGAGCATACGCGCGCTGGAAAAACGAATCAGTAGGTGCTAAAATCAAATTATCAGCTAAATTGACACATAAGAGGTTTTACTGCGGCATCGACGATATGTGGTTTTTCCACCAAAAGTCACATGACAGGATCAGCTGAAGGCAACAGTGAATATTTGGTGGAAATCAACATAAAATTTTGGTGAAAAAAAACACGCCCTGTTTATTTATATAAAACGTCGATATCATGTTTCCGACTTATGGCTTTCTATCCTGGTCTTGAAATCAATTTATCTTCCTATTCTCCTACAACTTCACATCACTGGCTTCTTTTGAAATACATAAATACTTATGGGTTTTTTTTATGATGTTTATTGATTATCAAAATCATATTGTTCGAATGCCATAAATGAGAAAGTTTGCCAGAAATTTTCCGTCCGGAAAACATACCTCCGCCGATCGGCTTATGGGAATTTTTTGTCGGGCTCTTTAAGATAACAAAATTCATTCTATCGATTGCCATAAGCAAGAAAATGCATAAGCGGCCAAGTATTCCTTTACAAGATGGCGCTCTTATTTCAACCCTTTAGGTACGTGCATTCTTTATGGCTTTATTTTTTCACTATTACATTGTTATATACAGTGTGTCCAAGATAAGGATGCACAGCATGGGGATCTCGGAAACTATAAGAGATACAGTGTCGGTTAAATTAGACAAAAATTGCGCATTTTGATACCCAACAAGATCCCGTTTTACAAATTTGAAAATTCCAAGCCGTTCCGGAAATATCCGATAAAAACCGAAATATTGCGATTTCGTTTTTATTTTTTTCAAGCTATTTTGAAAGATATGAAAAAACCGAAAACACTTTTTCATTGGCACTTTTTAAGCTCTACCAATTGACGTTAACAAATTTTAAATCAAATTATTTTAAATTAAAACAAAAGTTGATGGTGGTTCCATGGAATCGAAACGTGAAAATCTCTCATAGTTTCCGAGATCCCCATGCTGTGCATCCTCATCTTGGACACACTGTATGTGTTGAAATGCCATAAACGATAAAAAAAAAAACCTTTTTTTTCTGCAGAAGAAATGTTAATTTTCCATATGCCTAAAACTTGGTCGCTAAATTTTCATTTTTTGTGCTGAACACTGGCATAATTTTTAGTAGTTACAATCCCAAAAGCGAGAAAATCAGTCAGCAAAATCTGTCGTTATCTGACAATCTATTAGTCAGTTTGCGTGTCCTGGCTATTTTTTCCAAAAAATTATTTAGTGCCCTTTTTTCACGTACAACAAAGGACACTTTTCAAAACTTTTTCCTGTGTAGTTTTTGATTAAAAATGGCAGCACCATTCGAAAGAGATGCAAAAATTATATAATTCATTCACTCTAGTTGAATAATTATAAAATCTTGAATTGGCAAAATTGACCCATTTTTGAATTATTCAGAAATCATGAATTCTTCAAAAATGGGTCATTTTTGCCAAGTTCAAGATTTCATAGCTAGACTATCCTTCGTTCAATTATTGTGAACATTTCAGGAAGTACATAGTTTTTGTCCCTCCTTCCAATGTGTTAGCCATTTTTATCAAAAACTACACAGAAAAAAGTTTTGACAAGTTTTTTTTTTGACGTGAAAAAAGGGCACTAGAAAATGTTTTGGAAAAAATCGCCAGGACACGCAATTGATTGACGTTTTTAAAAGCACTACCAGTTCTTGGATAACTAATGTAGGATGAAAGTTCTCTAAAATTTTAGGCGGTTCCTTTGTTTTTGTCGATTAGTGTATATTCAAACTTCAAGAAAAATGGAACAGCTGCACAAAGTAAACAGGAACAAAACTCTAAAAATCTCATCAAAATCAATTGGGACGTTTCGAATCTACACACAAAAAATCGAAATTGCGAAAATATCGATTTTTAATTCTTGAAATATTTGGAAGAGTCTCAGGGTTTTTTGACACTTGAAGAGACTGCTGTCAAATTTTCACGCTCCAGCTCCTTACAGTTACTGAGAAATCTTATTTTTTTTCTTATTTAAAATCAAGGACATTGGTGATTTCTTAAATAAAATGGCAAATATTCAGGAAACCAAATATTCTATAAAAGTTATTGACGACTTTCATAGAGAATTCAAAAATCAAATAGTGTCTTATTTGAAGTCAGGAAGTTACTATGAAAAATTAGTGTATCCGGCAACGCTGCAATCAACAAAATAAAGCATTACCCTTGCATATCGACCAAAATTCAAAAAATTTGGAAAAGCCATTCTTGAAATACTTGTGACAGACCACCTACGTGAATCACCATGTATATCTTTAGCGCCTATAGTGAACGGCTATCAGAATTTATAGTAAAACGGTTTCTATTTCATTCATGTGGGTAATGGACTATTGCTTTTGTAGGGGAGTCACCGCTCCATGCTCTATATTTACAACGTATTTATGATTGATGAGCTCTGCCTATTGAACATCCTGATTTATGCGACTTGGCAACACTGCCGAGCATCATTGTCAAAGTATAGAATAGTGTTAATCTGGTCAAAATCAGTTTTGTGATCTCTTATAACAAAAGTATATCTAGTTTACGAAACAAGAGAAATTCAAACATAAAAAGGGGAAACAATTCTTGTCGAAGAAATTAGGGTGCCTACCTCACTTGGCGGCTAAGAAAATTGCGTGATGAGTATCGGAAGAGCTTGATAGACATCAGCTTTATATTTTTTTACACAAGATCTGAAGAGTAAGTTACTGTTCGGATAATGTTCCTCCCAAAATATTACAGTGTGTTACCAAAAGTATCACAGATGAATGTCTGGGCTTCGTTATAAGGATAAGTTGAATCACGTTACTTAACAAATGATAAATCAATTTTGTTACGTCATTGAAGTCACCTCCGCAGTGTGGTTAATAAAAAAGACTAAAGCATTTTCTGTATCTTCAGTAGAAATATTAATAATTAAGCAAATCAGTCTCTTCCAAGCACTAGAAAATGACATTTGTTCTTTAAAACAACATGTCGATAATTTGAACTTAATTTTTCAGGTTTCCTCATAGCATTATACAGTGTGTCGCAGATATGATTAATAGACCCCTGTATTTTTCCTATTCGAAGATGTCAAGGTTTGAAATTTTGTCATACAGACAGATAAGCTCCACTATTTATGATATTTAAAGAGGGCCAGTTCTCGATATTTTGCTTCGCGTCCAAAATATCAAGTTATGGAAAAAAGTTTTTCTAAATTGTATTCTTACCCCGGATTCCAAGTTTCAAGAGAAAATCCAATTTTTATTTTTGTTGTTTTCTTGGATCAAAAAAATTAGATAAGGGGAGTTTCTTTCCAAATCATGTAAAGAAGGGGGTTTTCGTGGCGTTCTGTCCCTACGCCACGAAAACTCTTCCTATGACCTCAAAAATGGTTAAGCCATGACAGCATTACATTGAAAAGGGGCTAAATTTTCAGTTTTTATGGAAATCATATTGGGTCAAACGGAAAAATAAATTCGTAAATGGAAAAAAATGGAATTTTCTCGTCAAACTTGGTATCCGAGTCAAGACTACAATTTGGAACAACTTTTTTCTGTAACTTCTTTTGATATCTTCAACGCGAAGCAAAATATGGAGAACTGGCCCTCTTTGCGAAGACGCAGTAGGCGAGGTTTAGACATCAAATTTCAGTTAAATATCATAAATAGAGGAGCTCATCAGTCTATATAATATGATTGTACAAAATTTCGAACCCCGGCCTCTTCAAATAAGGAGAATACAGGGGTGTATTCATCTTATCTGCGACACACTGTATTATATTTTTTGTAGGTGTATGTCCAAACAACTGCTGACATCAAACGGGTTATCTTGAGATTGATCGAACCGCCCATCAGACAAATGAGCATGGATTGTCCCGATCTCATGAAATTAGTTGAAGAGTGTGAAAGTGGATCAGAAACCTTGGTAACAAGAGTGATTCATATTTTGACTGAAAAAGGTGCTCCCAGTGCAGAACTAGTTGCAAAAGTTAAAGAACTATACAATACGAAAGTTTCGGATGTAAGGTTTTTGATCCCTGTGCTCACTGGATTAACTAAACAAGAGGTAAGAGGTCTGAGTATATTCAAAATATCATATGGTTCTTTTGTTTGTGATATTCACAGTCGTTTTGAGATATTAAACTTAATTGTTGTCACTTTTATCAGTTACATTATTTTCCATCCATCTCGGCTCAGTATATCGAATGATTTCAAATTTAATATGAGCTAAAATATGGGTCCAACATCTTATCATTTTTATTCGTTGTAATTTGGAAAGAAAGTTTGTCAAAGTAGACCCAGATCACGTATGTTCTTTTATTTTATAGAATCGAATGTTTTGATCATGTTTTGTTGTAGGTCATTTCAGCATTGCCCAAACTCATAAAGCTGAATCCAGTGGTCGTTAGAGAAGTCTTTAATAGGTTACTGGGTCTGCATATAGAGAGTCCGATTTCACCCACAGAATTATTGGTAGCTCTACATTTGATTGATCCAGCTCAAGCTGATTTGAAGACAGTTATCAAAGCAATTTCAATGTGTATGCAGGAAAAACAGGTATATTGAGGCTACTCAATTTTTAAAAGTTGTAACGATTCATTATGAGATGCCTAATAATACATTATTATTATAAACAGTACTAGAATACAACCGATGCACGTTTCACGGAGTCCGTTCATTAAATCTAACCAACTAACTACTTAGTATTTAACTAATCAGTTTTGGGAGTTGAAAAATCTAATTCGCCGTTCTGTCTATCATCAGAAAAAAAAACAATTTTGTCAAGTCTAAGTTCATGCATGGTTCTTAGTATGTATGACAAATAATGCTACGAAATTTTAATAGAATATCTGTTTTCATTAGTTATAGTTTTTCATAGTTATTTTTTTTTCAGGTTTATTCACAGGAAGTATTAGCTGTAGTTTTGCAACAGTTGATGGATCAAACTTCTCTGCCAACCTTACTTATGAGGACAGTCATACAAGCTCTTGGAAGTTATCCAAGACTATCAGGATTTGTCATGAATATTCTTCAAAGACTGATATTAAAACAGGTCTCCACTCTTATACATATATCGCAAAAATAATCAGCGAAATTATCGCATCTTATATTTTCTTCGTTGTGCTAGATTGCACTTTTCTAATAGATAACTGTTGACTATTTTCCCAGGTGTGGAAACACAAAGTTGTGTGGGAAGGTTTTATCAAATGCTGTCAGAGGACCAAACCACAAAGCTTTGCTGTTATGATGCAGTTGCCGCCAGCTCAACTGACCGAAATCTTGAAGACTTGTTCTGAATTGAAGGTAAGTTCACTGGATAAACATGCTATATGACTTGAATTCAACGTTCTTCGTGGTTATATTGTGAAATTGTCATCTCATAATCAGAATAAATTGCTCAATAGGTTGATGAAAGAGGTGTTACTAATGTTTTCTTCACCACATAATCCGAAAATATAAAAGTGATGTATATTTTTTCAAAAAATAACCCTTCTAGCCATCCATGCGAGGAAATTAAATTTGACTTTTTTTCTCATGATATGCTAAACTTGGAAAAAAAGACTATTTCAAATGAAGATTTCAACGTTTCTATAAAACTCTCCTCAATTTTAGGAGGAGATCCGAATAGGAAATGACCTTCACCCATCTGTGTATTTGATGAAAGTGTTTCATAGTACAGTAAATCCGTGCTTGGAATATGTTCATCTGAGAATTTCGGGAAATGCGCAATTCGATTTTTTCAACTTGTGGAGGGGGTTCCCAGAATCTTAACCCTCAATTTCCGGAAAGGTCAAAGGTGAGCTCACCATCCTTGAAGAAGGGCGCTAATTGTTTTACAAGCGTCTACAACCTGAGGGTCACTTGTCAAATCATTTTCTGCCAAAGATGGCTGACGTCAACAAAGTCAGCTGTTTTAGTTTTGATTTGGAGTTTTGAACAGGCCGAGTTGTTTTATTTGTGTTTTCTTGTAAGTGGTCTGGACAAAATTGGCAGACAATGGATCAAAACAATAAAGCGTTGAAGATTTTAAGGGTAGCGAGTGCAATAACGTGTACAAACGATTATATGATTTGCGTAAGCATGTAAAAAAACATCATCTTGAAATCTTGACGAATGGTCAAAATTTTTCCTTGAAGAAACATTCAACTTTTCATAAAAAAGTCCACCCAAACTTAAACAACATAATATCCAAATACTACACGTCAATTATGATATACAATAATGATTGTGATGTTAACCTATTGCTAACCAAGAAACCGCTGCATATTTTTAGGTACTCAAGCATTCAGAAAGCATTTGGAACTTCGTATTATGGATCCTGATGAGAAACTAAAGCTTCCCATTCCCAAGCCCAAAATACTAAATCCTTAATCTATAAAATTCAAATTTGGCGGGTCGTGGCACAAAATAAATGACAAGTGACCCTTAAGGTTGTAGACGCTATAAATTGTTTCCTCCATTTCTATTATACTCACGATAAAATATTATAGAATCACAGCTGTTCAGAATTACATTCCCAAACATTTTTCTCTGGAACCTTTTCTTGGATGAATAATAAAAAATCTACAGGGAGATTTTTTGATAATAATAATAATAATAATAATAGCTTTATTGCCCAACAGTGTTACCCATTTACAGAGCAATTTTAACAAATTGATTCTATAAACACTTTACCCCTTATACTATAAATACTATACTGTGTACTAATACTATGACAATGATCAGTACTACTTCTCATTGGACACAGTCACCTGTGTGATATTGAGTTAGTTCACATTACATTTACCTTGCGAGGATATCTGTTCTAGATATAGCACTGTAAGAACTGGTGGTAGGCTGCTCCTACTGTTTAGTCTGGGAACGTTAGAATTTACTTTTGAGAGAAAATATGGACAGTCAATCTAACCATGAATTTGCTCATATAGATATGTGAGCGACGCTTAAATTCTCCCATATTCTAGACTCTGCAAACAAAATCTATCTAACAACAGTCCATGATCAAATCCTCTCTCTGGATAGTCTCCGTCCAATTTGAATACCAAGTATTTTAGAAATCTTCGCTGCACCCTTTCCGTTGGTATTTTGTAGATGTCGTAATGTGGATACCAGCCATATTCAAGTTTAGAACTTACATATGCATAGTAGAGCGTTAACAATGCATCCACATTATAAAAACCTTTACAATTCCTTACTATAAAACCGTAGGCTTTACTTGCTGCGCTGGCAATAGTCCTGATATGTTCGGCAAATGTAAATTTACAATCAAATAATAGACCCAGATCCGTGACATAGGGACAGGGATGTTTTGTGATAGGGACATCGTGATAATTCATGCATGTTTATATTATAACTGTAACCCAAAGAAGTCACCTTGCGAGTAAATGAAATATATTTGCATTTGGATACATTCAAATGTAATCTGTTGTCGACACTCGCTCACAGTCCAGTAGAGAATATATTGGAGAAAAAAATTTAAAGATCGTCAGCGAACAACAGTTTACCAGAAGTGAGTTCATCAGTCAGATCATTGACAAACAACAAAAAAAGAAGTGGACCCAAGTTTGATCCCTGGGGTACACCTGAGGTTGCCGCATACTTAGTGGACTTGAATCCATTATAAAAAACATAGTGCTGCCGATCATGTAGATAAGAGATGAAGAGAGCTAAAAGACTGTCAGAAAAACCAAAATATCCAACTTAGCGATTATGCCCCCTGATCCAACCTTTCGAAGGCTTTAGAAAAGTCCGTGTAAATAACATCCACCTGGCCAACCCTACCTAGGATTCCTGAGACAGTGCGATAAACACATCAGATTCGTTACAGTTGATATTTGGTCCATGAAGCCTCGTTGAAATTGTGATATTCGGCAGCATTCAGCTGTATTTATGCAATCGTATATGATGGCTTCATATATTTTGAGAAAACTGCATAGGATGGCTATGGCACGGTAATTCACTATTTCAGACTTCTTACCAGATTCAAATACCGGAATGACCTTTGCCTCCTTCCAGAGAGTCGGGTATACGCCACTACGAAGAATCAAATTGAAGACGATTCGCAGTTGGGCATCCAGGGCACCAATGCAGTCTTTAACTAGAAAGGATGGAATACCCTCTGGACCTGACGTCATTTTGTTTTTCAATTTTTTACAGGCCTTTAATATGTCTTCGGAAGTTATATTGTTAAAACAAACTATGCTGCTTGAATTAGTTGAAACGCATGATCGCGATGATTTGAAGACTGTATGTAAACGCTATGGAAAAATGTACTGAAGGCATCTACAATCTCCTGAGGGTCTACGCGCTTTTGTTTCTCAAACACCATCGCATTCGGGTTTCTGGAGCTTCTACTTTTATTGTTGAAATATGACCAAAAGCATGTAGGATCATTGTTGATACTTTGTTAAACATTTGTTATGTATGTGATATATGAAGCTCTGATATCTCGCTTAATTGTTTTCCTTGGCATGCTAAATTCGTCCAGAGAAGATACAAAACCAGTCCGTCTATATTTGCGTAGTGCTTTCTTTTCAAGTTTTATATTCCTTATTGTTGTAGCGCTGTACCAAACTGGAAATGAGCGTTTAAACTTTCTACGTAGTGGCACATGGTCGTCGAACAAAATGTATAATTTGTCATAGAACTTCTCAACAGCATCATTAACGTTGTTAAACTGTTCATTATACAATGAAGGAGAATCCACCCCTTTTAAAATCATACCTTTTATCGTTTGAGTTGGATAGAAACTCACTGTCTTTCTTAGCAGCTATATCTTCAATTGTGATAAACAAGGCGGGATGATATTTGTATTTTTTGACAAAAGGATTGGCGTTACAGATGACATCGCAGTTCATATTGGTCCAACAATCGTTCGGAGCAATTTCTGATATTGTTAATTTGTTTGAGATCATAAAAATTCAAAAAAACGTTAATACAAGCAGGGCCGATATTTCAATGTCACCTTAAGAGACATTTTAGCTAAGGTATTCTTGAAGTTGATGTGAATTTTAAAACTGGCCACCAAAAATTCCGTTTTTCAGTTGCGCCACTCCTTTCATTTAGCTAAGGATCTAATGTGAGTGTCGTAATTGAAATACGGCACTTACGGGAGACAAAATCAAGGTCCAAAATAACCTTTAAGTGTACCTTAATCTTAAATGGACATTGAAATATCGGCCCTTAGAGTATAAATCGCCTTGATCCGCGTTAGAACATTTAAGTCTCCCAATATCAATAAATTCTTATCAAACAATCGTTCAAGTTGTTCGAGAGATTCGAACAATAATTCGACAATTTCAGTGGACAGGTATGGGGTCAATTCTTGAGCATTCGCAAATTTAAAACGTTCACGCAATTGTGCGATCAGCATTTGAAATAACATGGTGATCGAATTTTTGCGTATGCGTTTCAAATTTGCGAACGGTCAAGAATTGACCCCATGGAGGGATGTGTAAGATCAAAATAAATAGTACCTTAGAGGATATCACACATATACTCATCAAAATGTCAATGTCTGGAAAATTCTGCTCCAAAGTTGGAACCTTTGGCACTTCACTCTGTATAGTACTTTTGATTGCCAGTAAAACACCTCCACCGGATTCACGACCTGTCGCTGCATGGTTTCGATCCTTTCTAAATACTTCATAGTTGTCGCTGAAAAGTTCACTATTACTCACACCAGAGGTTAGCCAGGTTTCGGACAAACTCGCGATCACTGATGGAATAATAAAACATGTCGATTTTTGAGTTTAGACCACGAATATTCTGATAAGCGCAGATGAGGCTATCTATACTGCTGGGCGCTAGGCGTTTGAATGTTCAGTTATTTTGGGAACTCCTTCGATATAGCGTATCTTCAGATTAGTTTCGCCACAGCAGTTCTGGAGATTAGTTCCTGTTTTAAAGTTCTATATTTCGCAATTTGCTTGGGAGTACAGTTGTATACATCATTACTTTTGAGGAACTTTGAACCTTGTATTACTGCAGATGCTTCCTGTTCCGGTTTTTGGCGAGATAGCGCGAAATGATAATAATAATATTGTGAATGTGTGATCGTTGCTAGACAACCCGTGCGAAATAAAAGTAAAAAGGAGTATCATATAGGGTGTCCATTTTAAAAGTTCCACTCACGTTCCATTCTACCATTTGAAAATTGTGGGGACAGTGGCGACAATAGGGAATTATTTGAGATTATATCCGCCATCTTTTGCAAAGAATATCAACAGCTGCTTATTCAGAATAAGAATCGAAAAAAATTGTTTTTTTTTTCTGGTAAGACTTAAATTATATAAAGTTTATATAATAACTCAATGATACCAATTTACGTGAAAAAGATTCGTAATTATTTACAAAACGGTTTTCTGCTATTTTGGCATTATTTGCTATATTTTTTGCATAGGTACGGTTTGTTTCTTATAAGGAATATGAATTCACTTGCGCAAAGCCAAAAATTCGTTTTTTTCATCAATTTTTAAGAATAAAAAACAAATTATAATTAACGGCATTTGGGGTAAGAGGTTTGTTTTTTCAGGTTAGTTTTGAGTCAGGGTCAGATTGGGTCCGTTTTGGTTAGATTGTGTTAGCTTTGGTTTGGTGAAAATGGATGTCGCGTAAGCGATATCCCAGAACATATTGAACAATTATCTTTATGTTTTGGCGAATGTGTCATTGTCATTGCCAAATGCATTGAAAGTGATGGTGATTTCGTATCAAAAAATTGATTTTTTTTCATTTCAAATAGCCGTTTTTCTCAATCTGCGCAAGTGATTTTGTAGTCTATATCAGCAAAATTGCTCATAATAGTTCAATGACAAAAACCGTTTTGTAAACTGTTACCAAAAGATTTTTGATTGTGGATTGTAACGGGCACATTTTTCCGGATTGATTATTCTGAATTCGATCACATTGCATCAGATATTCACCTAGACTCAGTGATATTCTGAGCAAAAGCCTCACTAATAAAATCATCATAAACAAACAGTTGTGTAATAATTATTGTTCTCATGTTATTTTGGTAGATTATAATCATATGCTTATTTTGAGGTTGTGACAACGTATTATCCACATTATTATTTAATCATCGGTGGAAATATCATGTTTCCTTTCATTTCTAAATTCCAAGCTTCTGTAATTTGACTAAAATATTATCGAAAAACTAACACTCGTCGTAGCATGGGCTATCTCGAAAAAGTTGCAAACACGTTCGGTATCTAAGGAAAGTAACGTATTTTGCAAAATAGCAGAAAATACCACGTGATCTAAAAAGCCAATAGATAATAGTAACCCCATTGTCGCCACTGTCTTGTATAGAGTCACTGTAGCTTAATGGAGTTTGGAGGGGTTGAACTACATAATATAGCGTCATTACAATAATTGGTGGCGTGTTCTGATGAATTTTTCAAATCTATATGTTAGATACTGCAAAAAAGTGGGTAGTAAGCGAGGTGGCTAGTTTCGAAATGAACACTGTGTATTATAGTAGAGATTTGAATAATTGACAGTCGTAGAAAAACTTGTTTGAAGACCTTGTATTGATTCTCTATCCCCATTTACACCGTTACACAGCAGCAGAGAAGAAAATCCGAATAAGTAATAGTAACTGCAACGCCCTCCTTTCCGTATCAAATCACCCCGTATTTGTTTTCATAATAAAATAGACAATAAAAAATGGAAAAAAGTTGCAGGAAATATAATTCGTGGAAAGTTTTCGTGACTGGCTTGCAATTATGAAGGAGAAGGTGGTGGGGAGCAGTCAAAATGAGCGGTCTACGAGGAGTGGATTCTCATTAATGGACAATTTGCATACATTTTCAAATGACTTGAAATTTTATAGACGTATTCTAGACATTATTTAAAAGTCATCAGCGAAGAAATTTTTCCGAAATACCCAAAAATATACTTAATAAATGAAAAAGAGGACGCGAATTTCACTGCATGATCGCAAAAGGGGTGAGGCCATATTACCCTCCCGAGAGAGAGAGAGTCATCTCAGTCAATACGTCAGACGGAGATAGATAGTGTATTCTGTGACGTAGTGGATGTTGATTGGCGCTCTTTAATCGGTGATTACTACATTTTTAGAAGTCGTTGGTTGATTTTTTAAACATCAATGGGATCAGTACTTACTAATCCTTATATTTTTCATATTTTCAAAAAATGTCCAAATTGTCCATTGTTTTTACGAGCTTCCGGAACTAATTTGTTCCTTCTTCCGGAAAGACTATAAGTATTAACAAAACATGGATATAAGTATGCGTACAAAACTAGGATAAGAGAAAACTTTCCAATTAGAGTAATGTAAAGATAGAACATACAGAAAAAATAATAAAGGATTTAACATGGGATTTGTTCAATCACTTGGATCACAGTCAGTATACATTCACCACTTTTTTGGACACAAACATCACTATCACTTGTTAAAACGTTAAGAGTATTGTACATGTTAACAATTAAACAAAATAAAAGAGTGAAAGAGTAAAACACATAATTAAAATAGTTTGAAGTCAGCATATTTATATTCAATGGAATGTAATATCATCTTATTTAGATATTTCTTATGGATTCTGAGTAAATTAAATCCTTTGTATTTAGGATACAAAGTAACGTTAACACTTTTACGTCGCGTTTGTTTTACAGTGACTATTATACAAGATACAAGACAAATGCAACACGGCGGCTGAAACCTGAAATTTGAGTATTTCCGGCCTCAGTGGTTCGATCTAAGCCTGGCGTGCGGAAAGACCTGCTCGGGCATGCTTTTTTTATAAAGTCCTGTACTATTTTTACTGTCTCTTTGGAGTCAGTAAAATTCAGTTTTGATGTCGTGTCGGCAGAAATAGTATATTGTAGTCCTAGGCGATAAAGTGATTTTTCCAGGCTTCAAGAAGTGTCCGGCCTCGCTAAAGCTCGTCCGCACAGTTCTTCTTTCAGTCTGGAAAAATGTCACTTTACCGCCTAGGACTACAATATACTATTTCTGCCGACACGACATCAAAACTGAATTTTACTGACTCCAAAGAGACGAGAAAGTAGTACTTTCTAAGGCTAGGCCGACAAAGTAGTGAAAAATCGCTAGGCGGTAAAATTATTTTCAAATTTTTCTAATAGAGGGCCTTACAAGATTATTTCCTGAGTGCATGTGATTGTAGCATAATAGTTATACCTACAAATTAATATTCAATGAATTACCATTTTATTCAGATATTTCTTATATATTCTGAGTTAACTGAATCCTATACATTCGGGATAAAAACTAAAGTTCACACTTTAATGTCATCGTTTATGATGACTTCTGCCATCTTCGTTTTGGCTTGGCTCTAAAAGCTGACTGAAGCAGTGTTGCCAAGTTGAAAATATTGGATGGATGGCTTTGATTGTCGCCTTGGTTACCAGATAAATTGTCAAATTACGGTTCAAAGCTATATCGTTGATGAAGATTAATTATGGATAAACTCCATGATACTACGACAAACAGATAAGCTCACGCGCATCTTGTCGGGTGACCTTTGTGAGGTTATGTTGTCAAGCTTCTGTCAGTTTGCAATGTAAATATTGTTGTTCTGATTGTTCTGATATTTGTGTAATATAATATCTTATTATTTCGTGAATTTCGCATAATTTGATGATGGTGTACTGTGCCGTGATGTTCTGCAGAAGCAGCAATAAGAAAAATAAAGAAAACCGTCCGTGTAAATACCATTTCTTTCGGTTTCCAACATCCAAGTATATTCGCAAGATATGGATACATAAGTGTTATCAAAAGGACAAAGACTGCATTATTCATAGAAAATTATTTTTCCGACATAATTATAGAAAAAGACTTGTGAGCCATATGTGCGCATCGCATATCCGGTATATCTGAAGAGAAACCCGCTAACCTTGAGTAGCAAGAGCAAATTAGAATAAAAAAAACACATACAACCACGCAAAGACCACATGGAACCACATAAAATCACAAAAAACTATCTCATAACCACAAAAACCACATCGAATCATATAGAAAAACAAAAAACCACAAGGAACCACATAGAACCAGAAAAACCGCAATGGAACCAGAAAAACCACATGGAACCACAAAAAAAACATACAGAACCACATAGAAACACAAAGAACCAGAAAATCTACATGGAACCACATAGAATAACAAACAATCTCTCAAAACCACGAAGAACCACATAGAACCAGAAAAACCGCATGGAACCACATATAGAAACACATATAGAACCACTGAAAACCACATGAAACCACAAAAAAACACATAGAATCACAAGAACCACATGGAACCACAAAAAAAAACATAGAACCACAAGAACTACATAAAAACACAAAAAAACACAACGAACCTGAAAAACCACAAAAACACATAGAACCACTAAAAACCACATGGAACCACAAAAACCACATGGAACCACAAAAAAACACATAGAACCACATTGAAACACAAAAAAAACTCAACGAACCGGAAAAACCATATCGAACCACAAAAAAAACACATAGAACCACAAGAACCACATGGAACCACAAAAACCACATGGAACCATGTAGAAACACAAAAAACCATACAAACCACATGCCAAAACCTCTTAGAACCACAAAACCACATGGAACCACATAGAACCACAAGAAGCCACATAGTACAACAAAAACCAAATTGAGCCAAAAAATAACCACATGCATGGAGCCACATAAAATCACAAAGAATCACATAGATTCTCAAAGAGACACATAAAACCACAAAAGAAGGAAGAAAAGAACATAGAATCACAAAAAACCACACAAAACCACAAAGAACCAAGTGTGTCGCGACCATGAAATTCCACTCCCACCGCACATAAAAAAGTTTTACCTCAAACATCCTTTCTAACGTCGAAAACCAACTGAAAAAAATGTTTTTTCAATGTAACGGCGAAATTGAAAATATGATCTTTTTTTAAATACTATTTAACCAATCTGGTGGGATTTGCGTAGATTATATTATCAATTTTGGATAGATAGATAACCAACTAAATACATATTATTCATTTTGGGGTAAATAACCAACTATAATCATCAGAATTCAACAAAATCGCAATATAAGCCATGCTTTCCAATGCTATTTTATCCAATTGGGTCACCGGATAGCTTGATGCGCAGTTCAGTTCGAAACGCGTTCGGCTAGTGAGCATATCTTGTTTGTCGTAGTATCATGGATAAACTCCAATGAGTATGAATATTTTCTGGAACGTAAAAATGATGTGAGATAGTTTCAATGTTTTTAATGGTCAGCTATTTCGTGTTTCTTGAAGTAAGTAGTAGGAAATGCTATTATCCACAGTAAAGTAGAATATGTTGTCAGCAGAAAAATAATGTGTAGACCACTGCGATAAAGTGATTTTTCCAGGCTGAAAGAAGTAATGTACGGGCGAGCTTTCAAGGCCACTTTACCGCCTAGGTATACAATATACTATTTTATGGAAACCATATTATGTGAAACGGAACAATAAATTATTGAACTAACAAAAAAATGGATTTTCCCATTAATACAATTAGAACGTCAGATAACGACATATTTTGCTGACTGATTTTCTTGTTGCTGGGATCTTAACTGCTGAAAATAATATCATTGTCGAGCTTAGAAAATGAAAATTTAGCGACCGCAAGTGTGCTAGGCATATGAATTTTTCATACATAGAGCTTTAGCGATTCCGGACACTTCTTGAAGCCTGGAAAAATCACTTTATCGCCGTGGTCTACACATTATTTTTCTGCTGACACCACATATTTACCTAACCGTATGAGATAGTATTTCCTACTCCTTACTTCAAAAAACACGAAATAGCTTATCATTCAACACATTGAAAATATCTCACAACATTTTTATCTCAGAAATTATTCAATTTCATTGGAGTTTATCCATAATTAATCATAATTAGGATTGCATGAATTTAAACTAAACAAATATTTGCATCTAGCATTCATTATTTACATTTGTCATATGTCCGTCGTTCGTCTTTTGTGAGTATTTTTGAAGTAAACTGTATAATCAAAATATTGATTTTAGTAACTTAAAATTTAAAAAAAAATGGAAAACAGTAAAAAAAAGTACAGAACTTTATGAAAAGTAGCATGCCCGAGCTGGGATTTGAACCCTGGTCCTCATGCACGCTAAGCGAACATACTTTCAAATTCATTTATTCATTTCATATTTACAATTGGGATTACATTGGTATGTATGTACAAGTTCACATTATATGCTAGATCATAAAACAAAAATGTAAATATAATAAATAACATATAATGGGCTTAGGCAGAGCCTTCGCCAAAAGAACCACAACAGGAACCAGAATAAACTGGGGGTTGTTGGTCACCCTTCCTGTTACACAATCAACGTTCCCTCAAACACGATTACGTCACAACTCTCCTACGTAACATAACGTTTTCTGGTGGACAGTAGTGGGCGATGGTCAACGGATTGACTTAAGAAAAATTAGAAAAAAGCGTGATGTCCGAAATTAATGCTAATGCCCAATCTGCGAGGAAAACAATTGAAAAACCTCGCCTTCTAAGCGAACATCGAGCCACTGAGCCAGCGGGGTTGAAAATATTCAAAATTCAGGTTTCAGCCGCCATGTTGCATTTGTCTTGTATAAATAGTCACTGTTAAACAAACATCGACGTAAAAGCACCGAACAATTGGTTTGTCGGCCTAGCCTTAGAAACGCCCGGCAAAAAAGTTTTTTTTTTTAATCTCTTGAGTATGGCATTTCAGCACATCAAAATAATATAACAATCTAAGAGTAAAAAAATAGTGCCTTAAGGTTTGCACGAACTTATATTGTTGAAATAAAGGTGCCATCTTGTAAAAGAATACTCGGTTGCTGATGCATATTTTCGCTTATGGCAATCGACAGAATGAATAATTATGATATCATTGAGAACCCGGCAAAAATTTTTCATGAGCAGGTCAGCCTTTGAGATAAAATACGGGTCGGACAATATTGCGAATAGATTTTTGGTATGCCTAGCAGACTTGCGGTCGCTAAATTTTAATTTTTTGAAGTCAACACTAGCATATTTTTCAGCAGTTGGATAGTGAGAAAATCAGTCCGCGAAATATGTCGTTATCTGACGGTCTAAATGCAGAACAACGTTTTACAGTAACTTCTCTCGATATCTCTGACGCGAAGCAAAATATCGGAAATTGGCCCTGTTTGCAAAGACGTAGTAGGTGGGCTTCACATTTCAAATTTTACTTATCTCAAAAACTGTGGCTCATCAGTGTGTATGACTGTACAAAATTTGGAACCCCGACTTCTTCAAATAGCGGAAATAGAGAGATGTATGCATCTCAACTGCCACACCCTGTATAACAAATTTTTAAATAAACGTCTCTATTAAAGACGTAAACCTCAATATGTATTCAGTTGTTTGAACTATCTACTCTCAACACTCAATCGACAAAAAGTATCTGATAATATAAGGTCTGTTCGTAGAACAATCACAAATCGATCAGCGCTTCATCGATTGGTCATAATAATCAGAAATAGTTTGCAAACTGCAAATGCTGAATGCTGATTGGCTCTGACTGGTTTGTGATTGTTCTACGAACAGACCTATAATCATCTACAAATTTGTTCGGCACTATAGCTGATGTTTTTACAGGTACCACTTCAGGAGCATTTGGGTGGCTTCACGGAGGCACAGCGTATGCATGTGCCTGCAGCAGTGCAGGAGATTGTATTGGGCAGCAGTTACAACGCACCCACGTCTCTGAACATAGTAACTGGATCCGTCGTATCTAGTAAGCCGGTAAGTAATTATCAATAGTATGTTTGAGTGATGAAATCAAATGATTTATAACTGATACAAAATGTAATTAGATGTGGGTCATCTAACACGTGATTTATTCGTCACTGTTGCCAGATTGTGATAAACGTCACAGTCAAGAAACGTATAAAATGTAGTCTAAAGACTTTGATGACATCAAAACAACACTCTCCAAACCAGCGCAACACTGATACAACACAACTGCAAAACAAAACAAGACATTTTTGACAGATACCTAAACAAATCCGGCATCACTGTCCGCGCTAGAAACATACTAACAATGAAATAAATAAACAAAAAAATTTACACACCAACAAAATAACAAAATATGTACATATGTCACAATTTTGATTCTTTTGGATGGCTGAAGAGAATGAAATAATCAAAAACTTGATGAACGTTAGGTGCGTAGATGAAGGAACTGTTGAATGCTTATTATGTTGTGGAAGATCGACTGTTTAATGCTATAAATACTTCAATATCAAGTGGTGTTTTTCTCCGAACGAAGGTAGGTATCAATTATTATTGTGATTTCCGTGAAGAAAGTCCAAACGTCAACCAAACGCATATTTTTCTTCAAAAACCTAGGTTCCATCATATTATTATGAAAAAACTGTGGAATCTAGTTTTGATGAACAACTGACAAAAAAATATGATTATTGTTCCAATCCGGACAGATGTTTCTCACTCATTGTCTTTTTCAGGCTATTGACCATATGTCCGATGCTCCACCCCGATCTAATCTGGATCCACTCTCAGAACCTCTACCACCTGGTATGGAATAACAATGAATTCAGCTTATTCTAAAGGTTATGATTCACGTATAATAAATTTTGGTTAAACTAGAATGGTTTTACTTATTATAGTAGTGGTTGTTTTACCTATTTGCATGAAATCTGCGAAGTGTTTGTATCTATAAATTATTCATAAATTGCTCAAGTATATAATATAAAGTTCAACTAACCCCATCAACCACTACAACGGGTGCTTCCGAATTAAATTCTGATTACTTTTACAAAAATTGTTCAATAACCCCGCTGTATGTGCTTAAGTGCATGATACTCATAGTATCATGGCTCACGTGATACTACATTATGTTCATATAGGGTTAAAAGAATTTACCAGAACTGTCGATTATCAAAAAAATACACGAAAAAAATGTCTTACATAAAAGTTGTGACGCTTTTTAAAATCTACCGAATTATCTGTAATGAATTAGAATTCACAGGGCGGACATAAAGTTATGGCAGATCAAAGTTGCATTTTTTCAAATGGAACCCACTGTATATTACTGGATATTTCCATTCTTCCTTCAATTTTGAGCACAAATCTGTAATACAACTAATGTGCACAGCGTTTGCTTGTTATAAAAATATGATAGCATCATGAACGTACCGATACATTTTTTATTATTATTATCTACGGTAAGTTATGGAGTTATATGTGCACAAATAACCGAGATATGATATTTGAATTTAGATCTGAAAATAGTGGACTGGATGTTTGGATCGTAAATTCAGTTGACGTGATTGCCTAAGCATATTTATGTACCACCGTGCCCAAAAAAAAACTAGGACAACAAAATTCTCATTGTCAAGTAGCTACTGGTCTAGGTATCAAGATTATGCAAAATATGTCAAGGATAGATTATGATTGTTGTCATGGAAGTGAAAAGACCAATTTATTGATACCCATTGAAATGCATACTATCGTACCTGGAAGGGACTCATCAATTGCTGACACGATACAAAAGTGAGGCAAATTAGATTGATGAATAGCAGCGCGGATTGTATAACTGAGTGGGGTTTTCCTTCATCTCAAATAAGCAATAACTGGTTGCATAAGTTTTCGCAATAACTACTGTCATCGTTTTGATTTATATTTAAGCATTGAAAGGCATAGTATTGCATACTATCGTACCTGGAAGGGACGACCAATTAGCAAATTACTGTAAATGTGAGGCAAGTGCGACAGAAAGAGATGTAAGGGAGGGGACCTCCTTTCTCTGTTTTCTGTCTCATCTTCTGTCAAAGGGCACTTACGGAAACACTGATCCGAAATCTCCTATCATCAGTTGTCATCTTTTGTTTCTTTTTATTAACGTAATTGGATCACTATTTCCTTGAGTCAAATGAATATTATTAAATGGCGGATTCTGTTTTGAACATAAAAGGTGTGTTTGTTTTATGCTCCACCAGTGCACCCCACTTACTTATGCAACCCGCGCTGTTATTCATCAATCTAATTTGCCTCACTTTTGTATCGTGTCAGTGCCTTTCCAGGTCGTATTCATTTCAATGTTGATGACACCCACAGTACACGGTGTCCGTGGTTTGTGATGACACCTGCTGCGGACGTTCGAAAAAATATTTGTTTTGGCACGCTGTCACATGGCTGTCACTCATAAAAGTCAGTCAAACAAAAAATGCCAATACACCGGGAGATCAAAAACTACATTTCGCAGTTCTAGTTTTTTTTGGGGCACGATGGTACCGGGTGAGACGCCATATGAACTGTCACCCCCCTTCCTTTTTTATTTTTTATCGTACAGCAAAATAAAAAATATTGACTTCAAGAGGAAATTTTTTCAGTTTAAATATGACTTGTTATTTTCTGTAACTTCAAAGCTTTATGAGGGAGCGACAAAACTTATTTTTTACTGGAAAGCCCCAATTATTTTTGGCCAGAATTAAAGATCTTACTTTTTTGATTTCAAAAATATGTTGACATTTCGTTCAGCTGTTTTCGAGATATTCAGTTTCGAATTTCCACCAAATAGGGCGTTAGGTTCTAAGTCGTTAATTTTTTTTCGCTGTGACAATAATCGCTCTATGAGAACTAACGACTTTTCAAAAAGTTAGCCATGTTTACAATAAAAACAATGTTTCTGATGATCATCTCCACTCAAATAATAATTATTTGCTCATTTGATACTACCAAAAAAAAATGATCGAATATGATCAAAAGTTGCACAGAAAAAACTCTTATTATCCACATCATTGTTTAAACGTGAACCTGGAATATTTTTTTTAATTACCAGTTCCCGGAAACTGACACATGATTAAAGTTTTCAAATGCACCAATATTTTCCCCATTGATAACTGATGCAGAATCAAAGTCTTACCAAATTTTAGGTTTGTACTCTTTATCTGACTTGGGAGCAAAGTGCCTAATCATTAAAATATAAAAAAAAAACATTTTTATCTCTCTTTTGAGTAGGACTCCAGCTCTGCAAAAACCGTAGAAATCCGTTAATCCGTTGCAAAATTTTAGCATTTTGAACATTTTTATACCTTACCTTGATGTTTGCTAGTATCTAATGACAACGGGCTTGAATTCAAAAACCGACAAAAATGTCTGGAGATATTAACATAACTATAGTAACAAACCATATTGTACCGCCTGAATTCAATGCTCATTGAAATGGCTTACTCATAAAAATTTTGATTTTTGACATGAGTTCATAAATCACCCTGTATATAATGTTTCTTTGTATCTAGGAGGGATCCATTCCATCTAGCTTATTCTAGACAAAACTAGCTTCCAGAATCCGTAAACCGCATTGAAATATCTGCATTCTCGTTGAAGATATTGGACTTTGAATTTAGTCAAAAAATGTGCATGTATAAGTTCGAGTGTCCAGCAGTTTAGCATGTTGTTATTATTGTTTATATCCTGGAATGCTGTCTTTATCCAATCTTTTGGATTGGTGATGCTGGTTGTCATGGTAATTGAATCGGATTCTTCTGCCATAGCAACGATCCATTCACACGTTCGAATTTGTCATCTCGAAACCCAATTAAGGGGTACTATTTTGACATAATCAAAGATTGCAAGATAACGATACATTTTACGACATGTGTTCTGGCAAAGTTGCAGTGTTTTGAGTGCTTAACATAACTAGATAACAGTCAGGTTTCAGAAATAATAATTCGTGTGAAACTGTGATGTGACTGTTTGCGATGGAAGCGTGGATCAAATTGATGATGGAAATTTAATTTTAAGCATACTAGCAGTACCCGTCACAGCTTCGTCCGCGATTGTATGGATGTTATCGAATAATGTTGAAAGCTACACTCATAAACTTGGAAAACGATGAAACACGTGTTTTATTAATTTCATCGTAATGAAGTTTCAAGTGGATGTGACCAAAAAAACTTTTTTTATTGATTTATGAATTTTCACACCCACACCCCTTTCACCCCTTAGTCCCTTAAAGGTTGAATTTAAGAAATAAACGACGAAACACCTCTTCCATTGATTTCATTAAAGATAATTAATATGAAGTTTCAAGTCAATGTGACCAAAAATATATTTTTTGTATTAATTTATGATTTTTTACACCTACATCCCCCCACCTCATTAAGGGTTGAATTTTGGAAATCTACAGAACACGTCAATTTCATTCAAGACCATCATAGTGAAGTTTCAAGTCGTTGTGACGAAAAAAAACAATTTTTTTTATTGATTTATGATTTTTCACATCCTCTCCCCGTTCAATCCCTTAAGGTTTGATTTTGCCCTTCATCAATTTCAATCAAGATTATTTATGCAAAGTTTCAACAAGATGTTAGCAGAAATACATAATCTTTCATCAATTAATGATTTTTTTCCACCCCATCATCTTTGAGCCCGACTTGTTCCCCCCTAGGGGTTCAATTTCAAAAAACAACGATACATGTGTTCAATCAATTTTATTCAAGATTGTGAATATGAAGTTTCAACATGATGTTAACAATAATACATAATCTTTCATCAATCAACAATTTTTTCCACCCACTTTGACTCCAAATTTGACCCCTTAGGGGCTGAATTTCGCAAAATAACGTAACCCGTATGAAATCAATTTCATTTGAGATTTATACGGAATTTCAAGATGATGTTACAAAAAATAGATAATCTTTTATCAAATATTGATTTTTCTCACCTCATCTAGTCATCTCCTTTGAGCCCGACTTTGACCCCCTTAGGGGTTGAATTTCAAAAAATAACGAAACATGTGTTCAAACAATTTCATTCAAGATTATTTAGTTGAAGTTTCAAGTTGATGTGATCCAAAATACTCAATTTTTCATCAGTATATGATTTTTCTTACCCCCACCCTTTTTACCCCCTTAGGGGTAAAATTTGGCAAAATCTATAATAGTCTTGGCTCGGCGTTGATGACGCATTCAAGACAAGCTCTTTTATAAGTATAGATAGATTTCTAGATTTCCGAAGAGCTTTTGAAACCATCAATCGTGAACTAGCGCTCAAAAAATTGTATAAAATTGGAATCAGAGGAACAGTGCATAAGTGGATATCCTCATACCTCTCAAATCGCACCCAAAAAGTCCAACTCCACAATATCCATCACATGAGGAAATTGTGACATATGGTGTTCCTTAGGGAACGGTTTTGGGACCTCTTTTGTATCTACTATATATAAATGATATATTCCAACAAGTGAATTTATGTAACTTCATGTTATTTACATTATTTGCCGACTATGTTAGATGCTTGTGGATCTGATTTGAATTCAATGTTAGAACGTATCAACTCAGACGTTCTCAGATTACAGAATTTGTTGAATGACAACAGTATGGCACTAAACGTACAAAATGCAAATATGTAGTTTTTGGGACAAGAAAAACATTGAGAAAGCTAAATGATTTCAATATCAACATAAATATAAACGGACAAACTATAGAGAGGGTAACAGTTATGACCTATCTGAGAGCTAGGAACATAAGAGGCCCTCAAAATCCGTCATAAAAAATCCAGGACCGTATTTAAAAAAACAAAGTTGATGATGGCTGCTCATAGACGAAACGTCGGTTCTTCAATCCAATAACGCTATCTTGTAAAGGGCAAAAAGTGGCAATGAAGAAGTTCCATTCATTTCAAAATATCTCTTTAAATGTGGTCAGAAAAAAATGAAAACAATTTTGAAAAATTTCGGTTTTTTTCGGATAATTTCGGACTTAGTCGGAATTTCTTGACTTTTAAAACGGCATTTTGTTAAGCATCAAAATACGCAAATTTGCCTCCATTTAACCGACTTTGTATCTCTCACGGTTTCCAAGATCCCCGTGATAGACATCCTTATCTTGGATACACTGTATATCTCAAAACTGAGTAGAATAAATGCGTTCGACTTAAATACAAAAAAGTTTATAAATAACTCGTACTTTTGCATGCGCGTAATTTCAAAGTCCCTGCAATCGATTGATATTTTCGATGCGTCGCGACGCTTTACTCTTGGTAGGCGACGAATTTTTTTCACATTGAAAAATAACTACTCGACCACTTTTTACAGAAATCAAATATTCCTTTTCGTTTCCGAGATATTGACGTGCGGAGTTTTAAGTGAAAAGCCCTGTATAGTGTGTGCCATTCAAAAAAAAAGTAAGTTATGTCAATAATTTGAGAGTTATGAAAATATTTGAATTATTTTAATACAGCGTGAAAACAATTTTTTTTATTTTCTTTTAACCTTATCTGGAATGTTGTCATGCTTTATCATAGTTATTTACGTTACTGAGGCGGTAAATGACTTTTTAAATTACGAGTCAAGATGTTTATTAGATTTCCTAGACGAGTAGCTTTATGACAGTTTACGCCTGTGTATCGTACATTGTTTTGTTTCATACTGTGATTTTTTTTTTAAATCGGTTTGAAGTGCTTTCTTGTCAAACCACACATTCAGGGTGGCAGTCCGCCTCACATTGCTACCATAAGATGGCGCCAGCTAAACCATGTCACAACTTATTTATGTCCTACCTAATATACCTTACCAACCTTTCATGTTAAGTTATAAACAAGTTGCGAAATGGACCATAGATAAAAAATATATATACGGGAATAGATTGGAAACTACCATGCTAACTACTGAACATTGCGATTTGCGCCACCTGGTGAGGTAAGGAAATAACACAGGCCGAAAATAATGTGGCGGGCCATTTAAAATCTGCGATTTTAATACTTTCAGTTCAGATGCACTATACGACAAACATTTAATAAAGCTTTCATCCTGTCTCCGGTATCTAAGAAGTAATAGTGCATTTAAAACGTGTATCGATTTGTCAGTTTACGTATTTTGCCCACTTTTTTTCAAAAAATGGTTTGATGCAGTTTTGTCAAGTTTGAAAAAGGATTAAAAATACATTTTTTTAGTGTAATTTTTAATAAAAATAGCTAGAAAGAGGGGCAAACATAGAGCACTTCCTAAAAATTTGATAATTGAACAAAGGATAGTCAAGCTATAAAGTTTTAAACAAAAACTTGGCTGAAATTACTCATTTATGATGATTTCTTCAAAAATAAAAGGCAATGGTTGGTTGAAAATTTCAGTGAGATTACCAGGAAGTCTAAATTTTTGCCTCTAATAGTACCTTTATCAAAAATTACACCGTGAAAAGATATATTTTTGACGTGATAAACAATGTTTTGAAAAAACTGGTAAATTGAGGAATTACCTGATGCAGTATGAAAGCTTCATCAAATGTTGGGCGGTTCCTATATTTTTCAGATACTAAGTATAAATGTTGAGGATAATTTTGCGCCTTTTTGAGCTGGAATTTCGGCATCTCAATCAGCAACTTAATAATGGCGTCCATTATGACGTTTCTCAATCAGCTGTTGGGATGAATCGATAAACCCTGCGCTGTCGCGAAGCTTAGTTGCGCTCCCTGGTAAGTTAAGGAAGAACAATTTACAGTGAACCGTCATTCTGATCACATATCACTTAAAATATATAGGAAACTTGAATGGGAGCCAGTGTAAATGAAGTTTTAGGCAACCAGTTAATCAAGTCGGATTTGTTTAGAGGACTACCCGTTAGATGGCGCTAGAGACGGAGGTTTTCCTTAACAACGGTTGCCATAAATAACCAAACCCTAACCCTAGACGTCATTGTCATTTCACGTGTAATTTGAATTTTGTGCCGAAAGATCTTATTTTCAGTACCTAGATTATCTTGAAATTTGTGTTTGAACCTTGGATTGGAGTGATTGGACTATGATGTAAGCTTATCATGTGTTCTTTGAGAAATGTATCGTTTCCTGGATGTGTGGATATTTTTAACAAAACGCATCCTTTCCTTTCCAATAAAAGTTCCTCCACTGTTTTAGAAAAATTGGTTCAGCATGTTAAATCCGATTTTAAACAATAAAACTGAAGCACAACTGGGTATACAAGTCCTATTAATTTTGTGGTTTGCATTTCGAAATTTAATTTAAATATTGATTCACATGGCTTATCAAAACTTTTAAACTGAAAAATATGCATAGGTTGTATTTGTCTAGGACATAGTTTTTTGACATTATAAAATGAAAGTTTTTGAAAAATAGTTATGCATTTTTTCAGAATAACTTATGATATACCATGTGATAAATATTTGAATTATAATTTCGAACGTGGTATAGATCGTATTTTATCCAAAAGATGGCTCCACCGTATGCAATTGAAACAGATTTCTTTACGTTTTTGAGAAAAAAAGTCAAAAGTACGAGGACTACCCGTTGTAGGGCGCTGGCGAATTTAATTTCAAACTATTGTATGGGAGTTTCCCATATATTTTGAGTGATATGTGATTCTGATTGAAGTTGCCAGAGCATGAAATGGACTCTGTTTGCATAAAAGCTGCGAAGCGACAGGAAAACTTATTCTTGTCAAATTGGTGGATAGGTATCAAAAGGAGTATGAGGTTTTCTGCGAATGGCTCAAAATATTCAATGTAGATAAGTCAGTGGACGACAATATTAACAGCAGTTTCACAGCCTTTGATGTGAAGTGTCATTCACCGGGCTCAAAACCAGTCCGGTAAATGATACTTTACAGTGCAGTATGAAATAAAAAATCATAAACTACCTTAGTCCACAAATACAATAATTATTAGCGAGGATGATTCTTTATTATTTGAGAACTACTAGCTGCGATCGTGATATTTCCAAAGAGAGAAAGATGCGAGTTGAGCTCTTTGATGATTGCTAATAATCTCTAAAAATAAATACCTAAGTAATGTTGTGAATGTGAATAACTGAAATTTTGCTCTCATTTTTTGTGTAATGTCGGGAAATTAAGAGTGTACATATCAAATAAGTATTGATCATTTCATTCATTTTCTAAATCAACCAGGAGTATTTTAGTTGAAAGATATTTCAACTTTGTTGACCATAATGGGAGTGCCCTCTCTCACTGCATTCGTGTCCCTGTCAGTACTCATTTTAGAGTCCAAAGAGGAAGCTCCCGAGGATAGGCAAATCGACGTGAGACTACTGAATGACTCCAAATTAATGTCATATTCCGTTGAGTATTTGGTGATATGTGGCATGATATCCGGACATTCTGACAACATTGTCTGCAATTTTTTAATCGCTTGCCCATTGCAATCCTTCAATTGGCGAATTTTAAGATCATTCTGGAATAAACATGATGTATATTATTATCATTATACGAAATCAGAAAAAAAAAAATTGCATACGTCATATAATTCGATAAGGTTTGGCTTGATCTTTTTCATCTGCTTTTTCACTTGTGCCTCTGTTCTTCTCAGTTTTTCAATTTTTGCTTTTTTCTGATTAATAATAGATATGTTTTCTTCTTCGAACTCACGTAAACGTGTTTTTCTTTCTTTCAATACTGGTTTTAATTCATCGTGTAAAGTGGTTTGTAACTCTAGAATGTACATGGTAGATGGTTCTATTTTGATAAAAACAGAAAAAGCTTTCCTACCATCAAGCTGACTGGAACAAATCTCCAATTCTTCTCTAACTTTTCTAGTCTTGGCAACCCACTTTCTATGTTCCATTTCAAGTATTTTCGTTTCTTCAACATCCTTATCTGCATGATAAAACATACATTTTAATGACAAAAAATTATGTCTTTGAATAGTTTAAAGAACTAAAGAATGGCTGTACAATAATAGTCTACAATCAAACCTTTTGTTAATGTACTGGAATATTTCAAGGTCATAACACATCATAAAACACGTCAGTGTTTGTCACTCCTATACAGGTTGTGAATTCAATACTTGAAATATTTTGAAGGGTGAATCTTTGACTAATTTTAAAAGAAAAAGTTTATATGAGCATGGGTCCACAACGGCTTGGTTTCCGAGATACAGGGCGTTCAAAACAACTATTTTATTTGGTTTTTTGCTTATATTTTTGCTAAGTAACATGGCAATTGGACAAAATTAGGGGTATTTGGGAAATTGATGACGAAAATCCCAAATAACAACTCAGTTATTTGAAAAAATAAAAATTAAATTAATTAAATTAAATTAAAAATGGACCCATGTTCATATGAACTTTCGGTCTTAAAATTAGTCAAAGATTCACCCTTTGAAGTTTTTACAAGTACTCAATTTACACCCTGTATAAATATGTACAGGGTGTTCACGTATATTTTGGCCAATAGCCATCTCAGTTAATATTAACCCTAGAGAATGGTTTAAAGGGGTAAGGTTGTAGTACTTTTTCTGAATTATCAAAATTTCTTATCAGATAAATCAATTGAGCATCAGAAGTCAAAAAAATTGTGGCTTCCTATCTTTTTTTGAATTGGACACCCTATATATTATCCCTTAGTTCGATAGAGAATTCTTCCCTGATTTCTAATATATAAGGGTTGAGGGTGTAATCTCTGATTTAAGATTAAAGATATTAACATTTTTCTATACAAGGAATAATGATAATAGATTGGACAGAGGGTGTTGATTAGTAGAGAGTAGAGACCAGACAACTATTCCATATATAGAAAATTGTTAATCCCCCTTATGCAGTATCATTCACGTTAAGATAACGTATACGTTATAATTGTTTACTAATAATGTTCCATTCATTGAACTCCATACTACCTGAAACGGACCCGCATATTACTGAGAGTGAAGCAGGTAGAGATAGCGTTAGTTACGGATACCTATTATCTCTTTCTAACTCATTGAACTATACTCATGGAGTAGAGAGAGATAGCGATAGTTACGGATACCTATCTCTTCCGAACTCATAACAGGAATGACACACTTTTCGATTCGTTGTCAACAACGACCGGGTCCTTTCCAGGTACGTAGTATGGAGTTCAATGGTTCCATTTGATAACAGCGTAACCATGGCGACACGTAAAGTTAACGTTTGGGATACAGCATAAGAGGGAATATCTTTATAACCGTTAAAGATAACACCCCCAACCCTGATATATTTGAAGTCAGGGAAGAATTCTCCATCGAACTAAGGGATAATATATAGGCTTCCCCATTTAAAAACAGATGGAAAGCATCCATTTTTTTGACTTGACTGATGCTCAACTGTTTTTTCTGATAACAAATTCTGAAAATTCAGGAAAAGTACCACAACTTTGCCCATCTGAACCATTCTCTAGGGTTAATATTAACGGAGATAGCTATTGGCCAAAATATACGTGAACACCCTGTACATAATAAAAAACGAAAAATGCAATCAATATTTCATTTTTTTTTCTGAAATCCTTGAAAACTCAGACGTTGTATTGCTACTGAGTACAAACAATATGACCAGTGATGAGCATGTTTTCAAAATCGCTCTTCAATCAGCCTCATCTAGTGAGTGCTAATGTGCCATGATTCTAGCATAAAATAACTATAAATACATAAAATAACTTAATAAGTAGTTGTTTGAGATTTGGAAGTTCGAAGAATTTACACAACTCAGGAAACGAATACATAGTGATGGTAGTCCCTGAGAAAGTTTCATAGTCTAGTGTGAATTATAAAATAAAATGTCATTTCTGTCAATTAGCCGAGGCGAAGGAGAAATAGAGGAAAAAAAAGGTTTATTTGCGGATTTTGGTATAGGTGTCGGGTGAGGTGTCCTGAACAACATACTAAAAGTCCTGATCGGTGGGGGGCGAGCTAAGGTGGTGGAGGGTGTCTGAAGATTTTTTTTTTTGGTTTTTCATGAATAGCGGGAAAACAAAGACCTTTAGCAAATAAACATAAGAATATTCAATTATACTACATGAAATTTCCATCAAGAAAGGTTCAGTACTTATTGTCGCTAAGATTGACAGGTAAGGAGATATGGATGAAGGAAAAACTATTTGATAATACAGGGTGTTTCCTAGACATTGGTAAGAAAATGCGTGGGGTGATTTATTCTCACGGGGTATTTTCATCAGAGATTTTCATGAAAAAAAGTTCCCATGAAAGTTTGACGAAAAATCTTATCCACGGGAGCTACCCCCCTTTAAATAGGTCATCCCGAAGACTTTTCTTCCTCAATATTTCCGAACCCGTTCATACAAAAATCATGAGATTTTATATATCGCATGAACTTTCAAAGCAGAATCAGAATTTGAACATAAAATTTCGAAATTTCAATCAGTGGCGTACCAAACTGGAAGGGTTATGTGAAGGTTGAGTGTATAAGATAAGATAAGATAAGATAAGATATTTATTCATAATAATACACAATGTGCTTTTACAAGTCATAAAATAGATAAAATAGAATCAAAAACTAAGATTTGTTAAGTAGGTAAATACAATCCACAATAATAGATACTACAAAACATCAAATGTCTTTCGACGTTTGTATAGCTTGGACCTCGATAAATGGAGGTATACAAAGACTCTTGATAGTCCACCTGAAACAGTGAGGAGTGGAGCCAATTTCTGAGTGAAAGTGCATCGGTGGCACGTCAGAGGAAGCAGTTAAAACTCAATTTATATTTTCATAATATGAAAATCTGATTTTTCAACATTAATCCATTTTCTCCTTCTAGCGCAAAAATACAAAAGACCTTTTTTGTGGGAAATTTTACATAATATATTAAACGCCAAACAACTTTCCATCTACGTCGTCGTTGCCACCAACATAAAAACTCGCTTACTGTTATATTCTCTCTGTTCAAGAGAAACGTAGAAAAATGACCAACAGAGACCTCCCTCCACTTTAGCTCGCCCCACCGATCAGGACTTCTAGTTCGTTGTTCGTCGGACACCTCAACCTAGAGTAATACCACAGAATAGGCGACCAGAAGCGACAAAACGTCAAAAATTGCATTGATTAAATGGGTAACGATTCTCTGACGTCACGTTTGAAGTATGGGACAATGGTCCCCCACCAGACACTGAGAGAACTATACTAATGCTCTACACTGTAAGAACAGTTAGTTTAAAAAGATGGTAGTAATCTGAAACTCAATGAGGTTTTCATAATGATAAAGAGACTTGCACCATTTATCATATTGGTGATTATTAACGAACCGGTTTTTGTTTTCTTCTATTCTCTATTTTTGTGTTATAAAAAAAATCCTCTCTTCACAGACATATTTTATTACCCACATAAGTATGAATAAATGGATATATGAGTACATGTTGCCTAGATACATAGGTATATAAGACTTGCAAATTGATATTTTAGACAGTCATAATTATAGATCAATATCAATAGGTAGTTATTAAAAAATGAAAACATAAAACGGTATATACAATAAAAATATTTGGAAGATTTTTGAAGATATGTTTCCATCTTGTGAAAAAATTAGTGTCAAGTTCGTATAATATGTTTTACTGATGAAGGGCCTTTCTTTTATTTTATTATACAGGGTGTTTTAAGATTTAACTGTAAGGTAAAAGAGGTATTTTTTGGGTATTTTCTGTGCGGATTTTGATTTCAAGGCGACACTTTTTGACACATCCTATAAGGGGGTGATTCTCATGACACTTGGTTAAATAAGGATGAGTGGAACCTTGTTTGAAATTTGAAAGCGCTTCCAATTCTCTTCACAACTTCAGAATATTCTTCAAAATTCGTACGATATTGGTTTTCGAGATTTCCATTGTTGAACTGGGCGGATAAAATAATTGCCTACTCTTTTTGGCTTTCTCTTTTCGAATTTTATCTCTTTTTTTCGAAGCCGTCAGTTTAATTTTTTCAAGTAGGTACACATATTATAGGTAGTCTATTTTGACAGTTTTTGTTACCTTGCATTTATCGCCCGAAACACCGCTGTTAATTTCTAGTTGAAACATCCTGTATATTTTATAAGTTGAGAATCCGCTTTCGTTTATTTTATTCTTCTTATATTTGTATACTCGAATATGAATAACGTAAAAATTATGTATATTTATTATAAAAAAACAACAATATATATGATTTGTATTCTTTATTAAGATCTATCAAGTGATATAAAAACCCCAAAAATAATGAATACAAAATATATCAGTAAACAAACCTGATAAGATGTGGATTTTTTCTCTTGACTCGAGGATAAGGGAAATCTCATTGTCTTCCAAGGCACTTTTTCTGGCATTTTTTCAAACATGCAGCTTTGTGGGAAAAATGGAAGGAATGGCATTGGGAAATAGGCGTTTCTTTTAATTTTCTTTGGAAATGGACAAGAAATTATTTTTTTTTCGAAATGAAGTTTGCAAGGCACCGGCCTTGGAAAGCAAGTCGTCTCGGTAACAAGCCTTCAATCGTATTTTAGCCCTATAATAAATGAAAAAAAACTATAGATTACTAGATCACCCTACACCCTATAATATAAAACAATTTGAACAAACTTCTACTCGGCTCAAGTAGTTATATCTAACCTAACCCTACATTTTCTTCACTGAATTGAGGTAGGTAATCGTTTTAGATTTTTCTAGGTAAATAAACATTTCAAAAAACAAAGATATACATACTTTTTGAGTAAAAACGTCGATAAAATTGGGAAATATTCTCAATAATACGGAAGTAAACAGACTTTCTAATATAGGTGCATGAGTACTTACTGATCAGAGTCTTTAGGGAAAGAAAACATAGATATTCCATGACCGGTTCTGGTCCAACAGCCCTGAAAAGCACAAGAATTGCCTCTCGCCATATCACACGATTTCCTTTCACAGAAAAAAAACACACAAAATCAAAATGACGAAGAATATACCAAATGATACTGAGCAAATACCATTAGAGACCGGACTATAACACCGAACCGTCAGATGTTTGACAGTGGTCCCACATCCCACATTTCCTCTTCCTAAAGATTTTGGCGGGAACCGTTTTGTCGCTTCTGGCAAAGTTTACTAATATACAATAGTAAACTTTGCTTCTGGTCGCCTATCCTGTGGTAATACCATTGAGTTTTATAAGGCTTTAGAGAAGGAAACCTTCAAAAATAATGGCACCATCATCCAATTTTGGACGTATGTCTTGAGAAATTCACTGTATCGCTATCCTTGTCGAGTTATATCTATCTGCGTCGCCGAAATCTGACCTGCTTTGGACGCGGTTGCCGATTTGGGCAAATCTTCATCAATGAAAATTCCTCTGTGTACAAAATTGATTGATAAGACATGATACAATGAAAATTAAGGAGGATTGAGTATTGTTCATTTTTCAAGAAGGTGCATCAAGGTTCACTATTCTAGATTATCGCATAATCTGACACATTTACAACCATGATTTCGTGTGAATCAACTCAATGTTGAACGGTGATAGTGTCTAATGATGATATCATTTCATATCATAAATAATGTGAAACATTTTTGTGCTACTCAAAGCTTAATTACTAACATTCATTAAATAATGATTTTTTGTGCATTGGATACAGGCGATACATAGTAAATATTAGTCCTAGTACACGGCAACGCTGCCTTTAAACAGCTGGTTTCGATTTTGAAGGTAGTGCGGTGATGCCATGGGGTTTCAACTTGAAAACTTCTACTTTCGTGCTTGTGAAGTGTTGTACTGTGACTTTATTTGTGAAAAATGGTAAGATTGTGCTTGCTGTGTCAAAAACTGGACCATTTGTATCCAGAAATCTCCATTCACAGGTAAGTGTCAAATTTGCATTGAGCATTGACTGGAGAGGGATCCAGTGGTGTAGAGTGTAGGCATCATCATATTTCATTCATGAAAATGAGGATTTTTCAATCTTCAGGAAGTTTAAATGTTTGTTTTTATTCGTGAATAGGTAACAACGAAAAAATGAAACTGATTTGGAAAAAAGAATGGTAGTGTTTTATGCAATAGGAACCGATTGTTCTCAAATAAGAAAGGATATTCATATTACTTGAATACCTATTCCATTATTTCCTCGATTATTTCATACACAGTAAAGATGAATTATTTATTGGATACTTCCTCAACTGTCTTATTTTCGTTTTTTTTATTACAATAAGGTTGAAGTCGCACTTTTTAGAGCTCTTAAAACCTCGCGTTCATCTCGAAATTAACTTTTTGACATATCGCTCTCTTTGCCTGTACCTTTCAATTGGAATTAAAAATTTTGACGACGCCCAGTCTTTCTTCCTGTAAAAGCGAAATATAGTTTTTCCAACAATTTGCTCGAAACCAATCAATAGACTTTTATGAAGGGACATTTTTGTCAGAAATGTCAAATAAAAAAGATAAAGGTGCTCTAAATTGATATATAAAAAAACCTTGTACAGGGCACAATTCACTTTTTAATTTGACGTTTGGAAAAAAGTTTTAAATAAAAGTTCAATGGTTGAAAATAGATATTTACCCTGTTCCCAAGGCTTCCGAATAAACCTTTACATTTTAAAACGTGCCAGAAAAAATGGCAATTTTGGTTTTAAGGTAGGTATAGGATATATAAAAAACGTTTAATTTTCTGGGTAATGCGAAAAGTGAATAGAAACTGCAAATTGGTACTTGCAAATTGAAGCAGGGTACCTACGCATTATGTATTGTTTATTTGCCCATACTTCTTTGAATGTATATCTAGACATAAATGTTTTTGGGCCAAATTTATGTCTAAACATACAAAATTAAATTTATGTCTAGACATTAATTTAAAGAAGAATAGACCAATAAACAATATTGCTTACCTGCTTCAATTTGCAGGTATACCAATATTTGCGGTCTTTGTTTAGTATGACTCCTGCACCATATTTCTTTGAATTTATCTCCACTCACTTTCCAGCACTGATAATCATTTTGGTATAGTTAAAATAGCTATTTACCTAACAAGTGCGGAAAAATAGATTTCCGCACGAGTCTGCCGTTCACCGACCGACGCGTAGCGGAGTTCGGTGAAGCAGCCGAGGGCGGAAAAACATTTTCCGCAAGTGTGAGGTACAATAGTTTTTCTACAGACGTGCGGAAATAAGGATATAATTCGTAATTTAAACGTTTCTGATGCAACTAATGACAAATAAATAATAATGAATGTCGAAATTTGTAACTAAGCGACCATAGCTACCTGGAAACCTGGTTGCTGTTTGCTTATGATATTGTTAATTTTGACATAAATGTCATGCGGAAAAATTTTTCCGCACTGGTGCGGGAAATCTGATTTTCCACACGGATATCGGTGCGGAAAATTGAATTTTCCGCACGGCTGTAGGAAAATAGTTTTTCGGCCATTTATTTATAATACTTTTCGCCTGTACATATACTTATGTATTAGAAACAAGAAAAGTTAAACGTTGCTGTTTCCTATTTTTTATATTTTTTTCTTGTTATCCAATTTTAGATTTCCAAAAAATGAAGAGCTGCGAAATATTTGGTGTTCTTTGGTGAGGATTGACGAGGACCGACTTCGAATCAAACCTCCCTTTTTGTGTTCGGCCCATTTTAACCCACAAGACTATTTACGTGACATTGATGGAATCAAATATTTAAAACCGGGAAGCTTGCCAATCATGACTCACCGGCAGACCATACAGTTTCCCGTCTCCAAAAACAAAAATCATATGGCAAATTGAGTAAAATGGCCTTAGAGTTATGTAAGAAAGGCGAAATATATTTTGTATTTTGGTTGTCATTTTATTCGGAACCGTAATTCATTATTGTCGGAAGAACAGCAGGAGATTTAATTTTTAATGTTATGAAAATTTCAATTTTTATTGATTCAGAAAGTCAAAAATGTGATATACTGTCATATAACAATAACGACATAGGTACCTACCCAAATTAATATTCATTTATATTTTTCATGCAAAACGGTAGAAACTCGAAATGTGCCGCCGCTGTTCCAGATGAAAATCGAGTTCGGACGTACGTATCATAAGAATCACATGTTCTCATGCGGTGTTGCCCGATGGGTTCGGATTCCTCGTTTTATCTCTTTCCACTCATAGTGTTGTCTCTTTCGCACTTATTGTGATGTTGGCGTCAAGACTAATACCATTTGATGAATGGGATGCCCAGTCTATAGTATTTAAAGTCAATGGGTAATACCTATGGAGGACTATAACTCCATAGTTATAGCAAAATTCGCAAATACACCAATTTTTTCCTCTATCCGGCATTTTTTTATCTTCGTTGCCTGAACTAAATGAAATGTGTAATGTTGTAGGCTATAATGCCATCATTCGGCCGAAACACCAACTACATAGTGGCATGTTTCGCAACAACAGTCGTGGCATCCGCCATAATGACACAAGCGGTCTATAACCGTGTGTGGATGTGATGCATCCAGGGAGGAACGGTGGTCTTGTGTCAATATTTTATTGGTTTTTGCGAAATATTCAAAAGTATTTTAGAAATAACCATAATGGTATTATCGATAATGCCAGATGTATTTTAGAAAAGACATGAGTATTTTAGATTGTAACAATAATTGTATTTTGGAAAAATCATATGAATTTTGGAAAGCATCGATTGAATTTCAGATTCCAAATTGTGTGGGCGATGCTCAAAATCCTCGAAGTAGCCTCACAGGAAAAAAGCAATGTGGAATGTTGAAGTGCCGACAAAGGTATACTGATACGTACAAAAAGATATCTGATAAATAGAGCCGAACTTCATACTTGATTCTAAACTAGAATTGAAACTTTCTTTTGATCTGAATTACATACAAATGAAGGTTTTCCAAATAAAATTGGCAATTAATTTGTTGCTTTCTTAGGTGCCAATTCACAATGAACGTAATACGTAAAAAAGACGTAACGGAAACGTAATCTGTGAAGATAAATGTACTGTATCGGTATGTCTGTTCACAATTATATGCTAAAAAGAATAACAGACGCAAGTACGCGGCGCACGTAACGATCATTTTTATGTTTAATGAGAACACTAACGTAATATTTGCTGTTATGTTTACGGTCACGTTTACGGTTGTATTACGCTTACGTTCATTGTGAATTGGCACTGAAACAAATTCAGTATTCTAAAGTACATTAAATTTGAAGATTTCTGAATTTAAAGTGGTTATTCCAAAACACAAATGAGGTTTTCTAAAATAGAATTTGGTTCTTACATTATTCATATGAATAAAGTCACTTAAATAGAAATGACTATACTTAAATACGATAATTGAAGGTTTCTAAAATACTGTTGGACAAAGTGTAGTTATTCAGAAATTGAAATGTGAAAAAATGTTTCTCCATATTTCAAAATTAGAATATGTCTAAACCAAACATTAATTATTTTTATTAGTCTACAAAATTACCTCCTTCCTTCAAGGGCGACAAATTATTCTTGAAAGCCACGTTCGTAAGATTTATAACTTTCAAAGTGTTTTCCATGGCGACTATTTCTCTCTCAGCCACTTTTATCTTCTGATCTAGTTGATCTCCCTGTTCCTGTAACATAAACTTCTCTTGTGCGTTCATAATTCTAAGAGTAGTTATGGTTAGCGGTTGACCATCTTTGTCTCTTCCTAGAAGCAATATAATAATTAAATGTGGGTTTTCTATTCAAAAATATTCTTATTTGAAATCTTTTGGCTCACCTAGTGACATAAGCTCAATATGATATTTTTTTTGATACTGTTCTAATCTCAGTTTTCTTCTGGAGATATCACCACTAAGCCGTCCTTTTTCTTCATCCAAGTTTCTTTTTTTAGTTAACACAATAATCTTTTTAGTATCTATTTCTAAATTACGTTCTTTCATGACCTAATTGATAAAATGATGATTATCATAAGTAGACCTTTATAACATACCTGGTCTAGAGTTAGTCTTAATTTTTGAAGATTGAAAATTTTGTTTTCCTCTTTTTGCATGTCTTTCTCAATGTGATTAATTCTGAGCCTCATGATGTTCTCCTCAACTTGTTTTTCTTGTGTTGATTTTTTAGCATTAGCGATTTGCTTTCTTCCTGGTGTTAAACAGTAAAGGTATAAGTTGATCGTTAATTTTAAAGAATGGGATTTATAACAATGACATGAAAAAATAAAATTGCGATACCTATTTCATAAACCAGCAAATGATTTTCTACTTTGCTTTTCAGTATTTCATGTTGAGTTTTGTCGGCAGTAATGATGTTCCATAACTTTCTCATTTCATCTTGCAATCTGTTGACCTGATTCTGTAAGGTATGAGCTACTTCGTTATGATCAGCTAAAGACTTTTCAATTTCCTTAATTTTCTCCTCTTTTTCATCGTTGCGCTCATCATCTTTATCGCCTCCCTCCATTTTACACAGCCTTTGTTCAAATTCGTCTATTTTGAATTGCTAAAAAGGTGTTGGAATCTCACAGATAACTATAAAACCTCAAATAATCAATTTACCATATCATATACAACTTCCTTTAATTTCTCCAAAGCTTTCCTTTTATCTTCAATATGTTTTTTCAATTTGTAACACATACACTGAGAGTTGTTGATACTCATTTCCAATTCTTTTGCTGTACTTTGATAATCGATGAGAAGCTGATCGGCTCTATACAGATCACCGTTGATTTTATTGATATCGCTCTTCAGAATTTCACAGTGCTTCTCTTCTTGGTCAATAATTTTTTGTAATTTCGATATACGCCCTGCCGACGATAATGTATTTCCAGCCATATCACTTACTTTCGTTTTCAAATTTTCAATATCTTCCTGATTTTTTATGTATTTGCTGAAACAATATTCATGAGTAGACATGTTCATAAGTAGACAAACATAAAGGTCTATTAGAACTTTCAGAGGAACTATTAAGAATGCTCATAATATGTAGGTACCGTTCGTTTTCATCCATAGTTTGGTCAAATATTTTATTGTCCATTCTCATTTTTTCCAAGTTTTTCGCTGATAATGCCATTAATCGCTTAACGGTGTGACACTGTAATAATAAATACATAAAATCCATAACTCACTTGTGACTAGTGAGTTATGAATTATAACACTAGTGTGTTATTTGACACTTTACTTGTCCAAAATTACATCAATAATGACACCTAAGCTAACATGCGTTAGATAATAGTATTTTATTTAACGAGCATGTAATGGGCCAAATATCACACGAGATTAAAATTTATATCAGGAGCCAAAGGCGAGTGTTATTAATTTTATTCGAGTGTAATATGTTCATTATATGCGAGTCAAACACAATGCTTTATCTACAACTGTCAAAAAATTTGGAAAAAAAAGTCACTAAATAAAGCCAAAAATAGTTGTGTTTAGGACTACTGCCCGTGAATAAAGAACCTGCCCGTGGATAAAGAACTATGATCGCTGCGTTACTGGTAATACTCGCTTATGATTGGCCCACTGCCCGTGAATAAAGAACCTGCCCGTGGATTAAGAACTATGATCCACGGGTTTCTCTCAGGCCGTGTAATACGTGGAACATTTTATATCTATAGATGGTTGCATAAAACAACTATTTTTTGACAGTTGTAGATAGAAGGTTTTAAATCGCACGATAGGTTATAAATAGTGATATCACCTCGCTCATGATGCCGTTTTTTTTGTTTATCCATTCATTCAACTCTCTTCTTAGACGTGAATTGGTGTTATTCAAGTTCTCAATTTCCATCTCAACCGCATGATTATTTCTCTTTTCATTGTCCAACATTTCATTTTGTTCATTTAATCGATCCTGTTGCATCTCCAAAACGGCATGTTGCTCTGCAATAGCCTTCTGACCTTGTGATATATCCGCATCACGCTGCTGTAACATGTTCACTGAATCTTTCCATTGTTTAATCAAAGCTTCCCTGGAATCCATCTGTTGTTTGATTGATTTGCCTAATAAAGTAAATATTTTTTTAATAAAAAGTCGTGTGAATGAAATTTCAAAATTGACTTTCGTTTCAAATAGACAAAAAATAGCCTTATATGGAGAACTTAAAATTATACGTTTATAAAATGTACACAAAGGTTCTCGACCATATGAACTACTTCTTTAAAATAGTAGCAGTTTTCTACCTATTCCGGTAATACCGGAAGTAGCTACCATTTTCCTTATCCTAAATAGAAACCCCCATCTTCTATTTTATGTATGTGCACTTTTTTTCTCTTTTTCTTGAATAAAAAATCGATTATTAATCTCTTCGGTACATCACAAAAAAAGGCGATGAAAGTTTTAGATTGAAGGGCCTGTAGCTCGTCGGATTTCTGATGAAACCTGACAGCTGTTGAAGCCTATACATTCTTCACATAATATGTACTTCTTATCTTAACATTTTGTTGGATTTTCTCAGATTCCTTTTTGTAAGTCAAGTTCAGTTTATTGAATAATATCTATGGCAATCTTTGAACGTTTTGGAGATATTTAAAATATTATCAAAATAATATTTCCAAGCCAATACTGGGACAACAAATTAAGAATAGAAATAAAGTAGTGAGAATGAGAAAGAGACCCTTACATGAATTTTGTACTGTTTCTACTATATAAAAATGGAAATCTTCCTGTTTGCGTTCTCATGACCCAAGAATCGCCGAGAGAAGTTGAATAAAAATTTGCTGAGTCATCAGTTTAATCGGGGAATAGTCCAAGAACATGGTTTTATTCGTCAAGGTAAAGCTGATTTTGAAAAATTAAGATTTATATTCAAATTTTTTGGTTAAATGTCATCATTTGTCAGCATTTCCGTTCAATTAATGACAATGACAGTAAGTTGAGGTATGCTCGGGCGTGTTTTTTTTTTCCACCAAAATTTTATGTTGATTTCCACCAAAAATTCACTGTTGCCCTCAGCTGATCCTGTCAAGTGACTTTTGGTGGAAACACCACATATACACCGCACGCAGCATAAAAAAACGCTTTGGTGGATCAAGTTAAGTGGGATTTATAAACTCGCCGTTCGCCGTTACCGCTAACGCTAACGTTTGACGTTCGAGATAGACATATGGATGCGCCTGCATACATATATATCATGCCGCATCTATGAGTGAAAAGCTGAACCCCAGAAAAATGCCAAATCGAGGTTCCTACCTGACCTACCCACAGATGATTCCTTTCCATCTCTGTTATCCTATGCAATATGCCCCATCTTCTTTCTTTGTCTACTGTAAACCTTGGAAAAATCCCAAAATATTTCACAAAATGTTGGCCCATCCAAGAACGGATTGTTTGTTGGTTAAAATCGCAATGTTATATTGATAAGCAAATCCATGTGCCTCGAATAAGTTAGTTTGGTGATGAAAAATGAAGAAATAGCCGAGAAAACAGCGATTGATGTGACCGTTTCGATACATCCAAAAATAGGTCATTTTTGATTGTCCAGAAAACTCTTCAAATTGAATCTAGCGGATTCATGTTACTTCATTGGAATAGTACATCATTGTACATCATGTACATAACATGATCGCGTCTCAAAGTTGTGTTGTTCTCCCGAATTAAAACATTTAGTGGTTCCATGTCGGGTATAGGAGAATAACGTTGCGATACGCTCACCTTAAGGTAGGGTATGTTCGGTCTTATTATAAATCTTGTTTTGAGTTGGTTTTGCTCGTCATCAGAATATTATAAGTAAAGGGTGATTCATTTAGACCTTTTGTTTTAAATTGTTAATAAAATACATAAAATGGAACTGCATGGCGGAATCTTTATCATGACCTGAAAGAACAATCATTGACATATAATTTTTGACAATAATTTTACTTAAATGATGGTCGAGACCACGCTGAAGGTCTAGAAAGGACCAATTTTGAATCACTTTTTTCAGCATTGTGACTGGTACCTATTTGCCCAATACGCGAGTGATGTTGGCTTCGATGACCTGAACCGAAACTAGCTTGGACTTTTCTTTTTGGGGCTATGTGATGTCAAAAGTCTTACTTTCCGTCCATCCAGCTACGACTCGAAAATTGCAAGCCATAATTACCCGCCTAATCGGGCAGATACCGTTCGCAATACTTGAAAGAGTGATCCAAAAATTGACCTTCCGAATAAACCACTTGGGGCATAGACACGGCCAGCATTCGATCGAATTATTTTCAGAAATTAAATGCCAAAGATTTTTCTTCCAGGTCATGATAAACATTCCGCACCCAATTCCATTTTATGTATTTTATTAACAATTTAAAACAAAAGGTCTAAATGAATCACCTACTTATAAGTTTCTGATGACGAGCAAAACCAACTCAAAACAAGATTTATAATAAGACCGAACATAACCTACCTTAAGGTGGGCGTATCGCAACGTTATTCTCCTATACCCGACATGGACCCACTAAATGTTTTAATTCGGGAGAACAACACAACTTTGAGACGCGATCATGTTATGTACATGATGTACAATGATGTACTATTCCAATGAAGTAACATGAATCCGCTAGATTCAATTTGAAGAGTTTTCTGGACAATCAAAAATGACCTATTTTTGGATGTATCGAAACGGTCACATCAATCGCTGTTTTCTCGGCTATTTCTTCATTTTTCATCACCAAAGTAACTTATTCGAGGCACATGGATTTGCTTATCAATATAACATTGCGATTTTAATCAACAAACAATCCGTTCTTCGATGGGCCAACATTTTGTGAAATATTTTGGGATTTTTCCAAGGTTTACAGTAGACAAAGAAAGAAGATGGGGCATATTGCATAGGATAACAGAGATGGAAAGGAATCATCTGTGGGTAGGTCAGGTAGGAACCACGATTTGGCATTTTTCCGGGGTTCAGCTTTTCACTCATAGATGCGGCGAGTGATGATGTAGAGAAAACTGTAATTTGAACATTATCGATTTGTGGGTTTCGGAAATTCGTATTCATAGATTCCTTATTTGTATTGTACGTTTTGTATTTACAGAACATGGGTTTGCTTGGTACCTCATTCTCGAGACAGATGAATGGGCACCCAAGAGAAATGATATATTTTTTTGTGTGCTGTGATGAAACTACCTATGATAGTAGAAAATGTACTTGAGTGAGCCGTTTTATGAGACGGCCATAGAAAAATAATATAGGTGGGTACAGGGTGTTTCATTATCTTTGATAACATTCAATAAGCTATAACTTGTTTGTTTTTGAATGTATCGAAACGGAACAAGTACCATATTGTATAGTTATCTCGTAAGTTGTTTTCTGTTTGAAAATATGTTTTTTTTTTAAATTTTTACCAGTGTGGATTTGAATTGAATATTTTTAAAGAGAAAAATAATACGCCAATGCTTTTTGAACCCTGGTTCGAAAACTCTTTTTGAAATACTTATTAACTTTGAATGTTCCTTTGTGATTTGATGTTTTTTCGCGTGAGAAAATCAAATAAACTATTTTGATGCACGCTAGAATCCGAGCTCGAATCCGAGGTAAAATCGATAAAATCTGAGATGATGTTTTGTATGTAAAATTCGGTTTTCTCTGATTTTTTTGTTTGTGAAAGTGATTTTAGAAGAAGGAGTTTTCCAGATGTCTTGAAAGTATCTGCGGTGATGACAGAAAAGTTATAACAAAGAAACTTCTTTTTTTACAAATTTGAATTGTAGTATATCGATAACTAAACATTTTCGGACCTCAGTTTATTTGAAACATCGGCTTATTTTATCGAATTCTATTCTGTGTTGAAAAAAATATCAACTCGAAAGTCACCCTGTATATTCTCTGATATGCTAGCGGCTCAATCTATGGAGATTTACAACGGAACTTTTCAAAAATCGAAATATCAAATATTCTTGAATCAAAACATTTCCTAAACGGCACATCAAAAGATGAGCAAAAGCCTAAAATTTGATGAAACTTGGATCCTGCAGCAGTTATCTAAGAAGTGATGGTGCATTCAAGAACTTCAATCCATCTGTCAGTTCACGTGTTCTGGCGATTTTTTCGAAAAAAAAATGTCTAGTGTCCTTTTGTCACATTTGAAAAAAGGGGTTGAAAAAACTTTTTCCTGTGTAACTTTTGATAAAAATGGATAGCAATATTCAAAAATAGGCCAAAATGTATGCACCTCCTGAAAACTTCATTAGAATTATAATTGAACAAAGGATATAGTAAGCTTTGAAATTTTGAACTTTGCAAAAAATGTCCCATTTTTGGGGAAATCATGGAAAAGTAACTGATGCAGGATTTAAGTTTAATCAAATTTCAGGCTGTTTTACTTCATTTGCTCCGTCCTACTGTATGCATTATGTATATTTATTCATACAGTTGTTTATTTACCCCACCCAGCACCACCCCTATTCGCTCCGTGTCCATAACTTTATAAAAAACATTCAGTTTTCTTTTTTCTCTCACAAATGTCTTTACATATCATTATAAGTTATATGAGTTTGCTTATTTTTACAGGAAAATTGTTACTTTCGACTGCGCTATATGTCGCGTCACCCACCACAACATTAGGATTTTACAACATCATGACAACCTCGTCTTTATTCACCAGGCTTAAAGATGCAGTTCCAAAAGATAAACAGTCCAACGTTATATATAACATCCCATGCTCATGTGGAAAATCTTATGTTGGCCAAACCAAACAATACCTGGGAAACAGACTTAACCAACATAAAAACGACTGCAAAAACCACAATCAATGGAAAAGCGGAAAAACAGCTCTTGCAGTGCACCATTTCGAAACAGGCCATGCTTTCCAGTTTGATGAAATACAAATACTGGACAAGGAGAAAAACTGGTTTAAGCGGAACATAGGTGAAATGATCCACATCAACCTAAGAGATACAGTGAACCTAAGGACAGATTCTCAAGGTCTAAGTGTGATTTATAGTGATATCTTGTCAAAATACTGTGATAACAACCAAAGGTAGGATAGTTCTTAAGATAATTTGCACAACGGTCTGTGACAACCTTTTTTCTCTGCGATATATATTCCAAATCGCAAAAATTTTCCAGTCATCACAAAATTATCTGACTTTTGCAAGATAGGTACTCTTAATGATGCTTATCACTGCCTACATCGACCAAACCCATGCAGTACTAAAATTAATGTCATATGGTGATGTGTATTTGTTGTTTTTCTGGTTCCGGTTCTATGTTGTTAATGCGTTTTTACACTGTGAAATGTCGTCGTAACATGGGCTCACCTACTCTGAATTTTCAGGTAACATTAAGAAATTATTTGTTTGTCAAGTTTATTTATTTATAAAAAACTTTTCCATTATAGTGCTTGAAAAAGCGACAATAAAGTCGCGAAACGTCGCACAGAAATAATTGTGTAGTTGGTCTTTTTCCTCGCCCCACGATTATTTGCCTACATACCGTAAATTGGGAAACAAACTTCAAAAATGACTCAACAACCTATTTTTTTTATTTGATTTTTGGATTCTCCTCAAAATTCTAAACATTTTTCATATAGGATACCCTATACCCAAACTCAATCAATAAAAAGATGTTGACGTCAGAAATTTACCATTTTTTTTTGAGCATGTTTTGAAATGTATGGTATTCTTTGAGAACCATGGAAACGAAGTAATTGATCATAAATGTCAGTTTGTCAAGAATGTTTAAACATGATATATTGCGAAGAGGAAAAGTTTGAAATATTTTCTTTATAGGTATATCAGGAATAATGAAAACAAATATAGAGCTAGACGAGAATATACAGGGTGGTGCAACAAGATGGGGTGGACGATTGTGGGAAAATGGTGAGAAATTTGGATAATTTTTTTTTTGTATATTATAGTTAGTCAAAAATGCTATGTTTTAAAAATATAGTCATAGTACAGGGTGTCCCAAAAAGTTTATGGCAAACCAAACTTGTATTTTTTTAAAAGGAACCCCCTGTATATTAATTGATATTTCAATTCTTTCATCAATTTGGAACAAAAATTGTAATACAACTAATGTTCCTAAATTCAACCGTTATCGAGATATCGCGTTTTAAAAATGGCATTTTTGCAACTTTGACATGCTATAAAACTCAAACTATTCAAGTTAGAGAAAAATGGATTTCACATTCCTATCTTAACTTTTCAAGAGCTATTCAAGGAGATTAAATTCATTCTTGTGAAAAAATGTCAAAATGTGCCGAAAAAAGTTGACAGTTGACGTTACCTTCTATCCAAATGACAGAAGAGCTCTTGAAAAGTTAAGACAGGAAAGTGCAAACCATTTTTCTCTAACTTGAATAGTTTGAGTTTTATAGCATGTCATAGTTGCAAAAATGCCATTTTTAAAACGCGATATCTCGATAACGGTTGAATTAAATGACATTAGTTGTATCACAATTTTTGTTCAAAATTGAAGGAAGAATTGGAATATCAATCAATATAGAGTGTGTTCCATTTAAAAAAATACAAGTTTGGTTTGCCATAGACTTTTTGGGACACCCTGTACCATGGCTATATTTTTAAAACATAGCCTTTTCGACTAACTATGATAAACAAAAAAATTTTTTTCCAAATCTCTCGCAATTTTCGCACAATCGTCCACCCCATCTTGGTTGCACCACCCTGCACCCTGTATACTTCTACATAGCGACAGACGCGCACCGGCTTCAAATACGTTTAAACGTATTTAAGAATTATTAAGAACCTCAAAATCTTTAAGAAGGCGAAAAAGGACGACTCACATGAATGAAGACGAAGAATTAGAAAAACATTTTCTTTTTTTATTTCCTGTGATATCTCGATTTTTAACGAAAATACAGGGTTTCTAAGAAAAGTCTGTCATCGAGTGGCCAGACTGGAATTTTTTGTGGATCATGAAAATGAAGGCAATTACACGTGGGCCAACGTGTAATTGATGAGAGCCGGTTTTGCATTAATTCGATTTTTTTTCCTGGATAACGTAGCAGTAAGAACCATGAATTGGCCTGCATGTTCCCCGGACCTTAATTCAATTGAACATATCTGGGACATATTAGGCCGACGACTACGTTCTAGAACTCCCTACCCTCAAAATCTCGAGCAAGTGGCAGCTGCTTTGGTTGCGATCTGGGACAATTTGCCACAAGAGCTCATCGACAATGTCATCAGAAGCATGGGAAGGTGGATGACTGCTGTCATAAGGGCTCCTGGAGGTCACACGCGTTACCAAATCATTGTTACTATTGTTTGATTTTCAATCTTTGTTATTTAAAAAGTTATTATGTGAAGTAAAAGATGAAGACTAATTTCAGACTTTTCTTAGAAACCCTGTATTTTTGTTAAAAATTGAGATATCACAGAAAATAAAAAACGGAAATGTTAGGAAAAGATCAGGCTATAATGTGATGCTAAAGACCATATTCAACTGTCAGCGGTTCACTCCACAGAGTGTCTCAGAAAACATCAAAAAATCTTTACTTCCTTTTCGTCCCTGTATATGGTATAAAGACGAATAATTTTATAACGAAAACTGGCCAGATGTATTCTTGAAGAGCCGATCAACAATCCAGTAAAAAATATATTGAAATCGAGCATTGAGTTCTAGAGAAAATTGATGTCAAACTTTGTATACATTTTGTGCGTTCCCCTAATTTTGCCGGTGTGTGTAGTTGTAGGTCCAATTTTTTTTGATCATTCAGTAAATGGGAACTTTTACTCAAATATGCTTCAAGACGATATTGACAATCTTATTGATGACTTACCGTTGAATGAAGCACAAACATTGAGCTTTCAACAGGACGGGGCACCAGCACATAACGTGGGCGTGGTAACGAATTATTTGAATGAAAATTATGAAACCTGGATAGGTAAATATGGGACAATCAAGTGGCCGTCAAACAGTCCAGATTTAACTCCCCTTGACACCTTTTTATGGGGATATTTGAAAAATTATATTTACATGAGAGAACATGACTATGTGGAATTATTGGAAGAATTAATACAAAATGGGATTGGAATTATAAATCAACATGTGTGGTTGTGAAAGCTATGGATAAATTAAAAAAAGGATACCGTCTTTGTATTCAGATGAATGGAGGCCATTTTCAACAGCTCATGGAATTTCAATAATTACATACATTTTTTTTTAATCCAACCGCGTGTTAACTTCATATTTCAAATATACGAGCTTCTGACGTTAATATCCTTCTATTGATTGAATTTGGGTATAGGGTATCCTATATGAAAAATGTTTAGAATTTTGAGAATCCAAAAATCAAATAAAAAAATAGGGTTGCCATTTGAAATAAGAAAGTTGGACCACGCCCAGAAGTTCTGAAACACCCTTTATATGTGAAAACATTGTTTTCACAAGTTTTCACAAAATTCATTCTGAACCATTAAACTTTCATTTGAAACATTTTTGTCCCAAATATCAAATAAAAGAGTTAATGGTGGGGTCCATTTATACGTGAACACCCTGTACTTAGTCACATAAAATCTTTGGTGGGACTTGGTGGCATCAGACTTTCACCAAATGAAATCCACCATTGATTTGAAAACGTGGTGTGGTGGGTCATCACACTTCCACCACTAATAAAAAAAAGATTTGGTGGCATCATGTTTTCACCTGGTGAATGTCTGGTGGGAAAAAAAACACGCCCCTCTATTTTAACGTACAAAACCACAAGCCGCGTTCACATTAGATAAATATTAGCATTGTTTGGTGAATGTGATTGAAAGTAAGTAAACGGCGAGTAGAATAGTGTTTTTGTATTAGATAAATCTATGAGAACATTATTGTTTGTAGTATATTAACCTTTTGTTTTATAACAAATATACCCTTTCTCTCTCTAGTCTGGAAAAAGTTTCACTTCTGCCTCTTGACCGATGCTGCACATGATTTTTTTTATTTTCAGATATTGACTTCAGACAAAATCTTCTTTGCAAACTGCAAATGCTAAATGCTGATTGACTCTGATTGCTTTGTGATAGTTCAACGAACCGAGTTAATGTGATGTCCTCTGTCTAAAATTATTATTGATAGTTTCAAAGTTATTTACATTTTTTTCAATAAAAAGGGCATTCATTTGTTTGAACTGTTTTTTTTTTGTTTTTTCTTTTAATTTGTCGAGACCCTGTAGAGATTATTTAAAAAAAATGATTCTGATTATTTGAATATCCCGCATTCTTTATAGATATAGGTACCCCCAAAATTTCATTGTTTGTTTCCCTGCGGACAGAGCATCAAAGTGTCCCCTTTTAACTGTAACTTCTCCAAAATGGTCAAAGATGGCCATAGAGCATATCATTCAATGATCTGATCTTAATTTTGAAAAAGGAATCTAATTCTGGAATTAAAAATCGGGGTTGTCATTTAAAACAAGGAAGTTGGTAGCTACTTCCGACATAAACGGAGGTGGTAGAAAACTGCCACTTTTTTAAAAATGAAGTTCGTTTTCGAGAACCTTCGTTTGTACAGTAGTGTCTGAGAATGTAAAAACGTCAATTGGGTGCAATTTTGAAAAAAATTTGGCCTAAAATTGAAAAATTAGAACGTGACAGCGACATCAAACTTTCAGGGTATAATAAGAATGAAAAGACCTTCAAAATGAGGTATATCACTCGACCCCTTCTATTTCATTTTGACATTTTCAGCTGTCACTATACAGGGTTCGCCATTGAAATAATTAAATCTATAGGGTTCGTCAAGGTAAGTGGCCTATAAGGATATCTCGGGAAATGAAGCGATTGGGATTCTAAAAATTTGAAGCGAGAGATTTTCCGGAGATGCTCTTTTCAAATGAAGTAATAGAGATGTTGCGCGACTTCCGGTTATACTGGAAGTAGGTGTCAACTCGCTTGTTTCAAATAGAAAACACTATATTTTATTACATTTTTGGATTCTACGTAAAATTCTAGGCAGATTTGATTATTGATGTCCTATACCTTAGTATAAGCGTTTTTGAAATATTTAAGTTTTCATGTCAAAAATGATGCTTGTAGGCTCCTATTCAAATGTAAATTTTTTGTACAAGAAAACCTTTATTGTTTGATTTCTTGTTGATAGGGAACTACTTTAAAAGATTTTTCACAATATTGTCATGACCATTATTGCAGGGTGGCCCAAAAATAAGATCAAAAATAAAATTTGGAAAACTGTCAAAAATCATTTTTTTCAAATGAAAAGCCCCAATTTTTATCATTTTATCTTATTGAGCATTAAAAATAAAGGGGAGTTTGTCCATTCCCAAAATTCTTATTTTTATATATTTTTTTGAATTTTGGGAATGGACAATATTATATAAACTCACCTTTATTTTCAATGCTTAATAAGATAAACCCCCCATAGACCTGAACTTGTTTATTCCGAAAGTTTATATCAAGAGAGAAACAGGGTTTCAAAGCCAAATTCTAGTTTTTGTTTTTTTTTAATAATGAAGTCATTTTGATGAAATTTGGTACATAAGTGTGGTTTGACATGCAAAATACAAATCTGGCCTTGGTATAGCTTTTATTTGTAGAGGGCACCACTTACACACCTTTTCACTCATTCAAATAGTCATAACTTTTCTGTACGCACTCGTGAATGTTTTTCAAATTGAAAAATTGTTATATTCACATTAAAAAGGTATAACTTGTATAGAAGTGACTAGGAGTAACCTTTTTCAAAATATTTGCAAGGGTACATCAAAATGTAGTTTTTTGTCGCAACTTCAAAACACCCCTGGATCACCATGTTATTTCAAATAATGCTGATCGCGCATAATTGCGTAAACTTTTTAAATTGCGAATTCTCCAGAATTGACCCTCTGTAGTGAAATTGAGGCGGATGATTTTGTCCGCATACTCTTTACTGTAATCTCAGATGTATTCCAAACATTTTGTTTTTTAATTCATCCCATCATCTGATTTCTTATGAGCTGCAACATTTTAAATGAAATGATGAACTGGAGCATAATTCCTTTTAATAACAAAAAATAACGGGGAACCCACTTTTGTCAATGCATAGTGATGCCAGACATAACGGTGCACGGGTACTGCGAATGTCTGGAGGTTGGACTTCCACGATTGGAATGGCCCGGATGTAGCCCGGATCTCAAACCGAGTGAACCTCTTTGGGATCAACTTAAAAGAGCCGATCGGCGTCCTCGTCCTGTGCAATCATAAACCTTGCAGAAGTACGGCGCTGACAGAGAAATATCACGCCATCCCTCAACAAAGAAAAGGGGACATATACAGGGTGTCCGGAATTGATGAGCCAAAAATTCAGGTGAGAATTCTAGACATAAAATAGATGCTACCTCCAATATTTTTTTAAAAATTGATTATTGACGTAGTTACAGGGTGTTAAAGTTGCATTTTATTTGCAGTTTTTTTGCAATACGTTTTGCCACCCTTATGATACTTCGAAGAAATCTCGTATTTTGGGCTTTATCGAGATGAGGAATTCAAATTTGTCCACCGTTGTTTCGCATTTTATAGAGGGCGCCACATACGAACCTATATTTGAATTTGAATTTTCCCAATTTTTTTGTGCTACACTGTATGTGACTTTTGACCAAATATTTTTATTCTCTCGACTTTTTGACATAAGAAAGGGATACTTCTTTCGTTGCGATAAATCTAACCGTTTTCGAGAAAAACGCTATAATAACTTTGCTTGCATGTCATGAATACGAAATAATCGTTTTAATTTATTCTGAATCTTAATTAAACATAGCATGCTTTGGAAACATGTGCCGTCGAAACATGTTACGGAAAAATTAGTTTGGAAAGTTGGTAATTTTTTGAAAATTTAATGTTACGCTGATGGTGGTCAATGACAAAAATACTAAAAATAAAAAAAAAATGGGAAAATGTGAAAAATTGCCAACTTTTAAAACTAATTCCAATCAAATTTCCTACGGCAACTTATAGCGCATGACTCCAAAGCATGCTATGTTAAAAGTTGAAAATAAGTTTAAATAATTTCGTATTCATCACATGCAAGAGAATTTATTTTAGCGTACCTTTTTCTCCAAAACGGTTAGATTTATTTTAACAAAAGTTGTATACCTTTTTTATGACAAAGGGTTGGGAGAATAAAAAAATTCTCTCAAAAGTCGCATACAGTGTAGCACAAAGAAGTTAGGACCATTCAAATCAAAGTATAGGTTCGTATGTGGCGCCCTCTACAAAATGCGAAAAATAACAATGGGCAAATTTGAATTCCTCATCCCGAATAAGCCCCATATACGAGATGTTGTCAAAATAATATGAGCGTGGCAAAAGGCATGGACAAAAAACTGCAAATAAAATTTTAGTTCAACACCCTGTAACTCCGTTAATAATCAATTTTCGAAAAAAATTTATTGGTAAAGGTATATAGCATTCATTTTTGGTCAAGAATGCTTCCCTGATTTTTTTGCTCATAATTTTCGGACACCCTTTATATAAGTCATTGCTGCACGAGGAGGAAATACATAATACCGAAATTTTGTGATGTTTAAATTTTAATCAATTTCAGGATACTCCCTGTTATTTATTTTTGTTCAGAAAAAAGCTTTGAATAAACATTCCGTATAATAATGCTTAAACGAAAAATGTTACTCATTACAATAATTAAAAAGAACCACAAATGATAACTGGTGCAAAATTCATAAAAATAGGATAAAAGATAAAAAAGCTTAAAGCATCAAACTTGGTCTATATATTAGGGTGGCGGAATTCTGTGGTGGGAAGTGTGGATCCAATTTTTTTTTATCAAGAAACATTGAACATTGAAGCAATTATTGTCATAATTGTCCATGTGGTTTGTTATGTCATGATAACGTCCTTTTCAAAGGCCCCTATTTTTATTTTCAAAATAATTTGCGATTTAAAATCACATAGGGTTGTTTTTCTCGGGCCGCGCATGCGTATATGTCAGGGCAACTGATGGCTGGAAATGTCAAATCCCTGACAGTTTTGATTTTGTGTCATGACATTTGACGATATTTTATAACCTCCAAAATACTGTCAGTGTCAGTGCCAAGTTTGGGTGAGTTTTTATTGAGTTTCATGAAGAGTAACATATTTGTTGATACAGTGATACAAAAACAAAACGTGAGTACGTGAACTTTAACTAAAGGTCAAGAACCACCATTTCAGTATAAGCAAAAGTCATATTTTTGACATCTCTTCCGCTTTCACATTGCACAATAGACGTTATGCTCTATCCTTGTTCTACTTTCAGCTAGACAACGATAGAAGCACGTTCGTGAACGCGGCGATGCTTGTTAGTTGCCCTAGTTAGAACGCATGCGCCTTACGAAATCGTCAAAAAAAACAACCCTATTGCATATGGATTACTTATTCGAGTGCAAATATCTTGAAAAAGCTAAAGTACTCCTAGCCATTTCGGCAAGGTATTCCTTTTTCATGTGAATATGACGGCAACATTATTTTTTTCCATTTCAAACAAAAATGTTCGAGTGCGTATAAAAAGTTATGAGTATTCGAATGAGTGGAAATGTATACAGTGTGTCTGCTTAAGTTGGCCAAATATGGGAAACTTTTTTATTATTAATTTTAGGAAAAAAAGTTATTCTTTATAAAAAGTTCAGCATGTTCCAAAACTTAAAATGCAACCATCAGATATTACATTTTTTCAGTCGTATACGAGGTTTGTCAAAAAATATGAATTTCACTCAAGAGTAAAATTTGACAATATCGAAAATTTTTATAAAGAAAAATAAACACTACCATTAAATTTCTTTTTTAAATTTATTAAATTTTACAAATAAATTAATATTAAACAGTAATCTCTTATTTTAATTATTGGACATTTAAATCAATGCATTAATTCAAATGAAAAAATGTAATATCTGATGGTTGCATTTTAGGTTTTGGAACATGCAGAACTTTTTATAACGAATAACTTTTTTTCCTAAAATTAATAATAAAAAAGTTTCCCATATGTGGCCAACTTAAGCAGACACACTGTATAAGTGGCGCCAGTTATGTGTCTAATAAGTCCTTAGTAAGCAGCATCATGACTGTGCAGCCGTCAGCAGTTCCTTGGATACTTACGGCTAGGAAACGGTCCGCTCGGGGAGAAACGGCATAGACACGTTAGAGTTAAGTTCCAATTGTATTTTTTTCAATTAATTTTCAAAGTTGTGAAAATAAAAATCATTTTTTAAAAAGGGTTTCTTTATGACCAGAAACATAAAGTGGCGCAGTCGTGGCGGATTTTGAACGAGCATTTCACAGTGAAAAACTCGTCGGTTTCAACCGTTGATTCAAAAATCGAACCAGTGCTTCATAAGGATTCACAGATCGAAAACGTTTCGTTAATCGGATCGTAGTGTGTTTGGTAGAAAGAAGAAATCCAGCAGTGCAGCAGAGAAAAATGAAGATTTTCCTCCTGTAAGTCACCTTTTTCCTATTGTTGTCCGTCTATGTCTTTCCCCTCGCATTCTTCTGATTCTCAAGCAGAAAACATTGAATTCGAGTTAGATTTAGAAGTTACCAACTTAACTGATCAAAGTAAAAGTTCGGAAAATAATCTTTTAAATTTAGATAATCTTTTTTCACGCCTTTCACTTTCAAATCAAGCATCAAATATGCCTCCTCCAAATTTTGATAATAAACTATTAGATATTGTTCCAAAATTTGACGGAAATCCTCTTGAATTATCCGCATTTTTAGAGACTAGTAATAAGCTTATAACTACTTATTGGAACAATGCGACGTTAGATTGTGTCCAAAATATCACTATTATCTATGGAATCTATGCAAAACTTATCGGTAAAGCAAGGGAAGTTTATAGCATTTGCGTTACTAAAGATTGGTGTACCGTTAAAGCCGCGCTTGTTGCACATTTTGGTGATCAACGAGATGAAAACGGGTTACTCTTTGATTTGGATCAATTGCGTCAAAATGCAAATGAACTGCCTTTACAATTTCATACTAGAGTAATGGGTAATTTGAGTGCTCTTCATAATTACTTAGATACTCATAATGACGATGAGAATACTGCTAATGTTAAGAAGAACTTTTATAACATCCATGGTTTAAAAATATTTTTAGCTGGTTTGAAAGAACCTTTTGGCTCAACTATCAGAGCAATGAAACCTGTCAATCTTGCGGAAGCTAGAACTTACATAATTTCTGAAACAAATATCAGACACTTGCAAAAACCATTTCATCTTGAAAATAACAATAGAAATCAATCGAACGATCAAATTGTTCAAAGGCAAAATTTTGGCTTCAATAACAGAAACAATTTTCCAAATTTTTCAAACTCCTTTCAAAATGTTCCAAATTTTAACCAAGGAAATTCATTTCCTCGTGGGCCAGTTAACATGCCACAACCTAGATTCAATCAACCAAATTTTTTCACCAATAGACAAGTTTTTGGACCTCCAAGGCCTCAAACAAATGTTTTTAGACCAAACCAACAAAACGTTAGAAATTTGCCCAGACCAACACCAATGAGTGGGATTTCTTATAGTTCAAATAGAAGTAATAACAATAGTAATAATCACAGATCAAACAACTTCCAAATGCATAATGTCAATTCAAGCCCAATGTATAATAATCATTCATATCTGGAGTACGAATATCCATATTATTATGATGATCAAAGTTTGGATCAAAGATCATTATCAATGGAACCATACTGTGACCAACCCCATGATGACTATCCTTATGATGACAATCAAAATGTTCAGCAAATAAAAGAAAATAGTTCTGTAGAAATAGTTGAAGAAAAAGCCCAAAATTTTCAGGAAACCTTGCCTCCAGAGTCAATAACGTAGAAATTCACTCAATTTACGACAATAAAGATCTCCCTTATATAAAAATCGCCAATCCACCGTTAAAATTACTGATTGATACAGGTGCGACAAAATCATTTTTAAATCCCGAAATAGCCGAAAAGTATTTTCCAAATTTCATCAACAAAGAACCATTTTCAATTTCTTCAGTTTTCCAAACAACAACTAGAGATTTTTGTGTCGAAATTCCAGCTTTCAATGAATTTAATTCAGGGAAATCAATCAAACTCTATTTATTCAAGTTTCATCACTTCTTTGATGGTTTACTTGGATACGAAACCTTAAAAGATCTTAATGTCGAAATTGATCTGCAAAACTATCTCTTGAAAACACCAGAATCAAAAATTCCTTTGAGCCACTATGAAGCAAAATCAAAACTATTATTTTTCACTCGTATTGAACCTCATATGACAGAAAAATTAAAAATTCCTGTTGATGTAGAGAATGGTTATGTAACCATTCCCCAGTATAAAATTTCAAATTGCATCATTCCTGAATGTTTAACAGACGCAAGTCAAGGTTACGCTTCTGTAGAAATTTCAAACAATACAGATGAAGCTCAAGAAATTTCTTTATACAATCCAATCAAAGTTCAAAATTTTGATCAAAACAATTTCCAAATTTTTAATTTTACCATTCAGCAAACACCTAATCAATTTTATAGAAATGAGATTGCAGATTTGATCCGCACGGAACATATGAACGAAGAAGAAAAATATCATATTACAAAATTGTGTGATAAATATTTTGATATTTTTCATAAAGACAATCAACCGTTGACATTTACCAACCAAGTCAAACACCAAATAAAAACAACTGACGAACTACCCGTCCATTCAAAATCATATCGATACCCATTTATACATAAACCGGAAGTTGAGCGGCAAATTCACGAAATGCTGAATCAAAACATTATTAGACCAAGCGATTCACCATGGTCTTCACCAATTTGGATCGTACCAAAAAAACCGGACGCTTCTGGGAAGAAAAAGTGGCGAATTGTCGTAGATTTTAGGGGAATTAATTCCAAAACTATTGATGACCGTTATCCAATTCCAAATATCACTGACATTCTTGATAAATTAGGCCGTAGCCAATATTTTACTACTCTCGACTTGGCTAGTGGATTTCACCAGATTGAAATGCACCCCGACGACATCAAAAAAACAGCCTTCAGCGTTGAAAATGGGCATTATGAATATATCAGAATGCCCTTTGGCCTAAAAAATGCGCCCGCAACCTTTCAAAGGGTCATGGATAATGTTTTAAAAGGACTACAAAATAAAATATGTTTCGTCTATATGGACGATATAATAGTGTTTTCCACCTCACTACAAGAACATATCGTCAATCTCAAACATATTTTTCAGAGACTACGTGAAAGTAACTTGAAAATCCAGCTTGATAAATCTGAATTTTTACATAAGCAAGTTGCATTTCTTGGACATATAATAACAATCGAAGGAATAAAACCAAATCCTGATAAGGTCAATGCTATTCTGAAATATCCAATCCCAAAATCAACCAAGGAAATTAAAAGCTTTCTCGGACTTCTTGGTTATTATCGGAAATTTATTCCAAATTTTGCCAAAATAACCAAGCCATTCACAAATTGTTTAAAGAAAAATTCAACCATAAACATCAATGACCCCGAATACCAGAAAACCTTCCAAGACTGTAAACTACTTTTAACAAATGACCCAATATTGCAATATCCGGACTTTTCTAAAGAATTTAATTTAACAACTGACGCAAGCAATGTTGCCATTGGTTGTGTCCTTTCACAAGGGCCTATAGGTCAAGATAAACCGATTGCCTACGCATCGAGAACATTAAATTCTTCAGAACAAAACTATAGTACTATTGAAAAAGAACTTCTCGCAATTATATGGGGAACACGTTATTTTAGACCTTATCTTTTCGGAAGGAAATTCAAAATTGTAACAGATCATCAACCCCTTCAATGGTTAATGAACCTTAAAGAACCAAACTCTCGACTCGTTAGGTGGCGTCTAAAATTAGAAGAATTTGATTATCAAATTATTTATAAGAAAGGCAAGAAAAACACCAATGCCGACGCTTTATCACGAGTAGAAATTCATGTGAACGAAACAAATATCCAACCGTCTAATTCCGAGGAAAACCAAAGTAGCGAAACTAGAATAAGGTCGCAAACACCGCCTGTATTACGTTTCATGCAATCTTATAACGAGAATCCCATATTAGATAATCAGTCTATTATAGCACAGGCTGACCCAGACGAAAATGATGACAACGAAACAGTGCATACGAGTGCAGAGGATCCAATTCTCACCATTCATATCACTGAAAAACCAATTAATTATTTTCTCTGTCAAATTTTCATAATTAAAGTTGATAGAAATACACTGCCTCAAAAAGAAATCAAGAAAATTTTCACAGATCCCGTTAACAGAACTCGATGGTATATTTACGTAAATGACGATACTTTTGAAAATCAAGTTATTCAATTTTTAAAAGAATACGGCGAACCCAAGAGACAATACGTTTTCTATTTTCAAAACGACAACAATGACGAACTTTATAAGAAAATGTGTAATTTTATCCCCCAGACCTTCAAACACTCAACTTACAAGTTACTTAAATCAAATAAATTATTAGCTGACATCACAAAGTCCGACAAACAACGCGAAACGATCAAAAAGCAACACGAAGGTATTACCAATCACAGAGGTGTACATGAAACTATCGATCAACTTCGACTAAAATTTTATTGGCCAAAAATGAATGATGATGTACGAAAATTCATCAATAACTGTTCGATTTGTCAACAAGTAAAGTACGAGCGTCATCCACCCTTAATCAAATTACAACTTACACCTACACATAAGAAACCATTTGAAACACTACATGTAGACACATTCAAGTTTGACAAAAATGTTGCATTAACAATTTGCGACAGTTTTTCAAAATTCAGTCAGGCTTTCATTTTGCCAAGCCTTTCAGCCCTCCACATTTACCAATCACTTGTTCAATTTGTGTCAAATTACAAAATACCCGAAAATATAGTTTCAGATAATGGTACAGAGTTCAATCAACATCTATTGAAAGAATTCTCAAAGTTGTATAATATAAATTGGCATTACACCTTACCTTTGAACCCAAATAGTAATTCTATAGTAGAAAGATTTCACTCAACACTTCTGGAACACATGAGAACTTTAGCTTTGACAAAACCAAATTTAAGCCCGCACGAAAAACTAAACCTCTCAATAATTGGATATAATAATTCAATTCATTCGGCAACAAAGAAAAAACCAATTGATTTAGTATTTGGTCATTTAGAACTTAAAGATCCTATCGATATTGATAGTAACGCCCAACTAATAAACAATCAATTAAATCAACATCAAGAATCAATGGGAGAAATCTACAAAAATATTCACGAAAATCTGTCCGCTAACAAAAGTAAAGTAATTGAAAAAGCGAACGAAAAACGGAATGATCCACCCGATATCCAACCTGGATCAATCGGTTATCGAAAATTAGGCGACAGACAATCCAAAACCAATCCACTCTATAAACCAGAACATATTTTAAAAACTAATTAAAATGACTTGACAGTAACAACTGCCCAAAATAACTATCATAAACAAATTTTCAAAAATCCCCGAAAAATGACAGAAAACCCTTTGCAGGTTGATGACCTTACTTCACCTGACGAAGGCACAGAAGGTACAGATTCAGAATCTTGAATCCAACCCCGGCATCCTTCCATTCAAATTAGGCACTGCCAAAATCAAAATTGCAACACATACATTCCTACACTACATTGACCTCATTTCACTAAAAAATCAAATAACCGACATAACAAGTCATTATATCAAACTAGAAACCACAATTAACAACTCTTCAATCGAATCAAAATATCTATTGCTTGAAGCTTATCAACATCTCAAGTATGAAGTAAATTTGGTAAATCAGAAAATCGATTCTTTCCTACCAAATGGACGAAATAAAAGAGGCTTAATTAATCCAATCGGATCACTTGTCAAATTTATAACTGGCAATCTTGACCAAGAAGACGCTAAAGAAATTCATGATCATATAAAAACGCTTGAAAATAGTCAAAATAATGTAATTCAAACAGTCAATCAACAAGTGTCTTTAACAACCAATTTAATGAAAAACATCAATCACACCATGACAATTGTGAGTAATAATCAGAAAGCAATTGAAAACCGAATAAATGGTATTATTGATGATATCAAAAAGACACAGTTCAGCTATTTGCACTACCTTGAAATTCACGAGACCATTGATCAAATCAAAGTAAATCTCGACGCATTGTTGAACTTCATCAGCGAATTAGAAAATGCTATCACCTTCGCCTCGCTCAAAACCTTGCATAGGAGTATAATAACTCCACGAGATCTCAAAGAAATAGTGAATGAACTCCAGAAACAACACAATGTTTTCCAACTTCTATTTCTAAGCGATAATTTCGAAATGTATTACCGTGTAGTTGAAACAAATGTTTTTGCAATTGAAAACAAAATAGTTTTCTCTTTAAATTTTCCGCTAGTGAATCAGGATGATTTCGAGATTTTCCATCTCTTTTCCATCCCAAATAAAAACAATTCCATCATCATCCCTCCTTCTACTTACCTTATCCTGAGCAACGACAAGTACCAATACCAAAACGAAGAATGCATGGCCCTGAAGAAGATATACTACTGCAAGAACAACAACGTTCTACCAACACATGAAAATCCTGATTGCGTTACGTCCCTTTTGTCCCTCAAAAATCAGTCGGACACATGTCGACAAATACCAATCCATATCAACAAGCCAATCATGGAAGAAATCGATGAAGCCCACTACATCGGAATATTTCCGAAAAGTCAGAAAATCCAGACTCACTGTGAAGAAGACGAAATCGCTCAGCTTCATGGAACTTACTTATTCATAGTTCCACCAAGATGTTCCATCCAAACATCACGGTCCGTCTACAAGAACGATCAAGAAGCATTCCATGGCCATCCAGTCACTTTAGATGGCGTCAAAGAAATCCATGTTCCCGTTGCCCAAGTAGAAAAAATCCACCTTCAAAATTTACCTCTGGATCAACTACACCAATTGCAACTACAAGAGTCACATATCAAGCCTCTGGACTATGTAAAAGAGCATAGCCCTTATCAACACTGGTCCTTCAGGATCCTGATTCTTCTGATCCCGATCCCGATGGCAATTTACCTTGTCATGAAAAGGAAGCCAGCCATAATCAAGCCCCAGCGTACGAGTACCATTGATGAAACTCAAGTGCTACCCCCTTGAGTTTCCTTTAAGAAGGGAGGAGTTATGTGTCTAATAAGTCCTTAGTAAGCAGCATCATGACTGTGCAGCCGTCAGCAGTTCCTTGGATACTTACGGCTAGGAAACGGTCCGCTCGGGGAGAAACGGCATAGACACGTTAGAGTTAAGTTCCAATTGTATTTTTTTCAATTAATTTTCAAAGTTGTGAAAATAAAAATCATTTTTTAAAAAGGGTTTCTTTATGACCAGAAACATAAAGCGCCGGCTACAAGGTGAAATTTGAATTTTGCGTGTCAAACCACCAGCAATTGCCAAATTTCAACAAAATAGCTTTATTATCTCAATAATAATTTGATGAATTCAAAAATTAAATTAAAAACTTAGCGTCCCAATAAACACCACTTTTCCAAAAATTAAAGTTCAGATTTGGAAACCTGTATCTCTCTCAATATCATCTTTCGGCTCAGACAATAACTTATATTTTTTCTTGTAAGGAATCTGCTGTTACCTCTTATATGTCCCATATCCTTTGAGACACCCTGTATATGAAAATCGTGGATCTTTTCAAAAAAGAGAGTATGAAAATGATGATGAAAATATGAAAACAGTTGGAAAGTCTTGGTAACATTACAAAATCATACGATAAAATACCAGATAGTGGAAATTTTTCAGATACCTACTTCAAATAACTCACGAAGTCAACATTTTAGAAATCACTGACAAATGATTTAAGTCATTTGATCTACAGGGTGTCCGGAAATTACGCGTCAGGATTTTGGTGGGCGGTTCTACATGAAAAATTAATGCAACAAACTTCTATACAATTTTTTCGAAAACTCAAAATTAAGGAAGATACAGGGTGTTAAAAAATATTTTTTTTTTCTTATTGTTTTTAATAACTTTTTTTCTAGTGTAATGATTTTCGCCAAATTTTGCATGCATGTCACTAGTGTTTCTTTGTATTCACCCTATTAATTTGACGCTAGTCGTCAATGACAAAAGGCTGAAGCTGTCCTTCACCTTAGGGAAATTACTTAGAACTTTTTCGTTTTAATCTTTTTATAAATTTGGATGTCAAATTAGTAAAGAGCATCAAAATATTTTTTAAAAAGGTGCTCGTGTTGCATCATCGTAGAATTAACGGAGTAGTAAGAGCTGTGGCGGTTCTGGCTCACCGCCCAAAATGCCCGCTAGGTGGCGCCACGATACGGTGGCGCCACGATAGCGCGACCGTCACCACGTGCGCGTGACGTCATCCGTCGTCGGCGTGTTGTGTGGGGGTTGAGGTGGGGTGTGGGGGTGGGGGTCTTTGCGACCACGTGCGCGTGACGTCATCCGTCGGTGGGCGGTGTGACCGTTGGTGGGGGTGGGGGTGGGGGGTTTGGGATGACATTACATTTTATGAACAAAAAAAGTTCATGATTCAAGCCTTGAAGAAATTGAATATTGCGGGTAAGTGTTATCATCATTCAGTTCTAAATTTAGCTCGAATGCACGGTTTTCTTATCAGTAACAAACGAGTCTCAGCACGCGGTATTCTTATCACCAGTAGACAGCATGTGGTCTTCACGTCACACTCCTCTTATCAACAGTTCTAAATTTAGCTCGAATGCGCGGTGTTCTTATCAATAACTGACGCCTCATGGTCTGCAGGAAACTATAGTTTGATATTTATCCATGTAAAATTATCTCATTTCAATTTTATTCATTTTTTCAGAACCAATCCCCACGTGCGCGTGACGTCATCCGTCGGTGGGCGGTGTGACCGTTGGTGGGGGTGGGGGTGGGGGGTTTGGGATGACATTACATTTTATGAACAAAAAAAGTTCATGATTCAAGCCTTGAAGAAATTGAATATTGCGGGTAAGTGTTATCATCATTCAGTTCTAAATTTAGCTCGAATGCACGGTTTTCTTATCAGTAACAAACGAGTCTCAGCACGCGGTATTCTTATCACCAGTAGACAGCATGTGGTCTTCACGTCACACTCCTCTTATCAACAGTTCTAAATTTAGCTCGAATGCGCGGTGTTCTTATCAATAACTGACGCCTCATGGTCTGCAGGAAACTATAGTTTGATATTTATCCATGTAAAATTATCTCATTTCAATTTTATTCATTTTTTCAGAACCAATCCATCAGTACGAAAATTCAATGCAAATAATTGTGGACAATTGTCAATCGAATTTCTATATAATAATATGACATTATCGAGAACCATCAGTAACGTTGAGAGTGTCATCATGACTAGAACTATAACAATAACGGGAAATACTTCTGTGTTGAAAGCAGAATTCAATCCACCCATATTTTTGGATGAAAATAAAGAATATTTTTTGGGGTTGGCTGATTTTTAATCGTTTATGAGTATACCTAACATACAACCGGGTAGCAATAAAATATATGTAGCGGATAAAGTTATCACAATTCCAGAAGGAACTTACGATTTAAAAGATATTGAAACATATATTAATTCTGTAATTGATGACATTTTTGGAGAAAAAGTTGGGTTTAAGATGAAAGCAAACCCCAATACATTAAAATGTCAGCTTTATTGCACAAAGGAAATAGATTTCACACCAAGTGACTCCATAGCGAAAATATTGGGTTTTAAGAAACGAAAAATTGCATCAAATGAATTTTCTGAATCGGATGAAGTTGTTAATATATTTAAAGTTAATGCAATTTGTGTTGATTGCGACATTTGCATTGGATCATATAGTAATGGTCTACCCGTTCATATAATTCATCAGTTTTTTCCTTCTGTTCCTCCAGGGTATAAAATAGTGGAATCACCATTACCAATACTTTATTTCCCCATCAGCGTCAAGACAATCAACAACATCACTGTTAAAATAGTAGATCAAGACGGTGATTTGATTAATTTCCGAAACGAGACCATAACAGTTCGATTACATCTTAAACATTAGAAAATATTATGGTTATTAAATACAACTATCGCTATTTCAAACAATCGCCATATAAAAGGGAGAAGCTGTCTATAGAAACCAGTCCAAGACGAAACTCCAACCAGTTAACATCACAAGAAACCAGCCCAAGACGAGACTCCAGCAAGTTAACATCACAAAATCACCAATTTCTTATATCTCTGGGGTTAAAAGTATTGAAATAATGGATATATTAAACGTTGATGAAAAATTATATGTAGATAATTCAATAATAAGCTCTGAGCTTCATTCATATCAACCGTTTGTCTCTTCAAAATTTGAATACAATGATGAAATTCGCATACCTGTTCAAGAACTTGATATATACACACTACCTTCAGGGAGTCATCTTTACATTGAAGGTACCTTGACCAACAATAAGGGTGCCTATTCTAAAAAATTACAATTTGTCAACAATGGTATAGCTTATTTGTTTCGAGAAATTCGCTATGAACTTAATGGAGTTACTATAGATTCCGTAAGAAATGTTGGTTTAGCTTCAACCTTGAAGGGTTATCTTTCATATAATACAAATGAAAGTCTAAAGCTGCAAAATGCTGGATGGTTTCCAAATAGAGATGAAAAGGAAAACATTTTAGTTGATGATAAAGGAAAATTTAATGTATCTATACCTTTGAAAATGTTGATGGGATTTTTTGAAGACTATAAAAAAATAATCTTGAATATGAAACAAGAACTGGTTTTGATCCGAGCCAGCGATGATGTTGATGCAGTTTTATATGTTGAAGATATGCAAAATCCGTCACCCGAAGCGGAAAATCCAAAAGTTACATTTGACAAGATCTATTGGAAAGTACCTCATATTCAAGTTGATATACCACAACAACTAGCTTTAACACAAATTCTTGAAACAAATAAAGATCTGTTACTTGGATTTCGTAGTTGGGAAATTGTTGAATATTCCTCACTACCTGAAGCGACCCGTCATACTTGGCCTGTTAAAACAAGTAGTAAACTTGAAGCACCTCGTCATATAATAATTGGTTTTCAAGAAAATAGAAAAGGACACATCATGAAAGATGCTAGTCAATTCGATAATATAAATCTCTCAAATATTAGAGTATTTTTGAATTCTGAAAGATATCCATATCATGATTTGTATTTGAATTTCAATGATAACAAGTTTTCAGCTCTCTATGAAATGTTTGCAAACTTTAAAAATTCCTACTATGATATACCAAACGAACCAATTTTCAACCCTCAAAACTTTAAAAATAAGTGTCCAATCGCACATATTGATTGTTCCCACCAGAAAGAAACACTTCAAACAGGTACTGTTGTTTTGAGAGTTGAATTCGAGACAAATAATAATACAAAAAAGGATACATCAGTATATTGTCTGATTTTACATGATAAATTATTTAGCTACAATCCTTTAACAAAAATAGTCAAGCAATTGTAATACGCATGTTCTCAAATAATTATATAAACCATTTTATTTCTCTAAATGATGTTCAGTATGTCTCGAGAATTGAAGCTCTGCTTATCTTACCATTTAAAGAGATCGAAAGAATTGAAAAACAAATTCAAGATTATAGTGGTGAATAGCAGATGATGGTGAAATTCTCACAATTGAAAATATGAAACTACTCGTTTTGGATGTACAAGGATTTATAATTGAAAACAAAAAATTTATTCCTAAAGAACTGGCTGCCTATGATGGAGAAAAAATATGTCATTATATATTTAGATGTCCCTTTTCTATGGAACACTTGCCTCCAGAACTGCGTAAACAAGCAAACTGGTTGATGAAAAATCATCATTGTATTTCATGGAATGAAGGATTTACGCAATCACATAAGTTTTCCGACATTGTGAAAAACATAACAAGAAACGTGGATCATGTGTACGTGAAAGGAAAAGAAAAGGCGCAATACATTGGGAAATATTCATCGAAGCCCGTTATCGAACTTGATGACAAACCACCTTTATCGTTGGAAAAACCACATTGTCTATACCATTTATCATCACCCGCAATGTGTGCACTTACTAATGTTTTTAATTTGTATAAAACATGTTTAATGATTGAATAAATCACATTTTTGATTACATTTTTTATTTTATTTCAAACACCTTTTTATAAATATTTACAGGTAGGTATTCACAAATTTTCAACCCTCAAAAATAAGTGTTGAATCACACACAGTGATTGTTCTCATCACAAAGAAACACTTCAAGCAGGATATACTGCTTTGTTTTGAGAGTTGAATTCGAAACAAATAATAATACAAGAAGGATTCATCAGTATATTGTCTGATTTTTACATGATAAATTATTAAGCTATAATCCTTTGACAAAAATAGTCAAGCAGTTGTAATTCGCATGTTCTCAAATAATTATATAAACCATCTATTTCTCTAAATGATGTTCAGTATGTCTCCAGAATTGAAGCTTCGCTTATCTAACCATTTAGTATGAGAATTTTATGGTGACTTACAAATAAAAGGTTCTGTATTGATTGAAAATAAAACAGTTCAAAAATGAATACTATCAAAGAAGATGTGGTGAGTGAGCTACACAAACCAGCCAGAAGATTTTTTAAAAGAAGAGCAGTAATTGTAAAGGGGATCAATGATCTTTTTCAAGCAGATTTAGTTGAAATGCAACCATATTCAAAAATAAACAAAGGATATAGATATATTCTGGTTATAATTAATGTGTTTTCAAAATTTGTTTGGGCAATTCCTGTCAAAACAAAGACTGCTAAAGATGTAACCACAGCCATGAAATTAATTTTAAACAGTGTAAAAACACCCCCTAAAAATCTGTAGACTGATCAGGGAAAGGAATTCTATAATACAGAGTTCCAAGATTTGATGAAAAAATTCAACATCAATCACTACTCAACATTTTCCAATATGAAAGCTAGCATCGTAGAGAGGGTGAACAGAACATTGAAAAACAGAATGTGGAAAAAATTCAGTTTGCAGGGAAACTATAAATGGTTAAAAATATTACCTGAGATAGTATCAGAATACAATAATACCAAACATTCTGTTATTGGAATGAAACCTATACAAGTATCTAAGGAACATGAGAAGCACCTACTATCAAAAGTTTATGGTCGCATAAAAACAGTGAATCCTTCCAAATATGAAAAGGGAGACTATGTGCGAATAAGTAAGTTTCGTGAGATGTTTTCAAAAGGGTATACACCTAACTGGTCAAATGAAATCTTTGTGATTAAAAAAATAAAAATCACAAATCCAACAACCTACATATTGGAGGATCATAGAGGTGAAGAGATACAGGGTGCATTTTATAAGGAGGAGTTGCAAAAAGTTAAACATCCTGACGTGTATTTGGTAGAAAAGATTCTAAGACGGAAGGGAAATAAAGTTTATGTTAAATGGTTGGGCATGAATAATTCACATAATTCATGGGTTATGAAAAATAATGTATTGTAATATCTTGTAATTCAATAAAAAACACTTGCTAGTAGATAATTCTTTTATTTCTATACAAATATACTCCTAGAATGGGTAGCATGATACAAAAAATGAATGCAAAGATTGATATAATAGCGAATTCTATATGATTTTTACATTCAAACGAATCAATAAGTACATTCCAGTTTGTTGGTTTAAAATTTTCATCTACAAAATAAAGTCTTAACTTAAAAGCTAAATATGACAAATTTTTAATTGACTCATCAATTTTTAGCCAATCAATCCATTATTAACAATTAATTTTTCTCAGTTTGATGGTCAAGAGTCATTATGATTGGTTGATATGCAAATAAACGTTTCTTGTATATTTGAATCCACTTGTATATACAAGGTATTGTTAAAAAGGCGCTCAGAAACAATACTTTTGCTGGAAGTCCTGTTGTCATTGCTAATTTTTATACTAAGGGATATATCGTGGCAATATTTATGTGTTCTAGTGTTCTTGTTTTCTTGTTGTCTTGTTTTCTTGTGTTCTAGTGTTCTTGTTTTCTTGTTTTCTTGTTGTCTTGTTTTCTTGTTTTCATGTTTTCTTGTGTTCTTGTTTTCTTGTTTTCTTGTGTTCTAGTGTTCTTGTTTTCTTGTTTTCTTGTGTTCTAGTGTTACTGTTTTCATGTTTTCTTGTGTTCTTGTTTCCTTGTTTTCTAGTGTTCTTGTTTTCATGTTTTCTTGTGTTCTTGTTTTCTTGTGTTCTTGTGTTCTAGTGTTCTTGTTTTCATGTTTTCTTGTGTTCTTGTTTTCATGTTTTCTTGTGTTCTTGTTTTCTTGTTTTCTTGTTTTCTTGTGTTCTAGTGTTCTTGTTTTCTTGTTTTCTTGTGTTCTAGTGTTCTTGTTTTCATGTTTTCATGTGTTCTTGTTTTCTTGTTTTCATGTTTTCTTGTGTTCTTGTTTTCTTGTTTTCTTGTGTTCTTGTGTTCTTGTTTTCATGTTTTCATGTTTTCTTGTCTTGTGTTCTTGTGTTCTTGTTTTCTTGTGTTCTTGTTTTCTTGTTTTCATGTTTTCTTGTGTTCTTGTTTTCTTGTTTTCTTGTTTTCTTGTTGTGTCCAATCACACACACAGTGATTGTTCTCATCACAAAGAAACACTTCAAGCAGGATATACTGCTTTGTTTTGAGAGTTGAATTCGAAACAAATAATACAAGAAGGATTCATCAGTATATTGTCTGATTTTTACATGATAAATTATTAAGCTATAATCCTTTGACAAAAATAGTCAAGCAGTTGTAATACACATGTTCTCAGAAAAGAAAATGACTAGATTGAAGGCTATTTGTGATTGACAGCTCCTTGATTTTGAAATCTTCTGCCAAATTGAAGCCCTGCATGTCTATTGCAATGATTGTTTCATACGAATACCAGGATTCATGGACTTTGTAATGAGTTCTCAAATAATTAACGAGTTTGATAGGTGGTCTCAAGTTTCCATAACCATCAAAATAAAACGCTTAATTTTCATTTATTATGTATGCAGTACAATGGGTTCCATGATTTTGTTAACTTTCTAGATTCAAAATACCACATTCCTTCACTTTAAATTTTTTTTTTGGGGAGGTTGTCACACATAAATACACCTCTTTAATGTGAGATATTCAATATTTTCACATATTTTAGTATATCGTTATTTGAAAGGGATCTCTGCGAAAATATTATTTGATTTTTTTTATGGTTTTTTTCTTGATAGTGCCTCCTTTGTAGGGTTTAATGTATAATCCACCACCCTGCTTGGAAAGTTTTTCCATTTCTTTATTGTGTCGATGTAATTCTTCGAGTTGCTCCTTTGATACTTTAATATCATTAACGGCCTTAGCTATTCCAGCTGCACCACCGCCTAAAGCTCCTAGTGCACCCAAAATTGGAAGTAATAATGGAAGAAATCCACCAATTTTTTTGGGGGGTTTGATAACTCGTGTTTTCTTTTTTCTTTCGGTTCTCTTGATCCCCATTCCAAGTTTCCGTTTACCTTTCATAATTCCACTTACTGTTAGAGCAGCAATTCTTTCTCCTACCGAGGAATCTTTTGCTCCAACTCTCTGCCAAGCTTTATCTGCTAGAGCTTTATCCGCTCGATGTCGTTGAGGTAAATCAGTTGTTTGTGAGTATGCGATATCGTGTTCTCGACACGCAGCATCCAATGGATTGATACCAGACTCTCCCCTATTCAATCTTTCTTCTAAATTTGTACCAGGACCACAAAATTGATAGCCAGGAATATGAAGCTCAACAGGTAGTCTATTAATCAGAGTGTTTATTAAACCTCGACCTTCCCTCTTGGAGTGTTTGGAGGAAGTGTACTTTCGTGAAGCGTGTACAATCATTTTATACCTATAGAGGTTTGTGTGTATCATTTAAATACTATTTTCAGTTTAAAAATTTGCAACACGATTGTCTATCGATTTCATGCTATCTGATCAATATGTCCATCTGATTAATGTATAAATACTTTTGCAAAAAACAATTCTGTTTATTGATATCTAGAATGCGGATAGAAAAACAATCGTTTTCCTTACCCATCACAAACCATGATGTGAAGGATTTTACGAAACCAATTCAAAAACATGGTGATTTATTTGGTGGGGAATCGAAAAGATGTCTCATTGTTGGACCATCTGGTTCAGGTAAAACCAACGTGATGTTGGCTTTACTTGAGCATCCAAATGGAATAAGATTTGCAAACGTGTACCTTTATTCCAAATCATTACAACAGCCAAAGTATGAATATTTAAGACAACTATTGGCACCCATGGAAGAGATTGGATATTTCGAGTATGAGAGCGATGAAAATATCATTCCTCCTCATGAAATAGCACCAGAATCGGTCATCATATTTGATGATATACCATGTGGAACACAAACTATAATAAGGGACTATTTCACACATTCGAGACATAAAAATACAGACTGCTTTTTTATTTTTCAAGGTTATTCATCAATTCAGAAAAGACTTATACGTGAGAACGCTAATTTGCTAATTTTATTCAAGCAGGATTCTATGAATTTGAATCATATATATAATGATCATTGTATGCTGGATATGTCATTTGAGCAATTGAAGCAACTCTGCGCACACTGTTGGAAAGAACCTTATAATTTTCTGGTTATTGATAAAGATTGTGAACTGAATTGCGGAAGATATAGGAAAAATTTTGATTCATTCATATATCTATAAAATGGATAAGCGGTTGGCTGAGGAATTGATGAAGTCAAGAAAAGCTGTCAAGGATAAATATAATAGTCTAAAATTAGCTATGACCACTACACAATCACAACTAGAGCAAGCTTACAAACCAATAACTCAACCGCTACAACAACTCATTTCCAAAATAAATGAACCTTTCAACATAAAGGAAGAATTCAAAGAAGAAGAAGAAGAACCTGAAACTTCTATGTTTCACACAACACCATTAAAACCTAAACCAAGTTTTTCAAGATTATTTTATGAGACATCAACACCTACAAGACCTACAAGAACTGGTAGAACTCCTATTCTACCGATGGAAATACCATCATTTTTTGATACAAGCCTTGCATCTGTTAGCCAGTTACCATCTATACAAGAACCTAGTCAGTTACCTAATACTATACAAGAACGTAGTCAGTTACCAACTATACTAGAAACTAGTGTTATAGCTCAAACCAACCCCTTCGAAAGCTCGGAAAATCAAAATCTTTCAGATATATTGGAACAGTCAAGGCAATCGGTTCAAAATTTAATCGACACGCAACCATATGAAATATGGTTAAAAAGTTTTGATCCACTACCAAGAGATTATATTGATGCTAGTGTGAAGGATACTGAACATAATTTTGATCATCATTATGGAATAGTACATGACATAGATACTGATAAATTCTATTTGGGGACCACACTTAAATTTGTAGAAATTATTGGAAAAAATGTGAAAGTAGATGGAAAAATTTATGATGGTACAAAAGGATTGTATGAATTACTATTTAAAAAATATCCTAAAGACTATGAAGATGAGGATTTGGATAATTATATGGATATTTTAGCTAAAACCAATGCATATCGAAGAAATAATGATCCAAATGAACGTGTGCAGGGAAATGGATCATCAAAATATATAACTATAATAGGACCATACCTACAAAAACATGGCATAACAAAAACACGACACATCAAACCATTATATTCTCGTTTTTTAAAGAAACTAAAACCTCCAATAACTAGAATGCGAACGGGAAAGGGGTTGTGGAATATCAATAAAAACGATATAGATTATGTTTATTGGGATAATATCAACGAACTTGTTGATAGATTGAGACTAATAACAGCTTCCATGAGAGCTGGTCATACTGGTCATAATAATGAAATACTATCAATAATCGAAGAGTTACGTGAAGCTAAAGTAATTGCATAAATACATCCTCAAATACGTAAAACGAATCAATCCGAAAATGTCACTCAACAAGTTCGGTTCTCATTTATTCAAGAGAGATGAAACAGAAAACAATATCAAGTTATTTAATTTTTCTGAGGTTAATTTATCTTATGTAATGGTTTTACCATTTATTGGTCGCTATACACCAACAGAAAAAAATTTCGTGTTGATGCAAGATGGAAGAACTTCATACCGTTTCCCATTTGAAAAAGGAATCATTTTATTCGGTGAATATCCTAAAAAAGACGTTTCCATGTTGGTTAATGGAAAAGCAGGAAAGCTGGAAAATAGATCTATCAAGAAAGGTGATTTGATAGCGTTTAGACGTGAAACGGATAGTAAAATAACAGAATTTTATGGTGAATTACAAATAAAATGCCCCGTAGTGATTGAAAATAAAACAGTTCAATAATGAGTACTATCAATGAAGATGTGGTGGATGAGCTACCTACACAAACCAACAAACAGATTTAGATGAAATGTAGCCATATTCAACAATAAAAAAGGATATTATACCTAGATATATTTTAGTTATGAAAAAACACATTTTCTATACCATTTATCATCACCTGCAATGTGTGCACTTACTAATGTTTATAATTTGTATAAAACATGTTTATTGATTGAATAAATCACATTTTTGATTACATTTTTTATTTTATTTCAAACGCCTTTTTATAAATATTTACAGGTACGTATTCACAAATTTTCAACCCTCAAAAATAAGTGTCCAATCACAGTGATTGTTCTCATCACAAAGAAACACTTCAAGCAGGATATACTGTTTTGTTTTGAGAGTTGAATTCGAAACAAATAATAATACAAGAAGGGGAAAAATTGTGGATAATGAGTTTGAAATCAAAAATGTTCACCTCAAAAGCTCTACCGATTCGTCTACTACTTAAATTCCTGCCACCGTTTGAAAAACTAACAGCTGTGTATAAAAGACCATCGGGGCAGATAGCTGTAGTTATAAATGATTATTTATATATACTTAGCGAGGATAGATTTAGATTAATTGACCGAATCAATATAACAAAAAGATTTGAACCATTTGTGGATGGTAGAAAGTTACTTGGAGCAGTCAATACCTATTCTGGAAAAACCATCTTCTTTTATGATGATAATGCCTTTGTAAATTTGGATGAGTGTACTCTACAGCCAGAGTCCTTTGGCTACACATCAATACATTTTAATGGTATACCAACCCTATTCACCACAGTTTTTCGATATGTGAATGGATTGTTATACTTCATTCAAGATGGTCGCTTTTTTGAATATAATGAATTTGAAAATTCCCTACAAAATTCCGGTAAATTGGAGTTCAATACATTTGGTATAGAGTGTCCCATGATATCTTTATATGAACAACTTGGACTGTTACTTATGCAAATTGTAAGTAAAATTCCTATGAATTCATAGTTTTAATTTATTAATAAAGTACAGCAACTATAGCGCCAAGTTCAAGGTTGTGGTTGACTGATAAAGAGACATGCGGTCGATGTACTATTGTGAATTCCAAGGTTGTGGTTGACTGATAAAGAGACACGCGTCCGATGTGCTATTGTGAATAAAATTCTTGTGAAATAAAACATTGTTTGTTTTAATTAAATAACTTGATATTGTTTTCTGTTTCATCTCTCTTGAATAAATGAGAACCGAACTTGTTGAGTGACATTTTCGGATTGATTCGTTTTACGTATTTGAGGGTTGTAATTTCAACTAGGTGAATCAATTTATAGTCGAGAAAAAACCAGAGGCTGACACATGTTACTGATAAGAACACTGCATTTGAGCTAAATTTAGAACTGTTGATAAGAGGAGTGTGATAGGAAACCCACATGTTGTCTACTGGTGATAAGAAAACTGCAGGCTGAGACTCGTTGTTACTGATAAGAAAACCGCGAGCTAAATTTAGAACTGAACGATGATAACACTCACCCACAATATTCAATTTCTTCAAGCATGAACTGTTCATAAAATGTAATGTCATCCCAAACCCCCCACCCCCACCCCCACCAACGGTCACACCGCCCACCGACGGATGACGTCACGCGCACGTGGTCGCAAAGACCCCCACCCCCACACCCCACCTCAACCCCCACACAACACGCCGACGACGGATGACGTCACGCGCACGTGGTGACGGTCGCGCTATCGTGGCGCCACCGTATCGTGGCGCCACCTAGCGGGCATTTTGGGCGGTGAGCCAGAACCGCCACAGCTCTTACTACTTAACGGTTTCCGAGAAAAACGACTTTAAACATTAACCGTACCTTAAATAATTAAAAATTCGTACTTTGAAAAAATTTTTGAAGTTTTTGAAAAAATTGTATAGAAGTTTGTTGCATTAATTTTTCATGTAGAATCGCCCACCAGAATCCTGACGCGTAATTTCCGGACACCCTGTATAAAAAAAATAAAGATCTTTTCAGATATATTTCAAATCATTAAGAATAATCTGCCTTCTTTTGAGATTGAACTGTCGCTTTATGGTTATTTAGTAGACCGCATGAGTAATTTCTGTAAACTCTTCTGATTCCTCGTACCTGTTCTGTCGATTATCATTTCACAGCTATGTAGATCGCAGACCAGCTTATTTATTGATGCGACCTTGGAATCGTATTCAACTTGGAGGAGTTGCCTCCTGGCTTCTAGTTCATTGAATCGCCTATCGTCCTCTTTAGAGAATTTTTTTATCAATTCATTATCATCATCTCGTTTCTTCAGCGCTTCCTCCCAAGCTTTGAGAGCTTCGATATCCCAACCAGTTTCCTGTTTTACTCTGTCAACCTGGAAAAAGATTCATTAGTCACGAAAATTCAACTATCAATTTGGCATTTAGAAGCAGATTTTTGGAGAGTAGGTAAGTATATACCCATTTTGAAACTAGCTATTGCCAATAAGCAAAAAACTCGAATCAAAATTAAACAAAATATTTCATGTGGTATTCAAGAGCCAATAAGAGGTTTTTATTCATTAAGGGAAATCGAACCTTTATAACTGCTTTCTGTAGTTCTTGCTTCAATATGTTTTTTCGTTCATCCAAGAAACTCATTCTTTTGTTAGCTTCTGTAATGTCATGCTTCAACTTATTTCTTTCGCCTTTAAACGCGAAAAACTGTTGCTGTTCACTATCATACTGTTGTTTATGAGCGGTGAGCAGTTTCTGAAACATATCAAGAATTATTTGATTTACAAAAATGTCTGATAAAGCAGTTTACCTGAGTTTGTTCATTTTCTTGTGTAACATATTTAAAATGATCTTTCAAGTCTGCCAGACGGGATTTGGTGTTATCCAAAGCAGTTTTTGTTTTCAGTTTTTGCAAAGAGAGTTTTGCTAACTCTTTTTCCAACGCCTGATTCTCTGCATTGGCCAATGGTACCTGGAAACCATCATTCCAACCCAGTTTTTCTAATATACTTTCTAAATGAGCCATTGTGATGAAATCACATGAAAAAGTTGTGCATAAAGCGTCAATAATACAATAGAATAGGTTTGATTGATTAGCCAGGTGTCAACTGACAGTGTTTACCGTGCTAGCGCCGCGCGCCGTTATCTTAGTAACCGATATTTTATCAATAATGTTAATTGTATCTATTAGCCCTAAACACGTGGCGCCGCCAGCGTTTCAGCAGAATATAATATGTAGTATCTGGTATCATGTGTTGGGTGAAATACAAATAGTATCATATAGTGGGTAAATATACAGGGTTATTCACGATATTCGACACGAAACATTATGGCTAAAGTATATGATTTCAAAGAGGTTTTTTTTTCTCGTATGGATAGGGGCCCTTTAAGGCTTCATTTTGAAAATATTTTCATGTTTTACAGGGTGTCCCCAAAACATGAAATTTATCAAAGTTTTATTTTTTCAAATGGAACCCCTTGTATACTAATTGATTTTTCAATTCTTTCTTCAATTTGGAACAAAAATTGTGATGAAACTAATTTTCCTAAATTCAACCGTTATCGAGATATCGCGACTTAAAAATGGCATTTTTGTACCTTTGACATGCTATAAAACTCAAACTATTCAAGTTAGAGAAAAATGGCTTGCACTTTCCAATCTTAACTTTTCAAGAGCTTTTCAAGGCGATTAAATTCATTCATGAAAAAAAAATTCACAGTGTTTCGAAAAAACTTGACAGCTGACGGTACCTTCTATTCAAATGACAGAATAGCTTTTGAAAAGAAGATAGGAAAGTAAAGACCATTTTTCTCTAACTTGAATAGTTTGAGTTTTATAGTATGTCAAAGGTGCAAAAATGCCATTTTCAAAACGCGATATCTCGAAAACGGTTGAATTCAGGAACATAAGTTCTATCACAGTTTTAATTCAAAATTGAAGGAGGAATTGAAATATCAATTAATATACAGGGGGTTCCATTTGAAAAAATACAACTCTGATGCGTTTCGTGTTTTGAGGATACCCTGTATAACTTGGAAATAGTTTTAAAATGTAGCCTTGAATGGTTCCTATCTATCCAGAAAAAAAATCTTTCTCAAAATCAGGTACTCCAGCCATAGTGTTTCGTGTCGAATAACGTGAATAACCCTGTATATATATCTAATATAAATGTGAAAGTCTGTGTGTCTTCATCCCTAAGGCTTTCCAACCGTAGCACGGAATCATCTGAATATTCATACCCCATAGAACCTACATATTAACAACACAGACTTTTTATCATTTTTTATTTTTTCATGATTTTTTTTCCCAAACTATATTTGGGTAGAGGCTAATCTCTGTGCAAAATTCCAGATAATTCTGTGCTACGGTTCAAAAGCCTTGAGGATAGAAACACACAGACTCACATTTATACAGGGTGTCTCATTAATATTGCGAAAAAATTCAGGAGGAGTTTTCCCGCTTGAAAATAAGAAGAAAACTTCACATAAACCTGTGACTAGAAATGCTTCATTACAGAGAGCTACAGGGTGTTGAATTTTTTTCATTTTTTTTATTTTTTTTATATAATATTTCGATAGAATTGTTGTTTACATAGCTATTTGGTTGAATTTTATCTTTTTACTAAATATATTCGGCAATCATACGAAATATTTTATAACTTTAGCTCCGCCATAATCTTAAAATCACATGTATTTATTATTTCAAATCCGAATATCTCGAGAATGGTTGCCTGTAGCGCCTTTTAACAAGTATACTTTTTCTGAGTAGAAAATACAAATAGATCTGTTCTGTTGCCTGAAATCGTTATAAAGGTACGTCCAAAGAAGTTATGACTATTAATGATTGGAAAAATAATTGTAGGTAGCGCCCTCTACAAGCTAGAGCCCTACTGAGATCATATTCGAATTTCGCATGACAAAAAACCCTTTAACACTAATGTTGTCAAAATATCGACATTGTTTCAAATATTATTAAGAAAAAACAAAAATAAAAATGAAACTTCAACACCCTGTAGCTCTGTAATGAAGCATTTCCGGATACGTGTTGATAGGAAGTTTTCTTCTTATTTTTAGGCAGGGAAACTCATACTGAATTTTTTCGCAATAATATTGAAACACCCTGTATATAAGATGTATTTTTTTCAGTGCTCGATAATAGAGGGGAGTCCGAAATATGTTTGCATATTATTTTGCCATGTTAAATAGAGTCTAGTAGGATCATAATTATTATGTGTCTGCAAACGTCCCGTTAATTGAATACAAAGTGTCAACATTCTGTATATATTCTGTATGTATGATATTCGAAACACCCTAATCGATTGTGTTCACATCTTTAGAGAGTTTATTCAAGGCTCACAAGCATCTGTTTAAGAAATTTGTTACAGCTCAACTTTTCCACGACCGAACTCAAGTTCAGCTACTCTATGTTTGATTAATAAAATATATACGCACAGTTGTGAACTAAATTTCTAATATGGAGGTTCTGGTTCTAGATGTTCAAGGACTTGCTACTGAAGATGGTGGCCGAAGAGATTACCCTATAAGCCATAGGAAAGTGAATATAATGATCAGTATATTTTAATCACTTTTCTATGCTATAAGCGATCACTGATCAGACAGAGGCCATCTTGTTTTTGATGCACCAATCCCACAACACATGTTTTCTCCCAAGGATAAGAAAAGCGTCAATTATCTAACATACCTATAACTTTATTGGGGTGTTTTATACGTCAGAAGGATGGGTTGATTCAATGGTAGGATGAATGACGATCAAATACCATTTATGGAACTCCGATCTGGTCTAAGTGCAAGGACACCAGTGTCAAATTTTCTTGTAGATATGATAATAGGTTTTTCGACATTTGAGTTGGAAGAGGCGGGACGTACCCGTATACCCATTTTTCTCGCGCATATGGGATGTTTCGAAATGTCTCTAAACATTGGGTTAGTAACCCGACACACCTTCATATTGTATACTTTTGTATCGTGTCAGGGCCTTTCCAGGTCGCATTCATTTCAATGTCCATGGGACATACCCATGTTCCCATAGTGATGGCTCATCGGATACGTGCCACTATCACATAACACCATGGAGGTTCTATCTGGATGCATAACACCTACAATATGAAGGAAAGTCAAATGGCAACTTGTGACATGTTTTTAGCCAGCAACCAGTAATACATGAAAATGTATTTCGCCAAAAATCCAACGCGGTGCTAGAATCTGTTTGCTGCTTTGTCCCTGATTGGTTGATCGGTTGTTAAGGAAAGTTTGTTGTCATTGTCAAAAGTTCTAACTATAAGCTTATTGAATTTCATCTTTGTTGAAGTAAACTTTTTGAAAATGAAGTGTAATCAGAAGCGTCGTTATAACAGCTTTCGTGTTATTCCTAATTTTCATGATCTAGCAAGTAAGGATAATGCGGAACTTTTCGCAATGTGGATTTGTGAAGTGCGGAAGTGCGGAATCCATTACTGCAGAATAAGACTTATGATCAAATCTATAGATCTTATTTGATGTGTGATATCCAGAATCCTCCTGGTTTTAAAATATTGTAATTTTTAACTATATTTTTCTCAACTCTATCATAATTCTAGAATATTTGTAGTTGTGGGAAAGTTATTTTGTGATTATTACTAAGATGATTCTTATTTAACCGATGTTGGAATTTCATCTTTGCCGCTCCGCCCGCTAAATGAAAAATGTCCTAAATATAATTGATTTGTGTGTAACCTAGTTGTCTCAATAATAAGTCAAGAAGATAAAAGTCATGTATATTTTAAATGGAACACTTCGAACGCATCGTACAGAGGAAATAGGTAGCGAAAATATAGTTGGACATTCTAATTGATTTAAAAATGTTTGTTTTAATATTTGAAAACGAATGAATTAGTCGGCAGCAATAGGTAACCATTCTAATATTTGCTCAATAAGATAACCATAGTGGATACATTTTAAAATGAATTTACCAGATATTTCCACTCTTGTGGGTATTATCACCATGTAATAGTCAAAAAAAGTAAAGACGCCATAAAAAAAACTTTCTCCAAACCATTCATCATTAAAATAATGTTTAGAAAGTTTTTATTGAAAGCGTATCTATTTCGAAATTTGGGTTGAATATACATACATACATATTATAAGCATTTGAAATTGCCGCAGAAATATAGATGCGACAAAAACCTGTGTTAGAAATTGATGTAGATTTCTGTTTTACCATATCCTGTCATGTGGTTTATGTGATTATCCAAACAACTATTGTAGGGTGCCACTTGATAACGTCAAAACACTCCAACAACCTTTATCATTGCAGTTTCTTTTATATTGTAGGTGTTTTGTGGCCACTATGGAGGATCCATATACGTGCCACCGCGGTATACGGCATACGGTGGCTGACACGGGAAGTGGACAGAGTGATGTCAATAACCTCTGACCGTCTACGAGTCACAAAGGTGGTTATAATCCAAGAGAGACTCACCTCTTTTGTTGATATCGCTACTCTCCAGATGAAGTGATCCGAGTTTGCGTCTTTACCCCCGTAGGTTTGCCACTTTTGCCAGCCCACGGTACTCAGTGGTGCAAGAAATTTTCCAGGTCCTCTGATTGGGAAGGTCTGGTTGCATCGTAGAGTAGGTAAACCGAGGCTATGATAATGTCCTTCTGAGTTCCCGCCTCTTGGTAGCTCAGTTGTACAGCTACCTGATTCCTGAAAGATGGGTCTTCAATATTGAGGGCCTGCACTCCGTTTCCCACGTATATGCAGGCGCTGATGTTGTTTCTCCTACTAGAAGACCTTAACCGTCAGTGTCATATTTATCTGGATTTTCAAACCAAGAACCGGTTCCGGGTTCGCATCGAAATCTCTCCGAGTAGAGTCTCTTGTAGGAGTCTAGATTGCTCTTCAGTTAGTGTTTTCTCCGTAAGTGATAGCCATTCTTAGCGTAGCCAGGGTTTTGCTGAAGGTTTCCTCTGTTAAGGTACTCTAGGTCTTACCTCAGCGACACCCGCTTAGGTTCTTTGGTGGCGCCTTTGTCTGGGGTTTGTGTATTTTCCTTAGAGCGTCCTCTCTTTGAAGAGAGGTTTTTAGTAGGGGTGCTGCTTTCCCCTGATGTCCCAGGGTTTCCAGTTGTCCTCCGTTTCCGAGGATGAACAGTCTCTCCCCTGGCTTTGGCCCCTTCTCTCAACCGCCATCTTTCTTCGTTCAGCTGCGGAAATCTTGATTTGTTCAGGCGGATGTTGCCAACGCTCATACCAATGGCTGTTACACTGGTACCAGGGTTTGCAATGTTTACATCATTGCTTTCCTAATTTGAAGTGGTGGATTTGTTGTCGATGTTTGATGATGCCCCTGACATGTAGGTTTGGTGACGCGTCAAAGTCAAATTCAAAAAATAGCTTTATTGTCCAAACTGTGACACTTGTTGACAAAGCCTGTAATGTGTATACTACGCTTGAACATACAGTTCATTTTTTATTTAAAGTTACAGTGACAGATCAAAATTGTAGGTTAAAGGTTCGCAAACATGATCTTTCACGATAGTCATAGATCGAACTGTGATTCACTTTATTTTGCTATGTTCAAAATGTATTTGATTTGATAGAAAAAAACGTACGAGCATAGACAGTGATGATAATTTTGAAATTGATGATAAAAAATCTTCTTCAATCAAGAAAATAAAGTTTATTATCAAATATTTTATCATTTCATTTCAATTAGCGAGCACTTTATGACACTTAATTTTTTTTCGCCAACATTCAACCTCCAATTATGATCTGTCACTGTAACTTTAAATAAAAAATGAACTGTACGGACTGAAAATTAAAAATGGAGATACTACAACTAGATGCCATGAAACATGAAACAACAAACTTTAAACAAATTCAATTACTCAGCCTAAAGCCTAATGCACTGGCATAAAACTCTACCAAATTATAAAAAGCCTCACTCAACTGTAGATCATTGACTGCCTTCTTAAATTTTTTTACACATTTTATCTTCCTTATGTTCAACGGCAAGTGGTTGAATAGCTTTCTGCCTCCATATACAAAAGAATTTTTCACAAGTTCTGAACGTGATATAGGCAATGTGAATAGATGGGTTCGCCGAGACAGATAGTGTCCCTCAACTTCGAGTTCGGATCCACTCTTCTTGAAAATGAGTGTGACCGTTTCCAGTATCAATAGACAGCACAGTGTGAGGATACGGTGCTCCACAAAATGCGGACGACACGAGATCCTAGGAGATTTCACCATACACAGCGGAGTGCTCTTTTCTGCATCAAGAAGGCAGTATTGAAAAGGTATTTGGAACAAAAACCCCAGAAAGAGATTCCATAGCGAAGATGAGACTCAACCAATGCATGATACTGTAACGATGTCGGTTGATGGTCCTGTTCATTCGCTCCACCATGCCATCCGATTGTGGGTGCAACGCCGCTGTCCTTGTCTTCTTGATCTTCAAGACATCACAGACATTCTGGAATAGCGTCGATTCGAAGTTTCTGCCCTGGTTCGAATGCAGCTCCAACGGGACACCAAAACGGCAAAACCATTCCTTAATCAAGACATCGGCAACGGTAGCCGCCTCCTGGTTTGGCAAGGCATACGCTTCAGCCCACTTGCTGAAGTAATCCATAGCGACCAAGATGTATTCATTTCCTTTGTCCGATTCAGGAAACGGTCCAGCCACGTCGATTGCGATCCTTTCAAAGGGGCTTTCCACGTTGTATTGACGCATAGGAGCTTTTGGCCGTTTCTGGGGTCCGTTACTTGCCGCACATACGGCACATTTTCTGCACCATTCCTTCACATCTGCTTGACAGTTGACCCAGTAGAACCGCTCTCGCAGTTTTCCCAGCGTTTTCGTCACTCCTAGATGCCCACCCGTGACGCCATCGTGGACTTCCCTCATCACTTCTGTCTGTCGGCTTCGGGGGACCACTATCTGCTTCCGATCTTCTGTGCCATTCAGATTCTTCACCACTCTCTTCAGGACGCCATCGTTGGGAACCATAGAGTTCCACTGAGCCCAGTAGGACTTCACGTTGGAGGAGAATCGCGCGACATCTTGCCAAGTTGGTCGTTGGCCTGCCTGTTTCCATCTGATGATCAGCTTCAGATCTGAATCCTTTTCCTGGTCCTCGCGAAGTGACCTGGTCTGTCAGGAATTATCCACCACAGTCGTCCTGCTAGTGCTCGCCTCCTTTTCCTCGGCTCTTTGACAGTGCTTACATTGTTTTGGACAAGGTCTCCTGGACAGAGCATCAGCGTTGTTGCGGCTGGATCCAGCTCGATGTTCCGTGTCAAAGTTGAACTCTTGAAGTCTCTCAATCCATCGAGCAACTTGACCCTCCGGATTTTTGAACTGTAGGAGCCATTTGAGCGTGACGTGGTCGGTTCTCAGCAGAAACTTTCTTCCGTAGAGGTGATTGTAGAAGTGCTCTACCCCTTTGACTACTGCCAGCAGTTCCCTTCTCGTGACGCAGTAGTTCCGTTCCGGCTTCGACAAGGTTTTGCTAAAATAGCCGATCACCCTTTCATGTCCCTGCTGGATCTGGGACAGCACTGCCCCAAGTCCTACATTGCTGGCATCTGTATCCAGGATGAAGCTACCCCCAGGTAGTGGGTAGCCTAGGATGGGCGCGCTGGCAAGTGCCCTTTTAAGCGTGTCAAAGGCCTCCTGACAATCTTCGTCCCAGTGGAAGCGTCTCTGTGCCTCTGTGAGCCTGTGAAGAGGCCGGGCGATGTTCGCAAATCCCTGGACATAACGCCGGTAGTACGTGCACAGACCCAGGAAACTTAGCTCGTGGAGGTTCTTTGGTACTGGCCACTCCTTAACTGCCTCCACCTTTTGCTGGTCAACGGCTACTCCCTCAGCCGACACGATATGACCCTGGTATTGTACTTCCCTCCGGAACAGTTGGCATTTCTTTGGACTCAGCTTCAAACCGGAATTTCTGAGTCTTTGGAATACCTCCTCCAAGTTCTTCAGATGGTCTTCAAATGATTTGCCAACCACAATTATGTCATCCAGGTACACCAGGCATGTTGACCAGGATAGTCCTTGGGGAACAGTCTCCATCAGCCGCTCGAACGTAGCAGGTGCGTTGCATAACCCAAATGGCATACCAGTGAACTGCCACAGCCCAGTTCCAACGCTGAAAGCAGTCTTCTCTCGATCTTCAGGGGCCATTTCTACCTGCCAATATCCGCTTTTGAGGTCCAGGGTTGAGAAGATCTTCGATCCGGCCAAGGTGTCTAGAGTGTCGTCGATCCGTGGTAGCGGGTAGCTGTCTTTCTGCGTCACGTTGTTCAGCTGACGATAGTCCACACAGAATCGAGTTGAACCGTCCTTCTTTTTAACCAGAACAACTGGCGATGACCATGGACTACTAGAAGGCTCGATGACACCGCCTTTCTCCATGTCCTTGATGATCTTGTCCGCCTCCTCCTTCTTGGTCAAAGGTAGTCTTCTAGCTGTTAATGTGTGCCGTACCACGTTCGTTTGGCCCTTTTTCCCAGTCCCGTTGTCGAAGATGTCGCCGTAATTCCTTATCAGATTTCTCAATCGTTGTTTGTGTCTTTTATCCAGATCTTTTGAAGAGGTGACAACTAACTTCTCCATCTCTCCGGTGAACTCAGAGATGGTTTGCTCAGTCTCACATACTTGTCGCACCACAGAGGAAATTGACGAGCAGAGCCCCAAAAATGTGTCCCTTGCCAAACTTACAGAGTGATAGTTGACGTTCATCACTCTCACGGGCACAGTCTTTCCCACATGTACCAGGCTCTTTCCACATGCAATGCCTCGTCCTACTTCAGAATCGTGTATTTTAGGCTCAAACAGCACGATGCTTCCTTTTTTCATCTTCCCTTCCAGGCGAGCCCACAAAATCATCTCGCTCCTCTCGGGAATTGAAGAATCCCCAGCCAGCAAAACACGAACTGTCTCTTCCTTTGTCCCATGCAGTACCACCTCTTCGTTGTTGGTTCTCAGTGTTCCATTTTTAAAATCTAATTGGAAGCTTCGGGTGTTCATGAAGTCCATTCCAATTATGATTTTTTCCTCAATATCGGCAACCAGCATTGGATGTTCGAAGCTGGTGCTTCCCAGAGTTACTGCTGCCTCCACTTCACCATGGATCCTAGCCGTCTCCTGTTGCCGTCCGTAGTCGCCACTTTGTTAATTTAATCATTGACGTTGTTGTGACAATGTCGGGCCGGATGATAGTCTTCGTCGCACCTGTATCCAGCAGCATGGTGCGTTTCTCTCCATTGACCAAGCCATCCACAAACACGCTGTTCAGTTTGTGTCCTAAAGAGGCAACTATGGCAGATTTCTTCGGGGCATACTGGATAGAGGTTGACGATTGCCCCTTCGCATCGACCCTCGCTAGTTTTCCGACTTCGACGAAGGTGCCCGTATCTCCTTCTTGCATGGGCTACGAATGTGGCCAAGCTCCCCACAATTCCAGCATCGTAGCTTGGACGCCTCCATTTTCTTGACGACTCTCCTCACAGTAGCTTCGACGGTCTCCTCCTGTGCGGGATCCTGCTCTTCCATCCTTCGCACGCGCGCAGGTGTCTTCACGGACTGCTTTGCCGCTTCAAATTCCAAGGCTTTGGCCAGAGCGTCGACTAGTCTATCGGGTCGATGAAGTATCAGGGACTGCCTTATCTCCTGATCCCGAAGACCATCCAAAAAGGCCTGGACTGCCAGCCTTTCCATCACATTTTCTGGCGTGGTTGGATAAGCCAGTCTTGACAGGCGAGCAACATCCGCTTCAAACTCCTGCATGGTTTCGTTGGACTTTTGGATGCGGTTCTTAAACTGGGAATGGTAGACATGCTCCAAATAAGTTTGGACATACCGCAGCTCCAGATGCTTGACGAGCACATCGTAGTCTTCCTGTTCCTGGGTATACAGTGTATGCAGGATCTCCGTTGCCTCCCCACGAAGCGCCAGAGTTAGTGCCAGAGCTTTCTCAGTTGCGGTCCATCCATTTGCCCTTGCTGCTGCCTCGAACTGGCGATGGTAATTGTTCCAGGACAGCTTGCCATCAAACTGAGGGGCTTTCATGCGGACTCGCACGGTATCAGACTCCATTTTAGCACCTTTGCTCTCTAATGGGACGCTGGTTGCTTCATGATCACTGTTACTTGCCTTTTCATTTGCTCTATTTTTTCTTCCAGAGTCTTCACTGTATCTTCTAGCTGTTTTCCGATTTCTTCGGCAACCTGATCCTTCATAGCTCTAGAAGTTTTTTTGAGCTACTCTTCCAATCTCTCTTCCATAGCTCTATAGGATTCTTTGAACTTTTCTTCCAAAGCTCTAGAAGATTCTTCCAACTTTTCCAATTTCCTCGAGTTCTCTTCCATGGCTCTGGAGGATTCTTCGAGCTTCTTTTCCATTTTCCTCGAATTCTCTTCCATGGCTCTAGAAGATTCATTAAACTTCTCTTCCAATTTTCCTTCCATGGCTCTAGAAGATTCTTCCAGTTGATCCTTCAAGTTCTTGGACAATTTCTCAACTACTGCGTTGAGATCGGGAATCTCAAATTGGAACGTATCAGAATCCATGCCTTCTTCCATTAAAGCCTCACGAAGCCTTGTTTGTAGATCAGTTTTCTTACCACTACTATCCAGGTCACGCTCCTCCATCTCCTTCTTCAACTCGGCGACCTTCAGTCCGGTTAAAAACACCAGTTTCGCAGCCATCACAGTGAATATTTATGTCCGTTTTTATAGCACACAATAAATCCCACTTTTGACACCAATGTAACGAGTTTCGCTATAGAAAACACTTGCCCAGTTTTAATTTATTTATTTAAAGTCACTAACACAACCACAAATATTTATGTTCACAATCGCAGCGTATATTTATGTTGTAACAATTATAATTCGCGGCTAATCGATAACTAACTTCCTGTCCGAATGGCGGAGCTTCTTATATAGAGCCTCTTCAATGCCTCGATAGATGGCGAAAGTTCTCCAATATTATACAGGGTGTCCGGAAATTACGCGTCAGGATTTTGGTGGGCGATTCTACATGAAAAATTAATGCAACAAACTTCTATACAATTTTTTCAAAAACTTCAAAAATTTTTTCAAAGTACGAATTTTTAATTATTTAAGGTACGGTTAATGTTTAAAGTCGTTTTTCTCGGAAACCGTTAATTCTACGATGATGCAACACGAGCACCTTTTTAAAAAATATTTTGATGCTCTTTACTAATTTGACATCCAAATTTATAAAAAGATTAAAACAAAAAAGTTCTAAGTAATTTTCCTAAGGTGAAGGACAGCTTCAGCCTTTTGTCATTGACGACTAGCGTCAAATTAATAGGGTGAATACAAAGAAACACTAGTGACATGCATGCAAAATTTGGCGAAAATCATTACACTAGAAAAAAAGTTATTAAAAAAAATAAGAAAAAAAAAATATTCTTTAACACCCTGTATCTTCCTTAATTTTGAGTTTTTGAAAAAATTGTATAGAAGTTTGTTGCATTAATTTTTCATGTAGAATCGCCCACCAAAATCCTGACGCGTAATTTCCGGACACCCTGTAGGTGTAGGCAACCGAATAAACCTTGCTATTCTAGAACTTAACAGTGGTTTGGGCTTGTGACAAACGGGACAAAAGCCGAGTTATTCGATGGCGAGATGCAATGGTTGTAACGTCGTGTCCGCTGTCGACCGCCTTGGAAGTTTGTTCCACTGGGCATGTTTCGTCACAATACGCATTTTTAGCTGTCGCAAAATCCAAACAGTTTGCTATCACTCTCAGCGCATAACAGCCAGAAGGAACCCGACTACAAACACTCAGAATGTGATCCTCAAACCTCAAGGATCGGTCGATTGTTAGACCTAGAAACCTATCAAACCGTACATTAGAAAGAGGAACAGAGTCCCCATCATCAAAGTGTAGAATTCTTCGTAAGTTAGTGGATTGTTATTGGTTACTCGCTTGAGATGTTGTTTAACAGATTTAATGGCCGCCTCCCAAAGACCACCAAAATGTGGCGAACGCGCTGAAGTATAAAATGCCAGTTGATTTGGGTTTCGTTCAAATAAGCTTGGAATGACTCTGTATGAATAAATGAATTCAATGTTTTCAGATCATTATTAACTCCAACAAAATTAGTGGCATTATCAGAGTAAATATCAGAGCACAGACCTCTTCGCGCAACAAAACGTTTTAGAATACTAGCAAAACCATCGCTCGTTAAATCTGTGGCCAATTCGAGATGTATCGCCTTAGTGGCCATGCAAATAAATACACAGATGTATCCCTTGATAATCTTTCTATTTCTCGTCTTGCCATCTTTCAAATCAAAAGGTCCAGCGTAATCAACACCACATGAGATAAAAGCTTTCGAACAGGTTACGCGGATCGAAGGTAAATCACCCATTTTGCGATAGTATACTGGTGGATTCGCTTTAAAACAAATCAAACATTTTTTAATGCAATTGGCAACAAAAGACTTTCCTTTTATAGGCCAATGTTTGCCTTATTTGCGATAAAGTTCCTTGAATGCCTGCATGTAAACTTTGCTTATGTTCGTGATTAATAATCAATTTAGTAACAGGATGACTATGGGAAAGAAGTATTGGGTGCTTTTGTTCAAAATTGAGTTGGGAATTTCTATGTCGTCCACCCATGCGAATTACATTATTTGAATCTATAAAGGGGACAATGATTTCAAGTTACTCTTATGTTTCACTGTATTAGTCTTTACCAAATGTAACAGATCTTCATTGAATGATTCTTTTTGCACTAACTTGATTAAAGAGATCTTAGAGTTCGTAAATTCCTCATTGCTTATCAAGCCATTTACTCTATTTTTCGGCTCAAGTCTTCAATTTCTAAAAAACCTGAAACAAAATGCCGTTACTCTTATTAGTTTATTTAAATCGGAAAATAAATTAAAGTCATCTCTGGAAACATTAAAAACTATGTCTACCTTTAGTTTGTATTCGGGCAGTTCATTGGCTTTATGATTGATAGAGCATAAAGACCTAGGCCATTCGTCGCGTGGCTTCATTAAAAAAGCTGGGCCTTGCCAATATAACTGAAATGTTGGTAATAAAGATATGTCTATTCCTCGCGATAAAACATCAGCGGGATCCGGGATTCTCAATCGACGAAATGTGGTTCCAAGAGGCTCCGTGGCTTATTCTCTGGATCTGGAAAACTCGATTGGAAACAAATGTTTTCCAAGTGCCTGGCTCGCATGAAAGTCATGATAGCACTATCGTGGAGTCGATCCAAAGATAAATGTTATCTATATTTATTGTCATTGCGGATAAGCATTTGTTTAAATGTTTGACGAGAAGCAATGCACCGCATAACTCTAATCGCGGCACAGACAGTGTTTTGATAGGAGCCACTCTAGTTTTGGTACATAAAAGTCTGCACTTAATTGAGAACCATCAGCATTAGTTGATCTTAAATATAAAGAACATGCGTAGGACTTTTTGCTGGCGTCTGAAAACCCGCGAATTTGAATAATGTTTGCGTCTTTTGATAATACATGTCGTGGTATTCTTATTCTGTTAATTTCAGAAGTCTGTTTGCGAAACTCGACCCATTGAGTATGTAAGTCTTGCGACAAAGACTCGTCCCAACCTATTTGAGCTTGCCAAAGTCTTTGAATAAGAATTTTTACTCTTATTACGATGGGACCGAGTAAGCCGAGAGGATCGAATATTTTCGCTATAAATGATAAAATAGTTCGCTTACCAACAGTTTCAGAATCATTGAATGGCACTTCTACGTTATAATCGAAGCAATCTGACGCAGAGAGCCAAGAGATACCGAGAGTTTTAATGCCTGAATCATATGTTATAACGTAACTAGTATCAAGTTCCTTATCGGATTCTGATTCAAACATTCGAGAATTGTTAGATTTCAATTTTCTAAGTTCAAATCCGTATGAGGTTAAATTCTAGTAATATTTTCTTTTATGTTTGAAAGATTTTCTAGACTATTGTGTCCAGTCAAAAGATCATCGACGTAAAAATCATTTTCGATAATCTTATTTTCTATGGATAATGTTCGAGAACTTCTAGTGCTAATTGTTTGAGACACCGCGTATCAAGGAATGAAGCAGGAGCTGTACCATAGGTTACTGTATTTAAAATAAAATGTTTAACAGGCATATCAGGGCTACCGCGCCATACTATTCGCTGTTGATCTCGATGCTCCGGGTGCACAAAATCTTGTCGGTACATTTTTGCAATATCGCCGACCAAGACAAAATTATATTTTCGAAATCGTAAAAGAACTGTAAACAAATCCTGTTGAACTGTGGGACCAACACTCAGGACAATGATAAACCCGTTGTTGATTTCGCGCTAGCATCAAAAACAACACGTACCTGGTTTTTCGACTGCGTGATGAGGCATATAAGAAATGATTTTGCTTGACTTCGTATCACGATTTATTTGACTCATATGTTTCGTTTCGTACTTTTGCAAACATTCCTTATATGCCTTATGCAATGTGGGCTTATTTTCCAATTTTCGTTCTATTGAATATAACCTACGGAGGGCTATATTTTGTGTATCACCTAGATTTTGATATTTGTCCTTAAGTGGCAACTTTACCAAAAAATGACCTGATTTGTCACGAGATACAGTTTTAGCAAAATACTCCTCACAATCGAGTTCTTCTTTTGTCAAAATGTCTGTTTCGTTTTCTCGAATTTCCTCAGAAATCCAAAATTTTTGTAATTGATTATTCGACTCAAGATTTGTTAGCAAACATTTAGATGAATGAATTTGTGAATCTTTTATTTCGTGTTGTTGTAGAGGTATTTCTCCTGAAATGATCCAGCCAAGTCTAGTCTTTTGCAATATTGGCATGTGTTTGCCTAGTTTAAATTGACCTAGGCATAAGAGATCATAGAATATAGCTGCGCCTAAAAGTAAATCAATCCCTTGAGAATAGTTGTTAATCCCAGCGACAGAACCAGAATTTGTTGATTCAACTAGACAAACTGCTGGATTTGTGGGTGTATTGGGGACCGTTTGATTTGAAAAATTTGTAGCGATTAGTTCACATGCCGTTGCAACCAAGTTACAATAATTTGTCTCGAAATCGTCAAGTTCAAGATTTGATTCAACCTCATTGATTTCTTGATCTTTAGAAATCAATAAATCTTGAATCTCAACCTAAATAGATTTTAAACTCGCTTAAGCTGTTCATGATTGTATCAAGACGAGTTTCTAAGAAAACTCTCGAACTTTTTTTTGTAACGTGTTAACTGGGCTTCGACCATACACGGAGCAAGCGTGTATGGTCGAAGTAACTAGGCTTTAAGTTGACCTTTTCTGGCCCTTAACTTTTTGGTGTTTAGCTCTGACATTTTGCCAATATACCAATTATTTCGTTAGCTCAAATAGCCTGCAAAAATCTAGAACAATATTCTAGTTTAGCGAATTTGAAAAAGGTGAAATCACGGGAAAATATATCGAGTTGCTAACAAATACGCGTAAATTCGTGAAAACTAATCGAAGTGTTTGACGAGTCACGTCAGATTGAGGTTAAACTTGTTTTCAATTTGCGAACTTATCCCTCAAGTAAAATGACGTACCCTTCAAAAGGACCGTGGAAGTGTTTACGTCACTGACAAATGACATTTCGAAATTGAGTGAAAACAAACATCAGCTCTAATCCAACATGAATTGATTTTCCCATTTGATAAGAGACTCTTCAATCCAAATTGCTTTTACGAAGTGAAAACGTGCTTTTAAGCTTTTAAAATGCCAATACCTCTCCTCTCAGGACTCCTAAGGTACCATCAAAATCCATTTTGAAAACATGCCCACTTTCAAAACTTTTTTTCACCTTATTTATTTCAGATAGAATAAGCTAGTGAACCACGATAAACCAAATGATCAAAAAGTTTGTTTTTACCCAAAGTAGCTGTCAGTATCGTCACACTTCCACGGTCTATAGCTTTGATAACAGAGATGAAAAGGAAAGGACTGACCTTGATTGACTGCCTTTGCCAAGGAGTTCCAGCTTCCAATTTCTGCGTGTGTCGTGTCTCTCGTTCGTTTCGTTTATCCGTCTGAGAAGGACCAATGTTGGGGCTTATGCATCTACCACCGTGGGCTTCAGTAATAAGCTTTAGATCTTTTTTGAATGATATTATTGACAGTTTTTTACAAAATTGAACGATCGATATAAAAATTGGTGACGGCTTCTAACTTGAGTTTTTTCCGAATCAACTTCCAAAGCACGCACACTTGCTTCATCTCGTCGCTGGTGGCACCATCCCCAAATTCAGTCCAGTTCAGTAATATCGCCTGAACAGTGACATCATCCTGAAAAGGAAGATCAAAGGGGAAGAAACAGAAGAAGTGTTCCTTGAGAAGGTTCGTGACAGCCCAGACGTCCTCTACGCCATATGAAGCCATGCATCGCTTCCCTAGACCTCCGTAGTATGTGGCATTTTCTCAACGTCATCATCACACAGGGTCAGGGCCCTCCACTCCCCGCAGCGCAGAACACATCAACTCTGTAAGCCCACATTGACCCCATTTCCAGATGGTTATGGACATTCAAGAGAAAACCAAAAAAACTACATTTATTTATAGATTTTGTCTTTATTCAACAAATAAAGACAGTTTCAAAGTCAAAGTCAGTGCTTCAATGTATAGAAATCTGTACAATATATTGCAGAAATCTTTAATAATACATCATCCAAGTCGGATAGTTCGATTCGCATCCACTCTGCATTCAGTGGCGCATTGTTTCGTAAAATTTTACACGTCAGTTTGTCTTCTAAACTTTGTATACCTATGTGTTCTGTGCCCCACATCCCACATGTCCTTCTTGTAGATAGGAACAAGCCTTGAAATATTTCAAACATTTTGGAAGAGTTCGTTTCCTAATGATGTTGCTGATGCAGTTATTGAGCAATTTGATCAGAGGGAATATAATCAGATTTCTGATTTGTTTTAGAAGTTCAGCACTCACGTCAAAATAACAGTGAAGGAAGTGCTCTCAAGGCATCATGAATTAGTTTTCATGCTGATATGGTGGAATGATCGCTGATAAATTATTCAGAATACATGATGAAAATGTAGTTCTACATTGGGAAACTCTTCTAGCCATTACAGAAGCAAAGATTTGAATATTCCAAGATATCACATAAAAGATGAATTCAAACTGATTTACAGCCAGCACTTGAAATGACTCTTGGCACACTAAAATTCATCAATTATGATAACGATCCAATCTTCCTAAAGACAAGTTGACAAGTACAATAAATAATATTCTAAACAAAATAACATCTTGCCAAAAATGAAAACGCAGTCTCAAACACCTAAACAGAGTTAATTTTAGATCCAGCGTTAGTTCACGATGAACCTAAAAATAATCCCAGAAATGAATACATCGTCTCGCGTCCCACAAATACGATTTCGTTTACCAAATTTTTATAGAAATGATGCTATTATCATGTCCTTTGTGCTTGAAACCTCATTTTGAAGGGGTGGAGTCCCTCAGAACAACACTTGTTAATGTTGCCACAGCCCCTTTAACTTGCCCCGTGTGTCAGGAAACTTTGAAGGGCCTGGACAAATTCACTATCCATTTGTTTGGCCATGTTAACAATGTGAAGGTGGATAGTTATAATCATGAGGTAGTGCAGGAAAGTGTTTGTGATGTTCCAAAAGTGCAGCAGGATATTAATATTGGTGATCATACTAAACAAAGCAGAGCAAATGTAAAGGTGAATATTATAGCTAACATGATTTGTTCATATTTGAAATAGACAACCACTATCTGTCTATCTCATTTTTAAGTTAGAAAAACATAATAAGTTTTAACATCAATAATTGTTCATGTAAATACTATGATTGCTCTGTTTCCATTATGTAGGTACCTATTCATATTTTCAGGTTAGGATGTGTATAGGTATCATATCATGACTGAGAACCAGTAACTTCAGCCTATTTGTCTGGCTAGTAAGGAGTCCGTAGATTATAACTCTGCTCCATATTACCTTTGATTATCAAATATCTATTCATAGAGTGAAGATGCACCAGCTACAAATTTGCCGATAGACCAGAATCCACCTCCAGACATCATTGAAGCGCTTAATTGTGGACTTATTTCATGTGATATCTGCAATTTCAAATTCACGGACAAGAATATTCTAGAGATGCACCAGAAGCTACTTCATCAAACATCCCCCGATGATAAAGGGAAGTACAGTTACCATTGTCATCTATGCAGTAAGAGATTCAGAATGCGCGGTAGTCTGATGGTCCACCTGAGAGTAAATAATCGACTTTTCGTTTCTGATTTTAGTATAATATATTAATTTTAGGTTGCTCATTATGGTTTTAACAGTAACGTAGATCTTCCTCCACAAGTGATCCAAAATATCAATGATGAAAAAGGTATTCGAACCAGTAGGCACATATAAACAATAAAAACAACTTAACCATTTTAGAATCAAAATCTCAAGAGTCGAAACAGTGGGGCTGTGATGTATGCGCTAAAATGTTCACAACGAAATATTTTTTAAAAAAACATAAAAGGCTACACACAGGTTGGAATGACCTCCTTAAAAAAAATGAAAATGGAATAATTCTATTTTAGGTGAAATGCCATACTCATGTACAATCTGCAACAAGTCTTTCACATTTCAACAGTCTTTCCACAAGCACATGCTTTATCATTCGTCAGATAAGCCTTATGTTTGCAGCGAATGTGGAAGGGCATTTAAAGAACATTCAACATTGACGAATCATGCGAGAATTCATTCGGGAGAGAGACCATTCGCTTGTGAAATATGTGGTGAGTGGCATTATTTTTGACTTTTCTGTAAAAATTCAGCATATTACAAAAAAATGTCTTAGCTTGGAAGATAACCATAATTACCTGACTTTAACGGAGACTGTACAACATGGATATTATGAGCTTTAATATTTTAAAATGTTTAAATAGTTCCAATTGCGAAATGATTACAGCTGAGTAACGCAGAAACAGGAGTTCCGACAGGGTCAATCATCATTAGTATTTCGTATTCATAGGAACCGTTTCACCGGTTCTCGCCCTCTCCATATCATCAAGAAATGGGAGTGGAGGTTATTATTTTTTTTTAAATACACTGGCGAGCATAAAATTCGGGTCACACCTTAATTTGCAATTATTTTTGAAATTTGAAGTTTTCGCGGGTTGGTTTGGGGTGTAGCATAGTTTGCTATCATCAGACGGTGACTGTATCAAAATTTACTTGAATAAAAATTGCGATGTTTGTTTTTTTTTCAAGTTTATTGAAATTAATGCAAACCAAACAATTTCAATTTGCTAATTGAAAAACATTATCAGGGATTTAGTAGCGAGTATTTTCTCCTCGAGCAGTGATAACAGCTTGAAAATAACGAGGCATGCTCAGGATTATATTCTGGATTACGTCCAGGTAAGGATTATCCCATTCTGGCACCAGTATGTTGCAAAAGTCTCTAGAATTTCTGGATTTCGGAACATGTCTTCGTAAACGTCTCCCTATCTCATCCCAAATATGCTCGATGGGATTTAAGTCTGGACTTCGAGCAGGCCAAACAAATAGCCTGATTTGAACTTCATGAAGATAGGCAGTAACCAACCGAGCAGAGTGTGGACGTGCATTATCATGCATGAATGTTCCGTGTTGTCCAAGAAAACCCATGAACGGTACAACATGATCTTCCAGAATGTCAATGAGATACCTATCCGCATTCAAAGTTCCATTCTGGATAAAGACCAACTCCGTTCGAGCATGCAACGATATGCTTCCCCATGCATGAGCCTCCGCGAAATGGAAGTCGTTCGGCGATACATGCTTCCGCATATCTCTCGCCTTCTCGACGCCACAATCTTACACACATCTGAATCCGTAAGACAAAATCGCGATTTATCGAAGAACAATTCCCGACTCCAATCGTCGATTGTCCAAACCAAGTGCTCTCGTGCAAAATTCAGCCTTGCAGTTCCTTGCTCTCGGAAAAGCGGCGGTCCAGTAAGCCTAGTTCGAGATGAGAATCCAGCAGCATGAAGTCGCCTTCTTACTATCCACTCACTCATGTTCACGTTTCTCACCTCTTGCAGATGATATCGAAGGTACACTGCCGTGACCGTTCGGTTTCTCAATGCATAAGTAACGAGAAAGCGATCGTCTCTAGCTGTTGTACTTCTTTCTCGTCCTGAGCCAGGTCTTCGTATGAGCCGACGTATGAGCTCTCCGTATCGTTGCGCGGTTTCGCGTTGACCGTGGCCATCTTCTAGGGCTGCCACAATTCGTGCCGCAACAACAGGATTTATGGCAATAACATCAATACCATCGCAAAAAATCTGCAATTGACAAATGAATCCACGCATGGAATGCCCCAATATGCTGATAATGGTTTTCAGGAATTTGAGTGATGGACCTTTTTTTGTCAATCATGATACAATCATCGTCCAATGATTGCAAATCATGCTACACCCCAAACCAACCCGCGAAAACTTAAAATTTCAAAAATAATTGCAAATTATAGGGTGACCCAAATTTTATGCTCGGCAGTGTATCATGTGTATAAGGTTTTACATTATGTTGTGGGAAAAATTCAAATATTTTTCTGGAAATATGAAATAGAAGTCCATATAAACATGGATTCGCAAATGATCCGTTTTCATGATACGGACTGTTCAAAATTTTTTGTGTTCTAAAGTTTATTGTTCATTTATCGAAAACCCGTTGAGATATCTAGATGCTTTTGGTTCATATTATTATGTCATTGTATTATCATCACTGGGGCCTAGTTGAACCACAACGCACGGCAGATGCGTCCGGTGCGGCAGACACGGCAATGCTAAGCAATGATCTATATCTATTAATAACTATATGGGAAGCAATTCTACACGCTTGATGCCAGGATGAGATAGAAGATCTCGCTGTACTGTATGTTTTTCGCATAAGTCTATCCTTTTCTATCGCGAGGGGCCCGTATGATGTTCGAGACTTTTTCACTTCCATGAGGGCCAGCACCGTCGTCCGCCAGACTAACGGTATGGGCACCATTTCTGAATAGAATAATATCTTTAACATACGCTTACTAAATTAAAACTTCCCGTTCGACAACACTTAGCAAGAAAAGTGTATTGGAAACACAGTTTGTCGTGGACGGAGTTTAACGTCATGCGCACGGGGCAATACACACGTCGCGTCGGATACTAAAATCCGTAATCAGCATCAGTGAACGTGTCAGGCAAAATTGATCTAGCATTGAGAATTCTTATTTTTGTGAAAACCAGTGGTATACAGTTTTTTTCGCTAAACCTAGACTTGTCAGAACTGCTTTGAAAAAGGACGGGCCCCTCGCGATAGAAAAGGATAGACTTATGCGAAAAACATACAGTACAGCGGGATCTTCTGTCTTATCCTGGCATCAAGCGTCGCTCGTTCGGCTGCCCCATGCAAAAACACAGTAACTGACATTTTCGCCGAAATCAAGATTTTTCACTATTCGAGTTACTGCGTTTCTGGCGCACATTTTGGTATAATAATCGGAATTGATATCGGCCAGAAAATACCGGAGATTTCACTTTGCCCATACCTAGTAACTGCACTGAATTTTCCAAATCCCCATACTAAAACACAGCAACTCCAGTATCCCATGCAAAAACACAGTAAGTGATAATGCAGTTACTGTGTTTCTACAGTCCGGTTTACACTTACTTTGTTTTTACATGGGAAATATATTCTACTTTTCACCACAAATACTACTACCACCATTGCGCATACCTAGTAAGTGGCCGACTTGCTTTGCTATTGAGCTTCCAGTTTATGATCAAAATTCAAAAGAGGCGTACATCATGTCGTCGTTCCCGTCGAATTCAAATGGAAGAACAAAACGCATTATAGTGTAGTATAACATACCCGGGTTCGTTCAACAAAGTTGAATGAGGTAAGTTTGAACAAAAGAAGAGACAACTAAGTTGTGATTTGCATAAAGGTACTTACCTCGAATGCGCCCGACAAAACAATAATTTGGGAAGCTTGAGTTAGAAGGAGGGACTATTAAATTAAACACACATTTGTAAGAAACCCTACTTTATTGAAAATATGGTGAAAAAGTGCCGTACTCAGCCTGGAATTCATTTGGGGAAAGAGCACGGCAGAGAAACCCACAATCGCAATTCCAAAAACCGAACCATGCTGTACAACTGTTTTGCATTTTTAATGCAATCAATAAATTACTGTTTTTCCGCGTCTAAATTGCAGTTCCACATTTGAAAAACACAATACCTACAAGCAAAACTGAAGAGTTGTTTGTTACTGATCCTTTATAGACTTCTGAGGTCCCTGGGTTGCGGAATACTACTCAGCCACTGTGTGGGTCTTAGGAAAAATCTCTAACTTTTGTTTACTTGTTTGTTAGAATATTCATCCATCACGGTGTATAGGAAAATGTTAGTAGATTCATCAAGGCTCACACATACCCTCAATCATACTATAACTACAATCCCAGTACGGAAAGTTGAGTAATTATTGAGTTTTTCTACTTGGCGTCCATTTTGACCCGTAGTCGTGTACAGCATTAAACGGTTTCTTTTAAACACTCACATGTTATTCAAAACAAGACAAATTGTACACCACATAATAAATTAAATATAAGTACAATCTTCAAGACATATAGTATTACTATAGAGTTCGTTTTACTGACCTGTAAAAAACGTTATAACACAATTTTTAATTCTTAAGCAACTTTTTCCCAGCCCTTCCTCAACGCCCCTATCACCCATCACCTCTGACTGACCGGTACAATCATAAACTCATGGGCGCGTATCACGTGACAGAAAATTAATGAAAGGATGCGCGGGTATAATAAAGTATGTTCGCAAAGTATTTGCATACCAGTGTAATATAGGTCGTTCATAAGGTATATGGGTTAACGACTATATTTGATTGATTTTAACTGACAGTGTGATGTGATTGATGATAATCAGAGAGGACGGTATTCCTCAATAGACTCCTCATTGCTGGAGACCGCTGAAGATCGTCGGAACAAAATGGTAATAATCATGATTTTTTGAACTCATTTTGAATATAAGGGCAACTAGAACTATCTTCTTTTCTCAATGTTACTATAAAATAAGTTAGTAGTACAATTTTGGAATGTGTCTTGATTTAAAAATAATGTCATATAATCGAAGGTTTTTCATAATCCCACTTAATTAAAAAAAAAATCTGCCTATAGCGTTATGTCGAACCAGTAGAAATATTTCCCGCCATAAAAAATGAAACATGTTCATGGTTTACTGATCGTCTGGAAAGCAACGAACAAAAAGATGAATATATTGAATTTCTAAGCGATGTTTTCCACATAACACAGCCCAGAACAACCTGTAGTATATTATCTTTGAGAAAATATTTATTCAGGAAACCCAGGAATTTGATGCGAGTGTTCTTGATCCAGAATTCAATTACCCCTTATCGGTGATCAAAATCAGTAAGTGCAGTTGCTGTGTCTCTGTGAAATATATTTAATTAAAATTGATAGGAATAATATGCAGAAACAGTTTTTTGATTGCCGAGATCGCTTATTTTCCACTATTTTATCTGAAACTATCATGAAAACGTTGCTCAGATCGCCACTTCTATTGTGTATAAGTTTGAAGAAAAATTCCAACAAATGGAGAAAGGCTTGTAAATTATAACAAAAACCCGATTTTCTCAAAACTTTGTTCGAATGAGTTACTGTGTTTCTGCTTGGGACAGCCGCGTTGTTCAAATGGGACGGTTCCCATATAGGGTTAATAGATATATTGATCTGTTAGTTCTCCATAGCAACTATTAGACAGAACGCACTATTGCCGCGCACGTATGGCATTGCGTAATGTTCATATCCACATGTGCAATATTATTTTTCAAAGCAGTTCTGACAAGTCTAGGTTTAGCGAAAAAAACTGTATACCACTGGTTTTCACAAAAATAAAAAAATATAATGATTTTAGTATCCGACGCGACGTGTGTATTGCCCCGTGCGCATGACGTTGATCTCCGTCCACGACAAACTGTGTTTCCAATACACTTTTCTTGCTTCTTGCTAAGTGTTGTCGGACGGGCAGTTTTCATTAAGTAAGCGTGTGCTAAAGATATTATTCTATTCAGAAATAGTGCCCATACCGTTAGTCTGGAGGACGACGGTGCTGGCCCTCATGGAGGTGAAAAGGTCTCGAACATCCAGGAAGTGTATGATTTGGATTTTGCTGATGATAAGAAAGAACTGGAATGTTTATTGATGGTCTCAGATACGAAGAAATGAGCGAAACCGACCTGGAAAATTCTGATTATGCACGGAAGATATGAACGTCTCCGGAAACATTAGCACTACAAATATTGGTTTGGACGATAGTGACGATGATATACTGCACCAAACTACACCTATCAACCGTGCTAAGCCCAAGCCAATAGTTTTGGACTGATAATTACGTTCTCAGCACCACGCAATGAAACTCTATTATCATCAACGTTTTATTCAAAATAAATTGACATGTTTGACGCGAGTTCTGATCAGAGATTGATAAAAAAAAACTACCTCAGCACCCAGGGTCATACCCATTTTTTTCATCAGCTGTGCGAATGTGTTATTTTTGCATTTTTTCGCTCTAGCATACCTTTGTTAAGATAATCATTATTCTATTAGTGAGTAATCTTCGAGATGATATATCATATTTTATTATTTTATTTTATCAAACCAACCAGAATCTCAATAACTCAACGGATTTTCGATTAATGAACAGAGTGGCCAACTAAGCAAGGTAAGCGGCTGTATGTCAGAAATCACTCATTGTAGATAGGTACTATAGGTATAATTGTCAAGTTTATACCTTCGTAATAGCTATGGTCGCGTAGAAAAGTTGATTTTACTCGAAAATGTATTATTATAAGTTGCTAAAAGAATACCACCACTGTAATTCTCGTGAAACTCTGCATCTTTTTGGTTTACCATTTTTGATTGTATGACATCAAATAAAGACGTGGAAGAAGGGTGATCAAAATACAAGAAAGTAATAATGATTATATAAATTCACTTTTTTTTAAGTAGAAAATACTAAAGAAACTAAAACTGTACACGCTTACTTAGAGAACATTCTGCGCTTACCTCTAAATCCAAACTTTGTAGTGAAATAGAACTCATACACTTTTCTTAATAATCTTTCTTTATCTCTTGAGGGAATTTCCATAAAAACATTGTGGGATTCCTTTGTTGCTGTCCATTTTAAGGCTTTTCAAATGCGAAGTTTGAAGATTAAATTGATCTCTTTTTTAAAACTGTCCAAGGCTAAACTCGGAAGTTTTAGATACTCACGTTTGTAGATGTGGATTTTATGTATTTTTCCATGAACGTGAGAAAAAAACAACTTTTGAAACGAGAACATAGGAGAGGAAAGAAATGCGACAAATGACTTTAATTTGAAGATATTAGTAAAACTAAGTTTTTTCAGATTATTGAGACTTATAGAGACTTTATAAAACAACTCTGTAAAGTTTCCAGTATTTCAAATTAAATATCTTTTTGTTCGAGAGAAACTTTTGACACATTAATTTCAGAGAAGTCATCGATATCACTTGAATCGTGAATAATATTACTTTTTGCCAATGGGGTTTTTTGATGATGAAACTTCATAAGGGTGCCCCAGCTAAAGGCATCCATCGCCAAAAACAGGAAAAAAACTCATCCAAAGTTTAAAGTGCTAGGTAGCTCATTTTGAACACGTTCTGTACCTTATCATATGCCCTATGCCCTATATTTGAAGCATATAACTCTCGTGGTTACTTTAATAAAATGAAATAGTGGAAAAAAAACCGAAACAAAAATCGACGGGTTCTAGCGTCTTGATTTTATTTTCTTGGGAGCTCGGGTGGTGGATACCTACTTATTGCTGGGACACCGTGTATAAGCAAGTAGGATAATGATCATATTGTGTTGTGAGGTTGGATATAACTTTTGAATGAAGAATGTGCTCCATTGAAATATGAATATTATTTTTTTTCAGCAAAACGATTTAGACAACGTGTATCCTACTTAGTCCACATGAGAATACACACTGGTGTCATGCCTTACAAATGCACGGCCTGCAATAAGAGTTTTCGTTACAAAGTTAGTCAAAAATCTCATAAATGTCCAGCGAATCCTCCAGGGTTTGTAATAAAAATATCTGATACAGATACTTCGCCATCTTCCACTGTTACGAATAATACGCAAGATGTACCAGCCAAAATTAGTCTTCAGGATAGAGAAATAATTTCTCATACAGGAAAAGGGTCCAAATGTATCATGTCGGTGGATTATAACACAGGAAATATCAATTTTATACCTGAAAATGTTTTGCCAAATGTAACAAATGACATAAATAGAAATGGTCATTCGGGTTTCCAGCATTCAATGAGCAGATGTTCTAGACGGAATTTCTCAGACAGTGGTGAGTAATAGTAGAGTGGAAATTGGGTTCAGGGTGGAACTAATTCCCACAAAGATGGGGTTCCCACAAAGATGAGGATTGATTTTTCAAGTTCTTTACTCATATCCTATCAACATACGAAAAGTCTAGAAAAATGTGAGTATCCGAAATGCGTTTTTTGGCCGCCATTTTGAATTAAAAAAAAACATACAAATTCGTGTGTTGTATCAACTATCAAGATATTTTAGGCTGAACAATTCGTGACTCATATCTCTTCAACATACTAAAAGTCTAGGATAATCCTATGCTTTTTTCGTGGATATTTAGACCAAACATTTCCAAGACAAATGGATATTGGGAGAAAGGTAGCTGACGGATAGTTGATGAACGCACCACAAATGCTTTAAAATGTACGTACTTTGGTACTTTAGTAATGACTAGGTAGATATTACCAGTGTTAGACTTGAGGGTTGTAATCTATATAAAATACCTTCAAAATAAAGTATCACTCGACCCCTCATGCCATTTGGAATTTTGAAGGGCCTTGTCACCCCCGCTAGAGCTTTGCACTTCATGTGGTGAAAATGCCAAACAAATGGTTTCCCCTTAAATCAAAAATCGACGAGTCAGAGGGTTTTTTCTCAAATGTCTCCGAGCGGCCAAGATAAGCTCTGTTTCCTTTCCAAATGACCACCCTGTATAAGAAGATAACTTGTTTATTATTGTTATTCATGACAAACTATTAAATTATGTTTTTAATTTCAGAAAATTTATTTGAGTGTTTATGAAAAAAAGTGCATACTGTTATATATTTCTGAAAAGGTTGAAAAAAAAAAAAAAATCTCAGCCCATAAATATACAGGGTGCTTCATTTTAAAAAATAATGTAGGGTCCGATAACTTTTTGACTTGACCCTTCATAATAATTCCGAAAGCAGAACTGACTTCTATGGGAAAAGTTATACAGTGCGGCTCTAAAAGGTCCCCTCCCTTTTTTTTTTAATGTGTGCACCAAAAATTTTGAAGCTTGGCAGACTTCAATTGCTGTAGAAATACTACTTTTTGATGTTACTGACGTATTTTAAGTATTCAAGATGGCGGCTTGGCGCCATTTTGAAACATTTTTTTAAATGGAAGGGGGGTCGTGTGACACCTCATTTTGAAGATTCTGATGAGTACTTTATAACCCTTGAATATTGAGTCGATATCTTCAAGTACTACAAAATGGCGGTACATTTAATCACTACATTGATACAAAAAATCGTCAAATTCAATTCAAAAGATGCTGGAAATATTCTTGACATAAAGTTTGGGTTAGGAATGAATGACAAAAATGTCAAAAAAGCATCTTTTGAATTGAACTTGACGAATTTTTTCAAAAAGTTTATATATCAATGTAGTAATTAAATGTACCGCCATTTTGTAGTACTTGAAGATATCGAGTCAATATTCTAGGGTTATAAAGTCCCCGTTAGTTTCCCGTTAATCGATACCACACAAGATTTTTATGAATTTAAAAAAAAAGAATCATCGTGGCGGCAAAAAAAATATTTCGCACAATCACATTTTTCTAAATTTTTAGTATGTTGAAGGGATATGAGTAATGAACTCAAAAGATCAAAACTCATCTCTGTGCCTCACCAACAATAAATTCGGGACAAGAATAATTTGAGTCGAATTGATATCCTTATAACTTTTTTATTTGTTGTCCGATTTTAGTAAAATTTTTACCAAAGTGTAGCCCTATGTCTTGAGATATTACTCTTGATTTTGGTTTTGGAAAAATACCAATGGCTTGGTCATTATACAGGGAGGAACAGAAGCTACTTTTTTACCCTCAAGTTCTCAACACCCTGTGGAAAAATTGAGCTGCAAAATTCATCTTTATTATGTTCTGTTGTAAAGTAAAATCTTTTCTTGACAAATTGTTTTTTTTTGGTCATGTCAATATCCGCTTTTTTAGAGAAGGTACAGATGTTCAAATAAAATGCTACAGTTTTTCAATATTTTATCATCAATGAACGAAAACATTCTTAAAGACTTGCATGAAGTTTAGCCCTATGTCTTGAGATATTACCCTTGATTTCTGTTTACAAAAAATACTGATGACTTGGTCATTATACAAGGAGAAACAGAAGCTACTTTTTTATTCCTAAGTTTTCAACACCCTGTGTAAAAATTGAGCGGCTAAATTTAGTACCATTATATGTATTGTGTCGTGAAGTGCGATCTTTTCTCAACAAAATGTTTTTTTTTGTCATGTCAATATCTGCTTTTTTTAGAGGAGATACAGATGTTTGAAGAAAATGCTGCAGTTTTCCGATATTTCATAGACAATGAATGAAAACATTCCTATAGGAACAAATGTTCTAAGATTCCATATTGTCCCAATTTACCTAATGTTCCATATTGGGCAAATTGTTTACCCCGAACACTCTTTGGAGGCGGTAGTATCATGGTGTGGACTGGGGTATCACTACATTGCCGTACAGATCTTGTAATAATTGAAAATGGGATATCAAGCACATGGGATAGATATGCTAGGATTGCTAGGTAGACATGTTCGCTTTAGACATCAGAAAACCATGCCTGATTTCTGAGAAGCCCTTCTTGAAAAATAACAAATTTTTTTCAAGAGGCATCAACAGCATGCAATTCGCATGGCAGAAGTCATAGGGATCGATGTGACAATACACGCTATTAATTTGAAAACATTTTGTTCATGCAAATCTATGAAAATGTTTTTATTCATTGTTGGTAAAATATCGACAAACTGCAGCATTTTCTTTAAACATCTCTATCTTCTCTAAAAAAAGCAGATATTGACATGACCAAAAAAACATTTTGTTGAGAAAAGATCGCACTTCACAACAGAAAATGATATGGAGCTAGATTTTGCCGCTCAATTTTTCCACAGGGTGTTGAAAACTTAAGGGTTAAAAAGTAGCTTCTGTTCCTCCCGATATAATGACCAAGCCATCGGTATTTTTCCAACACCAAAATCAATAGTAATATCTCAAGACATAGGGATAGGGCTACACTTTGGTACAAATTTCACTAAAATTGGACAACAAATAAAAAAGTTATAAGGATATCAATTTGACTCAAATTATTCTTGTCCCGAATTTATTGTCGGTGAGTGTAGTTCCGCCTTTAGCAATTATTTGCGTAGATCTAGTCTACTATAGAGACAACAATCAGACTGAACTTTTCCAAACGTAAATTTTTATTTCCAGAACAAACTTCACATCCCTCTCCTGATATATATCCATTGCAGTTATCACCAATCCTAAGTGAGGTACAATCTATGTGTTTGAATTCCAATTCTCCAGGTCAGCCGTGTTCACCTTTACTAGAAGAAAATATTCAAGATATTCGAGAGAAATGCCTCGAAGAACTGTTTCAAATAAAACATTGAAATACCTACTGTGTTTATCATCACATCCTTGAATTGTTAATGGATTTTGTTGGTATCATTGACCATGGCATATAGGCAAAACCGAGGGCAAAACCCACAGCGGATTAGCAATAGGCGCTTAAAGTCGGTCGCCCATTGGCTGGCTGTTGCTGATACGATGTAGCTTTTGCCGCACGGTCAAGGCAAATCGTACAACTGATAAGCAATTGGCGTTCTGTACAGACGTATTTAATCGAATTAATTATGCAAACGCACTTTATAATATTTTATTTTGAATTTTCCTACCTATCGATATAATTTTATTAAAGCAAAATAAAACACCTCCTGAAAAGCGAGATTTATGTCATTGTTATCAATTATCAATATAACGTAATAAACGTGTTTTATATTATATTTATTAGTCAAAACAATACTTAAAAAATTGTATATTGTAGTCCTAGACGGTAAAGTGACATTTTTCCAGGCTGAAAGAAGAACTGTACGGGCGACCTTTAGGCCGGACACTTCTTGAAGCCTGGGAAAATCACTTTATCGCCGTGGTCTACACATTATTTTTCTACTGACAACATATTCTACCTAACTGTGTATTATAGTATTTCCTACTACTTACTTCAAAAAACTCGAAATAGCTGATCATTAAAAACATTGAAACTCTCTCACATCATTTTTATGTCCCAGAAAATATTCGATCTCATTGGAGTTTAATTCATAATTAATCTTCATCAACGATAGAGCTTTAAACCGTAATTTGACAATTTACCTGGTAGCCAAGGCGACAATAAAAGCCATCCATCCAATATTTTCAACTTGGCAACACTGCTTCAGTCAGCTTTTAGAGCCAAGCCAAAATCAAGATGGCAGAAGTCAAAACAAACGATGACATTAAAGTGTGAACTTTAGTTCGTATCCTGAATGTAAAGGATTCAGTCAACTCAGAATATATGAGAAATATCTAAATAAAATGGTAATTCATTGAATATTAATTTGTAGGTATAACTTTTTTATGCTACAATAACATGCATTCGGGAAATAATCTTGTAACGCCCTCTATTAGAAATAGTTGAAAACAATTTTACCGCCTAGCTATTTTTCACTACTTTGTCGGCCTATTATAGCCTTGGGAAGTCCCACTTTCTCGTCTCTTTGGCGTTAGTAAAATTCAGTTTTAATGTCGTGTCTCATTTTTGGTCCACCCTGTACACATAAAATTATCATAAAAAAAACCGCAGTAAAAAATTAAAATGCATGTGTCTGAGCGTTCTCCCATAAAACGAACCCCCGAGTTTCAAATGAATTTGTTCCAACCTTTAAGGCCGCACTGTATAATATTGAATGTACAGGTTGTCTATTTAAGAATGGCAAGGTGCCAGATCTCAGAAACTAGGCATCCCACACACTTGCGGAACAAATATTACTGCGTAATATCATTTTATAATAAGACTATATTATAAAATGGTAATATGGATAAGAGAAAATGCTGGAAATATATCAGAAGTTTCCAAGATTGCAACAAGATGGTGTTACGGTGCTATCAAAACACAAAATTGCTGTTTTTTTCGTGATTTTTAAATAGAAACAAATGCTATGGATTCATCGAGAAATCTCTTTCAAATTTGTTTTTTTGATTTTTTTTTCTAGCATGTCAAATAAGACGAACAGGTATCAGCTGTCAAACCTCACAACGCAAGAATTCTCATAACTTTGAAACAACCCAACCGATTGATGACGCGATCTTGGTCTCATTTTGAAGGGGATGTTCTCCTCTTTCCTAATTTTGAGATTTCAAATGATTCCGATCAAAACCGATGATTGTATCCAGTATAATATGGGGACGACGGACATTTTCTGAATTTACTAAGAATTTTCAAATGCAAAGGTATAATGAAAATTGTTCGTCTGTATTCTCGACAAAATTCCGCACAACTTTCATTAATTACACTTGTTTCTAGATTTCGAAATAAAAAAGCTACCTATACGCTTTTCTGTAATTATTCAATGTAAAATAGTGATACTATTCAAGATGCCCTCGTAAAAAAGATATTAACAAATTTTTGCGTTACCCAGTAACCACGTCACTGTTTTATTTCAAGCAAATTATATCTTAAATAGTAGGACTTTTTTGCATTAAATAATTACAAAAAAGAATTTTCCTCTTCAAAATGAAATGGATGAGAAAGTTATGAGCCATCTTGCGTTGTGAGGTTTGACAGCTGATACCTGTCTTGTTTGACATGCTAGAAAAAAAAAATCAAATTTGGAGAAAATCTCGCAAGGAATCCATATCGGTACTCATTTATATTTGTTTCTATTCAAAAATCACGAAAAAACAGCAATTTTGTGTTTTGATAGCACCGTTACGCCATCGTGTGGCTATCTTGGGAACTTCTGAGCTATTACCAGCATTTTCTCTATTCCATATTACCCAGTCATTTTTTCCCGCAAGTCTCTGGGGTGCCTAGTTTCTGAGATCTGGCACCTTGCCGTTCTTAAATAGATACCCTGTACGGTAACACAAAAAATCTCATATAAACCTTGACTTGTAGCATATACTTTTTTGTCCTCAAATTCTTGCAATCTCCAGCCCTACTTATTGTCTCAGCTTGGCATCTACATTCTTGGCCAAAAAAGTAACACTCACAACCTTTGTTGCAAAATAATAGTCCCCAGTACAACGTGGTATTTTCGAAGTGATACATATCATAGTCATGAAACTTTGTGAATTGCTTCCTTATGTCAAGTGTACTACCCCTGAAAATAGTAACTTTTGGTGGCCGAGTATATCATTCTTTCAGAAACACTAGAGAATGATTTTTGAAAAAATCATTCCTATATGTATGTGGTGTTTAACATATTGAAGTTTCGGTAGCCACCAAACCATGCGTAATTTTTGGTGACCAAATATTTCGGTCAAAAATGATTCATTATATTGTTCTTGAAAGAATGGTGTACTTGACCACCTTTGAGACCCCAGTAACTTTTTCACTTTTTGGCATTTTTCTTGGAAACGGTACGTCGCACTGAAAATATTGTTATGTTAACAATTGAAGCTGATTAAATTTTCTTCCAGATGTTGTATCCATTTTGTACCTGTCTTACCGTTCCCGAATTATATTTAGTTAAATTATGAAATTTGTCAAAGAGATTGTTAGCGATTATTTATGGCAACGTTCGAGAAAAGCCGTCCAGACGTCCGAAAATGGTATCTATTCCAAAATCATTGTTCGCTCTCATCTACGGCGCGAAACTGACTCTTTTATCCAATATCCGCGATACACGGCAATCAAACTGAATATAATAATATCATCTCCAGTCTTAGAACACTCATTATAATAAATATTTCAAAAGCATGCAAAGTTATTAAGAGAGAATATACAGGGCTTTTCACTTAAAACTCCCCACGTCAATATCTCGGAAACGAATAGGAATATTTCATTTCTGTAAAAAGTAGTCAATGTATGGGGTCGAGTAGTTATTTTTCACAGTTAAAAAAATTCGACGCCTACCAAGAGTAAAGCGTCGCGACGCATCGAAAATATTAATCGATTGCAGGGACTTTGAAATTACGCGCATGCTAAAGTACATGTTATTTATATACTTTTTTGTTATTCGGTCGAACTCATTTATTCTACACAGTTTTGAGATATACAGTGTGTCCAAGATAAGGATGTCTATCATGGGGATCTTGAAAACCGTGAGAGATACAAGGTCGGTTAAATGGAGGCAAAGTTGCGTATTTTGATGCTTAACAAAATGCCGTTTTAAAAGCCAAGAAATTCCGACCAAGTCCGAAATTATCCGAAAAAAACCTAAATTTTTCAAAATTGTTTTCATTTTTTTTTTACCACATTTGAAGAGATATTTTGAAATGAATGGAACTTCTTCATTGCCACTTTTTGCCCTTTACAAGATACCCTTATTAAATTGAAGAACTGACGTTTCGTCTATGAGCAGCCATCATCAACTTTGTTTTTTTAAATACGGTCCTGGATTTTTTATTACGGATTTTAAGAGCCTCTTATGTTCCTAAACGAACGAGGTATCGCACTAATCAAAAAAGAGGTGGTTGTTTTTAATCCTATTAAAAATGTATTTTTTGTCTCTCTCTAACACATGATTTCAAATGGAAAAATCCATCAACATAATTTTTTTGAATAATTGCGATACATTGTTCATTTAGGAACATAAGAGGCCCTCAAAATCCGTCATAAAAAATCCAGGACCGTATTTAAAAAAACAAAGTTGATGATGGCTGCTCATAGACGAAACGTCAGTTCTTCAATTTAATAAGGGTATCTTGTAAAGGGCAAAAAGTGGCAATGAAGAAGTTCCATTCATTTCAAAATATCAAATGTGGTCAAAAAAAAATGGAAACAATTTTGAAAAATGTAGGTTTTTTTTGGATAATTTCGGACTTAGTCGGAATTTCTTGGCTTTTAAAACGGCATTTTGTTAAGCATCAAAATACGCAACTTTGCCTCCATTTAACCGACCTTGTATCTCTCACGGTTTTCAAGATCCCCATGATAGACATCCTTATCTTGGACACACTGTATATCTCAAAACTGTGTAGAATAAATGAGTTCGACTGAATAACAAAAAAGTTTATAAATAACATGTACTTTAGCATGCGCGTAATTTCAAAGTCCCTGCAATCGATTAATATTTTCGATGCGTCGCGACGCTTTACTCTTGGTAGGCGTCGAATTTTTTTAACTGTGAAAAATAACTACTCGACCCCATATATTGACTACTTTTTACAGAAATGAAATATTCCTATTCGTTTCCGAGATACTGACGTGGGGAGTTTTAAGTGAAAAGCCCTGTAGACTCTAGAAAGGATAGTAGTTTAAGCAAAATGTTGAAAAGTGACTATACTTCGAAATTATAAAATGTTCCTACCCACAATTTACTGTTTTAAGATAAATTAGCAGAAGAATACAAAATGTTGAAGAATATTTCTTGTTATCCAACTTTCATTCATACAAATGTGTGAAATTGAACAATAAACAAATAAAAGATAGATTGAAGAAATATTTGGATCGCTACCAATTTTTTAGCTGTTTTTCATACTCGAGAGGCCATATTTCAAAGACCCCAACACTCAATTACAAAGACGGATACACCGACCGAAAGAAAATTCAATGAGCTTTAATTTTAATAACGCAACATTCTCTGTGAGATTCACCGTTTTTTAGATAAAAGCTAAAAACTGAAAAAAGTGACCTTTGAGAGCCCCTCTCGCCCCACGCGGCGCCTGAAATCAATGGGACTTTATAAGACGTTCTCCAGAGGAACACCCGAACACCCCTACGCAATCCCGACAAAATTGGAACCACATCATTTAACGGTGGATTCGCCGCCATTTTCTGCTAATTTGACTGAACAAAAGTGGTAGTTCCTGGTTTAAAAAATGTATGAATAAATAGATTCAAGATTCTTGATAAGCATTATCATGTCGTTGTAACTGTTCGACAACTTAAGACACGAGTATAAAAAATAAATCATTTTGGTGTGAAAGTTGCTTCATGCAACTTTTATTTCACGTAGAGACTATAAGGAAAACTGTATACAGGGTGCAAATTAAGTACTTGTAAACATTTTAAGGGGTGAATCTGACTAATCTTGAGTCGAAAAGTTCATTCATATGGTTCCGAAACGATTCAGTGTCTGAGATACAGGGCGTCAAAAAAAACTATTTTATTTGGTTTTTTGCTTATAATTTTGTCAATTAACATGAAAATTGATCGAAATTTGGGATACTGGGGAAATTGATGACGAGAAACTCAAATATCAACTTGGTTTTTTGTTTTATATTATAGGGCGCCACATACAGCCGTTTTGGATAAGAACGAGTTTGAAGTAAAATCTGCCCTAATTTTTTTACTTGGATCATTTCCGGGTTTTTGAAAAATAGGCTGAAAAGTGAAAAATGTGTCTTTTAGTGATTGAATTTAACAAACTAGATGATTTACAAGACTAAGACTGAACTAGTTCAAAACATTCACAATAGTTGCTGAAAATGACCACCGCTTACATCAAGGTATACATTAATTCGCTTTTACATTGATTTTTATCCAATTTTCACTAATTTGATGATAGTGTTATGTAATGTGATAGTGTTACATAGCACATGACGTTAAAAAAGTTTGTGTTGTGTAATGTGACAGTGCTACATAGCACAGGACGTTAAACAAGTTTGTTTAAAAAACTCGGAAATATCCCGACTTGAAAAATTCCAAGGCAGGTTTAACTTCTAACCCGTTTTTATCCAAAATGGCTGTTTTCAGCGACAAATACTAAGAGTACCTTTCGTATGAAAAATTGAGTTAAATCAGATTACAATTCTCATGTGCAAAACCTCTGAATTCACCAGTGAAATGATCATGATCTCGAATGACCTCAACATTTTTTTGAAAAGGTTTTTCACATACTATGGCAATTTGTTGCACCGCAGATGCTTCTCTTTTCGATCTTGGGAACAATATTCTTGATTTTTGAATAAATTACTTTTGATATTTCAACCACTTTGTTGATGAACCCTTCCATACAATCTACACCACGATAACTCTTGCACTGTAAACTTTCGTATGTTTCTGATATTTTCGCGTATTTATGGAAATGGGTTGATTGACCACTTGCAGTTGACTTTCAAAATCAGCATAGAGGATGAAGGGACCTTTTTGTCTGTGAATAAAATTTTTAAATTCATCATGTTCATAACTTGGAAATAAAACTCTATAGATAGATAGATAGATAGAGATATGGAGAGGTAGCATGCGCCATCCTTTTACTTAGGCCACTAAGGCGGGCCCATTGTAACCTCCTTCGGGGTTTACCCGTCGAGCCAGCCAGCCAGCCAGCCAGCCAGCCAGCCAGCCAGCCAGCCAGCAGCCAGCAGCGTTGATGTATTTCAGGACTGTGGCGGCCGAGCATCCCCCGATAAAATAAAACCCATATTGATGTGAAATAATTGAGACACCGATCACAAATATATTTAGCAATTTTTTTTTCCCAACTGTATTGAAATAAGACGGATATTCATTTTCAATCCAACAATAATGATATTTTATATCCTCATAATCGGTGTCATTAGTAGGCAGTGGCTAGTAATCATTCAATGATGAATAATACTTATTTTGAATTAACAGCAAATTGATATGCCTAGCCTGTTTCTCTCTAGTAAGTCTAGCTGGTACGATATTCAAAGGTGTGAAATAGCTCAGGTGATTGTCGGCTATAACCCTTCTAGGCACGAACAGCTCCAATTGTAGTAGAATAACCACCAAATCTAGTTGCTTTGTTTTTTTCTGCAAGACAAATTTTGTTTTGAAAAGATAACTACCTTTTTTTGTAGGATAGTGCCTTTAAGTTTGTGACAAAAAGCCCCATGTAATTATTGAGATGACTTTGTTGCATGTCGACTTATTCACAGTGCCCTTTTGTAAAGGTGACGACTATGATTGAGGTTTTGCTTAAGCATGCTCGAAGGATCATGAAAACTACCCTTTTTTGTAGGAAAGTGCCTTTAAGTTTGTGACAAAAAGCCCCTTGTAATTGAGGGTGAGTTTGTTGTCGACTTATTCACAGTGCTCTTTTGTAAAGGTAGACATTCTGGCCGCCCGCAATCTTGGTCAGCTGCTGTTAGCATCAGAGTCAGAGTGATCTTCGATGTTGACATCCCGGAGTGTAACCAAAGGTATTCCGTTGAAATCGTCCACTTGATGTTGTGGTCTTGTATTATTATGCTTCTGCGGATGATACCATAAATATCCCAAGAGTGCTAAAAATGTGATGGTAACCAGTATCACTGACGGCACATTGCTGAATACTGCTAGATAGTGAACGCTGGTCCACTGTGATTCTTGTAGTTCATCCTGAATATCTGTCTCTTCCTCTTTGAGTCTATCCAAGGATGCAGAGGGATCTAGAACTGGTTCTTCTAGAATCTTGTGTTCCTTGTTGAACGCGTAGGAATCTCTAATGTTGAAATTGATTGGTTGCATCATTGATCCCAATACTGTAACTGAGTCATCTCTTTTTGGAGTTAAATTGTTTTTGTTGGTCTTGATCATAAAGTTCTGAGATATGACCAAGATGCCTGTTTTGTTGAGAGTTACATCTTCGCGAATGCCATCGCAGATGATTGCCACCTTGAACTGATCAGCACTGATGAACATCCAAGCATTGGGTTTGTTCAACCGTTTCGATGGAGTACTGGACGTGAAGGGCTCCCTTTGAATCGAGCAGGACGTATTTTGGGAACTGTGATACATTTCGTCGATGAGGCAGTTGGGAGTATCGTCTATCTTTCTTGTAGTAGTCGGTGAGCAGATGTACGTGTCTGGTCTGCTGCTGATGCAATTTTGAAGTTCATCTTTATTGAGCTGCAAGTATAAAAGCGTATTATAGTCAACTGCAATGAACTCGTTTGGTCCATCCAGTATCCAGTAGCCCCCTCTTGTGATTCTTATTGGGATTGGTGTTGATTTGATCTCTGTTTCGTTGAATGTCACCAGCGCATGTAGCTTGTACTTTACTTGATTATTGTCGATCTTGATTAGCTCCTTTTCATTTTTGTGTAGTTCTTCAATGTCCGTGTAGACTTCATCGTTGAGCTTTACTATCAGGTTCTGCATTCCTCTGTCCATCCACTCGACTTCTTGTTGCTCCTCTTCAGGATGGGGAATTAGCGATGAACATTCCGTGTTGGATGCTAATTCTCTGGCCCTCTCACGAAAGGATGAGCCCAGTCCTGCTGCTGGAATTGATATGTTGAATGACCTTGGCTGTTGAATGATAACATGAGGCGCTATTTGTGGCGGTCCGGCTGACAAAATACTAGTAGGTTCATCTGGTTGTAGCTGAAGTAGAAGCTGTTCATGTTGTCTCTCCAGGACCTTATATGTTGGCTTGAATGGTCTATGGATTGATTGAATTCAGAGTTGTAGGTATAGATCCGATATCTGCTTCCTCCATTTGGTCTAGTAATGCTTCGCTGTCAGCTCATTTTGGTGTGTTTGGGTATCAATTCTCTCCTTGCCATTTTGTATGTAGTTTATTGCATCATAATAATCTACTTCGACTTGGTCAAAATACTTTTTGATTTGGTACTTGTGACTGGGGTGGTTCAGTTTGTTAACCTTCTTATCAGTCTCGTAGATTGTAGCCCATAGCGATCTCACAGGTGTTGTTTTCTTCTCCAAGTATTGGATTGTTTTTCTGCAGGATGAATCTTTCTTCATATCCGTCAGGATGCGTTGAATTTCTTGTCCCCGTTGTTTTTGTTGTAGTGCAAGTTCTTGGATTCCTTCCATTGTGGTAGGCATTGTGCGGTTTGGAATTGAGTTGGCAATGAAGTTGTGGCTGAAATTGGGGATTTACGGCGGTGGGCTGGTACACTCACTTGACCGTCTAGATGGCTTTCCTGAATTCTTGTAGTTGGATGGCTCTTTTGGACTTTTGTAGTTGGATGACTTCCTTGGATTGTAGTAGTTGTAAGGTTCTTTTGGATTGTTGTAGTTTGATGGCTTTTTTTGTATTGTTGTACTTGGATGGCTTTATTGGATTGTTGTAGTTGGATGGCTCTTTTGGATTGTTGACGTTGGATTACTTTTTTGATCGTTGTAGTGGGATTGCTTTCTTGAATTGTTGTATGGCTTTCTTGGATCGTTGTAGTTGGAATGCTCTTCTGGATTGTTGTAGTTAGACGGTTCTTTTGGATCGTTGTAGTTGGATTGCTTTTTGGATTGTTCAAGTTGGATGGCTTCTTTATAGTTTTGAATGGCTTCTGGATAGTTTTGGATGGCTTCTGGATAGTTGTAGTTGGATGGCTCTTTTGGATTGCTGACATTGGATTACTTTTTTGATCGTTGTAGTTGGATTGTTTTCTTGAATTGTTGTATGGCTTTCTTGGATCGTTGTAGTTGGAATGCTCTTCTGGATTGTTGTGGTTAGACGGTTCTTTTGGATCGTTTTAGTTGGCTTCTGGATAGTTGTAGTTGGATGGCTGGTTGAACCTCTTGTTGAACTTTTTGCTCGAAGGACCATGAAAAGGTAACCACCCTTTTTTGTAGGATAGTGCCTTTAAGTTTGTGACAAAAAGCCCCTTGTATTCCAGGGTAACTTTATTGTCGACTTATTCACAGTGCCCTTCTGTGAAGGTGACGACTATATGATAAGCTTTTACGGTTGTGTGTAGAGAGTTATGAGTAAAACACCAGGAAGGGTTTGATACTGATTTATTAGACAATATTTACATCTATTAATACCAAAATAGTTCATAACAACAAAGTACGTAAATGAGCTTGTGCCTAGAAGGAATGTGATGAGTTTGTACTTTCGACATTTATTTACTGGTCGGTGCTTTCCTGTGAAAACATATACTTACATCATGTTTGTTTAGAATAACAATAATATACGAATCAAATCTTGTTGATTTTTTAATATAATACAATTCATGTTTAATCTAGAGTATTTCTGAAGATTAGACAGTTTAATTTACTTTAATATAATATAAAAACGAAATGTAGGTACATTGAAAAATCTTCAAAATTAAAAAAAAACAAAAAAAAAGTTTATTTACAAATAACATCTTTATGTATCAAATCAATTACAACACCTATCTTTACTTTTCCCTTATAACTTTTGTATCAAGTAGGGCGTGCGATAACATGATTAAGATGCAGACACAGAAATAATATGGAGAAATTCCAAAAATTACCTTAAAATAGTTAGGATTGGTTGCTGCTGTGTGATCGACAAGCTCAAACAAGGGTCTGCGGATAAGGCTTCCTGACTTTCTTCAACCCCCAAAAAACAAGAGCCCCCTCATGCAAGATATTCGAGGTTCTTCTCCAAAATTGACGTCACCCGTTTCGGGAGGAGACGACGCTCTCTTCCAATTCCAGAAGATGCTCTCCTCAAATCCGCTTTTGGTCTTTTTCCCAGCAACAATTTTTTGAGAGAGTTTGAGCGGGTTCTGAAGTTCGATCAGAGGCTTGTCGTTTTGTGCCAAGCACACCATATTAACTGTAGAAAGATCCATACTATGATAAGAATTTTTTTCAATTTTTTCTTTAAAATAATTATTTAAAAAAGTATTTACCTTTATATGAACGTTCTTCACACACACACACCCTCAGACCAAATGATCACATGCTTTGAATGAACTGTTGACTAGTTGACTGATAGAAACACATCCTTATCTTTATCGATCCGAAGCAAACTGCAAACCTTGCAACTAAAATTATAATAATGAAAGCGTGTTCACAATGATACATTGTTTGTCAATAAAAATTCAATTTTTTTGAGATAATAGAAAAATCTCATTTTCTATATCTATATTGTGATGAAACATGGTGAATGCGCAAGCCACCACATTGTGTAGAACTGTTTGGAATCGATTGGCTTCTGGTACATTCTAGCAAGGCTAGATGGCGTCGAACATTCTTCGCTTTTCTCAAAATATCTGGATTGTTCTCTCAATCCTGGCGAGAGTATATAATGAGATCCGTCATTTCAAGTTAGTAAGTTCAGTTCTGAATACGTCGTGAAATATAAATCGTGAAACATAAATAAGCTGTGATTTTGTGAATAGTGAGTTCTGTACAGAGTGACTTGTAAAATAAATTATTTAAAGCTGAACAGTGTTTTCTATAGCGAAACTCGTTACATTGGTGTCAGAAGTGGGATTTATTGTGTGCTATAGAAACGGACATAAATATTCACTGTGATGGCTGCGAAACTAGTGTTTTTAACCGGATTGAAGGTCGCCGAGTTGAAGAGGGAGCTGGAGGAGCGTGACCTGGATAGTAGTGGTAAGAAAACTGATCAACAAACAAGGCTTCGTGAGGCTTTAATGGAAGAGGGCATGCATCCTGATACGTTCCAATTTGAAGTTCCCGATCCCAACGCAGTGAAAAGATTATTGGAAGACCACTCTAGAAAATTGGAGCACAAATTTGGAGCCATGGAAGGAAAATTGGAAGAGAAGTTTAATGAATCTTCTAGATCCATGGAAGAGAACTCGAGAAAAATGGAGGAGAAGCTCGAAGAATCTTCTAGAGCCATGGAAGAGAAACTTGTAGAATCTTTCAGAGCTATGGAAGAAATCAAGGAGAAACTGGCGGATAACTACAACTGTTTGAAGGCTCATGTAGCAGAGGAAATCGGAAATCTGGAGAAACAACTAGGAGAGACTGCAAAGGCTCTAGAAGACGAGATCGACGAAGTGAGAAGGCAAGTGGCAGTAATCATGCAACAACCGGAAGTTACTTTCGGGAACCACGGTGCGAGTGCCAAGATGGAAGCTGATACCATCAGAATCCACATGAAAGCCCCACAGTTTGATGGCAAGCTGTCCTGGAACAATTACCATCGCCAGTTCGAGGCAGCAGCAAAGGCAAATGGATGGACTAGACCGGTAAAAGCCCTGGCATTGACTCTGGCACTTCGTGGGGAAGCTACAGAAATCCTGCAGACGCTCAACACCCAGGAGCAGGAGGACTACGATGTACTAGTCAAGCATCTGGAACTGCGATATGGGCAAACTCACTTGGAGCACGTCTACCACTCTCAGTTGAAAAATCGGATTCAGAAGACCAACGAGACCTTGCAGGAGTTTGAAGCGGATGTTGCTCGCCTTGCACGACTGGCTTTTCCAACCACGCCAGAGAACGTTATGGAGAGGCTGGCAGTCCAGGCCTTTTTGGATGGTCTTCGGGATCAGGCGATAAGGCAGTCCCTGATACTTCATCGACCCGACAGACTAGTCGACGCTCTGGCCAAAGCCTTGGATCTCGAAGTGGCGAAGCAGTGCTGCAAGCCTCCTACGCGTGTGCGAATGATGGAGGAGAAGGATCATCTGGAAGAAGACACCGTCGAAGCAATTGTGAGGAGAGTCCTCAAGGAAATGGAGGTATATAAGCGAAAGGAGCTGCGATGCTGGAATTGTGGAGAGCTTGGGCATATGCGTGGCCGCTGTAGGAAAGAGATACGGGCACCTGCGTTGGCATGGGAAAAGAATGATCATCGAGCGAGATCAAGCCTCAAGATCTTGGATGGCTTGTCCGGGAGACCAGAGCTTTCTCACACAGCCGAGGAAAATGAAGCGAGCGTTCGCAGGACAACTGTGGTGGATGATTCCTGGCAGTCTGAGGCGCTTCGCAAGGACCAGGAGAAAGATCCAGATCTGAAGCTTGTCATCGGATGGAAACTGGCAGGCCAACGACCAACCTGGCAAAAAGTCGCGCGATTCTCGGCCACCGTAAAGTCCTACTGGGCTCAATGGGACTCGATGGTTCTTGATGACGGCATCCTGAAGAGGCTGGTGAAGAATCTGGATGGCACGGAAGATCGGAGGCAGTTAGTCATTCCTGGAAACAGACAGGCAGAGGTGATGAGAGAGGTCCATGATGGCGTCACGGGTGGACATCTGGGTGTTACCAAGACGCTGGGAAAGCTGCGAGAACGGTTTTACTGGGTCAACTGTCAAGCCGATGTGAAAGAATGATGCAGAAAATGTGCCGTATGTGCGGCAAGTAACGGACCCCAGAAACGGCCAAAAGCTCCTATGCGCCAATACAACGTGGGAAGCCCCTTTGAAATGATCGCAATCGACGTGGCTGGGCCCTTTCCTGAATCGGACAAAGGAAATAAATACATCTTGGTCGCCATGGATTACTTCAGCAAGTGGGCTGAAGCGTATGCCTTGCCAAACCAGGAGGCGGCTACCGTTGCCGATGTCTTGACTAAGGAATGGTTTTGCCGTTTCGGTGTCCCGTTGGAGCTGCATTCGGACCAGGGCAGGAACTTCGAATCGACGCTATTCCAGAACGTCTGCGATGTCTTGAAGATCAAGAAGACAAGGACAACGGCGTTACACCCACAATCGGATGGCATGGTGGAGCGAATGAACCGAACCATCAATCGACACTTGGCCAAAGTTGTCTCTGACCATCAAAGAGACTGGGATCAACATCTCCCCCTATTCCTCATGGCGTACAGGTCAGCAGTTCATGAATCGACGGGCGAAACACCTGCCAAGATCATCATGGGTCGTGAACTCCGGCTGCCCTGCGATTTGAAGTTTGGCTGTCCACCTGGTGAGGATGTCGCTGGGGAAGACTACGCAAGTGATCTTCGTAGAAAAATGGACGATATCCATCAACGAGTCCGACTAAACATCCAAAGTGCCAGCGACAGGATGAAGGAGGCGTACGACGTGAAGGCCGAAGAAGGAGGGTTCCAGGTTGGGGATTTGGTTTGGCTTCACAACCCACAGAGGCGACGTGGATTCTCCCTAAAACTGCAAAGTTCTTGGGAGGGCCCGTATGAGATTCTGGAGCGAATCAATGACGTCGTCTACAGGATTCGAAAGCCAACACGAGGAAAACCGAGGATTGTTCACTTCAATCGTTTAGCTCGGTATGCTGGGAACCACGACGATCAGGACGTTGAAGTGAGGCAGATCAGGTCAGCCAAGGAAGACATGTCATTGGAAACTTTCATGTCTCTACACTCCAATGGCCAGAAAGTCCAGAATGGCGTTGTCCAAGAGAGGCAGATGGATTTGTTTGAAGCACCGGCCGAATACTCGTTGGCTCACTGGGTCACTGAAGACCTCAGTATGAGGAGTGGACTTGCTGCAGCTTTTAAACGAAAATTTGGACGATTGGACCATCTGCGACGACAAAAGCCAGAGGTAGGGAAGCCGCTCCAAATCACGAATGGGACACGACACCTGTTCTACCTTGTGACGAAGAAGCTCCCACAACATCTGACCACCTACAGTGAAATCTGGAAAGCCCTCAGTCATCTTCGTGACTTGATGCAGTCACAGGACCTGACTCATTTGGCAATTCCGAAGATGACTAATGACCGAGTGGACTGGCGAGTGGTGAGAAGCATGCTGGAGGTGATCTTCAAAGAAAGCGGTATTGACATCCTGGTGTGCTGCTATCCTTCCCGGAGGACGAACCAGAGGACAGTGGACTGCTGCCGACATGAAGGCAACTCGGGACGAATTGCCTTAAGAAGGGGGCAATGTGATGAAACATGGTGAATGCGCAAGCCACCACATTGTGTAGAACTGTTTGGAATCGATTGGCCTCTGGTACATTCTAGCAAGGCTAGATGGCGTCGAACATTCTTCGCTTTTCTCAAAAAACTGGATTGTTCTCTCAATCCTGGCGAGAGTATATAATGAGATCCGTCATTTCAAGTTAGTAAGTTCAGTTCTGAATACGTCGTGAAATATAAATCGTAAAACATAAATAAGCTGTGATTTTGTGAATAGTGAGTTCTGTACAGAGTGACTTGTAAAATAAATTATTTAAAGCTGAACAGTGTTTTCTATAGCGAAACTCGTTACAATATTTTATTCAAGTCACCAATAATCTCAGGTTGATAATACATAATTTCCTTTGAACATTGGTTGGAAAATATTCAAATAATTCTGCAAATCGGAATGTGTGAAGATATTCAAACAATGGGGCCTTGTTATTGTAATTCCACTTCGAGCAAAATGCAACTATTAGCACAATGAGAGCCTGTTTACAAGCCGCAACGTTTTCGAAATAATAGAAGATACTCATTTTCGGTATATTTTATTAAAGTCATCAATAATTTTATTGGGTTCATAGTACATAATTTCCTTTAAACATTGAGGTTCTATGCATGGAGTTATGCTATAAAAAGATGAAATTACTTCGACAATATTGATTTTTTATTCTGAACTATCTGATCTATTTGTAATTTACGGAAGCGCTGACAGACCACACAAGTTTTTTTTTTATCTGGCTCGAGACAGATAATATCTGACTGGAGCCAGATAATAAGCGGTGGATAGAGGAAGGTTTGTCCCAAGAAGAAGTCGCCATGCGGCTGAATGTTTCTCGAAGCATCGTGAGTCGTGCTCGTGCATGGAATCGGTACTTATCAACTGGATCTGAGGCGTACACACATGGGGGAGGACGAAAACGAGCTACAACTCTTGCTCAAGACCGCTTTATAGTCCTGACTGCACGAAGAAACCGAACATTCACAGCTTCTCTAGACAAGCTACTGGAACTACTGGAAGAGTGATTTCTGGTCAGACTATCAGAAAAAAGTTGCATGCGTGTAACTTGAGAGCTAGACGTCGCGCTACACACCCAAGACTGACGGAGGAGCAGCGTGCATGCCGATATCGGTGGGCGAGAGAACATAGCCTTTGCACTTTTCAAAATTGAAGGCACTGCCTCTTTACCGACGAGTCCAGATTTCGTTTGTATACGTGTGATGGTCGAATATTGGTATGAAGAGAAAGAGGACAGAGATACAACGAAAATTTAATGGCCCCGACAACTCTTTCTGGTGGTGGGTCAGTTTGCGTCTGGGGAGGCCTGGCATATGTTATAATGGTCGCACTGATCTAGTGATCTTAATTAATGAGACAATGACTGCCATACGATATCGGGACAGGGTCATAGAGCCCATAATTGTAGCATTTTTTGGTGCAAAAGGTGAAAGATTTGTTTTTATTGACGATAATGCCCGTCCTCATCGTGCGAAAATTGTAAACGATCGCATTGAATATCATGGAATTACAAGAATGGAGTGGCCACCACGTTCACCGGACATGAATTGTATTGCACACGTTTGGGCCGAAATGTCTATAGGCGATCAAACAGGATTCAACAGCCTCCTCGAACCTTGGAACAGTTGGTTAATGAGTTGCAGGCAATTTGGGATATCATACCTCAAGAATTTATCAATAATTTGATAATGAGCCTTCCAAATAGAGTGACAGCACTAAGGCGGGCCAGGGGAGGTCCAACAAGATATTAATCTTGTTATATGGATATCATGGATTGCGCGATACAAGCATTTTGTATGTTGTTACTTTGTTCGATTTCAGTTTTCTTGTAATTATTGTTAAATTTTACATTGAAGACTTCTTTTTTTTTTTTCATTTTTCTTTTGGTTTATGTGATTATTCAATAAATTGCATGTATTTTACATGATTTTCAAATTTATTTTAAATAATTAACAAAAAAAAACGAGACTTCAAAATATCTACTCCAATTCTTGAGCAGTGTAGTATAACTCCCGAGGATACCGCAGTTGCCGGTTGATTTTCTGGCTCGAGTCAGATAATATCTGGCTCGGGCCACTTATTATTATCTGGCTCGAGCCAGATAAAAAAAAAACTTGTGTGGTCTCTCAGCGCTTCCGTAGTAATTCATGAATAATGCCAAGAACAGTAGAATAGTAGGTATGCAGGAAAGTTGAGATCCTTCAAATATATTGAAGTCTTCTTTTCACAAAATGTTCGTTTGTGGTACCCAGGTCTTGGATGTTGTTTCCGTCAGGTACAAGGTACAAGGTTCGAGTTTGTTTTGATTTTGTGGAAATACTGAAGTATAACATACTCGGGTTCGTTCAACAAAGTTGAATGAGGCAAGTTTAATGAAGTTCATGCGACGAATACCTACATTGTGGTGACTCCACCTTCCATAAATCTACTTACCTCGAATGCACCCGACATGTGCAAAATTAGGAAAATTTGAGGGTATTGGGATGGTAATTGAAATGCAACATTTGTAATACACCTACTCTATCACAAAATGTAAACGGAAAAGTGAAAAATAGTGCCGTATATACTCAGCCTGGAATTCCTGAGAGGAAAGAGCACGGCAGAGAAACCCTTAGTCTTAATTCCGAAAAACTGAAAAATGCTGCACCTCCCTCTGTTCTCGTTGCAATCAATAATTGAATAATTGATTTCCGCACCGAAATTGCAGTTCCACATTTCAAAAACACAATATATACCTACAAGCAAAACTGAAGAGTTGTTTGTTACTGATCCTTTATAGACTCTGAGGTCCCCCGTGGGTCTTAGAGGATGAATATCTCTAACTTTTGTTTACTTATTTGTTTGTTTGTTAGGATATTCATGCATCAATCACGGTGGATAGGAAAATGCTAGTAGATTCATCAAGGCTCACACATACCCTCACAATCATACTTTAATTACAATCCCAGTATACGGAAATTAGAGTAGTCATTGAGTTTTTCTACTTGGCGTCCATTTAGACCCGAAGTCGTGTACAGGGTGTTTCCGTATATTTCGTCTGCAGACTAACTCGCTTATTATGCAAGATAGATACAGGGACTTTAAATACAAAGTTGGTAGGAATTAACATGAACCGCCAGAAAAAAAAATTTTTTCGTATACCGGGTGCACTAGAAAAGTGTGGCAGACACAACTTGCATTTTTTTAAATGGAACACCCCAGATATCATTTTATAATCAAATAGACATTATTTTTCTGATTTCAAAAATATACAACATGTAGGCATTTCTTCCAGCCGTTTTCAAAATATTCAAGTTTTAGAGTTGGTTTTTTGGTATTGCCAAATTTAGTATCTATGACTACAATAATTGTTTGAACATTATTTATCAATTTGTATCCTTCCAATAATCTAAAACAACGAATATAACAAGTGAATACATTGTATTATAAATAAATTGATATCATAAAATGCATTTAAGAAAATGTGTTGTGAATAATGGCGGGCGTATTCAATAATTATTGCACTTTATGATATCAATTTATTAATAATATAATGTATTCACTTGTTATATTCGTTGTTTTAGATTATTGGAAGGATACAAATTAATAAATAATGTTCAAACAATCATTGTAGTCATAGATACTTAATTTGGCAATACCAAAAAACCAACTTTAAAACTCAAATATTTTGAAAACGGCTGGAAGGAATGCCTACATGCTGTATATTTTTGAGATCAGAAAAATTATGTCAATTTGATTATAAATAAAATAATATATAAGGTGTTTCATTTAAAAAAATGCAAGTTGTGTCTGTCACACTTTTCTCGTGCACCCAGTATACAGAAAAATATTTTTTTCTGGCGGTTCATGTTAATACCTACCAACTTTGTATTTAAAGTCCCTATCTATCTTGCATAATAAGCGAGTTGGTCTGCAGACGAAATATACGGAAACACCCTGTACAGCATAAAATGGTTTCTTTTAAACACACTCACATGTTATTCAAAACAAGACAGATTGTACATCACAGAATGAAAAAAATACAAGTACAATCTACAAGATACGGTTTGTTCCAACCTATACAATTGGTACAGTTCCGGAACGGTTATTGGAACTGTTAGAATTGAAACACGATCCCAGAAACGCACCAGTTCCCAGTAAACACAATTCATCGGCCCGTCGAGCCTTGCCGCGAAGAAGAGGTCGGGCCGCTTTCTAGAAGCTGGATAAATTGATCGGCATGCAAGTTAAGAATAGGAACCACGAGACGAGATTGACTTTTTGAAAAGCAATTTATTACTGAAAGGAGTTACAGCAACTTAATTATTATGAATTACATATATTTATAGACTTGGGATGATTAGTCAGCTATATTAATATTAACAATACAATTATAACTTCTAACTACTACTATGCTTGGTCAGCTGTTAGGGGTCACGTAACTCCTCCCGTCGTAGAGATGAACCTACGTTGAATCTTATGATATTATCTTAATATCATATTATGACAATCTTGGGGTGGCTTGGTGACATTGGAATGCTTGATTCTTGATCTTCATCCCTTGGGGCTGGTTTAGTTTTCTTGGGGTTCCTTATTACTTTCTGGTATTTTAGAAGGCCAAAGGCTGTAACTAGGAAGATGTATAGTAACAGAGTCCAGAAACTAAATTTGTGAAAGTAGATTGGTTGGTTGAAGACATTGTCCAGTTTTTTGTGTTGCATTTCGAGATTTTCCTGGATGTTTTTCACTTCGTCCAAATTTACGGAGTTGAGGTGAAAATTGTCGAACTCGATGGACGCATCACTGGAGGTTAATTGAAGGTTGTTTATTTGCGGCAACTCGATCTTCTTGAAATGTCTTTGAGAGTCTTTAGCACGAATTTTCCGACACGTAACTCGCACTTGGAATTTAACTCGATCAGGTATGTCCCGTTCAATGGAATAATTTCTTTGTTAGGTCCACACTGTTCGGTAGCTACTGTTTGGTTTGGCGCTATTATCACCCAGTTTTATAGTTCCAATTTATTGACTTCAATATCCTGAATTCTGATCTTCATTTGGCTGCATTGGGACGTGTTTTGGCTGTATTTCAACATCTGGACTTCGTCTGCTGGCAGTGGATTTTGTTCTTCGCAAAGGTATTCTTCGGGGATAACTTCTTGGCATTGTTGGTTGAATCCGGCGTACTTCAGCTCATTTAGGATAAGGAATTTGGTTTGAGGAAGTATCAGTTTGTGGGAATTTGCAGATGGGGTAGGTAGAGGGTAAAGATGGTAAAGGATGTATTTGTTGACCTCTACAATTCGCAATTCTATTTTAAAAATTACTTGGTTCTCTTTTGAGTAGCTCTTAAGGCTTAGAATTTTTTCAAAAAGGAGAACGTTTTCTATGATTGGTGAAAATGGTAGCTTACCCATGTTCAACTGCTTTAATCTGCTTTCGATTGATTGAATTTCGTAAAGTAATTCTTTAGAGTCTAAGATTGAGTGGTGAAAAGTGTTGAGTTTTGAGAAGGTGATAGCTGTCAATGAAACATCTAAAATATCGTAGATTTCTTGGAAATATGTTGTTATTAGTGAAATTAGCATGTGCACTAGAAAATAGTGAGTCGTTTCGAGTCCACTGTTTGGATTGCTTGCTCAATTTGCACAATGTGTGAATTCAGCATCTTTTGGTTATGCGAGATATTCTGTGATATTTCTTGAAATTGTTTGTTTGAGCTCTGGATTATAGTAATTTGATTTTGCAGTGCCGTTTTTAGGTTATTTTCGCGTTCTGTGATTGTTGTGATGGCTTCATCGTATTTTTCGGCGTCTTGTTGATCCAGATTGCCGGTTAGCGTTTTTATTATTGAACCTAGGCCGTTTGCAAGACCTCTTTTTGAGCGGTTTTTGACTGCTAAGGGGTTTATTTGCATTATATGATTTTTAATTTTATTTTTCAAAATAGTCGCTAAGTTATAAGAGTTCTGAAATTCTTATTTATAATTAGTTGAATTCTCAAGCAGTACTCTTGTGAATCTAATTTGTATGGTAGTGTATTCGTTGATGATGGGGCTGATGTCGTAAGTTTGTATGAATGTCCAGGAATTGATTATGTTTTGTGAGTTTCCTAGTTTTAGCGGTAGCAGACCAGGGTTCTCGTCAAGGTTGTGGAAAACTATTTCTGAGGAAGATCTTTGGAAGAACCTGCAACAACGGGAGTTTTCAGTTCCTTTATGTGTACAGTCTCTTCTTTTTTGTTTGATTTGTTTTTAATTTTGACTTTATTGTTTTCTAACAATTCTGTGATTTCAAAAGGGCCTAAAAGTTTGCTGTGTTTTTTGTTTCTGTTGTTACCATTGCTTTTATACACGGTTTGTCCTAGGTGGAATTGGTACTGTTCAGGACCGTTTTTGTTGAGTTTTTCTAATACTTTTTGTTTTCCTAGATCAATTTGTTCCTTGATGTTGTCGTAAAAATGTTTAAGTTTCTCTTTGTGGTTATAAACGTAGTCAGTGTAGAATGAGGTATTAATTAAGTCTGAAGGGTCTCGTGTATTGGTATGACCAAAAGTAATATCAAAAGGGGCAAATCTTGTTGCAGAATGTATGGAGTTGTTGTATGCTATGAGGGCATACTTCATTAAAGATGTTACATTTTCGTTCTTGAAACGTTCTCTTAGAATCCTCAGGTGTTCTATAATGTTTGGTGAAACCTTTCAACTGGCGAGTTCGATTCGTGATGGAATGGGGTGGTGAAGTGAATGTCAATTTTATGCGCCTTTAAAAGTTCTTGAACGGTCGTGTTTTTAAATTCGGGGCCGTTGTCCATGATAATTCTTTTTGGAAGACCATAGAAAGAAAAATAGTGAATAAGGGCGGAGCAAATTTCGATGGCAGTTTTTCCTTGGAGGGGTATAGCTTGGCCTAATTTAGAAAATGTATCGATTATGGTGAGAGTCTTGGTTATCGAACTTGAACACGTCGATATGAAGTAATTGAAAAGGTTTTCCTGTTGTTTCTGTAAGAACTAAAGGAACATACGGAGGTTTTCGACCGTATTTGGAGGTTTGACAGATGTGACAGTCATTGATATATTTAGTGACGTCACTTTTCATAGCGGGCCACTAATAATTGTTCCTTAATTTTTCAAGTGTTTCTGTGATACCACGGTGGTTGCATTTTCCTTCGTGCTGGTGTTTAATAAGGAGGATTCGTTCTTCTGGTTCTTTAACGGAGTTAATTAATTTGGTACATTGAATCAATTTCAACTTAGTTTGATGGAAGTGTTTCATGTATGTTTCGTTAAATTCTAGGTACATGGAGTCATCGTGAAAATATAAATAATATGTTTAATTGTCCGGAATATGTCCTTATTAGTTGAATGATAAGTTGGGGGTTTGACTTTGGGATTTTTATGTTCCAAATATTATGCTTCTCAAAAGTTTCCTGGGTGACTTCAAGTTTATTATGCGGATTTTTGGAAATTATTAGTTGGTTGCTTTTGTTGTTAATTATGTCATTTAAAATAGTTATTCCGTCATTTAGGGTATGGTGGTTACTGCAAGAGTGCACTGTTTGGAGGGTGCTTTCCGATTCGAAACTTTGGGGCTCGTTATGGGGATGGAATGAAGTTCCGGGTTCTTGAATGGTAAACTGGTTCAGAGGACGAGGGGGAACTACCTGGATGTCTTGCAATATTTTAATTTTGTTTTGGTTTGATTTTGGAATTTCTATGGATTTCAGGGTGTTTAGTATGTCGCAAAGTTCTGGTGCGTCGGACTCGAAACTTTCGTCTAGGAATTTATCTATGTCTATGTCAATGTCGCCAGGGTTGTTAATTATACTTTCGGTTTCTAAGGTACTTATACAGAGACGGGAAAGGGCGTTGGTATTTCGTTTGCCCTTTTTATAGACTATTTCGAAATCAAACTCTTCTAGTCTTAGTCTCCAACGGACAAGTTTGCTGTTGGGTTCTTTTAGGTTAAAAAGCCAAACCAAGGGTTTATGATCTGTATAAATTTTAAATTTCCGGACGAATAAATAGGGTCGAAAATACTTACAGGCCCAAACGATGGCAAGAAGTTCTCTTTCGATGATTGAGTACTTGACTTCACTTTCATTCAGGGTTTTGGAGGCATATGCAACGGGTATGTCCTGAGGAATGTTGCCTTGGGAAAGGACTGCGCCTAGGGCGAAATTGCTAGCATCCGTTGTGAGTATGAAGGGTTTCGTGATATCGGGGTATTGAAGAATCGGTGTATTTATTAAGAGTTGTTTGCAGTGTTGGATTGCATTAACAAAATCTGGGGTGTGTATGACTTTCGCATCTTTTTTTAGGCAAAGACCTAAGAATGTTTTGGTGTCTTTTTGAGATTTTGGGAGTGGAAATTGTTTTATTGGGCCTTGGTGGAAAAGATGTTGTTAGGGAATATTGTGTAGAGTTTTGGAAGGTTCTAGGGGCAAAAACATGTTGTGCTTGCGGAGGTGGTGGTTGAAAATTTCTTGGAGACTTAAATGTTGGCGATTTAGGTGAAGCATTGAATGGGTTTGGTCTTGGAAAAAAAAGACTGTTTGGCATGAATGGAATGTTTGGAAGCCGTGAGCTGTTGTAAGATCGCTGAGGCTTTGGATTGGGGTTGAGATTTGTTTTGGGGTTATTTTTCCCTAAGCTGAATTGAAGGAAATTTTCTTCTTCGGTGGTAAATGTCAGAGCTTGTTCTAAATTAAGAGGGTATTTGAGCCGAACTACTAACTGCATGTGATAAGGTAATCCTGCTAAGAATGTCTTAAGGGCAAAATCGTCATAATGTGCGATTTTTATAAGTTTTTCATTTTCGTCTACTATAAGAGAGCTAATTTTGGCATGTAAGAGGCTTCTTGCATCCTGAATCCTCATACGGAAATCTAAAGGATTTTCGTTTCGTAATGGTTTGATCGAAATTAAGTCTTGTATAAGACAAAGCGGTTTTTATCTCGACCCGAGTTTTTAATTCTGATCTAGACGCTATTAAATCCGCTGCTCTACCGGTAAGTTTTCCTAAAATTGTATCTAAAAGTATTGAGTTAATGAGGTCTACTTAATTTTGCGCATTTTGGAAATTCTTCATAAGGTTTTCGCATGTGCAAATAAATCTCTGTAGCAATCTAGGGTTTCCGTCAAAACGAGGAATGTTATCGGCTTGGTACCGTAACATTGCATAATCAACGTTGCGATTCATGTTTTCTAAAGGAATTTCTCGAATTTCGTTAGGCGTTTGAGTTATTTCTTGCGCGGCTTCGATTTGATTAATATCGTCCGCAACTATCAAACTACAACTAGCCAGAGCTTCGTTTCCTAAATCTTCGTTGAATGATACTGTTAATTGAGATAAATTTCTTGCTAAATCTTCTACCTCAAAGTCAGACATATAAACTTATGAAAAGCGATTAACAAAAATTAGGCGTAAGAAAAAATTGAGTCAACTTTGAAATAAAAAGTAATGAACAAAGATTCGCAAACAAATACACCATAAAAAAAAATATATAAAAAAATTGCCTTTGAGAACTCAAAAATACAATAGGGATGGGAAAATGTGGTAAAAATGAGCACTTACATCAGTAATCCCATCAGCCAGAGTGTTCTCATTTTCTGTCTTCTTACTGCTTAGCCTACTGCCTAGAGGAGCCGATGTGAGGAATCCCATGCAGGCCTTAACCAATGAACTTAACTATGCAGGATCCGTCGAAGCTGGACATCTCCTTTGACTTATTCTAGACACAGGAATTGTCGATGTTGGACTTTTCCTGGATCTCTTCGTGATCCAAAAGAATTGTCGATGTTGGACTTCTCTTGGACGATCACTCAAGTGGTTTTCTTACTCAAAAGTTTTTGTTCGCGGTCGAAAAACTGTTGAAACAGACCGGTTCCGAGATTTTTCTTCACCATTCGACCGAATTACCGACTGCGCCAGTTAAGGGTAGGAACCACGAGATTGACTTTTTAAAAAGCAATTTATTACTGAACGGAGTTACCGCAAGAGCTTCAATCTATAACTCAACTTAATTATTATGGATTACATATATTTATAGACTTGGAATGATTAGTCAGCTATATTAATATTAACAATACAATTCTAACTACTACTATGCTTGGTCAGCTGTTAGGGGTCACGTAACTTGCATACCGTATTTGTACAATCGGCCGTCAGCAGGCCGCGGCGCTACACAAGCGAGCTCGCCGCCGCCGGGCCGCCATCTAGTCGAAGAACATCAAGCGAGATCGCCGCCGCTGGGCCGCCGTCCACCCGAAGACTAGCCGGCAACGGTTTGTTCGCTGAATTTGCATCTGGCCGATCGCGGTTATCGGCCGGTTAATTTGCCTTACCAGTATAATAGCCGGGTGTTTTGCCGCTGTTTGAAAGAAAGCCAAAACATTTTTTGAAAAACTGAACATGTATTGATAAGCATAGCATAACAAAAACATATACATATTATAAAAATATATATCACAAAAAAAAGTAATTCCTAACTCACAAAAGAGAATAAATTCCAAAAAAATTAAATGAAGGAACTTTCGAATGAGGTCAATGAGGACTACCTAGATTTTTTTTTTCTGTTCGTTCTTTCACCTTCTCTGTCTGAACTATATTTAGCCAGATCAATCATATGTAGCACTGCTACAAATGGAGTTTCTCCTTACAGCTGCTGCAAATCGAGAAAAAGCTTTTTCTCAAACAAGTAATGCATGTATGGGAATGGGCGATTATCAGTTGAACTATATAACAACTACTGGAAACATTTTAATTCAAAATTGAAGGGTTTTTCAAATATCTATTAGTTGGTAATAACTAGAATTATACAGGATCGGTAATGAGTTCGTGGAACAACAAATTTGCATATTTTTAAATGAAACCCTCTGTATATTGTTGGATATTTCAATTATTCTTTCTTCAATTTTGAACAAAGATTGTGACATTTTTGAATCTTTGACAAGCTATAAACAGCTCAAGATGGTCTGCAGGCAGGCAGGCGAGTATCAACTTGTCAAGATCTATCTCAGGACACGAAATTAATTATTTTTAAAAAATGTTGAAATGTGTCGAAAAAAGTTGACAGTTTGACATGCAGTACCTTTTATTTGAATGAGAAAAAAGCTCTTGAAATGTTCAGGCCAGAAAGTGCAGACCTTTTTATTATCTTAAATCGTTTGAGTTTTATAGCATATCGAAGATGCAAATAAGTCATTTATAAAACGCTATAACTCGAAAACGACTGAATTTGGGAACATTATCTGTACGTGTCACAATTTTTGCTCAAAATTGAAGAAAGAATGATTCAAATATCCAATAACATACAATATACATTGATGTTCCACGACTTTATGACAGACCCTATAGACTTCAAATAATTATTACCATCTAATAGATATTCAAAAACCCTTCAACTCCTCAAGTTCATGTTCGATCAGCAACGACAGAACTTTCCTCAAAGTCTCACTCAAGCCTTTCCACCAAGAAGACTCAAAGAAGAGAGCTGTGAATAATAGAAATCCTGTATATCCTGTATCATGAAGATATGAGATGAGATCAGAGCTAGTTTAATATTTTTCACCTTGTTCAATTTTAGATAAAAGCGATCTAACAAACTAGATTTTTTTTTCAAATTTTTGACAATGCGCAATATTTACTGTCATGAGCTGCCATTATTGAAGAGTAGCAGAGTGACTTTGGTAACGTTAGATATCGCGAACTCACCTTATTTTTTAAGTAATAATCATCTTGCAGCTTCTGATTGAACTGCTGCAGCTCTTCATATTATTTTCATTAAAAACTGTAAGAAATATGTATTCATACATTTAAATTTAATGACAATATTATGCACTCGCTAATCTAGGGTGACCAGATGTGCTCCACAGAAATAGAGGACACTTAAGAAGTTGTGAAAAGTGAAACCTGAAAAGCTCGCCGCGAAAATGTACTTGGCGCATTCGCCATCTCGTTTCAAAAATTTATAATTTTTTGAAGTGATTATAAGCCTGATAAAAAAGATTGCTGATATTGATTTTTAATTCGTCAGTAAATTTACACTTTCTTTTTCCCATTGTAATCTGAAGTTATTATAACACAAAATGACAAAAGACTCACCTTTCAACACCACTTCCAGCTTCGAAGAATATAAGAATAAACAAAAACAAACAATGCCAGAGCGGCAGCCTATAGACATCATCAGAGACAGAGATGGACGATCTTTACGTCAGAGAGGATGACTTTAAAACTAATGTCGACTTGGACAATTATGACAGATGTTATCGCGTGATATGAGATCAACGTTACCAACTTGCAAGGATTCTCGGCTAAATTCGGCTACGAAAAAAACTCAAAAATGTTTTGAATACTGATGACCGATTGCACCAACCAATTTTGATGGCCGATTGGACCAACCCATTTTGAGGATACTTAACGCTAAGGAACCCTTAACTTGACAGTTTTGAATAGGTATAGGTATGCATGATATTAATAGCGATTTCGGTTTACCGCTCTAGAGCGCTCTCAGATCGCTCTTTGACAGATCTCGGCCAGATTTGCACTTTTGGTTAACGAAGTAGATAGCTCTCACTCGGGGCATCGATTTCGGCTATAACATGCGGTTGCTACGAATCTTTAAGCGAGCGGTCTATGTAGATCTGCGATTTTTGGCAGATTTGGTGCATGATCCAGAAATTCTTATTCTACGTTTTTGTTTTGATTGGCCCAGGGCCCCCCCTATTCATGATTCAGGTGGAGTAAATATGTAGTGGATACGGACCCCGACTTGCAAACATGAGATGAGATCATTATCCATAATTAATAATAAACTGCCCAGCCCAAAAGCCAGAGATTCAATTCAAACAAACATATTTTTTTTTTAAACTTCTTAGGTTGAGTTTTCATGTCAAATGACATTTAACTTAAAAAAATTCCCGCTTTTTTTTTAAAGCTAGCCAGATTGCACAGACTCCTCTGAGAGGGCTCTCGATCGGAGTTAGATCAATCGCCGAAAGAGCAGTAAACCGAAATCGCCATAAAACAAACAAGATATGATCTCGCGCAGGTTTCGCTGACGTCAGTGCGTGTCCGAACCTCAAAATTCATAGGTTTCCTAGGTAACTCGGTTACCATGATACTGAAACAAACAAGATAAACTCTCGCACATCCCACTTCAGAAGTAATCACGTGACCTACCTCAAATCTAAACAATCAATGTCACGCGGAGACGTCATGCCAGTTCAAATTTTGACCAGCAAATGGTAACCAGGTAACGTTATGGATGTTTTAAATCCAACCTCACTTTTGGCTCGCGGTGACGACATGCGCGGCTTGGTTCTAATTTTGTCCAGCAATTGAATTGTGTTTTAGTATCATGAGTGTAATATAGGTGGTTCATTAGGTATATGGGTTGGCATTTATAATTGGTTGATTTTAACTTACAGTGTGATGGATGATAATTAGAGTGGATGGTATTCCTCAGTACCTGGAGTGGTAGGGAAGTTATGATAAAAAATACATTTTTTTCTTAAAACTTCAACACGCTGTTTCTTGGAAATATTTCGGACATAATTTTATTTGGAATATTTTCTCATTTTCTTGCATTCTATACGCTGTTGAAAGGAAAACCCCAATTTCATATACCACCCTGTATATGCATTTTTGTATTCAAAGCATAGTAGTTACTCTTTTTCAATCGTCTTTTTAATAAATATATGTCATATGTCAAGTAGTGGAAAGACATCTTATTTTCAATCTCATACCTTTCGTTCGACAAAAATAGTACTTCAAGAAAATCTCGGTAAAAAGTGATAGTTTCGTATATTGCGTCATAAATTAAGTGCCGGCATCACTGTATATAATCATTCTCGCTTGATAGTGGGGGCGAAGTCAAATGTCAAGTGAGTGGACAGAGAACATCCCCAAACATCCCCGTTGCCGTTAAGAGTTTAAAAGAACGTTCAAGTTATCTTCACGAAACTCCGTCAATCCTTTAATGGTCGTTTTCAAATATACATTAGACATTCGTGAGATGTTAAAAGAGCAACTTTGAAAGGATGTATGCAATTTGACGCCTTCATTGTTCCAGTTGGGATTTAAAAATGTTACTTTAAAAGGACATTAAACGTAAACAGCAATCAATGTTTGAATGCAAACAGGAACTTACAATCATACGTTCTGTTGAAAAAAAAGAACATCACAAAAAGTCTTTATTGTAACGTTAAATGTTTGCTGGGGATCAGTACATAATTAGGATCAGGTGATAAGTGAGTGAAGAAAACTTCTGATCTGTGTGAAAATATATTACTCTAAGCAAGGCGCTATCAACTGTAAAACATTCGATAGTGATATACGTACCTGCCGTAAAAAAATTACATAATATGTGAAAATTGAAAGATCACAGCAAAATTCAATAATGCTTTATACAAATGAAAGTTGTAGGTATCTATCGTGTTAAATGAATGATATTTCATCTATCATCATCAATTTTTCTAAGGGCCTGTTTATCAAGAGCGGGCTAACTTTTAACCCTGGGTCAATAATTAAGCCCCCGGCCAAATGGACAATCAAAGTCGAACATTTTGAGGTTTTCCTAAGGTTATTGTTAACCCAGGGGTCACTCTCAATTGATAAACAGGCCCTAAGAATCAAAAAGTCCACAAATACAAATACCGAAAATTTATTTGACATTCATAAGAAAATAATAATATACTTGCTACCTTTTTTTTATTTTTGTGCAAAAATGAATGTCTATTTATAGATCAATAGATTAATGTATATCTACAATAATTTGAACACTTCATGTGGATTACGTTATTTGGCATCCAAATATTTTCAACACCAAGACAAAAAAATACTTATAATAAATACTGATAAATAAGTTGGTTAAAGTTAAGAAGCAAATCGAGTATTAAAAATGATCATTAAATTTTGAGCCTGGTTTCTTAGATACACTTTTAAAACAAAAATCAACTATAAATACAATGTATATTAAAATTTCTTGTGAATGTAAATTTATTCCGCCTAAATCTACAATATACTGCAAGGTGGTTGTCTAGATTTATGCTTATGTTTTTGTATCACCCGTATAGCCTCTATGATAACTTCTTCAAGTCCATCATTTTGTAGAGCTGAGCATTCTTTGTAAGCTCGCGCTTTGATTTTTCTCTTCAACTTTTTTCCTTCTTCTGGTGTGTAGCATTTGATACTGGGGTCATTCCTCAAGTCTGATTTTGTTGCTAGAAGCAAATAAAACTTTTTCTGGGTCGAACTTGCCTGTTAGTGCTTAACGGAATGGTTGTCTGTCAATTATGTATGATATTGCATAAATTGCACTCTACGTCCTATACAGGGTGTCCAGAAATAACGTTCGAATAATTCAAGGGGTAATTCTACATTAGAAAATGAGAATTTGTTTTTATTATAAACAATAGTACGGAAAGGCATGGTTTTCAAGATACGTACAGTGGGTGACAATTTCTTTTTTTGTTTAATTCAAATAAATCTCATGAGGATTCTGATAATTCAGAAAAAATCGGTATACAGGGTATTTTTGACATTAGAATTTCAAATTTGATATAATTATGACTCTGTCTTGTATGTGGCGCAACCTACTAGTCTTTTTATTGTTTCAAATAGTCATAACTTTTTTGCCCAACCCTGTATCTTTGTTCTGACTAAAAAAAATTATTATAACATCATTTTCACGTAAAAATTAAATTTTTGTGGGAAGTTCTAGGAGCCGTTTTCGAGATATTTGCACTTTCTAATCCATGCAATTGAAACGACGTTATCGTAGATATTTTCCCATTTTTTTAGATGTTTCCTATCAAAAAAAAATACTTATAATTTTAGATTTTTTTCCTTTTTTATTTTTTCATTTTTTTTAAATTTTTTATTTTCATAGTTTGCCATTCAAAACCACTTTGCATGAATTAATTTGAGTGCAAATATCTCGAAAACGATTGCTCGTAGCAACTTCTAACAAGAGTATCATTTTCACGTGAAAATATTGATTTAATCTTTTTTTTTACCTAAAACAAATATTCAGATACTTGGGCAAAAAAGTTATGACTCTTTGATAAAGTACAAAAACTTGTAGATGGCGTCACATATGTACAAGATAGAGTCATACTAATATAAAATTTGAATTTCTTATGTCAAAAGTACCCCGTATACCAATTTTAAATTATCAGAACTATTATGAGATTTATTTAAATAAATTAAAAACATAAATTGACACCCGCTGTATCTTGAAAACCATGCATTTCCGGACTACTGTTTACATGAAAAAAATATCTTATTTTCTCACCCTTGAATTTTTCGAACGTTATTTCCGGACACCCTGTATAATAGATAAAAAATAAAAAAACTACGCCGATCATACAAAGGTACACCCATCGGCAAAAATGGAGAAACCCCCTTAAATTTGAGAAAACTTTGATCCTGCATAAGTCATCACAAAAATAATCCAATTTTGAAGAAATCATGAAAAACTGGTAATTTTTGCAAAGTTGAAGATTTTATAACAAAGGATAGTTTGTTCTTTGTTCAATAATTGTTGTGAAATTTTCAGGAAGTAGGAACATAATGTTTGTACCTCTTTCGAATGGCTAGCCATTTTTATCAATAATTAGCGAGAAAAAAGTTTTGGAAAGAGTCTTTTTTTAAACGTGAAAAAAGGGCACTACACAATTTAAAAAAAATCACCAGGACACGTTAACTGATTATTGTATCTAAGTTTTTATATGCACCATCACTTCTTTGATAACTGATGCGGGTCAAAGTTTTCTGAAATTTTAGGTCGCTTCTCCACTTTTGTCGGTGGGTGTAGGGTGATATGTGAGTGTAGGTACCATAATAATATGTTCATTATTGTCTTTCATTTAATTTGATGCTTTACATAATCATTTCAGATCCAAGATGTTCGAATCGTCAGTATCAGTGATAAACTAAGTCAAACTAATTAAGTCTGTCGTTTGCCTTGGGTTCCTCCCTGAGTTAATTAATCTTTATCATGAATTAATTATTGAAAAATAAAATAGGATTATCACAGGTTTATTTTTATTAGCCTTATTTGGAGAGTTACAAAAGAACTAAGTACTGTTATTCCATGTTTAGCAGATAAATCGCAATTTACACTCTTTACTCAAAAGAGTTCAATGTCACCCATGTCTTCAACATATACTTTGCACACTCGATAGGGGAAGTCAGTTGAGAAGTATGCAGTTGCATGTCCATTTGGGATGAGGCCAAATTTGCACATTTTTACTACCCCTTTTTAGTTCCTTCGAGAACAGGAACTGTACCTGTTCGCAAAAACTGTATATATTATCAACGTAAAAAACTTGCTACCGCCGCTAACGTTTGCTACGAATAAAACTAACCATGAGAAAGAAGAATTGGGTGCATGCGTTTAACACTAACAAGTGAGTTATAGGTACAGATCGAAGATGCACAACAATTTCTTATGATTCTCATGAATGCAGTCCCAGGTTTAGTAAGGTACTAGTAGCATTCAGTTGGATCGTCGATTGTGATTTATTTTATCATTTAACTATTTCCTTGTCTAGCGTCAAAGCTAAAAACTTGTCAAGAGCACTCTCCCAATTCAAACTGATGGTGAAATACGCGAGTATCTTCCTCGAACTCGCTGCCTCTCGTGATAGTTTTTTTTCTTTGAATATTGTACGAAAACTTTCGGATATAGCTACTCTGGAAACTGTATCCATTGTGAGAAATACTCCAGTCTTCTCCCTCATTGATATTCTGCTTAACGAATTAAAAATGAATGACTAGGTCTAGGTATCGTGAAGCTTTTAGCTCTTTCTAGAGGTGTAGTTGTTCGTTTTGCATTCATTTTATTATTTTTAAAAATGTCTTGTATTGTTGATTTGATATTTTTGCACTACTAGAATCAGTACTTACCAACTAATACTATAGGGGTATCAGGACAAAAATGCCTCACTTCAGGTACCCATTTCAAATACACGTTGTCATATGAGGCTATATTCTTGTCCACACAAAAGCAAACTAGGAAACAGTGGGTCTGGAATTATTTTGCAAATATATCAGACTTACAGTGAGGACCTCATTTCACTTTACTCACATTTGGGTATGATAGAGGTCTTAATCTTTCGTAGTCCTCTTGGCCAGCTGTATCCCACAGTGTCATATCATATTCCACATCGTCTACGCTTATTTTTTGACCATAATGTTCAAATCTGTGGATGAATTGAGTTTCTTGTGTCAAATGTAAACTAATCATCAGTACAAAATTGAAAAAGTGATTACCTACTTCACAGCTTAAAAATATGATGTGGCATACTATTTATAAATTGCATGATTTTGAAATGACATACCAATCTGATAATACAGAGGTTTGAAAATCTCAATTTGATAAAGTTGAATCGTTTGTATTGTGTATCTTTCCCTTCATATTGTTTGAATGTCGCAGATCATTTTACAATGTTATAACATAAACTCATTGAAATTCTGCTCTCTTTGACCAGGCAGAAGAGCTAAAGTTACGCGATGGTTTTTGGACCACTGATCACATACCATAGTATTCAAAGTGGCACGCATCTAATAAAGCATACTGCCGTTGTCAACTAGACAAAGTCCAAAAGATGGGATGCATTGTTCATTAGTATAACAGGGGTAGTATAAGCAAAGTTTGATCTTCGCCAACCCAAGCAATGGAAGTGCTCTTGGCCTCACTCACAAACATGCGTTTCCGTAGAGGTTGCAATCAGGACACTTGAAATTTGGAGAACAAGGGAAACTGCCATTCTGAGAAATTCCCTCTTAGAGGGTGAGGTGCTGCTAATAGTGCATGGTTTTCTGACTATAATATGATATCCCGATCTTCTTTGTTGGCAGCTGGCCTGAGCTGATCATTCCACAACAGAGGATTGGGCGGATCAGGACAAACCATCCTATCATCAAGATGAGTAGTGCATGCATGATGAGTCACTGATTACGCCAAGCATCAGAAGGGTACAAGGAGCAGGGCTAAAAAATTACCTTCTCGCTTGGTATGCGCCAATATCCTCCATGCCAAAATCTACGTTACTGTGAAAATAACTCAGGGTGCGTATTGCATCATTAGTCCAGTGAAAATATCATTATCTAAAAAAGAGTGCTGATAAGCTGTTCTTCTCAGGGTTAATGAGGGGTGGTCCATTCAGTATAAAACCGAAGATATCACACTCGTCACCCTTGTGGGTTTTTTACAAATAGGGTGGTTTCTTTTATAACAGTTTACCAAACTTATTATACTTATAAGCAATTTTGCCTCTATAACACTATTGGTATTTTTAGAAAATACAAAATCACTTGGACAGATGAAAAAGGGGCCATTTAAACAATACAAAAATGATTTCAACTTTTCATTAGACCAGACTCAGCTAAACATGATGATTATTTTTTGAAATTTTGTACAGTCAAAGGGGGCCAACTCTCGATATTTTGCTTCGCGTCAAGGATGTCGGAAAAAGTTACTCGAAAAAGTTGTTCTCGATTGTAATTTCACCCCGGATTTCTAGTTTCATGGAAAAAATCCAAATTTTGTTTTCAATATTTTTGTTCATTTTCAAATTTATTTTTCCGTTTGAAATAATATAATTCCCATAAAAACTAAAAGTTTGTCTCCTTTGCAATATAATTCTGTCATGGCGCCTCAAAAACAATTTTCAAGATTGTGGAAAGACATCGTTCTTATGAGATTTATTGAATCTAAAGAAAAAATAAAAATTAGAATAATTTTCTTTTGAAACTTGGTATCCAGGGTAAGAGAATATTTCAGAACAACTTTTTCCTGTAACTTTTTTCGATATCTTTGACGCGAAGCAAAATATCGAGAGTTGGACCTCTTTGCGTAGTGGGTGGGGTGCAGATATCAAATTGTAGTTGAATATGATAAATAGTTGAACTTATCAGTCAGTATGACTGTAGAAAATTTCAAACTCCGACTTCTTCATGTAAGGAAACTACAGCAGGGGTGTATTAATCTTATCTGCGACACACTGTATATTAAGTAACTAAATTCAAATACAAATGAATGATGATGATACTTACACAGTAGGTACATATTCTTTTGGAAAATGTCCCGTTACATATGTAGTTAATAGACAGGTTTTTCCAACCACACCGTCACCTACAGCTGTTATTTTTAAATGGTTCATCGTTCCTGCAAACGAGTAGATAGGTAGTTTCGAACAAGAGAATTGTGCAAAGATGCACTTGAAAAAAGCGTTAGTAAACATTGTTATTGATTGCTGAGAATATTTGTAATTAACACACACAACACATATACAGTATGGACATAAAGTCCGTTCCCCCCTCTAACTTTTGAACCGCTGGGTATAATTGAATTAAAATTTGGATGGGTAGTATGAGAGCAAATTCTTCATTTTTCGAAAAAAAATGACAGCTCGAAATGTCAAAATGACAGCTGAGCGCCATTTTGAAACTTTTTTTCAAATCGAAAGAGGGGTCGAGTGATCTCTCATTTTGAAGGTGTTTCCATTCTCTATTCAAGCCAAGATTTTGAAAGCATTTGGTGCAACGGTTTTCATTTTTTTAAACAATGATAATTTCTAAAATATTTTTTTATCCTCTATTTTCAGGTATCTAGTGAATATTGTCGTTGCCATGGATTATAAATATTTGACTTTCAAAACGTTTTTCTATTTTTTTCTAAAAGTTTCAATATTAAAATGGGTCGTTCGTTAGAAGATGAATTCGGAGCGGTAGTTATTCTTGGATAGGCTAACCGGAACTATCATTCAGCAGTTCGTGTCTTCAATGAACGCTTTCCGGAATGACCAATGAACAGAGTATATTTTAGAAAGTTGGTATCAAAACTTCGGAACACAGGAAAATTACCGTACCCTCCAAGATCTGGAAGGCCCAAAATTGTTGAAGACGTGAAAGTTGAGGTAGTGGCCGAAATGGTCGTGAATCCCACACAAAACTGTTGGCTGGAATATGTCATATCTCGCGTTCTTCCGTAAAAAATATCTTGAAAGCAAATGAATTTCATCCTTACAAAATAAAAACAACACAGGAATTATTAGAACGAGACCCAAACAGACGACTAGAGTTTTGCGAGATTATGACAGAAATGATCATAGATAATAGGGATTTTATCTGCGACATATTATTTTCTTCAGTGATGAATGTACCTCTTTTTCAAATGGAAAAGTAAACTCCCAAAATTGTATTTTGGGTAATCACATAGTAGGCCCATAGTAGAAAATTTAAACGGTCCTAGGTACCTCCAGCTCCAGATGCTGCAGAATGACATCGTTCCAATGATTAATGATATTTGTAGTCCAAAATCCACGCGAATTTTACTTGGGTGTTACGTTCCAGCAATATCGTGCACCGCCACGTTATTTTGGACATGCGCGAATTTACTTAAATGTAACGTATCCCAATAGATGAGTTGGTCGCCGGGGTTCCATAGGATGGCCTGCTCGATTCCCAGATCTTTCATCCCTTGATTTTTTTTATAGGGCTATGTGAAATCCCAAGTATTCAAGACAGCTCCAGAGTCTCTGAATGATTTGCGCCAACGAATTTGTGTGCGGGAATAAGGGCTCAAACTTTTCATAATGTAAGGGAAGAATTCTCCAACAGAATGTTTATGTGCCAAGAAATATTGGGGTTTCATTTTCAACATCTTTTATAGTTGAAATTTTTTTTGTTCTTCAATATAAGGTTAGGTATTTTCTGGAATCAGGGTAGAAACAATAAATAAAATATCTATTTCATAAATTCAGCCGTATTTTGTAAGAATGATAAAATACACAACTGCGAACTCACTTTAATTGGTCACCGTTGCACCAAATGCTTTCAAAATCTAGGGTTGAATAGAGAATAGAAAGACCTTTAAAATGAGGTATCACTCGACCCCCCTTTTCATTAAAAAAAAAGTTTCAAAATGGCGCTAATCTGTCATTTTGACATTTTGAGCTGTCATTGTTCTTTTCAAATAATGGAGAATTTGCTCTCATACTACCCATCCAAATTTTGTTCAATTATAGCTAGCGGTTCAAAGGTTAGAGGGGGGAACGGACTTAATGTCCTCACTGTATACAATGATCATTCATATTTTGTTCTACCTTTCGTCCATAGATTTGAAATGGAACTTACAAATTTCAATGGAAATATTTGAAGCCTTTCGCATAGTATTGCATTAATCATTTTGATTCATCTTATTTTCAATGTCGAAGAAATCTGTCTAAGATGGAAAATTGTGCAGCAGTCTTGAAACTTGAAACCTTTCAAAGTGGATATGAAAATATCATTTAACAATTTAAGTAGGCGATGATGAAATAGCTTCTTTCAAAAGAATTTCTATGCGCACGAATATTAACGCATATTTTTAAAGATCGTTTCGAATCATCTTTACATAGGTAGTTTTGATTTCAATCGACAAATCGACCTAAAATGGAAACATACGATAAAAAGTTATTCTTAATGAAAAAGGGGCTGTAATAAACTGAACAGTATTTAATTCATTATGTACAGTATAATATCACAAGCAGTCAGAATAATATTGTAAAAGGCTCAGTATTCCTATTAAAAATGATAACTGAAGATGGAATTTTTGAGCAGTAAAAGTACTATTTGGTCTGTATTTCTATGTTCACTATTGTGATTCTAATGGCCAGTGAAAATTAATGAAATGTCAGTATGACTTAGCTGATAATAATTCCACAATAATTTTAACTAACCCAGACTAACCCAAACTCAATACACATAAGACCAATACACAACACGTCAATTATGATATACAATAATAATTGTAATGTTAAACTAGTGCTAACCAACGAGCCGCCGCATATTTTTCATCAATTTCGATTACCAACACAAACTAACCCAAACTTGATCCACATAACACCAATACACAACACTTCAATCATTATAATATACAATAATAATTGTAATGTTAACCTAGTGCTAACCAACGACATAAAGGCAGAGTGTTTTCTCTTTACTAAGTTGTGTCTCGTTCCGTAATAAAAAAAATAATGTATTTTTTACTGTCGCTTTTTCAATTTTATGGACTGTCCATTATTTTCACCAGGTATTTACCAATTCATCTGTCCGTTTTTTTATGATTCTGACTCTTGATTATTCATATCCACCATATTTTTTATTATTTTTACTGACCATTTCTTTATATTACTGACCGTTCATTATTTCAACCGACCATTTATTATTATACTGACCATTTATTATTTCGATCATTTATTATTATATTGATCATTTATTATCATACTGACCAAGGGAAAAACAGGAATCACGATGAGAAAATTGATTCTTAATATAACAGGAAGCCTCAAAAATGGCCTTTAAACTTGAAATAATAAAACTTGTTCCAAATTTTGTCCTAACCATGATTCCGCGAAAGTTCCAATAAGTTCAGAATCAGAGTTGGGATTAAATTTGGTAGTTTTTAATCTATCATTTCACATTAGAAGGCCAAAAAATGACTGCTCTTGATTGATTTTATGTTGTTGCATTTTTGGAAACCCTGTATAATAAGAATACATTTTCTTATCGTAAGTTCCATTTTTTCAACATGCAGACATTTTAATGGAGAATGACTTTTTTTCAGTATCTTTCAAGTTTTGGTCGATTTCTCGTCTTGTTAACCGCATCCGAGGAATACTGTATATTCCTGGTAAGAGGCCGTTATTTTGATTCAATTGATTTTTGAGAATCTTACAAAATGATCCCACAACAACGAGGAAATCGGGGGTGAAATGGTCTAATCGATCCCTCAAAAATAATGAATATAACCTAAGGCTTCGCAACTTTATTGAATCAAACTATGAAGATCTTTTATATTCCCTCATAAACTTACAATAATTATTCGCTTTCGAACGTTGTAGCTGAAGGCAATATCCTCGGCAATATATAAGGTTTCTAGGTTCTACACTGAGGAATGGTCTGTAAAACATCGAGATTGTGAGCCTTTGGTTATAATCTATTTTTTATAAATCTTCATTTTATTTAGCGTCTTATGTATGCATCTCTTTTAGTATATATCCAGTGATAGCAGTATCCTACATAGGTATGTATATTTAAATAAAACTAACTGATGGTTAACGAAACTAACAATGTGTCGACTACCAGAACGCGGGTTAGTACCGAGATATTTCTACTCATGAGTGATTCATAGAATGGAGATGTTCATCATATATATATAGAACTTAAATCAAAAGCTCTTATACCACAAAAAACTCATCAGGATACATTTGTAAGAATAATAAAATATCAAAAACATTGGATCATTCTACTTTGGATTGAAAAATAAAAATAGAACAATTTAAACAATTACCGCAAGACACAAAAGAATGACTCATATATTATGCAAAAATTCCGATATGATCACGATAACTAATCAAATATTCATTTGTTTGGTTTTAGTAATCGTTCAAAAGTTATTAAGAAATAATTGAAAAATCATTTCGAAATCAGGAGAAAGTCCGTCACTTAACGTCTTCAAGGGCGTATAATATTTTCTTCTAGCAACAAACTCACCCATGTAAACAAATGAAACACGGAATAACTTCAATAAAAAAAAAACACTGCACAATATCGTATGTATTATTTCCACACAGTCATAATAAATTGATCGTCGAACGTGATGTATTAAATGAATTTTCCAGTCCTTACGCGATTCTATCAGCACTGTCTTATCTTACGAGCCTTATCAGGAACTTTTCGACTCACGATTCAATTTATTGTTTTACTTCCGACGAGACGAGCGAGTGTCACATAATGAGCTTATCATATTTACTTGGGCGTATATGTTTTGGGTTAATAGACGCTCCTGACATAATCTTCATCAACGAGACAATTTTAGAATTGTTTTAATGTTTTTATGAGAGTTCATTCAATTTAAACACGCACCAAACAGGCACATTAAAATGGTCTTCCGTCGACATAGCGATTCTTTAAAAGACTGTCGACTCGACATATTCGTTGCTCACATTGAATATCAATAAGAAAATAAGTTAATTTAAGGAGCATATAGTTATGGTAATGCGTTTTTGACTTATTTGCGAAACGATTTGGAAGCCATGAATACAGAATTTGTTTCCTATGTTCATTAAAATCAAATACTGACATGATAAAATGATTATTACTAGGAACTAGGATGTACACAGATCACTTTCTTTACTCGATGAGAGTTGAACACTCATTTCTCTGTTATTATCTATATCACGAAAACGAGTCTTTTCATATGAACAGTAAACATTTAGAGAATGTGGGAAGACGAAAGAAAAGTCAACCCCAAATAATAAAATAGCTCTATCAAATCAGGAGTTCAGTTATTGAGAACTTCTACCAGTAACCATGTTACCATGTAGTACCTATGAAGTGATATAAGATGTTTCATAATTATTTAGTTTTATAAACATTTTCATAATAAATAAATAAAACATTTTAGCTGCCTACGACTTATGTTATTACTTATTTAGCATTTGGAAAGTATCAAAATATATTATTACGAACATAATGAAATAGTTTAAGGGGCTTGGGAGTTAACGCATAGGTTAGCTGACCCTAGGTCAACTTAACCCCTACCAAATGGACAAATGTCAAACATTTTGAGGTTATCCTAAGGTTATTCCGTTAACCCAGGAGTTACCTGAATTGATAACCAACCCTTAGAGTCATTGAATAATTATAAAATCTCTTTGAAAGTTGAGGGGCGGCGCCTCCTATCAGGTATGACAAAATAGACACTACTTATTTTTCACCACAAAAAGTATCCATGTACTAATTTTCGGCAAATGAAGCCAAAAAATCATAAAAATATTGATCAAATTCAAAAGTTTCTATTTTCTACTTTGAGACATGTTTGGTAAAAGAAACAAATGGAAGCAATACAAAGAAAACCAAACAAATCAAATCAAAAACAAACCATAGGTAGTCTCCAGAGGATTTTAAAGCAAATTCAAGTTTTAAGGTAGGAACCTAGGTACCTATATACTGATTTGAGTTTCATAGAGTACCTATACTCAACAGTAACAAGTTGTATAATTGACCGATATTTTTCGGAAAAGTTTACATTGGAAAAAGTATATAATACACTCATGGACATAAAATTCGGGACAACCAAAATTTAGATCAAATTTAATGTTGATATGATAACTTCCAACACACACGTTCGGTACATATTTGATGATGGCATCGTTGGCATCATGATGGCAAATTATTGTTGTGCATTATTTGCAAAATATCAATAACTGCAAACATGCATTGTTTGCCAAATGTAAAAAGATTTTGGCACATTTCCTATAAAAAGGCAAATGTAAAATTTTCAAGATGCCTGTAAATCCAAGCAACGACATATTATGCCGATGCCTATTAATATAGCCTTGCATACAGCAATGTTTAATCACATATTAGCTGATGATCTACATTTTATCAATTAATGAGTAGATATGAAACGATACGTTATATTTAATCAATTAGATGTAGTTGGTTGATACTTCCAGACTGAAACGCTGCCAATATTTTCTGTTCACGTGACATTTTTGACAAATGCGCATACGCAGATCCCAGTATTCGTTCGTTTCAAAGTTCGATCACATGTTTATTCGTGCAGTGTGTGTGTGAACAAGAATAAGCTCGTATTGAATTGGAACAAATTAGTTCACAGAACAGGTGGTTATTCGTGCATTTGCTCACGTTCCCTGTTGGGGAAAGTACACAAAAAGCTACATGCTACAAAAGAAGGGTTATTTCCAAACTCATTGGACACCACATGTGTTATGTTTTATAGTCTTTATTATACACAAATTGACTACTAATTCTCTATGTCTAACTGACAAGTCTAACTCTAAAATATATTCAGGTAGCGGGTGGCATAAAGATTGATCCACACCACATCATCTCCCCATCGACGTCTCTCTTCATTCCCCTCCATCCTGGCGGCATCGGCATGGTATGAGAAACTTCCTATTTCTTATAAGAACTCTGCCACTGGGAAGTTTTACGATGTAACGTCGATATTTCCCAATTTCGGTTACTATTCCAACTCGATCCCATAATTTTGTTATTGGGTTTTGAATCCTGACTTTACATCCTTTTGGAATTGTTTTGAGCTCCTTAGAATCTCTATTGTATATTTTTGCTTGATATTCCTTTCTTTGTGCATAATTTTGGTCACACATATCAGAAATGTTATTCCACTTTTTGTCAAAAGATTTTTGATGTACGGGAACTAATGATCTCAAATTTTGTCCATACAGAATTTGTGCTGGTGATATTCCATTCTCCTTTGGTGTGTTTCTCCATTCCAGAAGTCCAGCACAAAATTTGCTTCCATCTAATCTTCCAGACTCTGTACACTTCAGTATTAACATCTTCATTGCCTTCACTGCTGCTTCTGCATGTCCATTGCTTTGAGCATAGTATGGAGTTGATGGGCTTTGACGAATATTCCAGTCTTCTAAAAACGATTTAAACTCGTAGGAGCTGAACTGAGGACCATTGTCTGATCGAAGTCTGATAGGAACTCCTGTATCTGAAAAAATTTTCTTCAAATCTTTGATGATTAGGGAACTGTTTGGATCCTTGTTTCCGTAATGACAAACTATCGGCCATCCAGAAAGTCTGTCAACATACACAAGATAATGTTTGCCAGCACAAGAGAAAAGATCAGTCGAGACATCGAGAAATGGTCTTTGAGGAAGAGGATCGTACATCATTGGTTCTTTTTGTAAAGATGGTCGTAAACTTTGACAAGTTTCACATGATTCCACCAAATTTTTAATATCGGAAGTCATTGCTGGCCAATATACTACACTTCTGGCTCTACGCAAAGTTCTCTCTATGCCTTGGTGAGAATCATGTAATCTTTCTAGAACAATTCTTCGTGCTTTCATTGGTATCAAAATTTGACATCCTTTCAAGATGAGGCCATCATCAATTGTCAAATCTTTCCTTATATTCCAAAATGGCTTGAGATTGTCTGCTAGATTTTTTCTATTTTCTGGAAAGCCATTCACAATTTGAGTTACTAAGTCTTGATAATCTGTATCACTTAAAGCTATCTCTTGAAGCTTTTCCAAGGACGGATCATGAAAAGCAGAATCTTTTTCATTGATTGACTCAATCTGTTGAACCAGTATAGCTCTTATATCTTCTGTCAAATCTTCTGCTAACAGGTCCTCTGTCGAAGGATGCGTTACTGGAGAACGGGATAAAGCATCAGGCATCACATGGTAACTGCCTTTACGCCATTCAGCTTTGAAACAAAATTCTGACAACTTCTCTTTTAGCCTTCGGAGTCTGCAGTTTTCTATTTTATCCAGAGTATAGCTATTCAAAATTGGAATCAATGGTTTGTGATCTGAAATAATTCTGAACTCCGGTAAGCCTAGTAAATACAGTTTACATTTTTGTACAGACCATGTGATTGCTAATAATTCGATTTCGATCATTGCATACCTTGATTCTGTCTCTGATAAAAATCTGGAGCCACACTGTACAAGTTTCCACATTTGTCTATGTTTTTGCAAAATAACATAGCCAATACCATTTAAGCGTGATGCATCAGCATGTAATTCAGTTTCTAACAATGGGTCATAGTGTGCTAATATAGGTGGGTTGACCAACGCAGACCGCACTTTTTTGAAAGCTTCATCGTGATTCGTTGTCCATAAAAATGTATTCTTTTTCTTCAAAAGATCTCTCAAAGGTGAGGCAGAAGCACTTATTTCAGAAGAAAAACTGCCTAGTTGATTCACTAAACCCATAAATGATCGGAGATCTTTCAGATTTTTTGGTTTTGGAAAGTTCTGTATAGCTTTCACTTTTTCAGGATCTGCGTCGATGCCATCTTTACCAACTTGATATCCAACATAGGAAACTGTTGACTCTGCGAAAGTAAATTTATGCGGATTGAGTGAAATGCTCCTAGATCTACATCGTTCAAGTACTTCAATAATTCTCTTACAGTGGGTTTCAAAAGTTTCATCATGAAGCAAAATATCATCTACTACTTTTATCAAATTACCAATACCAGCTAGTGCCTCATCACCTCTTCGACAAAACTCGTCTCCAGAACTCACTAGTCCCATTGGAGCTCTCATGAACTGATATCGACCCCATGGCGTTAGAAAGATTGTTAACTTCTGGCTCTCAGGGTCTAACGGCATCTGCCAATATCCGTTAGTGGCATCAAGTGTAGAAAAGTATTTTGATTTTCTATTCACATTTGAAACTGCATCCCATGGAGATTGGAAGGGGTGTAATGGTCTTCGTACATATTTGTTCAACATAGTGTAATCTACACAGATGCGAATTTTCCCGTTTGGTTTTTGTACTATAACCATAGGACTGACAAAATCACTAGGAGTATCATCAACTGGACATATAATTTTCTTCTTGACCATTTCATCCAATTCATTTTTGACTTCAGTTTGCCAAGCGTAAGGTATTTTTCTTGGGCAAGATATTGAATAAGGAATTACATTTTCTTTCAAGTGTATATGAACAGGCTTTCCCACCATTGATCTTAATGTAGAAGTGTTCTCAAATATATCTGAATATCGTTCCAACAAAGACAGACGAATTCGTTCACGTTGTTCAAAATTAGGATTCTCAGGAATGTCATCCAATATGTTTATTGAACTAACTGCATCTGGTAACTGCTTTGGAAATTCTGGATGAATCACTGCCAAATCTATCAAAGTTCTTCTATCTAATAGAAATTCCTTAACACCTTTGCATATGATAACATTGACATATGATATTTTTCTTCCATATAATATCTTGCATTGTATTTGTCCAAGAACTGATATCCTTGATGAGTTTGCTGCTTCTATCTTCAAGTTTGATATTTGTAACTCCACATCATAGAAATTCTTCATAAATTCTTCTCCTGCTACTGAAACTTCTGCACCTGTGTCAGGTGTAGCATCATGGAAAAACTGATGTACTTTTGATTTACCCTGTACCTCTACTCTAACCTTAATTTGACGATGTTTGTCATGTATTTGTTTATTGTCAATGGATGTCAAGCGTAAATGTCCAATATTTATTGATTCTTCTTCTTGCTCGGGTATGAGACTTTTGATCAATTTGCTACGACAATACTTAGAAAAATGTCCTTTGATTTTACACTTGTCACAGGTTACATTTCTAGCTGGACATTCTTTCAAGTTTGAATGCCAATTTTTATTGCATCTTGGACATATGCGAGAGGGTTTTGAACTCTGTTTTGATTCACTAACTCTTGTTTCTTCTATCTTGTAGATTGATTTCTTTGAGTTTTCTTCCAATGATGCTACTTCTTCTGCTTCACAAAGTCGTACTATATCTTCTAAATTTGCATTTTCCGGCAGCATTCTACATTTCTTCCTTAGATCTGTATCAAAGAGTGATTCAATAATATGATCTGAAAGACTTCTCTCGTAGCAATGTTTGCAGGGTTCTGACAATTGGAAAAGTTTGATTTTATGTCTATAAAAACTCGTAAAAGATTCTCCATTTTGCTGTCTGCGCATCATAAACTCTCCTCGCCTTATCCTAGAGTTTTCTTTTTTCTTGAAATAGCTCTCCAACTTGTCTAGGATGTGTGTAGTGTTCGCATGATTGTAATCATCTATTTTAAGTATGAATCGTACCACATCTAGAACGTCCTGATTGAGTAGTGATATCAGAAGAGCAGTAGATTGTTTGTTGAAATTGTTCTGGAAACCTTGGAACATTAAATAGTTCTCAAATTTGCTTCGCCAGTCCTTGTATTCAGCAAACGAAAAATTCTCGGCTAATTTCTCCGGAATGGGAATATTTCCCATGATTCTTTGGGGAATAGAATCATTTTTCTCGATATTTTGTAGCTCATGAATGGAGATGTTACTTGAATGATGATTTGTAGGGTAGTTTTCTTTACTTTGGAGTTCAATAATCTTCTCCATTGCCTTTTGGATCTCCTTCATACCATCTTCTAAAGATTTAACCTGCTGTCGTGTTTCAGATAATGAATTCTCCAGTGAAATTTGATTCTCTTCACTGATTTGAGACTTTCTTCTGTTACTTTTCGGCATTTTATCATCAGAATACGTAGGATTAGTACCGCGACTGCGCCATGTTATGTTTTATAGTCTTTATTATACACAAATTGACTACTAATTCTCTATGTCTAACTGACAAGTCTAACTCTAAAATATATTCAGGTAGCGGGTGGCATAAAGATTGATCCACACCACATCAACATGGCTCATTCATCAACATTTAAAAGTGTAGGTATAATCAACCAGACAGTAGTCAGGACGGAATGAAAAGCCTCCCTTTCCTTTCATGCTTTTTGTGGTATATCGTTCGACTTATTTGTGGTTAGAATTTTACGTTTTCATATTTAACTATTCAGATGCATCAACTGACTATGTATCATCCTCTAATACTTGATCAAAGTAATGTACTTATATCAACAATGGTATGAAGCATAGGTAAGCGTTTATTAGCACAACATTCATTGCTAAAATGTACCATTCAAGCACTTAAAAATGAAATTTTCATTTTTGATTGAAGACTTGGACAAGGCTAATCCACTTCCGGTCAACAATTTCCTATAGGTGGACGAACAAATAGGAAAACACAATGAATGACATTTTTAGTTTTAGTTATTGTTTTCCTAATCACATTTTTTCTATATTAGAATTGAAATATGCCAATAAATATTATGCACTGAATTGGTTCTGTTTTTGTTTTGACAGTTGATGGTGAGGTAGTGATTTGCCATCAATTATTCATCATGGCAAAATGCCTTGCGGCCGAATGATGGTCGGCGTGCCAGATTGGATACTCCTCAGGTGATAACCATATATTTGATATGGTGATAACTGCTTGTACATTGCTAATGAGAATTGCAGGCAATGCCATCACTATAAAGTTACATAGCCGTCATGGCATGTTTGCTGGGCTGTTTCTTCCATAGTCCGATCTCAATATTTTTTTTTAAATGAAGATAATTTTTTTTCTTTTGATTTTGTAACTCTCGGTTGAGTAATTTTGCAATGTGAAATATGTACTATATATAAAATATGTACTATATAAATATGTTTCATTCATTTTTAACATTTCGCTGTATTGTTTTAAAGATGTGAATTCTTGAAGTGAACATTACACTTTTTGATGAGGTCTAATAATTTCAACTAAAACATGAAAGTGGGGATTTTAATTTAGTACCTCGTGTCACCTCCTCTAGCTATGGTACCAAAAACTTCCATCTCAAACATTTTTGGCTAAAATAAATAATAAAAAAAAAATAAAAAATCTTCAGGGATTCCTTGATATGGCATGTGAGAAAAAATCATACAGGACGAAAGTAGTGCAGTATTGCATTCCCAGCAACTTTTTCCCATTTATTTTAATGTTTGCTGGAAATGTAACTCTGCACAGCCTTCGTCCTCTACAATTTAGTATCACCAAAAAAACACCCTGTACAATTTTCAAGACTGATTTTAGAGGAAAAAAAAAGTTTTCTAGAAAAGTTATTGAGAGTGAAAGTTCGAACAATTTTGGTTCTATGATATTTTATCGAAGGTCCAAAATAGGAACGGAGAAAAGAAGTGGCGCCATTATTTCCAAGATAGCGGAATAAGCTCACCATCGATTTTCCCCAAAAATCTGAGTTAAGCTACCGAGAGTCCCCCAAACATTCTAAAAACAAATTTCTGCGTATTTCCCGAAATTTTCAGATGACCCCATTTCAAGTACGGATATACTGTACTATATCCCCATTTAAAATATATAAAAATGAATAAACCATTACATTTTATTTTTTTGGAAAAAACTCAAAAATATGATATCGGCCACAAATTCAAAACCAAATAAGCATTTTGTAGTGCCGATCATGCATGCTCTTCCATATGGGCCCAAGTTTGTTAAAATCCGGCAAGCAAAACGGGAGAAATCTCCGTTTGTTTTAAAAAACAATTGAACTTTCCCCACCACTTTATTTTGATAGATAGAAAAAAAACGTTTCAGACAAAAAGTGTAGGTGAACAGTAAATATGAAAATGATATCATCGATCTGTAAAAGGTCTTCACAAAATCTCACTTCGAGGTCAAAATAAGCCCATTTAAAGCAATTTACCTCATTCCAAAGTTGCTCCGTTTCCTAGATACAGGGTGGTAAAGTTAAAAAATAAAAATCAAATTTTTCAAATTGTGTGAACATTTTTTAACGAATCACTTTAAAAATTAGTACCCGGGGGTGTTTTGGAATGGGAAACCTGAATATGCACACATTTTCAGGGTGCTGCACACTCCACTTATTCTGATGGTTCAAATTGGCCATAATTTTTTCTAAGTATATGGTTTTTTCACTTTTGTAAAGGAATTGGTCTTCTTGACATTTTTAAATAAAAAAGGTACTCTTATGATCCGAAGTGGTTTTCAAGATTTTTTGGTTTTAAGTACTCATATCACTTATCTTTGGGTTGAAATTTGATCATTGAATTAGTAGTATTTTGATTTTGTAGATTACCATAGCTTTAGGCGGCGTTGGCGGTTACACTGATCAAGTGAAATCGAGTCGCGTCGTGTCGCGTCAAGTAAAATTGGAAGTGCTGGTTACACTGATCAAGCAATCGATCATCGAGCATCAAGCAACAATTTGACAATCAAACTGTGAGCTGTTCTAACCTCACTACACTGATTATCATTTGATCAATTTGTTGTGAATTTTGATTTACCTAGTTTTAATCGCATGTCAGATGCCGACGGAGAACCAGAAACAGGTCTACTTCTAAATGGAAGCACTATGGACTTGTTTCCTGCGAGCCATAAGCTCGATATTCTCTTTCCTTTTACTATACCTATTTGTGAGGGCAATCATGAGATCGCTTGCAAGATAATAGTATTGTAACGAGTTTCGCTATAGAAAACACTTGTCCAGTTTCAATTGATTTATTCAAAGTCACTAACACAACCACAAATATTTATGTTCACAATCGCAGCGTATATTTATGTTGTTACAATTATAATTCGCGGCTAATCGATAACTAGCTCCCTGTCCGAATGGCGGAGCTTCTTATATAGAGCCTCTTCAATGCCTCGATAGATGGCGAAAGTTCTCCAATATCCTAGGTGTAGGCAACCGAATAAACCTTGCTATTCAAGAACTTAACAGTGGTTTGGGCTTGTGACAAATGGGACAAAAGCCGAGTTATTCGATGGCGAGATGCAATGGTTGTAACGTCGTGTCCGCTGTCGACCGCCTTGGAAGTTCGTTCCACTGGGCATATTTCGTCACATTGCATTTCGTCCCGAAATGTCGTCATGTCGATATCGGCAACTGTCCCCAAACCAAGATGTCAACGCCACTCCCCTTGAAGATCACTTTCAGCATGCTTCTCACCATACGCCAGTCCACGCGGTCATTGGTCATCTTCGGAGTGGCCAAATGAGTCAGGTCCTGTAACCGCATCAAGTCACGAAGATGACTGAGGGCTTTCCGGACATCACTGTAGGTGGTCAGATGTTGTGGAAGCTTCTTCATCACAATGTAGAACAGATGTCGTGTACCTTCCATGATTTCCAGTACCTTCCCCACCTCTGGTCTTTGTCGTCGTAGATGTTCCAGTTGTCCAAATTTCCGCTTGAAAGCAGCAGCAAGACCACTCCTCATACCAAGGTCTTCAGTGACCCAGTGAGCCAACGAATATTCGGCCGGTGCTTTGAACAAATCCAGCTGCCTTTCTTGGACAACGCCATTCTGGACTTTCTGGCCATTGGAGTGTAGAGACATGAAAGTTTCCAATGACAGCATACCGAGCTAAACGGTTGAAATGAACAACCCTCGGCTTCCCTCGTGGTGGTTCCTTTATCCGGTAGACGGCGTCATTGATTCGCTCCAGAATCTCATACGGGCCCTCCCAAGAACTTTGCAGTTTTGGGGAGAAGCCACGTCGCCTCTGGTGGTTGTGAAGCCAAACCAGATCCCCAACCTGGAACCCGCCTTCCTCGGCGTTTACGTCATAGGCCTTCTTCATCCGGTCGCTGGCACACTGGATGTTCAAACGGACTCGTTGATGAATGTGGTCCATCTTTCTTCGAAGATTGCTTGCGTAATCTTCCCCAGCGACATCTTCACCAGGTGGACAGCCAAACTTCAGGTCGCAGGGCAGCCGGAGTTCACGACCCATGATGATCCTTGCTGGGGTTTCGCCTGTCGATTCGTGAACTGCAGATCGGTATGCCAAGAGGAATAGGTGGAGGTGTTCGTCCCAGTCTCTTTGGTGGTCAGAGACAACTTTGGCCAAGTGTCGGTTGATGATCCTGTTCATTCGCTCCACCATGCCATCCGATTGTGGGTACAACGCCGTTGTCCTTGTCTTCTTGATCTTCAAGACATCGCAGACATTCTGGAATAGCGTCGATTCGAAGTTTTTGCCCTGGTCCGAATGCAGATCCAACGGGACACCAAAACGGCAAAACCATTTCTTAATCAAGACATCGGGAACGGTAGACGCCTCCTGGTTTGGCAAGGCATATGCTTCAGCCCACTTGCTGAAGTAATCCATGGCGACCAAGATGTATTTATTTCCTTTGTCCGATTCAGGAAACGGTCCAGCCACGTCGATTGCGATTCTTTCAAAGGGGCTTCCCACGTTGTATCGACGCATAGGAGCTTTTGGCCGTTTCTGGGGTCCGTTACTTGCCACACATACGGCACATTTTCTGCACCATTCCTTCACATCTGCTTGACAGTTGACCCAGTAGAACCGCTCTCGCAGTTTTCCCTGCGTTTTCGTCACTCCGATCTTCTGTGCCATTTAGATTTTTCACCACTCTCTTCAGGACGCCATCGTTGAGAACCATAGAGTTCCACTGAGCCCAGTAGGACTTCACGTTGGAGGAGAATCGCGCGACATCTTGCCAAGTTGGTCGTTGGCCTGCCTGTTTCCATCTAATAATCAGCTTCAGATCTGAATCCTTTTCCTGGTCCTCTCGAAGTGACCTGGTCTGCCAGGAATCATCCACCACAGTCGTCCTGCAAGTGCTCGCCTCCTTTTCCTCGGCTCTTTGACAGTGCTTACATTGTTCTGGACAAGGTCTCCTGGACAAAGCATCAGCGTTGTTGTGGCTGGATCCAGCTCGATGTTCCGAGTCAAAGTTGAACTCTTGAAGTCTCTCAATCCATCGAGCAACTTGACCCTCCGGATTTTTGAACTGTAGGAGCCATTTGAGCGCGGCGTGGTCGATTCTCAGCAGAAACTTTCTCCCGTAGAGGTAGTTGTCGAAGTGCTCTACCCCTTTGACTACTGCCAGCAGTTCCCTTCTCGTGACGGAGTAGTTCCGTTCCGGCTTCGACAAGGTTTTGCTGAAATAGCCGATCACCCTTTCATGTCCCTGCTGGATCTGGGACAGCACTGCCCCAAGTCCTACATTGCTGGCATCTGTATCCAGGATGAAGTTACCCTCAGGTAGTGGGTAGCCTAGGATGGGCGCGCTGGCAAGTGCCCTTTTAAGCGTGTCAAAGGCCTCCTGGCAATCTTCGTCCCCTGTGCCTCTGTGAGCCTGTGAAGAGGCCAGGCGATGTTCGCAAATCCCTGGACATAACGCCGGTAGTACGTGCACAGACCCAGGAAACTTCTTAGCTCTTGGAGGTTCTTTGGTACTGGCCACTCCTTAACTGCCTCCACCTTTTGCTGGTCAACGGCTACACCCTCAGCCGACACGATATGACCCAGGTATTGTACTTCCCTCCGGAACAGTTGGCATTTCTTTGGACTCAGCTTCAAACCGGAATTTCTGAGTCTTTGGAATACCTCCTCCAAGTTCTTCAGATGGTCTTCAAATGATTTGCCAACCACAATTATGTCATCCAGGTACACCAGGCATGTTGACCAGGATAGTCCTTTGAGAACAGTCTCCATCAGGCGCTCGAACGTAGCAGGTGCGTTGCATAACCCAAATGGCATAACAGTGAACTGCCACAGCCCAGTTCCAACGCTGAACCAAGCCATCCACAAACACGCTGTTCAGTTTGTGTCCTAAAGAGGCAACTTTGGCAGTTTTCTTCGGGGCATACTGGATAGAGGTCGAAGATTGCCCCTTCGCATCGACCCTCGCTAGTTTTCCGACGTCGAAGAAGGTGCCCGTATCCCCTTCTTGCATCAGCAACGAATGTGGCCAAGCTCCCCACAATTCCAGCATCGTAGCTCCCTTCGCTTGGACGCCTTCATTTCCTTGACGACTCTCCTCACAGTAGCTTCGACGGTCTCCTCCTGTGCGGGATCCTGCTCTTCCATCCTTCGCACGCGCGCAGGTGTCTTCACGGACTGCTTTGCCGCTTCAAATTCCAAGGCTTTGGCCAGAGCGTCGACTAGTCTGTCGGGTCGATGAAGTATCAGGGACTGCCTTATCTCCTGATCCCGAAGACCATCCAAAAAGGCCTGGACTGCCAGCCTTTCCATCACATTTTTTGGCGTGGTTGGATAAGCCAGTCTTGACAGGCGAGCAACATCCGCTTCAAACTCCTGCATGGTTTCGTTGGACTTTTCGATGCGGTTCTTCAACTGGGAATGGTAGACATGCTCCAAATGAGTTTGACCATACCGCAGCTCCAGATGCTTGACGAGCACATGTTCCTGGTTGTTCAGTGTCTGCAGGATCTCCGTTGCCTCCCCACGAAGCGCCAGAGTTAGTGCCAGAGCTTTCTCGGTTGCGGTCCATCCATTTGCCCTCGCTGCTGCCTCGAACTGGCGATGGTAATTGTTCCAGGACAGCTTGTTTTTATTTATATTGCAATCGCAGCGTATTTATGTTTTAACGATTTATATTTCGCGGCTAATCGATAACTATTGCACTTCAAATGGCGGACATCATTATATACCCTTCTCGCTGAAACTGCCCGAATACCGCCGCATTGCATAGAACTCTGTAGAATATAGTAGAAATCGGCTCCGCCCTCTGGTTTCGCTAGAATGTACCTGAAGGTACAAATCGATTTTACAAAAAGTGGTCCTGGCGCATTCACCAACATCACTGAACACATGTTTCGTCACATTGCCCTCATCTCAAGGTATTTCGTCCCGAATTGCCTTCATGTCGGTTACGGCAACAGTCTCCAAACCGGCAGCCTGATGTCCTATGTAAGTAGCAGTCCACTGTCCTCTGGTTCGTCCTCCGGAAAGGATAGCAGCACACCAGGATGTCAATACCGCTTTCTTTGAAGATCACCTCCAGCATGCCCCTTACTACTCTCCAGTCCAGTTAGCCATTCGTCATCTTCGGAATTGACAGATGGGTCAGGTCCTGTGACAGCATTAAGCTTCTCAGCTGATAAAGTGCCCTCCAAACATCACTATAGCTCGTCCGATGTTGTGGAAGCTTCTTTGTTACCAGGTAAAACAGGAATCGTGTCCCTGTTGTTGCTTGAAGCGTCTTCCCAACCTCTGGCCTTTGTCGTCGCAGATGGTCCATTTGCCCGGATTTTCTCTTGAATGCAGCAGCAAGTCCAGTCCTCATGCTGAGGTCTTCAGTAACCGAGAGAGCTAACGAGTACTCCGTCGGTGCGTTGAACAAATCCAGCTGCTGTTCTCGAACGACGCCATGCAGGACTTTCTTGCCATTGGAATATAAGGACATGAAGGTTTTAAGGGACATGTCCTCCTCGGGTGACTTGATTTGCCTCACGTCAGCTTCCTGATGGTCTCCAGCATACGGGGCCATTCGCTCCACCATGTCATGCGATTGTGGGTGCAACGTCGTTGTCCTTGTCTTCTTGATCTTCAAGATATCGCAGACGTTCTGTAATAGCGTCGATTCGAAGTTTCTGCTCTGGTCCGAATTCAGCTCCAACGGGACACCAAAACGGCAAAACCATTCCCTAATCAAGACATCGGCAACAGTAGCTGCCTCCTGGTTTGGCAAGGCATACGCTTCAGCCCACTTGCTGAAGTAATCCATGGCGACCAAGATGTATTCATTTCCTTTGTCCGATTCAGGAAACGGTCCAGCCACGTCGATTGCGATCCTTTGTATTGACGCATAGGAGCTTTTCGCCGTTTCTGGGGTCCGTTACTTGCCGCACATACGGCACATTTTCTGCACCATTCCTTCACATCGGATTGACAGTTCAGATTCTTCACCACTCTCTTCAGGACGCCATCGTCGAGAACCATAGAGTTCCACTGAGCCCAGTAGGACTTCACCTTGGAGGAGAATCGCGCGAGTTGATCGTTGGCCTGCCTATTTCCATCTGATGATCAGCTTCAGATCTAAATCCTTTTCCTGGTCCTCTCGAAGTGACCTGGTCTGCCAGGAATCATCCACCACAGTCGTCCTGCAACTGCTCGCCTCCTTTTCGTCAGCTCTTTGACAGTGCTTACATTGTTCTGGACAAGGTCTTCTGGACAGAGCATCAGCGTTGTTGTGGCTGAATCCAGCTCATGTTCCGTGTCAAATTTGAACTCTTGAAGTCTCTCAATCCAACGAGCAACTTGACCCTCCGGATTCTTGAACTGTAGGAGCCATTTAAGCGCGACGTGGTCGGTTCTCAGCAGAAACTTTCTCCCGTAGAGGTGATTGTAGAAGTGCTCTACCCCTTCGACTACTGGCAGTAGTTCCCTTCTCGTGACGCAGTAGTTCCGTTACGGCTTCGACAAGGTTTTGCTGAAATAGCCCATCACCCTTTCATGTCCCTGCTGGATCTGGGACAGCACTGCACCAAGTCCTACATTGCTGGCATCTGTATCCAGGATGAAGTTCCCCTCAGGTAGTGGGTAGCCTAGGGTGGCCTAGGAAGGCCTCCCGACAATCCTTGTCCCAGTGGAAGCGTCTCTGTGAGCCTGTGTGACAGTGTGTGAGGCCGGGCGATGTTCGCAAATCCCAGGACATAACGCCGGTAGTACGTGCACAGACCCAGGAAACTTCTTAGGTCGTGGAGGTTCTTTGGTACTGGCCACTCCTTAACTGCCTCCACCTTTTGCTGGTCAACGGCTACTCCCTCAGCCGACACGATATGACCCGGGTACTGTACATCCATCCGGAACAGTTGGCATTTATTTGGACTCAGCTTCAAACCGGAACTTCTGAGTATTTGGAATACCTCCTCCAAGTTCTTCAGATGGTCTGCAAATGATTTCCCAACCACAATTATGTCATATAGGTATACCAGACATGTTGACCGAGATAGTCCTTTGAGCACAGTCTCCATCAGCCGCTCGAACGTAGCAGGTGCGTTGCATATAACCCAAATGACATAACAGTGAACTGCCACAGCCCAGCTCCAACGCTGAAAGCAGTCTTCTCTCGATCTTCGGGGGCTATTTCTACCTGCCAATATCCGCTTTTCAGGTCGAGGGTTGAGAAGATCTTCGATCCGGCCAAGGTGTCCAGAGTGTCGTCGATCCGTGGTAGCGGGTAGCTGTCTTTCTTCGTCACGTTGTTCAGCTGACGATACTCCACACAGAATCGAGTTGAACCGTCCTTCTTTTCAACTAGAATAACTGGCGATGACCACGGACTACTAGAAGGCTCGAGGACACCGCCTTTCTCCATGTCCTGGATTATCTTGTCCGCTTCCTCCTTCTGGGTCAGACGCGGTGAAGACGCGTGCAGGTGACTTCACGGACTGCTTTGCCGCTTCGTATTCCAAGGCTTTGTCCAGAGCGTCGACTAGTCTGTCGGGTCGATGAAATATCAGGGACTGCCTTATCTCCTGATCCCGAAGACCATCCAAAAAGGCCTGCACTGCCAGCCTCTCCATCACATTTTCTGGCGTGGTTGGATAAGCCAGTCTTGCCAGGCGAGCAACATCCGCTTCAAACTTCTGCATGGTTTCGTTGAACTTTTGGATGCGGTTCTTCAACTGGGAATGGTAGACATGCTCCAAATGAGTTTGACCATACCGCAGCTCCAGATGCTTGACGAGCACATCGTAGTCCTCCTGTTCCTGGGTGTTCAGCGTCTGCAGGATCTCCGTTGCCTCCCCAAGAAGCGTCAGAGTTAGTGCCAGAGCTTTTTCGGTTGCGGTGAACGAAACAGAACTCGATTACTCTGGTTTTTCCGCATGACATAGAAGCTGGTGCTTATATGTGTGAGAAATCCAGGATGAGGCATATTATTTAATCAAGTTTTCCTATTTGAATATGTATTTTTCTCATCCAGTATTTTCCGAAAGGCATAGACACACACATACCATAATATGAATCTATTTCCGAAACTATCTCCTACCAGTCTATTGAGAAAATATTTGCGATATATCTTTGGTACCTACAATTACCTACCCACTTTTACCTCAATCTTCACAAAAATCACTTCATTTTTCACCGTGTATCTCAGTTTTTCAAAACACAATTTGAAGTTGTGTGAAAGCAGGTTGAAACTAGTTGAATAGTTGCAGATCCCTCTAGAGTTTCATAGTTGGAACTAGAAGTGAACCTAACCTCAATCGAGACCACACGCGGTGTTGCCAAAACCATCACTTCATGGCTTGTATTACAATTTAGACGGCTCTGCTAGGAGACGAATCGACATACGAATACATACAGGGTTAGGAAAAATAACCAGAACGGTCGATTATTTCAGAAGATACACGTGTTGGAGAAAAATGTCTCAAATAATAGTTGTGAGGCTTTCAAAAATCTACATGTCTGTGGTAAATTGAAACATCCATCAGGGTCGGGCATAAAGTTATGGCAGATCAAACTTGTATTTTTTTAAATGGAACCCCCTTTATATTATTGGATATTTCAATTCTCACTTTAATTTTGAGCAAAAATTATTGAGCACATGATGCTCCTAACTTTAGCCGTTCTCGAGTTATCGCGTTTTATAAATGATATTTTTGCATGTTTGACATGCTATAAAACTCAAACGCTTCAAGATAGAGGAAAACGGACTGAAAAATGTCAAAATGGGTCGAAAAAAAGTTGACAGTTGGCAATACTTTCTAGTCATATGACAGAATAGCTCTTGAAAAATTAGTATTAGAAAGTACAGACCATTTTTTCCTATCTTGAACCGTTTGAGTTTTATAGCTTGTCAAAGGTGCGAAAATGTCATTTCCAAAACGCAATATCTCCAATAACGGTTGAATTTAGGAACATTATTTGTATCACAATTATTGCTCAAAATTGAAATATCAAATAATATAAGGGGGGAGCCATTTCAAAAAATGCAACTTTGATCTGTCATGACTTTATGACCGATCCTGTTGACTCCAATTCAATACAGATATGTTTATTTTTGAAAGCCTCACAACTTTTATCAAAGACATTTTTTGCTAACTCGTGTATCTTCTGGAAAAATCGACCGTTCTGGTAATTTCTCCCAACCCTGTATATCTATTAATAACTATATGGGAAGCAATTCTACACGCTTGATGCCAGGATGAGATAGAAGATCCCGCTGTACTGTATATTTTTCGCATAAGTCTATCCTTTTCTCTGGCCTGGGGACGGTGCCAAATTTTGGTGTTGGTTGCTTTAAGTGTACCTACATTCTGGAAATATGATTAAAATTTCTCTGTCGTAAATTTTTGTTTCATTTCAACTATGTCAACAGTTTTGTAGCTGGAAAGACAAAATCCAAACAAATTATATCAATCAATTTTTGAATTTTTTGCTGCTTCGCCCTGAGATTCGTAGTTTTTGTATTGCATAATAAGAACCAATTTTTATGCGATTCTCATCATGTGACGAGAAACCTCTCAACATATTTTCAAAATAGATAGACGCGCATAAAATGAATGTTCCTTGCCCCAGATCTAAGTAAGCCTCTAACTTATAGAGGGCGCTACCACACTTTGGACATCCCTGCATTTTATTTTTTAGTGAAAAAAATGATTTTTTCATCATTTTCACGCAGAGAATTCATTGTTGTTAGAAGTCGATACGTGCAATCATTCTCATTGACAGTGCCAAAAATTAGGATATGAGTTTGCCTGCTTGAAAATAAAAAGAAAACTCCCAATAAACATGTGTCCGCGGAAATGCTTCGTTACAAGAGCTACAGGATGTTGAAGTTTTTATTGTATTTAATTTTTTCTAGTTTTTTTTTCACATTTTTTTCTAAATAATATTTGAATAAGAGTTGTTGATAACATTACAAACTAGTCAACTTTGACCTTTTTTACTGAAAATATGGAGCAAACATACGAAATATTATGTAATAACTTCTAGCAGGTTACCTTCGCCATAATTTCAAAACCACATGTGTCAATTATTTCAAATCCAAATATTTCAAGAATCGTTGCACGTAGCGACTTCTAACAATTATAAATTTTCTGCGTGAAAATGATAAGAAAATCTGTTTTTTTTTACTCACAAATATAATACAGGTTCATCCAAAAAAAAATGTGTATTAGCGCCTTTTACAATAAGAGCCATACCAAGATCAAATTCTTATTTCGCAGAAACTCCCAAACACAAATCTTCATCAAAAGATCGACATTGGTTCGAATATTATTCAGAAAAAAACCAAACGAAAATAAAAAAACACCTACAGGGCTCTGTTACGAAGCATTTCCGCATTTCCAGATACATGTTTATAGAAAGTTTTGTTCTTATTTTAATGCGAAAAAAACACATCCCGAATTTTTTCTCAATATTAATGAAACACCCTGTACAGGGTGGGCAACTGAGAATGCGGTGTACTGTATCTCGGAAACTATTCATCGTAGAGGCTTTTGCGGCAAAAAAATGTATGACTAAAACGCCCAAGAGAAGAACCTGGAAAATAAGTCAAGTAGTTAGGGCCGGGGCGTAACAACCAACACCAAGTAGAAAAATAGGAGTTTTATAGAATTTTGCCCAATGAAAATTTATCGATGGCATAACTGACTATTTACCCACACTTTTTGTCTAAAACGTTTTATTTTCTATCTACCAAAATAAAGCGGTGTGAGAAGCTCAATAATTTTTTTAAACAAACGGAGATTTCTTCCGTTTCGCTTGACCGATTTCAAAGGGCCTGAACTTGGGTTCACAGCTTTATTTTGAAAGAAGACAAAAAGTGTAGGGATATAGTCAGTAAATATGAAAATATCATCGATATATTTTTATCGGCCAAAATTCTATGAAAATCCTTTTTTGTACTTGATGTTGGTTGTTACGCCCCCTCGGCCATTTCAGAAACTTAAAAATATTTCCCAGGTTTTTCTCTTTTCCGTTTTAGTGATAATTTTTTTTGTCGCAAGCCTCTGCCTCTAGGATAAATAGTGGCCAAGATACCATAGTTTACTTCGCATTCTTTTAGTTGCCCACTCTGTACAGGGTTATTCATTATATTTTGACACCCATCTACAGCTCTTATTGCGAGTGATAGAAAAAAACTTTAAATACAAAAGTTTTGGTTATGGGGGTTATGTAGAAAACATGTAGCTTCGTTTTTAATGGAATGTTGATAGTTTATATGATTAAGTTGGTGTTGTGAATATTTGTTGTAGTTTAAAAAAATATATTTTTTGAATTCAAATAGTTTCAAAGTGACTGAACCAAATGCCTACAAACCATATATATTTGAAATCAGATTAAAGAGATCTTTCATTTTAGTCAATAATATACAGGGTGTTCCATTTAAAAAAATATGACTTAATGAATTTTTTCTATGTTATGATTTCGATTTGTTGATTCCGCTATCACCAGAAGATACTACGTGAAAAAAACCAAAACTTTTGTATTTAAAGTTTTTTTCTATCACTCGCAATAAGAGCTGTAGATGGGTGTCAAAATATAATGAATAACCCTGTACATGATATTATTATGATGTATCGTAGTTTCACAGGAAAACACCGTTTTATGGAATGTTATCATTTTCCGTTTCAAACTTCAACTTTGAATTCAAAAATCAGATCAGCGTAGGTAAGCACCAGGGTAAGCATTGTGAGTTGTGGCAAAGGGTATGAAACGTCCCGCTAAAGGTATAGGGGCAACATGCAACATCTGAACCTAGATCACAAGATTGCACTATCTTTTATCTACTCAACAATGATCAGCAACTGAAATAACCAACACCAAACTTAATTAATAATAAATTATTTAAGAGGCTATATAAACACCAACCGACCAACCTCATGGTCTTGTATAAATAGAAGGTATAACTAAAACTAGACAGCAGACAGAAAGCTCAAAACTTCAATAGTTCAAACAATTCAAACTCGAAATTAGGAATAAAAATGAATCTCAAATTCACAGTGCGCAAACGTAATTCCCCAGGACTCGTTGAGCGGTGGGACTCGTGATATTAGTCTATGGACTCGTGTAGTTAGTTTAGAATAAAATTTCTGCGTCCCAGCCAGAGAACCGTGCTGCAAACCGCGGTAGGCATTTTGACAGGCCAAAACACATACCAAACTTGATGTGACGTCATCATTTTACGATCCGAAATTGGTTGGTAGGTTTTTGACGGACCAATTACCAAAGTATGTACCAAACGAGCCGAAATCGACTGTTATACACATCACACTGCGTCACAACCCTCTCTTCTTTTTTTCTTCATCTCTCAAATCATCCGAAAACAACCCGACTACCTCAGCAGCTAATGTTTTTTTTTTACAAAATTGGTGTCATGTTGAAAGATAATGGGTCCTATATGATGGAACGTTTACGTTATTTTTAACACAAATCTGTTATGTTATGATAACAGGGAAAAGATAACATACAAGATAACAGGACATATCATATTGGTATGATTGAACGAGTCGATAACAGAAGATGTTAAGCTGACTGTTAAGAATGGAAGAAAGTATTGATTTCCGTTTCTGCGCGTGCGCACAAAATGTACCTCACGTCAATTCAGTTAAGAAACGATGTTTGAATGTTCAAAAACAAATGTTTCGTTTGATTTATGTATGGCAAAAAGATTATCTTAGACGACTTTGAAGCAGTTCGTGGAGGTTCCCAATTTTGTTCGAAGAAACAAAGTAATACTCACGGGGAAAACTGATAAATTGGATCAAAAGAGTATTTCGAACCTTTGCCAATCAGTGAAATCAGTTGCTGAGAAAATTAATGCCCTGTGTGTGAGAAGTAATAGTTTTTCAGAATCATTTCAGTAACTCAAAATATCACACGATCAATTCATGGATCAGTTTAAAAAATGATATTGTTTAGAAGTTTTTGACAAAGTTTGACATATTCTCCCTATATAGTGAATTCGTGTTTTACGACAATTAAAGATTGATATGAGAAGGTATTTTCGTACATCTTTTGACAAATCGATGTTTTGAACGTTGTTTTTAAACGGAGTTCACCACACAATAAGAGATTATAAAGTTTTTATCGAAAACGGTTGGGTTTTAAGAGTTTGAATATGTAAACATTTTTTTTGTAAAAAATATCAGGAATTTTAAGTACCTATGCTGTTAGATTTGTGATAAAAGTTAAGTCAAATTGAAGGCTTTAAAGATAACGCGAGTGGAGCCCTGTAGGAGATGGACGAAAATAAGGATCATATTCCTCTTCAAAAAAACCCTCTCACATAAACAATTTCTGTCGCAAGATATCTAAAAACCTATTATTCACTAGGGTAGAAATTTCTACCAACTTTGACACCCATAATCTTCAAAACTATCGAACTTTGAACTAAGTTTGGTACCTTATTATAATAATATGAAAAAATCGTGATACATAATTTTGAGCTATTATCAAATGATTCTAAAATTCAACTATCACTTATGACTCCCTGAATAAATGAAAATATTCAAATACGTCCTATGAAGGTACTTTGAGGAGTGAAAATAACTCACACATCAGCAGTTGGAAAGGGATTAATGTAGTGATCTAGTCCTATAATGCTTTCTTTGGACATTCAATTTAGTCCTTGAGTAGAAGATAACCTATTCGTAATAACATTTTGTACTTCAGATCATTAGCATAAAATAGTAGGTAAAATATGTTATACCTACTCCATATACTGACCTCATTATCTAACTCGTGTAGTTAATGTAAATTAATTCATATTTCCTTTTAAAATCGAATCTTTAACAAGTATCCAAACAAAATAAAGTGATAACATGAACGTTTGACACCTGAACGGCATGTTATTCGCGGCTGTTGAGACGATACGTACGTATTTAGTTCTCTGACGATACGTTAAGTTAGAATATAACAGGCGGAAAATAACAGTAATGTGTTATGAAAATCGTTCGATCATACGGATTAGCCGCGTTGCTGTTAAAACTCGGCTTAACATGTATGTTACGGATAACGTAAACGTTCAATCATAGGACCCAATAACGTTTTGTACTTCAGATCATTTAGCATAAAATAGAAGGTAAAATATGTTATACCTACTCAATATACTGACCTCATTATCTTACTCGTGTAGTGAATGTAAATTAATTCATATTTTCTTTTAAAATCGAATCTTTTTAACAAGTATCCAAACAAAATAAAGTGATAACATGAACGTTTGACTCCTTAACGGCATGTTATCCGGGGCTGTTGAGACGATACGTTATGTTAGAATATAACAGGCGGAAAATAACAGTAATGTGTTATAAAAATCATTCGATCATACGGATTTGCCGCGATGCTGTTAAAACTCGGCTTAAGATGTATGTTACGGATAACGTAAACGTTCAATCATAGGACCCATGTTTGATACTGTTGTACGATGAAGTTGTACAACAAATTGCATCGTCTGTGGGACGATCAGGAATCCGCTGTTTCCTTGTCCTATTATCTTTGGGACACCCTCTGTATATCAGTTTAACAGGGCACGCGTGTGACGTATCGTGACTCTTGAACCCAGTGTACTGGATTGGCTATGTATAATGTAGAATGTAAGGTTTACATTCAATTTCATTTCGAAGTGAAACTATCTAATTTTCCCTTGCCGAGAGAATCAAATGGTACCATTTACAAAAAATTTGTGCTCAGAGTCACGCTCACGCTAAATAAAATGTGGTTTGTCTCATATAATTCACATTTGGCAAGCGGAAATTTGACAGTTCCACTTCGAAATGAAATTGAATGTAAACCAGGCATAATGCTTGTTCATATAGGCTCATTCTGTTGCTGGTGACAGATTGGAAGCCGAAAAATAGGTGTGTCTGTTATGCTCCACTAGTGCACACTTTTCTACACTAAAGCACTCAGTGCGGCTTTGTTTGTGAAATGTTTGTCTGTTTTTCAGGATAGAATATCTTTACTAGTTTAGTAAAGATATTCTATTCTAAAAAACAGTCAAATATTTCACAAACAGAGCCACACTGATTGTTGTAGTGTAGAAAAGTGTGCACTAGTGGAGCATAACAAACACACCCAATATCTGTCGCCAACACAGAACGGAACTAGAACGCGGCTATGCTATAACCTCCTTTCAGCAATCTTATGCCCAATATACATTCAATTTGTTTTCGAATTGGCAGTTTAGAAACTGTCGGATTAACTGCAAGCAGAAATTCGATATCAGCTTGAGCTTGCAAATTTCATTGAAGGTAGCCGAAAATAGATTGGTAGGGTAAATAGATGTTAGCATATTTATGATTCCCGTTTGGCAAGCAGAAAGCAGATTAATGAATTTGAAGCACCCTGTATATTTACAGATCGGTTTCTCCATTGGAACCATATAAACCTACCTTTCTCTAGTCGGCATAGCAATTTCAACTCTCCACCGTTTTCGAGTACGAAATTATTGAACTCAATCCACTGATAAGTTCTACGACAAAAATATTAAAAATTAATTTATATCTCGAAAACCGCTGCCGATGGGTATAGGAGTATTTCAAACTGTCGCAATTACTTTTAAAATGTAATTCAATTACAATTACCAATTACCTTGAGTATGACAAAAGTAATTCAATTACCAATTACTAAAACAACTCACAAAAGTAGTTCAATTACCAATTACGACCAAAAGTAATTGATTCTTTATGAAATTACCACATGCCAATTAATGATTTTAATTCGATTACTTTTGAAAGTAATCGAATTACTTTTTGGTAATCGAATTACTTTTTTAGTGGTTGAATTACCTGAAAAGTAATTGAATTACCCAAATCCTAGGAAAATTATATTTGAGTGATTTAATAAGAATGTAGGGGAGAGGGAGGTAAAATGATTCCCCTAAGAAAAAAACTTCTTGAGAATGGAAAAATATTTTTTTAATTTTATTTTAATAGGATAAGTCTACTAAAGAGTAATTTCTCTTAATAATACCACACTTTTTTGAAAAAAGAAATGTATTTAATTCTTAAAAATGTAAAAAAAATAAAAAAATGCTAAGGGATCATTTTACCCGCATACTGGGGGTAAAAAACGATCCCTTTTACCAACAACTTGAAAATAATACCCTGACAGTTTAATATCAAGAAATAATATATCTAAAACCTAATCTTCCTCTGAACTCTGGCCAATGCTAAGGGAACATCGGAGCAATATTCGCAAATGAAACTATCTTCGTCTTTTTCAACTCCCGCACACAATTCATGAGCCCATTCAAAACACTTTCTGCATTGAATCCATCCTTCAACTGATGTAAAATATTTTTCACAGCAGTACAGACAGGCTGGATTCCTCTCGTTGTCTTCCGAATCCGAAGAGTTGGAAAGGCTTTCTTTTATCTTCTTTTCTTTTTTCTGTTTCTTCTGCTTGAGTGTCTTCTTATCATTTCCAGTTTTCGTTTTGATTGTATTTCCTTTTGCTTCTTTTTTCTTGATGTTCTCTTCAAGGTCAGTTTTATATGGCGTGCTGGTTAAAACTACATTTCCACAAGACTTCCTCTTTCTTGTGTTTCTCTTGCCTTGAATTTTAGGAAAAGGTTGACATTCTTGGCACCTCAAAGATTCGCGCAGCAGTTTTCACAGGCATTCCCCGCTTAACTTCTTCAATGGCATTTTTCATATACTCGGCATCCCAATTTTGTCTATTGGTTTTTTGCTTATATGTTCGTGACATTCTGTAACAGGGACATAAAATCAATTGAAAAATCAAAAAATTGATTTAAAACATTTTTTCAAAAACTATGGGGTGAAATGATCCCCTCTTCAAAGCGGGATCATTTTGTCACACTCCTAGAGGATCGTTTTACCCCGAAGTGACATGCATTACATTTTGTTAATTATAAATCTAGTTACATATATTGATTGAGAACGGAAACCACAAATCAACCCAGCATCCCTTCCTGAACAAAACACGGTAAGAAGAAGATCGGTCATTCACATCGTTTGAGAAAAGTACACAACCAACCAAATACCTTACCTTATATAGTGAACGTAAAAAACACAAGTTCACTTGTCACTGGTTAGATTCGTACTGAATCGTGTTTTCGATCGTTGACTATTAATAACATCCCCGTCTAGTACATTGTTGCCAATATCACATTGATTTTGCATGAAAGGCGAACTTTTAAATAGAGGGATAATTTCAACCCGTGGGGATCATTTAACCCCCCTCTCCCCTACAAGGTGATTCATTTTCAGCGACAGGGTGCCATGCAGAGTTCTCGTAGAGACTCAAGAAAAAAATCTGTAGAGTAGTGTGCCCAAGAGAAAATGCTGGAAATATATTTCAAGCTTCTAGGATCGCCGCAAGGGGGCGTAACGGTACTGTGAAAACAGAAAATCGACAACATCTCGATTTTTTTCCCTGTGAGATACCAAAACAGAATATCGAAACCGACTTTGGACAATATTCTCTACAAAACTGCCCCCCGACGCTTCTCTACAAGTTGTCAAATGAGATAACCACAGGCCGTCAAACTTGATGTTACTAAATTGCCTATAACTTCGAAATTTACTAACCGATTTGACTGTTCTGTGGCTCATTTTAAAGAAGAAAATCAACTGTTTCTGACGCATGTACTCGAAGTTGATTTTATTTGTTTTAGCTGACCACACAACATGAATCGTAAAAGTCAAACCTGTATTCTTTATCAAACTGGCAGTCACGTGACCAAAACACAATGGCCGACTATTAAACTACCACCACACTCACATCAATTCAATTACTTTTCAAAGTAATTGAAGCACTCTGAAGGTAATTGAATTACTTTTCAAAGTAATTGAAGCACTCTGAAGGTAATTGAATTATCTGCGATATATTGAAACCAATTACTAATTACAATTACTTTATCTCAGTAATTGAAAAAACAATTACAATCACTCTTTTTGAAATGTAATTGAATTAAAGTAATTCAATTACCAAAAAGACATTAAATTACATTTTTCAATTATTGTAATTCAATTACCGACAGCTCTGGGTAGAAGCGGCAACACTGCAGAACTGAAAGTATTTTTAAAATATAGATCATACTCGATTATGTGCTGAGCCAAATTCTCAGATCGATCCTATGTCTAGTTTTCCGTAAACGTTTAACGTACCATAGACCGTGAGACACCCTGTATATAACTATTGTAATGTGCTCGAGCCGGCCCTTCGTCGATAATACGCCGATAACGTAACTACTGTCACTGTACAGATTCCTACTTCACGAGCAACAATTCTGCCATACAGACCTACCCATATACTATTTATAAGTATATGGACCCACCCCAAAAAAGAAGAGAATGGTTCAGTCCGCGGGGAAAAACCTTCCTTTCACAGGCGGAAGGCGTCTAATATTGATTCTGTGCTGCATTCTGTAAAATTAAAAATACAAATAACTCAAATAGCTTTATTTTTTGGATGTTACTCCAAATATTCACGAGTTAATAAACTTGTGCAACTTCATCCATGGCAACCGGGATTTCAATACCAATTTTTACACATTTTTAAACCAAAATATCTACTGAACGAAAGGTATCAAACTATATATTTTTGAAATCAGGAAAATAAGCTTTTTCATAATATATGATAATATACAGGGGGTTCCATTGGAAAAAAATGCTACTTTTGGAAAAATATTGACATTCCGACAGTATTTTGCTTTTTTTTCATAGGATTTTTGGAAAGTTCAGATGAATATCTAGAACTTTCATATTTACAAAATTTTTATATCTTCATTGATAACGCCGCTAGCATATGGGTCAATATATACGGAATGACCCTGTACATACACAAAAAACAAATTTATATCATCTCTGATTCTTTGGGACGAAAAACAGAACATATCAGGGCAAAATCAACCAAAACACTATCAAATCTATAGCTTATGTTCTTAATTTATTCATTTTTGGTTGCCGAAAATCACGAGGTTTTATGAAATGGCGAATGCGCTTTCCAAAACAAAAATGCCTGCGGCGCATTCCCTTTTAATTACTCCCTCCCAACATTTTTCTCCGGAACCACCCTTTCTGGGGCCACGGCCCCCTCTGAAAACTGAAGCTAGCTACGCCGATGCTTCGGAAGGTAACCCGGTACCAAAGAGCTAAACTTAAGTGAGAGATTGGGACACTATAAAGGGCTTATCCCTGACGTCCGAATGTGGAGGAGAGGTTTAGTGGGTAGAACCCCACACTATCCTATGGTCTCGGACCATAGGGGTCTGGTTTCAGATTCCTCTCCTTGGGGCCGGAATCCCTGAAAAAAAAAAAAACATGCTGTAATGCTGTACTTCAAATCGTCAAATGTCAATAAGTTGTTTACACATCGAGATTGTTTACTCTGCGGGAAAAACAAATTATACCAGTCAGATTTCTCATCAACGACAAAGAAGGAAAAGCTTTTGATGCTATTATTTGGAACAGGAAATATTGGAAATATTGTGCACGATTCATCAGGATTTACAAAAACTTTCCGGCATAACATCATCAGAAATATGATCAATAATGTTATAATAACTTTCGCAAATTCAATAGTTTATTCTTCTTCTTCACCTGTACAGTAAATACAATTATGCACAAGTGAGGTAAATTCACTTTCCTATTTTGCTTATATTTACTTATAACTTGTTTGGATACCTAATTAGATACTTTCACTAAGAACTCTTTATCTCTCATCCGAGAAAGCCTGTACATGAATAATCTCATCTCAAAATTGTATAAATATATCGTTTCATCTGCCGAATCGCAAATTTTATGAACCACAAATTTGAACCGATTTGCCTATTTCCCGCCGCTTCATGACACTTGCAGCGATAAAGCGAACAAAATATATGCTTTACCGCAGGATAAAGCACTGCAGGCAGCACAGCGGACTCATTTATTCTCAGTGAGACCGCTTGAATAAAGCGCTGCAGCACAGTTCCCTGGACGCGACCATTGAATGTGAATGGGGCTTTAACCCATCCGTCATCTGTCAAAAGCAAATTGAAATTGACAATGACAAATTGACATTACATTTTCTCACAATTCCAATTAATTACGACCATTAATAAAGTTTTGAATTTTTCACGTATTTGATTGAGTGCTGCTGGACAGTTCAATTAACATCAACGAAAAAATTTTCTGACCAAACATGGCATCAAAATCAGCAAATCGTAGACAGAAGTGGAGTTTAGAAAACGTCAAGTATGAATATGGGTGGACTAGGTAGTTTTTCAACCAATTGTTATATTTCAGAACAAGAACAATTTCGGAACCGTTACCTGCTCCTCCGGCTTATTCAGCATCTGCAGTAAATGTCAGTGGAGAAGTAGCAAAGAAAACTGATGTTACTCGACTAATTACAAAAAAGTCCTGGGACCTTGCTTTAGCACCTATTAAACAAGTTCCCATGAATCTATTTATATCCTACATGGCAGGAAATTCGATTTCTATATTTCCAATCATGATGGTGGGCATGTTACTAATGCGTCCGATACAAGCAATCTGGGCAACTAAAAGCACATTCAAGATGATGGAATTTTCAAGTGCAATTCTGCAAATGATCGTTTACGTATTTGGAAACCTAGTCAATATGGGACTAGCTTTGTATAAGTGCCATAGCATGGGTCTTTTACCTACACACGCGAGTGATTGGTTGGCGTTTGTTGAACCTCCTTTAAGACTGGAATATTTAGGTGGTGGAATTATTCTACGCTAAAATTTAGTCATCATATTTATCAATTTAGTTATAGATCACTATTTTCCATAAAATTAAACTAGGTATTAACTATGGTTTCTTGTGTTTTTCTGCAAATTCTTTGATTTTGTCCACAAGAGCTGAAGGATCATCCACCCTCGGTACCTGAGACATAGTTAAAAGAGGACTTCATTCATATAAATCTTGAGACTTACATCGTAATTTTGACTCACATAGATACCAGTGTATACTCCAATAATAAAAGTTACCTGGAAATAAATTTGATATGTTTGAATCAAAATTCATAGATTGTCACTTACCAATCCCCTCACCATATTTCTTATTTTGTTTAATTTTTTTGAATGGGAAACCTTGTTTGTACTGAACTTGGTTCGTAATAATTTCTGCTTTCTATGTAAATAGGTGATGTGAAGAATGAATTTAATTTAAGAAAATTTTACAAATAAAGTGAAAAGCTGTAAATAGCAGCGCAGATCAAAAATAGCAGCTGCTATGTTGCCACTTTTCGTAATCATCAGGTGAGTAGAACGGGGTTGACATTATGCCCGAACTTGGAAAAACGTAGACAATTGAAAGCCGCCATTTTCTAGTCACCTATACGAGGGCCGATCAATACATTCTATTTTGTCTACAAGCGTACGTAAAAAGTACACAGCATCCACCATTTTAATATACACTCTTCAGTTATCGGCTCGCGGCTTCCAAAACAGGTTAAGAAAATAGCCGTGTTTTCATGAACGACGGCTGTGTTGAGTTGAATTTTTCTTTAAAAGAAAAAAGAAAAAAACTCACCGTAGCTATTAGGTACTTTTGTAAGGAAACTGCAAATTACCAACCACCACTTTTTAGCTAAACCGTAGAAATTTTGGTTTCGCACTATACTGTAATGAATGTAATTATTATTACTGAATAACTAATGTTTGCTTCATATTTTCGCTTAATAAAATACTTGAAATACACTGAAGCACGCATGTGTCAATACAATAAACAAACCCACTACCAATCTAAACGTTTTGCGTAAATCACATGGCAGAGCGCGCCCAAGGTTAATTGATAGTAATAAGGTTGCGTCGTTATACGTTCGGGTTTCGGACGAATCAGAATTCAGACAAAAATGACGTCAGTCGGCTGAATTGTGTTGGTTCTGAGTTTCTAAGGCAATCTGAGCGTACTTACTCATGTTTTTTTTGGTTACGAATTGTGTTGATGAATAATTTCGACTTGTTTTTGACATTTGACGAATTGCGGGCGTACAGATCTAGTTCATGCGTTGCAAGACGGTGTAAACGGGCGAAAAGCAATCATTGGTCCTACCGTACTAACCCCACCCACTTGGTCCTATCGGACCGAACTAAACGAGTTATCGATGTAAACTAGGCTAATGATAACAAAACCCGAAAAATACCATTCAATTAGCACACTATAATCATTTACCAACATGGTTTATCAATTTTTTTTTTATAAATAATAACAAGATCGGGAATATATCTTCAAGTTATCACGATCCCAATAGAAACAGCATGGAGACAGCCGATGTCTATCACGCTCTCAAAAGTTCGGGCGCAAAACGCCAGAGGCCGCTCCGCTGACTCTTTGAATCGCCAATTAGTCGACTTTCACGTGAAAACAGTTTTATCTTGAAAAGGAAGCTTTCTGTTAGATATTTGAACAATGTTTCAGGGAACAACACGCCATTTTCAAACACCAAATGAACACTATTCGACCAATAATGTTTTGATAATATTAATTCACGATTTATTACACAAATTGACAAAATACGGCGGTAAAACCCATAAAGTTTTTAGAAGATCCTGAAAATCGTAACATACATTTTCATAACATCACCATAACCGCAACTATTGCCAAGCATTCCAACCAAGCAAAGCCAGACAATGTTGCCGGACTTTGATATAAACATATTTACAAAAACAAATGAATAGTTATTATTATGCATGTTATTTATTTGTAAAACGAAAAGGGTTATGGTCTATGCAATGTTAACCATATCGAATGCTTCAAAGCTAGCAGTAATTTTGATTTGAATGCTTTGACATATGAGCACATTGGCAACACATGACTAGAAAATGGCTGCCCCCATAGTGTATGAGAAAATTTGGATGCGCAGTCGTACAAACTCATTCTCGTAATCTCGTACCTCTATATCTCTGGGTGAGTCAAACTGCAAATTAGTGGAGCTGACAAGACGTGATTGCTCCATTCATGACACAGTGACAAATAAGCAATTTTTTTGAAGCAGTTTATGGATGAAATGAGATATGTTGGTTTAACAAATCCCATGATACATGAGTGTTTTCATGATGGAGTATGAAATCATGAGACCATTCCAGTTTGGTCTGTCATTAACGTCTTTTTCAGCCAATTGGCAAGATGTGAGTGACGTTAATGACAGACCAAACTGGAATGCTCTCATGATACCATACTCGATGAAAACGCTAAATAACAAACAAGATATTATCCTCACGCGCAGGTTCCGCTGACGTCATTGTGAGCTCGAACCTCAAAATTCATCTGTTACCTGGGTAACCATGATACTAAAACAAACAAGATAAACTCACGGACATACAAAAGTGGTTAACATATTCACTTTTCCATTCTCACGCCCTAATATAAGGCGGATTTTGGCGTTAACCAGGTCATGGATTTCCTAACCTAACTTTCTTTCGCAGTAGGTAGTTTAGAGACAAGAGACAAATCTCTTGGGATGTACCTAATTAAGTAGTCACCTTTACTATTTAATTCCCTTTTCTATGATCTAACATCTAACCTCACTTTAGGCACGCGCAATCTTTTGTGTGTTTTAGCGTTGTTTGAATAAAACTCAAACAACGGTTTTAGTATCATGAACAAATCACAAATCCCATTACATACTTTTCAAAAGGGATCTATAGAGAATCTTCTATTCTAAGGAAATCTGAAAATGCTTTATCTTTGTGTAATGACTGTAATGCATCCAAAACAAGTCGGAATCATCAAAAACCTGTTTACACCAAAATCAATATTTGTGCCAGTATAACTTTTATTTTTGATTTGAATTTTTCATAAAAGCCAAAAATTATAATAGGCCAGGAAACGAATACCAAAAAACACCCAATTCGGAAATAAATCGTGCCATACGGATTATTGTTTTGAGTTGTGGGGCTGACCCTTAGAAGAAACATACCAAGCCGTGGAACATGTGCGTCAGACGTGGTGGAGTGGAGAAGGAGGGAAAACAGCCGGTTTGTCCGTTTTTTCGTTATTATATCAAAAACTAAGCGCTTTAGCGAACAAATTATTCTATACAAAATGAAAGTAAATTTAATTGTCTACAAAAAAGCTCCTATCGATTTTTCACTAAGAGCAATAGTTAAGGGTGTATGATACTTTGGAAATGAAAACGTATGGAGAACGATGTTTTTGCATATACTTATTAATACGTATATGTGTTTTTGTCGTTCAAATGTCAATAATAGATGAAAAGCTAAGTTCGAATAGTCCACATCTTGACATATGAGATGTTCGGTCATGTGACAGACGATTTGCGAATGAAATCGTTTGTCACCTGACCAAACATCTCATATGTCAAGATGTGGACTATTCGATAATAACACCCCGCAAGTGACATCTTGCGGCTAAGAAGCTAGACTCATTGAGAGGATGAGAGGTATTCAAAAGGCACCATGTATAATTGTATACTGAAGTTTCTTGAAATAAACTGACTTTATAAATAACTGACAAAGATAATATTATGACAGTCTAAGCATTTGCTTTGCCTTATTAATACACCATTTAAGTCAATGAATACACCCCAAAAATTCTAGTTGTCGTAATCTATAGTTCTCAAGTTAGTTATTTATTATCTAGATTCTGGAAGGCGTTTGTGGTTATATGTGCCAAAATTTTTCTAAGTTTATATACAGTGTGTACAAAGTTATATGCTGTGAGTGTTTTGTGAGCTGTAATATTGATCGAACGTAAGTAACCCACTTTATTTTTTACAATTTGATAATAACTAATGAAAAATTCAATCTCACTTTCACTTATCTCTTTTTTGTTTAATAATGCGTATGTATAAACCATATATAATAATTTTAAATCACCACATGAAATGTAATACACAATCAAAATAAGCTCGATAGTTTTATCCACAGGGTGAAGCACTGTGCGATGTCGGAAAAGTGCCTGATTTGCAACCGCGCTGTGAAAGGCAACGAAGGGGTTAAAGTTGGGTTGAAAGGGATCGGAGGGCTGGTGAAGGCGAGCGTACTAAGGAATGACGGAAAGAATGAATATTATTGTTTGCAGATCCAGCAATGATTATATGGAGGTCAGCAACAGGATCCAACTGCTTGGGGATGGATGAGGGGTTCGGATGGCTTTCTCACACCTGTCACAAGCGCTGACCCTGTTGCTACCAGTTTGCGGGTGCAAAACTGGTTGCGGAAGCCGGATTAACATGTTCGCTTGTGTGCAGCACTTGCCGCGCTTCGTGTACCAACCGTGCCCTCCAATCGTATCAACGGCGACGACGATGATGATAGTTTAAACGATGAATTCGAAAGATAATTAAGTGCATGGTTGTTGGTTGCAAGTGCCTTGTGGGAGGACGTAATCAGAAAGATGAAGCGACAAAGATTGATATGGTTGGGACACGTGTGGAGAGCCGGTGCATGAAGGGTCTACAATCTACAGCATGGTGGAATGGCAACCCAGAGGAAGGAGAAGATGGGGCAGGCCGAGATCTAGTTGGATGCAAGAAATAAAAGAGGATCTAAGCAGAGCCGCATAGATTTTTAAATACAGGGTGTTGAAATTTAATTTTTTTTTTATCATCACTGATACTAGTCCAGATATCTTTTTGAAATTTGGTACACGTCTTCTATGCATCAAAATGCATGGGAATGTTGGAGGGGGCGCCACTGATTTAAAAATATTGGATGACACAGCAGGGTGTCAATGCAATTAAGTTGATTTTATTTTTTTAAGCGAAAACCATGCGCCGGACGGAAAAAATTAAGAGAACAAATTGGCTCAGAAATAAATAGAGATTTTAAAAATAATTTTTATTCTGGAAGGAAGCGATGGCGAACAAGTTTTTTCTCCAAAAATATTGACTGCATAATGAAATTGTTCGTACATCACAAAATGCATGCATATTGAAGCCCAGAAGACGTGTACCAAATTTCATAGAGATGTCTGAAATAGTATCAAAGTAATTATAAAAAAAATCATTTATTTTTTAATATTTCAACACCCTGTATCTTGAAAATTATTATTATATAATTATATTATTATCACCCTCAAGTATCGTCATTCAATTAATACAAACAAAAAAAAACAATTAATAAAACATATTATAAGTGCCTTGTGAAATAAAATATTCTTGTTTGTCTTGACCTGTCGTAATACACAGTTATTAGCACCTATTCGCATTTTCAAAGTAACAAACACACTAACTAGTGCTCCTGGCAAAAAAATTAATAAGACCTTTTTTGTAGACAATTTAATCTACCGTCATTTTGTATGGATCGATTATTGCGCTGGGACGTTTAGTTTTCTAAATAATAGGGAAAAACCTTTAAACTGGCCCCTCCCCCACCCCCACGCTCAACGCACAATAAGGTCCACGGCTGGGGACTTTTGATATGTTACTCCTAAGGGTCAACCCTACAACCTAAAACAATAATCCGATTAGCACTAATTCCGAATTGATGTCTTCGTTTCCTGGCCTATAAGCTAACTGGGGCTAACAGGTGAAATTAATAAAAGAGAATGCGTGAACGCTCAACTGAGACATGAATATATGTATAAACCCTGGGTCACTTATATGGTCGCGTACCTACTACCTATAATACTGCTCGTTTTTTTTTTCATGTCTGTGTGGTATAGGACCACAGCTTAAATATTTAAGCTGTGGTAGGACTGTGTATCGACCTTTATCCCGACTATGCAAGATTAATTTATTCTTCATTCATTGAATGAAGAATAAAGAATATTTATACACTGTGTTTCTTGTTGATTGGCGACAATCCGGTATTAAATTATATATAGTATTAAAGATGGATAGATCTGATTCCTTTTTTTCTAGTTCATAGTACTCGCAAAGCTTCATCTTATATAAAAAAAGACATTTGTCATTTCCATGGCTTTCTATGATCAAAAGAAGGGCCCCAAAAATGTGAAAAGTTATATATTCACGTGAAAATTTTCGTGACTGGTTTGTAATTGAGAAGGAGACTGGGGAAGGTGATGGGGAGCAGTCAAAAAACGAGAGGCCTACTGTTATGTACGTTAGTGGTGGCCATCTGATTAAAAGACTTTTGTTCTGTTGTTCTTATTTATTATATTGTTGTTTAGGCGAAACAGAAGTTGATTCTTTTTCCTATGAGCTAAGAAGAGAGGACCATTTTTTTTTATTTTTTTTTTGTTCAGGGGTTCCGTCCCCTAGGATAGGAATCTGAGACCGTAGTGTGAGGCTATACCCACTATATCTCTCCTCCGCATTAGAACGTCAGGGATAAGCCCTTTAGTGTCCCAATCTCTCACTAAAGTTTAGCTCTTTGGTACCGGGTTACCTTCCGAAGGCCTCTTGGTCACAGGTTAGGATCGCGGCAAAATTCGTCCTACCCGTGTGTCTCCGCACTAGTGGTTACGAAAAGAGAAAAAATAAAAAGGGGTGAAAATCTAGAGTCACTACCAGAGGTGAATACATGGTTGCGACGTGTTTGTCCTAACTCCGCTCTCGCTGCGGTGAACTCTAGACCGCTGTCTAGTTGACTTTTTGTGCAGTCTGAAGGGCTTGCACACTTTTCTTGCCTTCTGCGTCGACGCGAGACTCAAACGCAGCTTGGGCTCTCTTTGACCAAAAAGCGTATGCTTTTGACTTCTCTTCCCCATTTTTGGGGCTCGTTCTGGTCATGTACGATGAGCAGTCACGCCAGCTTGCGGGGTGTGACCCCATCGCTGGCACCGGAAACACTGCCGTGGTTCCGGTGACTTCTTTTTAGGTTCGACCTTGACATCAACGCCGAGCAGCTCCTTGATCTTAAAGATCCGCCTAGCATTGGTTTTCACCAACACTAGGGGTCGGGAGGTGTGATAATCAGCTGCCATCTCATCCAGAACGGTCTGGATGTCTTTGTGATCATACAGTGAAGCTGGAATGATCCTCACGTCATCCCTCACAAGGGAAGCCTTTGCATACGATATGCCGGCTGCTTGGAGCTTTGCACGCAGCTCACTCCAAAAGCGGGTTTCCTCTAAAAAGATAGCGGGAGCCCTCTTGGAAGATGCTGCGGCAGAGTCCGTCGCGGGTACGAGCGGGACGTGTTCCGAACATTCGTCCGTCAAGGGTCGGTACCGTGAGCAGCAGTGCATCCTCTGCTGGGGGGAGGGGGAAGGTGTGGCGACATTTTTCCGGACATGCTTGCCCTTAGCGAGCCGTCCGGAGACATGCCGTCACTGCCCCCAGCTTTTGAGAGGACGATTGTTCGTTCACTAGTTCACTTCACTTTTATAATACATTGATGACTAGCGCACAGACTCCGATACAGAAGTAAAGTTTTCCAGGCATTTTTCAAATTCTAAAACGGATAGCGGTTCTGAATTTGGCATATTCAAAAGCCCTTAGATCGGGTAGAAAAAATGGCATCTCTTGACTTATTTCTGTCTAAAAGTTGATAACATTATTTTGAGTTCGCGCTTCATACACCTCCAAAATCAATTATTTCATGACTACGTATGCCCTGGTTACATCCAGGGAGTTGGCAAACGTGAGTGATGAGGTTCATATAAACTCATGGTCAGATAAATTAAATAGCACATGCCTAAAATTTGATGAAACTTTTAGCGTTTTCATGAATAAGTATGGTATCATGAGACCAATCCAGTTGTCAGTTCACGGCCCTGGCGATGAATGGGCCCTTAACAATTTATGAAAAACGTCGCCAGGACGTGAACTGACAAATGGATTGAAGTTCTTGGATGCACCATCACTTTCTTCATCACTGATGCAGAAAAAAAGTTTTAAAATTTTAGGCATATGCTATTCATGAAATAATGGATTTTGAAGGTGTATGAAGCGCGAACTCAAAATCATAGATAAAAGAAAAAAATCAACTTTTTGACGGAAAGTCAAGAGTTTGTGGTCAAAAGATGCCATTTTTTCTACCCAATCTATCGACGTCATAGGAAGTCCACAGTTCGAGGTAATTAAGTATACGTATTTGTAGGAAATTTTGTCTTCTTCAATTTTGTATCAGCCACCAGTATCAAGACTGCTGAAGACAAGCTGAATCAAGGAAATCAACGGAAAAAGATGCCATATAAAATAATATTAGCTACATAGCTACAGCTTGTTCAATGCTTTTCTGCGGTCACGTCACAGTATTTGACGTTTGGCAGTATGTCGTAGATTGATTGCTCCACATGTGACATTTGTCAAATTGATCCGAAAGACCCTTGTCCAGACGTACGTGATTTTTTTTTCAATGTGTAAGAGAGAGACGGAAAAGTATGACCTAACCGCAGGAAAGCCATGAACAGACTATACATACTACATATTGTTTATTATGGCCAGAGTGACTCAGCTGATGATTACCAGAGTCCGTTAGAACTCTCTTAAAAGTTATAGTTTCAATAAATCATGTTAAACAGCAATTATATTCACTTATCCGTGATTCTTTCCCGTCAAAGTTTCTTTTATTTAGTAAAAACTGTACAATGTATAAGACTGCTCTAGTCAGCAAACCATGTCAGCTACGTAACTGAAGCAAGAAGAATCTTCCCAGTAAAAATGATTGCCAGTAATATCTTCTGATAGTCAACGCCACAACACCGCAGCAGTTTATCTTCCGATAATGCCTGAGCCGCTTTCCAGCTAGTGCTTCAAGCTCAAGCCACAGAATTTTGAGCCAAGGCATCTCGACATTGTGATTATTGTGAAAATTAGTTAAAATATTGTTTATAAGCGACTCTCAGCTGAATTTGGTATGTTCAAGCATGGATCCAGTCAAAACAGATCAAACTTGCCAATGTTTTGATTTTAAATATGACAGAATGACGTTTAGCTAGTTTTGCGCTTCAAGCCCACATTTTCCACTCGCGGCTGGATGTAGCTCCCGTCATCGATTTTTAAAATGGCTCATGCACTAACCACAGTGTTGCCGTATCGCTGTCTGTAAAAGTTGGGACTGTTGGGATTGTAGTTTGTTAGGGAGGGTGAGGAGGCTGTATCTTTTCTTTATGTTTATGATGGGGTTATTTTGATGTTTAAAATTTGTGTCTTGCATCTTGCACTTACATCTCATCAGAATATTCATAAATCCAATTAAATACCTAGCCTTATTCTTTCGCGATACCAATCCGTTTTGACAGAGCCGTCTTTATTGTAATACAAGCCATGAAGTGATGACAAGTAATGACGTGCAACGTCGCAATTTGGACCACCGTTGCCGCGGAAGTGTGACGTCACTGACAGCTATTTTGGGTAAAAACAAACTTTGGTTTATCGTGATTCACTAGCTTATTCTATCTGAAATAATTTTCTGAGCCTCAATAAGCATTTTTAAGCTCAAGTTGAAAAGTATAGAAGTATATTGTGCGATAGTTCATATTTTCGAATGTTGGTTACCGTCCGATTAAGTGATATTTTTGAAAAATTCAAAGACGAATTATCTGTCTTCCAAGAAAGGTAAGAAAAGTTTTGAAAGTGGCTTTTTGATAGCTTAAAAGCACGTTTTCACTTCGTAAAAGCAATTTGAATTGAAGAGTCTCTTTTCAAATGGGAAAATCAATACAGATTGAATCAGCTGATGTTTGTTTTTACCCAAATTCGAAATGTCATCTGTCAGTGACGTCAACACTTCCGCGGTCTATCGGTGGACGAAATTTTGCATTGATTGAAGGTGTTTTCTTGTGGTGGTGAGTTCGAGTTCCACTCCGAGCGCAAAATTGTCCATTTAAGCGCGTACAATTTTTGGCGCTCCGAGTATTCAGAGCGAATACTCGATACGATTACGAGTTACGGAAAATGTTCAATAAAACAGTAACTTATATTATCGCAACAGGAATGATGTTTATCCAAATTATAACATTATTAGCTAAAACAGTGCAGACATTCATGGTAGCTTCACCATTTGGTCACTTCAAAGAGGTTGTCAGATTATTTCCTGTATTAGATATGAACGGTAAAGAATTACATGATGCAGTATTGGAAACTATAAATTATGTTCAGCAAATTGGGTTCAAAGTTTTGTGTGTGATGACCGATGATAATCGAAACAACCAAAATATGTTCAAACAGTTTTCAGAAACAGAGACTTTTATAATGAATCCCCAATATCCAAACGAAAAGATTTTTTTCTTATTCGATGTGGTTCATATTTATAAAAACATACGTAACAATTGGATACATCTCAGAGACCCACCAAAAACGTTTATATATCCTGCTCCAGATAATCTCAATAATGTGAAAACAGCATGTTTTGATGATCTTTGTTCGATATATAATTCAGAATATGTGATCAAGTGACAAAGCGAGCTCATAAACTGAATTACAAAACTTTATACCCAAACAAGTTTTAGCGGCAAAATGTAACGTTAGTAGAAAATGTCTTCCATGAATCCACCATTGCTGATTTAAAAAGTTTCAGCCCCTCCTGTGAAGGAACATCAACTTTTCTAGAGTATATTAGAAAGTGGTGGAATATAGTCAACGTAAAAAATAAATTGAAAGGAAAATTGAAACGAAGTGAATATTCCACACCTATTGACTCTATCAATGATTTCAAAATAAGCTTTTTGAAAGATTTTCTAATATGGCTAAACAAATGACATCATGGGCCAGACATGATTGGTTTGACACATGATACTTACATGGCTCTTAAACGCAGTACGACAGTATTGATAGAAATTGTGGACTACAGTTTTAAGTTATTTGATATAGACTACGTTCTTACTGGTAAATTTCAAAGTGATTATTTGGAGAGACGGTTTGGACGCTACAGGAACTTGTCAGGTTGCAGCTATAATGTATCATATAATCAAATTTTAGAATCTGAGAAAAGAATCAGAATTCAAAATTTATTTAAGAACGATACCAACGTTGATGAATTGAGTAAATTAAAACATTGTTTGACTGCAGATGAAATCCTAGATGAAATAGTCGATATGAATGATTTTGGGTTCATTTTCAAAACCACTTTTTTAGCAGATTATAAATTTGACCATTCTACACAGCTTTATGTTTGTGGGTACGTCGCTCACTCATTCCATAGATCAAAAAATATAAAATGTCCTGAGTGTAAAGGATCAGTGGTGAAATCCAAAGGTGATGAGATGGTTGCAGATACATATTTTTCATTTTTACAAAAGGGTGGATTATGTACTGCGACAGATGAAATTGGCTACATATATTTTCATCTTTGTGCATTATTCGAGTACCTACATTATCAATTCAAAAGAATTAGAGACAAATTTTTTGCTGAAGAAAAATCATAATAACCTTCTAGCCTCTCTTGCTATTACTAGCTTGGAGAATGAAAGCTTTTATATAGATTTAAAAAAATCTGTTCCTGTGGAACATTGTGTCGGAAGATATATTTCAGGGCAGCTTTAATAATAAGCAATATTGTACTTAACAATTACACCAAAAACAAAAACAATATTCAAAAAAGTTCAGGGTCTCTAACTAAAAAACGAAGGTTAAGATATGTATTATATTATTGTTGCGATAGTATATAAGTTATTCTTGCAAGTTACTGTTTTATTGAACATTTTTCGTAACTCGTAATCGTAAAATACCTTAATTTTCAAAAGGTGAGTTCGAGTATTCGCTCTGAACACTCGGAGCGCCAAAAGTTGTACGCGCTCAAATGGACAATTTCGCGCTCGGAGCGATTACTCGAACTCACCTGATGAAAACACCTTCAATCAATGCAATTTCGACCACTGTTTAACGTCAACGGTGGTCCAATATTGCGACGTTGCAATTGTTGACTTCATGGCTTGTATTACAATATAGACGGCTCTGGTTTTGATCATCACGAAAAGATGATGCATAGCCGATAAACTTATGGTTGCAAGTCAAACATCATACACGGTAGGTAAAAAAATATAAAAATTGTACAAGAGTAATGTACCTACCTATACGCTTATTAAAAAAAATACAGCAAAACGTTATAAAGAAAAGGTGTACAGAATTTAGAGTTTTTGCCTTATTACCAAAACAAAGTGCCCTAGATTATTTTGGTCTGTATTGAATTATAAACTCAGGTAGGTATAATGGTATCAAATACAAAAATTGCACTTTGTATAAGATAGTTTATTGGTATATACCTACCTACATTATGATTAGTGATAGTTTACCATGTTAAAAAGATTTGTTCAATATTGTTGAATTGCAACGAAGATGAACTATGTGATTTTCTAAATAAATAAAAATCTGAGTGGATTTCACAAAAATGCTTGAATTTGAAAAAAGTTATACGAAGCTGATTTGATTTTGATCAATTTAATTATGTATGTGTTCAAGGTGAATATTAGAAAAACAATTTTTTTGAGGCAATGATAATGGACAATTTGCATACATTTTCAAATGAGTTGAAATTTTATATACGTTCTCTAGACATTATTTGAAAGTCACTAGCGAAAGAATTTCTCCGAAATACCCAAAAATATACTAAATAAATGAAAAAGAAAACGCGAATTTCAGTGCATGATCGCAAAAGGGTAATATGGCCCAAATTACCCTTCCGAGAGAGAGAGAGTCATCTCAGTTAATACGTCAGACGGCGATAGATAGTGTATTCTGTGACGTAGTGGATGCTGATTGGCGCTCTTTAATCGGTGATTACTACATTATTAGAGGTCGTAGCTTGATTTTTTAAACATCAATGGCATCAGTACTTACTAATCCTTATATTTTTCATACTTTTAAAAAATGTGCAAATTGTCCATTGAAGATGATTTAAAAAAAAAACAGTACCTACGTCACAACTTTGATATTCAGGCATAACTTTTAATTCTAGACAACTTTTTTTCACGACATTTTACGTATTTTTTTAAAATAAAGTGATAGGTACTTTACTTTTGTTTCATCAATTTTTATATTTTTTGACCCACCCCGTGTATGATGTTTGATCTGCAACCATTCTAATTGCAACTAATAAGTGGATAAAACATATAGAACATACACCAACTTTTGATAATATTCAAATTTTGGATCTGCAATAAATAAAAAAAAATCCCATGTTTCACACAAAAGAATATCCTGAAATGTGTTTTTTATTGCCAGTCTTGTGGTGAAGTAGTCACGGCACAATACTCGCCTGAGGATGCTTTAGTATTTTCGTCTTTAGATGATTTTTGCAATGTCGGTTCAAGTTTTCATTGGTTGAAAATTATTTTTCACAAACAGCACAATTATATTTTACTATCCATTATAGACCTATGATCAAAATGGAATGGTATCGCGAAAGGAGGCTAGGTATTTAATTGTATTTATGAATATTCTGATGAGATGTAAGTGCAAGATGCAAGACACAAATTTGAAACATCAAAATAACCCCATCATAAACATAAACAATCAGCATGTTCCCCACTCTCCCTAACAATCCAAGCAACTCAACTTTTTCAGACAGAGACAGAGATACGGCAACACTGTGGTTAGTGCATGGGAGCCTTGATTTTAAAAATCGATGACGGGAGCTACATCCAGCCGCGAGTACAATACTCCGGGTGGTGCTTCAGGGGAAAGGGGAAGGTAACGCGGAGCACCAAACGCAATACAGCAGGAACACGCGTTTAGTGTTTTTGAGCGCTCAAAAGCTCGATTGCGTGCACAAAACGGGCAGCTGGAAAGCGGCTCTGGTTTCATTCAATTTGTGGATCTGTCAAATTTCCGCTTGGCAAACGAAAATCATATGGTATCAGCCACATTCAATTTGGCGTAAGCGTGAGTTTGAACACAGATTCAGTGTGGGGTACCGTATGATTCCCGTTTGCTAAGTGGAAATTTGACAGTTCTAATTCGAAAACAAATTGAATGTAAACCTAACATAACCGATTCTTCATTCGATTAGCTATTTGTCAAATTTGAATGAAAAGTAGGATTTTCAAAAAACCAACCTACATCACCTATACTTATGACCTCAACAGGTTTTTCTTATTTTTGAGGTCATGATGAGTTATATTCAGAATTTTGAGTTCAATCAATAAAACAGTTGCGACCTTCGACCATACACCATTGATCAATGCCATACACGGAGCCAAGCGTGTATGGTCGAAGGTTGCGACTGTTGTACTCCGAAGTCGAGGTATCCCATCGACGTCATAATAATAATAATCTGACAGATCTCATATGTGAAGGTTACAGGTGTTTTACTAGTTTTGTTTATTTTCTGTATTTTACAACATATTTTTACCAAAATGGATACTTCTTTTACAAATTTAGGTAAGATTTCCATCAAAACATATTTCCAGACTAGTAATTTGCTCAAATATATTTTCAGATTTGAGTGAAAGTACCATTAATATTAAGATTGGGACCGATTCAGAGAATAGCTCTGATAAAAGCGACCCCATTGAAATTATAGGATATGCCGATGTGGACTTGAATTCCAGTAGTAAATCGGATGATTTTGATAATAATTTGCCAGAAACTGTTTCTTTGCTCACACACAATGAAACTGGAGCTAAAGTTTATTTAATTGGGACAGCTCATTTCAGCAAGGAATCCCAGGACGATGTCCAATTGGTATGATGATTTATTCTGTAGTTTATTTGTCATATCATAATGAATAATACGTTCATTGACTTGTAAGTACCCTCCTATACCTCGCCAAACGCCAAATTTGCATGTGTGGATCTTGTGTACTAACCCCCATATGCACCGTAGAAATCTAATCCGGATGAAGACTTCATCGCGATTATTTTCCATTGGGTGGTATGGAAGATAATCGCGATAAAGACTTCATCCGGATTAGATTTCTACGGTGCATATGGGGGTAAGTACAATAGTACAATAATAATAATTGACGGGATAATTGATTAAACACCACTTGAACAAAACAATAGTAATTTACGTTACTAAGCCGGTAAATGACTTTTTAAATTACGAGTCAAGATGTTTATGATGGAATCATAGTATAATAAATATATATTTAATAAATATATACAGGGTTATTCACGTTATTCGACACGAGACATTATGGCTGAAGTATCTGATTTTGAAGAAGTTTTTTTTTCTGGATGGATAGGGACCCCTTAAGGCTACATTTTAAAAATATTTTCCTGTTATACAGGGTGTCCCTAAAACACGAAACTTATCAAAGTTGTAATTTTTTTAAATGGAATACCTTGTATATTATTTCATTTTTGGTTTGTATGATCAAAAATAAGGTAAGTTTGATTGAGGTTTAATACACCTAAACCTTATGGTTTTTGAAATATCTTCAATTTTGCGAAAATGTAGTATTCATTTTAATGTTAATTTCTCTTTTTAACCAAATTAATAATCAAGTCTACCAATTGATCAAGACATTTATGAAACTTTCAATGACTTATACAGAGTGTGTGAAAATTATGGTTAAATAATCAATATCTTTAAACGGTAATAGCTTGTTTCATTTAAATGGGATACCCTGTATTTTATGTCAACAACAGATGTAGAATTAAATTATCTATCAATTATCATTATACGTTCCTATAGCTAACTTCTCACGTTTTCAAGTAAAGCGAAGAAAAAGAAAAAAAATAGGTTTCTCATTAACACCAATAGATGGAGATGCCGTCTCCAAACCCTAGTTAGAAACATTATTTCACCTATGGTATTTTGACAACTTCTATTATTATTTCCTTAAAGTTGTCAGTTATTAATTAATATTTTCAATTACTTTACTAATCGATATTTTGCGCAATTTGGTTTTGACTTATATGGGGATTTTCGATTACGGAGGTGATCACCGCAAATTGAGTATCTTCATTTCCAGTCACAGGTTTCGTTTTGATGGGTTTTTCATACTGATCACTTCCAGTTTCTCTAAATTGTGTTAACAGTCTCTCAAATACTGCCTTATTTGGATGATTTCTGTTAGGAAATCTTCCAGAGTAAACTCTTGATGCTAAGAGGTAGTTTTGAAGGCATTCTCCCAGTATAAAAATCATGTCGATCCGTTCTTCTTTTGGATAAATTAGCATTTTTTCTACAAAGATCACAAGCTATTGCTAGCACTAATAGAACGATTAGTAATTAGTCGTCAATCTGCATCGAAGCGATAAACACGTCTCTGAATAACCGGATACTTTTTTTGCGAACACGTGCATTTCGGCTACTTCGTGGCTAACTAAAACCTTGTGAAAAAACCAACAGAATCCTGCTGTGAATTTATTCTTTCTAAACTCCAAACGTCGGAATGGGAGGCAGGAAAAAAAGAGAAAAAATACGGTCTCACCCCTTCGAAAGGGACAAAGACAAAAAAAAACCCGAACGCGATTCAAACTCTGATCATCATACCAGTGTTTTGTGTGTGAAAACGAGCGATTTTATGGGCAATATCAACCAGGATTACGAGAAAAAAGTTTACGATTTTCAAGGTGAGTGCTCGAATTTTGATCCTGGAAAAATGCGATAGTTGTACTACTCCCCAAGAAAAATTAAAATCTTCAGCTACCCTCCTCCTACAGACCAATAGCCTTGCTTTGCAGTGTGGAAAAGATGTTTGAGAGGATACTCTTATCCAGACTGCAGGAACAGGTCAGCAAACTACGTATCATCCCCCACTTCCAATTTGGATTCATTGGAGAACATTCAACAGAGCTCCTGTACTAGAGGCCTCAACAGCAAAAAAGCCACAGGAATTATCTCACTAGATATTCAAAAAGCATTCGATAAAGTCTGGCATCAGGGGCTTCTCTTCAAACTCTGCAAATTCGGACTTACCAAGAAAATCACCTTCCTAACCAAGAGCTTTCTCGAAGACAGGCAATATAGGACAAAGATTGGAAACACCCTCTCTGGACCACAACCTCAATGGGCAGGAGTACCACAAGGATCCCTACTATCCCCTCTTTTGTACAATCTATACACCGCCGACACCCCCACACTGAAAGATGCCAATATTTCCATGTATGCCGATGACACGTTGCTTTATGTCACTTCGATCAGCCCTAATGTCATCAAAAACAGACTACAACAATACTTGGATAAATTAATGTGCTTCTATAATATGTGGAAAATCAAAGTAAATGAACGTAAAACACAAGCCATTGTTGTATCAACAAAAGCAAGAAAATTCCAGAACATCCCCCGTATAGTCATCAATAATACTCCTATCCCCTGGACCAACCAAATCAAATACTCAGGCATAACAATTGATCATCGCCTGTCCTGGAGATATCATCTGGATGAAAGACTGAAAGTTGCTAACAGGACATATGCTGCTCTGTACCCCCTCCTAAACTCCAAAAGTAAATTAAACATTAAAAACAAAATCACTTTGCTCCAGCAAGTTATCATTCCCAAAATCACCTACGCAACAGGAACCATGAGGCTCCCGGTAAATCAGCTGAGACGTTTACAAAGATTTCAAAATGTTGTTGTCAGAAGATGGGACCGAACCCCCTGGTTCGTCAGAACGGGTGACCTGTTTCACGACTACAAGATCAAGCCAGCCCTACACACCACTTATGATGCTAACTATAGAGTAAAGAGAACCCTCGCACTACACCACAACCCACTGCTGCAGGCAACAATAAAAAATAGGGCTTTCAAATGCAAACGCGCGCGAATCAAAAATATCTGGTTTAATTTTCCAGTACACGAAAAAATTGTTCCACACATGAATTATATCCCGCCCCCCCATGCCTCTCCCTCCCTAATCCCGCTTTCTTTCCCTACACCCATTTCCAAAAAACCACATTAACTATCAATACTTAACTCACCTCTTCATCCTAATCCCCCCCCTGGAGTTTGACTCCATCCCCAATTTAAAACGCAAAATTCAAGCACCACAATCGCGATTTTTCTGGAAAAAAGTTCTTCTTAAAAGAACTATCCCCCTTCATCTTCAATACACCACCTCTTCAATACACCGATTAGGCGAGAATTTATGGCTTGCAGTTTCTGAGTCGTAGCTGGACGGACGGAGAGGTGGAAGACTTTTGACATCACATAACCCCAAACAGAAAATTCCAAGCTAGTTTCGGTTCAGGACATCGAATCCAACATCACTCGCGTATTGGGCAAATACCGGTCACAATGCTGGAAAGAGTGATTCAAAATTGGACCTTTCTGGACCTTCGCCGTAGTCTCGATCATCATTTAGGTAAAATTATTGTCAAAAATTATATGTCAATGATTGTTCTTTCAGGTCATGATAAAGATTCCGCCATCCAATTCCATTTTATGTATTTTATCAACAATTGAAAAAAAAAAGTCTAAATGAATCACCCTATACAGGGTGCCACGGATTCGAGTGCATGCATGGGAATCTCAGTTATTATGAGAGATACAGGGTCGATTAAATGGTTGCAAAGTTGCGCATTTTTATGCTCAACAAAATGCCGTTTCGAAATTTGAAAAATTCCGACTACTTCCGAAGATATCCGGAAAAAAACCGAAATTTCGCAAAAACGTTATTATTATTTCTTGAGTTTATTTTGCCACTTTTTCTCCTCTACAAGACGGCGGTATCAAATTGAAAATCTGACGTTTCGTATTTGAGCGGCCATCATCAAGCTCATTTTTTTAAATACGGACCTGGATTTTTTATTTTATTTTTAGTTATCTTTTGACGTCCTTGAGGCATTGAGGTAGTTAGATGAGGGTGTAGAGCAATGGGTTGCCTTAGCAACTTCAATATTTTCAATTATTTTTCACCTATTATTGTTATTTTCAAAATTTTGTTAAAATGGCAATATTCTTGAACCCTTGCAGAAATCAATCCAGATTTTTATATGTTTTTTTTTTTATTTTCCATGTCATTTGTGGATTTGATTAAATTTAATCAAATGTATATCGTTATTGGATGTTATTTCGATTTTGGTTCGGTCAATTAGGCTTGTTTCGTTGTGCATGTTCTCTCATAAGAATAACGTGTCGAATAAAGATTGATTATTGAACCAAACTATGAGCTAGGGAGAAAAGGGTTGCCTAACTAATTTTCTCTGGTATTATTTTTTAAATGAGTATTTTTTTCGACGATTGCGATACCTCAATACATTTAGGACGTCAAAAGATAATTAAAAATAAAATAAAAAATCCAGGTCCGTATTTAAAAAAATAAACTTGATTATGGCCGCTCAAAGACGAAACGGTCTGATTTTCAAAAATGACACATACAAAAATCATCTTTAAAGAAAATATCTTTTTAAAAAAAGAATAGTTTTCGGTGCCTGCTATTCAAGAAGTTATCTCTAAGTAGTTTGTCTGCGACATTCTTAATTCATACACTCATGACCATGTGATCATGCACAAAACCATATTATCAAAACGTGACTTACCATCACCAAACATAACATACCAAAAATTATAAAAATCGATATCAATCTACCGTTGTTATAGTAGTTGATTAAAACTTTTGGGAAATAACATTCTAGGAAATATAAAAAAAATATTCTGTATTAATGTAAAAATATATTATCAATTTTGGAATTGAATCTATAGGTACTATTACCACCCGAAAACTATTACAAAACAAAAAAAGGTACTTAAAAAACATTCTGTATCAATGTAAAAATATATTATCAATTTAGGAATTGAACCTATAGGTACTATTACAAACCGAAAACTATTACAAAACCAAAAAAGTCACTTTCATAGCTTTATACCAATGATCTAATAACTATAGATGAAATATTTCATTCATAAACTGTGAAAAATCGTGTTGACAACATCGAACATTGAACACACGTGAACAGACGTGAGGCGGAGTTGAGCGGGGCACTGAGTGGGGATATGTTTGCACCTCACTGGAATGTGCTTTGGCTACTACACGCCAAGCTCCCAGTGGCGTTACTATTTTACAGAATTCCTAAATTCTTATTCACTGCAAGCTTGACACTTGCGAGTCATTTCAATATACCATAAAAGTAAATAATGAAGCACTACAAACTAAACCAGAATAATAACACAATAAACATTCACAAAATCAACACCAAACCCCACTCAAAAAACAAGAGACGCCAATGAGACGAAATATGAATGAAACTTTTAGGCAAAATCCGATCGATAGGGGCGGACCCAATTTTAGTGCGTTGCCGTACTTCAGCTTTTTCAATTTTCAGAAGAAAATACTGGTTTTTCTAAATCCTAAATACCTAAACAAATCTTGAAGAGGTTTCAATTTAAACAAATAGGTTACCATCAACTTATTTGGTTAAATTCATACATAAAATGGTTTGAAAAATGATTCCAAACAATGATTTAATATTTTTGCTGCGTAGTAATACTTTTAATAGATTAAGTTCGGCAAACATCGTGGTGGAAGAAACTCGGTACGCGAGTGCACCCAAATAATCAGTTCGATGTTGTCCTCATGTTCATTTCGCTATGTTTCATCTATAGTTATTAGATCATTGCTTCATACCATCAGAAAGCAACATGTCCTTACTCCGACCTTACTGCGGCCTGCAGAGTTTTTCCAGGCAGGCTGAACCTCTTGAATCGAGACTGTCGAATCGTTTATCCAGAAACATAATTATATTGGCATTTTTGACAGATGAGCATGGATTTGCGATCTTTTCAATCCACCCAGGACAGATATCTCCATAGTCTTCAGAATTTGGGAACCGAGAACGGTCGCTGCTGATATGTTTTTGTTCACAGTCGGGAACACAGCATTTATTTTCTGCACACTTCTGCTCCCCGAAATATAGATTTAATAAAGTTACAATGTTCATTGGGTTCTTGTAAACATTAGGCATCCACGTATTTTTTACTTTTCAAAGGCGAATTTGGAAAATTATCCTTCGTTTAATTTTTGTAAAGAGAAAAAATGCTGGATGAATCACTTTTTTGTAGAAAAAACACTATTTCAGGCACATTGTTTCATTCGAACATTTTTCAAAAATCTCGATTTGTCCCAGTTGTGGGTCATTGCAATGGACAAGTTATGCTGTTCTCATGTACTACAGTTCCTCACGTAACCACTAAAGAAGTTGAAACATATAGTTAAGCAGGAGAAATAAATTTGAAAAATTTGATTCACAGAACATCGCGGCGAACTCCATATTATCTTGTCAAGGCACTACTCACTTAATAACGACCGAGAGTGAAAAATACGCGCGCGGTTTGGCAACACCGCGTTTTCCTTTTTCGTTTTGGCGCCATTTTATTGAAGGTCGGCTTGAGAATCGCGAAAGCTACCAAGGGGAGTGTGCGCATTAGATTGTGATTTTTTCTATGCACATAGCGACGCATCCGTTTGATGTTGTAAATTCGCGGGTTTCATTTGCTGACATTTTGTTGTGTTTTTGAAAAAATCATTCAGTTTTAGTGGCCGGTTCAAAATGGATTCTGTGGGAAATGTTTTCCATCTGATGACCTTCTTGTCTGTAGTGGATGAAGTTTTGCTCGGATGTTTGCAGGACTGTGGTTTGGTGCGTCGGAGATTGAGATGTCCCGAAGTTTGGTGTCGTCGGCAATGTACACTCCAGAGAAGGGAAACTTCATTAATGGGGTGTATATTCAGATGTCCATCATGCCGCCATATCTAAAATATCGTTCAAAAAGTAACGCTTCTGCCCAAGTAAAAAGGTACGCTCCTGCCCAGCGTAGCCGGTGGATGTTCTCTTAAATATCGTTTAAAAAGTACCGCTCCTGCCCGAGTAAACAGGTGCGCTCCTGCCCAGCGTAGCCGGTGGATGTTCTCTTAAATATCGTCTAAAAAGTAACGCTCCTGCCCATATGGTTGCTCCTGCCCGAGTAAAGAGTTACGCTCCTGCCCAGCGTAGCCGGTGGATGTTCTCTTCAATATCGTTTAAAAAGTAACGCTCCTGCCCATATGGCTGCTCCTGCCCTAGTAAAAAGGTACGCTCCTGCCCAGCTTAGCCGGTGGATGTTCTCTTAAATATCGTCTAAAAAGTAACGCTCCTGCCAATATGGCTGCTCTTGCCCGAGTAAAAAGGTACGCTCCTGCCCAGCGTAGCCGGTGGATGTTCTCTTGAATATCGTTTAAAAAGTAACGCTCCGGCCCATATGGTTGTCTTTTCTACTGTTTTATTATGTTTGTCGTAGTATATTAAAATATACAGACAAAAACTATTGCATTCATTGTTTTTAAGAAGTTTGGGTAAGTTTGGCAACATTGCCTGTTTGTTCTTTAATATGTAGCTTGTATGGATTGTAACAAGGTGACAAAGGTGTCATTTAAGGGAGTTTTTCTCACTGAATCCTGATAAACTTTTAATTTGTTATGGAATTATTTTTTTTGTTAAAAGCTGTTCATCCAGCATTTTTTTAGTTGAAATTGTTCTATAAACCCAAAACTATGCTAGAAAATTGAAAAAATTCATTAATGTGTGGATGCCTAATCTTTACAAGACCCGTTCATTGTAAGAAGAAAGACATGCACATTGCACAATGCAAACTGAATCAATAATAATTGAATTGGAATCCCGAATTTAAACCACGAATGACAGTGAAAAACCAGCTGTCAAGTACACAGGTGTAGTTTTATAGGTATATGGGTGATAAAAATCAAAAGTAGTGACTTCAGCGCCGCCGGTGACAGGAGGCACAACAGTGGTTCGACCGCTCCCATTTAAGAAAAAGTTCTATAGGGGATGTTTTGTGGTCTAGACGAGTAGTTTAATGACATTTAATAGCTGTGTATCGCAGAGTACGATTCAACTAAGAACTATACATCGCCGATGTCTCCCTCTCTCTCCGGTGGCGTGGGGGCCTCATATAGCCTGAGAAAGACGAACACAGACATCGTCGGTGTGAAGTTCTTAGTTGAATCGTAGTCTATCTTCTGAAGTAATCGACCGTTCTGGTAATTTTTCCTAACCTTGTATAAATAACCAGTGTCCCATGAATTCACTGGTTCGTTAAGAGTTTTTAAAGTTCGAAGATGCTTGGCAACACTGTCTACTATTTTTCGCAGGAAACTTGAAGATTCTTTCTCCAATTTCTGAATATTGGACAACGTTAATTTGCAGGCCTGTACGTTTTGAATAGCCTAATTTATTTTCGGGTAACAGTTTACAAAACGTTTTTCCGCTATTTTACTATTATAACAAATTTTCTCTATATAGACAGATGTAAGTGTTCATAGAGAACACAAAATAACTTGCGCAGATACAAAAAACGTTATTTTTTGGTTGTTTTTTGAATTTAGAAACTTACGGAATCTGGGAGTGAATAGGAGCTGTTAAGGCAAAAATAGTCCTTGGAGTGCGTATCCATAAATGAACATAAACCACGCTTTTCAACACAAAACATGCGGAAAAAACTTTCACTGAACGACGTAGAGCAAAAACACCTCCACAATACTCGAAATGTCAACAGGTCAAAACTGCTTCGTTGCTACTACCAACTGTTCTAATTGCGACGTTGCCATATTGTAATAAAAATAAGCAACGTATACCAGAGTAGAGCTGGATTCACAGTTGGCGAATATTATAATTGATCATCTACTCTGAGCGTGAGGGACATCCCTTTTGACAAATAAAATCTTATTAAAACTAATCCAGACGGGTCTATTTAACAATAAGGCAGACAAATATAACAAATTTTCTGTAAAATTAATGGCGGATCGCATCAACCAATTTTGAGGATACTTAACGCTAAGGAACCCTTAACTTGACAATTTTGCGGCATTGAAAAGCATGAACTAACCCAAACTAACCAAACATAAGATGCACCTACCATATACTAAATGATGTCGTTAAGGCGACATCAATTTTTTTTGCTAAACACAGACTAACCCAAACTAACCAAAAAAATACCTCCTGTAAATATTCGCTCACTATTTTGCCGTTCATGCTTTTCAATGCTGAAAAGCATGAAGTAACCCAAACTAACCAAACATAAGATGACCTACCATATACTAATTTTTTGCCAAACACAGTCTAACCCAAACTAACCAAAAAAATACCTCCTGTAAATATTCGCTCACTATTTTGCCGTTTATGCTTTTCATAGATTGAAAAGCATGAACTAACACAATCCAACCAAATATGAAATGCACGTACCATATAGTAAATGAACGATTTTTTGCCAAACAGGAACTAACCCAAACTAACCAAAAAAATACCTACTGTAAATATCCGCTCACTATTTTGCCGTTCATGCTTTTCAATGCTTAGATGTCGCTCAACAAACCCAAACTGACCCAACTAGCCCAACCCAACCCAAACTAACTCAAATGATTTCGATAACGCGACATCAAATTTTTGCCAAACAAACTAACGCAAACTATTCCAAACTGACCTAATTTTACCGAAACCTATCAAAATTGAATACACGCTTAATACACCTACCACATAATAATTTCGCTAACGCGACATCCAATTTTTGCCAAACACGATATAACCCAAACTGACCCAACCTAACCCAAACATATCAAAATTGACTAAACGTTAAATTTACCTACCATATACCCGACTCAAACTAACCAGCTAAACAATTTGAATTAGTCAAAACTAACTTATCAAAACTATGATGTCGCTTTGCCAAAACGCATTCACCAAAACATGAATACTATTTTTGGACATTTATGCCAAACAGAAATGCGTAACAGTTCATAGCGAAAACAAAAAAGGTCTTCAACTTGATATCACATTTTATTAAAAATGAAAAAAAAACAATATAATCCAACAAACAAAACACTTGAATTAAAACTAAATATAATGTACTAGATGTAATAACTCATAATTATTATTATCTATCTAATGATAATTTGAAATTAATATAAATTAATTATAAAACCCAAAAAATAAAAAATGTTATCAAACCTTAACCAAAAATGATAAATTTTGAAGTCACTCTTAAAATCAGGAGGGTACAATTTGGCAATTTCAATAAAAAATTTATGAATATCATCATTGTTCTGATTTGCTTAAACAAAAATTCTACTTGGGAATACCTCCCGGAACATTCCGCCAAACACGCTCTATATTCTGCGTATGAATGGTCCGGTCATTAGGATCGACAAAATTTGATGAGTGATTCATGGCAAAATGTTCGAATCCTTCCTGCTGCAAATTATCGTAGGATTTCCAACAATCAGATGTAAAATTGTTGTATCTGGTAGGATCCATTGTTGAATAATTCCCAATAAAGTTTCAGCGTCCTATCCTCCACAGGCACTAGACAAACTTTCTTTGATTCCCTCTCAAATCCTCCAACGACCCATTTCCTTCAATTCTTCGTCCCCTGTTGTATTTTCTCTTCCCAAATTTTGCCTCATCAATTTCCACGATCTTTCCTGGGTCACCAATTTTTTCAGAATTATTGCAAACCCACTGACACAAATTTCTCGACAGAATCAGCTCCAGTCTACTACTGTCCGAGAGCTACACTCCTATTCTCTAATTATGAAAGTTTGACGGGGATAAGGCAATCGCAACCATAAAACCATGAAATATAAAACATTCTCTAAGGATAAAAATGTACCTTGTAGAACCATGATCCTCTTCTTGCGTTTTTTTCGTGATACATTTTTTTCACTCGCCTTTGAATTCGATATGTCCCCGAACAGGTGTAGGTCAGATTGTTGATATTAATGTCGATCCTGCGGCGGCACGTACTGCAATTGGTCGATCTCAAGAGAATTCCATGTTCCACTAAAAAATCCACCAGCTGTCTTGGATTCGAAATCCTCAACAAAAACTCAACGAACAGCTGCACATTTCACACACCATTTTTCTTTTACTTTTATATTATATCTGTGACAATTAATACAGCTTATGCTCAAGGTTAACGGGGGTTTGGAAAAAAATTGGTGGTAATCAGAAACCTACTTTCAAGAACTATTTTACGTAGTATCAGTGTTTGTTTTTTTTTGAATTTTTTCATAATAATTATATGTAGGTATTGTGTTTTTTTAAATATCAATAATATTTTATTTCAAGTTTCAACACATAAAACAACGCAAACTAACTACAACTTGGGTCATATTTAACAAAATTTGTGAAACATAACTGACATTTCATCAATTTAAAAAACAAATCCAACAAATGAAGCATCGCCAAGACTAAATAATTGATTGTGATGACTTAATTTAATTTCACTTTTCAAAAGAGAAGGAAAAATATATTATACATTGATGTGATTCAAATCATCTTTTCTTAACTTGTGAGTTAAACCGTGATTTAAATCATTGATGAATAAATTTATTCAAATCAACGCTACCCTGCGTAGTATTCGCTTGTAGTTAGAGCTGAGACCTGCGAAACCATGTATTTTTCTCCTGCAGATTCTAGCCGCACTGATCAGCAGAGAAATACAAACATGTCTTTCGCAACCCCTTGCCTTTAGGCTCTTGGTTACTTATAGCGATTTCGGTTTACCGCTCTAGAGCGCTCTCAGATCGCTCTTTGACAGATCTCGACCAGATTTGCATTTTCGATTATCGGAATAGATAGCTCTCACTCGGGGCATCGATTTCGGTTATAACATGCGGTTGCTCCGAATCTTGAGCGAGCGCTCTGTGTTGGTCTGCGATTTTTGGCAGATTTGGTGCATGATTTCTTATTCTACATTTTTGTTTTGATTGACCAGGGCCCCTCCTATCCACGATTCAGGTGGAAAGGGAATTTTGATGTAGTTTTCACTTCATATTCACTTCACCTGAATCGTGGATACAGGCCCAGATTTGCAAACGTGATGAGATCATTATCCATAATTAATAACAAACTGCCCAGCCCAAAATCCAAGGATTCAATTCAAACAAACATCATTTTTCTTATAACTTCAAATAACATCTAATACCAAAAAATTCCCGCCTTTTTTTAGTTAAGCCAGCAAGATTGCAGACTCCTCGATCGGAGTTAGATCAATCGCCGACAGAGCAATTTCAGAGCAGTTAACCGAAATCGCTATTGAAAACATTCCTGACAATTCGGAAAGAATTGTGGCAAAATGGCCTTTGACAGAAAACAGGGAAATATACGAGATGTCAATGAAATGTGAAGTAAGACATACGTCATTATTCCTTTGTTATGAGTAAGAAAGAGATAGACAGATGATGCGTGAATGTTTAATTAACTATGCAAAATTTGACAGTTTTTCTCATTTTTTTCAGAATTTAAATGAACAAAAAGTATTTCTAATGTAATTCGAAGAAATTAGTGTTCTACCACCAACCGCATTTTAGTTTGACGGTCCCCACGCGATAGAAAAGAATAGACTTATGCGCAAACCAAGCGAAAACTATACAGTACAGCGGGATCTTCTATCTCATCCTGGCATCGTCGCTCGTTGTTCAAATGGGACGGCTCCCATATAGAGTTAATAGATATATGACTGGAACAAACAAGATAAATTCTCGCACATACCCTCAGAAGTCATCACGTGACCTACCCTAAACCTATACAATCAATATCACGCGGGGACGTCATGCGCGGCTTGCTTCTGATTTCGTCCAGCGATTGATCATATCTTATGTGTTTTAGTATCATGACGCAAATGCTTCTTTTTGCTGCTTGGAGAGGTTTTATAGCGTTGACGCTAGAGAGCTACGCGAACGGCGTACTTGAGCGTATTGTTAAACGACACATGGCGGTTGATAGACGCAAAGTTTCGAATGTGGAGATAGTTACTCAAAATTGTCAATACCTTAGTACTCGTACCTATACTTTCAAACGAATCCTTCAATAATTTTCGGTGTAGGATAGTGTAATGCAGATTGATTTTTGTAACTAATGGCTACCAGTGTGAAGGGAATTTACCAAACGCGTTAGTACGTTTAGTAAGGATATTCTATCCTAAAAAACAGACAAACATTTCACAAACAAAGCCACACTGAGTGTTGCAGTGTAAAAAAGTGTGCACTAGTGGAGCAAAACAGACACACCTAATATAAAGAGCAGCTGCAGTCATTTCGCGAAGCTTGAAAAATAACGAAGATAGCTACGAATTTTTCAAAAAAGCATAGTTTTTCACGTTTTTCCGGATTTTCATCCACAAAGCTCGCTAACTGCTCATTCTTTATGTCTCTTCATTCTCTTATGTTGACACTTCTTGGATTGCTTCATTAGTCTAGATTTCTAAATACTATAAGTATGAACAAGAAAAAAAACGCTATTTCCATCATTTAACTGTTTATCATGTTTGTTAAAAAATATAAATTTAGTTCTTTATTGCTTGGCCTTGGTATATGGAAACATATATGTACAAAATTTACTCATTTCCTTTGTACTTTGTTGATCCATTTTTCTCACCAATTAATTTTTGCTTTTCAGATTATTAGAAAAATTCAACCGCAAATTGTTGTAGTGGAACTTTGCCGGTCTAGAACAAGCATTTTAGATTTAGATGAAAGCACAATTCTTGAAGAAGCCAGAAAAATAGATATGGCCAAAGTCATTACAACGATGAAAACGAATGGTGTCATCAATGGTCTTATGTATATTCTTATGCTCAATATGAGTGCTCATATTACAAAGGAAATAGGAATGGCTCCAGGAGGAGAATTTAGAGTAGCTTATAGAGAGGTACAAACAATATTCAACCATTTCAGATAACAGCCCGAATATCAACATTTTTTACAGTATTTCAAAAAGATATTGAACTAGTTGGTTTGATGGACATTGAATATAGTATTTGATTCTATTGAATTTTCATGTTTATTAACGTAAACAGCCTAAATTTCATCTAGCAGTCGGTTAAAAAAAATCTTTTTATTTCAGGCTGAAGCCATTAGAAACTGTTCGGTTTACTTAGGAGATAGACCAATAGACATTACTCTGAGAAGAGCTATTTCTGGTTTATCTTGGTTCCAAACTCTTAAATTGGCTTGGCATTTGTTGACAAGCAAAGATCCAATCAGGTAAAATCTATTTAAAATGCTTCATATAACTATTTTGTTCTATGATACTTTCAGTGTTGAAGAAATTGAGAAGTGTAAAAATCGAGACATGTTAGAGCAGTTGCTAGCTGAAATGGCTGGAGAATATCCTGCTTTAAGAAAAGTGTTTCTGGATGAACGAGATATTTATCTAACAAATTCCATTCAGCAGGCTGCCAAAAGGACTGACGCAAAACCAAGTAAGTTTACGTGCCATTTCTGAAAATCGAGATAGTTCTCTCAGAAATTCACAATGATGAAAATAGTGTTTCGAAAACAAAAATTTTCACGATCTTTATCAAATTGCAAGAACTGTTTTTGTCCGAGTTTAGTAAATAACTATTATGAATGGATAAAGATCATTTGAGTGGCGTTTTGTCCTCACAACTGATTGGCATTAGCAATTATGTAGAAAACCCCCCTGATACAATAATTAAGTCTCAGTATACAGGGTGAGTCAAGTTCACACCAAAGTATCATGCGACGTGCGACAGGTTGCAAACATGCTACTAATAGTCTAAGATCCGGCATTAGAAATTTCTACCCTCATCTGTTATTTCATTATGATAAAGATTATATGTTAGATGATTTGTTCATCGATAAATCCCGCATGGGTTGCCTAGCAAAATCACGGGCCTTCACCGTTGAATAATATTTACTTGGATTGATTTTTTTTGATCAACTTCCCTCATTTGTTATTTATGAAAATCGATCATTAGTCGAAAAAAAATTGCACAAGAATTGGAAAAATATAGGTTGCCTACTTTCCTTTGGGTTCAACTATGAGGTTGCCAGGTACAAACAGATGGACAGGCGTCGTTAATATACCCTCATCTGTTATTTGATTTTTTTTTTTTAAAGAAAGATTACTCAATTCCCTATCCAACAGTATAGGGTTGCCTGATCAAAAGTGTGTCCCATCCATGGTTGCCTAATGTCAAAGTTAAATTTTAATTTTTTATTTCTTCAAATAACTTTTGAAATAATAGAGCTAATTTGTTGAGATTCGGTATATAAGGGTGGTTTGACACGCAAAATTCAAATCTGGCCTTGACATTCGGCAACCGTGGATGGGACACACTTTTGATCAGGCAACCCTATACTGTTGGATAGAGAATTAAATAAGCTTTCTTTGAAAAAAAAAACGATCAAATAACAGATGAGGGTATATTAACGACGCCTGTCCACCTGTTTGTACCAGGCAACCTTATAGTTATACCCACGGTGTAAGATAAATAGGTGGTTTCACGCGCCATCTCAACATACAGACCGCTTGTCTCATATTTGCTAACGCAACAGAGACGAAATTGTGCGACAAGGACGCACTGAAGTGGGCCTAAAATATTTCTTCCGGCTATTAATGCCAGCGATGTAGGCGCGTCAAATTTCAAAAAAAAAGAGTTTTGCATGCTTGATTTATTGATTATTTTATTTGTGATTGTACATTAGTCCCACCTTGACGTGACAACGGCAAATCTGTCGCAATTACAATAATTTTTGTGTAAGTTATTAAGTAAATCATGGGAAGAAAATGCTGTGTGCCGAACTGTAAAAGCGGGTACGCTACATGTAAAGAAAAATATTCCATATTCGCAATTCCTAAGAACGATTTAAGAAAATATAACCAGGCAATTCCTCGAAAACACAGAAAATTAACTGAAAAGGATTGTGCCTGCGAAAGACATTTTGAACCGGAATGTATAGTTCGTTTTCTAGAAATCGAGTGAAACAAGGTGAGTCACAAATGTCACACTTTCAATGTTTGTAACAAATAATCCACGAGCATCCCGAAATATCCTAATAAATTAATTAATTAATTAATTAATCACTATTATGCATTGGTGGATAATAGATTGCAAAACACTTAAAAACATGTTGAATAAACGTTGTTTAAATTTTAATTTTGATTGATTGATTGATTTTCACAATTACTTTTATATTCAACTCGATATCTAATTTTGTCAAACACCATACCTATTAGGTATGTAGTAGATTATTACTTTTTTGATACATATTACAGATAAGCATAACTTTGGCATCTGTATTTAAATCAAATATTGTTTTTCATTTTTACATAAATAGATATACATATTATTTATGATCAGTGTCTTATTATTTTATCATTTTGTTTTTCAAATTGTTTTCATCATCCATGATCATTAAATCAGCTGTAAAACCATCTTACAGGAACAGGTTAACAACAATTACATACTTATAGAGATGACAAGCAACAAATCCTTTTATATTATGCCTGGCGGTAAAACACAATCACAGGCGACAACGGCGTGAACGCTTGAAATTGAAAAAAAAATCTTGCATTTTCGTGGAGATGAAACTCGAAAACCATATGAGCTAAAAATTTGCCAGCGGAACAATTTTATAGAAAATTTCCTCAGCTACAAATTTTAATCGGAAATTTTTGTTGTCAAAGTAGCCGTTTAGGCTGCGCTTGCAAAAATTTGCAAAATAACCCATATTTGCATTTTTTAATGATTGTCTCAAGCCTTCCTGGAGGTCTTGATTCTTAATTTTTAATAAGAATTCCCTAATAAAACATATACTCGATTGGAACCAACTAACCCAAACCTTTTTAATCAAATACTATGACCACAGGAACATTTTGATTGATACCCGTCTAAAAATTCTTCGGCCCACTAACCTGTCTGACTACTACGGCCGGCGTTAGTAGTTTCGAGACACGTTCTGCCGGCTCGTCACATCACCTATTTATTTTACACCGTGGTTATACCCAAAGGAAAGTAGGCAACCTATATTTTTCCAATTCCTTGTGCAATTTTCTTTCGACTAATGATCGATTTTAATAAATAACAAATGAGGGAAGTTGATCAAAAAAAATCAATCCAAGTAAATATTATTCAACGGTGAAGGCCCGTGATTTTGCTAGGCAACCCATGCGGGATTTATCGATGAACAAATTATCTAAGATATAATCTTTATCATAATCAAATAACAGATGAGGGTAGATATTTCTAATGCCGGACCACGTACTATAACGTTCATGACCTATGGGTTTTAATTTAAGTAGCATGTTCACTCGTCACATGATACTTTGGTGTGAAAGCCCCCTAAGGGTGTGAACTATGCATCAAAATGTTAAAAAAACTCAAGGTATAGTAGTTAACAAAATAATGTTTCAGCTGCATAGGATAAGTGGCGAAAATTGTCAGCTGGCCGTGTCAATGTCTAAAAAAACAACAGAGCTGACAATTATTCAGGTCAGCAACTATTGCTGTGAAAACATATTTTACAAGTGTCAGCTGGTATCACAAACCAGTTGTCTCCATTCTGCTAACCGTTAGATATTCAGCTTGAGTCAGCGAAGCGGCACCTCCCCTTTATTTTCTCAACTGTTCATCAGGTCAAAGTTAAGTTTTTCAAAAAGCACCTTTTTTTTTAATTCTTCGTGAAATTGTAGACTTTTTTGTATAATAGACCATATTCCCATATTCCGTGGTTCCTGACATATTATTTGTGTAATACTTGCTTTAAGTGTTGAAACTGTAGAATCACCTATGTGTATGTGTATCTTACACCGCGACCTCAACTCTCAAACCTTTTTGCATGTTTGCTTCAAAAATATACGCAAAAAGGTAAGAACGGTGAGGTTCACTTCAATGGCCTATAGCACCCTAGCTGACAGGTTGAGCCACATTGTAAACCAGCTGACACTTGTTGAATAATTCTCCACATCAATTGTTGATGACGAGAATAATTTTTGGCTATGCTGAAATAACCCATTTTTCCTGTTTTATTTTTACACATGGACATGTCCAGCTATCAACTCTCGCCACTACTTATCTTATGCAGCTAACACATTATTTTTGTAATGAATTATAGTAACTATTCATATATTTTCAGCTCTGCTGAAATAACCCAAGTTACATAGCCATCTACACCCAAACGAGCCAGAGTCGCATAAGCTAACAATTTCTCTGCTGAAATGACACGGAAAAAAGTGCCGGTACTTCTCGGACTATCAAAATAAACATTATAAAATAAAAATAAAAACCAAAGATCTAAGAGAAGAGAACAACTTGACACAAGAGATATTCTCAGTCATAGATGAAGACCCTTCGACCCCTGATTGATAACTCATTAAGGCCGTATTCTCCGTTCATATTTGAATGCGTTTAAGGTTTGACGGCGTTCAAATACCAGATTTTGCATACGAAATCTTGAATTTAAACGCCGTCAAATCTTAAACGAGTTCAAGTACGAACGGAGAATACGGGCCTAATACTTTTAGATGGCATCCATTGTAAAAGGTGCTCCGTTATATTTATGCCAGTCGATATCTTTCTTATTATTCGTCCCATAAAGAAGTTGGAATGGTCAAAGTTAAAGTGAATTTGATAGGCATTCAGATTCCCAGGTCAAAAAATATAAAATCGCATCGGAAATAGAACATGTTCACGGATGCTCTAGTTTTTTTAAATGGGACACGTATATTTTTGTCTTGAACGAATTTTTTTTTTTGTTATTTCAAAAAAACTTTACATACTTGATTTTTGGTTCAGACGTTTTTGTGCTATTTTAGTATAAAGTTCTATTTTCTACCACTGGAACTACTGAGCCACTTACAGTTTTCCATAGCAACAGGATTTATTGAGTTTAAATGATGGTAGTAGACCGGCAGCCAGTGACACTTTTTTTGGCCGTGATTTTAACCAGTATGCCTCTTGGTGGGTATCAAGGTATACATATTCTTTTATTATTAAATGCTTGAGTAAACGGTCGTCCCGGGTTCTTCATATATTAAAATTAATTCTTATTTATTCGCAAATTAGGTATTTTTCTACGATTTCACCCAGGCTGCCATGAATCCACAATAAAATTCAAGTAAAATATGATAGTTGAAGACTTAAAGGCATACCGTTTGCGTGAGCCCAAAAGGTGATTACGGTCAGGTGGACTTGCATTTTAAAAAACGATTTATCCACGTTTCTAAACAAGCTGCCATTGAGAAGTATACATGATTTTGCTATACATCAGCTACAGAAAAAATGGCATACCGTTTGCGCATGTCCAAGTATACCCCACATTCAAAACATGTAGTACAGTTATTTAATAAGATGTTGTCATTTAAATCAGTATGCCATTAAGGTTACATGCAGTTTAATATACCGTATATTGTATATAAAATTGGCATAGCGGTTAGGGCAGTCATAAGTACAGGCATACGCAAGTGAAGTTGCAAAAAGGTAAATAAAATTTCCGTGTGTTTGATCAGTATGCCTCTTTGTTTTTTATTCCCCTGTGACGTATTTATATGGTGTATTGAATAGCATACCGTTTGACAGAGTCCAATGATGGTAAAGTATGAAATTATGATGAAAACACAAAAATCGCTAGTGAAGTGCAAAATAAACAACAATATTTTTCGACGACTTTGGACTTTGGATTATCACGTACGAATTTTCAAGAAATGGTGCATATCGATGTCGCGTAAATTATTTATTGAAAAAAATGTACTTTAAAAGTTGTTTCATGAGTCGTAGAAAAAGTATATCGAAAAACTCACATGGAATGACCATTTCCCACTCGTATGATTCATATTGCGTAGGAAATGTAAGTCATTCCATGCTCGTTGTCATAGCCGAGATTGTAAAATATATTATTAGATAGGTATGGTAAACGCCAAACAACTTTGGATCTACGTCATCGTTGCCACCAAGCTCGTTGTTATGAAGTTTGCGGGTGGCCAAATTTGGTCACTAGCAAATCACATAACTCGCTTGGTGGCAATTATGACGTGAATCGAAAGTTGTTTGGCATTTGCTTTATATGATTAAATTGCGAGTATGCTTCTCAATTTTGAGTCAAAAATGTTACGTCAACATCAAATAATAAGCAACATACTGATTGAGAAACGTCATTACACATAAAAAATACTATTTTCATTTTCTATATTGATAAAAGAAAAGACCGAAGGGGATTGCCCTGACGTCAGTTGTTGTAAGCAGAAGCAGTGTTTATCGATTTATTTGTGGATAACTGCTTTTTTGGTTGATTTTAAAGGGTGTTTCTCATGACTTTTCATGCGTTAAGATGTTCGATTTCTTATTCGAAGATTCCCGATTTGAATCTCCCACGAATTGGTCAGGCAAAAAAACAATAAATCAAACTAAGGATTCAACGAACTTTTGGTTCCTTGGTTCTTTGATTTTTTGATCCTTGGTTCTTTGGCTTCTTGGTTCCAATCAAAAATCAATAAATTAAAGACAAGGACGTCTTTAATTTTATGATTCTTTGATTTCTTGGTTCTTTGGTTTTTTGGTTCGTGGGTGCCTTGGTTCCTCGGTTTCTTGGCTCTCCGGTTTCTGGGTTTTTTGATTGTTTGGCTATTTGTTTCGTGTGTTTTTGATTCCTTGGTTTCTCAGATCTTTGATTTCTTGGAATTTGATTATTTGGTTCTTTGGGTTTCTTTGGTTTTTCAGTTTCTTTTTATTTATTTTTTGATTCTTTGGTTCTTTGTCTCCTTGGTTCTTCAGTTTTTTTATTCTCTGATGTTCGCATACATACCTACACGTGACGCCACGTGAAAATTACCTTGCATATTAGGTATGCTATTTTTCATACCATAAACTCTCACAATTGGTATGCCATATTATTTAAGTGATCTTTAAATTTATTTAAACTATAAACCTTAAGGCATACAGATTATAATGACGGCAATTTTTGTCGTAATTTTGCGAAGATTTTTCCTGAATTCAAGTATGTTAAACTCTCACAACTTGTATGCCCTTTGTTATTTCACTTCATTTTCTCATGATTGCTTCAACCGTAGAGAGGCATACTGATTAAATATACAGAAAATTATTTTTTTATTTTACAACTTCTCTTCCATTTTCTAATATGAGGAACCCGTTCAAATAGTATGCCATTTTACATATCGACAATTTGGGCTACATATTTTTTGTTGCGATACACTTTTCATTGCGTAAAATTACGGCATTTTGTCAAATAACAGTACTAGATGTTTTGAATGTGAGGTATACTTGGACATGCGCAAACGGTATGCCATTTTTTCTGTAGCTGATGTATAGCAAAATCATGTATACTTCCCAATGGCAGCTTGTTTAGAAACGTGGATAAATCGTTTTTTAAAATGCAAGTCCACCTGACCGTAATCACCTTTTGGGCTCACGCAAACGGTATGCCTTTAAGTCTTCAACTATCATATTTTACTTGAATTTTTTTGTGGATTAATGGCAGCCTGGGTGAAATCGTAGAAAAACACCTAATTTGCAAATAAATAGGAATTAATTTTAATATATGAACACCCGGGACGACCGTTTACTTTAGCATTAATTAATAACAGAATATGTATACCTTGATACCACCCACCAACAGGCATACTGGGTAAAATCACGGCCAAAAAAAGTGTCACTGGCTGCAGGTCTATAGTGTCACTTAGGCCCAGTTGTACAAACCCAGATCAAAAGCGAGTTCAACTGAACCACACTCACACTAGAACCCGCCTCAAAAAACAATTGTACATGTTGTTGTACAGGGTGTCCCATTTTGGGTACTTTTGCGGGGTATCTCCGTTATTCTTTTGTAGCCTATAACTTTTTGACCTGACCCCGTATACCAATTCCGAAGGCAGAATCGAGTTCCACGGGAAAAGTAAATAACAATCAACATAACGACATAATTTTGATCCACATCGAACCAAATTTAGTTCGGTACACCTGCTGGCGAATACCGAACCAATATTGGACCAGCTTAGTCTGCAATTGTTTACACCATTCGAATCAAATATTTGGTTCTGATATAGTTCGAATTTAGTACTTGGTCCGCGGACCAAGTTGTCGGTGTAAACTAGGCTGATAATTCAAATAACCAAAAGCCCAAAGGCTAGGGGTTGCGAAAGACATGCATTTCTCTCCCACAGATCCATCCACAGACGCGGTTGCTATTGTGTGGGATAGAAACGTTTATTCTTGAAATTGTGGCAAATGCCTTGTCAAGTTTTCTACATCATGTGAATACTACATATGTTAGTTCTTGATAGTAGGTTTCTCATCACCACCAATAGATGGAGATGCTGTCTCCAAACCTTCCTAATAATTCAAATGTTAAAGCGAAATTTCCTTGTAATAATTATAAATATAAGATTTTTTTTTCTCTCCCTGTTCATACCCAATATTTTTTAAGAACTGTAAAAATACAGAATATTAGTATTAATTTTCAATGCTATCTTATTTAGGTCATATTGTCTTATTAATGGAAAACTGTTAGACAATAAAGATTATTATTATTTTTATTATTATTATTTGTTCAGTTTGTGTTGATACACACTCATTTTTTCTCATTGAATTACCACAATTTTTTTTTTGCATGAAAAAGATTAAATAGCGAATATTATCTAAACGGCTAGAGATAGGTAGAGACTGTTTCATGCAAACCTACGTTTATTTTTGGTGAACAATCAAAATCCGCAACGTTCTATTTAACATTTTCGACTTATTGGTGATTTTATGGGGTTCAACTTCTGACATCATTTTGTATAATTGGCAGCCATTCTAACCAACTGGTATGATATAATATAGTTTTATGTGTAGGAAAAAAGTGGGAGAGTCACGAAATACTAGGCTCCTATATTTTTTTCACTACGTGAAATAAATGCATTTTTTGCAAAAAAATGTTGAAATCGCCATTATTCACTACACTTAGAACGTGGACCAAATTTGATGTTTCTAAGTTCAGATAACAGAGATATTGAATTTTTTCGGAATTTGAAACTTCACTTGCAAGGCGTATAACTTCTTAAGGGTGCAACTTCGTATATAGGTAAGTTGGATTGAATCATAATATTTTGGGTTCTCCTACATGCTCCTGCTCTGTGTCGGTTCTTATGAGGGACACCCTGTATATAATAGCTCACATGATATTATAAAAATATCGCTTTACATTAAAAAGTGCAAATCGCCTCGCATTGATGCTATAATATACAGTGAGAATCTTGGCTCTTGTTCCATAGAAAAAATATTGTAATGAAAAAATCAGTGAGAATTTTTGCACTAGTTCCATAGGAAAACGAACAATGAAATAAAGTTGAGTCATTGGAAATGTTCCATAGCGATGACTGATGTATTGACAAGTCAAGAAAAAAACTAAGAAATAAAATAAAAGTTATGTGGAAAGTGGCGACTAGACAGGAGGTGATATTTAATTTTTCAGTATCAATGATAGTTCAAAATTAAACATTTTGACAAATTATTTTATAAGGATATTTTTACCGGTAACAAAATCAAATCAAATGTAACACATGCCCATTATTTGCAAGACAGTATCCTAGACGGTTGTAAAACTCATTAGTGGCGTTCCTAACTTGTTGATTAGACAATTCGTTTGAGGCATCTTGTATTCTTCTTTTCAGTTCTTCCAAGTCGTTTATAGGGACAGAATTGTAAATGGTTGACTTTAATTTTCACCAATAAAAGAAGTCATTTACGCTCGTCAGGCGAGCGTGGTGGCCATCTAATAGGACCACCTCTACCTATCCATCTGTTAGGGAATTCAGATATTCTCTCACTGCTGTCGTACAGTGAGCAGGTGCTCCGTCGTGCTGATACCAAACGTTTGGACCTAGTTGCAGCGCATTTATTGCTGGCATAATTTGGTCATCAAGAAGACGAAGGTACTTCTCAGAATTGAGTGTACCGTCTATAAAAAATGGACCGATGATATGGCAATCAACAATACCAGCCCACACATTGACTTTTAGAGGTTATTGGGTCCTTGTGGCGTTGTACAAGTGCAAATTTTCTCTGGACCAATACCTACAATTTTGCGTATTGGCTTGGCCGTGTTGGTGGATTCATCAGTAAAAACGATTGTTTTTAGAACATTTTCATCATTATTTATCATTTCAAACATCTTTTCACAAAATGTTATTCGGCTTTCAGGATCCTGATATGATAGTTCTTGGTGGTTTTGGTATTTATAAGCCTTATATTTTTGATTTTCAAGAATTCTGCAGACGCTAGACTGGCTAATACCATGGTCACTTGCAAGTCCTCTCGTGGTACTATTAATGTTATTTTCTAAAACAGCAAGAACACTTATTTCCATGTCTTCTGTGTTTACACGGGGCTGTCGAACACGTTGATTTCCATGAGTTGGATCAATACAGCCAGATGTGTTAAATTTTTCAATAGTTCTTCTGATTGTCGTATGTGAAGGTATTGGTCTATTTGGGTACTCCACACTAAAAAATGCTGAAACTTCTCGCAAAGAGGCACCACTACTGCAATACCATCTGTAAATTTGAATTTTTTCTTCTTCTTTGGAATACATTTCAACTTAAAATACCTATTTTGCGTTGACTTTGACATTGTCATGAAAAATCCATAGCAACACAAAACATTTATTTTTACGTATGGAACATTTTATGACTCAATATTTTTTCATTACAATATTTTTTTTATGGAACAAGAGCCAAGATTCTCACTGTATTCTTTCCGAACGATTTTCAAGATATATATTTTCCCTCTTTTGCGTCGCGCTGTCCGCCAAGAAAAAAAACATGGGTTATTGACATGTTTTTTTTTTAACGATATTTGATAAATAGATTTTGTAAAATTAGTTGCTATTTCTGTGAAGAATATGGATCATTTCATAGAAAGCGTAAGGAAATATCCATTTCTATCGAAAGTGGATACCAATGATGTGGTTTGCATTTCTATATAATTTTTTTATGAAGTCATGAAGTTCATAAAATTTAGTTCTGTCCATTCGAAAATAATTTGTACATTTTTCGTCCCTTAATTCGTTAAAAAGTGTATATTCTACTTGTTTGCGGTATTTGATATGATTAGATAACCAGAATCTTGGCGTTTCTTTTTGGTTTCTAACCATAATTGCTAATAGATAGCCGCTTTCAGCATCTGACTGATCTTCTCATGAGCGATCGATGATATCTAGTAATAAAAAGTCTTTTGCCATCGCCATTTCCGAAACTACACCATAGGTATACTTCACTGGATCAGCCTACTATGTGTGTGGGCGCCCCTTACATGTAAGAGCCATACCAAGGCCACATATAACGATTATTTCAAAAGATTTTTGAAAAAATCAAAATTCAACTTTGACACCCTGTATCTCTCTTAATATCAACTTTTGGGTCGATCGCAATATTTTTGTGTGAGGAATTTGCTGATACCGTATGTCCCATTATTTCTGGTCCACCCTGTACGCGTACCCTCCGTTGCCGGCTTTAAGCGGAATATCACAGAAACGGCTGAACCAAACCACAACTTATATGGTATTTTTGAAATCACAAGAAAGAGATCTTTCGTTTTACATAAAAATATACGTTTTCCTTTTAAAAAACTCAAGCATCTTTGAATATGGTTGATGTGAATAAAGAATACGTAATAGTTATTTACGTAACTAAGGCGGTAAATGACTTTTTAAATTACGAGTCAAGATGTTTATCTAGACGAGTTGTTTAATGACATTTAACGGCTGTGTATCGTACATTGTTTTGTTTCATACTGTAATAACTATTTTTAATCGGTTTAAAGTGCTTTCTTCTCAAACCACACACTCAGGGTGGCAGTCCACCTCACATTCGTACCATGAGATGGCGCCAGCCAGACCATGTAACAACTTTTGTTTGTCCTATCTGATATACCTTACCAACCGTTTATGTTAAGTGAACAAGACAACACAAAAAACAAGAACAGAAAGAAGAAAAACAACAAACAGAACAAACAGAAGAAAACAGAACAAAAAAAAAGAACAAGAACAAGAGACAAAAGAACAGAAGGTACACCTGAACAAATTCTCAATCTGACTGTCGTTCTGTCAACATCGAGAGAGAAACCAAAAAAGCAAACGTAAACTTTTACTTTACTCCGCGAGTGACTCGTGCACCGCGCCATGGGTAAAACCAAGAAAAAGAAGCAAGCCAATCAACGCTCATCAACAAATAAAGCGAAAACTGAAAAGACCAACTCCAACTCATCCGATTACAGCTCTTCAGATGAATCATCTGGGGAGAAGCTACGCAGCCCAAGAAGAAATTCCGGTGAGTTTGCTAGTTCTTCCTCCATATCTCCTTATCTGAAATCCAATAATAACCCACATCCTGATAATTTTAACCCCTTTGCTACACATAAAAAATTTTCTTTATCTGATAAAACTGACAACATAATAATAACAAAAACTGACAAACATAACAAAGACTTATCGAGTGAACCGCGTGTGTCTAATACTACGAACAGTGATAAAACGGAATTATCTCCACAAAACAACATCAATAATTCAACACCACCACCATCAGTCCAAATTGTGGAAAAAGAACCCAATTCATTCCTCACAAAACAATTTGAAGAAATTAAAGCAGCCTACCAAATCCAATTAGAAGACGTCAAAGCCAGATTCCAACAAGAACTGCTGGGAATCAACCAAATTATCATCGCCCGCGAATCAGTGATTGAACAACAGGGCGCCCAAATCAAACAGCAAAACGCTCATATTGAAAAACTACAAAAGGACATTGAAAGTTACCAGTGCGCTAAAAGAACTGAAACTGAACCACTTCCAAAGAGGAAAAGAAAAGACGATTTTCCACTTCTCCCCGAAAACAATTCTAAAACCAAACAAAGAATTCCCGATAAACCTCTTGCAAATGAAGTGAATGATGACCAAGAAAACGAAAGCGGACCAATGGAAATCAATGATGACAACTTACCCGTAACCAGTATTGAAAAACAAACCGCCGAATTCAAAATACCACCAATTGTTTTAACATCTAATTTAGCAGATTGGCCGAGAATCTACCAAGATATGGCAAAAGCTGACATCAACATCAAAGCGGCAGCAGTGAAAAACTACCGCTTCGGCTCCGGCATTGAAATATCCCCAGATTCAGCTGACCACCATAGAGCCATCACGAGACACTTCTTTGCTAAAAAACTTCAATACCACACTCGCCTCCTACCGGACCAGCGCAAGATGAATTTAATAATCAAGGGACTTAATGACAATATCGACGTCGCAGATATCAAAGCGGCGCTGGCAGAGAAAAATTACTTCCCAGCGGAAATCTACTGGCTAAAAAGTGGACCTCAACGAGCCAAATCAACGGGTTTCGTTAAAGTGCTAATTGAAAAAGACCAAGGAGAAGCCTTACTACATGAAAATTTTTTATTATACATGAAGATCACTGTCGAAACCCAACGCACAACCCCTGGCCGAATCCCGCAGTGTCATAACTGCCAGGGATTTGGACATACACTGTCAACATGTAAATCACAATCAAGATGTGTCAAATGCCCGGAAAATCATTTTTACAAAGACTGCAAAAAGGAAAAATCGACGGACCCACAGTGCTGCAACTGCGGGGGACTGCATACAGCCAATTGGACTCAGTGCCCAGAAAATCCCAACTACAAAAAGAAACTTAATGACGAAAAATTAAAACAATCCAAACTAAACTCAGTTGAGATGCACAATAATAACAGAAGCCTAAACGCACCAGATGCTACTACACCGCCCACCCAAGATACGCCCCCCCAGATGATGAACACCTACGCCTCCAGAATATTCACCAATGCGACATATCCATCCAAAACAAGCGAATCAGACCCCAGAAATTCAACAGATATCATCTTGATGAGACTAGTGGACAGCTTCAAAACTATTGAAAGATCCATGAATCTTATGCAATTATCAGTGACGGAACTCAACAAAAAATACACACAAATTGATGACAAATTCGAAAGAAAATGCAGTGAACTGATGGACAAATTTAAATACTACGAAGCCTCTGTACATGGATATTATGACTAATAACCCAACATCGCAACTAAAATTGCTATCTTGGAACTGCAACGGAATCAAACCCAAGGAAATTGAACTCACAAACTTTATTCTAAAACACAGACCTGACATCATTCTGCTCCAGGAAACCTTCCTGAAGCCACATGTAAATTTCAACATCCTCGACTTTGCTATCTACAGAAACGACCGAACCCAAGGCAAAGGTGGTGGTACTGCTATTTTAATCAGAAAAGGCCTCCCCCACAGCCTTCTACCAAACCTGACTGATAACTACAAAATTGAACACACCAGAATTATCCTCAACCTAAACAACCTTGATCTGAATATTGCATCAATCTACTACTCCCCTGGCTCAAAATTAGCAACGGAAGACCTGGACCAGCTACTTCAAAACAACGCACCCACTATTGCTTTAGGCGACTTCAACGCTAAACACAAAACGTGGGGATGCAACAAGGGCAATTCCAGAGGCACAAAATTATTTAAATACTGCACCCACAATCAAATAGGAATACTGGCCCCCAAAAACCCCACCCACTACTCCAGGAACGCGCTTAAAGCTGACATTCTAGACATCGGGCTGACCTCTGGCTTGCAGCTGAACGCTCACATCACCAGCGTCAACGACTTGTCATCAGACCACGTCCCAATAATTGTAAAACTAGACGAAATTGAGATCACCACCAGGCAATTGACCAAAAAAATAGTGAACTTCCCCAAACTGAAATCCTTGCTAGAAAAAATACAATTAAACCCTTCCCTAAACACCGAAGACGAAGTCAACTTGGCAGTTTCTACCCTCACCAAACAAATCCAAAACGCAATAGAAAATTCCACCATCACCATAAATACTGACTACAACTACTCCTACGGCCTACCCGATCACATTCGCACAATCATCAAGGAACGAAACAGGTTGAGAAGACGTGCGAAAAAACATTCATCACAAGACTGCTTGAAACAAGCAAACAGGCTGACAAACCGAATAAGACAAATGATTCTGGAATTCAGGAATGAAAAATTCCAGGATATGTTGGAAAAACTGGACGAGAACGACACCAAATACTGGAAATTATATAGAAGATTTTCCAAAAACCGAACTACAAGAAAATACCCACCTATCAGCGACGCGAACAACAGACTCATCTACGTGGAATCCGAAAAAGCGGAGGTCTTCTCCAATTCCCTTTACGAGCAATTCTCAACCAACGAAGACCTGGGCTCCAGAGCATTCACACAGCACGTAAACAACCAACCCATTAACCACCCCGACGCAAAACAATTGCTACAAAAAGATGATCAAACCGAAGAAATCTCCCCAACCACAACAGAGGAGGTCCAGGAAATCATTGGCGATCTAAGAACAGGAAAATCCCCAGGCACAGACAATATCACCAACAAAGTCATAAAAAACTTCACAATTAACATCGTGGAACAAATGGTGGACATATTCAACGCATGCATTGCCAAGGAACATTTCCCAGATCCCTGGAAGGACTCTCTGGTGATACTGATCCCCAAAAAAGGAGAAAACTTATCCAAACCGACAAGCTACCGGCCCATCTCCCTGCTATGCTGCATGGGAAAAATATTTGAAAAAATCATGCTGACAAGACTACAACAACAAAGTGACAAACTTAACGCCATCCCCCACCAACAATTTGGATTTAGGCCACAACTGGGTACCGAACTCCAAATAGCCAGACTGTGTGAAGATATAACCAGGTCCCTTCAAGCGAAAAGAGTCTCTGGTGTCATTTCTCTGGACATCGAGAAAGCCTTTGATAAGGTATGGCACCAGGGACTCCTACATAAAATGATGACGATCGGATTCACAAGAAAAACCACCCTCATAGTGAAAAGCTTCCTATCAAACCGAACTTTCTCCATCAAGATCGGAGATATAACCAGTAACAGAAGAGACCAACGAGCAGGAGTCCCTCAGGGATCTATCATTTCACCACTCCTCTATAACCTATACATAGCAGACACCCCCACTTACCCAGTAACTGAGCTGTACCTCTACGCAGACGATACTTTATTACAAACTAGTGCTAAAAACAGCATCATCGCACAAAAGCGATTACAAAACTACCTCAACACCTTGGTTGAATACTATACCGAATGGAAAATCAAAATAAACCTAAAGAAGACTCAAGCTATCATGATAGCAAGAAACAATACCAAAACACCAAATATTAGACTCAATGATGAGATTATTTCCTGGAGGGATAACATTAGATACCTAGGAGTCACCCTGGATAAAAAACTCTTATGGAACGACCACATAAATTCCAAACTGAAAGAGGCAAACCAATCGGCAGCGACACTATTCCCACTGATTAATAGACACAGCAATCTCAGCACCTACAACAAAATGAGACTTTACACCCAGGTGATTAGGCCTAAAATAACCTACGCGCTAGGAGCCATCTACCTGGGAAAACCACTACACAAAAAACTACAAGTATATCAGAATAAAATCATGAGGAGAATGGACGACACACCATGGTTCATTCGCAACATTGACTTACACAACGAATTTAATATCAAACCCATGCAACACATTATACTGAACACCCTTTACCGACTACGTAATACAATTAACATTTCCAACAACCAATCACTAACCAAGACCAAAAAATACAAAATTTACAAATACCACAAATCAAGACATAGAAACATCTGGACCCCCAGAGTCAATCTACCAATAAACCCCTTCATACCTTACACTCCCCCCCCACCACCCCTACCACCCCCCTGATTTTCTGATACCTAGTATCACCTCAAATTCAATACTCAATATAACCCAAATCAACCCCAAAACCCAATTCAAAAACCAATTCTCCAGAGCAATCAAGGCTCAACCCCCCCCACCCCATATTCAAAAACAACTAGCAAACTCAAAGAAGAACAAAAAAAAAAAGGGGATAGAGTGTTTCAAACACTAGACCCAGAAGGACTCAAAACCAGTTAAGTGAACAAGTTGCAAAATGGACCAAATTTTGCATAAAAGCTGCGAAGCGCAAATCGGCGGAAAGGTATCAAAAGGAGTTTGAGGCTTTCTGCGAATGGCGCAAAATCTTCCGTGTAGATAAGACAGTGAACGAAAATATCGTGTTTGGCGCCAGCCAAACCGTGTTACCATGTTACCAATGCAATTTCACAGTCTTTGATGATGCAAAATGTAATTTTTGGAGTAGTCAAGTAATGTTTTTTACAGTCTCTGATTATGTAAAGTATCATTAATTGGACTGGTTTTGGGTCCGGTAAATGATACTTTACGGTACAGTATGAAATAAAAGCTTTTACATTAATTTCTTGAGATAAACTTATACACTTCATAAACAACTGACAAAGATAGTATCATAGATAAAAAATATATATACGGGAATAGATTGGAAACTGCCATGCTAACTTCTGAACATTGCGATTTGCGCCACCTGGTGAGGTAAGGAAATAACACAGGCCGAAAATAATGTGGCGGGCCATTTAAAATCTGCGATTTTAATACTTTCAGTTCAAATACAGTATACGACAAACATTTAATGAAGCTTTCATCCTGTCTCCGGTATCTGAGAAGTAATAGTGCATTTAAAACGTGTATCTATTTGTCAGTTTACGTATTTTGACCACTTTTTTTCAAAAAATGGTTTGATGCAGTTTTGTCAAGTTTGAAAAAGATTAAAAATACATTTTTTTAGCGTAATTTTCAATAAAAATAGCTAGAAAGAGGGGCAAACATTGAGTACTTCCTAAAAATTTGATAATTGAACAAAGGATAGTCAAGCTATAAAGTTTTAAACAAAAACTTGGCTGAAATTACTCATTTATGATGATTTCTTTAAAAATAAAAGGCGATGGTTAGTTGAAAATTTCAGTGAGATTTCCAGGAAGTCTACATTTTTTTCTCTAATAGTACCTTTATCAAAAATTACACCGTGAAAAGATTTATTTTTGACGTGATAAACAATGTTTTAAAAAAACTGGTAAATTGAGGAATTACCTGATGCAGTATGAAAGCTTTATCAAATGTTGGGCGGTTTCCTAATTTTTTCAGATACTAAGTATAAATGTTGAGGATAATTTTGCGCCTTTTTGAGCTGGCATTTCGGCATTTCAATCAACAACTCAATAATGGCGTCCATTATGACGTTTCTCAATCAGCTGTTGGGATGAATCGATAAACCCTGCGCTGTCGCGAAGCTTAGTTGCGCTCCCTGGTGAGTTAAGGAAGAACAATTTACAGTGAACCGTCATTTATTCACACCACCCTATGTTCTATTTTAGATGCGTTTTAATTTTTTTTCAGAATCCCAATCAAATTCACTTCAACTTTCATTTTATTTGACTAGGTATCCAGTTTGACGCGGCGAAATTTAGAGAAAAAATCTATAAAAATTCATAAGAAATTATAATGGTTCGATCGAAGAAGTTTAGTTCAGTTTTTGAAGTTTGACTTTCGACTTTCGAAATATACTTCAATAAAACGATCACGGAATATTTTAGTTCCATGGCATGACAACAGTTTTGAGTAATTTTGTTACTGTGGGGATTCAATAGAATATCCTTTCTGTTCTTGAAATTAACTCAACCTATCCAGTTTTAAGACTAACCCGAACTAACGAAAAGCTTGTTAGTATAGTTGTGAATGGAGAATATATTGATATTATATTATGGGATATCAATAAGGTTGTTATAATCCAATTGCTGATCAGGTATCGTCTTGGAATTTTTCATAAGATGTGTTCCAACCTACACAATTTCTGTTATAGTTCCGGAACGGAACGACCTGTTACAAGAGACTGCGCATGCTCTAGATTTCCATCATGTCCATCACGATGCCAAAATCGCACCTAGTTGGAGCGGATGTAGATACCAATTTAAGTCGGTTTTTGAACCTTCCTCATCACTCATCACGATGGAATGTTTCCATACATAAAAAGAAAAAACGAAAATCTAAACTGAACTATCAACAAATAAACACAAAGTAAATACTATTGAGTACTATACCAAGTCAAAACATACATTTATAAACTAAAATGGCGGTGCTAGCTAGAGTACGCATGTTATCTCAAGCGATTGCAAAACGGTTTCAGATTAGGTTGGATTGCTGAACTGGATGTAAGAAACCATTCACACTCGGTTGAAACGGATTTTCTGTAGTCCGCAGGACAATGACTGAAGCAATTTTAATAAAAATCGGGATTTGAGTAGATTGGATGATGACTATTCGATAACAGATTTAATAAAAATTATATTCTATTCATTGTCCATAACCCGCTATTGACCACCATATAAATTATGCCCTAACGGTAGTTGACCCTTGAAAAAAAACATTCAAACCCCATCAGAAGTTATGCCTTCGAGGCGTCGTTATTCCTACAATATGTCTGTCCACAAAATTTTGTTTTTGATTGAAAATGGTAGATATAGGTGTAACATGAACCCCTATAAAGTTTTTTTAAAAAATTGTCAAATATTTTCTGCGTTATTCGCTGAACAAATTTGCCAAAACGCGTAAGGACTAGAAAAGTGTGACGTCACCTACGCGCTTATTTACTGTAGTCATAGGTAACGTACTGTAGCCATTGATAAAGATAAATAAAATATGACTGGTGTTATACACGGTTCGGCATTAAAAATAATATTATGGTGGCAAGAAAGTGGAGTTTTGTGCCTGAGTACACAAACCGACAAGTATAGAATGCTAACGAAAATTCTTGTGATTAACCAATGCAGACAGCAAAAAGAAAATTATGGTTTGCGGCAGTGAGACGGAATTTTGGATACGTCTGAAAGCCGAAAGAAAACACTTTGTCAACAACTACATATTATCAAAACTACGTCACGTCTACCTGTGGCAAATTATGTGGATCTCCTTTCTGGAAACCGTCCTCCATATTTGCGGAGAATAAATAAACTTTCCTGATAATTTAATGGCAATGCTCTGTACTGTCGAACTCAAAAAACATGCAAACTTTGATATTGTTATGACGTCTAACGTCACAATAATAGGTCATTTCAGAAACCTGTCAACATAACGTCAAAATTGACGGCTTGTACCGTAAACAATACTTATATTACAAAAAAATCATTTAAATTGTTATCAAGACATAAAAAAAGGGCTAATAATGTGAATATAACTTTCTTTAGCTCTGATAATAAATATGGTCTGCAACTTTGCAACTTCCACACAGACTTGAATTTTTAAAAGCATCATTCAAACTCAAACTTGTATAAGCTTTTAACTGCCTATGCAGTATAATAACTTGTGGTAAGCACCAAATAACTAATTATTATGTCCATGTAAGTTATTTTTGGAAAGCCCTATGAGGGCTTGCATCAAAGTCTGGATTTAACTAAAAGGGTGTATGGTGTATTAAATCAACATTCCTGGGCTTCTAGCTTCTAAGTTGGCGAGATAATCACTCATTTCACAGCTTTTCAGGATCAGAATCACAACAAAACCATATTATTGCATGCTTGGCAATCCGAAAAATGTCTCAGAAAGTTAAGGAAAAAAGTGACAATTGAAGGTTAATGATTGTTTACGGTACAATCAGCTGACTTTCAGGTTATGTTCTGAAATGGCCTATTGACCATTCCAGAATGACGTCACTACTGTCATTTGCTGGGTGGCACACACAATTTATAGGTTGAAGCTTGTTATGTCAGTAAGCAAGTTCGGCATTGTCGTCTCAAATCCGAGCAGATTTTGGTCACGTGACATCCGACGGAACAGAGCAAGGTGGAATACAAGAACGATTCGGACTTGTTTACCTAACGTCATCACTTCCATTTTCCACAATCTTTAAATTGATCGTCTGTAACCGTGATAGAATAAGTTTTTTTCAAATCTTCGTCTTGCAAGTGAATAATCTTCATTTTAATATCAAATTCGCCATTAACTGTTGACTTATAACAGACAAAACAGTTGAATTATAACCTCATAAACACAAATCTGACAGATCAATCGCTTTCGTCGGTCCCAATACGTCGAGCAAATAGATCGTCATCCGATCTGTCAGATGTTTTTATCGAACGATTCCGATTTACCTCTGACACATCAAGATGACATAAACGAACGATTCAGAGCAATCGGAGAAGTCTGATTGCGATGCCGAACCCGCTTAGTGATGTGTACATAGATAAAATTGGTGTTTTTGATAACATATCTTCTAATAAATACTAACCAATTTCATCCAGTAACTAGAATGATCCATGATTCTTACCTCAGACATCACAACAAATGCTTCTTCGCTGATTTGTTTGGAGTTTGGCAACAATTTTCTGAATACAGGATTCGTATTGCTTGAAGGCTTGCAAACTCTCATAAGCCTTCTTTCTGCTTCCCAGTGTAAAAACTGTGAGTTAATATCGATAATTTTCTAAATCCATCATGGTGATATTCATTAATCGAAAGAGCAAAGGGATCAATATTGTGTATAACGCCGATTTTGTGGTCGTATTGTATCTTCACATCACCACTTAACGTTGAATAATAATTGCTGTGAGCCATTTTAGGAAAGAACTGATTGAAAAAGCATTATTAACAGATTTGTTTGTCACCCAGCAAAAATGACATCGTTGTCAAGGTCACGTGTTCTGGAATGGTCAATTGAATATAAGTACTTTCCGTCTCCCTAGGAAGTATCTGACGTCACAGTGCGTTTTGTTCGCTAAACCAAAGCACTCATTTTCAACGGCTGCTGTTGTATTTGAGATTAATTTTTTTGCAAGCACACTTCGAATATAGTTATTATCTTATCGAAATCTTTGTTTTACAATACTTTTAATGTATATTAATTTATTTGTGGACAGATCTATTGGGGAAAATATGCGCATCCTGATCCTACATCCTCATAGCAAACATTTAAGATAGGTTCAGTAAAAAGTAGTCAAGAAACAGTAAATAACTATATAAAAATATGTATGTTTTCCTTTTAGATGACGGAGAACCATTGAAAGTCGTAGCTGTAGTAGGCATAGGACACGCTCCAGGAATAATCAGGCTGTGGCCTGAGAACCAACGACATCTTATTCCCGACATTCTTATAGTTCCACCCCCGTCTCTGGCATCAAAAATATTTAAATTATCTCTCAAATTGTCCATTCTCGGATTTGGTGGGTATTTAGTATACAAATACGTTCCAGTTCCCCGTGTTGTAGGTGAAAAATCCCATTCATTTATACAAAATATTGTCAACACAGTGAATACTAATCCAGGACTAAAGTATTTGAACTGATCTTCCAATTGGACACGAAAGACTGTTGCATTTTGTCTATTTAAATATTTTGAACGCATGAATAAGTTAAACCGTTACCGCTTTAGTCATAAAACATTCCTTTTTAATTTTGTTTTTTGTTGGGAGAGGAATATTATAGAACTATATTGCATTATTTACTTTTATACAGTTTTTTTTTCCAAACACAACATTGGTTATTTCTACACAAGGGAAGAATCACTTTTTTTATAGGTTGAAGAAAATGATATTTCATGTACGATTGAAGAATCCGTGAATAAGTGAATAAGTCAGGCTAGTCATTGCGGCGTTTGAAATAAATGGAACAGGTGTATGCCAGTTTCAATAGATAATCGAAGAGTTGCAAGAAATTCAAAAGCAGAAACTTCCACATTGAGAAGTACAATAGTTTGATTTTTCATGTTAGAAATATTGGTTGGATAACTGATAGAAACTAATGAATAGACTGAATTAAAAGTCTATTTATTAGTTTCAAGTATGACTTACATTTGTTGATCATTGAAATTAACAACGAAGTTTATTGGTAAAAAATAGTGTTTGTTGTCTTTGTCATCTATTGTAGCTTATATCTACATTTTGATCTGTATATGGACTATTTTTGATAATATAGTCTACGTCAGTACATCTATGAATACTCCAACCGTCTACTTATTTTGTTGATATTTGGAAAAAAATGTTGAGATTTTTTAAAATAAAAATTATAATAAATGATTGTTTTTTTATGTTGCCTGCATGTACAAAGATCATTAAGAACAGTATCACCCTCTCGTCTCTAGGTACTATAACATTTCGAGACCCTTTATAATGAATGAAGTCCAGAATTTGAACGAACATTGTGGAAAGGCAATAAGAGCATAAATTGGGGTGAAGGCTGCCGCATACATTGTCATAATCGGCATTGAAGTACATATACACTTTGGAATTAAAGGCGACGAAGAAGCCAACAAGATAGCAAGGAAAAATTCGAGTGTGCTACCGGTAGGATCAAAGCAGAAATTCGTTAAGAAAATAGTAATAATAATTTCGATTTTTTGTGTCTATTTAAGAATGGCAAGGTGCCAGATCTCCGAAACTAGGCATCCCGGAGACTTGCGGAAAAAAAATTACTGGGTAATATGGAATAGAGAAAATGCTGGAAATATATCAGAAGTTCCCAAGATAGTCATAAGATGGCGTAACGATGCTATCAAAACACAAAATTGCTGTTTTTTCGTGATTTTCAAATAGAAACAAATATAAATGAGTACCGCTATGGATTCCTTCAAATTTGTTTTCTTGTTTTTTTTTCTAGCATGTCAAATAAGACAGGTATCAGCTGTCAAACCTTACAACGCAAGAATGCTCATATATTTGGAACAACCGATTGAGGCGATCTTGGTCTCATTCTGAAGAGGAGGTTCTCCTCTTCCACAATTTTGGGATTTCAAATGATTCTGATCAGAAGAGACGATTTTATTCAATATAATATGCGGACGACGAACATTATTCAAATTTACTCGGAAATTTGAAATACAGTGGAGTAACTTCTTCTTCTTCTCAATATTAATGGGCACTGGTGTCCACTGAGACGCCACTGGACCTAATAATTTTATTCTAGTTGGGGCAAAATAAGGTTACATCATAAAACCGTACCAAATTTCAACTAAATCGGTTCAAAGATATTTGATATTTTATAAATACCTACCGATTCTTTATTTAAACTTGGACGCCCTGTATTTTAGAAATGAAGCAACTCCAGACATACAGTACAGTCGCCTACAGACACACGTATATCTCTTGAGATGTGTACCGGGTGACACCGTATAAACTGACACCCCCCCTAACTTTTTTATTTTTTATCGTATAGCAAAATAAAAAATACTGACTTCAAGAGAAAGTTTCTTGCAGTTTAAATATCACTTCTTATTTTCTGTAACTGCAAAGCTATACGGGGGGAAGCGACAAAAAGTTTTTTTTTATTGGAAAGCCCCAATAATTTCTGTCCAGAATGAAAGATCTCACTTTTCTGATTTCAAAAATACCATATTTGTTGACATTTCGTTCAGCAGTTTTCGAATTATTTAGATTTAAATTTCCACCAAATAGGCCGTCAAGTTTTATTTTGTTAATTTTGTTTCGATGTCACAATAATCGCTGTATGGCAACTAACGACTTTTTGAAAAGTTGGCCATGGTTATCATAGAAACGAATCAAAAAATATGATTTCTCACAGAATCTTGATGAAACAAAAGTTGAATTATAATAAAAATTACAAAAGAACAGAAACTAGAGAACAATAACAAAACAAAAAACTAATCAGAGTGAATATTTTCTCCATATTGCCTAATTCACTCTATATACACTGATTTCCAAAATGTTCCACTGCGTTTTCTATTTTCAGCCACAGAGAACTCCATTTCGAATAATAAGTATCAAATGAGCAAATCACTATTATTTGAGTGAAGATGATCACCAAAAACATTGGTTTTATTTTATTCATGGCCAACTTTTCAAAAAGTCGTTAGTTGCCATACACCGATTATCGTAGCAGCGAAACAAATATAACAACATAGAACCTAACGGCCTATTTGTTGGAAATTCGGAACTAAATATCTCGAAAACTGCTGAACGAAATGTCAACAAATATGGTATTTTTGAAATCAGAAAAGTAAGATCCTTCATTCTGGTAAGAAATAATTGGGGCTTTCCATTAAATAAACATAGCTTTTTGTCGCTCCCCCGTATAGCTTTGCAGTTACAGAAAATAAGAAATGATATTTAAACTGGAAAAATTCTTGAAGTCAGTATTTTTTATTTTGCTGTACGATAAAATAGCTATTTTCCTAACAAGTGTGGGAAGAGAAATTTCCGACACGAGAGTGCGTAGCACTCGAGTGTTGGAAATTTCTTCCCACAAGTGTTAGGAACGATATTTTTTCTACGAGCTTATTGAAAAAAGAATATCAGATTAATGTTATAATGTGAAATTCATTTATTTGAAACAATAACTTGACAAAACCATCGGTAACCTGGGTAGATCAACAGTATAACTTATTCGTTGTCAGAATATAGTGATTGTCATAATTTCTTCCCGCAAGTGTTAGGAACTATATTTTTTCTACGAGCTTATATGAAGGCGATTACTTATGCGAAAACATAACTATCATTGTTATATGTGAAATGTATGTTATTTATTTGAAACAATAATACACAATTTGACAAAACCATCGGTAACCTGGGTGAATAAACAATATAATTATTCGTTATCACAGTGATGTCACTTTTTTTTTTTAATAAAATGCGAGTGTACAGAAGTCAAAATGAAAATTTTATTAAAGCATATAAGTATTTATAATGGAAATGGATTACGTTATGAAAACTGAAAACAATTTTATTTCAAAAATGCAATCAAAAATGTTACTTATGATAATTTATATTAAAAGTACAATTATTCATATGTTGCACATTTAAGATTGAAGTTAAATCAAACAAACGGTTTGAGCAAGATGGTACATCATCAGACACAGCAGCATTTATGGTGTCGTTGGAAGTAGTAGCTTTAGCTGCCGGCTGCAGACATGTGGTCGACTCGATTTGATGTATGGTATTATTTTGTGAAACATTATCCGTTGAAATTTTTTTAGCAATTTCCAATTTATGTGCCACTGATTCATCTATGTAACTTTCCGCAACCGTTGAAGATTTCCAACCTCCGTGTCGTTTTAGATCCATAATATCTGTTCCAGAAGAATTGGCCAATAAAGTTGCGGAGGACCTCCGAAAGCAATGTCCGGTAAACTCTTCAGGATTTGGAAGCTTAAGGAATGCGGCTATATCGGAAGGAATTTTCCCAATTTTATTTATTCCTACGCATTGCACTGTACATTTACCATATTGATAATTTATGAAAAACCTTTGATGGGTAGTATTTGATGGACGCAGGTCTATATATTGTCTATAGTACTTCATGTATGTTCCACCGGAAACAACAAATGTTCGTGTTACATGTGTCTTGGTGTCTGGTATTTTGACGACCAAGATGTCTGTTTTGTCTTCGATATTGTCCAAGGATAAATTGGTTAGCTCTTGGCGTCGGCAAGCTCCAGCGATTCCAAATATGGCCACCATTTTGTTAAGCAAATATATGTTGTCCGGAGCTTCGGATAAAAATTTGGCAATATCTTCCTTGGTCAACGTTCTAGACTTCTTAGGTGTACAGCCCGTATTTTTTTGTTTAATAAAGGCAATTACCTTGTAAAATTTGGTGATGTCCACATTTCTCTTCAGCTTTATCATCGTTTTCAACATAGAATATCTGCACCATATTGTGGACGGCTTCAACTTCTTCATAAGTTCTGCAAAATATGCTAGGTAAACCTCTTCTTTGTCCCATGTATAAACGTTTTTTTTGTGGCACCAATCGTTAAAAAGGGAATATTCATGTTGGTATCTAGCTGAGGATTTCTTCGGCAAAGTTTCTAAAGAAGCTGCGTCAGCACAATCCAAAATTTCTTGAGGAATATCGTGTTCCATTCTGATTTTTGTTACGTATTTTAAACAATACACAATTTGACGAAAATGTAAAATTCGAATGTCAATAAAAGCGTGTGGCCATAGAAATCATCGGTAACCTGGGTGAATCAACAATATAATCTATTCGTTGTCCGAGTGATCGTCACATAACTTGTTGTCATAGAAACCATTCGGTAACCTGGTTGAATCGTCAATATAATAATTCGTTGTCACAGTGAACTTTTCCCACACTCGGGAATCTCTTCCCACACTCGGGAATCTCTTCCCACACTCGAGAAAACTCTTCCCACACTCGGGAAAACTCTTCTCACACTGGTGTGGGAAAAATGCCTTTCCATACAGAAAATAATGTGGAAAGAGCCATTTCCCGCACTCTCGTAGAAAAAATAAAAAAAATAGGGAGGGTGTCAGTTTATACGGTGTCACCCGGTACGTGCGATTTGTACGAGCGTACAAACATTCAAGCAAAAAATCATACTTCGACAGATATTTTCGGCGGATATTGTCCAAACTCAAGAGATGTACGTATATGTACAGGGTGTTTCCGTATATTTCGTCTGCAGACTAACTCGCTTATTATGCCAGATACATAGGGACTTTGAATACAAAGTTGGTAGGTTTAAAAATGAACCGCCAGAAAAAAAATATTTTTTATATACCGGGTGCACGAGAAAAGTGTGACAGACACAACATGCATTTTTTTAAATGGAACACCTTATATATTATTTTATAATCAAATAGACATTATTATTCTGATCTCAGAAATATACAACATGTAGGCATTACTTCCAGTCGTTTTCAAAATATTTAAGTTTTAAAGTTGGTTTTTTGGTATTGCCAAATTTAGTATCGATGACTACAATAATTGTTTGAACATTTTTTATCAATTTTTATTCGTCCAATAATCTAAAACAACGAATATAACAAGTGAATACATTATACTATTAATAAATTGATATCATAAAATGCAATTATTGAATATGCCCGTCATTATTCACAACACATTTTCTTGAATGGATTTTATGATATCAATTTATTAATAATATAATGTATTCACTTGTTATATTCGTTGTTTTAGATTATTGGAAGGATAAAAATTAATAAATAATGTTCAAACAATTATTGTAGTCATAGATACTACAATTTGGCAATATAAAAAACCAACTTTAGAACTTAAATATTTTGAAAACGGCTGGAAGGAATGCCTACATGTTGTATATTTTTGAGATCAGAAAACTAAACTCTATTTGATTATAAAATAATATATGGGGTGTTCCATTTAAAAAAATGCAAGCCGCACTTTTCTCGTGCACCCAGTATACAAAAAAAAATATTTCTGGCGGTTCATGTTGATAACTACCAAGTTTGTATTCAAAGTCCCTATCTATCTTGCATAATAAGCGAGTTAGTCAGCAGACGAAATATACGGAAACACCCTATACAGGGTGTTCACAGATAAATGGACCCCCCCATTAACTTTTTGATTTGATGTTTGGGAAAAAAATGTTTAGATGAAAGTTTAATGGTTCAAATTGAATTTTGTGAAAACAAGGTCTCCCATATAAAGGGTGTTCAGAACTTCTGGGCGTGGTCCAACTTTCTTATTTCAAATTACAACCCTATTTTTTGTTTGATTTTTGCATTCTCCGGAAAACATTTTTCATATAGCATACCCTATACCCAAATTCAACACATAAGAAGATATTAACGTCAGAAGTTTGCAATTTTTTCGAACATGTTTTGAAATTTATGATATTATTTGGAAACCTTGGAAACGAGGTATTTGTTAATGGATGTCAACTTCTCGAAAAAGATTTGAACAACGTACAGTGTGACCCAATTTTATCCGACAATATTTAAAATTTAGATTTTACGATTCAAAATGAACAATCTTTATTCTATGGACATTTTTTCTGAAAGACGACAAAATAGCCCCTCGATCCATGACAAAATCCAGTCAAACATAGGTTTCCATAGAATAAAAATCGTTCATTTTAATTACTTAGTAGAATCCGGGGTAGAATCTTAATTTGAAATATTGTAGGATAAAACTGGATCACCCTGTATGTATCAAGAGAATATTTCAACTTTTTTCTCTTCGCAATATAACATGTTCAAATCTTTCTTGACAAGTTGACATCTATTAACAACCACTTCGTTTCCAAGGTTTTGTAATAATACCATACATTTCAAAACATGCTCGAAAAAATAGCAAATTTCTGACATTAATATCTTCTTATTGGTTGAATTTGGGTATGGGATATGAAAAATGTTTAGAATTTTCCGGAGAATGCAGAAATAAAACAAAAAAATTGGGTTGTAATTTGAAATAAGAAAGTTGGACCACGCCCAGAAGTTCTGAAACACCCTGTATATGTGAAAACCTTGTTTTCACAAAACTCATTTTGAAACTTTCATTTGAAACATTTTTTTCCCCAACATCAAATCAAATAGTTAATATGGGGGTCCATTTATCTGCAAAAAAGTTTATTAATAGACCGATTTGGCTCGAGATTTTTTCAAATTGTTTGATATACCGCATCTCCTCACCAAAAATGTCCTCGCTCACACAAAATCCAAGGCCAACTTTGCCAGTTTCCATGAGCAAAATTTTGATAAACCACATAATTTTTTTAGAGAAAATCTATGCCCGCCACTGGATTCGCTATCCCTCAAAACGGGGCCACACCAAATTTTACAAAAAAAAATAAATTATTGAATTGTTTTTTTTTTCAATGCGCGCCTGTGGTGAAATCACTTTACTCAAATGAAAATAAATGGATAATCAATTTTATTCTACGAAATAGTTACTACATATTTGATATTTTCTGATAAAATCTGGTATAGGCCCGTTTTGAGGGATGCCACATCCTATGGCACGCATTGATTTTTTCTAAAAAAATCACTAATGTGGTTTGTTAAAATTTTGCTCCTGAGAACTGACAAAGAAGGCCTTGAATTTTGTATGAGCGAGGTCATTTTTGGCGAGAAGATACAATTTGAAAAAAAACTGGATACAAATCGGTCAATTCATGAACTTTTTTTCAGGGTGACCCGAATACCCGTTACACTATACTGTTCATAAGAACTTTTTTCCTTGAAGCGACCCAACGAATCACCTTAAGTTTCATACCGTATCCATTTACCTTTGTAATTCGCAGAGTCGACATCGTTCCGATCGTTTGCTCTATGCAGTCCCGCGTAAGAGACAACGGCGGCGTGCAGTCTTCTTACGGTTAGTTGTAAAAAAAAGAAACAACGGTCACAAAACGTCAGCATGAGACATTGACTTTGGAACAAAAAAAATAAATTTTGCAAAAAATAGACGCCGTTCTAGGTAACTCGCCACCTACCCTGGATTATAAGTAGAACAGACACAGACAAAAACCCGGAATTTTCTCAAAATTGCAACAATCTCACAGTATATTCTCAACGAAACGATCTCGGGCACATACTTCTCTACAACACAACAAGTGATTATCTCACTATACTCTATACAGGGTGTTTCAGAATAACATGCTAATAATAAAGGGGGTGATTCTTGGGCTCATTTTAAGAAAAAAAATTCATATGAACGTATGTCCTAAACGCATTAACTTTTGAGATACAGGGTGTCAAAGTTTTAAAAAATAGATACTTTTTTTACAATAACTTTGTCATTACTGTAGATATTTATATGAAATTTGAGTCATGTATTTTAGGCATTAATACTCATTTTTTGATGCACCAACAATTTAATTATTCTGACCAGTGCCGTCCATGCGGGATTTGGTTTGCATATTTTTTGGGAAATAGAAAAATTTTTTAGGACATACGTTCATATGAATTTTTTTTCTTAAAATGAGCCCAAGAATCACCCCCTTTATTATTAGCAGGTTATTCTGAAACACCCTGTATAATATGTCTTGTCAAAATGCGCAAAACGTATCATCTACACTACAGATAAAAGAAGCAAAGACCGATTTTTTTTTATACTTGTTGAAGTTCTTTCGAGGACAATTTTCATCATAGAACTGTTTTTCCTAAAGACAACGACCTTTAGATAAATAGCCAATAGAGTCTTCATGAAGATTAACAAAAATGAATCTTACAACTTGGATTAATTTCACTATATCAAGGCGTCGAATATTTCATAATGCTGCCTGTTCATTGAATTGGACATTATGGAACCGTTTTATTGCAAATAATCACAAATATAAAGGAACTTCCACATCCAAATCCAACTAATGAAACAATAATAATTATTATTAACCGGCATCTGCTGCACATCTAAATCCCAAATTCGCCGCTGAACTGTCTTTAGTATTGAATGACCTGGCCGCACATCTATATCTCCAGCAATATGATTCGTGACACAAAAATGAACCGCCCTTTTTCACCTTGGAATTCTGTAAACGATAAAAAATTATAAGGTATGAATATGAAATTTTCAATCGACAGGAATGAGAAAATTATCAAATATTTGCCATAATAGTGGTTCTATGATGTATTCTCCCCTTTAAAAAAAAAACCAATAATAATTATTATTATTGGTTGATAGAGAAAATGACTAAACCAGGAAGCTTAACAATAAAGTATAATTCGATTAAGTGAGTTTAAACTGTGCTTTCCGATTTTTTTATAAAGTTTATAGAATTTCACATGTGGTCTTGAAAAACAATAATGATTGCAGAAGAAGTGTAGCATAAAGAAACAGACAAGAACTTCCCAAGATAAACATTTGTAGGTATATTTAAATGATTATGAATAAATCTTAGACAAAATATCGATATTGATCAAACACGTTCTAGATTTAAAATTTATCGCGAATTTACACCCGATTTGATGCTTGGAAAATACCTGCGGATCGTTTTGCCAATCATCCTGGACCCATTCCCAAACATTACCGGCCATGTTATGAAGTCCAAAATTATTAGGCGGAAATTCCTCAACTGGGCAAGTAAACAAGAAGCCATCTTCAGCTGAGTTCAATTTTGGAAATTCTCCTTGCCATATGTTCGTCCTAGGTGCAGATGATTGTTTATTTGTATGACTTTAAAATTGTACCTATACATAAACTCAAAGTTACTGATAGACTTAAAAGTTCAGTTGGAGGTAGAAAACGATTTTTTTTATTATTATTTACCAATGTAGTCCTTTTGGATTCAACTTATTACCCCATGGATAAAGCTTTTGTTTCAGCCCCCCTCGACATGCCATTTCCCATTCAGCTTCTGTAGGAAGTCTTTTTCCAAAATGTTTACAGAAAGCTACAGCATCATTCCATGAAACATGAGCGACTGGGTGATTCATTCTATCTGAAAGAATAATAAGCGGGGAGTGATACATCTTGTGATCTTATTTGTAGAAGATATATATATACAGGGAAAAGCCCTTTATACACATTTTTCAATCAGTTTTGATGAGGAAGAAATCAAGCATAATGGCGAAACATCATGCTGAATTAACGAAATAATTGACAAAAGAATTTTGTTATCCATTGATAGACAGTTGAGTATCTAATGTACGAAAACCCTTGGGAAGACTGAATTCTAATTATTGTTTATTCTTTAGATAGGAGCTGTGAGATTAATTTATCGAACAAAAACACAGGGTGTCCGGACAAGGATAGGTAGCGGCTGTATCTCGACAATAGTAAGTGGGCGTCCATAACGGAGATCAGCGTCTCGCTCCAACCTGAATCTAAGACTGATGCCTTCCGTACCTAACTAAATAAATCCATGTATTTCAATAAATGCGGCCACAACGAAGCGCCGACCTCCGCTCGAACCCAGATATCGATCCTGACCCTGGAAAACGATATTCAAGTTCCCGAGATCATCATAACGAATTATGGAATTATTATGGACAAGGTGTATTTGATTACGGCTGTGTTGATCAGAGAGCCACTTTGGAACAACAGGAATACATTTCACCATAATTGAGTAGTTTTGAACAAATTATGGAAGAAAATAGCGGAAGAGTTCAAAGTATCAGATAAGCCCATATTTTTACTTTGACCCGGACTGTTGTATTCGCTTGTAAACTTCTCTACATCCGAAAGACAACTGACTTGTGTCAAAAATAAATAGATAATAACTTTTTTGAAGAAAAAAAAACCCTCTTTCGTGCACCACTCAACCCGGCTCCCGGCTCCTCGTTATAGCCAGTCATGAGCGAGGGTCAGAGCGCGGGTCTAGAGTCTGGTCCTAATACCCGGGTCGGAGCGTGGGTCGAGGGTCCCAGTTATGGACGCAGCCTAAGATCTAGAGATTTAGAAATGAATTCCTAATAAGTAAAGTGGGCGAGAGAAATGAGTGGTTACTATCTTGAAGTTCGCAATTTGAACACTCGGGGGCGTAACTGCTATGATAGTGCAAGAAAATCAGATATTTCAGAAGACAAAATTTATAAAGTTTCGAAATTTTGGTAGTGAACTCCCTGAAGAAACCCAAATACTGATCCGAAGAGTTCCCGACCCCCCGGGGGGAGCTTCATACCCTTTTGCTCCAAAACCCTCCCAAAACGTGACCTACCGACGCATTTTGGCGTTTTGCTCGTGAACCGTGACTCTTGTGAGAAAGTGTTAAGGGGCTCAATATGTTCTCCATTGAATTCTTTACAAATAATGTCATAAGTGTTTTTGCGTATCTTCCACCCAGCGCCCATAAAAAATGACCTTGGAAAATCAACATAGTTCTCAGCACGAAGACAAAAATGAGCCCAGAATGGGACAATTTTTGTGGAGAATATAAAAAGTACCATAAAAATTTCCTCGCCTAAGTCACGATTTAAAAGAAAAATGCCAAAAAGCGTCGTGAGAACACGTTTGGGGGAGTTTTTGGGGCAAAAGGGGATGAAGCTCCCCCGAGGGAGTGGGAACTCTTCGGATCTGTATTTGGGTTCCTTCTGTGAGTCCAGTACCAAAATTTCAAAACTTTATAATTTTTTCTCCTATTCATCGTTTTATCGACCAATTTGCTTGCACTATGAAGGAACACAAAATTCAAGGAGTCTCGCAAAGAATAACGATGAACCATAACTTCCAAAACGCCAATTTATAGCTTGGGTAATTCCGGATCATTTTGTCATGCATTTTTCCGTATCTACGTTTTTAAATAATAATAATATTAATAATAAGTGTCTTCATTGCAAATTAAACACAATTTACAAAAGGAGTTGAAGATATTTCTTCCTATCTCAACCTGGATATACAAAAAAAAAACAAAAAGCACATAAACCTAAAAAAGAAAATATCAATAAATTAAGATTAACAAGATGGAATACAAAATTACACAAAATCATTAATCTTCATTTTTGTCAGCTTCTTGAACTTGAAAAATTACTAGACTGTGGTGTTACTTTACTATACATTTTATAGACCTGATATGTAAATGATCTTTTAAACAATACAGTGTTATGAGCAGGGGCAGATATTAGGTTCCTGTTTCTAAGTTCTAAGTTGTGTTCATCAGATCTGCATTTTATTTTCTGATAGAGATACACTGGAGATTTTTTGGAAATAAATTTGTGGTACAGAACCAAACTGTGTAATATCCGCCTCTCATGCATCCTCAGCCAACCAATCCTGGAGAGTTTGTCACTGACTCCTCTTTGATGTCGACGAATTCCACCGATCAATCGGACACAGGAGTTCTGCATCAACTGAATCCTTTTGACATCCGAATCCAAGAGGCACGGATCATAGAGCACGTCACCGTCCATAGAGCACGTTAACTTTTATTCTATTAGTTTATTGTATCTACCTACTATTGTATTACATAATATATGGATATAAGATAACGTTGGTGTAGTGTTGATTGTGAAGTTTTTATGCTGAGTAAAGATTATTATCATTTCTTTTATTCTCATTGTTTATTCTCACATTTACTCTATGTGGTAAAAGGTAATGAGGGCTTTCGCAAAACTCACACCTTGTTGACTATTTCACGATTTTTCTGACTCTCCGACATGTTTCTAGGATCACTGATTTTTGCATGTCCGTTATTAGTTGGAGAGGTAGATTGCGTTTTTTAAGTCCTGCGGGTATTTCCGGTGGTATGAGACATGTGACTGACATGACTACGGGGAGAAAGAGGGCTTCTTCCATTTTCCACATTGAATTCACTTCCTCAGCTTGGTCCGTTTATTTTCTTATTCTCTCTGTTATTGTCTTCTGTATGTTGTAATCCAGAGGGTGTGCAATATCTATTAACGTTGTGATTTTGTTAATTTTGTCTATAACTCTTGTGTCTGGTCTATTGTTAATAGTTGTTTTATCAGTTATGATTCCTCGGTCCCAGTATATTTTATAATTCTGGTGCTTGTTGACTTGCTCTGGTGTGTATTTGTAGTACGGCTCGTCTATTGGTTTTGTTTTGGAGTAAGTATTTGTGGAGTATCTTGGCTGTCAGATTGTGCCTGTTTAGATATTCTGTCTGTGCTAAGCTAGGACATCCTGGTGTTATGTGTTGTATCGTTTCGGGCATTGATATACACATTCTACAGTTATCCTTTTGTATGTTGGTTTTTATTATACAGGATGGCCTAACGAAAAGGTCGCACCCTTTTCGTGACTCTCCTGGTATATTTTGGGAAAAACACTCGGACTCGTCAATTTTGATTTCTAGGGGGGCGTCTTTTCACGCATAGCCGTACGATATGGGGTGATCCAGAAATAAGATATTGCGTTACACTTTAGATTTTTAAATGGAAACTCCAATGTTTTGTTCCAGATTCAAATTCCTTTTCGAAAATCAAGGTCAGTTTATCAAATAATATCAATGACCATCTCTGACAATTTTGAAGATATTTGCATTTTAAGAAAAAAATTGACAGTCAAGAGGTGTACTTTGACGCTTTGTATCTCAGAAACTATTTTGCACGTAAAACAAACAAATATTTGGGGCTACTTATAAAAAATGTTGGTCATTCAAGTAATCTTGATCATTTTTCACAATAATCTACAGGGGGTCAATTTTTGAGCCTACGCAGATTTAAACGTATACACAAAATTGCGATCACCATTTGAAATAACATGGTGATCGCATTCTTGCGAATCCGTTTCAAATTTGCGGAGGCTAAAAAATTGATCCCCAGGGTCTTGGAAAATTATAAACAACAAAAAATAACAGTTTTTTCGAATGGAATGCCTGTCTTTTTATTTCAGATAATTCTACACAAAATCTTTTTTCGATTGGCACTACATTGATAGCATAGTATAATAAACAACAAGTAGCGACAGCTCCATATATTTGTGGTCAAATTTGGTTTTGTCTCAGTGACAGAAATTCGCCTCATTTATACCCTGCTAACATTTTGAAATGCAAAACTGTTTTCAAAATCAAGAATTTTAAACTCCACATAGATCTTTAGACCTATTTCATAGTGAGTAATCGTATTCTATAACTTGCTAGGTAATTCACCTATGTATCAGTATCATTGAAATCATGGAATCTGCTACGGTATAGTTTTATTTCACATTTCATAATGTTAACAGTGTATAAATGAGGCGAATTTCTGTCATTGAGACACGAAATTTGTTCACCTTTAGGGATATGGAGCTGTCGCTACTTGTTGTTTATTATACTATGATTGATAGTTTCAAACTATTTACCTATTGTAACGAAGTTACAAAATTCCCGGATTTATTCTACCGTCATTTTCAAATTTTCAAATTCATTTTCCGTCTCTTACTAGTTAAATCGTATTTTCCCGTAACTTAGTTATTTATCTATCAAAAGATCCCGTATTTTTTCTAAAAATAATGATGACCAAGTAATAAGTAATAATCCATTAATTAATTTCTGATCAAAATACTCCTTCTTAGTTTCTCGCATCAAACAAATTAATTATTTAGCTCGCAAACCGGTCGTCAAACGTTATTTATTTCGCGCACAATTCAAGTAGATCCCCCACTTTTGGTTGGGATACAGAACCTCGGAGAGACGCGAGGAGCCAGTCAGTGGTACCGAGACCAAGCCGAGAACCTGCAGCAGTGGACTTCCCGGACCCGATTCGCGATCTTTTTCTTCAACCCGTTTTTGCTAAAAATTCCATTTTTCTTATTCTTCTTTGAATTCAAACACGAGGTAGGAACTGTTCATCGATAACTATGACGTTTTACCGAAATTCTCTCAAACCAGTGCCGCGTTGTAGGTAAGTTAAGTAACAGGGGTGGGAAAAATAATTACCATATCTGGAAGTTTTCGGAGTCCGTATTTTCTTCGGACTCACGAAAATCTTTTCGGATTGCAGGAAATATTCGGTGAATCTGTATTTTTTTCCAGATTCTCAGGATCCTTCCAGATTCGTATCTGTTTGGGGAATTTATTATTTTATTTTTACTGTCAGGGGAACGAACTTAGCTGGGTGGGAAATTTTAAACTAATGTTCAACACCGCGTTTTTCTTTTCAACCGTCAGCTTCTTTTCTATAAAATTTCTTAAGATAGTTTCGGGAAAATCGTCAAAGAGAGGCCTCTGGAGTTACGACCCGTGTGTGCAAAATTTCCAACGTTTGTCAATAAATTTCCCGCTGCTTTTCTATGCCTCTAAACCCGTTTTTCTCCTCGTGGAAATGACGCGATCGCGTCAGTTTCCCGCTCGTTTGTTTTTCTCTACGTCATCGGAAAATCGTATTCTTTTTTTGAAGCACTGTTTTTTTTCTGCTCAATTATTTCGCCGAGGAAAGCCCGACCCGTCGTTTTAAATTATTTCGTTACACACTACCGCTTCCCGTTCTATTTTTGCCGAAATGAGACTGCCATAAAGTTACGAATTATTAAGCTGTGATTTTGATTCTTCGCCGGGAGAAATTAGACTATTTTTCTCAAGTAGATTATTTTTATGTGATATTTTTGAGTTTTCTTTTGCTAATGAAAAGATCAGACTATTGTTGATTGGATTTTGTTTTTCTCCTATTTGACTAGTTGGGAACCAGTTCAATGGTGTACATGAATGGGACAAATAGACGGAATGATTTATTTTCATTAACACCGAGTTTTTATTTCAAGAAAGTTCAGTAATCCATTTCAGAGCGGAAGTTTGCGGAATTTTGGAAATAACGAACGCCTGGACTTTCTTCACTGTCTAAAAGATACCCGATAGGCACTGTGGGCCCTCTACCACATAAATACAGGGGGTGGCGCTCGAGCATTTCGTTTAACATCAACGATTCCCTCATCCCCGTCGGGAATTGAATCCGGAAAATCTCGGGGCACGTCACACTATATACATATTGGGAAAAATGTAAATAGCTTGAAAAATATCAATATTGGCTATAGAAATATGTAGTGCCAATCATAAAAAAAAATTGTCTAGAATTAATATCTGGAATAAAAAGACAGGCATTCCATTTGGAAAATCCCAGTTTTTTTAATTTTCTTTAAAGAAGTGAAAATGACGAAAATCGCATATCATGTCAAAATATATTAAAAATTGTTGAGATAGACTGTTAAATTATTATGAGATGAAAATATATTATTTATAAAATGCATGCATGCAATATACTGAACGTATAAAAAAAATGATAGAAGGAATAAAGGACAGGATTTTGTAATTAAGGAGTGAAGTGAAAACAACGCAAGTTATATTGGAAAGATAATTGTTGAGACCTTTGTATAGTATAAAATATTGATGCTACCTATGACGCGGTAAAAATGAACATCTGATAATCCAAACCTATTAAATCTAATAACATAAATATGATTAAATCTAATAATTTAAATAATGGTATGTAGACATGATTTTTTTAATTTTTTTTTTCATATACATATTTATATTTGGAAGAATTATAATGATCATTTTGAAATGTTAAGTCTTTAATATAAATTATATAACATTATTTGATTTTAGTTAGGTATTCCTGATTGATTGACAAGACTATGTAATAAGTACTCAATATTTTTTGATTTTGTATGTTCTTCAATTATTTAGCTAACTCTGTCTTTTCTTCACAGCAGTGTCTTTAACAAGTGGCCATAGTGAAAGCCATTAGCTCGTTTAATAAATTATGGTATGAGTTCTGTCAACAGTCATTATTGATCATAAGTTTAAAAGTAAATGGTAGGATTGTTCAAATTATTTCAATTGTTTGACCTTCTAGTAAAAGACGGTTGGAGAATATAGTTGTAAGTAAAGATGTACTGTGAAACCATATTTTGTCTTTCTTATTAGTTTCTTTTAATTCTAGAACAAAACGTGTAGTGATAGATTATTTTTTGTTTTATTGTGAAAATGATACAACTGATCGTTAAATCATTTTTCCAAAAGGGGGAAGGTGTAGTGTCACCCTGTATATCAGTTTGTAGTTGTTTAAACAACATTCGTGTAATATCTAAACAAGCTGAATATGCATGCTGACAAGGCACCGTCCTCACGAGTCAAGAACGAGGAGAATCTTATTGACCATTGACCTCGATAGACTTAACATCACCTAGAGATAGCAAGTGTTATCGAAGGGCGGACCATGTACGGCCCTTGGCTGTCTTGATGTGGTCAATAGACGATATTTCGGCTTGATGACTTTCCTTTTTTAATCAACCAAGGTTTAGTCAAAGATCAGAAAGCCTCATCCAACATCTTACATTACACAACTAATAATAATCCAAAAATTTGAATATTCGATTTTGTAATAAGAGTTGCTTTACTTTTGTCCGATAGTGTAATCATAAGTCCACTATGAAGAACCAAAATGTTATAATGATGCGACTGGTAAGCGATAGAGCGAAAAGCATATTGATTAGCTTCTTGTCACAAAATATCGATACCAACTTTTTGTTGTGTATGTTTAAATATTGATTCTGTGTACCTCAAAGTATGCCATCCGATGGTGCATGACTTTTTTAAACGCTACAAAAATATTTGTATCTTATTGTTTCATGAGTGTCTGGTAACATGCCACAGTCTTATTCTGTTATGGGCCAAAATGAAACCTGAGAACAACCACATGAAACTACAGTGCTACAAATAGAGCAGTGGCGAAGATTTTTTTTCACTTGTATGCAGTACAGTGTATAGACGAAAATATATTTTTTAAAAAGCTTACAATGATCCCTACAACTTTTGTATTCATTTTTTTATATAACTAATAAAAATGCCTTTAAGGGGGTGTCAATTTATAAAGAGATCTAATTCATTTTCAGTATTTGAACATTATAAAGAGCAACCAACAAGTTTAACTATTGATACTAGATAATGAATTTCCTATGTCCCATTTCTACATATTCATTTTTTATTACTTTTACGGTTTTCATTACTTTTTCGATTCATTTTATTTATTTCAGGAAGTTGATTTTGAGTATTGGTTTTATTGACTCATAATTGAAAAAACCGTTTAAAATCTTTGCAACCTCCAAAAATCAGAGCCAAGCCAATCAGCATTTGTCATTACAGTTTGCGAACTGTTTTTGACCAATCGGATAAAGGCTAACAACGTGCATGGTGGCAACGATGACGTAGACCCGAAAGTTGTTTGGCGTTTACTATATGTTAATTTCCAAAATTTTCCATTCGAAACAACAAATACTGATAGATCCCTTCAAGGGCAAATATCTTGAAAAAGGTAACTTCTATCGACTTTTACAAAGTATACCTTTTTTACGTGAAAATGACGGAAAATCATATTTTTAATTCAAAAAAAATGTTCGAGTGCGTACAAAAAAGTTATAACTATTTGAATGAGTGGAAAGATGTGTAAGTGGCGCCCCCTACATGTATGACCTATACCAAGGCCAGATATGAATTTTGCATGTTAAACAATCCCCATAAACGAAATTTCATCAAAATAATTTGATTATTAAAAAGTTATTTGAAAAGTTGAAAATTAAAATTCAACTTTGGCACCCTGTATCTCTCTCAATATCAACTTTCGGAATGGACTGTTACCGTATGTCCCATTGCTTCTGGTCCACCCTGTATTTAGTAAAGTGGACCAGACCAGGATACGAGGAGGTCGCACCCATATTCGTGACTCGCCTGGTATATTTTGGGAAAAACGCTCGGACACGTCAATTTTGATTGCTAGGGGGACGTCTTTTCATGTATAGCCGTTCAATACAGGATTATCCAAAAATAAGATATTGCGTTACACTTTGGATTTTTAAAATGGAAACCCCCATTTTTTATTCCAGATTAAGATTCCTTTTTGAAAATTAAGGTCAGTTTATCAAATGATATCCATCCTTTGACCGTTTGAAGAGATTTGCATTTCAAGGAAAAAATTGACAGTAAAGAAGGGTACTTTGAGGCTTTTCGAATGAAATTTTGGGGGTGCTTATAAAAAAAGCTTTCAAATAATCTTGATCATTTTTCACATTAATCTACAGGGTCTTGACTAAACTATTAAAACAAAAAATATCAGTTTTTCAAAAAAACTCGGATTTTTCAAATGGATTGCCTGTCTTTATTATTCCAGATATTAATTCTAGACAATTTTTTTTATGATTTTAACTACATATTTTCATAGCTAAAATTGATAGTTTTCAAGTTATTTACATTTTTCTCAATATGTATATAGGTAAATAGCTTGAAAACTATCAATGTAGTGCCAATCGAAAGAAGATTTTGTGTAGAATTATCTGAAATAAAAAGACAGGCATTCCATTTGAAAAAACTGTTATTTTTTGTTGTTTATAATTTGCCAAGACCCTGGGGGTCAATTTTTGAGCCTACGCAGATTTAAAACGTAAACGCAAAATCGCGATCACCATTTGAAATAACATGGTGATCGCATTCAAAAAGGAATCTTAATCTGGCATTAGAAATGGGGGCTTCCATTTTAAAAGTCCAAAGTGTAACGCAATATCTTATTTTTGGATAATCCCCCGTCTTTTCATGTATAGCCGTTCAATAGGCTATACATGAAAAGACGTCCCCCTAGCAATTAAAATTGACGTGTCCGAGCGTTTTTCCCAAAATATACCAGGCGAGTCACGAATGGGGGTGCGACCTTCTCGTATCCTGGTCTGGTCCACCCTACTACATAGAGGGTGGACCAGAAGTAATGGGACATACGGTAACAGTCCATTCCGAAAGTTGATATTGAGAGAGATACAGGGTGCCAATGTTGAATTTTAATTTTCAATTTTTCAAATAACTTTTTAATAATCAAGTTATTTTGATGAAATTTCGTTTATGGGGATTGTTTAACATGCAGAATTCATATCTGGCCTTGGTATAGGTCTTACATGTAGGGGGCGCCACTTACACATCTTTCCACTCATTCAAATAGTTATAACTATTTTGTACGCACTCGTACATTTTTTTTTGAATTAAAAAAATGATTTTTCCGTCATTTTCAGGTAAAAAAGGTATACTTTGTAAAAGTCGATAGAAGCTACCTTTTTCAAGCAAGATATTTGCCCTTGAAGTGATCTATCAGTATTTATGTTGTTTCGCGTTCACATTTGTTCACCAGCAAATCACATAACAACGTGCATGGTGGCAACGATGACGTAGATTCAAAGTTGTTTGGCGTTTACTATATGTTAATATCCAAAATTTTCCATTCGAAACAACATTCAGTGATAGATCACTTCAAGGGCAAATATCTTGAAAAAGGAAAGTTCTATCTTCAATTAACTTTAAATCTACGTTATCGTTGCCACCATGCACGTTGTTATGTGATTTGCTGGTGAACAAATGTGGTCACCAGCAAACTTCATAACAACGCGCATGGTAGCAACGATAACGTAGACTCAAAGTTGTTTGGCGTTTACTATAGGGGGTATAGAAAACGCCTTATCACGGTAATTCTTACAAGTGTCTCGATGTTCAATGTTTCTCATAAAAAAAAAACAAAGAAATTTTTTTGTAAAAAAAAGTAAAATTAGATAACATTCTTTGAAATCAAGAAACATTGAGCTTCCAAGCTAATGTTAAAATTACCATGATAACGCCGTTTTCAAAGCCTCCTATGTTCATTTTCAAAATTTTCCATTTAAGACGGGGGTTACACGATCGGCCTGGCATCAGTTCAGTCCTTTAATTTGGAATGATGAGAAACTGATCGTGAAATGGGGCTGAAATGGTCTGACTGATGGAGTGATGCACCGGACTGACCGATATTTGAATATTTTATAATTTTCTGTCATCCCTACCACAAAACAATAAATCCTATAGAACGGAAACTGCAATGCTAATAGGAATTATTAAAATCTCAGTTCCCCGACCGACACACTTATTCGAAGCGGCGTGGCGCTGCATTAGATTGCGTACGCCAAAACGACACGAAATTTATTTTGTTCCTGTTATTTGAGTTTCATATTTCATACTATCCAATACACTACTTTTTCGTCGCATGTAAAACCGATGTGATCCACTTGAGACCAGTTGGGAAAAAAATTCAAGGAAGTAAAATAAAAAGAGAAACGTGTACGTATACGAAAAACTAGATATTTTGTATAATGTCTTGGAGTATCATTAAAAGCTAAACCATGTAATTAATAATGTTTTTATTAAATGCAAAGCGATATAAATATTTATTTGAACCAATGCAAAAATAATAATATAATATAACTTATATAAAAAAATAAATATCAAATAATATACAATACATAATAATATACTGGTACAACATGACTATTAACTAATACAGATTGCTTGAAAAAGAAATCAATCGGTATGTGGCTGTCATACATAAAATTTTCTATTCAATGTTATACAGGGTGGCCCAACGAAAAGGTCCCACCCTTATTTATGACTTTCCTGGTATATTTTGGGAAAAACGCTCGGACACGTCAATTTTTATTTTAAGGGGGACGTCTTTTCGTGTATGACTGTATAATACAGGGTGTTCCAAAAATAAGATATCGCATTACACTTGACATTTTTAAATGGAAACCCCCATTTTTTTTTCTATTTTTGGATCCTCGATGAACTTTTTAGTAACTTTTGTATAATACAGTTTATACCTATCTCCAACCGTTTTAAAGTTATTTGAATTTTTCAACGAAAAGGTCCCAATCTTATGAAAAATTCAAATAACTTTAAAACGGTGAAGATAGGTATAAACTGTATTACACAAAAGTTACTAAAAACTTCATTTAGAATCCAAAAATAGAAAAAAAATTGGGGGTTTCCATTTAAAAATGTCAAGTGTAATGCGATCTTATTTTTGGAACACTCTGTATTATACAGTCATACACGAAAAGACGTCCCCCTAAAAATAAAAATTGACGTGTCCGAGCGTTTTTCCCAAAATATACCAGAAAAGTCATAAATAAGGGTGGGACCTTTTCGTTGGGCCACCGTATATACAATTAATTTTACTATTTTTCAAAAAAAATACACCTAGAAAAAGCTGTTCTATTTAACGGAAACTTTTGGAATGTTATTATGTATGAAGGGTTTCAAAGGAATCCGAAGTCTACATTCCATGATAGGTTAAAAATATTGAATTGATCCTACTGCAATATATCATTCTCTAGGTCCTGTTCCAACAAAAGTCACAAACTAGTCAGCCTTTATCCGATTGGTCAAAAACAGTTCGCAAACTGTAATAACAAATGCTGATTGGCTTGGCTCTGACTTTCGGAGGTTACAAAGATTTTAAACGGTTTTTTCAATTATTATGAATCAATAAAACCAATACCCAAAATCAACTTCCTCAAATAAATAAAATGAATCGAAAAAGTAATGAAAACCGTAAAAGTAATAAATAATATGTAGATATGGGGCATAAGAGATTAATTATCTAGTATCAATAGTTAGAGTTGTTGGTTGCTCTTTATGATGTTCAAATACTGAAAATAAATTAGATCTCTTCATAACTTGACACCCTCTCAAAGGCATTGTTATTGGTTATATAAAAAAAAAGTGAATACAAAAGTTGTAGGGATCATTGTAAGCTTTTTAAAAAATATATTTTCGTCTATACACTGTACTGCATACAAGTGAAAAAAACTTCGCCACTGCTCTATTTGTAGCACTGTAGTTTCATCTGGTTGTTCTCAGGTTTCATTTTGGTCCATAACAGAATAAGACTTTCGCGGGGTACCAGACACTCATGAAACAATAAGATACAAATATTTTTGTAGCTTTCAAAAAAGTCATGCACCATCAGATGGCATACTTTGAGGTACACAGAATCAATATTTACACATACACAACAAAAAGTTGGTATTGATATTTTGTGACAAGAAGCTAATCAATATGCTTTTCGCTCTATCGCTTACCAGTCGCATCATTATAACATTTTGGTTCTTCATAATGGTCTTATGATTACACTATGCGACAAAAGTAAAGCAATTCTTATTACAAAATCGAATATTCAAATTTTTTAATTATTATTAGTTGTGTAATGTAAGATGTTGGATGAGGCTTTCTGATCTGATCTTTGACTAAACCTTGGTTGATTAAAAAAGGAAAGTCATCAAGCCGGAATATCGTCTATTGACCACATCAAGACAGCCAAGGGCCGGACATGGTCCGCCCTTCGACAACACTTGCTATCTCTAGGTGATGTTAAGTCTATCGAGGTCAATGGTCAATAATATTCTCCTCGTTCTCGACTCGTGATGACGGTGCCTTGTCAGCATGCATATTCAGCTTGTTTAGATATTACACGAATGTTGTTGAAACAACTACAAACTTATATACAGGGTGACACTACACCTTCTCCCTTTTGCAAAAATGATTTAACGATCAGTTGAATCATTTTCACGATAAAACAAAAAAAAATCTATCACTACACGTTTTGTTCTAGAATTAAAAGAAACTAATAAGAAAGACAAAATATGGTTTCACAGTACATCTTTACTTACAACTATCATTTACTTTTAAACTTATGATCAATAATGACTGTCGACAGAACTCATACAATAATTTATTAAACATCTTAGCTAATGGCTTTCACTATGGCCACTTGTGAAAGACACTGCTGTGAAGAAAAGACAGAGTAAGCTAAATAATTGAATAACATACAAAATCAAGAAAATATTGAGTACTTATCACATAGTCTTGTCAATCAATTAGGAATACCTAACTAAAATCAAATAATGTTATATAATTTATATTGAAGACTTAACATTTCAAAATGATCATTAAAATTCTTCCAAATATAAATATGTATATGAAAAAAAAAATCAAAAAATCATGTCTACATACCATTATTTAAATTATTAGATTTATTCATATTCATGTTATTAGATTTAATAGGTTTGGATCATCAGATGTTCATTTTTATCGCGTCATGGGTAGCATCAATATTTTATACAATACAAAGGTCTCAACCATTATAACTTGCGTTGTTTTCACTTCACTTCTTATTTCTTCAAAAAGGCAGTCTTCTCATTCACATATTTTTGCAAACTATCAGGGTCTCTCATCGATGCATTGAATGCTAACGACGATCGAGGCTCCTTAATTATAAAATCCTGTCCTTTATTCCTTTTATCACTTTTTTTATACGTTCAGTCTATTGCATGCATGCATTTTATAAATATATTTTCATCTCATAATAATTTGACAGTCTATCTCAACAATTTTCAATATATTTTGACATAATATGCTATTTTCGTCATTTTCACTTCTTTAAACAAAATTTGAAAGAAAAAAAATCTAAATAAGAAAAACCGTTATTTCGACTGCGGGTACCCTTGAGTGCTCTTTGCACTATATGCATCATTGTGCATCATCAATTATCATTTATTAGGTAACACTCCCTTTCATCAGCCCAATATAGCTGAGATAAATTGTCCTGAGCAAATTTACCATTAATAAATAGGAAAGTGCCCTGACTACTATAACTTTTTCCCAATACACTTCATGCTAACTAGTAAAAATATCAATACGCGCCACGGCCTTCTATACGCTTGCGGGTGATCAAGCCGTTCCAGTATAGTTCCTGACAATTCAAGTGTATGGTCTTCACTGTTGCTTATTCCATTTTATTGTACTCACATTCCTAATCCAACTCAATAGGGTAGAGGCACCACTTATGGCCAGCTTAAGAAAAATATGTAAATTTTGTCATTGTCACGGGTTATTGTTAGTGTTAAAGAAAAAAATCTATACACATATGTAAACTTCCAAGTGTTCTCTATCGAGGTAAATACATGAAATAATCCGTTTTTAAGAATCAATATTTTTTTTACGATTTGAAAAAAAAAACGTGTGAAATTTCCTACTTTTGGCCATCGGTCTCCCGCTTATGGCCAGATAATTTTACCACTTATGGCCAGATATTTACTAGGTATATTATGTTCAATATGATAAAAAAAAGGTGTTGAGGTTTTAGTATTTTCAATGTATAAAAAGGTTACCAAAAGATCAATCAATCAAATCAATCAAATCAATCCTCACCCTTCTCATAACCTTCTCCCCACTTCTAACCTTCTAACGCGTCGGTTCGCGCGCGGAATTTGAATTGTAAGCTGCACCGAATCTTATCATTTCAAGAGAATAGAGGAAGTGACCATAAGTGGGGTAATGGCCATAGGTGGTCCCTTTGCCCTACATTTTTTTTTTACCAACCCCAATTCCTTAATCGATTCGCAAATCGATGCTTCCTACTCAACTTACTTTTGCTTGAAAATTTTACAAAAAAGGAGGTTTTTGTGAGAGTAAGGATTATTTGTGCATCGTGGCATTTTAACTTTTATCTTAATGCACTCTTGAAGTGTTCAATTTTTTTGCCAAATGTGAACCACGGTGTCATAATTCACTGCCACTACCTGCAGAACTTTGCCTAGTCAGGTATCCAGATTTTGAATAATACCAGAAGACTGGCCGGCCGCCATCCACGTGTTAGAAGAACCAATGGCAAGGCTTCAAATTAGGTCTGAAGGAATCACTGTTATCAATGACAAAGTATTTTAGAAAAGGACTTATCTAGGTATACATAGAGAACAAACCTTTAAATCTTACATATTATAGACGGGGTCCGTTAGAGTCAAGGTTAGAGTACAATCACTCAAATACGGAATAATATGCTTCGGAAGAGCCAGGCAAGACAAAACCGCCTTTCAAAGTGTTTATAGAGTGTTTTTGCATAAAGCAAGCAATTAGGTCATGTGGGGAAGATATTGGAAAAGAGTTCGTTTTTCCCCGTACACTGCTGAAATTATATTGTTGAACATAATCCTTAAAATAGGTTTCATTACCGATTGTGCTTGCAAGACATTCTAGAACATTATTGGCATTTCTGTCTTCAAGCTGGATGTCATGCTTATAAGGTCGTTTTTCTTTTGCATTTAGAGTTTAGAGTCCAGTTTCTTATTGGTGAAAAATAGGTTCTCACTGCTCATATCTCACATAACGGAGGGTTAGAATTTTTAAATATTTTCTTAATAGAAAACAACCGGTCCATATCTAGGAAGTGAAAAGTGAAAAAAAACAATCAAAATGTAAAAATAAATAAAAACAAAACGATCAAATGAATAAGAAGAATCATAAGAATTAGATAATACAAAACAAAAATGCCTAATTATTCATTTTGAGTGGAAAATCAAAGTCCCCTTCAGGATAATATGGCCAAAAATGAGAGAAATAAAGAAATAATAAAATATAAACTGCAAAGAATTGACCTGTGTGACATCTTTTGATAGAATCCAACTGTTAAGCAATTGTGACCATATTCTTCAATAAATAATCTATACGTACATGCAATAGATTCGATTGTTAGTTGTAACGCCATTTTACCAACCCCGATTTTCGATTTCTTTTGAATTTACAATCACCACATAAAACTCTTCAGATTACTGTTGATTCATCTTGTAACTAGTGATGGGCGATTCGAGTACAAGAATCGAGTAAGTACTCGATTCCTGAAAGTACTCGTGATACTCGAATACTAGTACGCAGGAACGAGTACTCGCGTACGAGTACTGCTGCAACGATCTTGGAATAGGAATCTGAGACGTTGGGCTCATTTGGGCTGTGGCTTGGTCGTGGTGTGGTAGTCGTAGTCGAGTACTCGAATGGTATCTATCCACATCTAACTTTTACGTGTGATTGTGATGTGTATAGGTGCGTTCCATTTGCACATCTGGGTTGGGTGACTCAGGACTCAGGGCAGATCCTAATATTCCTAATGAGTCCTGAGTAACTGGGAGCTGCATGCCCAGTCACTCCAACTCCAAACTCCAAATGTGAATGTCAACTGAAACAATGACAATTCACAATAAATCAATAAATGATTGATCATCAGTCATCACGAATAATTCTTAATCTGGTTTTTTGAAAGAACTTTACCAGAATGTCAAATTATCACAAAAATATAAAAAAATTTCAAGATGATTTTTATTGTTGACAACTACAATGAAGCAAATATGCAAAAAAATTCTATACTTATGAAGATCAAGTTTCTTATTTCTACTATTTTTCCACTAGAGTACTCGGTACTCGGTACTCGGAAAAGTACTCGGTACTCGGAAAAGTACTCCTTCAAAGTACTCGAATACCGAGTACTCGATCCTCAAAATAAACGATTGTGCCCATCACTAAAAGGTAACCCCGATAGTCCCACAATAATTAAGCGATTTTTGGTAAAGACTCTTCTATCTACGAAAATGATACAAAATACTTAATGCTTACCTGTATACAGATAGTCACTATCACCCATAATTATTGACCATTCCAGAACACGTGACCTTGACAACGATGTCATTTTTGCTGGGTGACAAACAAATCTGTTACCCCCATATGCACCGTAGAAATCTAATCCGGATGGAGACTTCATCGCGATTATTTTCCATTAGGTGGTATGGAAGATAATCGCGATAAAGACTTCATCCGGATTAGATTTCTACGGTGCATATGGGGGTTAATAATGCTTTTTCAATCAGTTCTTTTTTAAATTGGTCACAGCAATTATTATTCAACGTTAAGTGGTGATGTGAAGATACAATACGACCACAAAATCGGCGTTATACACAATATTGATCCCTATGCTCTTTCGATTAATGAATATCACCATGATGGATTTAGTAAATTATCGATATTAACTCACAGTTTTTTCACTGGGAAGCAGATGAAGGCTTATGAGAGTTTGCAAGCCTTCAAACAATACGAATCCTGTAGTCAGAAAATTGTTGCCAAACAAATCAGCGAAGACGCATTTGTTGTCATGTCTGAGGTAAGAATCATGGATCATTCTAGTTACTGGATGAAATTGGTTAGTATTTATTAGAAAATATGTTATCAAAAACACCAATTTTATTTATGTACACATAACTGAAATAACAAGCTTCAACCTATAAATTGTGTGTGCCACCCAGCAAATGACAGTAGTGACGTCATACTGGAATTGTCAATATAAAAGTCTGAGTTTTCACCAAACAATTGAAACGACAAAAGTGAAATAGCAATAAATATCACACGGAAATTGGAAAAACTGATACGAATTATGGGAAAGTCGTGCCGGCTAATTCAATATTTAATTCCATGGTAGAAAGAAATGTAATTCGAAATTTGAAACTAGACACTTGTCAGTCAATGACAGACAGCTTGGGATCGTTTGGTATTCATTTGATCCGACAAGCATTCTGAAATATTGATATCAAGTGACCTCAAGAGGAGCTATGTATTTGTAATCACGTGGCCTAACTTACTCGGATCCAATCTCAACTGATCTTATCAAATAAAACATAGGTCCGATGCAAGGTTAATTGATATCAATTAACCTTGGGTCCGATGCATGAATTTTTCTTACGTTTTGGCGGAGACAAACTGGCCCACTAGCGCCCCCATATATTTTGTTTGTCGGCCATGGAACTAGCTTGAATGGAAAAACATGGTTTGACCATAGTATTATAAACAACAAGTAGTGTTGAATCAAATGCAGTTTTTAAATGAGGCGAATTTCTGTCATTAGGGCCCCACACACGGAGCGACATTTTGAGCGACTTGGTATGCAGCGGACAATGTCTGTCTAATTTTGCATACTTCGACCGCCCGTTAGTGCGGAATGACGGACCCGGTCGGTGAAATACGTCGTCGGTGAAAGACCTTGTCACAACATTCTACAGTCAAATGTTCATCAACAAGTAACGTAAAGACCAAGCCGTTACGCTCGTTGTTTGATTGAGATTCAAATTTTGTTCATGTGAGGCTCTATTGAGGGGTTGTGTCCGTGCAAGAACAGGTCGTTTGATAAATCGCGGACCAGGTATGTCCGTGTGTGGACACGACATATCAGATCGCTCACAGACCAAGTCGTCGGATATGGTATGGCAGACCTGGTCGGCCGACCCGGTCGGCCAAGCTCGACCGACCTCGTCGCTCCGTGTGTGGGGCCCTATTGAGACAGCGAAATTTCAACCACATAAAGTTCATTTTTTATTTAAAGTTACAGTAGTGACAGATCAAAATTGTAGGTTAAAGACTGGTAAACATGATTTATCACGATAGTCATAAATTGAACTGTCATTCGTTTTGTTTTGCTTTGTTCAAAATGTATTTGATTTGACAGAAAAAAACGTTCAAGAATAGAGAGTGATAATAATTTTGGAATTGATGATCAAATTCCTTATTTAATCTAGAAAATTAAGTTTATTTTCAATTATTTCATCTTTTCATTTCAATTAGCGAGCACTTCATGCCATATAATTTTTTTTGCCAACCTTTAACCTCCAATTTTGATCTGTCACTGTGATATTAAATAAAAAATGAACTGTAGGTATATGGAGCTGTCGCTACTTGTTGTTTATTATACTATGGTTTGACCTTGGCCATTTGAGTTTCTTTTCTATTGGGTTTAATGTTTTGTGAGTCCGTCGATGATTGACAACAGACTGATCGTGTATTGCGTTCTGCAGTTTCGCGTCAGTTATAACGATATAATTCCATGGTTACCAGATGGTTGCCATTGAATTCTAACCTAACTTCGTTTTTAACGATGCCAGTTTGAATAATCGTGTGAATCACCATTCAGTCCATCACTTTTCCATCACTCATTGACTGACAGACTGAAATGATGTCAGACTGATCGTGTAACCTCTGTCCAAGACCACATTGCATGGATTACTTCAAGTTCAAATATCTTGAAAAAGATTACTCCTAGTCACTCGAGTAGCCACTTCTTCAAAGTATACTTTTTTCATGTGAACATGATGAAAAAATCATTTTTTCAATATTAAAAGTGTACAAGTGCGTACAAAAAAGTCCTGACTATTTGAATGAGTGGAAAGGTGTGTAAGTGGCGCCCCCTACAAGTAAGAGCAATTCCGTGCTCGGATTTGAATTTTGAATGTCAAACAACCGCCATACACCAGATTTCATCAATATAACCTGATTATTTCAAGTTATTTTAAAAAATCAAATAATAAAATTCAACTTTGACAGCCTGTATATATGTTGATATCAGCTCGAAATAGACTGGTTGAGGTCGATCGCAATATTTTTGTGTGAGGAATCTACTGTTACCGTATGTTCCATCACTTCTGGTCTACCCTGTAGATTGTGTTATGTATCTTATTCGAGATCTAAATATAATAAGATTATACCTTGGCATTTTAATTCGTGGGTTGATTTATTAAAGCAAACTTATTGTACGATACACGATCTGATGACCACCAACACATTTTTTGAACATGAAGACACTAGGAGTACTTAATAAAGTATGGAGAAAAGAAGAACAACCAAAAGATTGGCAGATAGCACTAATGGTACCAATACATAAGAAAGGAGACCGAAAAGATTGCAACAACTATAGAGGTATAACACTATACTAAGTACAGGAATGAAAATTCTGGAACAAATAATAGAAAACAGAATAAGAGCAATAACAGAAGCTACAAGATGCGCAAAGCGGATTTAGATACAAGACCACATATTCCAGATAAATCAAATCACACAAAAAGCAATACAAGAAAATAAAACAATACATGGCCAAGTATGTACAGGGTGTCCCATTTTGGGTACTTTTGCGGGGTATCGCCGTTATTCTTATAGATAGAAAGTTGCGATTTTCGCGACAGTTTGCTACTTTTTCGTGAAACCGAAGATACCGTCAACAAAATTTTCATAGCCCTTTCAGTTCTTAAGATACAGGGCTAAACTGAAAATGTTGCATTTTAAGGTAGGTACCCCTCGTATCTAAACTATCAGATAAGTTATGGAAAATGTGAATAAATGTTTCTTATACAGGGTGTTTCCTAAAGATTGGTAAAAAATTCGTTGTGTGATTCCTGGGGTATTTTCATGAAAAAAAGTTCCTATAAACATTTGCCGAAAAATGCATCCTAAGGGAGCTACGCCCCTTTAAATAGGGCACCCCGAAGACGGTTTTTCCTCAATATTTCCGAAACCTTACATACAAAAATCATGAAATTTGGTACATCATTCAAACTTTTAATGCTGAATGAGAATTTGAGCTCAGAATTTCAAAATTTTAATCAGGGGCGTACCATACTGGCGTACCATACCATTTAAAAAATTGGATTCTTTTAACCTTTAACCCCGCCAGTATGGTACGCCCCTGATTAAAATTTTGAAATTCTGAGCTCAAATTCTCATTCAGCATCAAAAGTTTGTATGATGTACCAAATTTCATGATTTTTGTATGTAAGGTTTCGGAAATATTGAGGAAAAACCGTCTTCGGGGTGCCCTATTTAAAGGGGCGTAGCTCCCTTAGGAAGCATTTTTCGGCAAATGTTTATAGGAACTTTTTTTCATGAAAATACCCCAGGAATCACACAACGAATTTTTTACCAATCTTTAGGAAACACCCTGTATAACTTTTCCCGTAGAACTCGATTCTGCCTTCGGAATTAGTTTACAGGGTCAGGTCAAAAAGTTATCGGACCAAACTTTATTTTTTTATTATATTTTCAGAAAAATTATAACAGTATGAACTTTTTTTCATAAACCCCCAAATAAATGACAATTTTCTGAAATTAAATGCATTATTTAATTGTAGGCCATGAATAACAGTAATAAACAACTAATCTTCTTATACATAATATAAAACTACTCAAAGAGTATCTCAATTATAGTGAGTTTGTAACAGTTCTATAGCATTGTGTAACATACATTAAAAAAAGACAAAAATAACATTATTAAAAAAAAACACACTTCTAAAGATAATGTTTAAATTGACGACCATTTTCTCCAATGCAATTGATTGATTGAAATTTATTTGTGTTTGTTGCCATAGCAACTATCAAATTATACATTTAATTTCAGAAAATTGTCAATTATTCGTGTGTTTATGAGAAAAAGTGAATACTGTTATATATTTCTGAAAAGGTAAAAAGACAAATCTCATGGACTATAGATATACAGGGTGTTCCATTTAAAAAAATAAAGTTGGCTCCGATAACTTTTTGAACTGAACCTGTATACTTATTCCGAAGGCGAAATCGAGTTCTACGGGAAAAGTTATATGAGAAAGTGTTTTCACATTTTCCATAACTTATCTGATGGTTTAGATACGAGGGGTACCTTAAAATGCAACATTTTCAGTTTAGTCCTGTATCTTTAAAACTAAAAGGGCTATGAAAATTTTGTTAACGGCATCTTTAGTTTCACGAAAAAGTAGCACACTGTCGCGAAAACCGCAACTTTCTATCTATAAGAATAACGGAGATACCCCGCTAAAGTACCCAAAATGGTACATGGCATTTATAGACCTAGAAAAAGCGTTCGATAAAATCCCAAGAGTGATGTTATTGGAGACATCGAGAGAAAAAGGCATCACAGACAAGATGGTTAGAATATAACTCAATCATAAGTCATAATAAACAATCAGATACATTTACAACGAGAGACGGACTAGGACAAGGGGGATGTTTAAGCCCAGTTCTCTTCATAATATCATTTTATATTATAAAATGATAATATACATGGACGAAATAATAAAGAAATGCTCAAAGCAAGGCGCAAAATTAAATATCGGCCATAAGAATCTACAAAGAGTAGACATATCTGAATATTGTGTGTTCGCAGATGACCTAGCAACTCATTGCAAGAGATGAAAACAACTTGCAAAAGAACCTTGAATTGTGGAACCAAATCATAGAGGAACACGGAATAAAAATAAATAAGAACAAAACCAAAGTAATGACAATGAGAGAAAAAAGAAAAGAATTGACAATTGAAATTGATGGAACAGAAATAGAACAGGTGAATTCATTCCAATACCTCGGAGTGAACATAGACGAGAAGGGTACACAGGAAATCGAAATAAGTAACAGAATAGAAAAAACAATGAAACTATTCTACTCGATGAACAATACATTTATAAATAATAAGGAAATCTCTAGACAAACAAAGACGAAAATATTCAAAACAATTTATCGACCTGTACTAAAACCTACGGTTGCGAAACATGGGTACTTACAAAACGCCAAAAAAGTAGAATCTAAGCAGTAGAAATGAAATACCTGAGAAGAGTGAAGGGAGTGACCAAGAGGGACAGAGTGAGAAACACAAAAATAAGAGACCTACGAGTAAAATCAACATTACAGTACATAGAAGAAAAACAACTGGGTTGGTGGAGCCACCTGCAGAGAATGCAAGAGACTACGACAAATAGAAGAGCATGGGAAGCAAACATATTGAAAAACATGAAAAGAATAAGACCGCGAAGAACATGGGACACAGTTATAGAAAGAATAATTGAGAGCAAAGGAAAAACTTGAGAAGATGCAAGACAAATTGCGAAGGACAGAAACAAGTGGAAGAAATTTGTGAGAAACTTATAAGCCCCACACCAATGTATGGTATAAAAGGGTTTTTAAATAAACGGTTGAAGATAGGTATGAACTGTATTATACAAAAGTTACTAAAAACTTCATGGAGAATCCCGAGGGGCCAACCACCTCTGGCATTCGGTGTACAAAATCACGGCATTACCAGCATTACATGAGCATTATTAGCATAAGGGGCAATATTGGCATTAATTAGCGTTATTGAACGCATTATTGGGATTAATCGGCATTACCTGACATTTTTTGGCATTAATGGGCAATAATTGGCATTATCAGCATTATTTTGCTGTTAAAAGGTTCAAATACATTGGGCGATTCAACTCGCTAGTCCCTGCGAATTTATTAACCGCGACGAGACTCGCTCAGTGTGATAACAAACTCGCTACTTGACTTCAAACCTGAGAAAGAGGTTCAAACTCGCTCGATAGCGGGCGATTCAAAACGTCGGCGACTAGCGAGTTAAGTCGCTCAATGTCGTTTACTGACTGCCAAGAAACAAGAAACAAGAAATAAGAAATACTTACCTACTGAATATTTTAAATTTGAATATGCGCCAGTATGCGCTACGCCGGAATAAGATTGATTTTAAGGGTCTTTTTCACTTGAAAATTTTCGATGTTGTGTGTGGTGTATGTATATCCAAGTTTTTTGAGGATACTTTAGCGTATCAGAAGCCACTCAAATTCTTGCATTTAATTTCACTTTTCGCTTCAGATACTAACGGAGAGTTCATAAGAAAAAGGACGATCATTAAAACCCCGATTTAAACTTTTCAATTTGACGTTTGGGAAAAAAGTGTTCGAAATAAAAATTTCGGTAATGGTTCAAAATAAATTTTCTAAAAAAAATGTTTTCACATATTATGTACCTACATTCCGTGTTTCAGAACGTGGTCCTAATTTCTTATTTTAAATAACAAGCAAATTTTTTGATTTTTTTTAATACATTTTAGTCAAGATTTTAGCATTCTCCTAAAAATGATCAACACTTTTTATACAGACCGTGTGACCTAATTAAGTTGACAAATATAAATCTTTTTCATTATCGATATTACCGAAAAATATTCTTCATAAAAAGCTTTGCTTAAAAAAAAAAACATGATTCATCCAGAAATTAAGTAATTTGTATACACGATTTTAGAGGAAAAATTTAGTCCTTATAAAAAGTTTTGCTTGCAAATAAAACCTGATTAATCCAGAGAAATTATGTTTTTTTGTTACCTATGGAGAAAGTAGAATGTTTTCTGAATGTTGAAAAAAAAGTAAAATTTCGTATATCATTTGAGTATGTGATACTAAACAACTTTTCTTCACATAAAATTTTCTTTGAAAATTGAAATTATATGTAGTCCTAGGTAAAATTAGCGTTTTTGCAATTTCTGGCTACCTCGTGTATACAAATTACTTAATTTCTGAATGAATCATGTTTTTTTAAAAGCGAAACTTTTTATGAGGATTTATTTTTCGCCAAAAGTGATAGTAAAAAAGTTTTCCATTTGTTAACTAAATTTGGGCATACGCTATAGGGTACCCTATATCTGAACTTCACCAATAAACATCCGAAATTTGTCATTTCTTCGAGCATTTCTTCTAGACATTTTGCGCGGAATCAAATTGAATACCCATGGTATTATTTTGAAATCCTTGGAAATATGGGTAGTTAACAGGAAAGCGAGACAGCAATGACAACAATCGGAAATACGTAATTTTGGCTCAAGAAAGAAGAGAAAAATTAACAAAACAAAATTTCACAAAAACAATCAAAAAGGCAACAGAAACAACCGGACTAACTCAATCACAATTCAAATAACAAGCAAACAATTCTTTGTTTAACACCAGGTTTTCTGTCAAATGACTCCTACTAACTTTAAATAATAAATGTCACTTTTTTTTCGAACGTCAAATTTAGAAGTTATTTGAGGGTCCAATGATTAATTATTGGCCGATTGCACCAACCTATTTTGAGGATACTTAACGCTAAGGGACCCTTAACTTGACAGTTTTGCATGTAAAATTGTCAAGTTAAGGGTCCCTTAGCGTTAAGTATCCTCAAAATAGGTTGGTGCAATCGGCCATAAGAATACTTTTTTTTTGGTTCGGTCAGAAAAATTCTTTTGGTGCTACGCTAGTAACGCTACTGAAATACACCCCTGGAGTAAAAAGTTTTAAGTTGGATTTGATTTGGTTTAAATCACATGTTAAAGTAGCAAATTTTTATTGAGGCCACTGAAGTCAATAAGGTTTACGCACACATGCCTAGATCTTTTCGCTGGTCCAAAATCAATCCACTCTATGCATAAAAAATAAAATAAAAAATTGGTTATGATAAATAAAAAAAAAAACCTCCCGAGGACCGCAACTTCATATCCCTTTCCGTTTTGAAAATATCGAAATTTGAATTTTGGTGAAAATTTCTATGTTGCAAAGCAACTGTCCAGCACTTTAGTTCGGTTATTTAAAATCGAATTATGCCACGTCAAGGCCTGTTTGAAGTTTGGGAAACGTAACAACTATATAGGTACTCAAAAACTCTGAGAAACGATTTTTTTACTAAAAAGTGTATTGTTTGTGTATCATATACGTATATTATCTTTCATATCTCTCCACTTTAGAGAGCGGCTGTGGACGTGTTTTTTGATGATAATTTTTAAATGTATGCATCAAAATTGTCCAAAAATGTAATTATTGGCATTAACTGGCATTTTGGCATTTTTTGGCAGTATATGGCATTTTAATGCCGTTTTGGCATTCGGTGTACACATTTCTGGTAGGTGGTTGGCCCCTCGGAGAATCCAAAAATAGAAAAAAAAATTGGGGGTTTCTATTTAAAAATGTCAAGTGTAATGCGATATCTTATTTTTGGAACAACCTGTATTATACAGTCATACACGAAAAGACGTCCCCCTAAAAATAAAAATTGACGTGTCCGAGCGTTTTTCCCAAAATATACCAGGAAAGTCATAAATAAGGGTGGGACCTTTTCGTTGGGCCACCCTGTATACAGTGTGTCAAAGATAAGGATGCACAGCATAGGGATCTCGGAAACTATAAGAGATACAGTGTCGGTTAAATTAGACAAAAATTGCGCATTTTGATACCCAACAAGATCCCGTTTTACAAATTTGAAAATTCCAAGCTGTTTCGGAAATATCCGATAAAAACCGAAATACTGCTATTTCGTTTTTATTTTTTTTAAAGCTATTTTGAAAGATATGAAAAAACCGAAAACACTTTTTCATTGTCACTTTTTAACTTCTACAAAACAGCCTTGAGAGATTTTCCGTAGGACGTTTCGTTTCGGAGAAACCATCATCAACTTTGTTTTTTTTAAATACGGTCCTGGATTTTTTATGACGGATTTTAAGAGTCTCTTATGTTCCTAAACCAACGATGTATCGCACTGAAAAAGAGGTGTTTCTTTTTAATCCTATTAAAAATGTATTTTTTGTCTCTCTCTAACACATGAGTTCTTATGGAGAAATCCATCAATATAATTTTTTTGACTAATTGCGAGACATTGTTGGTTTAGGAACATAAGAGGCCTTTAAAATCCGTCATAAAAAATCCAGGACCGTATTTAAAATAACAAAGTTGATGATGGTTTCTCCGAAACGAAACGTTCTACGAAAAATCTCTCAAGGCTGTTTTGTAGAGTGTTTTTGATGAAATGTTTTTTTACGTTTTGGTGATATTTTTGTATTATCACTCAATCAAAATCTATTAAATGTGTCTAATTTATCAACTATTTATACCCCGATTTATACGTTCTACCATTTTGCTAGATAGACTTAAACTATTTGAAAATAGATAGGAAGGTAGGTATTAGATATTTTGTCTTGAATAAAATAGGAATAGAAATTTCATGCCGCATTGTTTTGTATAATTTTCGAGGTAGTTTAAACTCATTCATGAATACTCTTTAACATGACATACATTTAAGATTACAACATTCGCATTGGAGACTTTATGAAAATGAATGGTACAAGGGTTTTTTTGTACTTAGAATGATTTTGGATATAGATATGTGAGGTTACATCAATAATGTTACAGTTTATTCTCTTTAGAGGTGTTTTTTTTTGTGACTCATCCACTCAGCCCACCGTACCTACCTATCCCTAGCAACTTTCTAGACTGCTTTACTACTACATTATACATAAACAAGCTTAAAATGACTTATTTTGAGTGACGATTAATATAATTTATAAATACACGAAAAGTTGGGTTAAGTGTGGTGATGTCATTTTGTCGAACTGAAAGCCGAATCAAGCAAATACCAGAGCAGGTCTCTGACCAGAGAGAATATAACAGTAATATTCTCTCTGGCAAAGACATACTTTTTAGTCAACGTCGAGCCAACATGGCGGCCCCCATGCTGCAAACATTTTTAGAAGCCGAAATAATACACTTTAGCAGTACAGATAATATATTTATGACGTACGTGATGAGTACTGTATCAGCTCAAGGTCAACGCATTTAGTGTGCAGCAGATGTGTTTAGCGCATTGAATTCTCAATGGAACATGGACATGCATCGTGACATTTTTGACAATTAGCGACTGTTTTTCGTACTACTCTTACAAGTTTATTTCTGTCGAGATTTCTGTTTATAGTTGACCAAATTAAAGGCTCCCGTCGTTCGGGATACGAGGGATACATCTCCAAATACATTGACCTTGCCGATTGCCGAAGGAAACCCGACATTTCTATTTGACCGCAAGTACAGCGCTAACATGACTAGCTTTTCTTCATTTGAATAGAGAAATAGAGAATACCGGGCATTTTTAACAGGTTTCGACAATTTGTTTATCAGATTTTTTATTTTAATTTGAAAAGCGTAAGTAACTCATTGTCAAAACCGAGGTCAAAACACAACCATCATACTGAATTAATGAACGACAGATCAGAACCTCCTTAGATGAAAAAAAAAGATTTTGCTTATAAACCAATTTTCTGACAAATGAATCATGGCCTTCTTAGAAAAGAAGGCCATGACATAACTACGAAATGTGATATTTCGATGACACTTAAATCTTTTATACACTTATGCGCCATCACTAGACTGGAAATTTTACACTTTCCAAAAATCGAAAAATCCAATATGGCTGCCATAAGAAAAATGAAAGTTGAGGCGGGTTTATGGCGGGTTGCGGGAAAACAAAAGACGATTGAGACATGTCATACACGCCATTTTATTCATCAGTGTCCAGATAGTCACATTTTGACAGCTGTCAAATTAGCCGTTTCGGATTATTTACTGGCAAAAAACGAAATCCGCCATTTTCGGTTTTTCGACGATAATTCCGAAACCAATTGACCGATAGTAAATCTGATGATTCTGAAGCCGGATATCGAATGCACAAAGATTCCTCTAAAACTTTCTCCATTTACCCTTTGCTGTACCTAGGTATAATAGGAGCCAAGATCCCTGTATAGAGAAGCGAATCTGGGACACACTGTATAATATAATAATACAATAATAATAATAATAATACATAATAAGTATACAAGTTAAAAAAGTAGTAAATTGAAAAAGCATACCCTGGATTGTTGAGTCAGGTCCTTCTGGATGTTTCCAGCTCACACCCTCGAGTTTGATCCACCAAGGAGCCTGCACAGCTCTAATGTTCTGATAAAGATCCCTTTTAGTTTCCGGCAGGGACATTTCGAAAACAAAACTATCTCCAAATGTCTCAGCTTCAGTCTTGTATCCAGTTTCTTGGACAAAATCATAAAAGTCTTGGTTTGATACTTCATATTTGTCCAAATAATAATCTCTATCAACAGACACGTTACGACTAGGACCTTCAAAGTCTGCCGGAAACACCTGTTTGTTGGTACCCATTTCAAAAGTTCCATGTTTCAAGAGTATCATCTTTGTTTTAACGTTTAATTTCTTGGAGTATTTTTCACTTGATCTAATCTCATTTTCGTGTGCATTTGAGCTTTTACATTGTTGGTTTCTATTCAAACCACATCCACAATCCGACTGTGAAATTTGTATGAGGCAGAGGCTTGGTATAAAAAGTAGAACATATTCGAGATTCATTTCTATTTTGATAAAACAAAACCAGGAATATTATTCCTGTGGATTTGAACGAAAGTATTCAAAAACTAAAAAAAGTATTCATTTTCAAATTTGAAAACGATAACATAGAATAGATACTACTCGCGGCTGGATGTAGCTCCCGTCATCGATTTTTAAAATCAAGGCTCCCATGCACAGACCACAGTGTTGCCGTATCTCCGTCTGTAAAAGTTGGGTTGCTCGGATTGTTAGGGAGAGTGGGGAACAGGCTGATTGTTTATGTTTATGATGGGGTTATTTTGATGTTTAAAATTTGCGTCTTGCATCTTGCACTTACATCGCATCAGAATATTCATAAATACAATTAAATACCTAGATACCATTCCGTTTTGATCATAGGTCTATAATGGATAGTTTGTGAAAAATCATTTTCAACCAATGAAAACCTGAACCGACATTGCAAAAATCATTTAAAGACGAAAATACTAAAGCATCCTCAGGCGAGTATTGTGCCGTGACTACTTCACCACAAGACTGGCAATAAAAAACACATTTCAGGATATTCTTTTGTGTGAAACATATATGGGACTTTTTTTTTATTAATTGCAGATCCAAAATTTGAATATCATCAAAAGTTGGTGTATGTTCTATATTATGTTCTATCCACTTATTAGTTGCAATTAGAATGGTTGCAGATCAAACATCATACACGGGGTGGGTCAAAAAATATAGAAATTGATGAACGTAACAGCAGTAAATTACCTAACACTTATTTCAAAAAAATCCGTAAAATGTCGTGAAAAAAAGTTGTCTAGAACTAAAAGTTATGCCTGAATATTAAAGTTGTGACGTAGGTACTGTTTTTTTTTTAAATCATCTTCAATTATCATTTCCTCAAGAAATTGTGACATTCATAATTAAATTGATAATTAAAAGTGGAGGTTAGAAGTCAACTTAACCAAAACAGAATACATGTGCATAGGAGGAACACAACAAGATTTGATGCTGGAAGATGGACGCACACTAAAATCGTGCAGTAAATACAAATACCTAGGCCTAAACATAACAAATGACGGGACTTTAGATGAAGCCATCAAAGAAAGAAATATACAAGGCAGAAAAGCTATAAGAAGGCTAAACACTATTCTGTGGGACCAAAAAATCAGCAAGGCAAATAAACATCGTATTTACAACACGATCGTGAAAAGCATTGTGACATATGGTAGTGAAGTCTGGCAACGGAAAGAGAAGTATGAAAACACTGGAGGCGACGGAAATGGACTATTGGCGGCAATCGGCAGGCAAATCCAGGTTGGAGAGAATACGGAACGAAAGAATTCGAGAAGTGATGGGAGTCAAACACACGATAGTGGAAGACATCAAAATAAAGCAACTAAAATGGTACGGGCACGTGCAAAGAATGAGTCCAGAGAGACTCTCAAAACAAATCCTACAATGGACACCAACGGGCAGAAGAAGAAGAGGGAGACCCAGAAAAAGCTGGAGAGAAGGAATTGATAAAGAAATGGAAGAGAGGGGGTTAGAAGAAGGCCAGTGGAACAGCCGAGCCGAATGGCGACTGGGTATCGGAAGACGTCTTAGAACGTTGTGAAACCGATATTAAAAAAAAAAAATAATTAAATTGATCAAAATCAGATCAGCTTCGTATAACTTTTTTCAATTTCGAACATTTTTGTGAAATCCACTCAGATTTTTATTTTTTTAGGAAATCACATAGTTCATATTCGTTGCAATGCAACAATATTGGACAAAACTTTGAATTTCCGCAAAAGATCTCGTTAACATGGTAAACTATCAATAATCATAATGTAGGTATAGGTATATACCAATAAACTATCTTATACAAAGTGCAATTTTTGTATTTGATACCATTATACCTACCTGAGTTTATAATTTAATACAGACCAAAATAATCTAGGGCGCTTTGTTTTGGTAATAAGGCAAAACTCTAGATTCTGTACACCTTTTCTTTATAACGTTTTGCTGTATTTTTTAAATAAGCGTATAGGCAGGTACATTACTCTTGTACAATTTTTATATTTTTTGACCTACCGTGTATAATGTTTGACTTACAACCATTCTAATTGCATCTAATAAGTTTATCGGCTATGCATCATCTTTTCGTGATATTTGAATTCTGGTTTTGCAATTAATAAAAAAAAACCCATATTATGTTTTACACAAAAATATCCTGAAATGTCTTTTTTATTGCCAGTCTTGTGGTGAAGTAGTCACAATACTAATAATAATAATAATAAGTATTTAATTGTATTTATGAATATTCTGATAAGATGTATGTGCAAGATGCAAGACACAAATTTTAAACATCAAAATAACCCCATAAACATAAACATAAAGATATAGCCTCCCTACCTTCCCTAACAAACCACAATCTACAATCCCAACTCCCAACAGTCCCAACTTTTACAGACAGAGATACGGCAATTGGCAACACTGTGGTTGGTGCATGAGCCATTTTAAAAATCGATGACGGGAGCTACATTCAGCCGCCAGTTAGATACTATATACTATAAGAATGAAGCTAGCTATAAAACGTATGTCATTAATTGAATTGTCATCAACGTAATAGGTCGCGTTCAGGGAACTGTGGCGCTGCAGCGCTTTATTCAAGCGGTCTCACTGAACGACATAAATGAGTCCGGTGTGCTGCAGTACTTTATTCCAGCGATAAAGCATATATTTTATTCGCTTTATCGCTGCAAGTGTCATGAAGCGGCGGTAAACCGGCAAATCAGTACAAATTTGTGGTTTATAAAATGTGCGATTCGGCAGAAGAAACAATATTCCAACAATTTTGAGATGAGATTGTTCATGTACAGGCTTCCTCGGATGATGACAGACAAAAAATTCTTAGTGATAGCGTGTATAAGCCAAATAGAAAATTGAATTGATTTTCCTTGTGCATTATTGTAATTACTGTATAGGTGAAGAAGGAGAATAAACTATTGAATTTGCGATATTTAAACATTATTTATTATACCTATTTCTGATGAATTATGTTTTTTAAAAATACTGATGAATCGTGCACAATATTTCGACTGTTCCTAACAATGAGCATCAAAAGCTATCCCTTCTTCGTCGTGAATAAGAACCTCGACTGAAATAATTTGTGTTTCTCGCAAAAGTAGAAAAGTTGACGACTTTTTGCCCGGATATCAAAATAAACTAAATGACATTTGATGATTTGACGTACAGCGTACAGCATTACAGCATGTCGTTCAGGGAAAATAAAGCGTAAAGCGGAAAAACTAATAACCCAAACTTACCCAAACTACCTAAAGGCGCCCATAGATAATACAACGATAAAATGAAGAGGGCTTCAAAACTACACACAAAAGAAACCAACGTTGCCTTTATTGTGAACCGGGAAATGACTCAGAGACCATTTTTGGGTAACGTTATTAGGGAGTTTTTGAACCCCTTTTTCAACGTTATTAACGTATCCCGCTATACTAAGCATGCGCAGAAAATAAAACATTAATAACGGAGAGGAGACAAAAAAGAGATTTTGAAACTTGTATTTAACGTTTGACGTTGTGTCATCACCATGTCATAGTCATCTGTCATCATAGTGTTCAGATTTGTTGTGTTTTTGGTTTTTGATGTATTGATTTTGTGATATTTTCGCCAAATTCCTAGCAGAGCAGCACGAATTATGAAATATGGAAGATATTTTGGTCCAAATTGGACCAGATTCAAACTACCAAATGTAAGGTTTACATCTTATTTCACATCCGCTTGGCAAACGGGAATCATAATAATATGCTACCATCTACATTGAATTTGTGTTCAAAGTTACTTTTACGCCAAATTCAATGTGGATTGTAGTACATAATTCCCGTTTGACAAGCGGAAATCTATCACTTCCACTTCGAAACTAAATTAAATGTAACTCAGGCAAAACCACGAGTATCATGGGCAAAACACCGACTGGAATGATAAACAGCTGATCTCCATCAACATCAATTACACTGCTGCCAAGCTGTAAAACATATAGGATCAGTTTCTGTTGGATAATTTAATAAAAAGACAAGAATCTTACAATTCCAGTGCAACTGTAGTCATTTTTAACAATTCAAATTTGTATGTTTCACGATTTCTATGTAATAATTAAATAATACTGTATATCAATATGACAACATGAGAAAATAACCGACGGTTATTAAGCGAACGTTAAGGCTCCGTAGATAACGTAATAATGAGTTTTTGAACCTCTTATTAATTTCAATTCAACGTTATTAACCTATCCCGCTATACTAAGCATGCGCAGAAAACAAAACAATAATAACGGAGAGGACACAAAAAAGAGATTTTGAAACTCGTATTTAACGTTTGACGTTGTGTTATCACCATGTCATCTGTCGTCAGATTTGTTGTGTTTTTGGTTTTTGATGTTTTGATTTTGTGATATTTTCGCCAAATTCCTAGCAGAGCAGCACGAATTATGAAATAATATGACTGAAGATAGATATGAAGATTCAGACTACCAAATGTTAGGTATACATCTTATTTCACGTTACCGCTTGGCAAACATGATAATATGCTACCATCTACATTGTATTTGTGTTCAAAGTTACTTTTACGCCAAATTCAATGTGGATGGTAGTACTTACAATTCCAGTGCAACTGTAGTCATTTTTAACAATTTAAATTGTACTTTGTATGTTTCACGATTTCTATGCGATAATTAAATAATACTCTGTATATCAATATGACAACAGGAAAAAATAACCGACGGTTATTAAGCGAACGTTAAGGCTCCGTAGATAACGTAACACGTTATCGGTTAATAACCGATTCGGTTATTTCCAGACATCTGCGCAAGCTCAGAATAACCGGCAACGTTAATAACGGGTCAAATAAGAGCTTCAAAAACTCCCTAACTAACAACTCACGTTCAATGCCCGTCTGCCTAGCCGGGGTATGGTATACTTCAAACTTCAATAGTTGAAGTCGATCAAATTCTATAATTCCTCCCCCCCCCGTGTACCAATTCCAAGAGCAATTGAAATTGTAAAAAAAAACGATCGATGCCCATCTGCCGTTGTGAAATATTGATTTTACTATGGTTTCAAGAGTCTTTATGGCCTACACAACATACTAAAATTTTATCAAACAATACAAGCCGGTATGCCATAATAAACTTACCGGACACCCTGTATAGTATTAGTTTATGACCTTACCCAGAGCCGTCTATATTATAGACGGCTCTGCGCTTACCCCATCTCGCCAGACGGGCATTGAACGTTTACTCAATAATGGTCGTTATCTCCCGGTCCATGGTTTTGAAATGAACATAATGGACCAGGCACACACCTTGTTTAAACTGTGGACCAGGCTTCAGCACCGCTACCGCTACAAGAAAAACTATTCCGGTTGAATTTTTGTAAGCATCATGATACGGGGGGCATACACGGACGCAGATGAATAATTAATACAAATACGTGCATTCATCAGCGCGCATCCAGAAACCTCCCCGTTTATGATCATTTTTTAATCACGTACATGTGTGTGCATTGTGCAATGTTGCATACAAAAAGGACGTCGTACTTGTATTCCGTCAGAACCTGAATACCATGGGAAAAAGAATATTTAATTCCCTTTTCTATGCTGAATACATCAACGCCCGTCATAAGTGTGCGATGAAACATCCGTTGGTGCATTGACGCATAGTCGATAAACTTATTAGGTGAAGTTAGAATGGTTGCAAGTTAATTATCATACACTGTGGATGAAAAAATATAAAAACTGTACAAGAGTAAAAAGCACCCTTATTTCCAACAATTCGGCAAAATGTTATGAAGAAAAGTTGTTCAGAATCAAAAGGTATGCCCAAATACAAAAACAAAAGACCCTAGAAAAAAATATATTCTCTTTTGATTCCAATAATAAACTCAGGTATAATGGCATAAAATAAAAAAATGCACTTTGAATTTTGAATAAGAGATTTTTGATATGCATATTATGATAATAACTGATGTTTTACCATGTGAAAAAGATTTTTCCGGAATATAAAAGTTTTGTTTAGTATCGTTGCAACACGAATGAACTATGTAGTTCCCCAAAAAAATAAAAATCCTTGTCAATTTTACAAAAAAGATTGTATTTGAAAAAAGTTATGCTGATAAGGTGATTTTATTTTGATCAATTCATAAAAGTGCTCAAGGTGAATATCGAAAAAAAAAATTGGGACAATAATAAATGATTTTTCTTCAATAAAAAAAATTGCCGAATTTTTTAAATATTTGGCCAATTTTTATCAAGAATTAAAGGTACGTTAATTGCAGTGTTCTCTTTCGTCGCTTCCTTTTTGAGTTAAAAATAATTCCGGCACTTTTTATAAAATTCTTGTTAAACAGCATCAAAAATCAAATTTGAGAATATATTTTATCACTATCTGTATTCTGGGCCCAGACTACAACTAAACGTAACGTCAAAGTAACGTCATCGGAGAGGTAGGACGCTTTCAAATTTTAATTTTAAGGCCAAATAAATGCGTTCACATTAGCCTAGTTTACATCGATAACTCGTTTAGTTCGGTCCGATAGGACCAAGCTGGTGGGGATAGTACGGTAGGACCAATGCTTGCTTCCTGTCCGTTTACACCGTCTTGCAACGCGTGAACTAAATGTGTACGCCCGCAATTCGTCAAATCTCAAAAACAAGTCGAAATTATTCATCAACACAATTCGTAACCAAAAAAAACATGAGTAAGTATGCTCAGATTGCCTTAGAAACTCAGAACCAACACAATTCACAATAATAACAATCAATATAACCTCAAAATTTTGATCCAGATCGAACCAAATTTAGTTCGGTACACTTGCTGGCGAGTACCGAACCAAGAGCGGACCAGCTTAGTCCGCAACTGTTTACATCATTCGAACCAAATATTTGGTTCGGATATAGTCCGAATTTGGTACTTGGTCCGCGGACCAAGTTGTCGGTATAAACTAGGCTATTGAAGCAATGAGGAAAACAGGTTTTTGTCACTTCTCATTTTATGAAAATTCTCAAAAAAACTATGGAAACTTGAATAAACTGCTAAATCAAAAATAATTGTGCACACAGTATTTTTACGTCATGCCAATATAGTCAAGCATGTCAAGAGAAGATTTCTAGTGAAGTCCAGCCCTGCCTTTCAATTATTTGCTCAAGTGGACAGGAATAACTCTTTTGGGAGTTAAAATGATGATGATCAATTAAAAGCAGGAAGAAATCAGGAAAATAGTTACATATTTGAGAACTAACAGTTTTTGAATTTGCAAATTTGAATTTTTCAAATTTTCTTTTCCTGACGAAACTATAAGAGAGTTGGGTCGAAGAAGACTTCACATTTACATTGTATTTTTTCTCTTCTAAAAGATGACGTGTTCAGATTTTTGATCCGACGCGTGACGTTTCGTTCTTCCCCAAATATTAATGGCGTCATTAGCTTGAAACGCCGAATAAATGTTAAGTGTGATACAATTTCGTTAAGATCAAAATTAAAATAAGATTATATCAAGTGATAGAACAAAATTTTCCGTTTACCTACAAAAAAAGTTGATGATTGCTCGGAGACGGAACGTCGGATCTTAAATTTGATAACGCCATTTTGTAGAGGAAAAAAAGTGACTATGAAAATGTAACACCTGTTTTCTTGAAATATTCCTTCTTATACACCCAGGACAACAAAAAAAAACCGTTTTATAAATTTTCGGTTTTTCTCGGATGTCTCCGCCGGAAGTTTTCCAGATGTTTTGGATTTCCCAATGGCATTCTATCGATTAGCAAAATACTTTACTTTGCCATGATTTGAACTTTGCTGTATATCCTACCGTTTCCAAGATACCTACTGATGGTGATTATTTTAATTTGTGACACCCTGTATAAAAGTATAGCCCCGGATTTTGCTAGGCAACCCATCAGCAAACTATTTTTGAACACATTCATTATTCAACATTAGGCGGATTTTGGCGTCAACCATGTAACGATTTGACTTTACCAGGCGTCAAATGAGGGTAGATATTTTCAATACCCTAAAATAAAAATATTTGACTGAGGCCCGGTACTTTCACATTCAAGTAGTCGATTTTATTCCGTCGGAATAACCTCCAAACATATATCTATTAACTCTATATGGGAACCGTCCCGTTCTATCGCGAGGGGACCGTCCCCTCGCGATAGAAAAGGATAGACTTATGCGAAAACTATACAGTACAGCGGGATCCTCTATCTCATCCTGACATCAAGCGTGTAGAATTTCTTCCCATATAAATAGATATACAGTGTGTCCCAGATTCGGTTCTCTATACAGGGATCCTGGCTCGTATTATACCTACAGCAAAGGTTAAATGGAGAAAGTTTCAGAGGAAACTTAGTGCATTCGATATTCGGTTCCAGATTTGCGATCGGTCAATTGGTTTTGGAAATATCGGCGAAAAACCGAAAATTGCAGATTTTGTTTTTTGTTTTGTTAAATCCGAAACGGCCAATTGGACAGCTATGAAAATGTGACATTATCGGGACACTTTTTTAAGACGAATAAAATGGTGTGTATGACATGTCTCAATCGTCTTTTGTTTTCCAGCAACCCGCCTCAACTTTCATTTTTCTTATGGCCGCCATATTGGATTTTTCGATTTTTGGAAAGAGTGTAAAATTTCCAGTCTAGTGATGTCTCACAAGTGCATAAAAGATTTGAGTATCTTCGAAATATCACAATTTGCAGTTGGGACTCAATCTTTTCTAAGGAGACCATGATTTATTTGACAGAAAACTGGTTTATAGCAAAATCCTGGGAGGCTCTGATACGTCGTTCAATAATTCTGCAGAAAGATGGCGTTGTGGTCTATAACACCCCGCAAATAATAATTCACTATGAAAGTTGTGTTCACGTAAATAGTAGTACGCTTCCCTGTCATTAATATAATAAATCTGATAAACAAATTGTCGAAACCTATTAAAAATGCCCGGTACCCTATTTGGATGAAAAAAAGTTGGATATGTTAGCGCTGTACTTGCAGTCACAGAGAAATGCCGACATTACCTCAGCCAGGTATTTGTAGATGTACGCCGAACGACGGCAGCCTCATAAAACCCAATTCAGAAAAATGGTTGTTAATTTGATCAACTTTTATTATTTTAATGACAGAGAAGCGTACTACTATTTGCGTAAACACAACTTTCATACTGAATTATTATTTTCGGGGTGTTATAGACCACAACGCCATCTTTCGGCAGAATTATTGAACGACATATCAGAGCCTCCTAGGATTTGGCCTATAAACCAGTTTTCTGTTAAATAAATCATGGCCTCCTTAGAAAAGATTGAGTCCCAACTACGAAATGTGATATCCGAAGACACTTAAATCTTTTATGCACTTGTGAGACATCACTAGATTGGAAATTTTACACTCTTTCCATAAATCGAAAAATACAATATGGCGGCCATAAGAAAAATGAAAGTTGAGGCGGGTTGCGGGAAAACAAAAGACGATTGAGACATGTCATACACACCATTTTATTCGTCCTTAAAAAGTGTCCCGATAATGTCACATTTTCATAGCTAACCAATTAGCCGTTTTGGATTTACAGACAAAAAACAAAATCCGCCATTTTCGGTTTTTCGCCGATATTTCCAAAACCAATTGATCGAACGCAAATCTGGAACCAAATATCAAATGCACCAGGTTTCCTCTAAAACTTTCTCCATTTAACCTTTGCTGTACACTGTGGGCCAAATTAATTTAGAACCTAGTTTGATCCTTAATTACTTTTTTGTTTGTTTATGGATTTAGATGAATTTTGGATATGATATTGGTCAATATGTTCTGGATGTTCCTCCAAAATTGAGTTTTCGAATTTGGGACAGGACCGGACTTACGACGTTTTTATAAAATTGGTGCATTAAAGCTCGTTGCAAAAACGAACTGACGTAGCGCAGTTCGTTTTTGCAATCCAATCCACGTTGCTATGAAATTTTGAGAAACTCTGATCAAAATGAAGTGAAATAGTTTTTATGCCGACAAGCACCATCATATAGAAAAAATCATAGTTTCTTAGGTTATGGTTCTAAAATATTGATATTATCAGGATACCTTTTCCCACTAATGTCTTTCTCAAAAAATATATCAGTTGGTCTGTACGTAGCGCAGTTCGTTTTTGCAACGAGCTTAAATGCACCAATTTTATAAAAACGTCGTAAGTCTGGTCCTTTCCAAAATTCGAAAACTCAATTTTGGAGGAACATCCAGAACATATTGACCAATATCATATCCAACATTCATCAGAATCCATAAACAAACAAAAAAGTTATCAAGGATCAAACTAGGTTCTAAATTAATTTGGCCCACAGTGTAGGTATAATAGGAGCCAAGATCCCTGTATAGAAAACCGAATCTGGGACACTATAGCCTAGTTTATACCGACAACTTGGTCCGCGGACCAAGTACCAAATTCGGACTATATCCTAACCAAATATTTGGTTTGAATGGTGTAAACAGTTGCGGAATAAGCTGGTCCGCTCTTGGTTCGGTACTCGCCAGCAAGTGTACTAAACTAAATTTGGTTCGATCTGGATCAAAATTATGAGGTTATGTTGATTGTTATTATTGTGAATTGTGTTGGTTCTGAGTTTCTAAGGCAATCTGAGCGTACTTACTCATGTTTTTTTTGGTTACGAATTGTGTTGATGAATAATTTCGACTTGTTTTTGACATTTGACGAATTGCGGGCGTACAGATCTAGTTCACGCGTTGCAAGACGGTGTAAACGGGCGAAAAGCAATCATTGGTCCTACCGTACTATCCCCACCCACTTGGTCCTATCGGACCGAATTAAACGAGTTATCGATGTAAACTAGGCTAATGCCTCCAAATAGTGCCCGTCATGGTAATCATTCTATTTATTCGAATGCGAATGCGAAAGTACCGGGCGTTACTGTAGCAATGCGTGTTGCTAGGCAAGCAGTCAAGGTTACTATAGTAACCTTGAGCAAGCAGTGACGAAATTACGTTACAAATCCCTCGCCGATTCAACAATCTTTGAGCTTGAATAACTTTAAAATAAATAGGAGAAGAAGTCTGACATTTTGCTAGTGTGTTTAAGTAATGGAAAAGTATCGAATTAAATAAGAAAAATATGCAAAAGCGGATGTCTGAAACAAGCCCATTATTTCAGATTGAAATCTGCTGAATGCTGTCACGGTGAATACACTTGACAACGTTGCTTAATGTGGAGCGGTAGTATGCGCCATGGAATATCATTCATTATCGGATATCTTCATCCTCACTACTCTTCTGTCTGTTTCTTCTTGATTCCTTTTTCCTTGTTTGTTTTTCTATTTCTATTTCTAGTGTGGTGAGGTAAGGACTGAGGAAATGCTGAGGAGTCACTCTTCCGTTCCGAGGATTGTGAGTTTTGAGTTGTTTTGAGTGCAAGGTCTGTGGTTCTATGGTGATTTTGAAATCAAAACAATTGAACAATTGATTTAAAAAGTCACTCGTTGGGCTAGTCAAACCCTCCAAAGACGTAAACCCCGTGATAAGTGAATTGGTGGTTATTAATACAGTGTGTGTTAAAATGCGTAGAAGATGTAGTGTTGAAAATTGTCCTTCGGATTCCACAAAAACAGAACATGCAGGAGTGACGTTTCATAAACTACCTCCCCATAGTGATGTACGTCCTAAATGGATGTCTCTCTGCCGTATTCCAGCCGAGGATTCAAATAAAGTTGTCTATGTGTGCTCCCGACACTTTTTGCGAGCGGATTTTTGTAACTTTAAAGGAAGAAAGTATATGCTTAAACAGGGTGTCCTACCCAGTGTTTTTCCTTGGGATAAATCAAAATTGAAGGCTATAATAACCGAAGGGAGTTTGAAAACAGGAACAAGCTCTTCCAAAAAGGGAAAAGGTAGGCATTCAACGAAAAAAGACACCACGCACACCTCCACAATCACTGACACAGCCACTGAAAGTGATGCAAGTGCTCACACCGGTCCAATTAAACAGGTTCCGTCTCCCGAACCCATTCCAGAAAAAATAGGAAACATATTTGAACAAATGGAAACTAAAACTGAAGAAAGTGTTGCGGATACTAAAGACCTCGCTAAAGACTTACCTTCGGACATACCCAAGGAAACACCCATTAACGAGGCTGAAGAAATCAAAATTGAAGAAATAGATATAAAACCAGATGTGCCATCAAATGCAGCCACTGCTGAACAATCCATAGAAGCTGAAAAAAGCATTGAAGCTCCTGAAGAAATTCTCGAAAGTTCCAAATCCTCTCCTATTGAAGAATCACTTCCTTCTCCTGATTTGGAGACCTCCAAGGAAGCTTCTGATCATGAAGATTCTCGGAAAACACCAATAAATACTGGACCAATAGCTTTTGAGATAAATACTCGATTAGAAGTTCTGGATAACAGCGAGTTCTGGTACCCGGCAAGAATAAAAGAAATTGACTATGAAGAAAGTGAAGTTTTGATTCATTTTGAAAAGTGTCCGAGTAAATCGGACGAGTGGATAGCGATGGCTAGTTCAAGATTACGGGCAATTCCTCGGCCTACGCAAGAGGACACTTCTTATGAAGTTGGTGATAAATGTTTGGCATTATGGAATCAAAGAAAATTCCTGGCTACAATCACTAAAAAATTGGAAAATGGTGAGTATCGATATCTCTGCACGAATCTCTGCATCAAGTCATCCCAAGGGCTGATAAAAGTTCATAATAGGATAACATCCCCGTGAATATATTTTTAGAAATATTTCCAGCATGTCTAAATCAATCTCCATCTATTGGTGGTAATGAGAAACCTAATGCCACAAACTACTTATATTCCGAGTAATATTCCATAGCATTCATGTGACATGGACAACTTGAAAAGGCATTTTTCTCCGTCACAGTTTCAAGAATTACGTTTCTATTCCTTGGTAAATCAACGTTTCGTGATTTTTATTTTTCCTAAATAATAGGGAACTTGCCCATTTTTTCTGTATCTTATTTATTTATTTTAAAGTGTGCGTTCATGTCTAAAAACACCGTATACCAAATATCAGCCCTCAAATCGCACTAGTAACTTTACAATAAATAATCAAAATTGACATCGACGCTGAGAAAAATCAAACGAAGCAAAAAGCGCGGGAAACTTTTGACGTCATAACGCCTAACTTTGGCAACCATTTGAATGTTTGAAGTCTGATGTGACACTGAGTTAGTTCATTTCATGGTTTTTGAAAAAATCAAGAATATAGTTAATACAGTGTGTCTAGAATAAAATGATGTACATGGGAATATTGGAAACGGTAAGAGATACGGCGTCGCTTGAATGGAAGAAAAGTTGCGTATTTGTATGCCCAAAAATAATCTACTTTTGTTTTATTTTGAATCGATACCGTGATGTAGATACAGGGTGGAAAAAAAAATGTCCATATTCGAATAACTACAAAATTTTGCTTATTATAAAAGCCAATATTTTCAAATTTACAGGATATGGGTAAGAGGAAATGACGATTCTAAAAACGGCATCAAAAAATGTTGTAGGCCCACGATGTTGCGTCCGGCCGAGGCCAACTTTGGTTTTTCTTATGGAGGCCATATTGAACTTCTCCATTTTCATGGTCCGTATTGAAAATAATTTCCAAAAATATGACTTCCATAAAAAAAACAGACTTGACTTTGTCTGGACGCAACATAGTAGGTCTAGAATTTTTTTGACGCCGTTTTAGAATCGTCGTATCCTCTTACCTATATCCTGGAAATTTGAAAGTGTTGGGTTTTATAACAAGCAAAATATTGTGTTTTTTTCAAAACGAACCTTTTCTTTTTTCACCCTGTATGAACATAACGAAATCGATTCAAAATGAAACAAAGGTAGAATATTTTTGAGCATACAAATACGCAACTTTTCTTCCATTTAAGCAACGTCGTATCTTTTACCGTTTCCAGTATCCTCGTATAGTCCCATGTACATCATTTTATTCTGGACACACTGTATAAATATTTCATTACGCCGCTGTGTTCGAGTTCAACTTTGAAATTTCCAAACAAATTTTAATTCGCGTGCGCAGTGCTATTTATGTGAATGTGGAGATTATTTAATAAGTGTATGTATTTGGCAAAAAATACCATAACCTAATTATTATGTTTTTAGATTTTGAGAGATTTTATTCTTGGGTACCTACATATTACTACAGACAGATTACAAAAATTAACCTTTTTATTCTATTTTACCAGTATACAGTATGTCCTGCGATGAGGTATACCTATAAAAGGACAAATTATGGACCAAAATTTTTATTTCTCGAGAAAGTAATTTTTATAAAAAATGTTGCTTGTTAAAGAAATATGATTGTCGATGAACAAAAAAATTTTATATAAGAATACCCTTAAAAAAAAAGTTGGAATATAGAAAGTTTCTGGCAAGATGAAAAAAATTAAATTGGGAAGCCAACATTTTTTCAATTCATATCTGTATTTCACTGAAAAGTGGTTTATGGTGTTTGGGAAAATAATTATTATTGTTAGGTGTGGTATCAATTATTTTTACATATTTGTATGAATTATGTCCTGACTTATAATCACTATTAATTATTGGTTTATTTTATTATATTTATCGTATCACGTTGAAAGTATTAATTTTTGCGCCTTCTTCGAAATACATAATTGGAAATAAAAAAAATGTGTCTTCTCTGATCCAACACTGTAAACCAATAGAATGTTTAAAGTAACATCTTTGCTAAAAACTTCTGGATATACCTATTATGGATGTAGGTATAGTTCTCTCTTGAGATAAATTGATTTTTCGCCTTCTTAAAGACCCTGTACAACTTTATTTCATTTTTCCATCGACAATCGTTTTTCTTAAGTACCTAAGCAAAAATTATTTTTAAGAATGACTTTTGCTCGAGAAATTAAAGTTTTGGTCCATTTTTCCTTTGGTATACCCTCGGGTATACCTCATCGCCGGAAATACTATAGGATAATGGTAAAATTAAATAACAAGGTCCATTGTTTTAATTTGTGTGGTAATACGTACCTATGAATAAAATCTCTAAAAACTCAATGTGCAGTGCATGAATAGCACTGCTTTTTAATGAGATATTCTCCACATTTCTTCTGGACACTCTAAGCGGTTTTGTTTGCCGATTTTCGCCATCAGACACGCGAATAAAAAGTAGTTGGGAAATTTCAAAGTTAAATTAGTACCTACACCGCGGCCTGCGGCATAGTGCTTCATTTATAATACCATCCTCTTTTTTTTTCAAAAACTACGAAATAAACCAACTCAATGTCACTTCAGACTTCAAACATTAAAATGGTTGCCAAAGATACGCGTTATGACGTCGAAACTTTCCCGTGTTTTTTGTTTCGTTTGAATTTTCTCAGCGTCGATGTCAACTTAGATCATTTATTGTAAAATAATTGGTGCGATTCAAGGGCTTATATTTGGTATACGGTGGTTTTGGACATGAACGCACACTTTCATACAATTAAAAAAAAAATGGCAAGTTCCCCATTGTACTTACCCGGGTACTTACCGATTTACCAACTTTTCTTTTTTATATTTCACTCGATATTTCACTACCTATTCAATCACACATATCATCCAATACCTACCGACTTATTTATTTTTGCATTGGTATTGTCCGAGGTATTAGTTTTTTGCTGGGTTTTTTGTGTTGTCTGCAAGGAATATACACTCAAGTCGGGACTAAACCCTTCCGATACTGCGGGGCAAGCTCAGTTCAGTTCAGTTCTTTATTAGCAATAATTATCCAGTTCACAATTCATCGAAACCATAAAATGAAAATGATCAATACAAAAAAAAATCATCAAGTTGGTACAAACATTGAAACAATTCAAAGCTGTGGGGGACTTTTTGCCTCTCAGATCAAATTTTGCTTCACTGATGGGGAAAAGCTCCGCGTATATGGCAATTATCAGTAGTTTATAGGTCATATTATGTTGATGTATCGCTGCATGAGTGTCTGAACAGGCCTTTATATAGAACCCCAAAAAGTCATTAGCTGCTTGTTATTTGCATCTTAAATCAGGTCAATTTGTGCCAGATCACTACAATTTGACATTTAGGATGTTTTATTCACAAACATCTGATTTGTAAGTGATCCGCTCACTTCCCCTTTCGCCTCTAAGTGTACAGCTTGTTCAATGCTTTTCTGCGGTCACGTCACAGTATTTGACGTTTGCCAGTATGTCGTAGATTGATCGCTCCACATGTACATTTGTCAAATTTATCCAAAAGACTCTCGTCCAGACGTACGTGATTTTTTTCAATGTGTAATAGAGAGACGGAAAAGTTGACGTAACCGCAGGAAAGCCAGGAACAGACAGTACCACCCGCAAATTTCGATCACTTAAGTGAACTAGTCAGAAGTAAAAGGTGGGGGTTGTTTTGATGGATATTAGATATAAGGCGTGGATTTCGCAACAGCTCAACCCTCAAGCCACATAAAAATACAAAATATTTGCCCTTAATCCAAAATGTTGAAGAAAAGAACTTTTTTTTGGCTAGAAATGATGACACTGACAATGACGTGGTGTGAAACAAATGACAGAATAACAAATGCAGTTTTATTTGATGGTTTTTCGATCAGATCAATTTTGGTCAGTTCATTTAAAAGCGAGTTTAAAAGTGAACTGATCAATTATGCGAATAAAAAGCAACTAATAGCTGCTTTTTATTTGCATCTTGAATCAGGTCAATTTGACCCAGATCACTAAAATTTGACATTCAGGTTGTTTTATTTACGAACTGATCTGAATTGTAATTATCCGGTCACTTCCCCCTTTGCCCCTCACTGTACCACTCGCAAATTTTGATCACTTGAGTGAACTGGTCAGAAGTAAAAGGTGGAGGTGGTTTTGATGGATATTAGGCGTGAATTTCGCATCAACCCAAACCTCAAAAAACATAAAAATATAAAATATTTGCCTTTTCCAAAATTTTGAAGGAAAGAACTTTTTTTTGGCTAAAAATGATGACAGTGACAATGACGTGATCAGAAACAAATGACAGAATAATGCAGTTTTATTTGATGGATTTTAAAACAGATCATTATAGGTCAGTTCATTTTATGATTATCGTCTATTTCATATAGCCCGGGTTAAGGTAAACAACCAATTATTGACAGTTTAAGAACAAACTTTGAGTTTATACCGATTTTTGGTCAAACAAATATAAAAAAGTTTTTTTTAAAGTGTTTCTTGATCCTCCCAAGCAATAAAATCATATTCATTCGAAAACTTATATTTTTTTTCCAAAAAAAAAGAACTAGTGGCTAAAGACCAATTATGAAGAGCCATTTTTAAATCAAAACCATTTATTGACATTCTATTTATTGACAGGGTGAATCTTTACTTCTTGGCATAAATCTATAATAGTTATTAATAGATTTATGCTATCAAAACAAATAAAAATGACATAAAACTAAAAATGTGTAACTTCTACCAAACCACCATCAACTTCAATGCATTTTTCATTTCTTTTGATAGAATCAAAGATTGTTAAAGTGCGAATTTTTAATTTTTTTCAACTTGATATTTTCGGTTGAAAATTTGTATAGACCCGTTTTAAAAGATGCTGAATCCAGTGGCGCACACAGATTTTTTCTAAAAAAATCGCTAATATGGTTTCCTGAAATTTTGCTCTTAAAAACTAACATAGTAGGCCTTGAAGTCAAAATGGCGAAGGTCACTTTTTGCCAAGAATATACAATTTTTCGAACTCTACAATCAAAAAAAAAACGAGCCAAATCGGTTAAGAAATAAACTTTTTATCAGGGTGTTCCCAAAACAAATGGGTCACACTGTAGGTATGCTTCTTGGCTGCTGTCGCCACAGGAACTCCTTTGTTAGTTTCTTCCGAGGCCTTTGCCATTTTCTCGGGATAGTACTGTTTTCTTGGCGCCATTTCTGGTACAAAATTTGAAATGAATATGTTTGTCCAGTTATTGACACCCTGTAACCAGTCTTTGACACCCTGTGTCAATAATTACTTAGAAAGGTTTCTAGGAAGAAAATAAGATATTGGCAAGACTGCCATGCAATGGACAACACGTAGGTTTTGTACATTCTAAAATAACAACAAAACCAACCATTGACACAGGTCTCAACAAGAGTGTTGGACAAACACTGTTTTGGAAAACCAGTTATTAACACCCATTTTTCAAAACACCTCACTAATGTAGGGTTAGATTCAACTGTTGACTCACAAGCAAGAAGGTCTTTCAAGCTTTATAAAATAATTATACAGTTCTAAATGAATTTTGCATTTTTGAATAAATATTTTCAAAATACCTACCTCAAGTTTAACCACTACAACTTCCATGATTCTGGTGACACTTGAGAGCCTCTTCACAAAACTGAAATTTACAACAAAATGACGGCCTATAAACTTCGCGCGGTAATGAACCTAGTTACCTACCAAACTTATCAGTGGAGTAGAAATTGTGACAAACTCAATCTTATAATATGTCTATTTCTTAAAATCGAGCCAAGAAAGAAAGGCTGTCAATAATTGGTTTGGTGTCAATCGAGGTGTCAATGTTTGGTTCTTTACTTTAGTAGAATTAGGTATTATTCAGATACTAGGAAGTCGTTCATTTCCTCAAAGAGAGCCTCTTATCGATAAATCCAAATAAAAGATGTCTAGTCACATCTTTTTATTGGATATATATTATTCAGATGTTAGAATAATTTTAATTTTAATTCACCGATAGTTGCTAGTTATTTTTTTCAATTGGGTTTTTTTTGTCCCAATAGTGAACATTCTTCGGGAACAGAAAGTTTCATTCGAGGTCTCATCAGTACCATGGGGCGTCGTTATCTTATTTTTATTTGCTTTTAATGCAAAAAATTGTATGTACCGTTTCATTCATAATCTAACATGTGTAAGGTACTTTTGTTTTATAATGCTTGAAGCTTGAATAGAGGTTTTGCTTTGTCCGAGGCTTTGTCATAGTAATCATAGTATTGATTTTTAGTACTGTTAGGGAGGGTCCAGTTGAGGGCCATTTTGCCCCAGTGAAAAACACTGATGGCTCGAAAAGGCACCATGTTCTTTAAGGACATCCAATTTCTCATAAATTGAGAGTGATAGACCAAGAATGTACCGAGAGATGTACCCTCAACACAAGTTTACCATAAAATATGTTTCATCTTGAAAAAACAAATTCCGTATTGAAAGGGTAAAGTACATGAGCAGAAATCAATTTTTTTTATATACAGAAAACTAACTTTTGGAATCTGCTTCGAATTGGGGTTCCCGTTGGTTTTGACCTAGTCAGTTCGGGTTGGTTCCAGTACGGTTGCTGCTACTTTCTAATAGAAGCGGTAACTTCGCATTACTGAAAATTTAAGACCGATAAAGCATCACTGATTACGTGAATGACCAAATTTCTGAACGATCCTAGGACCCGTTTTCACGAGCGTTTTCCTTAAACGTCCAAGGTCCATCCACCGTGGGACACCCTGTACAGGGTGTTTCCGTATATCTCGTCTGCAGACTAACTCGCTTATTATGCAAGATGAATAGGGACTTTAAATACAAAGTTGGTAGGTATTAACATGAACCGCCAGAACAAAATATTTTTTTGTATACCGGGTGCACGAGAAAAGTGTGGCAGACACAACTTGCATTTTTTCAAATGAAACACCCTATATATTAATTTTTGATCAAATAGACATTATTTTTCTGATCTCAAAAATATACAACATGTAGGTTGCCGTTTTAAAAATATTTGAGTCTTAAAGTTGGTTTTTTGGTATTGCCAAATTGTAGTATCTATGACTACAATAATTGTTTGAACATTATTTATTAATTTTTATCCTTCCAATAATCTAAAACAACGAATAAAACAAGTGAGCACATTATATTATCCATAAATTGATATCATAAAATGCATTTAAGAAAATGTGTTGTGAATAATGGCGGGCATATTCAATAATTGTATTTTATGATATTAATTTATTATTAGTATAATGTATTCACTGTTTCATTCGTTGTTTTAGATTATTGGAAGGATAAAAATTAATAAATAATGTTCAAACAATTATTGGAGTCATACCTAGATACTACAATTTGGCAATAGCAAAAAACAAACTTTAAAACTCAAATGTTTTGAAAACGGCTGGAGATCAGAAAAATAATGTCTATTTGATTATAAAATAATATACAGGGTGTCCGGGAAAATGTGGGGGATCTCTCGGATTCAGATAGAACATTAAAAAATAAGATGACAAGTTCCCATACATTTTTTTCCTAGCGGCCCTCCCTACGGAGATACGGCCCCCTAAAGGACCCCACTGGAAATCGGTTTTTCTTGAATAACTTTTAAACGACTCAATATAATTCAATGAAAATATAATATGATAAACAGTAGTAAGGACCTCTCAAAATACTTCCCTTAAAACATAATAAGCTTGTTTAGTTTACCAGGGACGGACTAGATTGTACATTTTAACGCTCAAATTTTTAACACCCTGTATGATAAGGAGTTAAAAAAAATAAATTTGGATACCTTGAACATTAAGCTAAAGAAAAGGTACTCTTGTTCATTGTCGATAAAATGAACCATTTTCGAGAAAAAACAATTTTTATTAAACAAAACCTCGAAAAAAGCCATGACGAAGTGGTGCTCTTGACGAAATTGTGAACCTAACGCTAGGAAAAAAATTTATGGGAACTTGGGAACTAAAAAATAAGATGACAAGTTCCCATACATTTTTTTCCTAGCGTTAGGTTCACAATTTCGTCAAGAGCACCACTTCGTCATGGCTTTTTTCGAGGTTTTGTTTAATAAAAATTGTTTTTTCTCGAAAATGGTTCATTTTATCGACAATGAACAAGAGTACCTTTTCTTTAGCTTAATGTTCAAGGTATCCAAATTTATTTTTTTTAACTCCTCATCATACAGGGTGTTAAAAATTTGAGCGTTAAAATGTACAATCTAGTCCGTCCCTGGTAAACTAAACAAGCTAATTATGTTTTAAGGGAAGTATTTTGAGAGGTCCTTACTACTGTTTATCATATTAAATTTTCATTGAATTATATTGAGTCGTTTAAAAGTTATTCAAGAAAAACCGATTTCCAGTGGGGTCCTTTAGGGGGCCGTATCTCCGTAGGGAGGGCCGCTAGGAAAAAAATTTATGGGAACTTGTCATCTTATTTTTTAATGTTCTATCTGAATCCGAGAGATCTCCCACATTTTACCGGACACCCTGTATAGGGTGTTCCATTTGAAAAAATGCAAGTTGTGTCTGTCACACTTTTCTTGTGCACCCGGTTTACAAAAATTTTTTTTTTTTGCGGTTCATGTTGATACCCACCAATTTTGTATTAAAAGTCCCTATCTATCTTGCATGATAAGAGAGTTAATCTGCAGACGAAATTTACGAAAACACCCTGTACAGTGCGTTTTTTTTAAGACGGAACATAGGGATTCCCATGTTAAATTTTCAATACCATTTTACCAGTACTTTCGTAGTACACAGCTGAAACTTGCCGTGGATATACTTTGCAGCTTCGGCGGAATAACTTGGAAAAAGACTCAAAAAATGCTTCAATTTATCCAAGAATTTATCAGAAAGTGATACTTTTGACATGCCTTGTATATGACGGTGACAACAAATTTTTTGACGTGTCCAACTTCATTCTCAATTTTTTTGACCAAAAAATTTAATTTTCATTTCTATGACCGTTAAAGAAACTGCTTGGCCGTGAATAGGGGACACTTTTAACAGTGTATCTAAGAAATTAGGTTTGATTTTGATTATTGCATTATACTCGGGATTATATTTTTAGAAATAAATGTAATTACAATTTGATAATTAACTTATTGGTTGACAGTGGCATATACAGAGCTAGTAAAAAATAATTGCTTTCCAATTATTAATGAAAGCATTTTTTAATTCGTTTTCAATTTATTCTGTGCTAGTTGATGAAATAACATAATCTCTAGGCACCAAAGCTTATCTACGGCAAGTTTCAGATGTCTACGTTGAATATAACTACTGCTAACATGGGACTGAAAATTAAACATGGGACACCCTCCTACATTCCGTCTTGAGAAAAACGTACTGTATACTCGAATATACAGGGTGTCTCTAAAAGGCCTGTATAAAATCCTACCTATTTCCGAGGTCAAAATATACCGATTTAAATTTAAAGCAACTTACCTAAGTTCGAAATTGCTTCGTTTCTGAGATACAGGTTGTTCAAGTTTGAAATTAAAATTCGATTTTTCTCATTATTTTGGACAATTTCACATATTTCTTTGAAAATTGCTCCCTCATATACCAATGTTTTGTGGTATAAGAAATTCGATACTAGAGTCCGTTTTACGGTTGCCGCTAGAGGGCGCCCTACACTGCACATTTTGTGGTTTAAAATGGTCGTAGCTTTTTTCCCAGTGTTTTTTTCATCTCTCATTAAAAAAGATGATTCTTTCGACAATTAGTGAAAAAGGTACTCTCGTCAAAGTTCGCTCAAGTCAGCCGTTTTCGAGATATTTCCATTTAAAGAGTTCGATGCTATACCGAAAAATTTCTTATATTCAACTACTTTACCCGAACGCCCCAAAAAATTATTCACAGAATTACCATGCTAAATATATTTCTGAAGTTTCGGTTAGTCCTGAAGTAAGACGTTTCAAAGAAATCTAATCCGAAATTGCACCGTTTCCGAGATATAGGCTTTAAAACGTTAGGAAGGCGATTATTCGAACGAATTTTAGGGATTTTTTGTTGTGGCATGGAACTTTTTAAATGGAAATATCTCGTGAACGGCGCACTTGAGCGAACTTTGACAAGAATACCTTTATCACTCGAAATTGTCTGGAAAATCTTGTTTTTTGATGTGCAGTGTAGGGCTCCCTCTATCGGTCACAGTAAAACGGACTTTATAATCGATTTTTTCAAACCACAAAACCCGTGTCTACCAATTTTCACAGCAATATGTGAAAAAGTTTCCAGAACAATGAGAAAAATCAATTTCTAATTTTAAACTTGACCATGCTGCCAGAGAACACAAATGAGAAGCGACAGAAACTCGTTTTCCCATTGCTTCAAAGGAAACGCATTTATTTGACCTTGAAATCAAAATTTGACAGCGTCTTACCTCTCAGATGACGTTACGTTTAGTTATAGTCCGGGCCCAGAATACAAATAGTGAGATATTCTCAAAATTGATCTTTCATATTTTTAATAAAAATTTGACGAGGCCCAATTCGTGAAAAAACGGCCGGATATTTTTTTTAATACTATAGGTAATCAAAAACATTCAAAAATAATAACAATGTCATGTGACAGACAATAGGTGGATTTTGGCGTTAACCAGGTTACGATTTTTCGTAACCAGGTTTGATAATTGATAAGGCGGATTTTGGCGTAAACCAGGTTACGAATTTCCTAACCTAACTTTTCTTCTCAGTAGGGGCAAATATCTTGGGAGGAACCTATTTAAGTAGTTACGTTATACCATAAATTATACTTTCAGTAACCAGAACGTTTTGGGGTTTGATCCCGAGCTGGTATCGATACAGTAACCAATTACTTACCAAACCTGGTAACGACAAATCGTTACCTGGTTAAAATCCGCCTATTGGTTATATATCGATAGCAGCTCGGGTTCAAACGCCAACACGTTCTGGTTACTAAAAGTAACATTTATGGTATAACGTAATTACTTAATTAGGTACCTCCCGAGCGATTTGTCCCTACTGCGAAGGAAAATTAGGTTGGGAAACTCGTAACCTGGTTTACGCCAAAATCCGCCTAATTTCAATTGTAAATCGTCTGTCACATGAACTAACATCCTCAGATGTCACTGTCAATTCATGTGTAGAATGGTTCCATAAATACCTCTAAACATCGTCCCCTCGATCGTCCCTATGCTTGTTGTGATGAAACTTCCAAGAAAAATTCTAAATTGGATGATATCTCTGGTGATCCAATGACAAACGGATATTTTCTGTCCTAAAAAATCGCAATTGTTCACTCACCCCCTCGGAGTTGTCAAAAAACCTCCATCAAAAAATGGGGTGGTTTTTACCCCTTGTCAATCTAGAACTATGCGCCTCAGATACAAATTCTGAGCTCGGATCTAATTTGGCGTCAACAGTTTATGCAGGTTGCATTTTTTAATATTTCAGTCATTCAGTGTGAGCGATTTCAAAATTATTGAGAAAACCCCGTCTTTAGGGTGCCGATGCATCGGTGTGGAAAATTTGCGATTTCCAGGAAAAGTACTAGCCCCAAGACTAGCATTATCGATATAGACGAAGAGTACCTTTTTTACTCTCAAGGGGTCAAGTCTTGAGCATTCGCAATTGAAAACGTATACGCAATTGTGCGATCAGCATTTGAAATAACATGGTGATCGCACTCTCGCGTATGCGTTTCAAATTTGCGAAGGGTCAAGAATCGAACCCAGGTATTTTCCAGAATCATAATGTGAATGAAATAATACCATACAAAAAGGGGATTGCCCTTGGGTACGCCCCTGATTAAATTTTGAAGTCTTGAGCTCAAATTCTGATTCAGCATCAAAAGTTCATGCCGAGGTTCATGCGATGTACCAAATGTCATTATTTTTGAATGATAGATTTTGGAAATATTGAGCAAAAATCGTCTTTTATTGTGTCTTTCTTCCGAGCTTTCTTCTATACCTTTTCAAATTGACATTGAATCAAATTCATTTTAAGTCTTATTCAATGTCAATTTGGAATTAATAAGTGCCATTTTGATTTTGATTGGTGCCATTTTGCTTTTGATTATTGCCAATTTGGAATTGAAAATATCAATTTAAAATTGACTAATGCAATTTTGATTTTGACTAGTGCCAATTCGAACTTGAAAAGGTATTATAGTTGTTCTAATGATGGCGTCGAGGGCGAGGTCGAGGGTGGCGTAATATAGACAAAAACGTCGACGATAGAAAGCAAAATAATAATTCACAGTTTAATTGTGTAAGTGCACGACCCTCCTTCTAACTTTTGAACCTTTTGACATATAAAACGAAATGTGTGAGTACTTTCTGCATTTTTTGACATAGTTGTGACAGCTGAAAATATTAAAATGAAAGTTGGGTGCCATTTTAAAAGAAAAAAATCAAATAGAAAGGATGGTTGAGTAATGTAAGCATAATAATAATTCACAGTGTGATTATGTAAGTTCACACCCCTCCCACTCACTTTTGAACCTTTTGACATATAAAACGAAATGTGTGAGTACTTTCTGCATTTTTTGACATAGTTGTGACAGCTGAAAATATCAAAATGAAAGTTGGGTGCTATTTTAAAAGAAAAAAATCAAATAGAGAGGGTGGTTGAGTAATACTTCATTTTTAAGGTTTTTTCATCGTTATTCCACCCTGAAAGTTTGACGTCGCTGTGTCAATTCTAATTTTTCAGGCCGTTAACTTTTTTCCGAATGGCGCCAAATTGCTGTGTTGACATTTTCAGCTGGCACAACTGTGTTGGGGAATGCATTCCGTACTCATACATTGGGGGGATCCAAATTAGGTTGATAATTGCACTGAAAATTGAGTTCAATTAATGGTTCAATTACTGACCCCCTCCCTGACACTTATCCAAACAGAAACAAAATATTTTTTAAACTGTTTGGACAAATATTGTATTACTAAGCTTTCAACGTGAAATGATAACTTCAAAACTTGCTCCAAATTCAATCGTAATCCTGACTAAGACATTTCTAAAAAAAATTGAATTTATGAAAATTGTACAGAAATAAACATTTTTGCAAGCCCGCATTTTACTACTATACTATATTCCTCGATACATTCATACTATGGCTTTTATACCTGTTTACCAGGCTATTTACCAAGACTATATTTAGACCACGTTCCTTATTTATCATTTCACGACCAAAAAATGACTGTTTGCGCCTGATTGATTTTTATGTTTTTGCATTTTTGAGTTTCTCAAAATTAATTTTCCCTGTAGACTTTTTTTATCAAGAATCACTTTTTTTTTAAATTTTCAATTGGTTTATCTATTATCTTCTTGACCGCATCCGCGGACATGCTGTACTCATACTTACTCATACCTGTATATTCAATTGGAGATTCTCTTTTCAATACTTTTCAAGAAACACTCATCTATGGTACAATTTGTATAAATTAGTGATTTCAACCATATAATCAAATGCTAATTAAAAATAAATAACCCTACTCCACACTGATTACTCATAAGTTGAATAACCCTCCTAAAACATTCATTATTATTTCACCTTATTAAGATTGCTACTCAACTCTCAGCCAACAGTTAATATTCAGCATAAACTTATCCGTTCGTTCTTTACTTTAAATTCCGATTCATCAAAACACAACTAACACAAGCAACAGGCAGTGCGATGATATTAGTCACCGATACTGATATAAGCACACAATAATCAAATCAGACAAAACGTCGATAAAATGGTGTTTTGTCTAAGTCACTCCTCGTCTCTTTGTTAATTGACAATTCGTGTTTTGCAGATACTTATGAAGTCTTATTTGAGGATGGTTTTGTGAAAGTGCTGAAAAATAACAAGATATCAAAAATATCCGACACAGTTAAAGTACCAACTGTAATTACAAAAATTGAAAAGGGCAAAGCTTCTCCATTATTTGATCCAGTGACAAGTACGAAAGAAGAAAGAAGGGAGAAAAAGAGAAAACTGAATGTGGCTGAGCTATTTCACAAAAAGCCAAGACTGTCAAATTTAGACGATAAAAAAACAAGGGATTTGAACTCTAGTATGTTGTCGCCAAGTGAGGATATGGATATTTCTCTACATTCAGATCAACAAGAAATGAATGTTCCTTCAGGAAAACAAAGTGCAAAGGAAATAATAGATTGGTTGCCAAGGTCAGTATAAATTAACAAAAGTGTATAATAATAATTATAGGTTGATGAAACAGAGTACTGATAAGGGTGTTTATCTTTAATATAGAAATACGTATGCATGTGCAATGTTCATATTAGTTTTGAATGGAGTACTGCAAATGATTATAACGGATAGAGTAGTATAAACAACTGATATCATTATTCGCCATTATTATCCATCCATTTTCAATTTGTCTGAGATTTGTGGAATTCGAAATGATGTCAGAGGTACAAACTATATTTTTATAAACTTGATTAAAACGATACGGGGGCCGGATTGCGTGTACTGTGGAATTCCATAGCGACACGACGCTCTCTGTATAAAATGATGGCAAAGCGACATGTTGTTAGAATTCCACAGGTACACGGAATTCGGCCCCTGATGTGACTATATTATTATCTCGTTTTCTGCCATTTTTCGATGATTTTTAAATCTTCTTATATAGTCACATTCTAGTGTCTTTAGGGATTGCAAATTTACTGGCGGAGGAAAAAAATATATTTGATTTTTATTATTAATAACGTATTTAGGATGACGCTCACGCGGCATCCATTCATGCCAGAAAAAACTAACCAAATCTAACCCAACCTAACCCAAATTAACACAAAATAACCAAAACTCACCCAAACTAACCTGACCCAACCTAAAAAAAAATCTCTCCGCCAGAAAATTTGCAATCCTTGAAGACACTAGAATGTGTCTATATAAGAAAATGTTGAAAAAATCGAAAAATGGCAGTAAACCGTATATGCAATAATTACCTCTATATGGGTCCCATTCAAAAAATCAAAGTTGGTTACCAAAGCAACTAAACTTAGACGACAGCTAAAGAAAAAAGTAAGAGAGTCAAGATTTGCGCTATTCGCTAGGTGGAAGATCCGAACAGTGACATCTGGTGTCAGCAACTGGCAAAACTGTGGGCCATTTTCATACATGATAAAATGGTAATATAGAGAAAAATACCTGATACGACCTCCAGTGACTATCAGTACGAATAATTTTCATCAGGTCCATTTGATAATTATTTTTTCTATCAATACAATAGCAATGGATTGTAGTTACAATACTTACGCGTATAAGTTATCCTAAAAACGATGTTTCACGTTGAAAACTGAGATTATGAAGATATAAACATCAACTACACTGTTGCCAACTTTGTAGAATTCTCAGTAGTTCTAGAGATTCTGAATGAAGGTCGCGAAGTGGATTTATAATTTACCAGAAATTACTTTAGGGGAAAAAATTGTGGGAATCAGGTTTAATTCAGTAATTTAAAATAGATATCATCAATTCGAAATTATATGCATATTGAATTACAATATGATATAATATTATGATGCTATAAAATTTACATGAAGTTTTCCAGCGTAAGGCTCAGCAGTAATTGAGGCTTTTCTAATTATTGCCGCTCGAATCTAGTAGCTTTTTCCATTTTTTCTCAACACTTTCACATCGAAAGCATGATTTGCTTTTCCCTTCGACGCAGTTTGCGGTTAAAAGTTGATTTTATGATTTATTTTCCCAAATACAGTTCTTAGTATTGAACACATAACACCTACGATATAATGAAAAGTCAAATGGCAACTAGTGGCATGTTTTTAGTCAGCAACCAGTAATACATGAAAATATATTTCGCCAAACATCCACCGCGGCGCTAGAATTTCCTGATTGGTTGATCGGTTGATAAGCAAAGTTCGTTGTCAAAAGTTCTTATTATAAGCTCATCAATTTGATTTCATCTTTGTTGAAGTAAACTTTTTAAAAATGGAGTGTAATCAGAAGCTTCGTTATAACAGATTTTGTGTGATTCCTAATTGTCATGATTTAGAGAGTATGACATACACTGTGGGCCAAATTAAGTTAGAACCTGATTTGACGCTTGATAACTTTTTTGTTTCATGATGGATTTTGATGAATTTTGGATATGATATTAGTCAATATGTTCTGAATGTCACCCTGAAATTGAGCTTTCGAATTTTAGCCAGGACCGGACTTACGATGTTTTTATGAAATCGGTGCATTTAAGCTCGTTGCAAAAACTACTCACAGACCAACTGATATATTTTTTGAAAAGGCCATTAGTGGGAAAAGGTATCCTGAAAGTATCGATATTCTAGAACCATAACCTAACCCCTGTAGCACAAAATGATTGGTCCAATATAGGCACCTCTTTATTGGGCCAATATACATAACGACATATTTTGGCTATAAATAACCAATATTGCAATACAATATGCTCCTCATATTTGATACAATATTAGGACAATATTGCTGCACAATATTAGGCCAATATACAGGGTTATTCACGTTATTCGACACGAAACATTATGGCTGAAGTATCTGATTTTGAAGAAGTTTTTTTTTCTGGATGGATAGGGACCCCTTCAGGCTACATTTTAAAAATATTTTCCTGTTATACAGGGTGTCCCTAAAACACGAAACTTATCAAAGTTGTATTTTTTAAAATGGAATACCTTGTATATTATTTCATTTTTGGTTTGTATGATCAAAATTAAGGTGAGTTTGATTGAGGTTTAATACACCTAAACCTTATGGTTTTTGGAATATCTTCAATTTTGCGAAAATGTAGTATTCATTTTAATGCTTAATTTCTCAGCTGTTGTTTTCTTTTTTTTAACCAAATTAATAATCAAGTCTACCAATTGATCAAGTTTGAAGTCACACTTATGAAACTTTTAATAACTTATACAGAGTGTCTTAAAATTAGCTTGTTTAATTTAAATGGGATACCCTGTATTTTATGTCAACAACAGATGTAGAATTTAATTATCTATCAATTATTATTATACGTTCCTATAGCTAACTTCTCACGTTTTCAAGTAAAGCGAAGAAAAAGAAAAAAAATAGGTTTCTCATTAACACCAATAGATGGAGGTGCCGTCTCCAAACCCTCGTTAGGAACATTATTTCACCTATGGTATTTTGACAACTTCTATTATTATTTCCTTGAAGTTGTCAGTTATTAATTAATATTTTCAATTACTAATCGATATTTTGCGCAATTTGGTTTTTCATACTAAACACTTCCAGTTTCTCTAAATTGTGTTAACAGTCTCTCAAATACTGCCTTATTTGGATGGTTTCTGTTTGGAAATATTTCAGAGTAAACTCTTGATGCTAAGAGGTAGTTTTGATGGCATTCTCCCAGTATAAAAATCATGTCGATCCGTTCTTCTTTTGGATAAAATAGCATTTTTTCTACGAAGATCACAAGCTATTGCTAGCACTAATAGAACGATTAGTAATTGAAAATATTAATTAATAACTGACAACTTTAAGGAAATAATAATAGAAGTTGTCAAAATACCATAGGTGAAATAATGTTCCTAACGAGGGTTTGGAGACGGCATCTCCATCTATTGGTGTTAATGAGAAACCTATGTTTTTTCTTTTTCTGCGCTCTACTTGAAAACGTGAGAAGTTAGCTATAGGAACGTATAATAATAATTGATAGATAATTAAATTCTACATCTGTTGTTGACATAAAATACAGGGTATCCCATTTAAATTAAACAAGCTATTACCATTTAAAGATATTGATTATTTAACCATAATTTTTAGACACCCTGTATAAGTTATTAAAAGTTTCATAAGTGTGACATCAAACTTGATCAATTGGTAGACTTGATTATTAATTTGGTTAAAAAAAAAGAAAACAACAGCTGAGAAATTAAGCATTAAAATGAATACTACATTTTCGCAAAATTGAAGATATTTCAAAAACCATAAGGTTTAGGTGTATTAAACCTCAATCAAACTTACCTTAATTTTGATCATACAAGCCAAAAATGAAATAATATACAAGGTATTCCATTTAAAAAAATACAACTTTGATACGTTTCGTGTTTTAGGGACACCCTGTATTACATGAAAATATTTTTAAAATGTAGCCCTAAAGGGTCCCTATCCATTCAGAAAAAAAAATTCTTTGAAATCAGATACTTTACCCATAATGTTTCGTGTCGAATAACGTGTCGGTCATGCCAAGTAAAATAGTCCAGAGATTGCTACATTGTACACAAATCTGCATATTCAATTATAATTAGATGAGTTTTTTTTTTTTTTTTGTTCAGGGGTTCCGGCCCAAGGAGAGGAATCTGAAACCAGACACTCTATGGTCCGAGACCATAGAGTAGTGTGGGCTTCGACCCACTAAACCTCTCCTCCGCATTAGGACGTCAGGGATAAGCCCTTTAGTGTCCCAATCTCTCACTTAAGTTTAACTCTCTGGTACCGGGTCACCTTCCGAAGGCCTCTTGGTCACAGGGTAGGATCGCGGCAAAACTCGTCCTACCCGTGTGTCTCCGCACTAGTAGTTACAAAAAAGAAAAGAGAAAAAAAAGGGGTAAAAATCTGGAGCCACTGCCAGAGGTGAATACACGGTTGCGATGTGTTTGTCCTAACTCCGCTCTCGCTGCGGTGAACTCTAGACCGCTGTCTAGTTGTTTTGTGCAGCCTGAAAGGCTTGCACTCTTTTCTTGACTTCTGCGTCGACGCGAGACTCAAACGCAGCTTGGGCTCTGTTTGACCAAAAAGCGTATGCTTTTGTCTTCTCTTCCCCTGTTTTGGGGTTCGTTCTGCCCATGTACGATGGGCAGCCACGCCAGCTTGCGGGGTGGCCTTTCCCCTCGCAAACCACGCAGCTCGCGTTGCGTTCACCGCTAGCGAGTCTCTGCTGCTGTGTGCACCGGCACACTTGACGCAGTGATGTGCATGGTGACACCTGCTTTGGGTGTGACCCCATCGCTGGGACCGGAAACACTGCCGTGGTTCCGGTGACTTCTTTTTGAGTTCCACCCTGACATCGACGCCGAGCAGCTCCTTGATCTCAAAGATCCGTCTAGCGTAGGTTTTCACCAGCCGGGTTTTCCGGCTAGTCATGCGGAGCGGCATAGCATCGATGCCAAAGCGGGTGCCGGGCTCTGACCTGACTGTCTCTAGGTCTGCGTTGGCAGGTAGTCCGCGAATGACTACCTGCAACGAACGCTCCTCTGGTCGAGAGGTGTGATAGTCAGCTGCCATCTCATCCAGAACGGTCTGGATGTCTTTGTGATCATCCAGTGAAGCTGGAATGATCCTCACGTCGTCCCTCACAAAAGCCTTTGCATACGATATGCTGGCTGCTTGGAGCTTTTCCCGCAGCTCACTCCACAAGCGGGTTCCCTCTAAAAAGATAGCGGGAGCCCTCTTGGAAGCTGCTGCAGCAGAGTCCGTCGCAGTCGCGTGTGGGGGTACGAGCGGGACGTGTCCCGAACGTTCGTCGTCGAGGGTCGGTACCTTGGGCACCAGTGCCTCCTCTGCTGGGGAGGGCGTGGCGACATTTCTCCGGACATGCTTACCCTTGGGCGAGCCGTTCGGAGACATGCCTTTACTGCCCCCAGCTTTTCTTTCAACTCCAGCATGGGGATCAACCTCCATATCATCAGAGACCCTTGTATGGGTCTCAGAGACAAATTGTTCTTTGACCCCGATACTTTCGTTTTCGTCTTCTTTGCCGGCAAGGGGGGAAACGGGTCCTTCTCTCTTTCCGAGGCCGACGTTTGGACGTCCCCCACTTTAGGGGGGTCCGGGCGCTTCGCGATCACCTGTACATTCTCCTTTGAAGAAGGTGAGGGGACAGGTGAGTCTCTCTTTGTCTGTTCCGTCCGCTTCTTTGAAGTAGGCTTCTCCTCCACCTTTGAAGAAGGTCCTTCTGTCCCCCCTTCTTTGAAGAAGAGGGGTGGACAGCCTCCCTCTGAACCTCAACTTTTGAAGAAGGAGGAGGATCAGAGGGAGCCTTCCTTTTCAGCTGAGATTTGCGACTTTCGATCTCAATCTCCAGCGAACTGATAGTCTCCCTAAACTCCCCCTTCTTTGAAGAAGGAGGAGGAGCAGGAGGAGCTTTCTTTTGTTGCTGGTCTCTGAGACGCGCAATCTCAGCCTTCAGCTCAGTAACCTTACTCTGCATCGCCACCTTTGAAGAAGAACGCGGAGCAGAGAGAGCCTTTTCCTGTAGCTGGACCCTGAGATGCGCAATCTCATTTCGTAGCTCGTCGGTCGTGGAACTATAGCCTTCAAGTATGCCATCTTTCTTTTCGCGTTCCTCTTCGTACTCGTCGCGTCTTTGTACGAAGAGGGCGTCTAACTTATCATAGCTCTGACGGAGCTGTTCATGAGATTTTGAGAGTTTTTTCAACTCTTTCGCTAGAGGTTTCGCATCCATTGTCTTAAGGACTAGTGCCTTGAAGAGGCCGGATGGATGTGCGTGTCGCGCTTTTTAAGGGACAGAAGGTTTTATTCAGGGGGGGATGAACCCCACCAAGCTCAGTTTGTGACCTACTACCGCCGGTTTTATCCGATCACGTAGGGGTTTCACAATCAAAAGAGCCTAATGAGGGAGCAAAGCCCGAGAGATTCGATTCACAGAGGTTTTACTGTTGTATCAGTAACTTCCCTGGAAATAAAACCAAGCAGGTTAACTTTGCTCTTGGTTTTACCTTTCCAAGAACATTTATAGACAAGCTATAGTGCAATAGGGTTTCACCAGCTCTGAAATAAACCTGAAACGTTATCAAAGGGGGAGAACGAATTGTCTCTTATTCGTAAGAACGAAGGATACAGGGTACGGGTGGTTAGACCAAAGTCTAACTCCTTTACTCTAAATATTTACCAGGTACCAGGTAGTACCTTCGGGTCTTCTCAGGTAGTTCTTGTCGCTCTCGGGTCAGGACCTCTCTTGACCGCTGTTGTGACGGAACTGCGTGTATAAGATGAGCTCAATCGTACTAACCTTTTGTCGTACTGAAACTTCAGCGATTCTTCACTATTTTCGTTTTCATCCAACCAGCTAACAGTCAATACTTCATTCAATGGCTGCCGCGAACGGAAGAACAAACACAAACAAGACACGGGGAAGCGTAGCGTGCACAACGCGCGTGCGCGCGTATCTTGACTCGACAAACTGCGACATGATTGTTCGAGACAATAACCGTACAAATTTGCGTGGTAGATTTGAAATTTTGTAGGAAACATGGCGAACGAAGAGTAGGTGCACTTAATGTTTAGACATTTGTGACTTGCTTTTGCATTGTTGTCTATAACAACTTTACTGCCAATAACGGTTGGGGAAATTGATATTGAGCCAATATTGGTTGAATAATGTTAATATTGGATGTGGATTTCGGATATTGGCGAAATATTGGACATATATTGTATGTATATATTGAAAATCAGTTAAAAAACATATAGGTACAATATTGGCTAAAATGGGACATATATTGGCCCAGTATACAATATAGGTTACACATTGAACCTATATCTCTCCAATATGTTGTGCTACAGGGGAAGAAACGATGTTTTTCTCTGTATGATAGTGCTTGTCGGCATTAAAACTATTTCACTTCATTTTGATCAAAGATTCTTGAAATTTCATAGCAATGCGAATTGTTTGTTAGAGATTTGTCGACTTTTTGACATTTTAAAATTTTTGAATTGGAAAAAAAATTAATTAATTTTTGTTTTTTTTTTGATAAACCTCGTTCAATTTTACTCGATAATTTGAAGGGCCCGTGACATTTTCGTGCACCCATATTTTTTTCCATTAATCACGTTTAATCGAGGTTTTATTTTTCAAATATAGAACCATGTCTACTTATTTAAAATCAAACAGGCAAACTCTAGAATCTTAAATTTTTTAAACATTTTCAACAAACAATCCACGTTGCCATGGAATTTCAAGAAACTTTGATCAAAAAGAAGTGACATAGTTTTAAAGCCGACAATCACCATCATACAGAAAAAAAAATTGTTTCTCAGGTTATGGTTCGAAAATATTGATATTATCAGGATACCTTTTCCCACTAACTTTCTTCACAAAAAAAATATCAGTTGATCTGTAAGTAGCGCAGTTCGTTTTTGCAACGAGCTTGAATGCACCAATGGGGAACTTGCCCATTTTTTTTTATTGTATGAAAGTGTGCGTTCATGTCCAAAAACACCGTATAACAAATATCAGCCCTTGAATCGCACCAGTTATTTTACAATAAATGATCAAAGTTGACATCGACGCTGAGAAAATTCAAACGAAACAAAATGCGCGGGAAAGTTTTTACGTCATAACGCGTATCTTTGGCAACCATTTGAATGTTTGAAGTCTGAAGTGACATTAAGTTGGTTTATTTCGTAGTTTTTGAAAAAAAGAGGATGGTATTATAAATAATGCACTCTGCCGCAGGCCATATGTGGGTGTAGGTACTAATTCAACTTCGAAATTTCTCTACAACTGATTCCCGTGCCTGATAACGAAAATCGGCAAACAAAACCGATAAGAGTATCTAGAAGAAATGTGGAGAATATCTAATTGAAAAGCAGTGCTATTCATGCACTGCACATTGAGTTTTTAGAGATTTTATTCTAAAGTACGTATTACCTCGCATATTACATAATATTACAAATTAAAATTTTACCAGTATCCTACAGTATTTCCGGCGATGAGGTATACAAAAGGAAAAATGGACCAAAACTTTAATTTCTCGAGCTAAAGTCATTCTTTAAAAGAAGGGTCTTTAAGAAGTCGAAAAATCAATTTTTCTCAAGAGAGAACTATACCTACATTCATAATACAGGGTGCCACAGATTCGAGTGCATGCATGGGGATCTCATTTATTATGAGAGATACAGGGTCGGTTAAATGGTTGCAAAGTTGCGCATTTTTATGCTCAACAAAATGCCGTTTTGAAGTTTGAAAAATTCCCACTACTTCCGAAGATATTCGGAAAAAAACAAAATTTCGCAAAAACGTTATTAGTATTTCCTGAGTTTATTTGAGAAGATATTTTAAAATGAATCACACTTTCTTGTTGCCACTTTTTCTCCTCTACAAGATGGCGGTATCAAATTGAAAATCTGACGTTTCGTCTTTGAGCGGCCATCATCAAGTTCATTTTTTTAAACACGGACCTGGATTTTTTATTTTATTTTTAGTTATCTTTTGACGTCCTTGAGGTATTGAGGTGATTAGATGAGGGCGTAGAGCGATGGGTTGCCTTACCAACGTCAATATTTTCAATTATTTTTCACCTATAATTGTTATTTTTAATATTTTATTAGAATGGCAATATTCTTGAACACTTGCAGAAATTGATTCAGTTTTTTATACTTTTTTTTTTCATTTTCCATGTCATTTGTGGATTCAATTTAATTTCATCAAATGTATCCTTATTGGATGTTATTTCGATTTTGGTTCGGTCAATTAGGCTTGTTTAGTTGTGCAGGTTTTCTCAAAAGAATAACGTGTCGAATAAAGATGGATTTATGAACCAAACTATGAGTTAGGGAGAAAAGGGTTGTCTAACTAATTTTCTCTGGTATTATTTTTTTAAATAAGTATTTTTTTCGACGGTTGCGATACCTCAAAACAATAAGGACGTCAAAAGATAATTAAAAATAAAATAAAAAATCCAGGTCCGTATTTAAAAAAATTAACTTGATGATGGCCGCTCAAAGACGAAACGTCAAATTTTCAATTTGATACCGCCATCTTGTAGAGGAGAAAAAGTGGCAATGAGAAAGTGTAATTCAGTTAACAATATCTTTCCAAATAAACTCACGAAATAATAATAACGTTTTTGCGAAATTTCGGTTTTTTTCGAATGTCTTCGGAAGTAGTCGGAATGTTTTAAATTTCAAAACGGCATTTTGTTGAGCATAAAAATGCGCAACTTTGCAACCATCTAACCGACCCTGTATCTCTTATAATAACTGAGATCCCCATGCATGCACTCGAATCTGTGGCTCCCTGTATATTCAGAAGTTTTCAGCAAAGATGTAACTTTAAACATTCTATTGGTTTACAGTGTTAATAATGGATCAAAGGAGACACATTTTTTCTATTTCCAATTATGTATTTCGGAAATGCGCAAAAAGTAATACTTTTAGTCAAGGCATAATTCATACAAATATGTAAAAATAATCGATACTACACCTAACAATAGCCTAGTTTACACCGACAACTTGGTCCGCGGACCAAGTAATAAATTCGAACTCTATCAGAACCAAATATTTGGTTCGAATGGTGTAAACAACTGCGGATCAGGCTGGTCCACTCTTGGTTCGGTATTCGCCCGCAGGTGTAAACCGAACTGAATTTGGTTCCATCTGGATCAAAATTATGAGGTTATGTTGATTGATATTATTGTGAATTGTGTTGGTTCTGAGTTTCTAAGGCAATCTGAGCGTACTCACTTATGTTTTTTTTGGTTACGAATTGTGTCGATTAATATAGTTCACGCGTTGCAAGACGGTGTAAACGAACGAGAAGCAAGCATTGTTCCTACCGTACTATCCCCACCCTATTGGTCCTATCGGACCGAACTAATTGAGTTATCGGTGTAAACTAGGCTAATAATGATTATTTCCATAAACCACTTTTCAGTGAAATACATATTTGAATTGAAAACATTTTGGCTTCCCAATTCATTTTTTTTTTCATCTTGCCAGAAACTTTCAAATATGGCGGGGTAATTCACGCTTTTCGCTTGAGAAAGAGAATATATTCCAACTTTTTTTCAAAGGGTATTCTTGCATAAAACATTTTTTTTTAATCGACAATCATATTTCTTTAACAAGCAAATTTTTTTATAAAAATGACTTTCTCGAAAAATAAAAATTTTGGTCCATAATTTGTCCTTTTGTATACCTCATCGCCGGACATACTCTATACTGGTAAAATACAATAAAAAGGTTCATTTTTTTAATCTGTCCGTAGTAATATGTACCCAAGAATAAAATTTCTCAAAATCTTAAAACACAATAATTAGGTAATGGTATCTTTTGTCAAAATACATACACACATTAAAATGATCCACATTCACATGAATAGCACTGCTTTTCAACAATTCCCCTCATTGCTTTTGCATGCTGTAAGTAATTTTATTCGCCGCTTTTTGTCATCAGGCACGTGAATGAAAATTTGTTTGGAAATTTCAAAGTTGATCTCGAACACAGCGGCATGATGCAAGATTTATATCAACTATATCCTTGATTTTTTCAAAAACCATGAAATAAACCAACTCAATGTCACATCAGACTTCAAACATTCAAATGGTTGCCAAAGATACGCGTTATGACGTCAGAACTTTCCCGCGCTTTTTGCTTCGTTTGAATTTTCACAGCGTCGATGTCAATTTTGATTATTTATTGTAAAGTTACTAGTGCGATTTAAGGGCTGATATATGGTATACGGTGTTTTTAGACATGAACGTACACTTAATAATAAATAAATAAGATAAAGAAAAAATGGGCAAGTTCCCTATTTCATGAAAACGTCGTAGGTCCGGTCCCGTCCAAAATTCAAAAGCTCGGTGTTGAAGGAACATCCAGAACATATTGACCAATATCATATCCAGAATTCATCAAAATCTATATACAAACAAAAAAGTTATCAAGGATCAAACTATGTTCTTAATTAATTTGGCCCACAGTGTATATTCCCTAAGGATAATGAGGAACTTTTCGCAAAGTGGATTTGTGAAGTGCGGAATCCATTACTGCAGAATAAGACTTGTGAACAAATCTATAAATCTTACTTGGTGTGTGATATCCAGGATCCTCCTGGTTTTAAAATATGGTAATTTTTAACCCAATTATTACGAAAAAAATACTTTCATTAATATTTTTGATCATAATTCTAGAATATTTTAAGTTGTGGGAAAGTTATTCTTTTATTCTTGTGATGAATACTGAGGTGATTCTTATTTAACCGATGTTGGAATTTTATCTTTACCGCTCCGCCAGCTCATTCGTTTGTAGCTCAGATTAATAAACAAGAATTATTAATCTGAGGTTTGTAGATAAATGAAAAAAACAAAAATATAATTGATTTTTGTGAAACCTAGTTGTCTTATAAAATAATAACTCAAGAAGATAAAAAACACGTATATTTTAAATGGAACACTTGGAATCGTACAGGAAATAGGTAATATACAGCAAATGCCGAACAACTTTCGATTCACGTGATAATTGCCACCAAGCGAGTTTCAATGTGATTTGCAGGTGACCAAATCTGGCCACCAGCAAACTTCATAACAACGAGCCTGGTGGCAACGATGACGTAGATCGAAAGTTGTTTGGCATTTACTAATTGGACATTCTAATTGAACTCAAAATGTTTGTTTTATTATTTGAAAACGAATGAAACAATCGGCACCAATAGGTACTATCGAGGGTTCTATTCTAACATTGGGTTAATAAACCCTGGTGGATACATTTGAAAATGAATAATCCAGATACTTCCACTCTTTTGGGTATTATCACCATGTGATAGTCAAAAAAAAAGTTAAAACGTCATAAAAACTACTTTTTCCAAACCATTCATCATGAAAATAGTGTTAAGAATGTTTCAATTGAAAACGTATCTATTTCGTAATTTGGGTTAAATATACAGGGTGGGCAACTAAGAATGCGAAGTAATCTATTTGGGAAACCAGCCATCATAGAAGCTTGTGGTAAAAAAAAATATTACTAAAACGGTCATGAGAAAAACATTAAAAATATTTTCAAGTTTCTGAAATGGTCGCTAGGGGGCGTAACAACCAACACCAAGTAGGAAATAGGATCTTTATAGAATTTTGCCCAAGGAAAATATATCGATGATATTATTTTCATATCTACTGACTATTTACCTACACTTTTTGTCTCGACCGTTTTTTTCTATCTATCAAAGAAAAGGGGTGGGAAAAGTTCAATGATTTTTTTAAACAAACGAAGATTTCTCCCATTTCGCTTGGCCGATTTTAACGAACTTGTGTTCATTTGAAAGAGCATAATCAGCACTACAGAATGCTCATTTGGTTATGAACTTGTTACTTTCGCCGCGTTAACTGAAATGGTAGCATATTTTTGAGATTTTTTCCAAAAAAATCAAATGTAATGGTTTATTCATTTTTATATATTTTAAAAAGGTATACATTTATCTATTGGAAAAAAGAGAAAAAAAAACAAAAAAAAAAATAGAAAAAATTGAAAAAAATATCTCCAATTTTTTTTGTTTTTGAAAGAAAAATCCTTCTATTTTTTGTTTTTTTTTTCAATTTTTAATAGAAAAATGTATTTCCTTTTGGAATATATAAAAATAAATTTACCATTACATTTGATTTTTTTTGAAAAACTCAAAAATATGCTACCATTTCAGTTAACGCCATCTAGCGGCGACGGCGAAGGTAACAAATTGAAAACCAAATAAGCGAATCTTTCATGAGAGGAGTTTTTCAGGAATGCCTCGAAACGGCAATTATTATTCCTTTCCATAAAGGAGGTGAGAAATCAAACTCAAGTGATTATCGTCCAATTGCTGTGCTATCTGTGCTGTCAAAAATCATTGAAAAGTTACTAAAAAATCGTATCATGCCATTTCTCGTCCAACATGACATATTATCCCCGGATCAATTCGAATTTTCACCAAACAAGTGCACCAACGACGCAATGTTCTCGTTGCTCCATGATGTTTACTCATCCCTGAATAGCAAAAGCTCCACCATTTCATTCTTCTGTGACTATGCAAAAGCATTTGACTGTGTGCGTCATGACATTTTGTTGAAAAAGTTAGAGTTTTATGGGATCCGTGGTGTTTCTTCGATCTGGTTCAAATCTTATCTTGAAAATAGGCAACAAATTGTAAAGGCAAATGGTTCTGATTCTGATTGTAAATTAATCACCAGTGGCGTTCCGCAAGGTTCTGTTCTAGGGCCCATTCTTTTTCTGTTATACGTCAATGACATCACCTACCTGAAAATCAACGGTAGAGTTTCCCTATTTGCGGACGATACCAGCATTACATGTAGTGATTCTGATACCTTGTCCCTGCATTATAATATTTCCAAAGATCTTGTCACAACCAAAGCTTGGTCTGATTCCAATTTCTTGTGTTTCAACGTTGATAAAACGGTAGCCTTATCTTACAAGGGAGCTCTACAACCATTACTGCTTCATGACAGAAACATCAAATACGTCGAGTCGGTAAAATTCCTGGGTTTAAATATAAATGCCAATCTTAAGTGGTCCGCTCATATCGACTTCTTGTCAAAAAAGCTCTCTTCGGCTTGCTTCGCAATTCGTTCAGTTTCGAAAGATCTGGATATTTCCTCTGCTAGACTCACATACTTCTCTTTATTTGAATCTTATCTCCGCTACGGCCTTCCTTCTTGGGGCTGATGTACCATTGAACAATTCCACATCATTTTCAAGTTGCAAAAGAGAGCAATTTGTTATGTATTCGGTTTAAAGAGCAAGGCTCACTGCAAACATTACTTCAAAAAATACAGCATCCTCACGCTTCCTACTCTATTTATTTTAGAAACAGCTTAGAAAAGCTATACAATCATCTCCCGCTACACCTCAAATCTATTCCCACATTTACTAGCTTCCGTAAAAAAACGAAAACCTTCCTCCTGGAAAGACCTTTTTATTCTATAAATGAGTTTTTCATGGAATAGTTCCATGAGGGGCACCATAAGCGGCAGTTTCACAATAACTCATTGGTGAAGTGGAAGTTGTTCTAGAGCATTCAGTGAACATTGGAGTATTCATATTTTTTAGGGGTCAACAATCGCCTAGTTTGGTAATTCATACAACACAGTAGGGTCAAGTTCAAATTGCACTGAGGTCGCGCACCTCGACTGTTGTTTATTTCCTGAATAGAAAATGTATATCAACACGTTTTGGTTCCAATAATGTAAACAACCCCAAGTTCCTTGTTTGATATCGAAATCAAAAATAATTACATGTTCCAGGCAGGGCGGAAACAGGATGACTTCGGATTTATAAATTAAATTTCGAGTTCACCGATTCCGCTCACCCCACCTGATGTTTATTTTTTGAATTGGAAGCGAAAAAAAAACGTGAGAAATCGTTGGTTCCTGGTTCGATATTTAACACCGCAGTATTATTGTTCTACTCATAATTGTTGATTTGGCTGTGTTTTTTTACTGACTTGTCATCATTACATAACTGGAAGTGTGCCAATGTTGATTGTTGTCCATGAGCAATTTCCAATTAAATTTAAATTTGACAAAATATTGGGAAAATATATTTTTACTAGTTTTGTTCTATAGTTCACGTTATTGTTCACGTAATGTATACTATTGTCATGTTTTGTATTGTTTTTACTCTAGCATTTTGCATTTGTATTTGCTTTGTCCATAAAATTTATTTAAATTTTTCTGTGGCAATAAAGCATATTTGATTTGATTTGATTTGATTTGAAGCATTTCGTAGATCAGAATATGCTCTTTCAAATGACCTCAAGTGCCTTGAAATCGGTCAAGCGAAACGGGAGAAATCTTCGTTTGTTTAAAAAACTAATTGAACTTTCCCCTCCACTTTATTTTGATAGATAGAAAAAAACGTTCTAGACAAAAAGTGTAGGTGTTGGTCGCGTTCATAAGACGAAACAGTTGTGGAATTATTGTTACCGCTCTTTCTTATAATAAGGCGCTACCTTTTATAAGACTCAACAGTTGCCAATTGAGCTCTCCCGGAGCGTAGCGATAACTGTTCCATATCTTATGAATGCGACCATTCATCAAAATACGATGATGTTTACATCTCCATAACCATAACGTCAAAACACTGAAAACGATAAATAATGATAATGACAAGTAGACGAATTTGATGAAAATTATGAATTCATATACAGGGTATCCCTCCGGGAACAAGCTCTTCCGGTTATACCGGAATTCGGTGTCAACTTGCTTATTTTAATAGAACACCCTATATTTTATAACATTTTTGGATTCTACGTCATTAAGTTTGTGTTGGATTCCATTTCAATAGGATATCCTTTAATAGATTTTCTAGAACATTTCAATAACTAACAATATGGGGTGGTCGAAAAATAAGTTCAAAAATTCAATTGAGAAAACTGTCAAAAATCAATTTTTTCAAATTGAAACCCCCAAATGTTGCGATTTCATGTTGTCGGGCATTGAAAATAAAGGTGAGTTTGCGTAAGGTTGTCCCTTCCAAAAATTTGTATTTTTGGAAATATTGCCAGTTTTAATAATATTTTTCGATGTTTCTATGGATTTCATGTTCAGTTATCCTTAGTTGCTATGACAATGTTGAAAAACAATCAAATGGTAGAAAGTGCATTGAGCATTCAGTGTTATTCAAAATCTTTTTTATAATCATGCAACATCGAACAATATTATTGAAACTGGCAATATTTCCAAAAATACAAATTTTTGGAAAAGACAACCTTGCGTATACTTACCTTTATTCTCGATGCCCGATATAGTGCGGGGGCTAGCCCATGTCTCGTGTGCAGTTATATGTCCCCTGAGTTTTTGTGCGGCGTTTTATTAAATTTGTGTGAGAGCTTAAAAACCAACTGGTCACACGCTCCAGATCCTGGTCGTTTAGTCGCCATATTGAAAAATGGCCGGCATGTTACTAATTTCTTATATATTTTAATATCTTCCTAACAAAAGGTCGGGTTTCTAGTTTCAAAGGTTATTATACTAATTTTTTGACGGCAATTTTTTTAACTGTAATAACTACACTTGAGAAAAGTAAAATTTAAAAATATGGAACCATGGTGCGTTCTTAAGCACAAATAAAATCCATTTAAAAATAATAAAAGTATATTTGAATGCATAAGACGTATTCGGAAAAAAATGCGCAACAAGTCTAATGCAAAAAATAAAGTAGAAATCTTAGTGACTCCTGTATGAGGATTCTGGCTTTGGTCTTAAACACTACTTTTACATTTACAAAACTCGCAATTATTGATTTTCTGTCGGGACATACAGTTTCTCCGAAGCACATCTGGCAACTACATGGACTAGGAAAGTCTTCAGGGTCCCTCGAGTCTTCTGTTACTTGTGGAATCAAAATGCTATCTTTTCCATGTAGCCTAGTTTGAAGGATAAAGTATTTCACATGGTTCCAAAGCATGAATCCATTTGTAGCATTACAAGTAGCTCCGTTTCATGTGAAGACGGATTATATAGCAGGCAAAGCTGTTGAAACATTATGTGGTAATCTGCAATCAAACGAGTGAACTCTCTCTAAGTCCTGCACTTCTCCACTTCTGCAAGTAGTGATAAAGTGCACTAACAAAAACATCAGTATCGGTAGAACAAATAACTACGTTCTTTACGTTTGTAGTTAGAGTCATGACGTGAAAAATATGTGTAAGCATTCTGTCATCAGCTTCTTGATGATCAGATTCCAACATACGTTCTTCTTCAATTCTGCCATTCTTTATACTGAAACACCTTGAGTGTCCTTCTTAAACAACGCCTCCCAGGTAAATGGGAATAGATGCAGTGACAGAATCTTTTTCCGGGATACCCAATAAACAAAGTATGATTGCAATGATCCTTTGTTTTGACAGGAGGCCCAGTAAGCGTCAAAATCCACAGGATGGTGTGTGTTGTCATTTGGTGCTCCATATTCCACAGGTTGTTTCCGCGATCGCTTAGCCCTCTCAAATACTTTGACGCTTTTTTCCTTGTAAACGTCAAAAAAAAATGCTTCCTACAAACTCTTCATATGTTTTCAGTTTTGAAGATTTAGCTGGTACCTTTCTTGTAAAAGGCATGGAGTCTATGACTGTTGCTTTGGCGGCAGATTGAGGAATTTCGGATTTTGCCGGTAGTTGAAACTTCTTTTCTAGATCATGAACCAGCTGCGATTTTTCAGATTTTGTTAAAAATCCATTTCTTGTCAAAAACAAGGAAGTAGAAGTTAATTCATACGATAAAAGATGATTTATGTCATATCCGCGACCCCATAAAATATCAATTACACGCAGAGCATAAGCAATTTCATTTTGCACATCCACTTCCAATGGATTAAATATTTACTAATCTTTTTGGATCGCTTGGTAGGATTCATTACACCGACAGACTTATTGTCAAATCCTTCACTCATGAACTGCTATGCTACATAAATTAGATTTTTTTTTTAACGTCTGAAATTACTCACAAGAATGTGTAATTTCAATGAGATTAAAGAAAATATTCTAAATTCCTCCGCCAAGTGGAAATGAAAAAAATATCACAATTATTAATAAAATCGTCAATAAATCAATTACAATTTTTTTCTTCATAAGAGGTGTAAGATGATCTTGAAAAATGCAAAATAGGAACACTTTACAGAAATATATATATTTTTTTTTTTAATTTGCCAGGCATTTTTAAATATGGACCAAATGACCAAATGAACATCGAAACGAAGAAGAATACTATACTATACATTTTGGAATTGTGAGGTTCACTGGGGATACCACGATTCCAAAAAACGTGTCGCACACTCCACCTCAAGGTGGTGCAGAAATATGTTTTTTGGCCAAAACGCATGTTGAACTAAACTTTGGGGTGCTCGTACGTTAAAACTATTCATTCAACACAAAAAATAGCTATTTACCTAACAAGTGCGGAAAATTAGTTTTTCCGCACGAGTCTGCCGTTCACCGAACGACGCGTAGCGGAGTTCAGTGAAGCAGCCGAGGGCGGAAAAACATTTTCCGCAAGTGTTAGGTACAATAGTTTTTCTACAGACGTGCGGAAATAAGGATATAATTCGTAATTTAAAAGTTTTGATGCAACTAATGACAAATAATTAATAATAAATGTCGAAATGTGTAACTAAGCGACCATAGTAACCTGGAAACCTGGTTGCTGTTTGCTTATGATATTGTTAATGTTTCCGCACTGGTGCGGGAAATTTGATTTTCCACACGGATATGGGTGCGGAAAATTCATTTTTCCGCACGGGTAGGAAATAGCTATTTACCTAACAAGTGCGGAAAATTAGTTTTTCCGCACGAGTCTGCCGTTCACCGACCGACGCGTAGCGGAGTTCGGTGAAGCAGCCGAGGGCGGAAAAACATTTTCCGCAAGTGTTAGGTACAATAGTTTTTCTACAGACGTGCGGAAATAAGGATATATTTCGTGATTTAAAAGTTTCTGATGCAACTATTGACAAATAAATAATAATGAATGTCGACATGTGTAACTAAGCGACCATAGTTACCTGGAAACCTGGTTGCTGTTTGCTTATGATATTGTTAATTTTGACATAACCGTGCGGAAAAATTTTTCCGCATGAAAATGTCGTGCGGAAAAATTTTTCCGCACTGGTGCGGGAAATCTGATTTTCCACACGGATATCGGTGCGGAAAATTGAATTTTCCGCACGGCTGTAGGAAAAACGTTTTACATACATTGTAGGAAATTGTTTATAGTTTAATTTTGTGAATACATGTTTTCATCGTGAAATGAGTCGGAAAAGAGTTATTGTCAAAAAACTGCTTCTAGGTAAAGTCTATTTTTTATAAAAACGGAAAATGACAAGCAGTCATAAGTAACTATTTTATTAGGTTGCCAGCCAGACTTGGCGCGTTCGAAATGTTAAGCTGTGTTTAACTACAGGACCGTATTCGGATATATGATTGTAAATGCATTCTAGCAAAATCTGATTCCTGAGCAATGCTGGAACTAGCTTGAGGCTCAACAAGCATGCTATTCATTATTGCCAAAACTATACCTTTTAAACTTCAAATTGTGACTAGTCAACTTTGATCTGGGAATAAACAAATTCAAATTGGAAATACACTAATTCAATATACCTAATACAGGGTGTCCGGAAATTACGCGTCAGGATTTTGGCGGGCGATTCTACATGAAAAATTAATGCAACAAACTTCTATATAATTTTTTCAAAAACTCAAAATTAAGGAAGATACAGGGTGTTAAAAAATATTTTTTTTTCTTATTTTTTTTAATAACTTTTTTTCTAGTGTAATGATTTTCGCCAAATTTTGCATGCATGTCACTAGTGTTTCTTTGTATTCACCCTATTAATTTGACGCTAGTCGTCAATGACAAAAGGCTGAAGCTGTCCTTCACCTTAGGAAAAATACTTAGAACTTTTTTGTTTTAATCTTTTTATAAATTTGGATGTCAAATTAGTAAAGAGCATCAAAATATTTTTTAAAAAGGTGCTCGTGTTGCATCATCGTAAAATTAACGGTTTCCGAGAAAAACGACTTTAAACATTAACCGTACCTTAAATAATTAAAAATTCGTACTTTGAAAAAATTGTTTAGAAGTTTGTTGCATTAATTTTTCATGTAGAATCGCCCACCAAAATCCTGACGCGTAATTTCCGGACACCCTGTATATTGATGAAAAAGGGAACATTAACAGTAATAAAAGTAATCTATGTATGTTTTTATACCAAATATCATTTTATCATATTTTTATAGTAATATGATATGATAATGATGATAATAATTGAAACCAACTTATATGTAGGCCCGGTTGTACAAGACCAGCTCAACGAGGGTTCAACGTTGATCTTGTCTGGTTAAAGGTCGGTTGTGCAAGACTAGCTCAAAGATAGTTTAACGTTGAACTGAGTTCAAATACAGAGTATACTCTGTGCATGTTTGAACCGAGTTCAATGTTCAACCATCCTTGAGCTATAATAGTCTTGTATACAACTGGCCCCTAACAAGACAACAACATTCGTGATGATAGTGAAATGCTCGTACCTAATGCTTGCATAGCTATGAGAGGCAAATCAAGATCAACGACAACCCAACTAAGATTTGTGCAGAAAACTCATAATAGTCCCCTATTGTCACTTGGAGAATACCTACTTTTTCAGTGGGATCCCCACATCTCCTCGATTGATCCTTGCAGTATGACGGTACTGTGCAAGGGAATCGTGAGTATCTGAAGGGATTTTTCCTCTTGGGCAAACAAAAAAAGAGATAAGAGTTGAATATGAGCAACATTTTTCTGGCAGAGTTATTTACGTTAATATTAATGTCGGGTTAAAAATTTTTTTTATTTATGTAATCATCATGATATAAAATATTATGAATTGATATTGATCATCTAATTTTATTACCGTTTATCTCTCCTTTTTCACTAGTAACTAGCAGTCTTGCATTAAGGGGATTCATCCGCTCGAAAAAGCACCGCTAGCAAAATAAGTTACAGACAGTAGGTATTCATCACGCCGGCAACCAAACTAAGTAAACATTACGCCTCAAAAGAGATGGGTATAGATTTTGTTCGAAGACGGTGGCAATTTATTGTGAAATACATGAGATTTTGTGAAAGGTATTACCGATTTCTGTTTAATTATATCAAACGAAGATTGCCAGAAATGATCTCAGAAGGGCTCAATCTAGTTAATACACTATCGATTATTTTGGTATAACGGATTATACGTCTTTCACAATAGGGCGGAATATGTAGATTTTTCGTATTTTTTTTTACCATTGAGATACCGTTTTTGTTACCGTTTTTTTTTTCAAGAATAGATATTGGGTTGCCTAGTTTGATATCTCACCTACCTTATAGAACTTGAATTGTTCCAAAAGGTGATGTAATGAAAATTTCCAAAAAAATGCTTGCATTGAGTATAATTTCAGACGGGATGAATTCCCTTAAAGTTAGAGGCTTATATTGAATTGGTCTATTCCCAATTCGAATTTGATTATTCCCAAATCAAAGTTGACTAGTCCCAATTTGAAATTGATTAGTTCCAAATTGAATGTGATTATTCCCAATTTGATTTTGTTAATTCCAAACTCGAAGATGTTTAGTCCCAATTTGATGTTGAAAAGGTACAGAATTAATATTTTAAATTTTTACATACATAATATAAATTATGTATACCGCTGCACTTACCTTGTTAACCAATGATAAACAGACTAAAAAGCTTCTATAAATTCCGAATAAACTATGTATAATAACAAATAATTTTATTGAAAGTGTATGTGATTGTTGTGTTTAAGGATAAGTAATGTTCTCTGGGTCAGTTGGTTTTTCGATACTTTTTTCTGTTTCGCTTAAAAAATGGCCCAAGTATGACTTTGATTGCCTCCCATTCCTTTATTATATGTTTTAGACCCACCAAACCTAATATCAAAATTATCCTACGAGATAGTTGGAATGATAAGAATTCATACATTCAGGGTGTTCAATTTAAAAAAATACATAGTTTGCCACAAACTTTTTGGGGCACCCTGTACCCTGGACAGGTCTGAACACATGACCTAGGTCTATGTGACTGAACATATTACAGGTTTGGTGTTTCGTAGCTACTCTTCTTTTCATATTATACACTCCATTTCATTCTCCAATCTTTAAACTCCTATTTACAATAGAAAGATTGGAGAATGAAATGGAGAGTATACTATGATAAAAGGAGTTGCTATGAATACCAGACCTGTTAAATGTTCAGTCACATAGAGATATCAAATTTTGATCTAGTCTTCAAAACAAATAAGAAACATTTTCACTTGATAAACAACAAAATCTCAATCGATCTTGACATACTCAATCAATTTCAAATTCTTGATTACTACTAAAGTTGATATTATGTTGATTGGTTCAAGGTTTCCTTGATTTGTATTAGTTCCATCGTGCTCATTCTCATTCTCATTTCATAGGAAAAAAGACAAAAGAATTGCATTTTTCTTCAAGGTGAGGTTGGTTTAGTTTATTCTGGGAAGCATTGACCAATGAACATCATATTCTCCACATTTTTCAAGGATCCGAAACCAAATGGAAAAATAGCTTTGTCTTTCTTCTGGACTATTATACTCCTTGGGGTTTTCTTATAAATCTTGTTTCTTGTTCATATTAAATACAGGGTCCTTCATTAGTGCGTCGGGCAATCCTAGCGTGGTTATTTACAAAAGTAGAAAAAAAAGTTTTATACAAAAGTTGTAGAATGTGACTTTATGCATATTTTAAAAATATTTTCAAACATACAGGGTGCGTCACAAAAGTATGGCACGAAAAAGTATGATTTTTTTAAATGGAACCCCCTGTATATTAATTGATATTTCAATTCTTCATTCAATTTGGAACAAAAATTGTGCTACAACTAATGTTCCTAAATTCAACCGTTATCGAGATATCGCGTTTTAAAAATGGCATTTTTGCAACTTTGACATGCTATAAAACTCAAACTATTCAAGTTAGAGAAAAATGGATTGCACATTCCTATCTTAACTTTTCAAGAGCTCTTCTGTCATTTGGATAGAAGGTAACGTCAACTGTCAACTTTTTTCGGCACATTTTGACATTTTTTCACAATAATGGATTTAATCTCCTTGAATAGCTTTTGAAAAGTTAAGACAGGAATGTGCAATCCATTTTTCTCTAACTTGAATAGTTTGAGTTTTATAGCATGTCAAAGTTGCAAAAATGCCATTTTTAAAACGCGATATCTCGATACGGTTGAAACAAATAAAAATGACATAAAACTAAAAATTTGTAACTTCTGCCAAACCACCATCAACTTCAATGCATTTTTCATTTCTTTTGATAGAATCAAAGATTGTTAAAGTGCGAATTTTTAATTTTTTTCAACTTGATATTTTCGGTTGAAAATTTGTATAGACCCGTTTTAAAGGATGCTGAATCCAGTGGCGCACACAGATTTTTTCTAAAAAAATCGCTAATATGGTTTCCTGAAATTTTGCTCTTAAAAACTAACATAGTAGGCCTTGAAGTCAAAATGGCAAAGGTCACTTTTTGCCAAGAATATACAATTTTTCGAGCTCTACAATCCAAAAAAAAAACGAACAAAATCGGTCAAGAAATAAACTTTTTATCAGGGTGTTCCCAAAACAAATGGGTCACACTGTATAATTCCTAAAATAACGGCTTAACAGGTGACAAATTATAATGCATAACATTGTACAGTGTGCTCATCTTATCTTGATAACATTTCAATTGAATGTAAGTTTTTTATTTTGGAAGATGGAAAGACGAACCAAACAACGTAAAACCATCCACATGGAATACCATGATTTCAAATATAATTTTAACCAGTATGGTATTATGTCTTTTCTTTTTTATTCTTATGACGAAAAACCAAGTTTGTCCTTATGAGAAAATAGAACACAAGACATGATACCGTACTGGTTAAAATCATATCTGAAATTATGGTACTTCATACAGGGTGTCCCAGCAAGGGTGGCCACCGGCCATATCTCAGAAACTACTGGACCTAGAAGTTCAGGAAAAAAAATTATCACCAAAGTGGCCACGAGAAAATGCTGGGAAATATTTATAACTTCGAAATTTTTCCGCTAGGGGGCGCAATCAAAGCTTAAATATTAAAATTCGAAATTTCTCCGGAAATTCTCAGATTGAGGTATATCTTTATCAACATGGTTAGAAAACCTAGACAATTTCACGTCTTTTTGGTACAGGGCTCATTGGCGTACCGATCTTCGTGTGAGTAGGGGAAGGTAGTGAAAGTGTAATTGTTCAAGTGGCTGTAACTTATAAACGACTTGTCCGATTTTGTTGCGTATAGGCTTGTTTGGAAGATAAATGTGAGTACTTTCGTATATCGTATCCAGTGATGCGTGATTGTCTCCAGAAAAGTTGCTAGAAGGCGTAATTTGAATTAAAAACTGTTATTTTCGTTTCACCTCAAAAATTTAAATGGTACGGTATAATTCTGATAACAGAATCGAAATGAAGATTAAATTTACAAGAAAAAACCTCCAAACCGCAGGTTGATATCTTTTCGCGTTTTCGAGTTATGGCCGAGAAAATAATTTTTGACACTCGAAAAGTTGTTTGTTGTGTAGTTTTATTTAACTTTATAAATGTTCGAATTGTCCTCCATCTTGTAAAATACATTTCTCAATTCTGTGCCTACAAATAGAAACAGCTGTTTCTATTTCAATTGGTGCAATGGAATGTATAGCATTCTCAATCCGCTCAATCATATTTTCTCTTGTGGTGGGACGAGTTTTGTAAACGATGTCCTTGATTCGTCCCCACAAGTAATAGTCCAACACAGTTAAATCGGGGGATCTCGGTGGCCATGGAAACAAACTGCCCCTTCCAATCCAGCGATCTGGATAACGGTTGTTTAAAAAATCACGAACTCTCCGTGCATAATGAGCTGGGCAACCGTCATGTTGGTACCACATGGACATCCTAAGACCAATGGGAACATCTTCTAAAAGTATTTGCAAGTCATCTTCTAAAAAGTTTAAATATAATTCACCATTTAAATGGCCATCAATAATATACGGCCCAATAATTTTGTTTCCTAACACTCCGCACCAGACGTTTACACTCCACCTGTTTTGATGATCCACTTCCCGCATCCAGTGTGGGTTTTCCCGCGACCAAAAGTGCATGTTATGCAAATTAACATTTCCAGAACTAGAGAAACCGGCTTCATCGGTCCATAAAATTTGGAAGAGGAATTGAGGATGTTCGTTGCACATTTCTCGAAGCCAATAGCAATGGTCTAGTCGCCTGTTGAAATCATCTTCTGATAGAGCTTGGTGTAAGGAAAGATGGTATGGACGAAATTTGAAGTCTCTTAAAATTCGGAGCACTGAAGAACGACTTAATCCTAGATGGTGGGAAATTTCTCTTGTGCTCAAATGCGGTGAAGCTTCCACGTAAGCGAGAACGTTTATAATATTGTCTTCATGGTTTCTTACCGGACGTCTTCTGATTGGAACTGGATTGAGCTGTACACTTCCCGTTGTTCTTAAACGTATTGCCATTCGCCGAAATACCTTTCTGCTGTAGTGCCTTCGTTCAGGATACCTTGCAGCGTATTCACGTGCCGCAATCGGAGCATTTCCAAAACATTGAAAATATACGGCGAGCATATCAAAAGCCTCGGCATTGGTGTAAGACATTTTAACAGAGAATGTTAAAATGATAATTAAGAGATTGTTATGATTGCAATATCTGTTTCAATTATCTCCATGAAAACCCGCCGATGTTTTTCCACAGCTACCTAGATTTTTTTTCAACCCATCATTGCAATATTTAATACATAATTAGATTGGGATTTATGCTCATCAAAATATTTTTCATTTATTATGAGTTTTGTTCTATTGAAATAACAAATGAAATCATTAAATTTTACATAATTTGGACTAGTTATTATTATTGAAGCCAAAAAAAAGCAGGTTGCAATAGAACTACACAACAAACAACTTTTCGAGTGTCAAAAACTCTTTTCTCGGCAATAACTCGAAAAACAAAAAAGATATCCACCTGCGTTTCAAAGGTTTTTTCTTGTAAATTTAATGTACCTTTCGATGCTCGTATCAGAATTATACCATACCATTTAAATTTTTGCGGTAAAATGAAAAACACTGTTTTTAATTCAAGTTACCCCTTCTAGCAATTTTGCTGGAGACAATCACGCACTACTGGATACGATGTTCGAAAGTACTCACATTTATCTTCTAAACAAGCCTATACGCAACAAAATCGGACAAGTCGTTAATAGGTTACAGCTACTTGAACAATTACACTTTCACTACCTTCCCCTACTCACACGAAGATCGGTACGCCAATGAGCCCTGTACCAAAAAGACGTGAAATTGTCTAGGTTTTCTAACCATGTTGATAAAGAATTTCCGGAGAAATTTCGAATTTTAATATTTAAGCTTTGATTGCGCCCCCTAGCGGAAAAATTTCGAAGTTATAAATATTTCCCAGCATTTTCTCGTGGCCACTTTAGTGATAATTTTTTTTTTCCTGAACTTTTAGGTCCAGTAGTTTCTGAGATATGGCCGGTGGCCACCCTTGCTGGGACACCCTGTATAATTGGTTTTTTGCGAATATGTCGAAAATAACTTATTAAAAGTATAAAGTGTTATATATCATTGAAATCAGAATAAAATGGACTATCTAACGCTATGTCAATATACAGGGTGTATTTGAACAAACTGGACTGTTGTTGACAAAACGACACTCATAAAACATAAACATAAAATGACCACACTGTACATTGTGTATGACATTTTTACGACCTGATTGATGGTGTGTACCGGATATCTGACCAAGTGAATCTTTCATTACCTCGATCAAATATGTACAAATTTCAGCTGGGAGAATGGCAAACCAGTTGGAATAGACTCAACTATAGAATTAACGGATGGATTGAGGAAGTCCGTTGTTGTACCAGATCCTAGATTACCGCCAGGTTGGACTAAACATCTATCTCAAAGAATTCAGGGAACTTCCATTGGTAAATGGGACGTTATTGTTCTAGCGTAAGTGTCTACTCGATGTTTCTGGTCTTTAAATACAACTTGTATTTTTCCATAGGCCCGACGGAAAGAAATTCCGATCAAGAAATGAAGTCAGAAATTATTTGGACCTACATCCGGGAGTAGAGGCGAGGGAAGATATGTTTGTGTTTAATATTTATCGGGGCCATGGAAGACGAAGAGCTGGTCGTACGAAAAATAGATCATCTGTTGTTCCGGAACCACAACCTCCAATGGAACAACCATTGCTTGAAGGAAAGAATGATGAAACTGAGATGCAGGAAGAAGGTAAAGTTAAATGGATTATGATGAAATTTGTTTTCCAGTTTACGGTATACAGTATACATTATGAAATTTGAAAAATTCTCACTACTTTAGAAGATATTCGAAAAAAACGAAATTTCTCAAAAATGTTTATATTATTTCCTGAGGTTGTTTAAAAAGATATTTTAAAATAAATTACACTTTGTAATTGCCACTTTTTCTCCCCTACAAGATGGTGGTATCAAATTGCAAATCTGACGTTTCGTCTTTGGGTTACCATCATCAACTTTATTTTTCAAGTACGGACCTGGTTTTTTTATTTTATTTTTAGTTATCTTTTGACGTTTGACATATTGAGGTGAATATTCCAGTCATGTACAAAAAATCCCATATAAGAGCAGTTGAATTTTCGGAGGCTTACAGCGAATATTCCACTCATGTACAAAAAATCCCATAAAAGCAGCTGAATTTTCGGAGGCTTACAGCGAATATTCCACTCATGTACAAAAAATCCCATAAGAGCAGTTGAATTTTCGGAGGCTTACAGCGATAACACCAAATCGAAAATACCACTCTGTCATGGCAACACAAATAACCAGGTTGTCAGGGCAATCGATATGGCAACGACCCACGTACGTCTTAAATATATCTGTACTGCTAAAGTGTATTATATCGGCTTCTAAAAATGGTTGCAGTATGGGGGCCGCCATCTTGGCTGGACGTTGACCAAAACGTATGTCTTTGCTTGATTCGGCTTTCAGTTTGACATACCCAACTTAACCCAACACCCAACTTTTCGCTTTTCGTTTATTTATAAATTATATTAATCGTAACTCAAAATAAGTGATTTTAAGCTTGTATATGTAAAATAATTATCAACTGAAATACCTATGTAATGTAGTAGAAAGTTGCTTGGAATAGGTAGGTACGGTGGGTTGAGTGGCTGAGTGACAAAAAACACCCCTAAAGAGAATAAACTGTAACATTATTGATGTAAACTCACATATTTGTCTCCAAAATCATTGTAAGTACAAACGAACGCTCGTACCATTCAGTCTCGAATGCGAATGTGATCTTAATGTATTTTTGTCATGTCAAGTTAAAGAGTATTCAAGAAAGAGTTCAAATTACCTTGACAATTATACAAAACAATGTGGCATGAAATTTCTATTCTTATTTTATTCAAGACAAAATGTCTAATAGGACCTGTAGGTACCTACCTTCCTATTTATTTTCAAATGGTTTAAGTCTATCTAGCAAAAATGGTAACATGGTACCTAGTACAGATCTTTACCAATACAAAAAAATCACCAAAAGGTTAATAAAACATTTTATTAAAAACACTCGACTCGAGAAAAGGCAATCCCAATTTTCACAAAATTCGCAAATCAATAATAATTATTATCCAATAGTCATTAAATTCTCACGTTCAAATGACACAACAAACGAACGAACGCTTGGCTATGCTTATGTTACCATCTACATTGAATTTGTAATTTGTGTTCAAAGTCACGCTTACGCCAAATACAATGTGGATGGTTGCATATGATTCCCGTTTGGCAAGCGGAAATCTGTCACTCCCACTTCGAAGTGAAAACAGCTGAATCAAGCTAAGACACACTTTTTGGTCAACGTCGAGTCCAATATGGCGGCCCCCACGGTGCAACCATTTTTATCACCGCTTTAGCAGTACAGATATTTTTAAGACGTACGTGCAACGACCATTTTTTGACACAAATAACAACGTTGTCAGGGCAATCAACATGGCAACGCAAATTTAGTGAAGTTATATTCTAGAATTCTTGAAATATTCTTCTAAATACCATTCGTGCTTTAAAATTAACCGGATAAATTTTCGCTCATGCGTGTTTTCTCTACAAATTTCACTCGACCTTCGGTCTCGTGAAATTTTGAGAAAACACGCATTCGTGAAAATTTATCGGTAATTTTTAAGCACTCGTGGTATTACCTTCGAAAATTTCCTACCAGTCAATTCTAACCAATCATAGGCTTGCATTTTAACATGTTGCTATGGCAACGACCTAATTTTATCGGAAATCACCCTACTCATAATCACGTGACTGAAAGATTAATAAGTGGAAATCTCCCTGGCTTTGCATCTGAATGTAGCTTCCATATGATTACAGTGTTGCCGTCCCCACTCTCCCTAACAATCCCAACCGAACTCAACTGAGGTTGGTGCATGGGAGTCACATCCAGCCGCTACTATTAAATCTCCTCAAATAGTTTTGGCATGACATTTTCTTGCCGCATCTCCCGCGAGCTCGAATTAGAAATCCGGAAATTTGTTCTCGTTGCGAATTTTTCGAGAAAATTCGCAACTCGACAAAATTTCCGGAAATAATTCGAGCTCTAGGGAGATTATAAGTGAAAATCACACTCTTACGAATACCTACACGACAATTTTCGTTTGATTACAGCGAAAGTAGGAATCGAAAATTGCATTGTTTACGTATCCATGGTCACGCTCCTTTACAATCACCTAACAACGCCCTGGTTTGTTTATTTTCTTAGTGTGACAGTTCTTATTTTGATAGAGTCTTTCGATACAATAGTCGATTTCGGCTCGTTTGGTACATGGTTTGGTACATGCTTTGGTCTGTCAAACACCTACCAACCAATTTCGGATCCTAAAATGATGACGTCACATCAAGTTTGGTATGTGTTTTGGTCTGTCAAAATGCCTACCGCGGTTTTCAGCACGGTTCTTTGTTTGGTATAGTGGTATCTTTGTCTATTTTTCTTTTGTCTCGCTCGGTAGTAGTAAGTTCATCGAGAATGATCAAGTGAATGACGTAAATAAACAAATCGGCCAGTCTTATTCAAATTTAAGTCTGTGCTCCAGTGGTTGTAATAGTTTATGTTCTATCTGATCTAAAAGTTGGTTGGCTGTTAATTGGAGTTTAGTTTTTGGTCAGTGTGTTCTACGACTATATTTGCGTCAATCATTTTTTTCTCCAATTGATAGTTGGGAAATGGAAGAAGAAAATGAGTGAATTCGGGGACGTTTATATAATTCCAAAACAGCCAAAACGATATAACTGCTTTTCTTTTAGGCATTTTGAGTGATGCGGGCAATACGGCCACAATCTGCTTTTTACCAAATCACTGGACAAAGCTTCAAGTTCTAACTTTATGACGAATAAAACAGATGAACTAAGTAGTGACGTTGATTGAATAGACAGTTTTCGTTGCTCAAAAAATGCAGCTCCGACTAACGCTAATTGACAACTTTGACATTTGCATGTCATTTTATCGTATATCGATACCGATAAATGCCGGTTGTTAACGGACGATAGTCATAGCGGTTAACGTAGCGAAACGCATGCGCAGTGGAAGAGAATATGTTATTTGACATTTGATTGTCAATGTTTTGAGGTTTTGATTTCATTGGTTTTGTTTATACTTTCGCTGGATTCAAGACCAAGACAATTTACGCAATGAATCCAAATCAAGAAGCAGCAAGTTTTTCAAAAACAATTAGGCGAAACCGAGTTTAGTTTACCGATGAAGATGAACAGATCTTACTCACTGAAATACTGGCAAATAATCCATATGGGGATGTATCTATATAGAATGTGATTGTTTCCAATATTTTTGAGGTCACTAGTAAAAAGGTTTCTTTGAGGGGAGTTAAGAACATATTACATATGTATTGAAAAAGTTTGAGGAAAAAGAAAAGGGCAACGATTTCCGGAAAGTGTCAGATGATGTAAATGTCTCCTCTATATTGGATGACGTTGTTTTTCAATACTTCTAATAAAATGGCATCTTCAAAATCAGCATCTGATTCGTCACTGGAGTCCAATAATACCATATCATCAATCATTTTGAAAAAATAACACATACACATAAACAAAACAAGACTGCGATGTCATTTGTCATTGACTTTGGTTAGGGTTGAGGTTAAACGTAACGTTGAGCGGATTTGTTTCTTGCCTTCACCGAAAACTATATTTTTATCTGTCAAATAGCGGCTATTGCTACGACTTTCGTAACCGCAACCGGTGAAATTTCCAGGAGCTACGAAAACTGTCTAATATTTATTCAATCAACGGTAGTGATAAACTATAACCTGTGACATATATATTTTTTTATGGGAGTGACTACTGCACTGTCCCAATAAAAATTGCTGCACTGTCCAACATGCGCAGTGCGTTGTCGAGCTAGACGGAACCGCAAGATACCGACAGTGCGGGAAGATAATATTGCTGCGCTGTCTATCTTGAGAAGACAGTGAATATCTACATACAGCATGATTTTCTAAAGGAAGAAATAGGTGTATTAAAAATAAGACAAACATTTTCCATCAACATGGGTCCGAAAAAGCGTCGTTTCGTAGATCAATGTGTTTGAATCTGAAAGTTTAATTTCAATTTTTGTTAAAAAATAATTAAATACTTGTCTTATAGTCTAATAATGGAAGTCTTTTGAAACAGGTTACTTATTATAATTTGATATTATTTTTTTGATTCCCTCAAGAGTTGAGAGAAGTTAAATGGATATATTTTTTTGTTTTATTGAGCAATCGCTAATTATTAATACATAATATGTATTATATACTCAATTACCAAATATTTCCAGCTCGTCAATTTTGTTCGTAATAACAACATAAACATTTTACCGTTTAATTTCAAGTTTGAGTTTCATGCAATGACAATTAAGAGTGTTTTATTTTGTTTTTGATATGATACTTGGAAAATATTTTTTTTTTTTAAACAGAATAGCCGAAAAGTATGAAGACTATCACTGGACTGCAGCAAAACTACCAGTAAATAAATTCTATGGCGTAATTCAAAATTCACTTTTTACACTCTCACTTGACTTTCGTCCCCGAAAACTTATTCGGTGCGTGGTGCGTGCAAAGACGGACAATATGTGACAGGTTCTATCAGAATAGATTTACCATGACAAAACAAAGGTAGATGTGAGAAAGGGCTATTGAAAAACTATTGTTGATAGTGTGTTAGCGTTCCTTATACATGAGAGAAAGTTATCAAGAAGTTAAAAGAAAACCGCTTTATCTTGAAGAAAAATTCGTCTAAATATTTTTTCATTTAGGTGTACTGTCTATTTTAAGTTTAGTGGTATTACTTTTTCCAATGGAATATGTTTTTTCCAACAAATATATTTGCTTCAGCGAAAAATAATATCACAAGTCTTGTGTTTTGGGAAGGAGTTCTCACAAGGATTTTTTTTTACTTTTGCATACATGTATTGAATCACCTTAACATCAAATTCATTGAATGGCATATTTTCCAAATGTTAACGAATGCCCTGATAAAAAATATATTTTAAGAAAACTAAAATAAACCTGTATCACAGAATTATTTTCTACTCAAAAAACCTCAAACAAAACCAACTAAAAGAAGTACTGATATATCTACGATTTTTTTATTTATTGCTGATTGAATGGTACTTGCATCATTTTTGAATAATTGAATAAATTTTGAAGCGCATAACTTTTTCAAATTGTTTTCAAAGTGTTACAAATCACGAAATGTATTGCCCACTTTTATGTCTATAGGAACTTAATTAGCGGTAAATCGCGATAATCTCCATATTTTGGAGTTTATTTCGCTTTACACAACATGAATAACATAAAAGGAGATTGTGAACAAACCGAAGCTGGAATTTCGAATTTCGAATTTAACTTTTTAGGTTATATTTATATTATATTCATCGTGAATTTGACAACAAGGCACTGCGCATGTTGGACAGTGCAGCAATGTTTATTGGGAATCTGTCTAGACATCTGCACTAGTCACTTCCTTTTTTTATCTATGCCTGTAAATAAACATAAACAAAAAAGTTGGGTTATATAAACACTCTGCCTTTGACAGTTTTGACCAAACACCTACCAAACGATTTCGGTGAAATGTTGGCCGTGACGTCATCACCATGACGTTGCAGTTACCGTTTGATTAACCAAAATGTAAACCAACCAAACGAGCCGAAATCGGCTAATGTCAAATCAAATCAAATCAAATATGCTTTATTGCCACAGAAAAATTTAAATAAATTTTATGGACAAAGCAAATACAAAATGCTAGAGTAAAAACAATACAAAACATGATGATAGTCACGTTTTGGAACAGAAACAATACAATCCATTGAAAAAAATGATAAAAAGTAAATAATATTATATTCTTTGATTCAATTAGTTACCTAATTCGAATAATTTTCTACGTAAATTACACTCGTGCATCAAAATAATCAGATAATTTTGCATTCAAGCTTATTGCCTTTTTAAAACTACATTCGTTCATTTTCATATTTTGTTAAAAGAGCCCTCCGTCGGGCTCTTCCTCCAAAATATGAAAATGAACTCATGCAGTTTTTAGGCAATAAGCTTCCAAGCATAATTATCGATAATTTTGATGAACTTTTGCAATTACCCCCGAATATTCCACTCATGTACAAAAAATCCCATAAGAGCAGTTGAATTTTCGGAGGCTTACAGCGATAACACCAAATCGATAATACCACTCCGTCATGGCAAGACAACTAAACACGTTGTCAGAGCAATCGATATGGCAACGACAATTTTTTGACACAAATAACCACGTTGTCAGGGAAATCAACATGGCAACGCAAATTTAGTGAAGTTATATTCTAGAATTCGTGAAATATTCTTCTAAATACCATTCGTGCTTTAAAATTACCGTAAAGTTTTAGCTCATGCGTGTTTTCTCTACAAATTTCGCTCGACCTTCGTTCTCGTGAAATTTTGAGAAAACACGCATTCGTGAAAATTTATCGGTAATTTTTAAGCACTCGTGGTATTACCCCCGATTAGAGAAACAAGGGTTGTCTAACTAATTTTCTCTGTAGATATGCTCTTTAGTTTTGTGGCACATCCATGATTTACAAGATTATTCTGGGTATTTCGCCACACCCTATCAAATAACAATCAAACTAGTGTTTATAAACCAGATCTTCTATATTACCTGAAAAAAATTCTATTAGTAAATAATAAAACCTATCAGTGTCAAACGTTCCGGAAACGAATCTGCTTCCGTCGTCAGTGAAATCTAAAAAAAGAATAATAGTCAAGTCAAATTCAAGTTCGTTTTTGTGTGAATTTTCAGTAAAATTGTTTTTTTTGTGTTTATGACACAAAATGTCACTTTTACTGACATTGAAAAGTGAAGTGTATGGTGTTGATTGTTTAACTTTACATATCGTCATTGGCATATGTTCAGCATTCATAATTTACTTTTTTGGGCTATGTTCAATTTCTTAATAAAGGTAACCATGTATTACTAAGATTTACAGAGCAAGTTGCTACACATTCATTAGAATTTAACATAATATATGCACTTTCTTTAAGTTTACGTTTTTTAGAACCTTTGATAAGATTTTTGAATTATCCTATGATTATTATCAAATGCATGTTGACAAATTCCTGATTTATGAAATTCCCTTTTTTTCATGTATGATTTATGTTCTTCAATTCTTTTTTTTAAAGGTCGTGAGGTCTCTCCAATATAGAATTTATTACATTCACAAGGAATTTTATAAATTACATTTTTAGTGGACTCATTAATATTATAAGGTCTAGTATTTGTTAAATTAGAGCGAAGTGTGTTATTAGTTTTGAAAACGGTCCGTATATTATATGTCTGACCTAAACGTTTCAGTTTATGAGAAATTCCAGGTATGTATGGAATAATTAAATTAGTTATAGGTATATTCTGTTCTCGTTGTATAGGTTGTTCAAAACTATTAAAACACTTTTCAAGAAAATTCATTCGATAATTATTTTTTGACAAAACATATCTTATGAAATCTTTTTCAGATTCGAAATTATCATTATCCCAAATTATTTTTGCTCTATCATATAGACTTTTTACTACACCTTTTTTAATATTCAATGGATGATTGGAATTGAAATTAAGATACTCATTTGTGTGGGTTGGTTTCCTATAAATTTTGGCATTAGAATTTTTAAAATCTTTTTTTATTAGTATATCTGAAAAGGGGATTTCATTATTTTGTTATAATTATAACATTGAACAAAATATCAATCATGCAGAACGTTTAGCAATAAAAAAATTTATGTCCGATCATAATATAAAAATACTTCCTGCAGATAAAGGTCATGCAACAGTATTTATGCTCAAAAAATGCCATTTTGAAATTTGAAAGATATTCAAAAAAAAAAACGAAATTTCGCAAAAGTGTTTTTATTATTTCCTGCGTTTGTTTGAAAAGACATTTTAAAATAAATTACACTTTGTCATTGCCAATTTTTCTCGTCTACAAGATGGTGGTATCAAATTGAAAATCTGACGTTCCGTCTTCGAACTGCTTCGGTCGGTATTTAAAAAAATGAACTTGATGATGACCGCTCAGAGACGAAACGTCAGATTTTCAATTTGATACCTCCATATTGTAGAGGAGAAAAAATGGCAACAAGAAAGTGCAATCCATTCTAAAATATCTTCTCAAATAAACTCGGGAAATAATAATAACGTTTTTGCGAAATATCGGTTTTCTTCGAATAATTTCGGTACTAGCGGAAATTTTTCAAATGTCAAAATGACATTTTGTTGAGCATAAAAATGCGCAACTTTGCATCCATTTAATCGACCCTGTATCACTTATAATAACTGAGATACCCATGCATGCACTCGAATTTGTGGCACCCTGTGTAAGCCAGAGTAACAAAACTTTACGAATCTGTACCACCAGTACTTTTTACTTTTGATTTTGTTCGTTTATCAAAATCTCATTATATCGATATTAAGTAATACCTATTCGAAATAACGATAAATTTTTTTATAATTTTTTACCTAAATACTCTTAACACTCGGTAAAAGCTAGAGTAACAAAACTAAACTAATCGAGTTCATACTAATGAAATGAAGGTTTTTGGAAAATCTTTGCCAGAATTTGTTCAGGATGGTTAGAAAAATTGTTTTATTTTCAATATTTGACCTGACTTTTTGAACATCCTGTATAATATTTTAATATAAAACCAAATTATCGTTATAGGAGTTTTTGGATATGCCTAGTTCAGAAACGCTATCCGTTTCTCAATTTTAAATATGCATAATAACTTTCCACATTTTTGAGGCCCTTCTATTAATCATGGAAGGTCTTTTATAATATTTATGTATCTACCATCATAACGCGTTCATGAATTTATTTATGAATCTCCAAATGTTTTTTTCGGGGTTTTGTGTTTTTCTAATGCCCTAATCGAGATTATTTGAAGTTCAACTTGCTGAGAAGACGTTGACAATTTATCAAGTACGAAATTACACGGATCTGTATCTACACCAAAACATCGGGCAGTGAAATTTTTGACGGAATTTTGTTAGCAAACTGAATAAAATACTGCACTTTCTAATAAGCACTATAGCAATCGATCTCCTTACAAACACAAATTTAATCATAATATGATTCGACTGTATCTGTAAACTTGCCGGACTTCCAAAGTTCCGAACCAAATATTTTCAATTTTCATCACCCAATTTTCGTAACAATGTGCATTGTTGCCACTGTTTCATCCAGATGATATACATGGGCGTTTCTCTGGGAAATATACACCTTGCTCTTACTACGTTGGTATGCCGACGGAATTTATTTTCGCTGATGTTTCCCCTTAAGAAAAAAGTTGTTCATGGAATCTACCTTTATGGAGTTGATAATATTCATTTAAACAACACAAGCTATAGGTCTACAAATTACAATAAATCAAATATGTGCCGAATACACGTGTGATAAAAATGTGTATAAGAATGTATTGGTAGGACGGCATACTTGCGGAAATCCCGATTCGGGGCGGGAATAACTGAATAAAATGAAAATCGGCCCAAGAAAAACGAAACATTTTGTAATCTCGTTACAAAGGGGGATACATGGTCATAGTCTCGCCTCCACAGATATTCATTTCTCATCAAATAGCTATAACATATTCATAATAGTCCAGGAAAATTGAAGGTAAATGTATCAAACCAGTACATATTGTAGTTTTTTTTATCTTCAATTTGATGGCAATGTTATTTTACTTTTCTTTTCATCAAATAACTGAAATATTATAAATTATGGATTCTAGTTTGCACAAAGTAAATTACTGTATTCCAATAATCCCGGACTAATATGCAATGCTACGACTTGATCTTTTTTGCGCTTATTTTTTGTGCGTATCGGTTTGGAATTCTCTTGTCGGTGCTCGCAAAAGGAATTAGACGTGGCGGAAATTATATCCGTTATCAAAATGAGTCATTTGGATCTTGTACAGGGTGATTCATTTTCAGAGTCAGGGTGCTCGTTCTCGTAAACTATTCATCGTAGAGGCTTGCGGTTAAAAAAATTATTACTAAAACGGCCAAGAGAAAAACCTGGAAAATATTTTCAAGTTTCTGAAATGGTCACTAGGGGGCGTTACAACCAACACCAAGTAGAAAAATATGATTTTTATGGAATTTTGTCCAATGAAAATATATCGATGAGCTCATTTTCGGATTTACTGACTATTTACCTACACTTTTTGTCCAAAACGTTTTTTCCTATCTATCATAATAAAGTGGTGGGGGAAGTTCAATTGTTTTATTAAACAAACGGAGATTTCTCCCGTTTCGCTTAACCGATTTAAACAAGCTTGGGCTCATATGAAAGAGCATGATCTGCACTTCAAAAAACTTTTTTGGTTTTGAATTTTTGACCTTCGCCGTCGCCGCTAGATGGCGTTAACTGAAATAGTAGCATGTTTTTGCGTTTTTTCCAATAAAATCAAATGTAATGGTATATTCATTTTTATATATTCTAAAGGGGGATACATTTTCCTATAAAAAAAAACAAAAAAATCAATATTTTTTTTTGTTTTTCTTTAATTTTTTTTTTGTTTTTTTTTAATTTTTTTAATAGGAAAATGTATGCCTTTTTAAAATATATAAAATTGAATATACCATTACATTTGATTTTTTTGGAAAAAACGCAAAAACATGCTACCATTTCAGTTAACGCCATCTACCGGCGACGGCGAAGGTCAAAAATTCAAAACCAAAAAAGTTTTTTGAAGTGCAGATCATGCTCTTTCATATGAGCCCAAGCTCGTTTAAATCGGTCAAGCGAAACGGGAGAAATCTCCGTTTGTTTAATAAAACAATTGAACTTCCCCCACCACTTTATTATGATAGATAGAAAAAAACGTTTTGGACAAAAAGTGTAGGTAAATATTCAGTAAATTCGAAAATGAGCTCATCGATATATTTTCATTGGACAAAATTCCATAAAAATCATATTTTTCTACTTGGTGTTGGTTGTTACGCCCCCTAGCGACCATTTCAGAAACTTGAAAATATTTTCCAGGTTTTTCTCTTGGCCGTTTTAGTAATAATTTTTTTTACCGCAAGCCTCTACGATGAATAGTTTACGAGAACTGGCACCCTGAGTCTGAAAATGAATCACCCTGTACAACACGTTGAAGTTGAGTTTTCAGAGTTCTGAAAAACTAATAATATTTTTGAAATCATTGTTTGGGAATTATGTAATAACTCAAGCAAATCGTTATGACGCCATTGAAAAAGCCAGGCTGAGCAACAACCTAGAATAGATCGACATACATTTTCAAAGGGCTTGATTTAGCAGATTGTTTTTTTGATATTTTGTAGTTTGTTGGGGAGTGGCCCAATACTCAAGATATGTGCAAGTTTTGAGATGACTGTAACAATATTATAGATACACATGAACATATGCATGATAAACTTTCAACGTTATCTTGTTATTTTAGCTATGCCAGAATTTACAGCCTTAGAAACATCATCACCACTAGTCGAGAAACCAGAATCGGCATTGAAAATTATCTTTGAAAACAATTCATATAGATGCCCCATAGAAGGATGCGGAAAAAATTTTCGGCGGGAAAATTTGGCTTTGATGCATGTGAAGCACTATCATCGAGAATATACGAAGTATTTGGATTCGACGCCAAATGTGGCTGACTTGGCATATGCTAGAACAGTGAACGATAGTTTGGAAAAATCTACTAAAAGAAATAAAGCAGAAAAAACTTCAGGTAACAACGAAGTATATAAAACTGTGTGACAATTCCGAATAAATGAAGATAAATCGTGCTCACTAGTCATTAAAATATTGGTCTACAGAGTGGACGGGTAGTTCCACTACATTAAGACTGTTCGTTATTGGTCTATGAAAACATAACTATCTCGATTCGAAGTTTTGCGAAGATAACTAAAACTATTGTAAAACAAAACACTTTCATCTGGCGTTTCCGAGTCAATTTCGATAAGCATCCGAAGATATTTTGAACACGTTGTAGGGTGTAACCAATAGTTTTGTCTGTTAATAATTATTCCGGTTTCTAGTATGTAAGCAAGAATAGCGATGGAAAAAGTCAATTTTGAACATGCATGCTTTTCAATATTTTTTTGTCCCTCACGCTCAGGTCCGTTATTACGTTTAATAAGACTCCAATTTCTTTTAGCTATTCCTAAAATACCAAAACCGGATGCTGTGTTGTCTGATGCTGATATGAAAACGAAAGATTCCGAAATAATTAAACTTTTAAATAAAAAAACACTGGATGTGTCAAATGAAACGCAACCTTTACCTTCAGGTAAGTTGACTCTTTTTCAAAAATACGTCGTATTGTTTTATTAGGAAAATTATAAACAAACTATCCATACATTTAATAGACTATCAGCCATGGAACAGGTTTTGTTTTGATCAAGACACCCGACCATTTACAAGTAATGTAATTATTGCAGATAAAGTTGCGGTTAATATTATCTTTTAGAAAAACAACAAAATACTGCAGGTTGTGGCTGAAACCGCGATAAACTGCAAACATGTTCCCCATATTTTGAAACATATCAAAGATACGATTGATTAAACATTATTCGAGAACGTCAGCACTTTTTAAAGCAATGAAAGATCTCTACAATTCGAAATTCGCTTATGTTGTTTACTTGGCCAAGACAAGATAACTGAATGAGAGCAACTATGAACTTGTTTCTCTACAAAGTTAATAGTTGAAAAATTACAGAGCAACAGAAAATTTCAAATGAAAATCTAAGGTAGGTCTGGTAGCAAAAATCATAATACGATTATATGAGAGTTGAATTTACAACGTTGTGACGAAAAGCAGTTCGATGGAAGCAAGGTATTTAATAAGTAGATTGAATCACCATATAAGTATTCAAATATGAGTCTGAGACAATTTAGAAAGTTCGGGATAAGAATGCATAGAAAGTGTCTTAATAAATAAATGTATAAAACTTTTTCATACGAATGCGTATAGTACGAGATACGAATATATACCCTCATCTGTTATTTGATTATGATAAAGATTATATGTGAGATAATTTGGTCATCGATAAATTCCGCATGGGTTCCATAGCAAAATCACGAGTCTTCACTGTTGAATAATATTTACTTGTATTAATTTTTTTTGATCAACTTCCCTCATTTGTTATTGATGAAAATCGATCATTAGTCGAACGAAAATTGCACAAGGAATTGGAAACATATATGTAGGTTTCCTTCTTTCCTTTGGGTACAACTATAAGGTTGCGAGGTACAAACAGGTGGACAGGCGTTGAAAATATACCCTCATCTGTTATTCGATTGATTTTTTTCAAAAAGAAAGCTTATTTAATTCTTTATCGAACAGTATAAGGTTGCCTGATCAAAAGTGTGTCCCATCTATGGTTGCCTAATGTCAAAGTTAAATTCTAATTTTTGATTTCTTCAAATAACTTTTGAAATAATTAAGTTATTTGGTTGAGACTTGGTATACAGGGTGTCCCTCCGGGAACAAGCTCGATCTATAAATGGAAAACTATACGTAGTAAAATTTTGAAAACTTGACAGTATACCAAAGTCTATGGGGACACTCAAGCTAAAATATTTTCAAGATGGTAGCACTTCCGGTTACACCGGAAGTTGGTGTCAGTTTGCTTATTTTGAATAGAACACCCTATGTATTATTCATTTTTGGATTCTACGTAAAATTTTAGGCACACATTTCAATAACTATTAATATAGGGTGGTCGAGAAATAAGATCTAGAATTAAATTGAGAAATCTACCAAAAATCAATTTTTTCAAATAGAAACCCCCAAATTTCGTGATTTCATGTTATCGGGCATCGAAAATAAAGGTAAGTTTGCCCAAGGTTATCCTTTCCAAAAATTTGAATTTTTGGAAAAATTGCCAGTTTTGATAATATTTTTCGATGTTTCTATGGATTTCAAGTTCAGTTATCCTTAGTTGCTATGACAGTGTTGAAAAACAATCAACTGTTAGAAAGTGCATTCAGCATTAAGTGTCATTCAAAATCTTTTTTATAATCATGCTGCGGCGCTTAGATCACACAAACGAAGATTACTTGAAGCTATTTATGATTTATAAGGAATGTAATGAAGTTATATCAAGAACATGTCACACAATTGAATATTGAGATATCAAAACATTGAGAAGTTAATTTAAGTCAATAATGAATACAATGTTAAGAAAAATATTGATCTTACTAGCTTTAATTTTATTTCAGTAGATGTTCAAACTGACGTCCTTGTGCTTCGCATCTAAGCAGCACCTGTTCATGAGTAGCTTTTCTGATTCGCAAATTCATTTCTTACTCGCTGCATGCAATCTTCCATTGATGTTAAGGGAGTTTTGTACACTCGATCTTTGATAGTACCCAAAATGCTAAAATCGAGCACTGCCAGATCGGGAGAGCAAGGTGGCCACAGGAAAGGACCATTGTTTGCTATAAGTCTAAGATCCGGTATTAGAAATATCTACCCTCATCTGTTATTTGATTATGATAAAGATTATATGTTAGATAATTTGTTCATCGATAAATCGCGCATGGGTTGCCTAGCAAAATCACGGGCCTTCACTGTTGAATAATATCTACTTGGATTGATTTTTTTTGATCAACTTTCCTCATTTGTTTTTTATGAAAATCGATCATTAGTCAAAAGAAAATTGCACAAGGAATTGGAAAAATATAGGTTGCCTACTTTCCTTTGGGTACAACTATAAGGTTGCCAGGCACAAACAGGTGGACAGGCGTTGAAACTTCTTCTTTTATCATTTTTGTATTATTTTTTTATTTTTTCCATTTTTTCTTGTTTTTTTAAAAAGAAACATCAATTATTGAGTCACTTCTCAAAATTACCATGACAACTGTATTAGAAATAAGTATGGGGATCTCGAAAACCGTAATAGATACAATAAATTCATTCAAATGGGGACAAAGATGCGTATTTTGATGCTCAACAAAATGCTGTTTTTGAAAGCCAAGAAATTCCGACTACGTCTGATATAGTCCGAAAGAAAACGAAATTTTTCATAATCGTTTTCATTTTTTTCTGATCATTCTCTTATTCTCATGCAGATCATGGAGTAACTGCAAATCCACTATTTCCTTTAATTTTAATTAATTGCCTTTGAGGTGTCAAAAATCAAATTCAACAAATCCAGGGCCGTATTTATAAAACAATGTTGATGATAGCTGCTCATAGACGAAACATCGGTTCTTCAATTTAACGCTATCTTGTGAAGGGCAAAAAGTGGCAATGAAAAAGTTCAATTTATTTTTAAAAATCTTTTCAAACGAGGTCAGAAAAAAATGAAAACGACTTTGAAAAATTCCTTTTTTTCCGGAATTTCGGACGTAGTCGGAATTTCTTGACTTTCAAAACGGCATTTTGTTAAGCATCAAAATACGCAACTTTGTCCCCATTTGAATGCATTCGTATCTATAACGGTTTTCGAGATCCCCATACTTAGCCTCGAATTTGTAGCACCCTGTATATTTCTAATACCCTGGCTGCGTTCCTTTTTGACGTCAGACTAGTCTGATTGCTCCGTTTGCGTTCCTTTTTTAGATCTAGAGCAAATAGATCAAAATCTCGAGCGTTCCTTTATTCAATCTGGACGTGTCAGACGTTGATCTGAATGCTCGGAGTATTTTGGCGGATTAAGTGGCCCACACACTCTGAAACATGTTGCGATGCGTAAATCGACTCCAAGGTTTCATGAAACTTGCATCAGTTGCATGAGCGCCTACACACATTGACTCTAGTTAGTACAACCGATGAGCACAGTCGATTGATTCTTTGAATATTTTTCTCAATATTAAATAATTAATTAAGTATAATAATAAAAAAGTGCGTGATTTCTTCTTGACGTGTAATGAAGTACGTTTTGCCTACACCAGTTTTATTATCATTACTTGGAGCACTCTTAATATTCCAAAAAAGAAACAGGAAGTCAAAAAGAAAATGGTCCAAAAGATAAACTCATCCCAAAATAAACGCTCTTCTTCCATAATAACAAAAATATAATCATTATAATTATCAGAACCGTGATTATGTCGTCATAACTTGTCAAATATGATCGTCTTTGCATCGATGCAAATCTATACACGCTGAAACTTGCATCAGTATCAACGACTCGTCATCGTGGCTCACCAACCACCAACCAAAACGGGATTCCAGACTCCGCATCGCCGCAAGTCGCAACTGATGCAGAGTCCATGAATCAGTACTACTCACATAGATGCTAGCATCATGAAACCGAAGAGTCGATGCCTGCATCGCAACATGTTTCACCGTCTGTAGGCTGCTTTAGAGAGATCAGTCTGATGTCAGATGATATTGGTTATGAATACAAATTTGTTGACATTTTTTCACATTCATCATTTATATTTGGACCCATAGATAAAAAATATATTTTGGACCACATATCACTCGTTATGTGATTTGGACCTGTCATTTGTGTTGTTGTTGTCTCTGGTTGGGTATTATTATCTTTTGGGTTTGCAGTGACTGAACAAGACCTGCAAAAAGTTGTAGCTGGAGGTAGGATTATGATTATGGCCAAAATCGCCTGTTTTCCAACTGCTTCCATGCCTAAAAAGGTCTCTTGCCTTTTTTTAAAAAAGACTGCCGATTGAAACGTATGGACACTATCCGGTTGTATTGATTTTCTTTATTAACAGTCACTTCTTGTGCGTTACAAAATACATGTATATTGAATGGGGATCCAACAAAATCTACTATTAATATAAACAATTTAATTGGAAAAACACAAATTTGACCAATTACCAATCGTTTCTGTTTGACAAAAAAGTAGTGAGGTTAGTTTCTCAAGTCTGTCGCGTTCCTTTATTCCAGATTAATCTGATTGATTGGAGGTCACCTGATCAAAAATCGGACTAATCGGTCAGATTAATCTGACGTCAAAAAGGAACGCAGCCCGTATCTCGAACTGATAGATGGCTTTGAAAACGCCTTTAGCCTAGTTTACACCGAAAGCTCGTTTAGTTCGGTCCGATAGGACCAAGTGGGTGGGGATAGTACGGTAGGACCAATGCCTGCTTCTCGTCCGTTTACACCGCCTTGCAACGCGTGAACTAAATGAGTACGCGCTTAATTCGTCAAACGTCAAAAACAAGTCGAAATTATTTCTCAACTCAATTCGTAATCAAAAAAAACATAAGTAAGTACGCTCAGATTGCCTTAGAAACTCAGAACCAACACAATTCACAACAATAACAATCAACATAACCTCATAATTTTGGTTCAGATCGAACCAAATTTAGTTCGGTACACCTGCTGGCGAATACCGAACCAAGAGTGGACCAGCTTAGTCCGCAACTGTTTACACCATTCGAACCAAATATATGGTTCTGATATAGTTCGAATAAAGTACTTGGTCCGCGGACCAAGTTGTCGGTGTAAACTAGGCTATTGTCAATTTTGAGAAGTGACTCAATATTCAATGTTTCTTATTAAAAAAAAATCAAGAAAAAATGGAAGAAATAAAAAAATAATACAAAAATGATTAAAAAATTTGTGAAAAAATATGAAATTAGTTTGATTTTTTTATCAAGAAACATTGAATATCAAATCTAACTGTCAAAATTACCATGATAACGCCGTTTTCAAAGCCCCTCATGTTTATTTTCCAAATTTGAAAAAGGTTACTCCCAGCCACTTCTACAAAGTATACCTACCTTTTTTGTGTAAAAAGGACCTTCTTTTTCAATTTGAAAACAATTTACGGGTGTGTACCAAAAAGTTATGATTATTTGAATGAGTGAAAAGGTGTGTAAGTGACGCCCCCTACAAGTAGAAATCATACCAAGGCAAGATTTGAATTTTGCGTGTCAAACCACTGTTATATACCAAATGTCAACCAAATAACTTTATCATTTCCAAAGTTATTTGAAGAAATCAAAAATTAAAATTTAAGTTTGACATTAGGCAACCATGGATGGAACACACTTCTGATCAGGCAACCTAAAACCCCCCACATACGCTCGAGCATGTTGGGCGAGCACGAGTTGGAAGTAGGCTCGGACCAACATGCTCGACAGTGTGTGGGTTGTTCAAGCCTAGTTGGCGGTTGGAATGTTCGGCTCGGCGCTCGGCTCCATGACACCCATCAACACGAGACCAAAACAAACATGTTCGAACGTATATGATCGTCGCGAGCATGTTGGGCTCGAAGATTGGCTCGTGACGAGCCCAACATGCTCGAACGTCTGTGGGGGGTTTTATACTCTTCGATAGGAAATTAGATAGGCTGTAAAAAAAAATCTATCGAATAACAGATGAGGAAATATTTTCAACGCCTGTCCACCTGTTTGTACCTGGAAACCTTATAGTTGTACTCAAAGGAAAGTAGGCAACCTATATTTTTCCAATTCCTTGTGCAATTTTTTTCCGACTAATGATCGATTTTCATCAATAACAGATGAGGGAAGTTGATAAAAAAAAAATAATCCAAGTAAATATTATTCAACAGTGAAGGTCCGTGATTTTGCTAGGCAACCCATGTGGGATTTATCGATGAACTAATTTAATTATCTAACATATAATCTTTATCACAATGAAATAACAGATGAGGGTATACAGGGTGACAATTTAAAAAGGTCCTGCATTTGATTCTGTCCAAACCAATGATAGTATGAAGATTTGGCGAGACACGTCAATTAAGATATCGAGGGGGACAACTTTTGAGTTATCTGTTGTTTTTCTGGAATCAACCCACTCACGCCCAGGGTAGCTGCCCCTGAAATTTCAAATAGCAACCCCCACTTATTTTGCGATTTTCAAAATCTTCACCTTATTGTCTATACGCTACATAACCTTTTTTTCAAAATTGAAGTTCCCAACCTCACAAAAATTTTCAAACGAACAGAATTAATTAGTCCTTGAACTGATGATAGTATGAAAATTTGATGAGACACGTCAATTTAGATATCGATGGGGACAACTTTTGTGGTATCTATTAATTTTAGATTCAACCCCCTCACTCCCAGGGTAACTACCCCTGAAATTTTAAATAGCAGCCTCCACTTATTCCGCGATTTTTGAAATATTTATGCTATTCTTGATAAGTTGCATCACTTTTTTTACAATTGGGCTACATAACCTCACAATTGTTTTCAAATGGACAGCAATAATTATAATTTTTCAAAGTGATGACGGTATGGAGATTTTGTGAAAGATATCAATGCAGATATCAAGGAGGGCAACTTTTGAGGTGTTAGCTGTCATATTACTTGCAACCCCCTAACCTCCAGGGCGCCTACCTCAAGATTTTGGATGAAAACTCCTATTTCTTTTCTCAATTTTGAGTTCCTCATGTATCTCTAGATTAATTCCTTTTTTTTTTAATTGGAATTCTCAATTTCACAAACAGAACAATGTTGAGGTTACGTACTTTATTTTTGAAAAAAAAGTGATGTAGCTCATTGAGAATTACATGAAGATTTCAAAAATCGCGGAATAAGTGGAGGCTACTATTTGAAATTTCAGGGGTAGTTACTTTGGGAGTGAGGGGGTTGAATCCAGAACATTGATAGATACCTCAAAATTTGTCCCCCTCGATATCTAAATTGACGTGTCTCACCAAAAATCATCAGTTCAAAGAATAATTAATTCTGTTCGTTTGAAAATTTTCGTGAAGATAGGAACTTCAATTTTGAAAAAAAAAGTGATGTAGCGTATGGAGAATAACGTGAAGATTTTAAAAATCGCAAAATAAGTAGAGGTTGCTATTTGAAATTTCAGGGGTAGCTACCCTGGGCGTGAAAGGGGTTGATTTCAGAAAAACAACAGATACCTCAAAAGTTGTCCTCCTCGATATCTAGATCGACATGTCTCGCCAAATCTTCATACTATCATTGGTTTGGACACAATCAAATGCTGGTCCTTTTTAAATTGTAACCCTGTATATTCATAATACCGTACCTTAGACTAGTAATATTGTACACTGAATATAATATGAAAATTTTAATAAGCGGAAAATGATGCATAGGAAAATCACTGACATATTAGGATATTCTGTAAAATCAAGGTAGTTACTATCTATAAGTTTTTTCAAAAATCTATTGAATGCTTTTAACATAGGAACAAAATTTGAATAAACATGTTATCGTTATTGATTTCCCTCGAAAATGAAGAGTTCAAAAACCCCTCGGTGATTTGGAAAAATCACATACATCATTCAAAAAGAAAGTAAATCATGTCAACAATTTTGAGATTTGACTGACTACAAAATTTTTGACTAGACACCATAAAACTTGAAATATTTCAATTTTGATAAAATCAAAACTTTTTAAGTTTCTAGATTTCATTAAATCATTAGTTTTCCAAACATTCGATTTAAAAACAGAAAAAGAAATATTGAATAGAGATCAAAGAACTATTGATCACTGAAATTTAGGCGTAACGTGTTTTCGGGGTTCCTAGCACCGCAGCCTCTGTTGGGTTTATTGTGTTTCTTGGTGCCTGTCTTTTCAGTCGAAGATCTGTATTGGCTATAAAAAGTTTTTGACTGTTTCTACGGTTTCTCTGCTCGACCTTTAAGGAATGAGTGTGAATTTCCCATTATCCCTTCTCCAGAGAGTCAGTGCTTCTCATTCAAAGACGAAGTGTGAGGCTGTTTCCTCCTCATCATTGCAGAACCCACGTTAAAGAGGCTCCCTGGTTTGCATAACATCTTTTGTGCTGAGTTCAGTTAGTAGGGAGTTAAGGCCAGCATAAAACATAAACGTATCTTTTTCACGTGAACGTGAGAATTCCGCGTTGCGATGTTGTCGCCAGGGCGGGTTACAGTAGAGGTAAGTCAAGTCCGAAGTCACGCAACGCAACTCTGCGTTGCCAAATGTTTGGTTATGCGAGAAACTCAAATATTAACTTGGTTTTTTGAAGAACAAAAAAAACAACGAAGTCGTTGTGGTTTATATGAACTTTTTATCTTAAAATTGGTCAAACATTGGGTCTTTAAAGTTTTTGCAATTACTTACTGAAAAAAGTGCGCATTTTGACATGGTGAATAAAGTATGGAAGGATAATCGCTTTTTGTAAAAAGTCAAGAAAATAATAATAAGAATAATAATTTTGATTTTTTGTCCGTAAATTCGGAAAGTCTCAAGCGATACTGATCAAATTTTCAAAGTTTTGTTCTTTTTCAAGAAAAACTTTGAGCAGTTATTATGAAATCATTTGATTTGCCATTTCAATTCCACCTTGAAATAAGAGAGTTTTTCTGCATTACAATGATTTGTATTTTTTTTTATCTCGAGAACAACGCATCGAAAAACTCAAGCTACCTTTTTTGCTCGAAATTGAACGGAAACTCAAAACATGGTTTTCACTGAAAACCCAATGGCGAACCACTTTTTTCTTCGATAAAAGAAATATGAATCGCTCCAGGTCCGGTCCTGGAAAAGTTAAACTCAAACAAATTTCTCAAGAAGATGCTTGAGAACCCCGAAAATACTCCCTCAAAGTTTGAACAAAGTCGCTCGAGGCGTTTCGAATCTACAGATAAAAAATCGAAATTAGTACAGATCACTCAATATTTTGTTGTCAACATTGTTGGCAACATGTAACGATGCTGAGCCACAAAACGTCAATCAAATTTGTATCGTGTTGCTTATATCAATGTCAAAGCCTAGTACAGACCCATGATACTATAACAAACAAGTGGCGGATTCTGGCGTTAACCAGGTTACGAGTTTTCTAACCTAACTCTTCTTTGTAGTAGGGGCAAATCTCTTGGGAGGTACCTAATAAAGTAGTTACGTTATACCATAAATAATACTTTTAGTGACCAGAACGTTTTGCGGTTTGATCCTGAGCTGGTACAAGCTGGTATCCATACAATAACCAATTACTTACCAAACCTGGTAACAACAAATCGTTACCTGGTTAACGCCAAAATCCGCCTAAGATATGCCCACGTGCAGGTTTCGCTGACGGCATTGCGTGTCCGAACCTCAAAAGTTACAGTCCTCCATATATATAGGCAACCTATTTTGAGGATACTTAACGCTAAGTGACCCTTAACTTGACAGTTTTGCATGTAAAGTTGTCAAGTTTAGGGTCCCTTAGCGTTAAGTATCCTCAAAATAGGTTGGTGCAATCGGCCATAAAACAAACAAGATAAACTCTCGCACATCCAACCTTACTTTTGGATCGCGGTGATGACATGCGCGGCTTGGTTCTAATTTCGTCCAGCAATTGATCATAATATCTTCTGTGTTTTAGTCGAGGTTTTAGTATTATGATACAGTCCAGTCAACATTGAGTTGACAACATGTATTCCGTCAACTTGCAACTTGGTGATGGATACTGGGCAACATAGTTACCATGGTGAGCCACAAAACAAAATCAATTTTGTTGCTTGTTGCATGTATCCAGGTTTTTCATTCGAAATGGAAAACACGGTGTTGTCAACAAAATTATCTTGCCAACAGAAACAAGTGATGGCGAAGCGCATGAAAGAAGCTTAGTTATTCCTATCTAGCTGTGCAATTTTTTTCCCGGGGCCATTTGATGATTTTCACTGGATTTTTTTGATAGAAAATGATATTATTATTTTGATTTCGAAAATATGAAAAAGCATGACTGCCAATTGTTACCTGATGTAAAATCAATACTTCTTATTTTCATTACACAGGGCGTCTCAAAAATGTAAAAACATAAAATTAAACAAGAGCAAGTAGCAAACAAACGTATTTTGACTTTCCAACGTGAAATAATAAATTGAAAACTTGCTCCAAATCTTGTCCTAACCCTTCGTCCGAACTTACTGTAGAATTTTTGTTGTTGTGGTGAAATAAAAATGAAAATAATAGTAAAATCAGTACAATGCGACCTTGAAAAAATGTTAACCATTTATTTTTTCATTTTCATAAATTCAAATTTTCTTCAGTAAGATCGAAAGCAAGGTTGGCACTAAGTTGTATTTATCATTTTGCGGTGGAAAGATAAAAATGACTGTCTATTTTTTTTTTCATTTTATGTTTTTACATTTTTGAGACGCACTGTATGATATATTTTAGTCACCATCTTTGGTTAACATGAACTGTCAATCAAAACATTATTTTTACTTTGTGAAAGGTTGTGTCCAACAATATTGTTATGTTGGCAACATGTTGACAACTTTTGTTGTTTGGGTTAGTTTGGGCTAGTAGTACATGCCAAAAACGAGACGTTTGCGGACACATGCTCATTCACAAAAAGTGATTATCCCATCATACACTATTTACCATGTCAAAATGCGCACGTTCCATATCCGTATTGGATGATTCTGAATATTCGCATTATTCGCTTGCATTATTTCAACAAACCACCTCTAACCAGAGAAGGGTTCCGAATTGGTTGTGATTTGTTTTTGATGCACTGTTTGACATTAAATTTTTTATTGTTGCTAGTTTCGTGACTGGAGTGGAACAGAAATATGTAACAGGAGCTCGTGGGAGGCAGGCAAAGGCAAAGGCAGTGCGTTTCCAATTTTTATCAGGCTTTTCATTTTATGTCAATTTTGGTTTTTATCAGTCTCTTTGTTCAATGTGCTTTGTTCCCTTGAACTTGTAATATGCGTCCTTTTACAGTTTTAACAATTTAACCCCTTTTACAAGTTCTAAACCATTTTTACCTCTTAACATGTTCAGTCTAGTGAAAGTTCGTTTGTGTATTTTAGACATTTGTTTTATTTCTCTGTTACAATTATTATCATGTGTATAATTTGTGATGTTCTGTTATGTGCTGGTGTCTTTTGAAACTGTCCTTCACATTCGGTGAGTTTTCGCTTGTTTTCTTGATGTTCTTTGCCTTGCTAATCACTGTATCCTTCACCATTTCTTGTTAGACTTCCTGAAGAAGGGGAAAATTTCTCCGAAAGCTTGAAAATTGAATAAAGAAGACTTAAAGTAGCCTTCCTCGTATTATTGACTGCCTCCCACGAGCTCCTTTAACATTTTTTCGCACTTCGGAATAACCGACATTTTCTTGCTTTTGTGGATACTTTGCAGCCAGACGTTAATAGCATGTGTTTCTACTTGTAAAACAGTAGCATGCTCCCCAAGTGGTCATACGATTCACTCGTTGGATTTTTCCCTACGATTCCGTCGCTTGTCTTGGAACCGTCTGTGTACCATATTATTGCTCCATGTGACAGGAGTTGTTCCACCGTTCCCTTTTTCCAATGTAGCTTGGTTTTGAGAAGCGTGTTAGAGTTGGTACTTTCCAGCATGATATCACTGGTTCGTAATTGTGCTGGTAATCTCAGTATGCCTATGGGAATTTGAATGGCTCAAGTGTTGTCAAGTCTATATTATGCTCCAATTCTTGCTTCCATTTTGATTAAGATATCTAAGGGAGGGGGGTTATGCATGGAATTCGACGTAACACTTACCATATTATAGCAATAGTTATATTACTTAGAACGAATACGCTGTATAAATAAACAAGGTGTGTTATCACAGGTCAGCTTTATCGGCGAGATGAAAGGCACCTATTCTTGATCATCCTAATATACAATGTGTCCCCGGATCGACGCATGAATAGGTGAAAAAGACAGAAAAACAAAATCGAATTGAAATTTCATCTTCTGGGGTTAAACTCTGCTTGGATGGAAACTTATTTGTGTCATAATTTTAGTTCCGAAAAATCAAGTTCATCAGCAAATTCGTTCTAAACATGAATGATGCAATTCTGCAAAATATAAAAGTATAGAAGAAGCTCTTTACTGGTGAGTGAAATAGCTTTCATTGATTAGCTTGATTGAAATAGCTTGATTTTCAGAAAGTAAAGTTGTGGCACAAATTAGTTTCCATCCAAGCAGGGTTGAACCACAGGAGACGAAATTTCTATTCAATTTTTTTTTGTCATTTTCACCTATTCATGCGTCGACACACTGTATGTTAGAGAATCACAAACTAGTTCTTATTAATTTGGTCATGTAGCAAGAAGAAATTTACTTAAAAGCTATTCGTAAGAAAAAACGGGTTTTGAATAATAATTTCAGTAATAGATTATAAATTTATAAGATAATTGTTTTCATTTAGATTGGTCTGAAGTCGTCTTTCATCTGCTAGTGTGGTGTAAATCATTTGAGTATTTTTCTTCACATACTTTCTATGGGTTGGCTCGTGATTGAAAAAATCAATAATCTCAAGTGAGACCGGGGTCCATTTACCGGGTGGTCCATTCAACGTGAGACAGGCCGATATGTAACAAACGGTAAGTACAGTGAAGGCTTGCAAATCTGGATCTATTGAAGTTGCTGGGATCCGGGCTTAGGAAACATTCGGATTACTGGGTACATTATTGAAATTACTAAATAAACGAAAAAATAAGCAAAGAGATATTCTATTGTATAATCATACAAGTTGTTTATAAAAAAAGAACAATACATCCAACTAATGAGAAATTGTCCATAGTTTCCTAAAGAGGACCGTGTTATATGAAATCAATGGTCAAGAGAAGGTTAAGTTTTTGACCAATGATCGCTCACTCATTCAATCCAAAAATGTATTGAAATATATATTTTTTTTTATGTCATGAACGTTGGGAGAATGTGTGCGATCCAGATTTTTTAAGTTGTTTCAAAGTCAAATATGTTTTTTTTTTAAGAAATATATCATAGTGATCATCTTTTATATTGGAAAAATTTTCGTAGAATTAGATTTTGCAATAAGAAAGATACATTTCCATTAAGTTGATATTGAAAAACCTTCAGAAGATTGTCAAGGTCAAAAATAAATGACGTCATTTTTTTTTTCTCCCAAAGCAATAACTCTTATTTGAACTCATTCAAAAACTCGCCGTTTGTCAGATATCGTGCTGTCGCAAGTTAAATTGATTAACCGGTATTGGAGGATTGTATAACGTATTTAATCTTTTTCAAACAAAAATTTATCTCTAGTGCTAAAGTTGTTTTGGATTTGTTATTTTGTAATTTTTTAATAATCTCAAACGCTGCTCAATCGATCTATTCTAACAATGTTGGTACTTGGATATTTAATCATATTATGAACAAGGAAATCTGGATTTCGGATTTATAGAAACTAAGTAATAAGTCTTATTCATGATTCCTAGACTAGAATCATTATTTATTAAAAAATCCACGTGGAATTATCGTTGTGAATGAAGTGAATAGAGAAGAATAATATTCTTTAGTGCTTACCCAATCATAATGAATTGAAAAGTGGAAATGTTTGATAACAACTACTCTATTCACTATCCAGGATACAATTTCTGATATTTCAGGACTTCCATCGAATATGTACCCAGAAATAAACTTGAAAGATCTCCTGGGAAAAACTGATGATATCTCGATGCGAGATGATATTAATATCAAGAATTTATGCTCATCACGACCTTCTCAAGGTATAATAGGCTTACTACTATTTTATGAAGTATTTAGTACTTGGTTAGATTTTTGTTTTCATTGGTCCTTATTCATCACGAATCAAAATCATGGGAAACTTGAAACACAATCATTTGATAAAGGTTATCTAGTTGGCAGCATATTAAAACCTTTTTATTTATTAAATACAGATAAAAATGACTACGCAGGCGCAGGGTGTGTACAATATCCCCTCTGGAAACGTTACATCAACTCTCTAAGCGCCTTTCTATTGATACACTTGAGTGAATTATTATCAACACAGGTTACTGATTTTTCAAGGGCAATCTGTTAGTTCATGATTTTATATGTTTCGTAAGCAGCAAAATTGAATATACAGGGTGTTTCTGAATAACATGATAATCCTTAAGTGATGAGAAATTACTCATCAGCCACCCTTAGATTACCGTTCATTACTAACATTCATTTCACTAGGATTCTTTCCTTCGAGTTCCCTTCAATATATTAAAGGGATAATAAGCATTTCCTCACCTACTGACACAAAATGTTCTTGTACCATCTTTCCTCTTGAACTGTCATATGATATTTTGCTGTGTATTTTGAATATCAAGTCCATACATCGTGACAAGAAAGATGAAATGTGCATTTATCATCTTATTGCCCACTAAAGCCTGGTTCGAAATACTACTTTTTGATGTTATTGACGTACTTTTAGTATTCAAGATGGTGGTGGGGAGCAGTCAAAATGAGCGGTCTACGAAGCGTTGATTCTCATTTATTGTTTATTCGAGCTTTCGGAACTAATTTGTTCCTTCTTCAGGAAAGACTATAAGTATTAACAAAACATGGATATAAGTATGTGTACAAAACTAGGATAAGAAAAAAGTTTAGGTATGTGGCCAGTGTTAACATGGTCTTCATCTTGAAGAGGTCAAAGTGTTGACGAGGTCCAACGTGTATCACAAACGGCTTTTCTTGGAGATGGCTCACATCAAGATGACTGAAAACAATTATTTAAATAACCAGAATGATTATCAGAACTTAAGCATAATTTATAATTACTTGCTACAAATTCACAAACGGGGCCTGACACCGAACAATCCGGACCACATGGATGTTAATTAGTTTCAAAATTTCCAATCCCCTTTTTCCGGTTGTCTTGTTTGTTCATGTCTCTCTCTGGTTTAACTTTCAGCACCTGATGTGAGATGGGATAATCACGCCAACGTCATACCATACGTCTCAAATTGTTATAATCCCATCAGTACAACTTACAGTTTCCATCCTTCTCAGTAAGTGAGTTGCGTCTGATGTTCATAGATGCAGCCATGTCGGTTAAAGATTACTGCAATTCTGTGAATTTTACACCTCATAGTGGTTCTTCAACCTAGCTAACAATATGCATGTCATAATGGTGTTAGTCCGCCCACACCAATCTAGTCGTTACGTTGAATTCAATCTATTTTAATTATGTGTTTAACTCTTTTACCCTTTTATTTTGTTTAATTGTTAACATGTACATTACTCTTAACGTTTTAACAAGTAATAGTGATGTCTGTGTCAAAAAAAAAAGTGGTGAATGTATACTGACTGTGATCCAAGTGGTTGAACAGATCCCATTTTAAATCCTCTATTTTTTCTGTATGCTCTATCTTCACATTACTCTAATTGGTAAGTTTTTTCATATCCTAGTTTCGTTCACATATTTATATCCATGTTTTGTTAATACTTCTAAACATGAATGATGCAATTCTGCAAAATATAAAAGTATAGAAGAAGCTCTTTACTGGTGAGTGAAATAGCTTTCATTGATTAGCTTGATTGAAATAGCTTGATTTTCAGAAAGTAAAGTTGTGGCACAAATTAGTTTCCATCCAAGCAGGGTTGAACCACAGGAGACGAAATTTCTATTCAATTTTTTTTTGTCATTTTCACCTATTCATGCGTCGACACACTGTATGTTAGAGAATCACAAACTAGTTCTTATTAATTTGGTCATGTAGCAAGAAGAAATTTACTTAAAAGCTATTCGTAAGAAAAAACGGGTTTTGAATAATAATTTCAGTAATAGATTATAAATTTATAAGATAATTGTTTTCATTTAGATTGGTCTGAAGTCGTCTTTCATCTGCTAGTGTGGTGTAAATCATTTGAGTATTTTTCTTCACATACTTTCTATGGGTTGGCTCGTGATTGAAAAAATCAATAATCTCAAGTGAGACCGGGGTCCATTTACCGGGTGGTCCATTCAACGTGAGACAGGCCGATATGTAACAAACGGTAAGTACAGTGAAGGCTTGCAAATCTGGATCTATTGAAGTTGCTGGGATCCGGGCTTAGGAAACATTCGGATTACTGGGTACATTATTGAAATTACTAAATAAACGAAAAAATAAGCAAAGAGATATTCTATTGTATAATCATACAAGTTGTTTATAAAAAAAGAACAATACATCCAACTAATGAGAAATTGTCCATAGTTTCCTAAAGAGGACCGTGTTATATGAAATCAATGGTCAAGAGAAGGTTAAGTTTTTGACCAATGATCGCTCACTCATTCAATCCAAAAATGTATTGAAATATATATTTTTTTTTATGTCATGAACGTTGGGAGAATGTGTGCGATCCAGATTTTTTAAGTTGTTTCAAAGTCAAATATGTTTTTTTTTTAAGAAATATATCATAGTGATCATCTTTTATATTGGAAAAATTTTCGTAGAATTAGATTTTGCAATAAGAAAGATACATTTCCATTAAGTTGATATTGAAAAACCTTCAGAAGATTGTCAAGGTCAAAAATAAATGACGTCATTTTTTTTTTCTCCCAAAGCAATAACTCTTATTTGAACTCATTCAAAAACTCGCCGTTTGTCAGATATCGTGCTGTCGCAAGTTAAATTGATTAACCGGTATTGGAGGATTGTATAACGTATTTAATCTTTTTCAAACAAAAATTTATCTCTAGTGCTAAAGTTGTTTTGGATTTGTTATTTTGTAATTTTTTAATAATCTCAAACGCTGCTCAATCGATCTATTCTAACAATGTTGGTACTTGGATATTTAATCATATTATGAACAAGGAAATCTGGATTTCGGATTTATAGAAACTAAGTAATAAGTCTTATTCATGATTCCTAGACTAGAATCATTATTTATTAAAAAATCCACGTGGAATTATCGTTGTGAATGAAGTGAATAGAGAAGAATAATATTCTTTAGTGCTTACCCAATCATAATGAATTGAAAAGTGGAAATGTTTGATAACAACTACTCTATTCACTATCCAGGATACAATTTCTGATATTTCAGGACTTCCATCGAATATGTACCCAGAAATAAACTTGAAAGATCTCCTGGGAAAAACTGATGATATCTCGATGCGAGATGATATTAATATCAAGAATTTATGCTCATCACGACCTTCTCAAGGTATAATAGGCTTACTACTATTTTATGAAGTATTTAGTACTTGGTTAGATTTTTGTTTTCATTGGTCCTTATTCATCACGAATCAAAATCATGGGAAACTTGAAACACAATCATTTGATAAAGGTTATCTAGTTGGCAGCATATTAAAACCTTTTTATTTATTAAATACAGATAAAAATGACTACGCAGGCGCAGGGTGTGTACAATATCCCCTCTGGAAACGTTACATCAACTCTCTAAGCGCCTTTCTATTGATACACTTGAGTGAATTATTATCAACACAGGTTACTGATTTTTCAAGGGCAATCTGTTAGTTCATGATTTTATATGTTTCGTAAGCAGCAAAATTGAATATACAGGGTGTTTCTGAATAACATGATAATCCTTAAGTGATGAGAAATTACTCATCAGCCACCCTTAGATTACCGTTCATTACTAACATTCATTTCACTAGGATTCTTTCCTTCGAGTTCCCTTCAATATATTAAAGGGATAATAAGCATTTCCTCACCTACTGACACAAAATGTTCTTGTACCATCTTTCCTCTTGAACTGTCATATGATATTTTGCTGTGTATTTTGAATATCAAGTCCATACATCGTGACAAGAAAGATGAAATGTGCATTTATCATCTTATTGCCCACTAAAGCCTGGTTCGAAATACTACTTTTTGATGTTATTGACGTACTTTTAGTATTCAAGATGGTGGTGGGGAGCAGTCAAAATGAGCGGTCTACGAAGCGTTGATTCTCATTTATTGTTTATTCGAGCTTTCGGAACTAATTTGTTCCTTCTTCAGGAAAGACTATAAGTATTAACAAAACATGGATATAAGTATGTGTACAAAACTAGGATAAGAAAAAAGTTTAGGTATGTGGCCAGTGTTAACATGGTCTTCATCTTGAAGAGGTCAAAGTGTTGACGAGGTCCAACGTGTATCACAAACGGCTTTTCTTGGAGATGGCTCACATCAAGATGACTGAAAACAATTATTTAAATAACCAGAATGATTATCAGAACTTAAGCATAATTTATAATTACTTGCTACAAATTCACAAACGGGGCCTGACACCGAACAATCCGGACCACATGGATGTTAATTAGTTTCAAAATTTCCAATCCCCTTTTTCCGGTTGTCTTGTTTGTTCATGTCTCTCTCTGGTTTAACTTTCAGCACCTGATGTGAGATGGGATAATCACGCCAACGTCATACCATACGTCTCAAATTGTTATAATCCCATCAGTACAACTTACAGTTTCCATCCTTCTCAGTAAGTGAGTTGCGTCTGATGTTCATAGATGCAGCCATGTCGGTTAAAGATTACTGCAATTCTGTGAATTTTACACCTCATAGTGGTTCTTCAACCTAGCTAACAATATGCATGTCATAATGGTGTTAGTCCGCCCACACCAATCTAGTCGTTACGTTGAATTCAATCTATTTTAATTATGTGTTTAACTCTTTTACCCTTTTATTTTGTTTAATTGTTAACATGTACATTACTCTTAACGTTTTAACAAGTAATAGTGATGTCTGTGTCAAAAAAAAAAGTGGTGAATGTATACTGACTGTGATCCAAGTGGTTGAACAGATCCCATTTTAAATCCTCTATTTTTTCTGTATGCTCTATCTTCACATTACTCTAATTGGTAAGTTTTTTCATATCCTAGTTTCGTTCACATATTTATATCCATGTTTTGTTAATACTTATAGTCTTTCCTGAAGAAGGAACAAATTAGTTCCGAAAGCTCGAATAAACAATAAATGAGAATCCACGCTTTGTAGACCGCTCATTTTGACTGCTCCCCACCACCTTCTCCTTCATAATTGCAAGCCAGTCACGAAAACTTTCCACGTGCAGGAAATATTCTTGACAGAAAGTTTGGGTTAGGAATAAATGACAAAAATGTCAAAAAAGCATCTTTTGAATTGAACTTGACGATTTTTTTCAAAAAGTGTATGTATCAATGTCGTAATTAACTGTACCGCCATTTTGTAGTACTTGAAGATATCGACTCATTATTCTAGGGTTATAAAGTACTCATCAGGATCTTCAAAATGAGGTGTCACATAACCCCCTTTCTATTTACAAAAATGTTTCAAAATGGCGCTCAGCCACCATCTTGAATACTAAAATTACGTCAGTAACATCAGCAAGTAGTATTTCGACAGCAATTAAAGTATGCCAAGTTTCAAAATTTTTGGTGCACACATTAAAAAAAAAGGGGGGGGACCTTTTAGAGCCGCACTGTATAAACAAAATAATTCAACATGCAATCGCCATATTAATGATTTTGACATTTTCATCGAAAAGAAAACCGTTCGTCGGCGTCGTCGAAAAAATATCGAGATAGCATTTTTACTAAGAAATAAATCACAAATTAAACGCACAGTTTATTTTGAACAAAATCAGTGGAGTACCATTTTCTCGATGTGAATTTAGAACACGCATAGGAACGCCAACAGAAGTGTTTTTATGCTTTCTAGGTATCTGCTAATCTAATTCTCAACAGAATACGGGAAGCAATCTTTTTTTAAACTTTTTTAAAAATTATTCAAGGATTCACATTCTCAAGGATTATCATCTTATTCTGCAAAACTATGTTGAAACAAGATAACTTTCAGTTTGAATTTATTTTCTATATCTTCATGAATACAGGGTGTCCCTTCTCAATTGGAAAAAGCTTCTAGTGCATATTGAGGAACCATTGACAAGCAGTTTGAGATATGAGACTGATGTCCGGAAGTACATGGTTTTGAAAATACAGGGTGTCAAAGTTTTTTCCAAAAAACTTTAATTTACCAATATCTCAAAGACACGTTGACCGATTTTATTGAAATTTGCTGGTGATGTAAGCTTTGATAAGACGCTCAGTTTGCACCAATTAAATGATAATTATGACTTCCAATCGCGGCCCGGGGGACAGTGTCACGAATAAAAATGACAAAAAAATGTACGCCACTGTTTTTTTGAAAATTTTATATATATATTTTTGAAAGCACAGTTAAAAATACCACTTTTCTGTCACTTGATATTTTTTCAATCCTCGTAATAACCACGAATGGAGCGAAAAAAATCCTCATGCTACGCACATTAGAGGATATCAGCAGAAGTTTGTTGTTGATATTTGGGCAGGTATTCTTGACGACCATTTGCTTGTGCCGTACGTTCTACCTGATCACCTCAACGGTAAAAAGCTATTTAGTTTTTTTGCGAGATGTTATGCCTGGCTAAAAGATGTACTCCTCCAGTTGCGTAGAGAGGCCTGGTTCCAACACGATGGTTGTCCAGCGCATTTTGCGCGCACTGTGAGAGGTTACCCCGACCAATCCTACAACAACAGGTGAATGGGTAGAGGTGGTCCCGTCCCTTGGCCAGCATGGTCGCCGGACCTGACACCTCCCGGACTTTTTTCTTTGGAGCAGAATGGAACGGTTGATCTATGAAACTTCTGTGCCGAACATCGATGACCTGGTTGCTAGAGTTGTAGTGGCAGCGGAATTTATCGCAAACGATCCAGGCGTGTTTGGTCGGGTGTGCGAATCCTGGGTCGACAGGTGCAGAAAATGCATCGAAATGCATGGTGAACACTTTGAGCATTTGCTTCACTATTAATTATAAGTTTAGTAAGTAATAAGTTATTTTCCTAACAGATAATAAAGTCTTTATCAAAAAAAAATCTCAAAAACGGAGAGAGATACGAAAAAATAGCGGGTGACGAAAAAGTTGTATTTTCAACTGTGCTTTCAAAAAAAATATGAAATTTTCAAAAAAAATCCAGGGCATACATTTTTTTGTCATTTTAATTCGTGACACTGTCTCCCGGAGTGCCCCTGGGAGTCATAATTATCATTTAATTAGTGCAAACTGAGCGTCTTATCAAAGCTTACATCACCAGCAAATTTTAAGGTAATTGGTCAACGTGTCTTTGAGATATTGGTAAAAAAAGTTTTTTGAAAAAAAAACTTTGACACCCTGTATTTTGAAAACCATGCACTTCCGGCCATCGGTCTCATATCTCAAACTGCTTTTCTATGGCTCCTCAATATGTCCTAGAAGTTTTTTCCAATTGAGAAGGGTCATCCTGTATAATTGCAACTTCAATGTGATGATGCTTCATACCTTAAAACTAATTTTCATGTATCATGAAGATAATAAAATTGAACTGCCTCATTTTGTGATTTTACGTAGAAACATGTTAGTGTTGCTAGTTTAACGTTTGGTGATCACTTAACGAAAATCTGCATGCATGGCAGCTTAAGTCTGTAAAATGGTGAATTTTGAAAGAAAGGCAGAAGTTTGTTGCATGTATTATTCAGTTGATGCCGCAATAAATGAGTTGTAGGTGTAGAGTAGTTGGTGAATAGGGGGTGTTTTGTTCTATCATCTCTATACGAAATAGAAGAAATGCTTTTTTTACTTTACACAAAATCTGCATTAATATGAGACCAATTTTAATCCAGTATACTGTATTTTGTAACTTGTTGAAACGGTCGATTTCATAAAATGTTTTCAGCTACAGTTGTGTTCAATTTATTTCAAATAAATGAAATCAGGTGTATGTTGTAATTTGTCTTCATGTCAAGTACTGATGCTGCTTGTTGGTAACTATAAAATCAGTGATATTCAATCTCTAAACCATATTTCGTGTATTGATTGATTCGTTGTATTGAGCATCAATATTCAAGTATACAGGGTGTCTCACGGTGACCGTCCATTAGAATATCTCGGGAAATAAAGCAATTGGGATTCTGAAAATTTGTATGGTGGGATATTCATAGATGTTCTTCTCAAATGAAATAAAAGCAACGTTGCACGACTTCCGGTTATACCGGAAGTAGGTGTCAACTCGCTTATTTTGAATGGAACACCCTATATATTATTATATTTTTGGATTCTACGTAAAATTCTAGGCAGATTTCATGTATCATGTCCTATACCTAAGTATGAGCGTTTTTGAAATATTTTAGTTTTTATGTCAAAAATGACGTTTGAAGGCTCCTATTTAAATGTGAATTTCACCTATAAGAAAGCCTTCATTATTTAATTTGTATTGGATTTCTTGTTGCGAAGGACCTACTTTGATAGATTTTTCACAGCAATATGAAAACTATTATCACAGGGTGGGCCAAAAATAAGATCAAAAATTAAATTCAGAAAACGGCCAAAAATCACTTTTTTCAAATGGAAACCCCTAATTTTTATAATTTTATCTTATTGTGCATTAAAAATAACGGTGAGTTTGTATAAGATTGCCCTCTCCAAAAAATCTTTCTTTTATTTTTTTTTTTGAATTTTTGGAATGAACAATATTAGGTAAGCTCACCCTTATTTTTAATGCACAATAAGATAAAATTATAAAAATTAGGGGTTTCCATTTGAAAAAATTGATTTTTGGCCGTTTTCTGAATTAAATTTTTGATCATATTTTTGGCCCACCCTGTAATAATAGTTTTCATGTTGCTGTGAAAAATCTATCAAAGTAGATCCTTTTCAACAAGAAATCCAATACAAACTAAATAACGAAGGCTTTCTTATAGGTGAAATTCACATTTAAATAGGAGCCTTCAAACGTGATTTTTGACATGAAAACTAAAATATTTCAAAAACGCTCATACTTACGTAAAGGACATGATACATGAAATCTGCCTATAATTTTACGTAGAATCCAAAAATGTAATGATATATAGGGTGTTCCATTTGAAACAAGCGAGTTGGCACCTACTTCCGGTATACCCGGAAGTCGCGCAACGTAGCTATTTTTTCATTTGAAAAGAGCATCCTTTTAAACCTCACCATACAATTTTTCAGAATTCCAATCGTTTTATTTCCCGAGATATTCTAATGGACAGTCACCGTGAGACACCCTGTATTGTAATGAATAACTTTATACCTCCATGACAAGTTCTTCTTATACATAGAAGATAGTAATGCGGATAAATACACAAAAACCCCCCTTTTGCATAATATAGGGTTTTTCAATCGGGATGGGTCGAAGTACGATATGGCTGCCATGTTGGCGGCGTTTATTAAACCTATTGCTATCATTCAGTCACAGATGCCAAATGACCATGGCAAGTTACACGAATGAGTAGCAATCTCGAATGATAAAAGTGTACCTTCAAAATTAGTGTTCGTTAGTGACACCATTGCGCGCCTGCTTTACGTCGCGGTGGCCCAAGTCGACCCTCCAATGCTCATTGGTCAAATTCGGTTTGGTAAACAATAAGTCAACACCAGCCAAATCAGCCGTGGATATCGCCGTGGTCCGTGAAAGTGTTCAGGAGAACCCTAGTCAGTCAATTATTATTCCTCTTCAAAAGAATTCGGCCTCACGCAGATTTCAACTTGACGGTTTTTACCAGGTCCACGACCTGACCTAGGAGCAATGCCATTAGTTTGCTGACCAGGCTTCAGAGCGATTGGAAGAGCATCCTAATGTTTGTCAAAAAGTTATTTCTAGCGATGAGGTGCGTTTTTTGAAGAGGTGCCATGTTAGCAAGAAAAATTGTCCTCGTAAATTTTTTTCTTGTGAGGTCTTCTAATCTCGCAGGTGCATGCTAATAAGCCGCAATCGACAAATTACCTTAAAGGCAACATAAAACTCAACCCAATTATACTGCGACACTCATTGAAATTTGAAAAACTCTGATCCGGGCCACCGAGAGAAGGCGTGACGATGTCATCTTCCTTACAAATAGCATACATAAGCCTTTCAAATGAAAATAGGTTCATAATGTTATATACAGCTTGTTTCATTTCATCCTAAAATCGACCCGCTCTTATTGAAAAACCTTGTATTTTTACGGTTTTCAATTAAAAATTATCCTCGATCCTTACATTATGTTCCTTTACCAGGAATAAAAACACTCTTACCAGTTAGACATGCCTTATCAAATGACATCATTGAAGATAAAGTGCCTACCAAACGAAAAAGACTATCGGATGCAGTGGATTCGAAAGGTATGATACAAAGACTTTTGCAACTTTTTCAGTTACAGTGTATCGTTCTCCTTTTTTGTCTTTTTCATCATTTGGCAAAGCATTTTTGTTATACGTTTGTTCTGGCTTTGCTGAAGTTTTTGACAAAATTCTTTCATACACTATTACTGTATGTGAGGAATTCGGTGTTCTCTGTGCATTTGCTTACAGCTTTTTTTTGCTTTTTTGACGAAACAAGGATAAAATATGGATATTGGATCGTTTTTCAGAACGCATCTGGAACAAATAATTAGTTTCATCAATTGCAATTGAAATTTTCATTTATGATGTGTTTATTATAAGCCCCTTTTTGGTAGTTTTTATCATGTAACATTATTTATCATTATTTGTTGTCATATTAAAAATAGATTTTAACTGGAATGCTAGGGTAAAGCCAAACAACATGTTTTGTTCAATCTATAGCATCAGTTGCAGTGATTGTATATTGAAATTTGTCTTGATCACAGGAAGGTATCTGCACAATCAACAATCAGCTTTTGCTTCAGCTTGTGACTCTTATCACCTGTCTTCGCATGTTTCTACTTCTCTATCTCAATCAAATCTACTTTCTGAGGGACCAACAATTCCAACCGCCTTTGATCTGGCGCCACCGCCGGCAGATCTGGAGATGACTCATGCTCCGACTGTCACCCAGTTCGATGGCGTCATTATTGAAGGTGGTAAAATAATCAAATTAGAAAGGATGAAACAAGAAGAGGTTATCAACTGCACGTGTGGCTTTATTGAAGAAGATGGATTGATGATACAATGTGAACTGTGTCTCTGTTGGCAACATGCATACTGTAACAATATAGTAAAAGAAAGTGAGGTGCCAGAGAAATATATTTGCGTCATTTGCCAAAATCCACAGAAATGTAGACAATCGCAAAAATTCTTGAATGATCAGGATTGGATGAATAAGGTAAGTGTTTGTTAAAAGTTATTTATGATTAAGAGTAGTGATGGCTGGGTTTTTTTTCGCTCTTTTTCATGTCAAGCCCTGGTCCTACAACTATTTTTGCGTGGTTCGCCTTCAAGTTATTTTTGGCCTTCTGCTCCTCTGCGTATTTCATTCCAAGAGCTGTCTAGTTATGGAATTTTTGGATTTAGGGGCAAAAATTTCGTGAGCCGAACGCGTGAATCTTTCCTAGAGCAGCGTTCCGTTTCGAGTCGACTACGCAAACTCGCTGGTTGGTTTTGGATCAATCCGGAGCGGTTTTGGAACAAAATACGAAAACACTATGTCTTTTATCCTTGAATTGGATTACCGTCAGGATGTCTTTATATGTGTACATTTTCTTCTTCATCGCCATATAAACACCTTTGTTTTATGTCAGTACTCAATCTTATCGGATCAGATGAGAGCTTGCAGTGCTCTACTTGGCATGAATGATTCGTGTATGAGCTTAACAATCTTTGAAGAAATTCAAAATTTTTCTATATCTCCATATTCTTTGCAGATCAATGAAGACGAGCTACAGGGCTGCCAGGAAACTGTTCTAGAATTATTTTTATTGTATTTAATTGGTCGACTGCTGCTTTATTTTTGCGGAATCCAGCTTGCACTTCTCCTAATCTACTCACCTACAGTTGTTGATTCTATTTAAAACACCAGCAACCGTTTTCTTGCGTATCAAGGAGTGTCCAAAATACGTGTTCTTTTCGACACTTTTTCTCCCAGTTTCTTCTTCCCAAACTCAATAATACGGTAACAGCTAGAACTTTACTATTTTACTGCAGACAGGTTATCTCCCTCCCATTATTAGAGTCAGAGAGATCACCATTATTTGGAATTTTTATTGAAACCCCGTTATTCTATTAATCTGGGATCTTTTCTGAATAACATACGCATCACGCGTGTTACTAAAGATTCCTTAATATGCCTCCGGAGCTTGTTTCGGCATATTGTCAATACCCTGCTTACCTAGTTCGGATATTCTAACGTCGGTATTTCTGTGGCTTTGAGGCTCTTTACCTACATCCGATGCTGTTTGGGCTTTGGCATCCAAATGGATAATGAAGTTTCTCTTGTCACGTCTCAGTTTTCTTTTGACCGCCACATTGGCTTCATTATACTGTTACATATTTTCCTGTCCCCTTTCCTTTGATGAGCTTTCATGATTTATCTGTCATCCACTCTGTCACCTAGTCAAAATCATGTTTACCCATAACAAAATCTTTTCACTGGTTATCACTGTCCAACTTGGCATTAAAGTGGACCATCAAGAAGATGTCTTTCTTTTTTAGTGAAACAATTAACATGTTAATTTTTGAAATCGACTTTACTTGATACTTCATAAATGCCGACACTATTTCACATCAAAAAAAAATCCATGTGACACTTAAAAAACTAACAAATGTTTATATTAAGAATTTGTGACCCGTCAACGAATATGAAAAAAAGCTCAAAACGAAGCTTTCCTGAACAAAGTATAATTCTTGCGAATAAAATTTCATATGTCTCTACTGTTGGTTGACGTGATTCGCGATATAATGGTTTCAAGTCAAATTGTTATTTCAATTTGTATCAGAGCTGCAAAAAAGGTGCTTCTGCCTTCGAGCTTGTCACTGTTATTCGATCTTGACAATTTTTTTTTCCAACCACATTTTCATATTTTTCAGGGTACTTTGCCAGTAGGATCCTATCACTCTGTAGATAAGGAAGCAAATAGCAAACGATTCGTGAAATTGAAGAAATGTCACGAAATAGCTGGTTCTCTAACGGAACTCCATGACTATATGCACAGCCTCAGTGTAAAATCAAAGATAGCACAGTGAGTATACAGAATTGAATAGATTATACAGTCCAATTTTGATCTATTGTCAGAAATAAGCTATTTCAAATTCATTGGCATTTAGGTATAGTCTCAAATAGCTCAACTCTGAGTTTTCAGGAAAATCGAAGGTGAGCTCACACCGCCAACTTGAAAATAAGAGCGCGTGTGTTTTCTCCGTTCCTATTAGACTTACGATAAAATATCATGGAACCAAAGTTGTTCAGAATAACATCCCCAAAAACTTTTATCTTAAAACTTTTTCTTCAAAATCAATAATAACTGATCTACAGGGTGATTTCTTGATAGCATTTGAGAAAAAATTATCGAGAATGGTAATTCGAACAATTTTTGTTTTCAAAGTTGAGCTACTGAGAGTCCCCAAACATGTTAAAAACAAATTTATCGAGTATTGGAAAAAACATTAATAATCAACATTGAGGCATTCCAACGAATTGCAAATGTTTAAATTTAACCAATGCTTCATTTCATCCTTCAGAGAGCCTGATGTTTTTTTTTTTTTCTGTTGACTTTCTCAAATAGTTAATATACTTTAAAAAAAACAGGTTAAATTTAACATTATATGATTTTTAAGCGTTTCTTTTATCAAAAAAATCATGATGGTGGTGACGTGAGCATGAAACATCGGAAATGAAATTTGACGCTATCATACAGTGTGTTCCAGTAAAAGGCTCCGTATTTATATAATTGTGTAAATGACAAAACAAATTAGAGCTGGATGTTCAAAGTCCGGGTATCGCACCTGCTCGATCTCAAACTAAGATGTGAATAATATGATTAATAAACAGGGTTTTTGAGCCTGTATATTAGTGGAAAATCTGGACATTTCAATAGTTTCGAATTTTCTGAGTACCTTAGATTTGCAGAGAAAAAAAAGTTTGCTGTATGGCGAATTTGTATGTGGATTCATGACTAGGACTTTGAGATTCACCACGACTATTGAGTTGTAAATCATGTTTTATACAGGGTGTCCAACCTAAATTGTCCCCACCCCTGAAAAATTTTTGTTCATCAACCAATTTTTTTTAATTTTTTTTATTGGTCTCGACAAACTCTTTGTGAGCATGTGCGAAATTGGTTCTAGGGGCGTACTTATCGGTAATTGTGATATCAGGGCATTTTTCAGAAACAAAATGACAACGGAATCCTAATCAGCATCACCAAAAACCCCTCTGTACAAATTTTCAACTTTCTAATCTACACGGTGCCCGAATAAAATAGTCCTAAGTTAATTAAAAATCGTGAATTAAACCCCATTGTCGCACCACCCTGTATAAGGTGTTGATGATTTTATTGACATCTTTATTGCAAATAAAAACGCACAGGAAAGTTCAATAAGCAGTGTAAATATCAAATTAACAAATCAACAAAAAAAATCCAACACTGGATTTTTTTTTTCAAGTCTACAGGGTGGTTTTTGGGGATGCTGATTGAGTTTTTGTTTTTTTTTTTTTTAAAATGCCCTGTTCGTAAAACTTGACCCCCTTTGAACCCCCACAATTATGATAAGTACGCCCCTTGAAAGAATTTGACATATTATGCTCTAAAAGTGTTTGTCGAAAGATATCAATTCAAAATCGGTTAATAAACAGACATTTTACAGGGCTGGACAAATACAAAAAAAACATTTGTCGCATATTTTGAATGCCAAAGTATATATTCAAAATATAATGCATAGATTGTATCTATTCAAAATCAATGTAGTTTATTTTATCGATCAATATTAAATTCTTGGGAAGAAGATCGAATGAGGTGTGTGTACTTTCTGTTTGAGTTATTTGAAAAAAAAGATTTGGTAGTTCCTTAGTTTACGTCGAAAATGTTCCTGGTCTTTTATTTTCGGAACAAATCGCCTTCTCAAAAAGCATCAATGAACACAAAAACATCATCAGTAACCAAAATGTCTCATTCCAGGCAAAAAGATCACCCCAAACTCTATCTCTGGTCTAAACCATGGGATAAGCCGAAACTACCAAAAAAACTGGATGAAGAGCCAATCAAAGAAGAACCAAAGGTAGAAAATGATGACGACTTCGTGAAAAACGAGATCGAAGAAGAAGATAAGCAAAATGATTCAATGCTCATGATGATGCTGAAACCGGAAAATGCTATGCTCAACATGCATAGTAATTTGGCGCCAATTATTCCTAGACCAGCGGTTATGTTCGATTCAACTGATTGTCGATTAAATCTACTGGACCATATTATGCAATGTGAAACGTTAGTTGAAGAACGTTTAGAAGATATTGAAAAACAATTGGATGTCCTAGAAGAAGGTCTTTCGTTCAAAGACGATGATGATTTCTCGAAAACAAGAGACTTGTTGCAGATGCTGAATAGAGATCTAAACAAATTACAGACATTCAGTGAGTTGCCCAATCACTAATTTGACTTTCAAATTGATATTATTATGTATAGTTGTTATCATGTATTAGAATCATTTAGTATTGTATATGTGCATACTGTGACACTGTAATATTAGTATACAATACAAATAGTCTTGTATTTTATTTCTGCTGTTACTGTTTATTTTTGTAGTTATGTCATTAGGAAAGAAAGTGTGTGATCGGGTTATGTCATTGCCTGTATATTTCTTCATTCCTTTGAATCGGAAGCTGCAAAGGCAACTTCCTCAATTATTAAACCAGCGACTCTCGGATCATTCTGTGGATTTCCAGGACATGAACGCCCTTAAATAAATGGTAAGTACTCCTCTATCATACATGGTCATACTCGAGAAGATGGTTAAAAATCGTGGGAGGTAAGCATAACTGGCTCTTTTCTTCGACGTTCGACTTCAAATTTTGAGGGTCATCAAGGTATGATTAAGAACACCACAAACTTTACAAGATAAGGAAACGTTGTATTCCTTTTAAATTTCAACTTCCGAAAAAAAGGAGTCTTGGCATTTTGTAGTTTATTGAAATGAAAAATTGAAAGTTATTTTAACATCTTTTCAACTAATCTAATTTTTAAGATCAAATGAAAATAAAATATCCTCTCTGCGGATAAGGAATCAGTGCTTATCTATCGCTCCAGAATCGCAAATTATAACATAATCATTCTAACACTGTTTCATTGGCAGACATACACGAAAAAGTTTTAGTGTAAATAAACAAAATAGTATACACATTTTTTCAACTAACAAAAAGAGTGTACCTTAGTAAGATATATTCGTCTACAGCTAGATGCCGGTTGAATATCAAGAAACGGTTCGCAAAGCAGTCTCGACATTATGAAATATATTAATCTGAGTTTAGCGGCAGAAAAACGCACACATAATTTAATGAAGAGTCTTTTGGGAAATGCAGAATTATTTATTTTAAACGCCAAAAGTTTAATTTAAAATATTCGGACATGAAATTACCAGTGAGAATGGATTATCACGTGAAGGGCTACAAATACATATTTTACTTCGGTAAATCCAAAATACGTTTGGCGTGCCAATCCATCCTCAAACGATCCGTCTCCTCAACCATCAACATCGACAAAAGAACAGATGGGTATGTATTCAGATCTATCTATACAGGGCGTCTTTCTTATGTTGTGACGACTGACGAGGTGTTAGGTCATTAGGTACCTATATGTTTAGGCAATGGACAATTTGCATACATTTTCAAATGACTTGAAATTTTATATACGTATTCTAGACATTATTTGACATTTTGACAATCACCAGCGAACTTTTTTTCCGAAATACCCAAAAATATACTAAATAAATGAAAAAGAAGACGTGAATTTCACTGCATGATCGCAAAAGGGGTGGGGCCATATTACCCTCCCGAGAGAGAGGGAGTCATCTCAGTCAATACGTCAGACGGAGATAGATAGTGTATTCTGTGACGTATTGAATGTTGTTGGCGCTCTTTAATCGGTGATTACTACAGTATTAGAGGTCGTAGGTTGATTTTTTAAACATCAATGGCATCAGTACTTACTAATCCTTATATTTTTCATATTTCCAAAAAATGTGCAAATTGTCCATTGTAATCAAATTCAGAAAATACATTTCAGAATAAATTTCAACTCGTATTAAAGTGTTTGCGCAGATTCATATTAGTTAATGAATTAAGGCGTACTCATTTATTCATCAACTAATAAGGATTTGCTTTGATTAGTACAGTAGATCCGTGTAATTCTGCACAACTTCCGCCCTATACAATTTCTTCTCATATGCCACATCAAGGAATCATCCTGTACATCGTTCATTATTGATTTTATAAAATTAAAAGTTCTGGGAAATCTAGTTCTCAACAACTTTGGTTATCGGTTGTCTAATAGGAATGAAGAAAATACGTATCGCCCTTGTTTTCAAGATGGCAGGATAAGCCCAACTTCGATTTTTTCAAAAACTCAGAGTTAAGGTTTTGAGGAATTCCTCCAAAAGTTTTTTTTGCGTATATGTCGGAAGTTCTCAACAAAGGACGTTACTGTATCTATAGGGTGCGGCATAATGGACTCCCACATTTCCAAAGTGAAAGAAAAAACAGTACAACTTTTCGAAAAAAGTTGAAAAGTTTATTTATTCAAAGCACATAATATGATGAAGATTTTTTTGTTGAGTTTTAAAAATTATATCCGGTAAATTCAGACGTTGACGGGCAATGCAAAAAAAATGAAGCCATCTCCTTAAGTTTGCTTCCACTCTTAGTTCTCCAGGTGTTTTTACGGATCTAGGACGTCCAGCTTGTTTTTTAGGATTTGTTTGTAAATCTCGTTCACCTTCAATTTTGATCCATTCCAAATTGGTTTCTCGAGAAGGAACACTTTGAGCCGAAGTCATGCACTTGTGAGGAATGCCATCTGCGTCGCAGTCACGGACCGAGCCAGTGTGTGAATCTCGCCACGACAAAGCCTCGGTGTTCACCGGAACACGAAACGTTGACATCAGAAAAACTACATCACTCTCTACACGTAACTTGACCATCCGCGCAGTTCTACTACCTCCGGGCCTTATTCAGTGACTGCTTGAAATGTGAGAGTCCATTATCTCGCAATCTGTACTAGGTAGATGATTCTGCATACAAATATTAAAAGTGAGGTTTTAAGGTCTATTTTTTCTCGTCACGCAACTTTGACAAATGTCTAAAAACTTCCGATCCGCTTTTTGATGCAGTCAACTTGTGTGCAATGAGGATACTCGCGAGCAAATTTTTGGATAGTCCTGATTTTTTGATTCCACATGTTTTTTGGGGTGCTGAATTTCGTGACGCAACATTGGAAAAAAGCAAAAGATGGTCGAAAATCACTTATTTTCATGGTTTGTGACATAACTAAAAAACCATCGAGTAAAACTTTTCTATTCAAAATAAAACTACATAAGGTTTGTTCCAACCTACACAATTGGTACCGTTCCGGAACGGTTATTGGAACTGTTAGAATTGAATTATTGCGCATGATCTAGATTTTCATCATCGCAGCAGTTGGAACGGATTTAGGTACCGATTTGGGGAATCGGTTTTTGAACTTTCTTCATCACTCATTATAATGAAATATTTTCACTCAAAAATAGAGAAAACGGAAATCTTACCCAAACTATCAATGAATAAACACAATTAGTTCTACTTCATGGCAAATATCAAACCAAAACATACATAAATAGTCAAAAATGGCGGTGCTATGCTCAAGTGCGCAAGTCATCCCAATCGATTCCTACTATTAGTCAGGTATCGAAAGAATCGTTCTGGAATCGATTCCCGAACGGTTCCATGTTAGGTTGGAACGCGTAACGGGACGGTGCAAGAAATCATTCATACGCGGTTGGAACGGAATTTCTATAGAATTTCCCTCGGCGGGAATCGTTCCAAGTACGGTTCTCGGTCGGGTTGGAACAAACCTATAAAATTTTCTCTAAATCTCATTATTTGGATTTTTTTCTCAGATGAATCGTTTGGTCTCAATGGCTTATTGAAGATCGACGTATTCAAACCGTCCTAGCAAAACTCCACTTTTTCAGCTCAAAACTTTAATAAGGTGTCTAATGAATTTATCCTTCATCTAAGTTAAATACAACGTAGGCAGACTGGTTTCAACTGATATGCTAAAGTTCAGTACGAAATAAGTGTTGCACTCTGCCATTAAAAAAAAAACAATAACAATTTGAAAATTGATTCACACCATGCTGAGGAGGACGCCGATGTTCAAATTATTACAACAGCTCTGAAGTTGGCCACATCAAATGAATATGTGACAGTGGTAGGGGAAGATATCGACTTTTTGGTGATTTCGGTTGACCTGTGTATCCCTAACCCAAAAAATGTCTTTTTTTTTAAACCGGGAAAAGGAAATTAGGTATCTCAAACCATCTTGTATCCTCATCTTGCTGACAAAAGCTTAGCAAATAATATATTGTTTCTTCACGGGATGAGTGGTTGGGATACTACTTCTGCTATATTTAATCGGGGTAAACCTAAATTTCTCAAAGTCCTATAGAAGAACAAGCATTTGCAAGCAATCTTCGATGCGTGCAAAAACCCGCATGCAAACCAGGAGGAGATTGCCGAAGCCGGAAACATCTTTCTTATTTCTCTGTATGGGAAAGGACATGGGACCAGTCTAAAAGACTCAAGATACAAACAATATATTATCTTCATCTTACAAAAGTAACAGCAATTTTGCTTCACTAGCCCCCACTGGAGCTGCTGCGCGACAAAGTGTACTTTCAGGTGCAGCAACGTTTGTCGTGTCGTACCACAATACAGGAGCAACAAAGAAACCCCAACGAGGAGGGGGTGGAAAAAAACGAGAAATGGACTCTTTCCAAACTTTATACTCCGATACTCTGCACCAAACTCGATACCCCGACACATTTCTTGTGAATGCATTAAAGGTTGCCAAAGTGATTGTGGATGTAGGAAGTCAGACCTCCATTGCTCTGCGATTTACACATCGTGCCAAGGGATGTGTGAAAAAGTTGTTCCCGTTGTCTTCCACATCCACATTGACGAAGAAGAGCTGGAGAAAGGAGACCAGAAGGCTGAAAAAAATGGGATACCTATTCCAGATGAAGAAGATCTGACGATAACAGAATCACAAAAACCTGTGCCACGTCAGACCGTCTTCAAAGAACCGCAACCAGGACCCACCAAGACACAACGGCTAATGTAACAATGATGTTACATGTAATATGAATTATTAGGTTGAAAAACTATACTCAAGATTTTTTTACGTAGATCATTTTTTTTTTCGTTGCAATTTGGTATGTTATTAGATAACTTGAACATCATGTTATTATTTCAATGACCTGTTCCCGCACAATATACCTTTTCTAAATAAGGCATGTGCAGAGAACTGGGACTTATTCACTGATTGACAATCTCGATCAAAAAATTATAGTTGTGGAGTAGAAATATGGGGTCTTTTTTTTTGGAAATATGAAAAATATAAGGATCAGTAAGAACTGATGCCATTGATGTTTAAAAAAATCAACCTACGACCACTATTAATGTAGTAATCACCCACTAAAGAGCGCCAATCAACATTCACTACGTCACAGAATACATTATTTATCTCCGTCTGGCGTATTGACTGTAATAACTCTGTCTATCTCGAGAGGGTAAATTAGCTCCGCACAGTTTTCGATCATGGAATGAAATTTGCGTTTTCTTTTTTATTTATTTTAGTCTAATAAAATGGTAACTTTTTGGTAACATGAAAGCGGTAGAAGGTTTTTCAAGGGAATTATATGTTTTTGGGGTGCTGAATACGAATCTGAAGTTTGCTGCCTCCTAGCAGTACCGGCTCAGGTCGAAAAACGCCAATAACCTCGAAATTATCAATTGAAATTTTCTTTAGTAAGTTCGGAATCAAGGTTTTGACTAAAGTTGGAGCAAGTTTTTCATTTATAATTAAAAAAATGACTACTCTTGTCCAATTTTGTGTTTTTATATTTTTGAGACGCTTCTTATAAGATAAGATCAATTTTCTCATCGTGTCTCCCATTTTTCCGGCAAGCAGACTTTTCCTTATCAAGAATGACTTTTTGTCGTATCTTTCAATTTTTGGCCCATTTCACCTCTTGTAATCGCATCCGCGGATGTGTTGAATATATGTGTTTCAAAGTGCATAGAAAGTGGATTCATAAATCTCACTAAGCTAAATTCATACCTTTACCAAAACAAGTAATACATTTTAAGGAAAACTAATGAAACAATATTATAATAAATATGTATATTTTTTATAAATAGGTCAAAATAAGTACCTCACAGAAAACTAAGTAACTAGTCATTGGCATTCGAAATAAATAGAACAGGCATTTCGAATTAATTTAAAATATACCATAAATACCTAATCGTTATTTTTTTCTCAGCAATCTCTACTCTATACAATTATAACTATACATTGTACTAATCATTCATCAAAAATCTTGAGGCTTCTTCCAATCCTGTCTATTTCGTTGTTAGATGTGTTCTCCGGAGCCTCACATATGTAACTGTATCGGATTGAGCAGTCTGTCCCCTTATAATTATAAGATCTAAGTGCAGGATTATAAGCAAGTCTTAAACATCTCCCTTCGCCCAAAATGGCAGCTGATGGATTTTCTTTATTGTTTTGCGAACCGGGGGCTACGATGGGTCTAGCCGTGTTGCTCCAAATCCAGAGTAGACCAGGATTCAGTCCTCCTACCCAGAAGTCTTTACCTGACAAATAATTAATTAATCATAGTTAAAAATTAAACCGTCAATATGAAGCAAAGATATTTCAACTGATTTTGATGATTATTACATACCTTTCAAGTTAGCATCGTTTTGAATATAAGTGATTACATCTTGATTTTCTTCAATAGTTTCCATTTCAGCCAGCACAGCTCCCATCTTCTTACAGTGCTTACTAGCAACTTTCCAATCATACTCTCTACCAGCATTGCTTGCGAATAGATAGCAGTTTTGGCCAGCTCTTGTGAAATTTTCTGGGCAAGGTTCTGAAAAAATGAAACATGTTACAGATGACTATCTTAGAAAGCAGAAACTGACGTACCAGTGTCTACCCTATTGCCCGCCATTACATAGTACAACATCTCTTCCACCTTTCTTAATCTTTTTTCCATGAAATCAACTTTATAAACCAATTTTTCGATTGCTCCCAACAAATACAAATCCGTTTCTGAGACCTGTCGTGGAGGTGGTTTGCTATTAGTTGATGGAGGTCGGTATACATTATTATTGGTAGATGTCACGATTTTGCTGCCACTGCTTATTTTGGTCTCTTTTATTAATCCTGTATCGACTCTATCTTGAACTATGTAGGCATTTTCAGAGATGGGTATCTGCATGACTCGGCTTTCCCTGAAATCAATAATTAAGAATATAGTTTGGACTTATTGGGGAGGCTTATCTCTCAAATCTGTTATTTCTGATAGCAGTGCCCCCTATGCTGAGCATATACGTTAAGTTAACGTAGGTATGCGTTACGATTGTTCACTAATCGAAATGTTCCATTTAACAGTGTAACCATGATAAAACGCATATATAAAGTTGACGCCTGGTATATTATAAAGCCCCAGTATCCAACTTTTTTTTTTCAAAGGTAACAGCACGCGATAAAATTAATTTAAAAAAAAATACATTTGTCTAATTAGCCCAGTCATGTAAGGAGTTCACTGCGAAATAAGAGATAATATGCTGTAAACTTGTATAAACCATTATTTTGACATTCATATAACGTTGTCACAAAAGTCTCTCAGAATCTTGTATCGGCGTCTTAAGATATTGAAAGTCAAAGGTCCCAAAAATCAGTTTTTCGTCAATATCTTGCCTGCTGGTTTTGATCCTGTTTGTATTTATTATAAAAATTGTAAAGCACAAAATTCTCTAGAAATGTTGTTAAAAACTTTTCTCCAGACGGCCAACCGTTTTTGAGATAGACCGCGTAGTCAGTGGCATTGCGTGAAAATTTGCTTAGGGCATGCAATAATTTTGCATTTTTTTCCCGAAATTGAGTGCAGAAAACGGTTGTTTTGATAATTTATACAATTATTATCTGCATGCATTCCAGCCGAAACAAGCGCTAGAAACGACTCGCCGCTGCCGCGGGTGATCGACAGAACGACCTTTCCGTAAGGATCGTGTATGGTGTTGTATGCAAATATTTTCTTGCATGCAGCAATTTAAAAATAAGTTTCTTCATATCTCGATGCCGATTATTTGACATGATATATTAATGATATGAATGAAAAATAATATATTCAACGTATCAAGTCATATTATCTCTAATAAACTGAATTATCCAAAATTTTTAGGTATGCAGTGCATCGCATTCATGGAGGATTCGCCACTGCGCGTAGTTTCACAAAAAAAACAAAAATTGGGTGAAATAAATCCTCGTCAAGAGGATAGAGTAACAATTCATTTTGAAGAGCTTCTGTATATCCCCTTAGTTTTGAGAAGTTATCTTTTGCGGGTAATCATTTATTGAATAAAAATAATGTTTTTTTTTAACAAGCTGTCATATCAACAGTTTTATCAGCAGAGGCTTGAAACTTGGTATTTTTAATCAGGATCGAAGGGCCTTCGAAATAATGTAGACTTTTGAGACAACCTTTAGAATGCAAAAATAATGGTCTATACAAGTTTACAGCTTACTATCTCGCATTCCCCAGTTGACCCTCTTATTTGGCCAAGATGACCGGAGTAAATGATGCTTTTGATTCTCAGAATATTACCGATAATAAAATTTCTCTTGCCATCATACTGCTTTCTATTTTTTTTATCCCAGAACCTTTGAAATAGAATTGTCAATAAACCACAACAATTTAGTTCACAGGCGAAGGACCTTTGTCCTTTGTTCAATTCTGCAAAAAGTTGATGTGCAGTCGTGTGCAAATATCCGTTGGGAAAAATTTGTATCGTGTAATCCTGCCGGTCACCCCTCAAAATTGCAAAAATATGTTGTACAGGGTTATTGATTATAAATGTCTCTAACTTTTTAATTTGACGGTTTAGAAAAAGGTGTTCCAAATAAAAGTTTCATGGTTGAAAATGAACTTTTTAAATAACCTGTTTTCACATATACACGGTGCTCCAAAAAGTCTGGGCGAGGTCCAACTTTCTTTTTTCAAATTGATACCCTATTTTTTTATTTGATATTTGGATTCTCTTTTTAACTCTAAACATTTTCTATGTAGCATATCCTATACCTAAGTTTAATGTATAAAAAGATATTTGATATTCATTAATTGAATACTAATAATTTATTGTTGTGAAAATGTCAAATATATCTATGATTTCGAATTATTGACGCTCGTATTGACGAAAATGTCACGTCATTAAGCACTTTTAAAGTGTGAAAGTATCAAAGTATAAATAATTCTGCTTTTGATTCAAAAGATTTTTTTTTATATAAGACGTTATTTTATTTTTTGTTAATTTTTTGGGTATCAATTTTAAATCAGAGAAGTTTTGGTATATCCTACACACACAATTACGTCAATACTTCGAAACCATAGATATATTTCACTTTTTCATAACAATGAATTAGTATTATTCAATTTATAAAATATCAAATATCTTTTTATACATAAAACTCAGGTATATAGGATATGCTACATAAAAAATGATTGAAATTTGAAGGAGAATCCAAACATCAAATAAAAAAATAGGGTATTAATTTGAAATAAGAAAGTTAGACCTCGCCCAGACTTTTTGGAACACCCTGTATGTGTGAAAACCGGTTTTTTAAAAATTTAATTTTCAACCATGAAACTTTCATTTATAATCAATAACCCTGTTTGTACAAAGTAGTAGTTGGAATAAAATTCATGTTATTAGTTTCTTTGCAAATACTTCATCATAAAACGACAATATTCAATAATAGATCTGTCCACAAAAAAATTGATATACATTAAAAGTATTGTAAAAGAAAGATATCGATAAATGATAATAACTATATTCGAAGTGTGCTTGCAAAAAAATCAATCCTGAATACAACAGCAGCCGTTGAAAATGAGTGCTTTGGTTAAGCGAACAAAACGCACTGTGACGTCAGATACTTGCTAGGAAGACGGGACGTACTTATATTCAATTATTGTGACGTTAGACGTCAAAACAATATTAAAGTTTGCATGTGTTTTGAGTTCGACAGCATAGAAAATTCCGTCTCACTGCCGCAAACCATAATTTTCTTTTTGCTGTCTGCATTGGTTACTCACAAGAATTTTCGTTAGTGTTCTATACTTGTCGGTTTGTGCACTCAGTACCCCCTTATGTGAGAGAACGCTTGTACAAACATTTTGAAAATTTGGTTAAGGGTATTCATCCGTTCGAAAAAGCACTGCAAGCAAAATAAGTTTTTGTCACGTTATGAAAACAGACAGTAGGTATTCATCACGCCGGCAACCAAGCTAAGTGAACATCACTCCTCAAAAGAGATGGGTATAGATTTTGTTCGCAGACGGTGGCAATTTATTGTGAATAACATGAGATTTTGTGGAAGGTACTACTGATTTCTGTTTAATTATATCAAACGGATATTGTCAGAAATGATCTCAGAAAGGTTCAATTTAGTTAATACACTATCGTTTTTTATTTATTTAACGGATTACACGTCTCTCACAAGAGAGACGGAATATGTAGATTCTTCGTATTTTTTTACCATTGAGATACCGTTTTTGTTACCGTTTTTATTTCAAAAATAGATATTGGGTTACCTAGTGTGATTTAATAAAAAAATGCTTGCATTGAGTGAAATTTCAGACCGGATGAATCCCCTTAAAGTAGTCCATGCAATGTGGTTTCGTATGGAAAATTTAGAAAACAATCATAGAGTGCATCGAAAACGCCGTTGTCACGGTAATTTTGACTTACTTGTAAAAGTGTCTTGATGTTTAATGTTTCTTATGAAAAAAATTAAAGAAAAAAAATCAAAGAAAAAAAATTTTTCTTTGTAAAAAAATATAAAATTAGATGTTTTCTTTTAAATCAAGAAGCATCGAGCATCCAAGCTTATGTGAAAATTACCTTGATAACGCCGTTTTTGAAGTCCCCTGTGTTCATTTTCAAAATTTTCCATTTAAAACGTCAGTGCATGGATTACTTGAAGTTCAAGTATCTTGAAAAGGGTTGCTCCTAGCCACTTCTACAAGGAATACTTTTTTATATGATGAAAAAATCAATTTTTGAATTAAAAAAAAATGGACGAGTGCGTACAAAAAAAATATGACTGAAAATGTGTGTTAGTGGCGTCCCCTACAAGTAAGAGCAATTCCGTGTTAAGGTTTGAATTCTGCAAGTCAGACAACCCCCATATATCAAATTTCATCAATATAACCTGATTATTCCGAAAGTTATTCAAATAAATCAAAAAATAAAACTCAACTTTGACACCCTGTATATCTGTTGATATCAACTCTCGGAATGAACAAGTTCGGGTGGATCGCAATATGTTTATGTGAGAAATCTGCTGTTTTCGTATGTCCCATCACTACTGGACCACCCTGTATAATCACCAACATATGAATAGAATCAATAACTGGGATATCAAGGTCTTTTCATAAGAAGGGGGGGGGACACACCGTAGATTTTTTTTTCCGCCAATAATTGGGATATGTACCTCAAAAGTGTACAGGGTGAGTCCGAAATAAGTGCGCATTTTGACATGCTGAATAGAGTCCAGTAGAATAATACCTTTTTGTAAAGAAAGATGTGTTCCCGCAAACGTTTCATAAAGAAAATTATTATTAACAATAATTTCGACTTTTTGTCTGTAGATTCGAAACGTCTCAAGCGATTTTAATAAGATTTTCAAAGTTTTGTTCTTCTTTAAGCAACACTTTGAGTATTTTTCTTATAGCTTGAAATGCGTTAATTTTTCTTAGATTGATTTTTATTTTTTATCACAAAGACGAGGCATCGAAAAAAAATGTATTTGTTTGGTTTTTTACAAGCCGTTCGCGGACACATTTATTATAAAAATTGATTATCCGACTATACTCTATCCAACATGACAAAATGCGCACTTATTTTGGACTCACCCTGTATTAGTATAAGATACAATAATAATCATTATTATTATTCATTTGAGGTTTTGTACATTTCGGAAGTTACCTCCCTATAATCTTTCCAAAAATTTGCTTAGTTGATAAATCAAACTTGATGAATTTGTACCTGTTACTCTTTCCTCTCAATACCCATTCTTCCATCATAGGTCCCCAAATTCCTTCTTCCGTCCATATTGCCGGAACATCGCTTTTTCTTCCGTGGCTTGTGCTATTTGCCAAATAGACAGCAAAGCACGAAACTAAGCAATCACTTAACACTAACACAGCAATTAATTTTACAAGTATCGAGAGTTCCTTCATAATTCCAACGATTATCGCGCAAACAAGTCACGATATGAACAAAATTAAAATTTCTAAATGCGAGTTCCGGATTTCGCGACACGATCTACTCTCTCTTCTTTTGTTTTGTGTGGCTCTTTCTCCTTTACACACAGTCTTTTGGATGACGAAACTTTCTATACTATAACTATATACATATTCTATTTGATAAATTCAATACAATGTGAAATGTACATACATAATATTTATATTTTATTGATAAAGAAGAACAATTTGTGCAATAAAGTTCTTCGATGAAGTCCATAAGAAAACGCAATGCTCAGCTTAACAATCCGCTCGTTACAATATTTCCATATTATTGTCCAAAGTGCATATAGATCTATAACAATCATATAGTTACTTTGAGTTCATTCAAAAAATGCATGTAAGCTAATTTTTTTCTCGACGGGTACCATCATAGAGCTTGTAAATATTCCTTGACCCACTAATAATACCGTGAAGTTATTATACGATGGAAAATCCGCATTTGACCCGGCTTACCAAGAGAAAGTGTTTTTGTGACGCTCATTTGCATCGCGGGGAATAAATTTATTGGTTTACTTTATTTTTTAGAGATCGGTTAAAACAAGCTCATTTTTGAAAAGAAAATAGTTTTTCACATTTTATTAAGATTGTCACAGCTTTTATAATTCAATATTTTTCTGCCTTTTGTTTTTCTTATTCGGTTACCCGAAGGCTTGCACTGCGGTTTGCTTACGCAATCCTAAAGTTTCCTTATTTTCTTCTACCTCCACTGTTTCAGCTGCGTCGCTTCTAAGAAGCTTTGAAGATTTGAAGCTTTACCAGTAGAAGTGATTCAACTTGCTCTGGTCTGAGTTTACACTCTACCAGTGGGTCAATTTTTGAGACTTCGCAAATTAAAAACGTATACGCAATTGTGCGATCAGCATTTGAAATAACATGGTGATCGCATTTTTGCGTATGCGTTTCAAATTTGCGAAGAGTCAAGAATTGACCACCTGGTGTTTTTCTCTTGTGACATGGAAACGCTTCACAGTAGTTCACAGTAACATTTTATGTGGAGAAGTGTTTCATTCTCTTCCCCACATCCTCTGCATGTTGAGTCATTTGCCATCCCTATCACCTTAAGGTGTTTTTTGAAGGGAGCATGTCTTGTAATGAGACCAGTTGCTTCCTTAGTTGGGTCCAGGTTTAATCTGGTTTTTTGCAGATGGAGCATCAAGAAAAGCCCTTGAGTGACGTGCTTCATGCCTGGAAGGCTATCTCAGTGATTTTTGTGTTGTGGTACAGTCCAGTTGAAAAGATTTCTCCTGTACGATTTTCCACTGATCTCGCACGGGGGGTTTTCCACAAGCGCGATTTCGATATTTCCAGTAGCGAACTGTTGTTTTCATCTCGCTGCCTTGCCACATCTCTCAGACACTCCAGTACTCTCTTTGAATTGATTTCTAGTGCCTGGATTGCCTGTGTATTGTGGGTAATGATTGAGAGTGTCTTCCTCGAAGGTTGCTCCTTCTCATTTTCACAATACCGATTTGAACGGCAATGATGCCTGCTTGAAGTTCGGTGATCTCTTTGCAGGTTTCTTGCCTTTCCTGTTCGGACCACACCAAAAATACGCCAAACTTTGAGTAGGTATTTGTGATCTACATACCAGATTTGCCCTTCCTCTCGTTTGAGTTTGTCAATCGGGTTATTTAATTTTTTAACTTTTATTCCTTTCGAGGTAAGGGCTTTGTTGAGATTTATCTTCTTGGCTTTGTCCGTTCTAACCACAGTGGTTCTAACAGACAAACATCCAGTGTTTTCTTATTCCTCAAATATGTTTCCGTTGCTTGTCACCAAATTAGTGCCGCATAGGTAACTATGAGTCTGACCCAAAGAGATTGAATAAGTCCGACCATGGTTTTGTACACCCAGGCACCATGGCTGGTGACAGTCCCCAAGATTTACCAGACGTTCTTTTGCAGATTATTATTTTGCTTACAAGTTATAATAGTACTCAAGTTAAAATAATATATTAAAACTCTAGCGTTATCCCTAATATATTTTTTTTATTCAATTTTTTTGGATATTCGCAGTACCTATACTTACTGATATGATATTTCTAGTTTAATATAGAAAAGTGACGGTTTTTGTTAATCACGACAAAGACTTCACTAGTAAAAATACGTACAAAACATTGTTTCAACTTGATTAAAGAATATTTTTTGAACTTTTCAATAATGTGATTTTGTATTCCTTTCAATGATCTAATTTCTTTGGCATGGTTCATCTCTTCAACTTCAACAAGTTCCAGATTCGTAAATAATAATAATCGTCTCTTCATTATCTTCATTCATAACTAAGAAAGACATCGAAAATTGGAATTGGATGTTCGGAAATATTCATATTCCATTTTTGGGGAGATTAGTCTCTCAGAAGAAATAAAGATTTTGCCCAATTCTTTTTTCTATACGTATAATACGCATTCAGCAAATTTCCAAAAATCGGGAAAAATGAGCGATGTGATTCAGTCTCGGGGTGTACGTTGGCGTTGATAAGAAAGTGTGCCCGTGACAGATTTTCTCTCATAACACGGACACGTTTTTCATGAAATTTGTTGAATCGAGTTACAGGGTGGTACAACCAAGATAGGGTGGACGATTGTGGGAAAATGGTGAGGAATTTGAATAATTTTTTTTTGTACATTATAGTGGGTCAACAAGGCTATGTTTTAAAAATAAAGTCATAGTACAGGGTGTCCCGAAAAGTTTGTGGCAAATGTAACACCCTGTATGTAAGAATTCTAATCATTTCTCCCATCTCGTTATAAAGGAATGGGAGGTGATCAAAGTTGAAAGAGGACTAATTTTTGGGCCATTTTTTTAGCGAAATTGAGAAAAGTATCGAAAAACCAACTGACACATAAAACATTACTTATTCTTGAACACAATAATTCCATATACTTTAAATACAATTATTTGTTATTACACAATCATGTTGGTCAACTTTTGCAAACACGACCTGTACACAATTTTTTCAAATGGAATACCCTATATATTTTATTTCCATAATAAAGATAACATCATAAGCTTTCCAAAAAAAACCATACATCATACTTTTCTCATCAATAGTTTTTTCGGAAATCACCCGCGAATACAAAGTTTCCTCATTGTACTACAAATTACATATTACCCAGTCTATAAAATTATGGGTGGCCATGCATGAAGCTATGACAACATCAAGAATTAGTTGATTTATAAATTGGCAATTAATCAATAAATTAGCAAGTGGGTATCCAATCGTTTTCTTTTTAATTCAAAGTATTGTGGCACTGACACTCAACTTGAAAATGATGGATTATGCTTGATTATACCACCGAACAAGTGACAATAAGAAGGCTAACTCTTTACTTTATTGTGTAGCAGCATCAAGAGACAGCCCGCCGAGTCATTCGGGAGCACATCGTTTTCGAAGCACAGAACATACGTGCCCGATATTTGAAAATCACAAGTTAACAGCGCTTCCCATAGTAAACTGATAACGTCAGTCGTTGAACAAACTGGAATTCTCGGACCGGGTGAACGGGGTATGGTGTTGGGTACTTCATAGTAGCTTTGACTAGTTATTAATATTCTGTTTCACTCGTGATATTGTTACGGCTTCGTAGCCACCTAATTTTAAAAACGTAGTAGATAATGATAAAACTTTGTATTCGCGGGTGATGTCTGAAAAAACTAATGATCCAAAAGGTATGATGTACGGTGTTTTTCGCAAGTCAATGAGGTTTTCTTTAAGATGGAAATATAATATACAGGGTGTTCCATTTGAAAAAATTGTGTACAGGTCGTGTTTGCAAAACTTGACCACCCTGTATATTAACAAATAATTTTATTCAAAATGTATGTGATTATTGTGTTCAAGAATAAGTTTTGTTTTATGGGTCGGTTGATTTTTGAACTATAATATACAAAAAAAAATTATTCAAACTCCTCACCATTTTTCCACAATCATCCACCCCATCTTGGTTGCACCACCCTGTATTTTTAATTCATACCAGAAGATTGAAAGATTTTTATTCGAAAAGTGTGATCGTGTTGGCACTATGTCTTTCGAATTCTTCCTGCTCGTGCGCAAGGATAGATCATAATAAGTATATTTCTAAATACAATTTTGCATATCAACGAAAGGTAAGTGGCAGCCACGGTCGTCCCAGTCTTTACGAAAGAGCCGTGTTGGCTGGTTGGCATTCAACTGCAGTCGTGTATGAGTATAGGTTCTCAAATCAAAAATTTGATTTGAGTCCCGTTTGAGCAAATTTGCATGCCCAAATCAGTTTGCGCAAATTGCAAGAGCGTCTTAACCAACGTTAACAGAAATAGTACATTAATATTAGATTGATGATTAGATACATTTATATCTTTGAATATTTAGGATCCTGCTTTTTGTGGATTAGACAAAGTTGTTCATTTTGAGTTTTGCTTTCGATAATTTCTCAAACTTTACATAAAGTTTTTGCATGGTGAAAATCAAAAAACAATTTTTGAGTTTTGAGTGGAAAAAGTAGAAAAGAATCGATTTTCATGATTAGATATATCTATTTTATAAATTTACAATAACATTCCATTTACATTTACAGTCTTAATTACATATTTTTGGTATATTCTAAATAGTATGCACCATCCGGCCACTTATAAGTACACTTTTATTTACATCAAATCTTTATTTTATGCTTTTTTGTAATGCACCAATAGTAATATAGATTTCTAAAAATACACTGTCAAATTACTAGTTTCCAAACTTTTTGGTATTGCCTCTAGGTTTCTGAGATTCTCAGTGCTAACCGATCCTGTCTGTAAGAAATTAATAGAAAATTAGTAAAATCGTTGCAACTACGCGTTGAAAATGTTTTATACTTAATGAGCCTGATGAATAAAATAAAGCAGTAATTGCTTTTACTATAAAACTATCTTAGTCAGTTGTTTATGGATTGTATAGGTCTATTTTAAGAAGTTCAAGTAGAAGCATTTGCTTGTTCTTTATTCTATATTTGCATAGCTTTCTCAAGAAGTTTAGCATCACCTTGCATTCCAAGATTTTTTACAGAATTTAGCACACTAAGGGCCAATATTTCAATGTCCATTCAAGATTAAGGTACACTTAAATGTTATTTTGGACTTTGAATTTGTGTGCTGTGAGTGCCGTATTGCAATTGCGACACTCACATCAGATCTTTAGCTTAATGAAATGTCACTTGGGCCCGATTTCCCATGATGGTTCAACGTTGAACCCGGTTCAAGAACATTGGACATTATATTCACGTAGTTCAATGTTGAATCTTCGTTGAACTGGACTTGAGAAACCGGGCCTTACGGTGACATTGAAATATCGGCCCTGAGTAAATCATAAAATAAAATATGTTTGATCGTAAAAACTGATTGAACTGTTGCGCTGAACACATAATATTACGTGTCTTTTTGGAATAACGGTAAAGGTGACGTGAAAAAATCATATTTGTGAACTGCAACTCAATATACATCTCATGTAACAACCTTATCATCTCCCCAGCTTAATTTTTTTACCCTTGCTGTCGCCGAATGCCAAAGTGCGTGTACAGGTGGTTGAGGTGCTGGGTGAATCTTTGGACTGGGAATCCTCAATTTTGGCTCACTAGGAATACCACCAATCGCCACCGCAACAGCAGAGCTACTCCGTGACTTATCCGTACTGAACACTGGATTGCTGACTTGACGTTTCCGAGGTGATTTGTCTTCAGACAAAGATGTCGGTTCGATGTGTGAATTCCGTTTTCTGCAAATTAATTTAATCGTAGACTTCTTATTATTTGAAATTATAAACTCACGCTCTACAAATGTAGGCTATAAGTGACGCTACAACGAATGCTAATAAGAGAAGTATTGTGCCAAGACCAGCTAGTAGAATAGGAAAACTATTTGATTCTCTACTCGAAACTTCACCGGCCAAATTAGCTCCTGAGAAGTGGACTGTTATTGGAACACTCGTTTTCTTTGGTGGATTTCCACTATCCGTTGCCGTAACCGTTAAAGAAGCAGTATTAGCGCGATTCTCTGTAACAAAATTTTTGAGTGATTATACTTATGGATGTTCGAATATTCACCCTTCATGGTCTTCAGTCTTAACTCTCCATTAGGTGTGATGAAAAACAGAGAAGCGTCTGGGCCACTCAAAGTTAGGGTAAGTGTATCGCCTCTATCTCCGTCAGCAGCCTCTACACGCCCGACAAGATCATGAAGACCGTCATTGACTCCAGCAAAAAATTCATAGTGAGGATATCTGAATCTTGGCTCCCATTCATTGACATTTTCAACTGTTATATTAACCACACTTGAGTCATTCTAAAAATGTAATTGTTTGAACACGGCCAGCAAAGTATAGTTTCATACATACAGTTTTTCCGTCAGTTGCGAATACTTTAAATATGTATTCAGGCTTATTTTCATAATCCAATTTGTCTCTTAAAGATAATTCGCCCAAAGTATTGATAGCAAATATCTTGAGGATATTCAGATCGGAAACAAAGTATTTCAAGTGATGACCTGGACGATTGTTATCTAATACACCTAGAACAGATCCAATAGGTAGATCTTCTGATGACCTGAACATGAATACTGAGTGACTGAATCTGATCCCTTTCGTTGATGATCTTGTAACGGTTAGTGTTGCAAGAGCGTATCTGCAAACATGGATTTTGAATGCATTTAATATTAATAATCTGCAGAGAGGTTACCTGTCTGAATTATCTTGTTGTGTCGCCCGAATAACCAAAATCGCTGGCATCAGCAAATCATGCTCGTTCAAATTTCTAGCCAAACTAATTTTGCCAGTTTGACTATCCAATTTGAAAAGAGAATATTCTGCTCCTAATCCATTCCAAGTATAGTAGATAGGGGCCCCGATACCTTCATCTTGATCGAAAGCTCTGATGCTGCGTGGCTGAGTTCTGAGAATAGAGCCCTTCGTTGCGGGGTCAGAAATCACTGCCGTGTATCTATCGTCTAGAAATCTGAAAAATGTCATTCAAGTTGGTTATGTCGAATTTAACGCATAATTAACTACCTTGGATTTTGATCATCGGCATCAATAATATAAACCGTGAGTACCGTATCTGTACTCATAGGAGGATCGCCATGATCTTGAGCTCTAATATTAACATCGAAGGTTTTAAGTGTCTCAAAATCAAGCGGTTTCTTCAGAACCAATGTGCCTTCTAGCTCGTTTTCAAATTCGAAATAATCTGAGTTTGGGCCAAAAAGAACCGAATATCTGTATGAACATTTCAAGTCAGTTTTTTATTAGAATCAGATAAATAAGTTAACCTGACACTTGAAAATGGCCCCTGCTGATCATTGTCGATAGCATGAACCCCTTGTAGTACTCTGGTACCAATTACTGTTACCTCTGATATGTTCAGCACGTAGGGTGCATTGATAAATACTGGGGCATTGTCGTTTGCGTCGGTAACTCTGTAAAATCGATTTAAACATTACATCCTGATTTAAAATAATGATAAATCAGTAATAAGCCAAGGCACCTTATATTCACGGGAATCACATATCCTGGATCCAGTGTTCCCAACTTTTCACATATCAAGCTAACGAAAACTGATGCTGGTCCATCTACGCCTTCTTTGTCAAGGGGTCGCTTCAACGTCAAGTTTTTGGTTCCGGGATCAATATCAATGGGACTATCCGATTGTTTTAATCTAAGAGCTATAGATCCAATCCCCGGACGTGGATCACCAACCACTCTGATCTTTCCAACAACATCGCCCACTAATAGATCTTCCCGCACAAAGAACGTTTCTGAAGACGCACCATTTTCCAGAAAACATCGATTATCTTGTAGCGCTAGAAAGGGAAATATGTTACGAAACGAGTTTTTTTTAATGAACCAAACTGTAATATAACCCGCATTTTCTATGAAGGTATTGTACTACGGCAATGAGGTTTTATATTTTTGTCCTGGGTCTCTCGGAATTGGCGACATAAAAACAATCTTGTAGACTAAGACTAGCCTAATAATGAGAGAAAGAAACTCAATGTCTCGTTTTATTATTTATAGTTTTATCGACTGAGACCGAGACATTGAGTTTCTTTCCCTCATTGTTATAATCAGGTCTCTTAGAGCATGGATGAGTTTTTCCAGTAAGACTAGCCTATCGATAAAAATAAAAAATAAGCTAATGTTTTTGATTTTTGAAATTTTCGAATTCAATTATAACTACAAAATCTGGAACGTACTTTGATAGTTATGTTATACAGGGTGTCCTAATACCTGTATGTGCTACGAAATCAGTGAAATTAGAGAAAAATTGCCGTTATAGACGCTCTTTTAATAATAGAATAGCGCAAATGCCGATTAATCATTAAATATTTCAGAAAATATTTATTTAATTCTCGAGATACAGTTCAAATTTGAAAGATTCATAATTTTTTCGTTCTTCAACATCATGTCTTTAGATTATCCAACTTTTCTGCATACCCTTTGCAATGATGATGATGTATACCTAAAGTACTGAACAAATACCCTGTGCTTGACGACATTAGGGACCTGTAAAATGTTATCGTTGCTTGTTGCTATATTCAAAGCATTTATACACTCTCATCTACCATTTTGAAGGATCATGAGAGTAAGTGTCTTTTCTAGTAGATAGGTAGCTACATACAGTTTTCTATAGAGTGCCTCTATTGAAAAGTTGCTCCAAATTGATGCCACATTTTTCATTTTAATTTTCAAGTGAATTTTGAAAAGAGACAATATTTGTTCAGACATTTTCAAAAACGTATTCCAAATCGCTTGTCAAATCACTGTAGCCATCCTTCAGGAGCTGTAAATGGTTTATCATTTTTACTGATTTTTAACTGCACTCATTTTGCCATTTGCAATCGTTTCACCGAACAAAAGTTTCATTTTGTCAATCGGAAAACTACTTGTACATTTTTTCCAATTTTGGACACCTTTTCTTTTAATCTTGAAATTTTGACTTAACTACGCATCAACTCCTTGAAGCGGCAATACAGGGATGGACGTAAGAACATCTCTGGAAGTGGCATGCAACACCTGGGCTAAGATACTCTATAGTCGGCAATCCGTCTAAGAACCTACTGACGCAGTACTACGCGTACTCAGATAACACTTGTGGTGAGGCTGCTGACTGCGGGTACCTACAATGGTCCCACAAGCTGCAGACTATGTGGTGAAGAGGACGAAACTTTCTCACACATCATCTTTAATTGAAGGTCTAGCTCACAGAAGGTACGATATTTTCGGGGAAAAACTTGCTGTCTAGTTATTCGACCAAATTGAAGAGAGAACTGGTCTAGAACGGCGAGGTTGGGGCTGGAAAATAAGTCACTGGTTGCAGTGAAGGGAAGGGAAGAAGAAAATAGCCCGGCCGCGCTTTGAAACAACAACAATAACATCTCCGTGTAACACAAGCGATTATTCATAAAGAGTCAAACCTGCCTGATTTCTGTTTTCCTTGACCCTCGAAAAAGACCCGTAATTTGACAAATTGAAGTTTTCAAATGCACCAATACATCGTTTATAACTGATGCAGGATCAAAGTTTTATCGGCATGTGCTATTTATCTGGCCATCAGTGTATTATCCAATTAAATCCCACAATAAGTTCCCACACTCAAATTACGCAGATATTTTTTCAATAACTTAATCATTTTTCGATCAATTTTTGTTGTGATGTAATGGAATATTATAAAACGTAAATATATCAATCAGATTTTGAACTTTCCGTTCCGTTACACACATGGTCATTAAGGAATTAACAGGCTATTTGCTTTACCGAACCCACTACAGGAATCACGGTCTCTCGAATTTCTTTGGTAGTCTTTCCCGCAAGTCACATTTACACACCTGCCTATCATTTTTGTTTTGCTCAAGCGACAACATTCTTCGAAATGCTTTAAGGTTTATTTTATGCTTACAAAGGATACCATAAAAAGCGAAATCGAGAGGTTAACATACCTCGTTGTGGTATTGTAGAAATTGAAGCTTATCAATAAAATCAGCATAGTTTATTGAATAAAGTTATTATTATAACAAATTCTCGTTTGGTTGACGGTTTATTCAACCATCAAACCAAACAAATATAGAAAACCTAAACCCACGGCTTCATCACTTAAAACAACAAAATAGTGGCGACAACGTCATTTTGAGGAATCTAAGCTGCTCATCGGTAGAAGAATAAAATACCAATAACCTTCCAACAATTTAGAAAAGACATCTTTTGATTAGTTTTCACACCGGGGGCTTCTAGTCGAGATAAAAACGCACTAGTAACAGTCTCACACCACAGCTTATGAATCAACATAATCTGGTCTACCCTTCAAATTGATACAAAATGTCATGTGTTATATCATTCAATACCCAATAAAGGTACCGCGGTTTACGGAACCCTGCAACGAAAGAGAAGCAAAAATATTGTGAACCTGATAATACAAACAGAAAAACTTATCGGAGTTCATATATCTCTATGTTTCACTTTGTTTTCTTCAAAAAACCGTGCATCATACAAATGGTATATTGTCTAACAAGTATATGCTTGCTTGTACCTTCATTTAAAGAACGTTGCCAGGAATAGTTTTCAACAAGAAAGAGAAATGGTTTCACAACAAAAAACCAATCACAAAAAGGGAAAGAACCAATTTTAGATCTCACAGAGGAGAACAGAAAGAATATGTGGCTACACAGCCATTTTACATTTATCCTGTGCTGGAGCATCCATGTATCATGGAAAGTATCTGGTTAGCACCAACACGTGAATTGCAGTACAAAACACCGTTTTATGGGAGGCACGGCACAGATTCCGTTTTGAAATCTATATGACAAAAAGACATGTTTGAGTGTGTATAATTCACCATGGGGCACAATTTTGTGAAAATTCCCGCAAGAAAAATGGTCTCAAACTCACAATATATTGAACAATGGGCGAAACATGGAGTTCAAAGTACTCACGTCTTGAAAGCACCACTTATTGTGGGGTGTCATATAATGTATCTACCAAACATGGATATAGAATGGGAATGGAAAAAAGAACAAGTGTATTGCATTTATAGGTACAGTATGGTAAAGTGTACTGAGTAGTGTAACCAGCATTAAACATCAAGAAAATGAAAATACTTAGCAGCTGCCTTTTTTGGACAGAATTGGAAAATTTTGGGCAAGATCAGTGTGTGAATCCCAATTATTTGGGAACCCCTGCCTTGTGGGGTTTCGTTATCTCGATCACATATTCTAGTATGTAGCCTGAAAATATGAATAGGAAAAATCTAAGACAATTATTATTATAAGTTGGAAGAATCACTACAGATCATAAACCAGTTAATGAACATCGGAAAAAGATTGGCAAGGTGGAAAACGATTGCTGCAAGATCTGTGGAAATGACAAATGATCTGTTCACCATATTTTGATAGTGTGAAGCTATCATCACCAATAAGAGTATGGTCTTTTGGAAGGGTGTACCTACCTACGGGAATGAAGAGAAGATGATTTTTTAATATTTGTTGTCTGGTATTTTCTTTGTGGAGCGACTTAACTGTTTGAAATGGTTACCCACGTTAGGATTTAAATTGAATCATTAAAATCAAACCCTTATCCAAAACTGATTACTTTTTTGTGATTGTAAATGTCGTGATCGTAACCTTATCTAGATTCGAGGATCCAATAAGCGAATTCATCAATAAAGAACTTGGAACTGTGAATATTTAAAAATAAAACCATGAAACTGCGGGTTATACCCGTTATGGTATGACAGCCAATTATTAAACCAGGTAATTTCAATATTGACATGAAACTGAATTGCCTCTTTGAATCATGAAATTAATAACCATTCTACCGTGACAACAATTCCTCTGTGAATTTTATACTACCACAAAACTATTGAAATGGTGCAGTGCATTTTTAGGTCTGTATTGGTATAACAGTTTATTATTAATTATGAATAAATCAAATAGTTTATATTTCTTTTATCAGGGCAGTTATGTTCGGAATAAAGTTTTAATGGTCTAAAAATTATCACTTACCATTTATTGAAACAACTAGTAGTTTTAGTGACAAATAAAACCAGGGGCTTTTGAAGGTAGCTTGCCAATTTGCCATCGCCTACATTGCATCTGAAAAGAAGATTATTCATCATTTTTTTTATGCCCGAATCGTTGAAATAGTTTTATAGAATTTGAGACTATATTGAAATTAATGGTTGTAAGCTGACTTCAATACACCAAGACCATAACGACATTTTTTTTTCCTACGAGCTTGCGGAAAAGTACCACTTTCCGCACTTGTTAGGTAAATAACTATTTAATTACAGGAGTGATCTCACTTGGCGTAAAATCAGAGAGCGGACAATATAAAAAATTTAATAATTCTTTGAAGGTTTGATAAAAAAGGTTTCGTATATACAATCATCATTGTCCACATTCGTCCAGTTTTGAAATATTGAAAATCAGAGCGGAAAGATGAAAATCTGAGGAAGATACTCTGGTGAGCCAACACCTCCGAGTAAACATAAAGGCCATTGTATCTAAAAACCGTGAACAAATTAAAGCATCAAGTGTTTTACATACATCTTCGCACTCATTGAACTAGCTATTGGGAAATATTGTACCTATAAGCACATCCTATAAGTGGTATAGAATGGTTGGGTTGGTTGAATATTGCTTAAGAGAATGTGAAATACAGTACCTACCTACAAGATTTTTTGACAAAATCGAAGGATTAATAGAGACCAGTGTATTATTATACCATTGATACTACTCCGATCCAAAACATCATATTATTATTCTAATATTAATTTTGCCAAAATTATAACTACAGACTGTCCACGGATAGGGTTTACAATAATAGCACAAACGGAAAAAAAACATTCTTGATAAATAAATTAGCTTGTGAAAAAAATACGATCCACTAGGCGAATATTTTGATTTTCTATACAGAGTTCGCAAAAACTTCAAAAGTATTTGTTGCCTTTATTTTTTTATTTTAGAGCAGAATGTCATTTAGAACACCGCGTTTTAGTGAAATCCGAGATTTGAAATATATCTTGGATTTTTTTAATCTTTATTAAACACGTATACTTTGACTGTAGGTTCTCATTTTAAACTTCTACATGTATTCCACGTTCACCTTTTGAGTAAACACGGAACTTTTTTTCAAAATTAATGTTTTTGATGACACAAAACTTTTGTTGAAACTTTTTGATAAAAATAATTAATGCTTTATGTATTTCAACCTTTATTTCTGCCCAAAAACAAATTCAAATAACATTTTGCTTGAAAATAAAAACAAAGGTAGTTTACTGTTGAAAAAAATTCAGGATTTTGAAGTTTTGCGAACCCTCTGTATAAAAAATCAAAATTTTCTCTTCGTGAATCGTTTTTTTTTATAAGCAGACTTTTTATCAGGAATGAGTTTTTCCCGAAAAATGAGTTTTCTTATCCATTTGAGCTCTATCCGTGGAAAGTCTATATGGAGTAGGTACTGTAACTAGTGTAACTCCTGCAAAAACATAACAAAAATGACTCAGGCTCCATTTTATTGAAATGGGATACGTTTGCAAATTTTAAAATTCTATAAATGTCAAAATATAAAAGAAAAACGGAAATCAAACCAACTGAATTATTTCAAATACTATTCAAAACAGAAATTTCAATATTACTAAAGTATGCCTATCAATTCAAGATAAAACTTGTATGCTGGAAATCTTATTTGATACAAGCAATCAAGCAAACCATTGCTTGTATCAAGTGTTGCAGATAAATTACAGAAAACTGATTTTATTAAAAATATGCCATTAGTGTCTTTGGTGAATTTTATGAAAAATTTTATTTTCCAAATTCCAGATTCTTTGTTTAAGACATTTATAAATTCATGCTGGTACAGGTATGGATTTGGAAGCAACTTTTTAATTTCAATAAAAAAGTACCTATACAGGATGTCCCATAATCACTGGACGAAAGTTCAGTTCTGTATTATCAGTCAAAAATAACCGAACTTTATCATATAAACTTAATAATATACTGGCAAACGCGCCTTCGAGAGGGGGACTCCTGAGGATGAATTTTTCCAACTACTTCCGAAACGGTTCAAAATAGTTTGAAACTTTGGAATCCTACTGATTTGAATATGCTGCATTCAAATATGAATTCATGAATTTGATTACTTGGTTAGAGGCGTACCTATCATTTATAGTGGTGAGCATGATGAATTAACTTAAACTTTTTAATCAATAATCATTTCGTCTTTTTTCCTAAAAATTACAAAAATTTGAGATTTTTAATGCAAAAAAGGTTGTCTTGGATTGTATCGCTAAGACGCATCATTTTCGAGAAAAAGAAATTTCAACATTTTGCTGCATGGTATTCACAATATAATAATACAGGGTGTTTCCTGAAAATTGGTCAAAATTCGTTGGGTGATTCCTGAGGTATTTTCATGAAAAAAAGTTCCATAAACATGTGTCAAAAAATCCTTTCGAAGGAAGCTACGCCCCTTTAAATAGGACACCCTGAAAACGATTTTCCCTCAATATTTTCGAACGTATAGCTCCCTGAGAAAGTATTTTTATGAGTGTTTTGATTCACACCGTCCTCCTCTCCACCAACCTGCATCAGCTCACTATGCAAACCTACACAAATATTCTTCTGAACCATCATTTTTTAGTGACCCTCATTTCTCTTCTAAAATTATTGCCCATATGTAATGTGTACCTACCTTTATTAATTTATTATTTGACAAACTATGAATTCATTATTTCAACAATAATTATGAATTTTCAGGTCTTTTGATATTTTGAATTTATTGGAGCTCAAGACTGTTCAGCGATCAGAGAAAAATAATAATTATAGTTCAAGTGAACTAACGTCCGAACGGTTAAAAGTTGGTCAAGGATGGTGGGAAATAACGTACAATTTCTTCACAAAGTCTTCTTTCAACTCACTATTTGACATGACGTTTGTATTTATGTTCGAGTTTTGAATGTTCACTTAGGTATTGTTAACTTTTCAATTCGATATGTCTCGAATTTTTTAAAGCCTGAAGAAGGTGGAACATCAAAATTGTTGCTTCTCATTTAAAAGAGACTTTGGAAAGAAGAGTCCGTTTTTCTCACAATCCTTGACCAACTTGTTGATAATTGGAGTAGGTAATGGTTAAGAACAGAATGCTCAAATTTTATAGAAGAGAAGATTATTATTGGTCATGAGAATAATGTTTCGAGTGTTCCATCGACGACCACTCGGTTTCATTTGCAAGGTTGGCAACTTCAAGAAAGAATTACATACTGATAACTTGAAAAACGAAATTTCAGGTAACTTAAAAAACATAATGATAATGAAATAAAAACTGAGAATAGTTACTTTCTTAGTAGTTTCTTGTTTGAATGTATTTTTAAAATAACATAATAGGTATCAGTCTCTATTTATTTCTTTCCACATTTTCATTTTGAGCATTTACTGATACTTAGTTGCAAAAACATTATTCCAATACGTATCTAGGTACTTCATTTTCATCCTTCGATTTTTTTCGAGTTTTTTGATAGCATAATCCATAAGATTAGTTCTGGTGAGAATATTTTCTTAGGACACTTCACCTCGAAAAGAAATAGTCTCGATTCAAAGGTTGATTGAAACTTGCAAGACCAAGCTTATGGTAATACTCTGACGGTTGTCATACTCACAACATTTTCTATAGTTTCATGATGCTAAGACTTTAGTATAAAACTGCAGTTTCAAAATTCTATACAACTGATACCGGTATATCTTCTTAGCAACGGAAGTTGCTTTAACATACACTTGTTTTTTTTTATCCGCATACATTTTTTCAACAACTAGAGCGCAATATTTGCGCAAAATAACGTAACGTCCAAATCACTATAATCGGAACATTTCCGACATGCTTCACCGACCTATCACTGTTTCGAATCATTTCCTTGTTAGATTACTCCTAAGGATTCAAATCTAGCTCTAGGATGGATCTGTACTTCGTTTTTAATGATCATGGTATGAAAATGCAAATTCACCAAATAATATCAACTTTGTCAAGATACGATTATAATTATTACGGTAATGAGTATGCATTAAACTAACAAATTGTGGTCTCTGCACCGGGTTTTGCGTTAAGTGAGGATGTGCGCGAAAATTGTGAAATTTTCTAAAAATTACATTCACTTTTCAATGAAGGTTATTGCAAGCTATTGATAAAGGCGAAGGTTTCCTGCGTGACGCTATTTGTATGGGCATTTTTCCCAAAAATAATAACAGAGGTTGCGATTAACAATGAAATCACGTGATCGTGTACCTTATTGTGTACATAGGTACTTCAATACTTTTTTTTAATGTTATTTCCCAAATATTATCGGTTTATAAGTAGCTAGGTATTAATTTATTTCCTGCCCACAGAAGGCTATGTATACAGTATATACACAAAAAAAGTGTGCGACCGCTCTTTGTAGACAGTTGGACGAGTTTTTCCAACTGTACGACGTATTCTTCTTGAATTTCAATAAATTATAATACGAAGAAAAAATTTGCTACTTACATAAATGAAAGATTTCATGTAAAAACGGGCACTGAAGCTACACGATTCCTTGTCATAATTTTTCGAATTAAAGCTGTAAATCAAATCACAGATCCACACACCGATAATAATTGATAACTTGTAACGCACACTATCTTTCAAAGAATTCCGGTAGTTAAAGAGCGCGAGGTAAACGAGAAAACTTAAACTTCTAACAAATGCACCTCGCCAACGCTTGTGAAAATGTAAGCGGCAAAATGAGCTGAAGAATATTTTTCACGCTAGACAAAATATCCACCTGCCTTCTTTCTCCGTGTGCATTCACCGAAAAGTTCCCCGCTGCTGGCTACGTTTACATGATCACCACAGTCCTATTAACTAGGTACCTACCTGTATTGTGCTTCTGATCAGATTTTTTTTCGAAATAGTAGGTATTGATTTTCATGGTCCCAGTCTCTAGAATTTAGCTCACAATCAAATATTAGCATACCTATTGATGGGCAATTCGGTCATTTTTCGAAAGAAATTTTTTGTGCGTATTCTTGTATTTGGCAACCATCATCAAAATATGTTTCTTCAAAATACTCAAAAATAGACTAAATAATTGATTGTTTTGATCGCGCGAATATGATTATTTGGCTACAAGACTAAAAACGGGGTGTGGCAGAGGTAACGCGATTTGTGACGCCAATGCCTTGCTATTCGTCCTTTAGAGCCGCGAACCCAGCGATTCGCTCGATTCTAATGTCTAAACCCGAATTGCAACTCACGTGACAGTTCCTAATTTTTAGGAGTTTGAGGCGAAAAGGTTCATTTTTTCAGGTTAGTTTTGAGTTTTGAATATTTACTCGGATGTCGCTAACGCGCTGGTGTCTTGAAGTAATGGAATCGGGTTTTAACAGGGACAGAGTGACAATCTGCAAAGTTGACTCATTCATGTTGATGAATTAATTGTACAAAACCCATCTTTGTTGGTGTTTCAAAAAAGGGAATTAAAATGGAAAATCAAGGGATATTGAATATAAGTAGTGTTAGGTGTAACGGCATTAAATAACTAAACGAAACAATATGAGGACATGAGGAACAATAGATACCATCGCACTACTTGATAGGTACTCTGTTGTCGTAGCATGTGTTTCTTTTCAGTACGTATAACAAGCAGGGGTCGTTATTTTTTAAATAATCTATTTCCATCATATACTAGTATCACTTTATTATTGGACACCAATAAAACAATGTGTAAATTATTATACGCCCTGAAAACACGTATATTGGAGTAACCATAATATAATATGATCAATACGATAAGCGACCAGGAAGATACTGCGTGATATATCTCGGACTTGGACTGTGACGTCACTAGTGTCATGATACGCGCGATTCTTGTGGGCAGAGCAAGGCGAAATTTTCAATTATCGATTGCTACATTATTAATTGTGGCCGCAGAATAATTTTTAAATGTCAAGTGTATAACATATTATACTCCCTAATCTCAAAATCCAAAAATTGTGCAAATTTCCCATTATGTTAATTTGAAACTTGAAAAAAAAAAAATTTCACCATGAAAGTTGAAGAAATTGAAACCAAAATCCATTTATAAAAATATAAAGTCACGACTATTATTGCTATTGTGAATAAATGAGCCAGAATCCGTCAATTATCTCGAAGAGCTCATTATGAGAAATAACGAGTTTTTTAAATTTGTAGTCCGTTACTAATTGATTCGTAAAATTAACACGATAAGAAAGAAGAATCGAGGGCATATACTACAGGGTTTTTCATAACAAATATTAGTAATTTTTAAGAGTTTGGATCCAGTATATTTGGAATATGGGTAGTGAAATAGTTTCAAGTCAAAAAAGTTTTCTGTACATGGTGAATATACCCAACAAATTTCAGCACGTTATATCAAAAAGCACCATTGATGAAATCTAGAAAAATCCGTTCATCACACTCTTCAATACCACCCTGTATATCCTAAATAAAGTGAATGTAGTACCTAGTTCATAACTGATATGAGATTATAGCTGTCATATTCATCTTAAGATTTCACACCCTCAGGGAATAATAGGTAACTTATTTTGAAATACCACGTATTTGTGAATGTGATCCCATGCATGTTCAATGCAGAGTTATAGTGTTTTTTTTTCAGTTTTCATAATAATCGGTAAAAATAATTCTGGTTGGATTGGAGGTGTCATTATTGACGTCAGGGTTTGCAAATTTACAGGCGGAAGGGAAAATGATATTTGATTTTTATTATAAATAACGTTTTTAGAGAAAAAACTAACTCAAGCTAACCAAATCTAACCCAAACCAACTAAAACTAACCCAAACTAACCTGAGCTAACCTAAAAAAAACTCCCTGCCAGAAAATGTGCAATCCTTGAAGACACTAGAATGTGTCTATATAAGAAAATTTGTAAAAAATCGAAAAAAAGCAGAAAACCGTATATATGCAATAATTATCCCATAAATAACTATAAATCATCTAGTTTACCCGCGAACAATATTTTCTACTTGATAAACAAAAATTGGATTAATTTTGGTTTTGTGCCCCAAATTGTGAACCAAATAATACATAAATGCATGTCCTAAATCCCTGGCAGATAACCTTCATTATGGAGGTTATTTGCCATTACCTAATAAAGTAATGCCATTCTGAAATTGAGCCTCTCTGAGCAAGTGTCCCAACTGGAAAAAGGTCCGACCTGTATATGGAAAACTATACATCAGAAAAATGTGACAATATACTAACATCTATGGGGGCAACCAAGCTAAATTATTTCGGCATCCAGTTATACCGAAATTAAAGGCAAATTTGTTTATTAAAAAAAAACACTCTATACATTATTTCATTTTTGGATTCAATGTAGATTTGATGTATGTTGTCCTATACTTACTTACTACTTATATAAGCGTTGTTGAGATTAACTTTTTATGTCAAAAATAACGTTTTTGAAGATTTCCTAGAAGAAAGCGTTTATCATTCAATTAATGTTGGACGGGACCCAATTTAATCGATTCTGCACGAAATTTCAATAACTATTAATACTATCAATACAAGGTGTTAAAAAAAAAATATCAAAACTTATAAGATCGAGAATGCTGACAAGAATCAATTTTTCTCAACTGGAAATGCGGCTGTTTATCCTTATTGTTTGTTATCTCATTTAGTATTGGGAATAATATGCAACCATACAAACTTACCTTTAATGCTTTATAGGATAAAAAATGATAACATTTTTGGGTTCGATTTGTAAAACATTGATTTTTGCCAATTTTCTTAATTTCAATCTTGTCCTAACCACCCTATATATTAACAGAATATATAAACTTTGTTCTATGATTAACAGGTATCGAGATGTGAATAATCTATTGGAGTAGATTCCTAATGTATGTGTATATGTTTTGAAATTTCAACCCTCGTCTATGGAATGGAATTATTTTTATCAATCTTATGCTTTGCGCCTTGTAATTTTCTATACCTAAAATAAAGCGTGTTCACATTTATATGAAAATGATTAAGCATTTGAGAGATATCTGTATTAAAGAGATTACACTGATTGTGTTAGTGCGGGCAATAAACTTCCTATAGTGAACCAGCTCCCTATTATACAGGGTGTCTGTAAAAGGTCTTCACAAAATCTTACCACATACATATTCCTGAAGTCAAAATAAGCCGATTTGAAGAAACTTACCTTGCTCCGTTTCTTAGATACAGGATGGTGAAGTGAATAATTAAAAATCGAACTCTTCAGAATATGTGAACATTTTCAACGTATTACTTTGAAAATCAAATCAAATCAAATCAAATCAAAATATACTTTATTGTCCTAAATGTTTCACATTTGTTGACAAAGCATCACTTAATGACTATAACAAATGAAAGTAAAATTAAGAATAACATGTACAAGGAACATAAGTAAGTAAAAAGAAATAAAGAAACAAATGCTTGACTTTAAACATTAAATAAATAACATAACGTTAGTCAAACATGTACAAGAATAAAAGTTACAAGAACAAAGACTTATACCTAATTAAAAAGTGTCAACTAAAAATTCTTCCAGGCTGTAGTATGCTTTCTCGTAAAGGATTCCTTTTAGAAGTGCTCTGAATCGCTTTAGTGTTGTGCATAATCTTAAGTTGGAAGGGAGATGATTGAAAATTTTTATACCTTCGTATATAATTGATTTTTTGACAAGAGATGATGATGGTCTTGGTAGAGCGATAAGATTTGAATTGCGAGTGGAATGACCATGTTCGGGCACAGGCAATTTATATCTCGACTTGAAGATCAAAGAAGAGACCTCCAAGATGAATAATGACGTCAGGGTCAGTATTTTTTTGTCCCTGAATATCGGCCTACATGAATCCCGAGGACCTATACCATATAATGCTCGAATGGACCTCTTTTGGAGAACAAACAAAGAATTTAAAGAGCCATAAGTAGTGTTACCCCAGAACGCAATGCCATAACGTAGGTGGGATTCGACCAGAGAATAATAGACATTTCTAGCCAGACGAGAGCCCAACTCCCTCACAGCAACCCTAACGGCATAACAACCCGATGCTACTTTACCACATACCTGGGTGATATGCTCCGTGAATCTCAAGTCCCTATCCACTACGACACCCAGGAACTTTGAATATTCTTTCTTTACCAAGGGTTGGGAATCCAGAAGCACATCCCCAATCGCGCCCTTGAAGGAAATTAAATGTGTCTTATTGACGTTGAGAGTAAGAAGGTTGGAATCGAACCATCTCTTTATAAGATTTATGTCAGTCGACACTACCTCCTCCAACTCGCATCGATCCATGCGACGCCAAACAATCGATGTGTCGTCGGCAAAAAGGGTTATAGTGCCTTCTATCGGCAACCTCGGCAAATCATTCACATATAAAAGAAAGAGGAGGGGACCTAGCACAGAACCCTGAGGAACTCCCCACCTCATGCAGGACAAATCAGACGAGACTGAACCTACAACAACCCTCTGGGACCTATCCGACAAATACGATCTAAGCCAATCACTGGACCTACCCCTGAAACCGTACACCTCCAATTTGCCAAGTAAAATGTCATGATTGACACAATCGAAAGCTTTGGACAAGTCACAAAATATCGCTGCCACACTTTCTCTGTTATTTACGCCCAGGTAAACATCTTCCAATAAGTTGTATATTGCTTCAGAGGTTCCTGAAGCAGTTTGATAAGCAAACTGATTCTGGTGCAGGGTTCCATTTGATTTGAGAAAAGTCAGCATTCTTCCTTTGACAAGCTTCTCGATGACCTTGGACAAGACAGAAGGAAGTGAAATAGGTCTGAAGTTGCCAGGGTCATCCAGGTCGCCACTCTTATGTATTGGAATAACCTTGGCGATTTTTAGACAGGAAGGAAACACACCCGAACTCCAGGAATAATTTATGGCATCTGCGAATGCAGAAAAGGCATTCTCCGGGAGAGACAACAAGACTTTCACTGATAATTCATCTTCACCAGATGAATTTTTCTACCGGATCTCCAAAAGGCATTCCCTAATCTCTCGAACGTCTGTAGGCACAAAGAAGAAAGAACAATTACACCTAGATTCACCCAAGTACAACAAAGGATCGCTAGCTTGATGAATCTTATCAGTTAAGGTCTCAGCAACAGAGCAGTAAAAGTTATTGAGACAAGTAGGTGATAAGTTCGGAACAGATGATGGTGCTCCACTCTTTCCCCTTATCTCATTGATTACAGACCAGGCCTCCTTTTGTTGATTGCGAGAGCTATTCAACCGTTCGTAGTAATATTTCTCCTTTGCTGTCCTTACCAGAGCTCTATAACATGATCTGTAACGTCGAAAATAATTATGAAAAGCCGGATCATCAGTGAATTTTCGGATATCATGAAGACATCGTAAGTTTCTAGAAGAGATACGCAGGCCCCTAGTTATCCACGAGTTCTTCGTATTCAACTTTATTCTCTGTATAGGAAAAGACTTGAGAAAAAATGCTCTTAACAAATGATGAAATAGATCAAGGGGTTCAGAAGGTGTAGAAACAGTGCCTGGTGGGGTCGGCGGAATGGTCTCAAAGATCACACGCCAATCATATAATAAACATCCTTCAATGAATCTGTCGAAGTTGGATTTACTGTACAACTGTCCCATTCTGAATCTTTCCTGCGCCGAAGGTATGGCGAGAAGAGCCTCTAGTACCAAAACTTCATGGTCTGATAAGCCCGAAGGTAAGACTTGGCATGTCGCTGACTCATTTATGTTAGAGCAACAATAATCTATCAGTGAAGCTGAATTCTTGGTGATCCTAGAAGGTGTTTTGACATGCATTGTGAGGCCATATGACTCAAATAACATACGTATGACAAATGTGTGGTTCGAAGTAACATCTAGAAAGTCAATGTTGAAGTCCCCCACAAGAATTATTCCACTTCTATCGGGCAATGAAGAGAGTAAAACCTCAAGCTTATGAATGAACTGAGCAGTATCCGAGGAAGGACTACGATAAATACACAAAATATAAAGATTATAGAATTGGGATTTACCCACTGACAACTCAAATACAAAATCTTCACACAAAAAATCATATGTGTCAATCGCACGCATCTGAAGTTGATGAACTATGTCCTCCCTAGCCAATATCAAAGAACCTCCATGACTGGACACAGATCGGCAAACCGAAGTCAGGCTTACGTATTTGGGCACATAAATCACTTCCTGAGATTTCAACCAATGCTCGGTTACGCATACTAAAGCCGGAAAACGAAGTGATTCCAAAAACAAGTAGAGATCATCCGTTTTATTCCTAATGGACTGAATATTCAAGTGTATGAGTGTTACAAAATTATCATTGAGCAAAGCCTCATTACGAGGCTGTTGACACTGCTCTGCCACGAAAAAGCATATTTTTTCTAGAGCTCCTCACTTTAATATTACCATCCTTTGGTACCTTTAAAGATTTATCATTTTTGTTTGTTTCTGGTTCACAAGGATTACTGCAGGAAGTGTCGCTAACTAATGGTTCTACGGAATCCATTTCAATATCACCCGAAGCGCGTGTCATATCACTACTACTATTAGGACACGTGCCAGAATCAGACGACAGATCTAAGACTATTACAGGTTCATTCTCCACAGGCTCGATAAAAATTAAGTTTTTAAAACATTTTTTCCCACTCAAGATCTTATCGCAAACCTTACTGAAAGCCTCAGACACTGGGGAAGACTCAACAAGGTGAATATTGTTCGGGACACAATTGTTTAATTTGCTGATAAATTCAGCGAGTTTACTGTTGAACCTATTCACATTATGAATCATCCTTGGATTGTGTTTCATAACAGGCAATGTTAAAAAAATGAAGTTAGCCCTGGGACAGCTTCTTATGAAATCCAAAATATATCGGAAACTTGGGAATTTGTTGTTTAAAATATCATTGCGGCCTGCATTAATGATAACAAAATCATTCTCATTGAATTGAGCGTATTCAGTTTTAGATGCGATCACAACATTATTGAAATGAGCACCTGGCTTTATCACAGACTGGATGTCAAACTCATCGAGTAAGCGAGAGTTATGCATAAGCTTACAGAAACTACGCCCAGTTTCATCAGATAAAAACCTTAGTTTAAACTTACTATTACCACTAGCAATGACATCATGCGGAATGGTGGTCCGGGAAGAAGATGGTTTGGTCGCATCATCGCCACAATATTCTGTCGATAGTTTGTTTAGACTAACAATCGTTTCTTCCAATCTTCTGTTGATTATTTGTAGCTCCTTCAAGGCTTGCGAATCTTCTGTTGCCTTTTCAGATAGTTCTTGAAGCTTGTTTTTCCAGGAGACACACTCACTACACTTAGGATTAGGCATCGATAGTTTCTTGAACTTCACTAGCTCATCCTTCATGATTTTAACAGATCTTTTATACCCCTCAACCTCATTCTGGTACTCCAGCTCCACATCCTCAGCATCGGTCTTGAAGATATCCAATCTCTTCTGAAGCTTGATCAGGTAACAGTCTTTTTGCTCCAGCTCAGTTTTAAGTTGGTCTACCAAGGACTTTGAAGTACATTTCTGATTCTCGATAATTTCAAATTGAGCTGCACAAGTATCAGAACACAGTATTTTATGTCTATCAATAACTGTGAGCCCCTTTGTTCTTTCATGACAAAATTGGTACCGTGGGATATTTTGGGATGCGAAACCTGAATATGGACACCTTTTCATTGTGGCCTTTAGAGGGCGCTGAACACTTCACTTCTGATGGTCTCAATTGGCCATAACATTTTCACATTATATTTTTTGAAATTTTTTTGAAGGAGATGAGCTTCTAGACATTTTTAAGTCGAAAAGGTACTCCTGTTATGGTCCGCTAGATTAAGTAGTTTTCGAGATATTTTGGTTTTCAGTATCCGATGCCGCACCAAAATATTCAAGTTACTTGACTCTATAGGATAAAATTTCGTAAGTTAATTCAAAGTATTTTGATTTTGAAGATTACCATAGCTTTATGGGGCAAGAAAACCATATCAAAATCAAGATTAAAATCAATCCATGAGCGTGGAACGATATTAAAATCATAGTTTTTATATGATTTTTTTGCCCCATGAAGGTGTGTCAACCTATAAAATTCAAATACTACTGATTCACTATAGTCTAGGCAATAGAGACTAAATAAAGTGTTCACCTGGAAAAAATGGTAGGATTTTGTTTTATAAGCTTACCTTAGGTTTTTTAAGTCGCTGATTCCGAATTTTGCACTTCCCACCAAAAAATATCACCGATAATACCGGAAATCTAAATAAAATGGCGAAATTTGAAAAAAAAATCAACCTTTGTTAAAAAAAAAAATGAAAAATGGGGTCAAAAAAGAACACACGAAGGCTTAACTCCAGTCTCCACTTCTATGCCGCCCATTCCACGACAGCTTTTAAAGCTCATAGCTTGCAAAAGCAAGAAAGGTTGCCGAGGAGCATGCAGCGGACGAAAAAGCGGACTGCGATGCTTGGTTATGTGCTTTCAATGCAACTACCCCTGTAAAAACGCTACGAACCAAGATATCGGAGACCTGGATCATGACGAAAATGACCCAGAGGAAGAAAATTTAGAATTGCTGGATGATGAGATGGACAGGAAAGAAGACTCGCTGGAGCAACCCGACGATGATCACCCTGGAGAAAGATTCGATTCAGAAAACTCTAAATATTTGATAGCTGCGAGCTTTTAATTCTCCTGCCATTTTCTCTACATGCATCACACTATACTTCTATCCTCACCTTCTCTTTTCCAATGTGTACAACACTTAGTAGTCCAAGGCTGTCTCTTTAAGAAAAAAAATTATTGGATATTTTTCATTAAGTAACTGAACATTTTTCCTCTCGTTTCAGAAGCTGATAAGAGTGATTATAGCTCAGACAGTGAGGCCTTTGCTGAGCTTAGTCCTTCAACAGCTGTAAAACGACGCCAAATAAACTGAGTTGTGGAAAATTAGGTTAATTGAAAGACTGCAACATTGCAGCTGCAAGTTTTGAATATTTCAATTATTTCCTGAGTTTAAGGCGGTTTGTAAATTTTCAAGTGTTTTTAGACTTTCTGGTTCACTTTAATAAATATATAGTGACTATGGCTTTTTATTAGACATAGGTACTTATTTTACTTTCCCAAAATTTCCGGTATTTCCGGTGAAATTTTTTGGTGGGAAGTGAAAAATTCGGAATCAGCGACTCAAAAAACATAAGGTAAGCCTATAAAACAAAATCCTATTTTATTTTTTTTTAGGTAATATTCTCTAGTGCCTTGAGTACTAACCAAATTTCAGCTTTGAAGATAACAAGATTTTTTCTAATTCAAATTAATTTGAATATTCCTGTGAGACATCGAACACTAAAAATCAAAGTATCTTGAAAACGGCTCACTTTAGCGGGTTAAGACAGCACATTTTTGCCCTAAAAATGCGTGAAGAATGATTCTCTTGACAAAAAAAAACAAACGCTACACTGGTTAAAAAGTTATGGTCATTTTAAACAATCAGAATTGCAGTGTGCAGCGACCTCCAACGACCATAATGACAAGGTGTTCTTATTCAGGATTTGCATTCCAAAAAAAAACCCGGTAACAATTTTTAAAGCAATACGTTAAATCATTTTCACACAATTTGAAAAATTGGATTTTTAGTTTTTAACTTTACCACCCTGACATATCTAGGAAACGGAGCAATTTCGGAATAAGTTGTTTTGGATCAGCTTACTTTGACCTCAGGCATATGCGGTGAGATTGTGTAAATACCTTTAACAGACCCCCTGTATTACAGAACTAGAATAAAGTTTATAACAACTCTCATATCAATAAAAAAAATATTTGATGTGAAAGTAGAAAAAAATTGCGAAGCAACATCAATTTATTGAGCTTCTCGCATGCATCAGGCATTTTGAAGTTTTAAAACTACCCTGCGAAGTGAACTCAGCTATTGATTTGTTCCTTACATTGTGCAAATATTTATCGCATGCTTTGCTAATTGTTTGACAAACCTTTTGTTTCGTGAGAATGTCTGGTGAAATCAAATATATCAGTGAGAGATCCAGAGTTGTCAACAAAATCAAAAAGTTGAAATAAAAATAAGCTGTTGCTTTATAATACAATCATAAAAAATTCAAATGCAATTTCTTTCCAAAGAATATAAAAAATAAACGAAATATCTTACTTTTCAACATTCGAACACAACATTGAAGCTACTTTACGTTAGCAGTTTCCAACAATCATACACCATTAAAGTATTTCATCCCTGACTAACCTATTTGTATTAGTCAGTAGACATATTCGTAAGTAGACAGGAAATCCTATGGTTACTCACCGTATCAATTTATGAAACACTGAGTACAAAGGGGGAATACATGACAGGGTATAGCGAACCCTCATGATGGTGATATTTGAACAGGTAGGTGTAGGTTGAATGCCGTCAGGTGGAAAATATAAAAGACCCTTATTGGCTTAACAATGTTTTCTTTATTTAAAACAATGAGATTATGTTTCATCCGGAATTTATTCCAATCATAATCATAAACATGAGGTTATAATTATTCTTCTTGAAAATACAACAGATCAATTTGTATACACGATGATCGATTTCTCTCGCTTGATATTGATCCGCAATCATTCCCTTCCATGAGCTTTCCGATTATTATTTTCTTATTACCAATAGCGAAGTAGTTAAATCCAATTTGCTACAAATAATGCGTTTTAAATGCAAAATACACTTTCTCATGTTGTATTTTTCTAAAGAGAACAAAAATCAACCAAACTAGAACAAGTTGTCTATATTTCTTAGCCAGGGCATAATTACATCTAATATCCGATCAATTTTAATCAAACGGTATAAAATTAGGGTTAAGTTGGACTTGAGTAGCACTAAGCGGCAATTTATTGGTTCTATTGCGGATATTAACGATTGTTTCTGCTGCCTGAAGCATGGATAATATTAATTCTTATTTTTCAGATAAATTGATCACACTTCAAGCAACATGGACTTTCGCTATATCACATTTCCTTTCGTTCATGGTAATATAAGACCAAAAAGAAGATACCCGGCAATTCAATTTAGCATAATGAATGAGAAATAAGTACTGATAATCCGAATTGCTAAAATAGGATAAACCCTGAAAGCTGCGGAAGAAACTCGACCATACCCTGTGATCAAAATAAGTCGATTTACCGCAATTACCTTAGTCCAAAATTGCACCGTGGTCAAGTTTAAAATTAAAAATCGATTTTTTACATTATTTTGGACACTTTTTCACGGGGTTTTGTGGTATGAGAAATTCGATTATGAAGTCCGTTTTACTGTGGCTGCTAGAGGGTGCCCTACACTCCACATTTTGTGGTTGGAAATGGTCATAACTATTTCCTTGGTGTTTTTTTTTTTCATCTTTCATTAAAGAAGATTCTCCAGACAATTTGAAGCGGAGAAGGTACTCCTGTCAAAGTTCGCTCAAGTGAGCCGGTTTCGAGATCTTTCCATTTAAAGAGTTCCATGTCACACCAAAAAATTCCTAATATTCGCTTCTACAGACCGTATCTCGGAAACAGTGCAATTTCGGATAGAGGTAAGTTGCTTTGAAACATCTTGTTTTGACTTCGGAAACACATGATAGTAATGTAAATAATTTTTTGAGACGTTCGCGTAAAGTTGTCGGTTCGCGTCAAGTAGTGGATATAGGTTTACATTGAATTGGTTTTCGAATTGGAAGTGTTAAATTTTCTCTTGGCAAACGGGAAACAGATGCTATCATCTACATTGAACTTGTGTTCAAGGTCTAGCTTACGCCAAATTCAATGTGGATGGTACCATATATGATTCCCGTTTGCCAAGCGGAAATTTGATAGTTCCATTTCGGAATGAAATTGAATATGAACCAGGCATTACATTTAAATTGGAGCCTACAGACGTCAATCCTTATAAAAACTCAAATATTTCAAAAACTTGTATACTTAGGTATAGGGCATGATACATGAAATCTGTCCAGAATTTTACGTAGAATCCGAAAATGTTATGATATATAGGATGATACATTTGAAACGTGCGAGTTGACACCTAATCTCGGTATAACCGGAAGTCGCACAACGGGGTTGATATTTCATTTCATTGGAAAATTTCACCATACAAATCTTCAGAATTCCAATCGCTTTATTTCACGGGATATTCTAATGGACGATCACCGTGAGACACCCTGTATACTTGCTGCCTGTTTTTTACTGCAGCCCTGTGGCATATCATTTTGCTGCAAAAAAATATAACACTATTCAATAAGAAAAAAATGTGCATTATGATTTCCCATAGCTCTTAGCCAAATGCAACATAATTTGATAATAGACCGCTTCCAAGTACGTCAAAAATTCCAGCTGATTCCTGAAAAATGACAGATTAAAATAATTGAGACAATTTTTAGAATTTCAGGTTGAAGTTAGCCATAAAATACAATAACGGATTGAAATGAACAAAATAGAGTACTGCTTCTGTTGCGTTGAGAAACGTCCAAACTGGAAGCGTTCTTATGTGAACTAGACCTATCTAAAAACTTATTCAAACGCCCCGTAAAAAAACTGCTTATTGCAATGGTTACTACGGAAAAAATTGCCTCATAAAGAAAAAAAAAAGTTATAGGATATAAAAAATCAACAAAATTCGAGAAACGCCCTCTTGCGACCAAACAACAAGAGATAGGAAAGTTTTGTTTGCGCTAGTGGATTTTCATTAAACTTGAGCTCCGGACACCTAAGTTATTTTTTTTCTATTCTTCAAATAAGGGGTATTTCTAAAAGAACGCGTCAAGTTTGGGACATCCTGTACACTAACACTTGTTGAAGTGAGAATGTTATTCCACCGCATTTAACATGCTTTCCACTATTTTTGTGAGGTATGTGGTTCAATTTCTGGTCGTGCTTTCCAAATCAGCGCTATTGATCGCAGCACTAAATGAACGGAGCTTTCGATTCATCATTTTTGAAAAAATCATGAAAAATTGGTCATGGGTGAGATATCACACGACCGTGGAGAAAAATGCTGAAAACAGTCGTAGAAAATTGGCCTCCCATCGCACTTTATCCGGAATCCGCGCCAGCCGCGGTGCCCATATGCCCCAAGTCACATTTAAGCACAAATGGCATAACATTATCTTTACAATAAAGCTAAAACCATGGACGTTAACATAACTTTCTTGGGTTTTATTTCATTTTAACGTTCTATACTATACTATTTTACTATTATTAAAAAACTGGTCATTTTGATGTGAAGAATAAAATTTTAAGTGGGGAAAAAAAATCTTGACAAAATTATATCTTTATATTTTGTTTTTTTTTGGGTACCAGATCCTAACATTCTCATAATCTCTAAACTGTTTAAACAAATCCAATTCTCTAAAATATATAACCTACGGCGATATGCAACAAACTCAAACATAGTAATATGTGAACTCGTTCAAAAACTACCGATCTGGAGTTTGTAAGTAAGAAAATCGGTCTTGCATGATTTCTACATATTTTGCGTACGATCATAGAATAAGACCAATGACTAACATATTTGCGACAACTTATATCATTATAGTTTCGATCAACAAAGTTGAATTCACTGTATCAATAAACAAACCGTTCTAAAGAAATACCACCAGTTTTTAAAGACTGGCTTTTCCAAATATTCTGAATTTTGCCAAGTGTTATAGATCACATGCAACGACATCTTTCATCAGTAAAAAACAAAACCTATTAATATCAAACGTTTCGAAAGCAAATCTGCTTCCGTCCTCAGTGGAACCAGAAAAGAAACAATTAATTCAAATTAAAAAAAAATTATTTTCGTTTTTATGGTTTTTTTGTCAGGAAAATTGGCTTTTTTATGACACAAAACGTCACTTTTACCCAGTAAAAAAAATGTTTGTGTGTTTTCAGTAAAAGGGGAAATTTTGTGTCATAAACCCAAAAAAGCCAATGTTGCTTTATTGTCTACTAATAGAATCTTTTTTAGGTGATGAAGAAGATCAGGTATAGAGTGTGTCCTAGATTTGTTTCTCTATACAGGAATATTGGCTCCTTTTATACCTACATCAAAAGTTAAATGGACAAAGTTTTAGAGGAGAAGAGTGCATTTGACATCCGGTTTCAGATTTGCGATCGGTCAATTGGTTTTGGAAATATCGGCGAAAAACCGAAAATGGCGGATTTTGTTTTTTGCCAGTTAATCCGAAACGGCTAATCTGACAGCTATGAAAATGTGACATTATCTGGACACCTTTTTAAGACCAATAAAATGGCGTCCATGATATGTCTCAATGGTCTTTTGTTTTCCCGCAACCCGCCTCAACTTTCATTTTTTTTATGGTCGACATATTGGATTTTTCGAATTTCGGCTGGAGCGTAAAATTTCCAGTCTAGTGATGTCTCACAAGTGCATGAAAGATTTCAGTATCATCCAAATATCACAATACGTATAGTCCAAACCAAACAACTTTCGATTCACGTCATAATTGCCACCAAGCGAGTTTCAATGTGATTTGCAGGTGACCAAATCTGGCCACCAGTAAACTTCATAACAACCAGCCTGGTGGCAACGATGACGTAGATCGAAAGTTGTTTGGTTTGGACTATAGTTGGGACTCAGTCTTATTCAAGGAGGCCATGATTTATTTTTCGCAAAATATGAATAAAGTACTGTATCAGCTTAAGGTCAATGCACAAGGTTAATTGATATGTAGAGGTTGCGCCGTAACTAGGGAATCGGAAATACACGAACGATAAACTGAATCGATCTCGTCACCGAGCTCCATTATTGACATTCCTGTCATCGGTGTGTCATCTTGATGTCATAACATGTCCGTATTTCAGGGTCTTAACACTTTTTTTACCGAGTGTCGGCCGTTTTTAAACGTGTTTGAGGGTAAGTTATCGCTCTGCTTTTGGTATACAGCATAGTATAAAAAACAACAAGTAGCGACAGCTCACGGGTCTGCTGGTCAATTTAGGTTCTGTCTCAATGAAAGAAATTCGCCTCATTTATACACTGATGATATTATGAGATGTAGAATTGTTTTCTTAATCAAGATTTTGAAACTTCGCATAAATCTTTAGACATACTGCATAGAAATTAGGTGAATTAAGGTACGTCAATAATGACAAAAGCGTTTGTCAAACATTAGCATTTTTTGTGAACTGCGAATTAATTGAAAGACCTGCTTCAATTTTTGATAGATACTCGTGAGATATTTCTTATCGAAATGCCAGGAAAGTCTTCTGAATCGTGTGTGTACCGTGCATGCTCAACAGTACGTGGAGATGGAAATGCTTTGTTCCATTTTCCCAAAGATATTTGAAGGTGGGTAATTATAATATTATATTACTTATAGATATAATTATAATGATAATATTCAAATTATACAGTGACTCGCATCTTGAATGATGCAGTCGCTCTTGAGAATACTTTTTTCATCTCAGAGGATAAATGCTCTTTTGAAAATAACGACATGATGAGAATAAATTGATAATATTGCACCTTCGGTAACACAAGGGCACATCTCGATTTGTTTTAATGCGGAATTATGCCCTTGTTTTACCGAAGGTGCGATATGAATATTTTGAAAATGTACTAGGTAATTTTTTCTTCAAATCTGCCATGCTTAGGTTAAAATAAATAATACTCCACTATTAAATTATATAAAAATATACCTATGTATTATAAAATATAATAAAATTATTATACTATTGGTGGTGACAGTGGGCTTCATTATTATTGGCGTGGCATTATTGTTCTTTAATGAAAAAATGATTTCAGGGCAAAGCTTTGGACAGAAGCTTGCAATAGGAAAGACATACTTCAGAGAAAAATCACATTATTAAGGTTATGTGAGCTTCATTTTGAAGAAAAATATTTTTCGAAAACAGCAACTTCCATCAAACGACTCGTAACCGATGCTGTACCAACCAAGTTCTCGTGTTCACTTCCAAAGAAGTTACCAGATGATACATTTTCAAAGACCACAACGATTCCTTTAGGTAGGTAACCAGAGATCAAGACTATCAATCTCTATTTTAATGCATTGAAACTATTCCAAATACCTCATTATTAGATTATTGAATTATTGAGAGTTGACTAATTCTTAATCAAAAACGTTTCTAACTTGATGATTATTCCAGGACCAAGCACTCCACAGACCGATCAACTTCCCCTGTTCTCCTCGACGATTTCCACGCAAACCCACAAAAGTCTGTCCTCCAATTCTCCACGTAAGCAGAAATTGAGAACTGAACTCAAAAGAGCCAAAAATATTTTGACAAAGAAAACAGGGTAGAAAAATTAGACGACAAGACCATGATCGCAGATTTTAACAAAATATGTGACAGACTTTTGAGCAGTCAGTTGGCAGAAATACTGAAGTCCCACATTCTGAATAAGAAAAAGAATCCTATAGCTAGAAGGTTTTCTATGAAGCTGAAACAATTTGCTTTGACTTTGTACTTCTTGAGTCCAAAAGCATACAGATTTCTGAGCAAAATGTTTACACTTCCTAATAAGAGAACACTTGAAAGAACAACGTCAAGACTGGCATTCCAACCGGGGTTGGAGAATTTATCCGTTTTCAAGGCTCTGGAAATCAAAATGATGACCATGACAGATATGGACAGACACTGCATTATCTGCATTGATGAAATGGCACTCAAATCCAGTCTTTTCTTTGATCTGAAGATGATCAGATAATTGGATTTGAAGATATTGATCATGAGAAACGAGGCCCAGAATTGTGCAAAAATGTCTTGGTGATAATGGCTAGAGGACTTTACTCATCTTGGAAGCAGCCAATTGCATTTTTTTTCCTGTCCACCCAATTCAAAGCCAAGGAACTTCGACTGGTACTGGAGAGATGCATAATACAGTTGGAGAGTATCGGTGTTGAATTAGAGGGAATTGCAAGTGATATGGGATCCAATTTTCTACAATTGGCTACAAACATGGGAATCTCAACCGAAAATTCCGAATTTGATTTAGCCAGTGGAAGAAAGTTGACTTATATATTTGACCCATGCCACTTGATTAAAGCAACTAGGAATAATTTGGAAAAACATATTTTTTGTTTTGAAGACAAAACAACGTCATAGTCATTTATAGAAACTTTTTATTATAACGACAAGAAGCAGTTTTATAGATGTGCCGCAAAACTCACCCAATCTCATATTTTCCCGACAATCTTTGAAAAAATGAAAGTAAAATATGCCACCCAAGTCCTGAGTCATTCTGTTATTGCTTGTGGTATGAATACGCATATGAGCGTAGGCTTACTTCCAAATGCAGCATTTGGAACAATTGAAATAATTGAACGATTTAATAATCTGTTCGATATATTGAACTCGAATTCATTAGGAAACTCTTTAAAATTCAAAAATTCATTTGATGGGTCTGATTACCAGAGACAGTTTCTTAGTGAAACATTAATGTTTCTGAAAAAGTTGAAAGTTCTGGATATAAATGGAAAGGATATTACCACCAAAATGAGGTTTATAAAGTGTTGGATAATCACAATCAACAGTCTATTGAAATTATGGCCCAAACTAGAAGAGCATGGTTACAAATATTTGGGAACTCGACCCCGTCTTAATACTGATTGCCTTGAACATTATTTTGGAAGTGTGAGGCAGCAAGGAGGCAACTGTGTTGATCCTACACCCATTCAGTTTCAAAGGACTTTCAAGAAACTTTTCATTCAAAACTACTTCCAGTCTAATCACATGAACTGCAGAGATGATTTAGACCAGATTTTGTTGAACTTAGAGTCTTTGAAGACCTTACAGACGACAGAATCCATCAATGAGGAGTTATCAAAACAATCTCAAGCAGCAATTTCAATTTCCGTCTTTGATTATCGCAGTGAAAATTTGCTCACACAAAATGCGTTTTTTTATGTTTGTGGATACTTGCTCAAAAGATGTCTTGAAGTTCATACATGTGAGGACTGCGAAGGATTTGCAAGACAGTGCTCCTCATTGAACGAAACCAACCTTTTTCAAAGCATATGATCATTCAAAAGGAATTTTTGGTGGACTATTGTCACCTCCAGAAACATTCGTCCATTTTATTTATTCTCTGGATAATATCTTTGATACAGAATTCAAAAAAGTGTTTACTGGAAAAGAGGTATCTCATAGTCTTCTTCGCCTCATCACTCCACTGGAGATGTTCCATCCTTGCAAAAACTTCCCCAGACCGTTTCTTCTGAAATTATTTGTAAGATGTAAAATTTTCTTTACCTTGAAATTTAGAAATAGAGAAATGAGCATCGAAATGGCAATGAAAAGAAAAGAACAGAAGAAACCGAAACAAAAAATCAAGAACATAATGCATGTTTAAATTTAAACATGATTTTACTTGCATTTCTGGTGTTAGGTACCATTTTTATATTTTTCATTAATAAATTCTTTATTTTTAGATATTCTCATCTTTGCTGTGTCGTCCAATATAATATGCTAAAACATGTCAAAGTTAGTTCATGTTGTTTTTTATACTATGGTTAGTTATTTAAAAATATATAATATTGTATATAGTATACATACAATGTGTCCCCGGATCAACGCCTGTATAAGGGAAAAGTAAAAAAAAAATGAATTGAAATTTAATTTCATGGGGTTCATCCCTCCTTAGATAGGAACAGTTTGTGTCATGATTTTGGTTTCGAATCATCAAGAATTTTTTGGAAATTAACCTAGAAGCTATTTTTCTCGTAAAGTGCTTTTTTTTATAGGAGATACGACAAAATGTTATATTAATCAGATTAAAAAATTGAGTAAGAATGCGAAATTTCAAAACCCGCCGCCTACTTTTTAACGTTTAAAATATTAAGATCAAATCTATTTCCATGCTATTAATTCTGGAAACGTGGACTGGAAAAATTCAAAATATTAAAGTAAGCGGAGGGTTTGGAAATCTCGCATTCTCACTCAGTTTTTCATTCTGAATCACTTTCTTCAATCTCTTAAGTACAGAAAAAGCACTTCACTGGTGAGAAAAATAGTTTTTAAGTTGATTCCCAAGATAAACTAGATTTTTCAAAACTAAAATTATGACACAAAATAATTTCTATCAAAGCAGGTCTGAACCCCAGAAGATGAAATGTCAATCCATTTTTTTGTTGTCTTTTTCACCTATCCATGCGTCGATCTGGGTCCCCACTGTATATTCTCTTGAATTGTTTCAATGTAAAAGTTGGAAAATAAAAAATATCCAATCCTAAATGTTGGCTTCATTAAAACTTGATGAATAGATCTTCAGATGAGCAATACAACAGTATGATACGACTCTCCAATGGAAATGTGTAATCCTTACTCCTGATTAGAATTATTGATCACAGCCCCTGGAGAAAATGAATATTAGTTGTTCAAATTATGCAATTCGACGAGGTCCTATGCAGTATGTCTAAAGATTGCGAAGTTTCAAAGTCTTGATTTAGAAAAGAATTTTACATTTCATAATGCCAGCAGTGTATAAATGAGGCGAATTTCTGTCATTGAGACAGAACGAAATTTGACCACCTATAGGTATATGGAGCTGTCGCTACTTGTTGTTTTTTATACTATGGTATACAGTAAAATATCTTCTCATTATCAAGTGTGAACCATATTCTATCTTTTTTTTAAATGTGTATTTGAATTTCAGAACCGGATCGGAGCCGACTGACGTCATTTTTGTCTGAATTCTGATTCGTCCGAAACCCGAACGTATAACGACGCAACCTTACTACTATCAATTAACCTTGGTCAATGCATCTAGTGTGCAGCAAATGTATTGAACGCATTGAATTTTCAATAGAACATGGACCACAAAACATCCCTTATAAAACTTTTTCTTGAATGGGAGCTGTCAAACCACTGTTTGAGTTGTGCCTCCTGTCACCGGCGGCGCTGAAGTCACTACCTTTGATTTGTATCACCTGTGTACTTGTCAGCTGGTTTGTCACTGTCATTCGTGGTTTAAATAAATTTCAATAATTCAATTATTATTGATTCAGTTTGCATTGTGCATGTCTTTCTTCTTACAATGAACATTGTAACTTTATTAAATCTATATTCCGGCGAGCGGAAGTCTGCAGAAAATAAATGCTGTGTTCCCGACTGTGAAGAAAAATACATCAGCAGCAACCGTTCTCGGTTTCCAAATTCTGAAGAGTATGGAGATATCTGTCCTGAGTGGATTAAAAAGATCGCAAAATAATGCTTAACTGACAAAAATGCCAATATAATTCTGTTTCTTGATAAACAATTCGACAATCTCGATTCATGAGGTTCAGCCTGCCTGGAAAAACTCTGCAGGCTGCGCAGTGAGGTCGGAGTCAGGACATGTTGCTTTTCTGATGGTATGAAGCTATGAAAGTACCTTTTTTTGTTTTGTAATAGATTTCGGTTTGTAATAGTGTTCAATTCCTAAATTGATAATATATTTTTACATTAATACAGAATGCTTTTTCTATATTTCCAAGAATGTTATTTCTCAAAAGTGAGTTTATCAACTAGGTACTATAAAAACGGTGGGTTGATATCGATTTTTATTATTTTTGGTATGTTATGTTTGGTGATGATAAGTCACGTTTTGATATGGTTTTGTTCATGATCTCAAGGTCATAAGTGTATACGCAATCATCTCGCAGACAAACTACTTGGTAATGCCAATCAGATCAGAATTAATTCTATCATTGGTTACTCTTGTTAATTATTAAAAAAAAAAGATACAAAAAAAATATTTATAAGGAAGAAGAATAAGTAATGCCAATCAGTCAGATTTGATTTTATCAATGGTAACTCTTGTTAATTATCAAAAAGAAAAAGATACAAAAAAAATATTTATTAGGAAGATATCTTTTCATATTAAGAACTTGAAAGTTTTCAGATCCGCCTCAAGAAAGTTGATTTCAACTTTGTATTTAACGTTCTTCATTCATAATATAGGGTGATTCATTTAGACCTTTTTTTTTCAATTGTTAATAAAATACATAAAATGGAATTGCATGGCGGAATCTTCATCATGACCTGAAAGAACAATCATTGACATATAATTTTTGACAATAATTTTACTAAAATGATGGTCGAGACTACGCCGAAGGTCTAGAAAAGTCCAATTTTGAATCACTTTTTTCAGCATTGTGACCGGTGCCTATTTGCCCAATACGCGAGTGATGTTGGCTTCGATGTCCTGAACCGAAACTAGCTTGGACTTTTCTGTTTGGGGCTATGTGATGTCAAAAGTCTTCCTCTTCGTCCGACCAGCTACGACTCGAAAATTGCAAAGCCATAATTATTACTCGACTAATCGGGCAGATACCGTTCGCAATACTTGAAAGAGTGATCCAAAAATTGACCTTCCGAATAAACCAATTGGGGCATAGACACGGCCAGCATTCAATCGAATCATTTTCAGAAATTAAATGTCAAAGATTTTTCTTCCAGGTCATGATTAAACTCCGCATCCAATTCCAAACACATAATTTCATTAACAATTTAAAACAAAAGGTCTAAATGAATCACCCTTTACTTATAATTTTCTGATGAGCAAAACCAACTCAAAACAAGATTCATAGTAAGACCAAACCACAAAACATCCCTTATAGAACTTTTTCTTAAATGGGAGCTGTCAAATCACTGTTTGAGTTGTGCCTCCTGTCACCGGGGGCGCTGAAGTCACTACCTTTGATTTGTATTACCTGGGGTGAGTTCAGAAACGTCACACCCAGTGCGAGTGTGATCCAAATGTCAAACCCTAACCGTTCAGATATGGCAAGCCGTTTTGCTTTTTATTCAACCCTGCTCATAAAGTATCATTAAAACTGTTTGTTTGACACTTTATAAACACAGATAAATAAAAAGTAAAACGACTTGCCGTATCTGAAGGGTTAGTGTTTGACACTTGGATCACACTCACACCGGGTGTGACGTTTCTGAACTCGCCTCTGTGTACTTGTCAGCTGGTTTGTCACTGTCATTCGTGGTTTAAATTCGATTCAGTTTGCATTGTGCATGTCTTTCTTCTTACAATGAACATTGTAACTGCTGCTGGTCTGCTTCTTAGAAAAGAAGGCCATGACATAACTACGAAATGTGATATTTCGATGACACTTGAATCTTTTATGCACGTGTGAGACATCACTAGAGACTGGAAATTTTACACTTTTTCAAAAAATCGAAAAATCCAATATGGCGGCCATAAGAAAAATGAAAGTTGAGGCCGGTTGCGGGAAAACAAAAGACGATTGAGACATGTCATACACGCCATTTTATTCGTCTTTAAAAAGTGTCCCGAAAATGTCACATTTTGACAGCTGTCAAATTAGCCGTTTCGGATCTACTGGCAAAAAATGAAATCTGCCATTTTCGGTTTTTCTACGATAATTCCAAAACCAATTGACCGACAGTAAATCTGAAGCCGGATATCGAATGCACTAAGATTCCTCTGAAACTTTCTTCATTTAACCTTTGCTGTAGGTATAATAGAAGCCAAGATCCCTGTATAGAGAAGCGAATCTGGGCACACTGTATAAACACTAGTTTGATTGTTTTTTGATAGGGTGTGGCGGGATACCCAAAAAAATCTGGTAACTAACAGACCCGGCATCCACGTGAATTACCCTGTATATCATTTTGATCATCCATTTCCAATTAACTTCATTTATACTGCAAAAAAAAATAGGATGAGGGTCTGCTTGAAAATTAGAAGAAAAGATCTTATAATAAACATGTATCCGCAATGCTCCATTACCTATTATACTAAGCTATCTAAAGGGTGGTAAAGTTCTTTATTTCCATAGTTCTTTCTCAGTAATATTTGAATAAGAGTTACTGTTCACATCACTTGGTAGATGAATTTTTCACTGAAGAGTATGAAGCAAATATAAGATATTTTATGACTTCTAGCAACCGATCTCTGCAGTGATTTAAAAATAACATGTAAAGATTATTTAAGATCGAAATAATCTCTCTCTTATTACCAGAGGATCAATGATTGCCTATGTTATTACAATGTGTTGGTAAAGCAGATTATCATCATTATCAAATAGTATGGGTAATACACTCTTGTCACAGGGCATAGTTTTCTTCCTCTGAAACTAACCCAAATTAGCCCACAATAATCCAAACTAAAGTGAAACCGTCGAATGAAAGCATGCAATCAACGATCAGACAAAATAAGCAGACACCTCCATACAGTTCAACTTCAACTAGTAAGATTGTGTAACAGCAAGTATGATGTAGTTTTCTCCCTACAGGGAAAGTATCCAAACATGGATAGCGTCTTATGGATTCTTTGAAGTCTGATAACATTACCAACATTGTTACTCTGTATCCCTCGATTAAAACTCACTCTGAATAACTCCGTCATCAGTTGTACGGAATTAGAATCGTGTGAATCAGAGCAAGAATAGTTATTATTGTTATTGACAGACGCTATAATGATCGGGGTAACACAGCCGCACTATTTATTTAGGAAGAAGAGCTGAAATATTTGAAAAATTGGTATCTGTATTAATTGAACTACTCACCATGCGCCATGCGTTGATGCGATTCATGTGATTCGTTCATGACATCGCGACATCGCCTGACAAACCTGTTTGCCCAATGCAATGAGGTAGTCCAAACCCGAAAACGGACACGAATAATTAGCAAAGAAGTACCCACTCTATATGTATAAGTAATGCTTAATAAGAAATAAAGCCATATTAATGTATAAAAAAATAAATAAATAGTATAAACGACGCCACATTATCTTATACAGTGCGGCTCTAAAAGGTCCCCCCCTTTTTTTTTATGTGTGCACCAAAAATTTTGAAACTTGGCATACCTTAACTGCTGTCGAAATACTACTTTTTGATGTTACTGACGTACTTTTAGTATTCAAGATGGCGGCTGGGCGCCATTTTGAAACATTTTTTTAAATGGAAACGGGAGTCGTGTGACACCTCATTTTGAAGATCCTGATGAGTACTTTATAACCCTTGAATATTGAATCGATAACTTCAAGTACTACAAAATGGCGGTACATTTAATTACTACGTTGATACATACACTTTAAAAAAAAATCGTCAAACTCAATTCAAAAGATATAAATGTGAAAGTCTGTATGTTTCTTTCCCTCAGGTTTGAACCGTAGCACAGAATCATCTGAAAATTTGCACAGTTATTAGCATCTACCCAAAGATGGTTTGGGAAAAAGAAATGGAAAAAAAAAATATAAAAAAAGTCTGTGTTGGTAATATGTAGGTTCTATGGGGTATTCGTTCAACGGTAGAAAAAAAAATACATGAATTGAAAAAAAATCAAAACATAAAAAAACAAATGTCCGTCTGCCAATGTCATACATTGTCACGAGAATATTACAAAATACTACATTATCTTTTGGACAATAACTTATTTTCAGATCCCTGGTAAAAAGAACCAAATGTGTCTGAGAATCATTTCACTCTAGTCGTAATTAATGATAACCTTTCTAAGTTTTCCATACAAATAATTTATTTCTGGACCGCCGACATAATCATCAATGCACGGCGTTCGCAACGTGAGTTAGACGACCACATGACTTATCCAGCCAATAGGATTGATGTCGGGAAATAATCACGTTGTATCGGTCGTGGTTTCAACGTCCCTCTCAAATGGACAACATTAACTGTTCGTTTGTGTTTAAAAAAGGAACCGCTCTCTCACTAAACGCATAAGTTTTTTCATAATAAAATAGTACAATCATCGAATCGATAAAATAAAATCATGGATCAACTTGTAGTTTAAAAAAAATGTTCATGTTGATTGTGACTGGACAGAGTCCGTCAATTGAATTATCTTGAAATAAAATATAGTGGTGTGAATTGGTAAGTAAATTAGTTCAAAATTACGTAACATAATTGTTAATTAATGTCATTAACACTATAGACATAATAACACAAAATACTCATCAACGATTTAAAACACCGTCTTTCATTTGTGTCGCAAATGTTTGATTAGATATAATACAAAAAATTAATGTATCAGTTTTACATATTATGAAAACTTTGAAAATATGTGTGCATATTTGTCTGGAAGTAGCTAGAATATTTATTTAATTTATATATTTAGATTTTATCAACATGCAGTTTATAGAGTATTTTCCAATATCAAGAAAAAACGTACCAGACGTAGGGTTTGTATCTGAATCATTTGTGATACTTCATTTCAAAAGGGAATTGAATTGCCTTTCTAATATCAGGGGAGAGTGGGTAGGGTCCAGACAATTTCTACTTACAGCTTCTAAGAGAGTATACATTCATTTGGAACCACAATATCATCTATTCTTATCCCCAAGTATGAGCTAATGAGCCAGCCCATCAACAGAAAGATATTGGACAGAGACGAAAACATGATTTTTCAAGACAAAAACAGTGTATTTTCAAAAAAGTAATGAATTTTGGCTAGTCATTGATTTAAAACGTATTTTTTTTGTCCAGTATCTCCTCTTTTGTACATATCGAATTTCACCCATATTTACCAGAACTTCCCGTCGGTATTTTCGTTTTATACAGGAACTTCCTCGAAGAATCTTGAGATCAGAGTTAAAATTAATATCTACAAGATTTTTTATAAAATAAGCAACAAAGTGTTTCGCAAAATAACAAATACTCATATCGAAATCGGAAAACTGCTCTTGTCCTATTGATGCTTCAAGACAACCTGTTGACCCTACAGCTAAAAAAGTCGCACGAAGTAGGAGAAATTAGCATCTCCAATGTCTCCCACTGTCCAGAACCTACCAACTCTCCTTTACCTTGTGCGTTGAGTTACTGAGTATCATTTTCCAAATCTAAAGTTCATATTCCGCATAGCTTTTTAGCTTTTTTGTCTCGACCGATTTCTCAAAAATAAATTTGCCGTTTAAAAGATTGGGAAAGACTAGACACAAAATGTACTTGTTGTACGAGTCGATAAATCACACCATTTGGCCGCAGATTAACTTCAAAATAACTCATGCGAAAAATAATTGTATGACATGATAACCGAGAAAACACAAAAGAACATAAAACCACACAAAAACAACAAGAAGAAAACACACAAAACCACAAAAACAACACAGGAACAACAACAAAAACATCAAAAAACTAGTTGTTCTCTTGTTGTTGCCGTAATGTTGCATGATGTTTTTTTTCTTTGTTTTCTCTTTGTTATCATGTCACTCAAAACAATTATTTTTCACATGACTTATTTTAAAGTTGATTTGCAGCTAGACGGTAAAATTTATTGACCCGTACAAAGAGTACGATTTTTATCTAGTCTTTCCTAATCTTTAAAACGGCGTATTTTTTGTTGAGGAATCTGTCCAGACAAAGAAGATATGCGAAAATAAAATTTGGATTTCAGGTAAAGCGCCCTCTAGGGGCAGAGTAGAGAAACATTTTTCCACAAAACGTTGCAGATAAACAATTTGAAATTTTGTACCAAATTTAATTCTGATTTGATAAGAGATATCCGGAATATATGGTATACTTCACAAGAAAAAAAAATCCAGCTTTTACGTGGAATACCCGATATTTCGAAAACTTTTCTGGTACTCAGTATAAAATTGATTACAATATGTCCCAAAATTGCAACTTTTACGGCTTATTGCTTACGGAATTTTCTATGTTTGTTTATTTATGTAACACTGATCCACTTTGCCACCAATTCTCGCAGGTAAGCATGAGATAAGTGTGCATTCGGATGTAATGCATTATAAGACACCGCACCACAGCAGCTTCCTAGCTTAATAACTGTTATTTCTTAACAATTGTTTCCAATCGGTCTTGAATAGTGTATGTCATCGTATACATCCGTAACTTTATAACGAATCGAATGAATAATGAATTCAGCTCTCACTGTGGATTTTACCTTTTCGAAAAACCAACAGCAGGTCTCTAGATGATGTAGGTATGTATACATATCTACATTGTTTTACACACATTTAGCTAATTCTCGAAAATTATGTACGATTCTGGCCCATCCTTTCTTATTTCTTGTCAATGCGTTGGCCTTATTCCATGTGCATCCCCTACAGTCTGGTTTCATGTTTTTTTTGTCTTCCTATCATCCTTCTTCCTTGCGCTCCTAAATCTGTTTCACCTGCCTTTTACTCTTCATTTTTTGTAAATATCCCCACAAAGTCAATTTTCTCTTTTCTATGAATTCTAGGATTCATTGTATATTCATTTTCTTTCAGATGTCATGATTCTTCTTAAGTACCTATACTCCATTTCCATGGCTTGTATTTTGCTTTGCTGTCTCTGTGAGAATATCCATGATTCAAATCCATACATTGTACTCAAGTATAAGTAGATTATTTTGAAAATCTTCACCTTTTTACTTTGGATAGCTCTTTTCTGTTAGGGCATTATTGTTTTTTATTGCGTACAAGAGTTTTTTTGAGAAGTGGGCAGACGAATATAGATGACTGCTGACTTGTGGTTCTGTTGTTCGTAATTGGTCCAGTTCCTAAGTATTTAGTCCTCACCTGTTCTGTTTTCTCACTTTTCTATTAACATTTAATTTATCAAAAAGTCAACCAAATAATACGTGCAAGGTACTATCAGAACATCATTTTGATTCCATTCGAAATATCCCTTTAAAGGTAACGCCACCCTTTCGAAGAGGTTTGAGAATGGAAGTTGGAAATATCTATGCAAAATTTGCCTCCCAAGAACTGAAGGTTACGTGTTTCGAGCAAGTTTTCTTTTAACCCGATTCGAAAGTTTTCGAAGTGCCACACATACATGCGCCATATAATAATATGTTAGATTCTCATTACTGGTAGGTAAGCATCTTAAACGTCGGATATACTAGTGAGTACGAAATTTTTTAGTCTTACCGTAGTCAATATCATGCAGATATGATCCACTGGGCTGATAAATAGATTTTAATAATATTTTAAGTGAATCGACCAAAATCAAATCGGAATTTTCTCATTCACTTTTCCCACAACTCATTATATTATGATCTCTATGCATAATTTATATTTCCCTCTACAAAACGAATCGGGGGCTCGCGATGCCACGTGAGACGTTGACGTCAATACTGTTTATTTTGTGAATATTACAAAGGAAAATGACTTGATGCTGGTTTTAGCATTACTACCAAAATAGATATACAGGGTCGCCGATATGTATGGCAACAGTCGATTATTGGCTAAAGTATCAGAGCTACCAGAAAAAGTTGAACACAAAAGTTATAGGGTTTTTAGATATCCATTAACTGGTGATAATTTGAAGTATACAGGGTCGGTCATAAAGTCGTGGCACATCAAAGTTGCATTTTTTTAAATGGAAGCCCCTGTATTTTAATTGATATTTCAATTCTTTCTTCAATTTGGAACAAAAATTGTCATACAACTAATGTTCCTAGATTCAACCGTTATCGAGATATCGCGTCTTAAAAATGGCATTTTTGCACCTTTGCCATGCTATAAAAGTCAAACTATTCAAGTTAGAGAAGAATGGTTTGCACTTTCCTATCTTAACTTTCCAAGAGCTATTCAAGGTGATTAAATTCATTCTTGTGTAAAAATTTCAAAATGTGTCAAAAAAAGTTGACAGTTGACGGTACCTTTTATTCAAATGACAAAATAGCTCTTGAAAAGTTAAGATAGAAAAGTGCAGACCATTTTTCTCTAATTTGTATAGTTTGAGTTTTATAGCATGTCAAAGGTGCAAAAATGCTATTTTTAGGACGCGATATCTCGATAACGGTTGAATCTAGGAACATTAGTTGTATGACAATTTTTGTTCCAAATTGAAGAAAGAATTGAAATATCAATTAAAATACAGGGGCTTCCATTTAAAAAAATGCAACTTTGATGTGCCACGACTTTATGACCGACCCTGTATACTTCAAATTATCAACAGTTAATGGATATCTAAAAACCCTATAACTTTTGTGTTCAACTTTTTCTGGTAACTCTTATACTTTAGCCAATAATCGACTGTTACCATATACATATCAGCGACCCTGTAAAATATTATATTATAAACTTTTTTCATTATGCATTGAAAAAATACAAACTTGATTGAATTATTTTGAAAACGAAAGGTTTTTATTCCAGATACCACGGCGATACCATAAATGAGTACTAGTAAAATTGAGACCGCCACCCAACCTCGGAATGGGAAGCACCTTGTTCATTGGTTCAGAAAGGTTCGTGAGTACACTTTGTTTTATGTTAATCATAAGTGGAAACCATTAAAATATCTGAAACGTTCGCAGCAGTAGCTTTTAAACAGTTTGACAAAGTATTATCTGGACTAAGGATAAATATTTCCATTTAATAACTCGTCGTCCGGAAAGCCTATTGAATAGCTGGCAGAATGCAAAGAAGAGAGTTGTTATAAATTAAGAGTCATATTTAACTACACTTGCATGTTACATCATAAAATTGCGTTACTGTTTTCTTTTATTAAAACGTCTATCATTACCGAAAAGAAAACTTCAACCATTGACGTAAAATCTATTCGCCTATCAGTTGGGAGACGGTTATTATGTAATTCCAGCCGAGAAGATTCGTGTTGCAATCGCTATTTGCTGAATTCATAAAAAAATAAATTCACACAAAAAAAATTTTTTGGATAGACAAAAAAGTTTTTTTTCTTTTGGAATTATACAGATAATACGCCAATAAAGAAGAATAGTGACGTTGAAAACTATTTGATTTTTATTGGTAACAGATTCTGTCCTTACAGAGATGGGAATCCCTTTTAATAAGGCTTTTTTATTGACATTATTTTACAATATCTTTTTTGTAAAAACGGGTAAGTTTCAGTTTCTGAACAACAAGATATCTATTCGATAAGACTATTGATTCGATAAAACAACCAAACCTCAATGATATTATGCCATTTATGTCAACTTGTCGGATCCATAAGTTAGTGTCAAATGTTGAGAAACTGGGCATTCAAAATGTAATAAATGTTTAACAACCTACAGCATGATGCAAGAGTGACAAAATAATACAAATTCTGAATATGGTGGAGTAAAAAAGCGGTAAAAATGTTTTGTTTTTTTTTCGACTTATTACGATTTTTTTTAGTGGCACAGACTTTTGTAAAATCGAAAAAACGTGAATAAATGCGGAAATTCAAACAAAAATACTTTCTATCATTCACCATCCAATAACTCGGAAACTATTCAACATATCCGAATGATTTGTTTTGACTTGAAAAGCATACATCAGCGATGATCACTGAGGCAATATAGATCTCAGATTTTTTTATTTTCAGTTTTCCTCAAAAGCTCAAAAATGAAAATTGAATTTTTTGTATTGACATTGTAGATGTAGATTTCAGGTGAGGGTGGTAAGTACCACAGCACATTCTAGGCCACACAGCGGGCCCATAGCGCACCTCCAAGAGGAGCCTCCAGGACGAGAGAAGTTGCTCTCTTAGATCATTGTCGTCAAGCCTTTAGCCATTCAGCAACTAAGTGTGTCCTAGATTTGGCAACGTTGATCAATTTTAGTAATTTCTAGTAACTTCTCCATTATTTAGGTTGAAAACCTGACGAGAACAATGCGATATGTCATAACCTCATTTGTTTTTGTTCACAGAATGGTGGTTACATGTTTTGGTGGTATTGTTTACAAGTTTTATCTGACCACTGCTTATTTATTACGTTTTTGGCTGGTTTTCTTTAAACGCCCGGGAATGGATGCAAAACAAAGAAACCCTGAAAGTTATGTACTTCACCTGTCATGATAATATTCGGGTTGATCTTCCATCTGAGTCAAGATATTAAACAGTTTGCTTATCTCAATAAAAGTCTCCTAAAAAACTCTATGATCCATTTCCTGTAATTGGGCCGCTCATACATTTTTCGAGGTAGGTATTCTGGTAAATCTAGTGCATCATCCAAATTCCAGATAACTCAAGTGATCCATTCTCACTACTTATGACAGTGGACTGTTCAAGGGACTCTTAAAAGTATTTTTTAATGTAATTTATATTACCGATGCTGCCACTTAATACTGGTATGTACAACCAGATGGATGATGTGCCTATAGTGATTAAAATTTGAATATACTTCTCAAATCTGAATTGAACTTGGAGCGAATGTCTTAAATGGCAGACAACAGGCGCAATCACATTAAAATTATACAATGTCGTAGCCAAACTTCTGTATAACTTAACACACGACGTCGATATATTTTCAAAAATAAATCATGAATGTCTTTGAAAATTAATAATTGATATAAAAAGTCAGTAACGACAATAACAACTGTATCACAACCTCAAATTTATAACGTTTACAGAGATAAGTCAGCGTTAAGTGGTCATCAACGGAGACTTAATAAAGGGAGCGTTTTAACGTTCGTGCAAACAAAAACTTGAAGTTAATGGTTCCTTAGCGTTAAGTAGCCCTTAAATAGGTTGGTGCAATCGGCCATCAATCCAAGACGTTTCTTATTGTGCTTCGTACTTTGTACTATGTTACACTCTGTTACGTTGATTATCAAATGTGTTTTCTGTTTGACGTATTTGGTTAAACCTCTCATGAGAATGACGATGGAGTGTCTTTTTTGAGAATTTCTATCTTTTCGAGAATACTCGAGAATTTCTATCTTTTCATAAAAAAAAGTGGCATCTGTCATTTCCATGGCTTTTTATGATCAATAGAAGGGATCCAAAAAAGTGCAAGTTATTGGGCATTTTTTAAACTTAAAAACGGATAGCGTTTTTGAATTTGGCATATCCGGAAACCCCTATAACGATAATGTTGTACTATGAACTGGAAAAAAACCCAAATCGATCTATTTTTGATTAAAGAGCGAATTGTCGCCAATCAAAATGATACACACTGTATGTACTTGATTTATTCAAATTCTATAGATAATGTTTCCGGATTTATTTATTACTAGAGGATAAATGGACTCAAAATTTGAAGATACGACAAAAAGTCTTTCTTGATGAAAGTTTTTGCTTGATCTAAAAATAACATTGATCGAAAAAAAAGTAACAGAATATGAAGATTACTCAGAAGAAACTGCAGATATTTATTATTATTTTTTCAATTCTGGACGGAAAGTGATAAAAAAGAAACATAAGTGCATATAATACAGCTGGTCAAAAAAAACACAATTGTTATTTTATGTAAAAAAAATACTTGAGGGATACACTCTTATATTTTTGACTATCTCTGTAAATCTTAATTAAAGTTTCTTATGGTAAAATGCATTTTCAAAATAAGTAAAAACTTTAGCAAGAATGACATTTTGGATTTTGATAGCTTGAGATACTTCTCTTTTACACAATCTAACAGTTTTGTATTTTTGACCAGTCCTGTATTATACTTATTTTTCTTTTTCATCGTTTTCCGTTCAAAATAAGAAAAATAGTAATAGATATCAACAGTTTCTTCCGAGTAATTTTCACATTTTGTTATTTTTGTTGTCTCCCTGTATATTTCAAGATTTTTTTTCGGCAGAAGCTATTTTTAAACCAAGCAAAAACTTTTATCAAGAATGAATTTTTGTCGTATCTTCAAATTTTTAGTCCATTTGTCCTCTTGTCCCCTTTTCCGGGGAGCGTGTTGGCATTGTCTCCTATGGTACGACGCAACGCTAGAAAAACGTCTGCCGAATCGCGGGAGACCTATCTTTCCATTCAAGAATTTGGGGCTGTATCTCAGCCTGTCTAAGGAAATACAGACAAGGGTGGATAAGAAACAGTTTTGAGCAGTTTTTGATTCAGTTTTTCGTTTCTGAGATATGACCATTTCAAGTTTTCAAATTGTCACCCTGTATATACCTAGCTGAGACTAATGAATTACGAATTTCGCCTTAAGAAAAATATATTTTATTCATATCATTCAATAGAAATGAGTTTCGACACTCATTCTAGATTTATTTATTTTTTTAAATGTGTGGAGGCAAGCCGTGCAGTATGGACAATCATTGTTTCTTTCATTCTCCACCTGATAATAATATTACGGGTGAGAATCATCAAATCCCCAGTTTCACAGATTCCACTCCATAACGTTATACAGTATGTCTCAGTAACTTGGACTCATATGGAAAACTTTTTTTTATCATTGATTTAAGGAATAAAGTTATTTTTCATAAAAAATTCTGCATGCTCCAAAAGCTCAAATACAATCTTATTTCATTTTTTTTAGTCATTGGCAAAAAAGATGAACTTTACTCAAGAGTGAAGTTCCTTTATTTTTGGAAATATCGGAATTGAAAACTACGTTCAAATCTTACATGTTTTTTTTTTCCTTTTTTTGTCTACAATCATAATGCAGATCCATCACATGTAACGCACTAATAAACAACTTGATTTTCGAATTATTTTTGCATTTGCAAAATAGATGCACATAATCAGCGATAGATTTGATTCAAATAATGTAAAAAATGTCAATACCCAGTGTTCGATATAAATCTATGTAGTTGTAGATTTAAACGTAATTTTCACTTCTAATTAACCTTTATGACATTTTTTGATATTTCCAAAAAAAAGGTACTTTACTCTTGGAACACCCTGTATATTATGCGCTATACTGAAGATCTTTTTTTACTTTGACTATATAATAATACATACTCTGCTCTCTGATCTCATGGCTCAGCATAAACATTTGTAATCTATGGCATACGTGGACGGCACCAGCAATGCGCTACGTATGGCGCAGTTCTCTTATATTTTATTTCATTCGCAGCATATAGCAGAAATTTTTTCAATCAAAAAGTTTCCCGCTTACTAAAAATAACAATACAAAAAATTCAATTTTCATTTTTGAACTTTTGAGAAAAATGGAAAATAGAAAAATCTAAAAATTATTTTGCCTCCGTTATCATCACTTATGTATGCTTTTCAAATTAAAAAATAATCATTCGGATATGTTGAATAGTTTTGGAGTTATTGGAGGGTGAATGATAGTCATTTTTTTTTAATTTTCGCATTTTGCACGTTTTTTCGATTTCACGAAACTCGGTACCACTAAAATAAAGTCGTTATTGCCCATTTCGTATGTACAATAACCTAACTAATGATTTGGGTGATGTTACATCTGGTTCTAGGACGATTTTTTTTTTCAAGAAGGAAGCGACTTTTTCAGGCTTTTTTATTCGACTATATCAATAAATGTAAATCAACGAATTGTTTTAATCTTCTATGTTGGTTACAAAACTATGGATGAGCTGAACTTCAAGTTTATGAAAAAAATGCATTAACAGTATGCAACTCTATTATTGCGCTTTATAGCTGTTTGTTGAAACAATATTTTATCATATTATTGATTTAAAAATATGATGATATACTCATAACCATAGATAGAACCAAAAACTAAACTTCTCAATCATCTTAAGCTGACTTTGAAGCAGCTTCTTCAATAAGGACAAGCTTGAATCAGATACCTGTAACATTAACGATGCAACCTGTGCTTTGAATTGTTGATGTTCTAATATTTTACCATCAAGTTGTTGATCCAAGATTATATGAACTTCATCTCAGTTTTCGCAAGTACTTGGTTGAAATATTGATTTCTTTTTGGAATGATAGATCGTAGATAGTTGAAATTTTCGTTCATGCATTCGTCCTGAAGCACAGTTTCTTATTCAAACATTCATCAATAATGTATAACATCAGTTATTCTACAATAGTCAAAGTCAAATATTTAAGCCACATGTTTTTCTGGTAAGCTTTTTTACGAGTATCAGTGTTAAACCCATTTTCCAGACAGAACAAACAATAAAGAAATATGTTGTCTGAATTTCACTATATTTTTTATGCATGTTTAAGTTTCATATTACGTAAACCTGCAGGGTCTTCGTCTCCATGACAATCCCGCTTTATTGGAAGGACTGCGAAATGCCGTAACTTTTCGTTGCGTTTTCATTCTGGACCCATGGTTTGCAGCATCCAATGTTGGAATAAATAAGTGGAGGTAAATATATTGAATTTTTGAACAATAGATATTCCAGATCATACAAAAATGAATGTGTTTCAATAAGGTTTGTTCAATCAAAATACCTACGTATGTATTGTACCTACTTCTATTTATGGGAAGTAACCTACAGTTATTACAGTATATAAAATTACATTGAAGTTTGAGAAAAAGAAAACATAAAATTCTCAAGAACCAACCAATGAAATCCTCATGATAGTGGAAATATACATTTTCAGTCCTAGGTAAACCACACAGGAAAAAAAATCCGGCGACATTTTAAGTTAAAGAGCACTTTTGAAATAAAAACGTTGTTAAAAGAATGGGCTACAGTGAATGTTGTGAGACAATGTTGAAAAAAAAAATAGGTACACAAAAATAGTTATAGTTTTCTGAAACGCTTAATGGGATTCCCATGTAAAATGTTCAGTCCCATGTGTAGCAACCCATTTTTCTGGTGACAATTTTATGTACTTACTGATCATTCTTCTTTACCTTGATAATCATTTTTGACAGTGGTCAAAATGATATTGGAAAGCTAAATTCCTCTTGATGGTATTTTGAGTGCAGAAGATGGGCTCTTATGCTGCCAATGTGCGTTGTAATGATGAGCCAGATACCTATTTTACTGATTATGCTCAGTGGTCTCACAGAGTTACCTTGCTTAATTTAATATTACGCGTTTTTAACTAATTAAGAGAAATCCTATTGTGTTTCTATTCTGCAGCCACTTCTGGCGAACTATGTTGAGAAAATCTTACCAGCGGTCTAAAGAGTTTGATTCTTGAGCTATCATGAATTAGGTTAAAATGATCTGCCGCCGCCCCTTTTTCCGAGTGATGGAGTTTGAGGAATGACTCACCATCAGTAGTCTAAAGAGTTTGACACTTGTTAAATGATCTGCGACAGCTCACTGTTCCTATAGCGTAGTTTTTCTACATTGGTATGAAATATAATCATACTTGTGGTATGGGACTTTGATCTCGAGTTATGAGTACCTAGTTAAAATATCATTCATATGGCTATATCGACTTGCCACGGCTCTGTTTGAGGCGATTGCGTTAGAGACTTAACATATAACGCGTAGGTTTCACATATTGGCTTGACATATTTAGCTGTGGTTTGATATTAAAATTGATTAAAGAAGAAAGCTATTTGTGCCAAGTTATATGGTTGTCCTGCAGCCTAGGGACGCCTTGGGGGACGCCCTCATCTTTTGTTAATTTTTGGGATTTTGTGTAGAATGCTACACCAATATTTTTGTGTGGTGGTCAATCATTGAACAAATATAATATAATGGAATGTCTGTATTTCACTTGCATTGTATTCGGAGGTTGATTATCGCATGTATGCTCCCTGGCATTGTACAGTGGTATAGATTTTGCAATTGGTGTATTTCTCTTATTTTGATTTCAGTTTAACCCATATTAAAAATATCTTAAACGTGATAAATATCTCAAAGTATGTTAACATCAATAAGGAAGGTGACTTAGCCTACTTTTCAATTCCAGGTGCGTTTGTTCTGGCCAAGAGTGAAGCTGAGCTCGGTGAACCAGTCAATTATTTATTTGTTATTGTTTCAAATAAATCCTGACAAATGTTGGAGGTGAATTTTACTCTACACATGTTAGCAGTATAGCCCAGGTGCCGTATTCCCGTTCTCCAAAAATGCAAAGCATTTCGGGTCGCTTAGCGAATATGACGTCATTTGCACTTGTCACTTTCAAAATTCTATTCCCGTTCGTTTAACGCTCACCGTTTGTCAGATGCGGTGGCAGTTCTGAAAACACCAACCAATTGTTTGATGATTGTTTTGAAATGTTCATTCTTTCCAGTTTTTCGTTGCCCCAGGAATCGAGTTCATTTTAATGGCAAGCTCTTGTCATAGTTTCCGTGAATCCACATTGTCAAATTGGTTCGTATGCTTTTGCGTTACGAGCTCCAGGTGTTCGCCCACAAACTCGATGAAAAGATTTTTTTTGAATGCCTGATAGCTGTTTTAGACATGTTAAGTTGATTTGTCCGTTAAAATTTAAATAATCGGAAAAATAACTATTATTAAGCAAACGCTCATGTCTAGACACTCAAATTTCATGATAGTTTGGGATAGCTCCTGCCTGGTTCACATTCAATTTCATTCCGAAGTGGAACTGTCAAATTTCCGCTTGGCAAACGTGAATCATATGGTACCATCCACCATTCACATAGAATTTTGCGTGAGCCAGCGTTTGCTAAGCGCTCTCAGTGAAAACGATACGCACAGCAACGCGAATACGTACATCGAACGCTGGCTGCTTTTGCTCTGCTTACCGGGCGGCTGTGCGTTTTGAAAACGTGTCGTTTTCAGGCAGAGAACGGGAAGGAGGTACGTATGATCGAAAACTGTCACGTACACAGTTTTTTTTCTTTTTCCTATGCGTTTTGGGGTGCTGATTACGAATCCGTTTTTATCATACACAATTTTTATCGGGGTCACCCCTTTTTGGGGCTGGAAAGGGGTGAAAATTCATATTTTTATGTTTATCCCGGCAGGGGTAGATTTTATCGCAAAATGTTTAATATACAAAATGTACAAAAATATGTGCTCGTCAAAAAAGGTATCATATGTTTTTCTCCTATCAACAACCCTTACGAAGTTATTGACCGATGAAGACCTGTGAAGCAAAAAGTTATGTATGATATCTGTATACTTATTTTTAAAATCAAACAGCAATATGTTCCTAAATATGTATGTGATAGGGTTACTTATTTTAGAGATAAACATTCTTACAATACTATACACTGTGGTGATTTTAGGCTAAGAGAAAGCTATTCAAGTCATGTACAAAATTTTGATTTACATAAAGGTCTAAATGAATTTAACAACTTGCCTCCAGATCTCAGAAACTGTGTTAACCTTAATAATTTTAAACGGCTTTTAAAAAATCATGTATTGTCCACATTTTAACGTATACCTACATATTTATATTTTAGTGTTATTTATCTGTTTTATTATTTTTGTTTGTTTTAATAGACTCTAGTTTACTTTAGATATTACATTTATTTTTATTATATTAACTGTTTTTCCATTGTAGCAAAAATGCTAATAAAGATATATTTATTTATTTATTTATTCATTTTTCATAAAGCATAGCCTATACCAATTCAACCATCGAGAAGATATTAACGTCAGAAATTTGCAGGGTGACCCATCTACTACTTATTATTGAAATTGTATAACAAAATTTGAAATTTTCAGTTTCTTTTCAAAAGTTTTTCTAGAAATCGATATAACCCCAATTGTTTGAGTGGTTTTTGTCATGGTTCGAGAGGGTATTTCGTCATCTTTCAGTAAAGATGTTCATAGAATAAAAATTGTTCATTCAATCAGTAGAATCTAAATTTAAAATATTGCCGGATAAAATTGGGTCACCCTATATGAACAAACAGAATATTAGAAAAAAAACCTCTTCTTCAACTACTTCGTTTCCAAGGTTTACAAATTATATAATAACATACATTTTAAAACATGCTCAAAAAAATGGCAAAGTTCTGACGTTAATATCTTCGTATTGGTTGAATTTGGGTATGTTATATGAGAAAATTTTCATAAACAGAATATTTTCAATGATGATTTAGCTTTTTCGTTTAGAATAGTGGCTTTTGAGTAGGTTCATGATGTTATTCATTCTATACGTACTGATGCCGCTGGAGTAGATGGTCTTAGTTCTTCGATGTTGAGATATTGTAGTCCGTTTATAGACAAATATGTAACACATTTAATTAATTGCTCTATAGAAACAGGTTATTTCCCAGATCAGTGGAAAATTTCTATTGGGAGACCTTTACCTAAAATAAAAAATCCGACACGATTTGACGATCTTAGAATAATTAGTATTTTGCCGGTCTTATCTAAGGTTTATGAAAGAATTTTATATAGTCAGCTGTTTCAGTACTGTGTTTCTGATGGTATCATACCTGAAAGCCAATGCGGATTTAGACGAGATTTAAGCACATCTGTTGCTTTAGTGGGTGTTACTGATGACATCCTTACAGCTATTGACAAGCAACTTAGCAGTGCGTTGATTCTTCTGGATTTTTCAAAGGCATTTGACACTGTTAATCATGCTCTATTGTTGTCAAAATTGAAATACTATGGTATCCAGGAACAGTCACTTCAACTTTTAGAATCATATTTATTCAATAGATTTCAAAAAATTTATAATAACAGTTTTTCAGAACAAATAAATATCCTTTCAGGTGTGCCTCAGGGATCCATTCTTGGACCCTTATTTTTTATAATTTATACCTCTGATATTCTTAAGTCTTTGAAATATTGCAAAATTCGAGCATATGCTGATGATACACAAATATATTTGCATTTTGATCACAATGAGTATATGAACGCTTCTTATATGCTAAATGAAGATTTAAACATTTTGTATCGGCTCTCCTTGGAACATAATCTTAAACTGAATCCTTTGAAATCCAACTTATTGGTCTTTGGTCCTGGGAGTGCTAAAAAAATTTTGGCGGAAAACTTTAATGTGAATATTGACGGTGTGAATATTCCTATGGTGCAATCAGCAAAGAACTTGGGAATTATACTTGACACCGAACTGCGTTTCAAAGAATACATAAAGACTTTGATTCAGAAGTCATACATTTCATTGAAAGTTTTGTAAAACAGCCGACATTTTCTTAGTTTTCAGTTACGTAAAATGTTGTGTGAATCGTTGGTTCTATCTGGTTTCAATTATTGCGATTTTATTTATGGTCTGTGTCTAGATCTGTTTCACAAAAACCGTATTCAAAAGGTACAAAACGCATGTATCTGTCTTATTTTTGGTCTAAGAAAGTACGACCACATTTCACAATCTTTTAAGGAAATTCAGTGGTTGAAAATGGATGATCGTAGAACTTTACACCTCGGAAACTTCTTGATGAAAATTTTAAGAAATCCAGGATTGCCTTCTACTATGAGGGATAGGTTTGTGTTTTGTTTAAACGTGCATTGTCGTGACATTAGGTTTGGGAATAGGATAACCATGCCGCACCATCAGACCACCATGTTTCAGAGATCGTTCACATTCAACGCCATCAAGTTGTTCAACTCTTTGCCGAACGAGTTGACTTCTCTGAATGAGAAACAGTTTAAAGTTTTTTATAAATCATATATTCGTGACCTCCGAAACTCCTGAATCTGATTATCTTGTGCTCAGTTCTGGTATCAATCATAATTACTGAATGGCAAATGTATCTTGGGAAAGATTTGATTTTCTAGTATTGTTTGAGTGATACGATTAGGTTTTAGTCTAGGTAATCAAGTAATGTTTAAGAATTTATGATAGATACGCACTTGTCTACTAGTGCGGGGTTCAGTAGAGTAGCCGCTATGGCTAGACTGCGCCTGGCCTACAGTGGACTTATTGTACACCGTATATTTGTATTTATTTGTTTGAATTATGAAATAAAAGACATTTATTATCATTATTATTATTAGATGAAAAATGTTTAGAATTTGTAGGAGAATGCAAAATTTGAAATAAGAAAGTTGGACCACGCCCAGAAGTTCTGAAACATCCTGTATGTGTGAAAACATTGTTTTTACAAAATTCATTTTGAACCATTAAGCTTTCATTTGAAACATTTTTTTCCCAAACATCAAATTAAGAAGTTAATTAATTCATTTAGCTGTGAGCACCCTGTACATTGAATAGAACTTATGCTAACATGGGAGTGATAATTTAACATGTGAATTCCTATGTTCCGTCTTGAAAAAATCGCACTGTTTATGATTTGGAAAAAAAACAAAAACTTTGAAAAAAAAATATTCCAATAATTGTATGAAAAAAGGAACCACTTACTGAAAATCACTTCCACCGCAAAAAAAACTAAAATTCTATTAGAGAAGAAAAAAAGAATGGCTGTGGTGTGAAATTATATAGTGAAAAAAAAATATGCACAGAATTGGTGGAAAGCTGATTTTTGAAAAAAGAATATTTCATTAATTGTATGAAAAAAAGGAACCACTTACTAAAAATCACTTCCACCGCGGAAACAAAACCAAAATTCTATTCGAGAAGAAAAAAAGAATGTCTGTGGTGTGAAATTATACAGGGTGTCGGGAAAGTCAACGATAATACTGAAAGGGGTGATGGACCAACTCATAAGCATCCAGAAAAACATAATATGACCTTAGTAAAAACTCTATGCTTTTCAAGATATTGCCACTAAAAGTTCAAAATATTCAATAAGAAATCTTATTTTACAGAGAAATAATTTATTTTTATTTTCTTTTTTACTAAGTACGTGGAAATTTTCGTGACTGGCTTGTAATTGCGAAGGAAAAGGTAATGGGGAGCAGTCAGAAAAAAAATAAATAGAAACAAATAAATGTTTTTCTGGAAGCTTACAGTATAATCGTTGACTTTCCGGACACTCTGTATAGTGAAAAAAAAAATATGCACAGAATTGGTAGAAAGATGATTTTTGAAGAAAAATACAAACTTTAATTTGATTTGGTTTCGGAAATTCATGAGACTTTCATTCTTGACTGTTCTTCACTGAAGACTAAATGAAATTGGTTATTGGACAATGTTAGAATAGATTTTTTGATGTACGACACCTAGTTATTATAAACAATTGTGGCTTTTTTTAAATGTTTTCATCATTATTGATGCTATGAATATCAATCATTATACTTTCTCATTACAGATTTCTACTTCAATGCCTGGAAGACCTGGACAGAAGTTTGATGAAACTGAATTCACGTTTATTTGTCATAAGAGGCCAGCCGGCAGATGCTTTACCAAAGTTGTTCAAATTATGGGGAACCACAGTACTATCTTTTGAAGAAGATCCTGAGCCATTTGGCAAAGTTAGAGATCACAATATCACTACACTTTGCAAAGAGCTGGATATCGGTGTGATTGCTCAAGTGTCGCACACTTTATATGATTTGCAGGATATCATTGAAAGGTCAGTCAATTGATTGTTGGCCGCATCATGCATGCAACAATTAAATCTTATTGATACACCAAATCAATGGCATTTTTGGTCTTCGTTGCCTTAACTAAAGTATTTGAAGAGAGTAATATTACATTTTGAAGTTTTTTAAATATAGATGTTCAATTTAAATGTTGAAGAAATATGTACCTACTCTTAAAATTTCTACATATGTTACAGTAAATGTTAGAAATTCAGTGAAAGCTAGCTTTTACTAGTTGATGCTAGCAATTACTTAATCCGTTAGGAAATGTTGAATTTTGAAGAATATGGTACACTTTTACTAGTGAATGTTGGAGAAACTTTATCAAATCAACTTTTACTGAAAGCAGTTAGGAAAAGTACTTTTTAAAACTTATTTCCGCCTTTTAACTAAACCAAGGTGCACGGGGCACTAGATACATCAAAATTTTTGCCAAACCCAAGCTAACCCAAACTAACCCAGACTAACCCCTACTGAGAATACTTAAGTATTTTCTATAATACGGTATCTGAACAATGTTCACATGTTACACCTGCGATTCATAACTCTCGTATTTTCCCGAGCGTCTAATCTGTCGGCGAATTCCAACTTGGACCAAAAAAGATATTTATAATTACGATAATAATTTTCAGTGTAGCAGCTTTCACTAGAAAAGTTACGTGAATGCTAACAATTACTAGTAAAAGTATGATGAAGTCGATCGAATTCAACTTTCACTAGCTAAATGTTTCCAAATCAGGAAAAGCTCACTTTTCCTAGTAACAGTTAGCTTTTACTGATTACCAGGTTTTACTGTGACATATACATACAATTGGCAAATGAATTCGAAACAAAACATTGTAGAGCAGAGTTAATTGTTTGGAATATCTATCAGATTTGTATGAAGATTTTTATCATCTTCTCAGATTAAAGAGTAAAAATTTCAAATCCAGAGATTGACCAAAGGATTCAACCATCATTTATTTTTTTTTTAAATGCTGAGATGAGGAATTTGAATTTTTGTCAAGACAAAGTATCCTATTGTTTTCAGTATGATTTTTATTATGTTCATCTTGTATGTAATTGATTACAACAATAGAACAAAACGCGGTTCTATTATGCAAAATTGATAATGTTTGAAGCTGTAGCCTTATAAATCACAGTCTGAGGTATTCGAGAAAGTCACTTGTTTGAATTGCCGATCTAATGCAAACTTATTGATTCAGAAATGAAGGAAAATCACCAATCACCTATCACCAATTCTTGTCCATCATTTCTAAAATGGGTCCTCCACCGGAACCAGAGCCACCGGCGTCAGTTAAAGCTGTGCAGGACTGTTACACGCCATTGGAAGAAGATCACGAAGATTACTATGGAGTTCCCACATTGGATGAACTGGGATTTGATACGGAAGGACTTGATCCCCCTGTGTGGCAGGTATGTACGCCAGTAGGCTTTGATTTTCGATGTCTACACGGTCTCTGGATAATTATTTACCTTCGTTTTCTAATGTTCTCATCAATGATTGTATAATGTCAAGTTATGTAAAGAATGGGTTCAGTGTGGCCTAGCTCATTACGTTTTAAAAAAACATAATTTGTGAATGTTAAAACATGATTCCAATGTGTAGGTTGATCAAATAGTATTTTTAAAGGGTGGAGAAACAGAAGCACTCACACGACTTGAAAGACATCTGGAAAGAAAAGCATGGGTGGCTTCATTCGGCAGACCAAAAATGACCCCACAATCACTTCTAGCTTCACCGACAGGACTTTCGCCTTACCTTCGCTTTGGCTGTTTATCTACAAGACTTTTCTATTATCAACTTACAAGTCTTTATAAGAAGATCAAGAAGGTTTTGATATAAATCAATCAATAGATCGTTTCTTAAGCTCCCAATTTTAGTGTTTTCCACCTCTCTCGTTACACGGACAACTATTATGGAGAGAATTCTTCTATTGTGCTGCTACTAAAAATTCCAGGTTCGACAGAATGTCTGGAAATCCTATATGCGTTCAAATTCCTTGGGATAAAAATGCAGAGGCTTTAGCAAAGTGGGCAAGCGTAAGTTATCATATCATCGATTAGTTTTAAATAATGCTGGAAGTTATCAGGGTCACACTGGATTTCCTTGGATAGATGCTATCATGACACAACTGAGACAGGAAGGATGGATTCATCACTTAGCAAGGCATGCTGTAGCCTGCTTTTTGACTCGTGGAGATCTTTGGATTTCATGGGAAGAGGGAATGAAAGTGAGCATGAAATTTGAAATATTTTGTCCTTTTCTTTCGAATTAGGTTCCTAAAGGTATAAATAACATCAACCCCGTGTACTTGATCCATTTATCTGATTCGTTCGATCCTTTCTTTGAGCAAACTAATTTTCCAATCTGACAGGGGACATCATTTTCCGATCAATAATTTTTTTGTTGACTTTTTGTTATATGACCGTGAGTTTTTGTTTAACATTGTTATCTTACTTTTTTTCTGTTTGCAGCCTTGTCATTATATTACGTTATTTTTAATTAAATGAGATTTCGTTTACGTCAAGGTTTTTGAAGAACTCTTACTTGACGCTGATTGGTCGGTAAACGCTGGAATGTGGATGTGGCTATCGTGTTCCAGTTTTTTTCAGCAGTTTTTCCATTGCTACTGTCCGGTCAAGTTTGGAAGAAAAGCTGATCCTAATGGCGATTACATCAGGTTAATATTAGATAGCATCAATAGTCATAATGACATAATAATAATAATTACAGAAAATATTTGCCGGTGCTAAAAAATATGCCAACTATGTACATTCATGAGCCATGGATAGCTCCAGAAATTATACAGAATTCTGCAAGATGTGTCATAGGAAAGGACTATCCAGTACCAATGGTGAATCACTCTGTGGCGAGCAAAATAAATATTCAAAGAATGAAACAGGTAACTTTATAATATGTTATTTACTTATTAATATGTTATTTACAATAGATAGTCTCATTTGAAAAACTGAACTTTGGCCCTGTACCCACTTTCTAGAACACTAAGTAAACGTAACCTTTTTCCCAAAATAAAGAACATGACAAACCAGAATCTTGTGTCTCAAACATTTTTCTCTAGCCTGATAAAGAATAGAGGAGGGATTCCGCTGACGAGGCCTGTATACAAGGTAATTTTTAAGTTGATACTTTCCTTTTAACCTGTATACAGTGCGCCTGAAAAAGGTCTCCCCTTCTAACTTTTGAAATGTTTTATATATGCGAACGAAATTTCGACACAGCATAATATGTAATATGTAAGGACGTCCTGCATTTTTTTATATACTTGTGACAGCTGAATATGTCAAAATGACAGCTGGGCGCCGTTTTTGATGAAAAAATCAAATGGAAAGGGGGGTCGAGTAATACCTTATTTCGAAGGCTCTAAGACCCTGATTACACTTGTACACTGCCACAATTTCTGCTATTATTACAGCGTATCATTTTTTTTTCATTTTTATTACTTGATTAATACTCACCCGCAACAGTTGACTTCTTCAAACTAAGAGTATATGATGAGGTACAGATCTTCAAATTGAGCTATTACGCAATCTTTTTGACGAGGATGAATTTCACAAAAACAAATTAGGGTGACCTTTTAGAGTACCAACTTAAAAATCACCCTGTATACACCACAAAAATATCGAGATTAGCTTGACTAATAGCAACATGACTAGAATAAATAATATTGAAATCAGGGCGTACTTGACTCTCATGTCAGAAGTTACAATGTTTTTTGTCCTTTCTACAAATGTATGTTTCCCCATGTTGCATGTGAGGTCCTTCATTGTTTTATGTATCTAATCCCGTCCTTGTAACTTGAATATATTCCTTTAGTTTCGATGACCTGAGGATGGGGTGCAAAGTGTAGACCCCGAATCTGGTAGTCACGTAATAAATATTTGAATAAACAGTAGGAATTTGTGAGATTGAAGACTTTTCTTCCACATCATTTTTTCAAAAATGAACTCACATCAGTTATCATTTCTTTATATAAATAATATTGTTTTTTTTTGTAGGTCTATTCCCATCTATCCAGTTATAGAGCTCAGGAGATGACGAAACAGACAAAAAACATGAAAACGATGAATATCACAAGCCAGAAAATGGATTCTATGAATCTCAATTGAAGCGAACTTGAAAAATGGCTGTAGAATTATTGAAAAATACACAGCAACATTCTTGGTATTTTCATCGGCGCACAAATTATGTATGGCGGGTATTAAACTTTTTTGTTGATCCAAATATTTCACGTTTTTCCCAAGTCGTGATAATATTTATCCTTGTTTCTTCCCCCACATACATTTCGAAAAAATCTTATTTTTTTTCAAGTTCTTATTGCTTTTGAATTTTTTTTATTGATACTATTTGGTTCCTAGTTCGCTGTTTCCTGCCTTAGCTTAGGAAAAAGCGTCTGGACTGCATATTTGTTCAACTATAAGTATTAAATATTTCTTTAAGGTAAGAAATAGGGGTATGAAAAGTAAAGGACAAAAAACGACCTGAGACAAATAAAAAGTATTTATCGAAGCTTTAAAAAAAATCGACATAATATTTCTAAGTTAATTTTACTCGATATATGGTCAGAGAAGACGAGAAATCCCGTATAAATAAAACTAACACAAATTAATATTTTACCTTTTGGTCGTGACAATCGCAGCACTTTTTTTCTCTGGCCAATCAGAATTATTGGGAACAAAATTAGAATCACTCGTCGTGACATTCTGGCCTATTAAATTTTCCGTTGGACATTTTCCCTGTTTCTTTCAGAGCAAAATTTTCATTTTGCGAATTGAACAACTAAAGAGAAAAAGCAAAGTAATATTGCCGACGTTGAAAAAGTTATTATGGATGCTAATGGCGAGTTCATAATGTTACCTACATCAAAAACAATGCATCTTGGAACATATAGTGACATTATTTAGAAATTTGATGTCAAGAAATCTCTACAGAAAATGTATCGCGTCACATTTAAGATAATATGTCATCTAGAATAAGATTGATATTTTTTGTTGACTTTTTTCTGCATTGTTTATTCATTTTACATCCTGGCATTTTTTTAACCTCTGATAGTGATTACAGACTGTTAGTATAGGTAGGTATATTATTTATTCACATGTTAAGAATCGTTTATGGTGATTTGAAATAAAATAAATACTAATCATCAGCTTTTATAAAAACGTTGGTTTTATTAAATTGAAGACAGAAAAAGCATGATAAGATAAAATTTGTAGGATTTTTTTATTATACAGTGTGAAGAAGATACGATAAATACACCCATGTATTTACTTATTTGAAGAAGTCCGCGTTTGAAATTTTGTTAGGCATACTGACTGATGAGCTCCACTATTAAAATTTATGATACTTAACCAAACCCCGCCTATTACGCGTCTTCGCAAAGTGAGCCAATTCTCGATATTTTGCTTCGCGTCGGAGATTACAAAAAAAGTTAGAGGAAAAAGTTATTCTAGATTATATTCTTACCCTAGATACAGGGATTCAAAAGTTCTAATTTTTATTTTTATATTTTCCATAGATGATTGATTTCATTGATACTTGATGCAAATTATTTCTTCCCACAACTTTAAAAAATGTTTTTGAGACGCCATGACAGTGTTATATTGAAAAGGAGTGAGATTTGTGAATGAACAAAAATATTTAAAGTACTTTTTACAACTTATTTTCGCCTTTTAACTAACCCAAGGTGCACGGTGCACTAAATGATGTCCCTAAGGCGACATCAAAGTTTTCGCCAAAACAAAACTAACCTAGACTAACCCCTACTGAAAATGCTCAAGTATTTTCTATAATACGGTATCTGTACAATGTTGACATTGTACACTTGCGATTCGTAACTCTTTCTGTCGGCGAATTCCGAAAATACAACCCGGACCAATAAGGATTTTTATAATTACGTCCAGTGAATTCGATAATATTTTTCACTGTAGCAGCTTCCACTAGAACAGTTACGTGAATGCTAAAAATTACTAGTTAAAGTATGATGAAGTCGATCGAATTCAACTTTTACCAGCTGAATGTTTCCAAATCGGGAAAAGCTCACTTTTCGTAGTAACTGTTAACTTTTACTGATTTCCAGGTTTTACTGTGACATATATACAAAATGAAACTATAAAAAAAGTCCTACAATTGATGTGATAATTTTTTTTTTCGTAAAATGAATAGTTTTGACGTACGAGCGCCGCAAAGTTTTGTCCAACATGCGTTTTGGCCAAAAAACATATTTCCACGCCACCTTGAGGGAAAGCGTACGACGCGTTTTTTTAAATCATGATATCCCCAGTGGACCTTACATTGCCAAAATGTATCGTTTTCTCCTTTGTTTCGCTGTTCTTCATTGACCAAGTGTTACGAGTTCTTTGTCTTCAGTACCGATCAAAACTTCACAGACTGGAAACTATTTCATCCGCTATGGGATTATTCACTGCAATCCTCTTAATTTTTGATTTCATCAGACATTTGCTCGAAAATAGTCTCCGTTTCTTTCTTTTCCATTGCAAGATAGCTATGGAGAGCAATGAAGAAATGTTCAAAACTCCCGTAAAACTTTCCAGGTGAAAGTACCAAATGACTGTACTATGACTCAAAACAAAATATCGATATTTGGCCGTAATACGCGGGGTTGAGGCATCATACTTGAGATTAATATCATAAAATGTGTGGCTCATCAGTCTGTATGACTGTACAAAATTTCGAATCCCGACATCTTCAAATAAGGAAAATACAGGTAGGGGTGTATTTATCCTATCTGCGACACACTATATATCGACACCTCCTCAACCTTTTGTCTGACGTTTTTGAAAAAATCGTCTCAAATATAAGTTTAATGGTTGAATACATTTTTCAAAAAACTCCATTTCGCATATAAAGGGTGCCTTGGCGATTCTGGGCGTGGTCCAACTTTTTTATTTCAAATTACAACCCATTTTTTTTATACCTTTTATTATTATTTTTTTATATTCTCCTAGAAATTCGAAACATTTTTCGAGGAGCATACCATATACAGTCGTGTGCATTAGTCCATTGGACAAAAAATGTTTTCATGTGTTAGTTGTGCTGATAACCTATCAGGTCATTGCATATCTGACAAGTTATCAAACATGTAACAAAGTCGGAAATATTCAAGTCAAATCAAATAAGGAACAGCTCACTTGAACTTGAAAGAGCAAAAATGGTGGAATTTGTTGAAGACGGGATTCCAGTGGACAGTGGAACAAATGGCCGAAATTGGAAACAGTAGCAAACATTCTATGCATAAAATCAAGACACAGGACCAAAAATCTCCCTCCACAAATAAACATTACAAGTATTAAAATAAAATCTATTTCCATGCTATTCACCACACCCTTCTAACTTTTGAACCGTTTGATATATGCGAACAAAATTTGGACACACCGTATGTGAGGACGTTTTGCATTTTTTGACATAGTAGTGACAGCTGAAAATGTCCAAATGATAGCTGTGCGCCATTTTGAATGAAAATATCAAATGGAAAGTTCGAGTAATACCTTATTATGGAGGCTCTTTGACCTTGATTACAACTGCCGAGTTTCAAGCCTCTGCTATCATTCCTGTTGATATGACAGCGTGTAATTTTTTTTTCATTTTTGTCACCTTATTAATACTTACCCGCAAGAGTTGACTTCTCCAAACTAAGAGGATATGTTGTGGTACAGAAGATCTTCAAAATGAGCTATTACTCAATCTTTTTGACGAGGATTTTTTTAACCCCATTTCTTTTTTTTTCTTTTGGTGAAACTATTGAGAAAACCGTATTCAGGGTGCTGAGGCATTGATGTAGAAAATTGCGATTTTCTCGAACTCTACTAGCCTTATCTGCATATGACCTGAGAGTACCTTTTTCTACGTGAAAAATCTCAAGATATCATATCGTTGAATCAGAATGTGAAGAAAAATACCTTACACAAATGGGATTGTTTCTACCTTCAACTACTCCAGTATGGTACGCCCCTGATAAAATTTTGAATTTCTGATGTCAAATCATGGTTCAGCAATAAAACATTGTGCGATGAATCAAATTATTTAGTATTTTTCGACAAATATTCAAAGGAGCTTTTCACGATAAAAATGCTTCAGAAACAACCTCACACATTTTTACCAATGTTTGGGAAACACCTTGTTATTATACGGTGTGTCCACTCTGAAGTCGCCCACCCTGTATTAGGTATCGATGATTTTTTGTTTAAAACACACATTCTGGGATTTTATTAACATCTTAGTAATCAAAACGTACATTTGAAAAAATATTTTAACATTTTCAAAATGATAATATTCGACAAAAACCGGAACAAATAATTTTTCAAATATTAAATTTACGTTTATTGTATCTATCGTCAACGCATAATTCGTGAGATAGGAAAAAAAAACATAAATAAACATTTTTTTCAAGGATTTAGTCCATTACAACCATTTCTTAAACCAAACCAAGAAAGTTGGCGAAGTATTTCTTTATCATTGTACCTTTAAGTAATTGTTTTGTTATTAAGGTAACGAAATATTTCGTTACCTAGGTACTTGATTTTATTTGCTGTCAGTTGTATTTGTGATAATCTCGAAATATTTAACAATTTTGATTTTACTTCCAAAATGGTTAACTCGCTAGGTGAAAGAGTGGAACTGATTCTAATTTATGGTGCCAAAAATCAATGTGCTTGGCGAACTGCCGTCACGTTTAACGCAAGACATCCGGAGAAGACAACTTCGCATAGGTATGTACTGGACCTTGCTAAATTTACTGAAACTGGATCTATTGCAAACAAAAACGTGATCAGAAGAGATGGGTTGAAGTTTTGGGCCATTTTGGCATAAATCCGAATACTTCCTCACGCAAAGTTGTTGATGAAACCGGTATTTCATTAGGCTCTGTACACAAAGTTACTAAAATCCATAAATACCATCCTTATAAAATAAATGCAAATACACCAAGAGTTAAGTGAAGACGACTTCGATAAGCGAGTTGAGTTTTGCGAACGAATGACTGCAGCGATCAATGATAACGCCATTCAGGTAAAGAATATTTGCTTCAGTGATGAATGCACGTTTTGAATAAGCAAAACTGCAGATATTGGAGCAATGAAAATCCTCATGCTTTTGTACAAGGGCATACCCAGAATCCCCAAAAAATTAATGTATGGGCAGGCATCTTATGAAACAAAGTAATAGGGAACTTTCCCATTTTTTCTTTATCTTATTTATTTATTTTAAAGTGAGCGTTCTTGTCTAAAAACACCGTATACCAAATATCAGCCCTTAAATCGTACTAGTAACTTTGCAATAAATAATCAAAATTGGCATCGACGCTGTGAAAATTCAAACGAGGCAAAAAGCGCGGGAAAGTTTTGACGTCGTAACGCGTATCTTTGTCAACCATTCGAATGTTTGAAGTCTGATGTGACATTGAGTTAGTTTATTTCATGGTTTTTGAAAACATCAAGGATATAGTTGAAATATGTAAATATTGCATTATGCCGCTGTGTTCGAGTTCAACCTTGAAATTTCCAAACAAATTTTCATTCGTGTGCCTGATGACAAAAAGCGGCGAATAAAATTACTAAGAGCATGCAAAAGCAATGAGGGGAATTGTTGAAAAGCAGTGCTATTTATGTGAATGTGGAGATCATTTTAATGTGTGTATGTATTTTGACAAAAAATACCATTACCTGATTATTGTTTTTTTAGATTTTGAGAGATTTTATTCTTGGGTATACATATTACTACAGACAGATTAAAAAAATGATCCTTTTTATTGTATTTTACCAATATACAGTATGTCCGGCGATGAGGTATACAAGAGGACAAATCATGGACCAAAATTTGTATTTCTCGAGAAAGTCGTTTTTATAAAAAAAATTCCTTGTTAAAGAAATATGATTGTCGATGAAAAAAAAATCTACAAGAATATACCCTTCAAAAAAAAAGTTGGAATATACAGTGTGACCCATTTGTTTTGGGAACACCCTGATAAAAAGTTTATTTCTTAACCGATTTGGTTCGTTTTTTTTTTGGATTGTAGAGCTCGAAAAATTGTATATTCTTGGCAAAAAGTGACCTTCGCCATTTTGACTTCAAGGCCTACTATGTTAGTTTTTAAGAGCAAAATTTCAGGAAACCATATTAGCGATTTTTTTAGAAAAAATCTGTGTGCGCCACTGGATTCAGCATCCTTTAAAACGGGTCTATACAAATTTTCAACCGAAAATATCAAGTTGAAAAAAATTAAAAATTCGCACTTTAACAATCTTTGATTCTATCAAAACAAATGATAAATGCATTGAAGTTGATGGTGGTTTGGTAGAAGTTACAAATTTTTAGTTTTATGTCATTTTTATTTGTTTTGATAGAATCAAAGATTGTTAAAGTGCGAATTTTAATTTTTTTCAACTTGATATTTTCGGTTGAAAATTTGTATAGACCCGTTTTAAAGGATGCTGAATCCAGTGGCGCACACAGATTTTTTCTAAAAAAATCGCTAATATGGTTTCCTGAAATTTTGCTCTTAAAAACTAACATAGTAGGCCTTGAAGTCAAAATGGCGAAGGTCACTTTGCCAAGAATATACAATTTTTCGAGCTCTACAATCCAAAAAAAAAAACGAACCAAATCGGTTAAGAAATAAACTTTTTATCAGGGTGTTCCCAAAACAAATGGGTCACACTGTAAATTTTTTTTTCCGAAAGCGTGAATTACCCATTGACTTGATAGGTCAATGGAATTACCCCGCCATATATTGAGTTTTCCAACCCGGTATTTCCATATTTGAAAGTTTCTGGCAAGATAAAAAAGATTAAATTGGGAAGCCAAAATTTTTTCAATCCAAATCTGTATTTCACTGAAAAGTCAGAAAAGTGGTTTATGGTGTTTGGTAAATAATTATTATTGTTAGGTGTGATATGGATAATTTTTAAATATTTGTATGAATTATGCCTTGACTAATAATCACTAATAATTGTTGGTTTATTTTATTATATTTACGTTAAAAGTATTAATTTTCGCTGAATAATATTATGAATGTGGATATATTTTTCTCTCTTGAAATAAATTGATTTTTTGACTTCTCAAAGACCCTGTACAAAATTTGTTTTTTTTTCCATCGACAATCGTTTTTCCGAAGTAAGCAAAAATTCTTCTGAAGAATGACTTCCGCTCCAGAAATTGAAGTTTTGGTCCATTTTTCCTTTTGTATAATTGATCGCCGGAAATACTGTAGGATACTGGTAAAATAAAATAACGAGGTCCATTTCCTTAATTTGTAATATTATGTAATATAGTAATATGCGAGGTAATACGTACCTAAGAATGAAATCTCTTAAAACTCAATGTGCAGTGCATGAATAGCACTGCTTTTCAATGAGATATTCTCCACATTTCTTCTGGATCAGGCACGCGAATAAAAAGTTGTTGGGAAATTTCAAAGTTGAATTAGTACCTACACCGCGGCCTGCGGCAGAGTGCATTATTTATAATACCATACCATCCTCTTTTTTACAAAAACTACGAAATAAACCAACTTAATGTCACTTCAGACTTTAAACATTCAGATGGTTGCCAAAGATATGCGTTATGACGTCAAAACTTTCCCGCGCTTTATGTTTTGTTTGAATTTTCTCAGCGTCGATGTCAACTTTGATCATTTGGTATACGGTGCTTTTGGACATGAAAGCACACTTTGATACAATAAAAAAAAATGGGCAAGTTCCCCATTGGGCCGTTGTTTATTGATGGAAATTTGAATGGAGAAATGTATTTGGATATGTTGCAAACCACCATCAATCCCCTTATTATTGAATCAATCGAAAACCAAATCGATGAGGATGGAAACCCTGTGCTTAATGAGGCTGAAGTATATTTCCAGCAAGACGGTGCTCCTCCTCACTATACTCTTCCGGTTCGACAATGGCTAGATGACGAGTTTCCAAACAAATGGATAGGACGAAGAAGACCTATGGAATGGCCTGCTAGGTCACCTGATTTGACGCCATTGGACTTTTTTTTATGGGGTCATTAAAAATCTATAGAGTTTACTCCCCAACCTCAAACTTCAGAGGAACTTCGTCAACGCATCATCGAAAAGTGCCATGATATTCCACAAGATGTTATTGAAAATGTGCGTCAGGGATTCGAACATCGCCTATATTATTGTATGGCTAATAACGGACAACATTTTGAGCACTTACTAAAAAAAGTGATATTTTAGTGTGTTGCTACCTAACAGCAACTGTGACTTTGATAATTTTTGTAATTATTATTGTTTTTTAGAAATGTTAAAATATTTTTTCAAATTTCTCGAAAACGAATCGAGCGATTTCAAAAATTCAAACTTCATAATAAAGCACTTGATAAGGCCTTCAAACAAGCTATAACTCGATACACTTTCCCATTTAAGATTCTTAAGAGGGTGCCCCTGGGGGGTAGGGGGTGAAGTGAGGCGAAGTAATTTTTACTTAAAAAGTCGTCCCCCTTGACAAATCTTTTGACGTGTCTCGGCGTTTTTTTTTAACATCAGTAGTTTTCTATAAAACCGGGGTGGGAAGTTTTCAAATGAACACCCAGTATGTACTTGAAAACAAAAACCTGATACAAGAAGTTGTCAGTAATCAAGGTTAATTGATAGTAGTAAGGTTGCGTCGTTATTCGTTCGGGTTTCGGACGAATCAGAATTCAGACAAAAATGACGTCAGTCGGCTCCGATCCGGTTCTGAAATTCAAATAAACATCTAAAAAAAAGACAGAATATGGTTCACACTTGATAATGAGAAGATATTTCACTGTATACCAAAAGCTGTGTGATAACTTACCCTCAAACACGTTTAAAAACGGCCGACACTCGGTAAAAAAAAGTGTTTAGACCCTGAAATACGGACATGTTATGACATCAAGAAGACACACCGATGACAGGAATGTCAATAATGGAGCTCGGTGACGGAATCGATTCGGTTTATCGTTCGTGGATTTCCGATTCCCTAGTTACGGCGCAACCTCTACATACCAATTAACCTTGGTCAGTAATCACTAATTGAAGTGAAATTCTTTATTTTGTTTTTGCCATTTCGTCCAGAATTTCTTCCACGGTAATATTAATATCGTGGTTCGCATAAAGAATTGCCAAACCATTTAATCTATCTTCTCCCATGGTGGGTTTACGCAGATAAGATTTTACATTTTTTATACCACAGCTCAAGTTCAGCTATTAACATAGTTTTAGTGGTGAAGATACAGGTACCCCTCGTATCTAAACCATCAGATAACTTATGGAAAATGTGAAAACTGTTTCTTATATAACTTTTCCCGTTGAACTCAAATCTGCCTTTGGAATATTTATACAGGGTCAGGTCAAAAATGCATCGGACCCCACTTGATTTTTTTAAATGGAACACCCAGAAATATTTCTGGGCTAAAAGTTTTTTTTTATCTTTTCAGAAATATATAGCAGTTTGCACTTTTTCTCATAAACACCCAAATAAATGATAATTATCTGAAATTGAATGTGTCATTCAAGTTGTTCAGCCTATGATTCTCTGAAACTTTCATCAAGGTACTTTTTTTGTGAAAAAATATTTTTAAAACCATTCCTTGACAGCTTATTTTTGTCATTTGATGCGCTGTAACTCGTTTAGTATGAGTGCTATTATAAAATGTTATAAGGCAAAGTTGTTGAGTTCTTGGTCCTCTATAGCTTTTATTCGGGTCATATACGTCTAAAAAGATGTTTAGGAAACCACCTCTTCAGCGCAAGACGTTCCTTCGAGTCAGATTTTTTGGTTGAATGATCAGGAGGCAGTCCACAAGCACTCCTGAAAATATCATTGTGTTTGGAATTATTTTTTTTAAAAACCGACATCTTTCCTGGGTTTTTACTGTTATCAAAAAACTCTATGAGTATTTTTATGTAAGAAGATTACACTCATTCCACAACCAAAAGTCACCAATGTAAACAAACTACACGTTTTGATTACGTGGATATAAATATAAGCGTACATAGTTAGAGCTAACTATGTACGCTTATATTTATATCCATGTTTTTTTTTAAATACTAGTCATCCTGAAGAAGGAACGAATCAGTTCCGAAAGCTCGATTAAACAATACATGAGAACTCACATATCGTAGGCCTCTCATTTCTGACTGCTCCCCACCACTCTTCTCCTTCTCGGTAAGTTATTATACAGCTTTTGGTATACAGTGAAATATCTTCTCATTGTTGAGTGTGAGCTATATTTTATCTTCTTTTTTTTTCGATGTGTATTTGAACCATATCGGTATGTTCTGTGGGTTGTGAAGCAGAGACTAGACACAAATTTTCTGTTTAACTGCATTTATTACGCACAAAAAAACATAGAATTAAATTTGATTAAACGTCTACGTTGACAGTCTCTGTAGCACTTGTTACTTTTTTGTCGTCATGACATCGAGTGTACGGGAAGCACGAAACATTCCGCCCACCTTGAGATGCGTGACGGTTTAACCTTTCAACATGCTTGTAGAATCAGCTAGAACTAATCTCCAATGGGTAGAACTCAGATCTTGCGCACAGCACGCCTGTATATACCTTTAGCGGTTTTAATAGTCACCACGCGCACAACACCATCGTCACCGGGATGAACTACTAGGATTCTGCCAACTGACCACAGCAATGGGGGAAGATTATCTTCGCAGACTAAAACCATGGCTCCAGGTATCACATTTGAGTCGTGTGAAACACCCTTACTGGAACGTGCTGGAAGTTCTGTGATGTAATTCTTACACCACCTCTTCCAGAAGTGTTGCATCATTTGTGTCAGGTGCTGAACCCGAGTGAGACGTCCTGTTATTATTTCAGTAAGATCACGTTCGGGAACGGCGACTGATGGGCAACCAATCAAAAAATGTCCCGGTGTCAACGAGGTTAGGTCGTCAGGGTCAGTAGAAAGTGGAGAAAGAGGTCTAGAGTTCAAGCAGGCCTCCACTTGAGCTATAATAGTATTGAATTCTTCATACGTTAAGGAAGCATTACCATCAATTCGACGCAAATGATATTTAATTGCCTTAATGGCACTTTCCCAAATTCCGCCAAAATGCGGAGAACGAGGTGGAATAGATTTCCATGTTGTGTATTGGGTGGCGAAGAAGTCAGCAAAAACGTTTTGATTCATTATCTGAACAATAAACTTATTTAATTCGTTATTGACACCTAAGAAAGTGGTACCATTATCAAAGTAAATCATCGAACATTTACCTCGTCGTGAAACGAAACGTTTAAAAGCGTTTAAAAAGAAATTTGTCGACAAATCGGCCACCAGTTCCAAGTGTACAGCCTTAGTTGTCAAGCAAATAAAAACAACGAATTGCTTACATCTCGACAATCCCACCTTTATTTGAAAAGGGCCAGCATAGTCGACACCACAATTTAAAAATGGTCTAGGAAGGAGTTATTCTTCTTTCGGGAAGTTGTCCTAACGATGTATTAACTGTTACAGGACGAACCTTGACGCATATTACGCAATTTTAGAGTATTTTTCGTACCTCGTTTCTTCCCGATATTGGCCAGAAGCGCGTGCGAATAGTCTCCGAAAGTGCCTGTGGCCCTGCATGAAGTAGTCTTCTATGTTCATATGTAATAATCAACCTGGTTAGAGGATGCCCCTTAGAAAGGATAATTGGGTGTTTGAAATCATAATCAAAAGTTGAATAATTTATTCTACCACCTACCCTCAATACTTCACGTTTATCTAAGAATGGATTCAAGTTTTAAAGGACGCTTTTATTGTTTATATGTTTGTTAGCTCTCAAGGCTTTAATTTTTTCCAAAAAGGTTTGAGTTTGAGCCCATCTAACCAAACATTTCAATGCAACTTCAAGTTCTTGAGGCGTTAAAGGTCCATGTAAACGTAGTCTTTGCAGTTTGAGCGCATTATTTTTGAAACGTAATCGCCAATCACGCTTATCTGAAAGTTCCTGAATTTCAGCTACCCGATTTCCAACAAAAGTTTTCCATTTATAAGGTTCATCCAAGATCCAAGTCAATGTTATACATGAATCGCACCAAAAAAAATATTGATCGATTATTGGCAAATCAAGGGCTTTGATAGCAACTTGACATAGTCTTGTACCCAATAAAGTGCCACAAAGTTCCAGACATGGTAATGACATATTTTTCAATGGAGCTACCTTTGACTTCGCACAAAGCGGATTCATCGTAAATTTACTCATGATTTGAAGATCTTACATAGACGCATGCGCCGTACAAAGTTTCAGACGCGTCACAAAATGTGTGAATATCTACTAGAATTGGACTTTCACATGGCGTAGTAATGGTGTAAACAGTTGCGGACTAAGCTGGTCCGCTCTTGGTTCGGTATTCGCCAGCAGGTGTACCGAACTAAATTTGGTTCGATCTGGATCAAAATTATGAGGTTATGGTGAATTGTGCTGTGATTTTGTTGGTTCTGAGTTTCTAAGGCAATCTGAGTGTACTTACGTAGGGGTTGTTTGGTTACGAACTGTTTTGATATATAATTTAAACTTGTTTTTGACATTTGACGCGAGTAATGAACCTGAACCCATCGTAATTCTTATTAATTGTATAAACTGCTGACTTTAGATGTATCTTAGTATTTAAGCATTTGATGTAATTAGTTTCCAACTTTTGCGTGTCAAAGCCTTGCTGCTGTTCGTAACTGTTCATTTAGTCTAAGTTTTCACCTGTTTTTGGAAATAAAGTTCTTTTTTAAAAGGTCTACGAGTCGATCACGTTTATAATTGGCGCTGCGAACAGGATAGTGTGATTCCACTCTTTATCGGTTCTCGTTGCGTAGAAGTGATTCTCAAATCTTAACACACTATTCTGACATCTTTGGACTTTCAAGAGACACAGTGCGTGAAATTCGGAAAACCGTCGTCTGCCGTGTTGTACGAGACGTGTGACCCAGTGAACGCTCCTGACCTCCAGAGTAGTCCAGATCGACCAGTGTACAACAAAAAGCCGTTCAGCCTCACCTCTATACTCTATAGGAATTCCTTTGGTGCTGTACCTCTACGACGTGAGCTCTATGGGTGTCCCCTTGTTTACGCCGTAAGTAATTGCTGAATTGCCATTTTTCTTTTTTCTTTGTTTTGTGTACATGACTGATAGACTTCGCAAAACTTTGTTTAAAAAACGGGCTAGGATTAGGGTAATTAATAATAGCTCAGATAGTGATTCAGAGCCAGAAGACATTTTAGCTTCTTCATTTCGTCATTTAAGTATTGAATCTTTGGATAATACACTCGATAATACATTAGTACAATCAGAACCAAATATACAGGGTGTTTCAGAATAACATGCTAATAATAAAGGGGGTGATTCTTGGGCTCATTTTAAGAAAAAAAATTCATATGAACGTATGTCCTAAACGCCTTAACTTTTTTCCCAAAAAATATGCAAACCAAAACCCGCATGGACGGCACTGGTCAGAATAATTAAATTGTTGGTGCATCAAAGAATGAGTATTAATGCCTAAAATACATGACTCAAATTTCATGAAGATATCTACAGTAATGACAAAGTTATTGTAAAAAAAGTATCTATTTTTTAAAACTTTGACACCCTGTATCTCAAAAGTTAAGGCATTTAGGACATACGTTCATATGAATTTTTTTTCTTAAAATGAGCCCAAGAATCACCCCCTTTATTATTAGCATGTTATTCTGAAACACCCTGTAGATATGGAGAACGTTAGATTCCATACCACCTTACTGCCTACTTTCTCTGGTAACCAGACTCATTTAGAAAGCTTCATTATTGCTATCAATGAATTTTATAATCTGTATTATGTTGGAAATAACGATTTACAAAGCATAGTTTTAGCGGCTATAAAATCTAAATTAGTTGAAAATGCAAGAGAATTTTTATTAACTAGACCAGACCTAAATACCTGGCCGAGCATTAGAGAAGCATTGAGACACAAATTCGGTGATCCGATAAATCACCAAATTCTTATGCAACAATTACAGTACGTGAAAATAAATAAGAATGAGAACATTCTTCAATTTGTAGATAGGCTTAAGACGTTTATTCAGAGGATTTTCTCTAAAATTCAATGTGAAGTGGCTGATAATAATTCTAAGGCAACTCTTATTAGCCAAACACATAAAACTGCAGTATTGATATTGACGGCAAATGCGCCTCAAACTTTGAAAACCATGTTGATGTTAGTTAATCCAAACACATTAGATGAAGCTTTAGTTCAAGTTGTGAATTACAATATGATAGAATCGCAGGTTAATTTTACCAATCATCCAAATTTGCATAGTGATCAGAACTATTCCAACAATTATTTTCAACCTAATAATGCTGTAAATAACTCACAAGCTGTAAGAACATTACAACCAATACCGCCTATGAAATTTCCACCTAGACCAACCCCGTCAATTTCAAAGAAATTTTACACCAAATTCACAACCTGTAAATAACCCCAACAATAGGAATGTCTTCGCACCATCCAACAGACCACAGCGATTTGAAAGACCAACTCCTATGTCAACCTCAACAATTGGTCCCTCCAGACGAATAAATAATTTCAACCCCCAAAATCACTTCCGTCCCTCAGGTCCAAGAAATTTTATCTCGCAGGAACTCACTAACGTCGAAACTTATCCCTATTCAGTTGAACAAAATCAACCTTCCGATGAATATTTGTTTGAAGATCAACAAGATCAATTTTTCACCGATAACCCCGAATATGAAACCCCGAATTCGACCTTTGAAAATCGGCCTGAAACTCTTTATGAAAATAATCAGACTCTCAGTGAAAACGAAAATTTTCTTCCACCGCCTCGAAAAGATCCATTGACTTAAATAACATCGCTCAACAAATAGAACTTCCATATTTTTACCTGCAGGACAAACAAATAACCGTTTTAATCGACTCTGGAGCATCTGATTCCATTATCTCTCCTTCAATTGCTGAAATTTACCCTAGTAACATGTTTTATGAACCTTTTGAAGTAGTTTCATGCAAAAATACTTATAAAGAAAATAATAACTTAAATTTACCTTTGCTAGAAGAACTAGGCATAAAGGAAAACTTTTCCATGCGTGTACTTAATTGGCACAAAGACTTTGATGCGCTAATCGGCAGCAAAGATTTAAAAAATTTGAATGCACTTATCGACTACGAAAATAAAACTCTAACTCTCCAAAATATCAAAATTCCATTTTCCTTAGCGTATAACTCTTCTCAAAGCGATTCAAAACATAGACAATAACTCGCTCATTGTTCCCGTTAATTACGAAAAAGGCATAGCTATTCTTCCCTCTTTCTCTATAGATAATCACGTCATCCCTGATAGTTTGATCAAAGTCCACAATGGCTTTTGTAAAATCCCCAATCCAAACCCAAAGGTTAATGTCAATTTTCATCAAAGATTCCGTGTAATTCCCCAAGATCAATTCGATCTACTTGATCCCTCTCAATCGAATAGTAATCAATTCAACCCTGAAAAGCAACTCCGTCTAGATCATCTCACCCCTCTTGAAAAATCGAAAATTCTTCCTCTTTGTCATGATTTCAAGGACATTATGTACCATGAAGATTGTGATCTTTCATTCACCAGTCAAACTAAACATCATATACGGACCACCAATGATCGCCCAATCTACGTAAAATCCTTTCGTCATCCACCCAGTATGAACATCGAGATTCAATCTCAAATCCAAAAACTCCTGGACAATAAAATCATCAAGCCATCTATCTCTCCATATTCCGCTCCAGTCTGGATAGTTCCCAAAAAGGCCGACGCTTCAGGACAAAAGAAATTCCGAATGGTCATCGATTATCGACGTCTTAATGAGGAAACTGTTGATGAAATTTACCCTCTTCCAAGAATTGAAGAAATTCTGGATAATCTTGGAAAATGTAACTACTTCACCACACTCGATCTTGCCCAGGGATTTCACCAAATCGAGATGGACTCAAAATCTATCTAAAAAACTGCCTTTTCTGTCAATAATGGACATTATGAATATCTGAGAATGCCCTTTGGTCTCAAGAACGCTCCAGCAACATTCCAACGCATGATGGACGAGATCTTGCGTGAATTCCTCTACAAATTTTGTTTCGTCTACATGGACGATACCGTTATCTTTTCGAAATCATTACCAGAACATATCGATCACATTCGCACTATTTTCAAAAAATTGAGGGAAGTCAATTTGAAGGTTCAGCCAGACAAGTCTGAATTCCTTTGCAAAGAAGTGGCATTTCTCGGCCATGTCATCACTCCCGAAGGTATACGACCAAATCCCATCAAAATTGAAGCAATTCAAAGGTACCCTCTCCCTCGCAATCAAAAGGAAATCAAATCTTTTCTTGGTCTTGTCGGATACTATCGCCGATTTATTAAAAATTTCTCAAAAATTACATTCCCAATAAAAAAGTGTCTTAGGAAAAGTTCCACAATAAACATAGAAAATCCCGAATATAAGGCTGCGTTCCAAAAGTGCAAGGAACTCATTTCAAATTGCCCTGTACTCCAATATCCCGACTTCTCCAAGCCGTTCAAACTTACTACCGACGCTTCTAACATTGCCATCGGCAGTGTACTCTCTCAGAATGATCACCCTATAGCTTACTATTCACGAACGCTCAACTCCGCCGAAAAGAATTATTCTACAATAGAAAAAGAGCTTCTCTCAATTGTGGATAGTACCAAACATTTTCGACCATATCTTTATGGACAAAAGTTCATGATTGAAACCGACCATAATCCTCTTGTGTGGTTGTCAAAAATAAGGGAACCCAACTCTCGACTCACCCGTTGGAGGTTGAAACTTGAAGAGTTCAACTTCGAAATTCGATACAAAAAGGGAAAAGAAAACTCCGTAGCTGACGCTTTGTCTAGAGTTCAATTAAACATCCATGAAACTAATGATGCGGAATCTATTGCCCCTAATGTTGACAATACAGTTGCAAATCTGTCTGATTTCGATTTAGCTGACTTCGTTATGGGTGAAAAATACAATGACGTAGTTTCAAAAATAATCCCTGATAAAGCTATCCCGGTGAACCCCAATGATAATGACAACGGCTCCGACATAACAGTACATTCCAACAATGACACAGAAGGAAAATTTCTCCCCATTTCAGAGCTCCCGATAAATTATGCATCAAATAGAATTATCCTTTCCTACGGAGATAAATATCTTGATACATACACTAAACCTTTCAAGAAAAATCACCACTTTGTTAAAATCTCAAAATTCGAACAACAAGATCACATTCTCAAAATTCTCAAAGAAATAGTTAAACCAGACACTTCATTTACGGCTACATTCCAGACTCTGAACTCAAATTAGAATTCCAAAGATTAGTCACTGCAAATCTCAATCCTTCTGCAAAACTGCTACTATCTAATATATATCTACATGATGTAACAGATCCCATACAACAAAAAGAAATAATCTTGAATTATCACCAAAGCAATCATAATGGTATTACCGAAACCTACAACAACTTAAAACAAAAATATTATTGGCCAAAGTTAAGAGACTCCATTACCAACATCATAAACAAATGCGAGATCTGCTTACAAAATAAATATGAAAGACATCCCTATCGGCTAGCATACGAAGGCCCACTCCTATCGGAAAAACCATTTAAAACCATACACATAGACATTTTCCAGTTTTCTAACTGCCAATTCCTCACCATTATAGATTCATTTTCTAAATACACCCAGGCATATCACATTCCCGATAAAAACTCCGTCACTATTTTGAGTAAGATAAGACACTACTTTTCCCACCATAACACGCCTCAGAAAATAATTTCTGATCAGGGAACCGAGTTCAAGAATTCGCTCTTCCAGGAATTTTGTCAATTATTTGGAATAGATATCCACTACACTACCCCTGGTAATTCGTCATCTAATAGTCCAGTGGAGCGACTGCATTCCACTTTACTGGAAAAACTCCGTATTCTTAAAATGCAGAATCCCAATGAATCCCCTCAAAATTTGATGACTAGCGCTGTTTTGATTTATAATCAGAGCATACATTCCACTACGGGTCACTCTCCATTTTCAATTCTCTACGGACCCTACCTCAACGAACCAAATTTAAATAACGACTTGACGATCTATAACAATACAATCAAAATCGAAAGAAAGAGCTAATACCTTTCCATGATGCGATTTATAAAAATGCATATCAAAAACAGTCACAAAACACCCAGAAACAAAATCAAAACGCCGAACAACCCCCTGAAATTATCCCCGATCAATTAGTATACAAAAAAACCAACTTCAGAGATAAAATTAAACCCCAATATATTCCAATAAAAACTGTAAGTGCAAATAAAAATAAAATATAGGGCATCTCAAAAAAGAAGCCCATAACAACTCATATTAGAAAATTGAAGAGACTTAGGAAAAATCCGACGAGTCACATAATCCCCAGCCTAGCGCTTCAGGCTCACAAACTTCCCAATAATGGATATTATTTGGAAGATATATCCCAATCATTAGTCGTAAGTCATTTCCATTCTACATATGTACCAATTAATGTAACAAAAATAAGATCCACTCTTTCTCATCTAATTTCTAACAATCATATTATAAGTCCTAGCGTAAGTCAGCAGAACAATAACCTTACACAAATGCAGTTTCATCATATTCTATTAGTTATGAACGAAACATATGATAACTTTGCAAAATTGGATAATTACGAGAATAGTAGAATTTCTAATCGCAGGAAACGAGGTTTGATGAACTTCGTTGGAAGTGGTATCAAGTTTATTACCGGCAACTTGGACAATGACGATCTAGAATTAGTAAACCACAACTTGCAAATTTTAAAACGAAATCAAATAAACACAATGCAGAAGATTAACGACCTTAGTTCATTTGCCGGAAATGTCATGCAAAAACTCGAAGAAAACGTAAGAATTATAAATTCAAATAATCAACAAATAACCTCTGAATTCTCGTATTTTAACAATGAAATAAACTTGTCTCTATTACTACAGAACCAATACATGCAAGTGAATAGTTTGAATCAATTTTTAGAAAAACTCTTGCGCATCTTCTCTTTCGCTCAGCTGGAAACGTTGGATCTAGAATTACTGAGTCTTAAAGAAATAGAAGAAATTTGGGAATACTTAACTATTCACTACCCGAAAAATGTCTTATGGCCACTGAACCATTTATCGGAACTAACCCTAATATGTAAAACAGGACTTCTTATCACAAATGAAATGGCAATTCTAATAATTAAAATACCCGTATTCGAGCAAACACCCTGTAGCTTGAAACTCATTTATTCCGCACCAACAAACGAGTCCAAAGTGCTGATAGGTCCAAGCAAATATTACTGCAGCGACCTATGGTACAGCCATTGCGAAGAAGTGAACTCTAAATGGATCTGCTCTGGACCCATTTCCAACAGCTGTCCATTACCAAAAGACTGCCTGTTTGCAGTAGCACAAAACAACTACCAAGTACACACAATTACACACACGAACTCCCTCCTGTCTTGCACAAAGTATCCAGAACCGATATATGAAGACTGCTTCCCGTTCGAGAAGTCCATATTACAAGGCTGCTTCCTGATAGAAAGTTCATGTGATGTCATTATCAGCCATCACAAATATTCTCCAGCAATCAATCATTATCTCTCTGGCAACGATGGAAGCCTTTCCAGCTCCAGAAACAAACCTCTCAATAAACCTTCAAATGAGGCACCTGGAAAATCCAAAAAAGATGCAAGAGGACTTGGTTGAGCCACTAGATATCCAGGACATCTCAGAGCATCATCAAACTACCAGCATAGCCTTCTGCATCACTTTATTCATCCTTCTGGGTATTCTGGCTTTTGTCATATATCTCTGGCAAAAGAAGCAGAAGAAGAAGCAAATCAAAGCTGTTCCACTGGCAGACATCCAGAAATTTCTCAACGAGGACGTTGAGGAAGCTAAGGGAGGAGGAGTAATGAACCTGAACCCATCGTAATTCTTATTAATTGTATAAACTGCTGACTTTAGATGTATTTTAGTATTTAAGCATTTTTGATGTAATTAGTTTCCAACTTTTGCGTGTCAGTTCATTTAGTCTAAGTTTTCACCTGTTTTTGGAAATAAAGTTCTTTTTAAAAGGTCTACGAGTCGATCACGTTTATAATTCGGTTCACGAGTTACAAGACGGTGTAAACGGGCGAGAAGCAAGCATTGGTCCTACCGTACTATCCCCACCCACTTGGTCCCATCGGACTTAACTAAACGAGTTATCGGAGTAAACTAGGCTAATGACTTTTCGAGGAATGGAAATGTTCTGTAACGACTGTATTTGGTTTTGATAAGTTCTAAAATTAGTATAAATTTGAGTAGGAACACTTTCGTCCGAACCTAGCGATGATAACCACAATTGTTAAAGCATAATTTTAGCTTTAATGACTATAGGCCCAATTAAACCTAAAGGATCAAAAATCTTGGAAATATATGACAAAATAGTCCTCTTAGTTACATAATTTTCTTGTTTGCAAATATTTTTTAAATTTTATTGATACTCGTCGGACTCACTATTCCAAATTAGACCCGATGTTTTAGATTCCTTATTCTCTGAAAATTCGAGAGTTGTCCCTTCACGGTCATCAAATTTGGATAAATTGGATCTCCATTTTCGTAGAATGAATTGACCTTGAGAAAGAATTTCATCAACACCCTATTGAATCTGTAGAATTCCATCGACAGTATCAGCTCCGGAGATAAGATCATCGACATAGAAATCTCTTCCAAGTATATTACTAATGTGAGGATTTCTGGACTTATTCTCCTTGGCCAACTGATGCAAGCATCGCACTGCACAAAAACAGAGCACAAAAAGTTCCGTAAGTAACGGTATTCAGAACAAAGGTCTTAAGTGGCTTATCTGAATCAGATCTCCATATGATAGTATGAAGACATCTTTGATCAGTATAAACATTTACTTGACAGTACGTTTTTGCGCAGTCTGCAGTGATAACATATTGATGCTTTCGGAATCTTAGAATGATTGAAAACAGTTCTTTTTGGATGGTGGGGCCAGTCATTAAAATGTCATTAAGCAAAAGACCTGAAGTAGTCTTAGCTGAAGCATCAAAAACAACCCTTACTCTAGTGGTAGTGGAAGACTCCTTTATCACCGAATGGTGTGGCAGAAAATTAAAAAATGATTCACTATCAGAAATAACTTCAGACATGTGACCTAGACCCTCATACTCCTCCATAAACTTTACATATTCATCTCTTAGTTTAGAGTCACGCTGTAATTTTTTCTCAATAGAGAAAAACCTCTTGAGAGCCAACTTCCTAGAATCGTCTAAATTGGAAATGTCAGTTTTTAGAGGAAGTTTTACAGAAAACCTACCATCGATTTCACGTGAGTGAGAAGATACAACATTTTCTTCACATAGCTTATGCTCCAAAGACCACCTTTGTCGAGGTTCACAATTTTCAACTTGCCAAAATCTCTCAAGCTGGTTCTGAATGTAAATATTTGAAATCAGATGACAAGATGCTTTCATTGGACTTTTATCATAGTTTGTAACGAGTGTTCAATAAAAAATACGATCAAGTCACCTATGGATTGCAATTGTTTCACAAAAACGTATGTCTTGGCTAACATCGCAATTATGACATGACATCCACTTTCTAACCGTCACAGATGCCATGATGCCAAACCATACAAACTAGCCACGACCTACGTCATGACAGAAAAAGAAATCCAGAGGTGACTTGATCGTATTTTTTATTGAACACTCTTTACCAACAGAACCTGACAGAACCCAAACCAAAAACATAGGATTAAATTTGATTAAACGTCTACGTTAACAGTCTCTGTAGCACTTGTTACTTTTTTGTCGTCATGACATTGAGAGTGTTCGGGAAGCACGAGACGGTATTTGATACGAAGCCGAATCGGAGCCGACTGACGTCATTTTTGTCTGAATTCTGATACGTCCGACACTCGAACGTATAACGATGCAACCTTATAACTATCAATAATTAACCTTGGGTGTTTTTGAGAAAAAGTGCATGCTGTTATATATTTCTGAGAAGGTAAAAAAAGACAGATTTTATATGCTATAAATATACAGGATGTTCCATTCAAAAAAAAAAGTCGGGTCCGATAACTTTTTGACCTGACCCTGTATAAGAATTGAGTTCTTCGGTGGAAGTAATGTGAGAATCAGTTTTCACATTTTCCATAAGTTATCTGATAGTTTAGATACGAGGGTTACCTTGAAATGCAACATTCTCAATCTAGCCCTGTATCTAAAAAAACTAGAAGGGCTATGAGAATTTTGTGTACGGCATCATTTGTTTCACGCAACTTTCTATCTATGAACATAACGGAGATACAACGCAAAAGTACCCAAAATGGGACACCCGTACAGTTATTGCCAAACAATTCTCGATATACGTCATCAACGCCACAAAGCGCGTTTTTATATAGTTTGCTGGTATCTAGATTTGATCCCCAGCAAATCACATAACAACGCACTTGGTAGCATTGAAGACGTGAATCGAAGACTGCTTGGCGTTGACAGGTTTGTTCCAAACCCCCATCTAATCATCCCAGAACCAGTAATTTGCAGTGGCCCACATTAATTTTGACATGTCTGGAAAAAACCGTTCTGAAACGGTTCTTGTGGGTGGTTAGAACAGGCCTGCTTGTAGGTTGGTATTTTCTTCGGCTGAACCAACATAATATAATATGATATACAGGGTCATTCCGTATATATTGACACATGTGCTAGCGGCGCTATCTATGGGGATATGAAAATTTTGTGAATATGAAAGTTTTGGATATTCAACTGAAATTTTCAAAAATCTTTTCAAAAAAAAACAAAAGACTATCGGAACGTCAATATTTTTTCACGAGTAGCATTTTTTTCAGTGGAACCCCCTGTATATTATCATATATTATGAACGAGCTTGTTTTGCTGATTTCAAAAATATATAAGGTCTGTTCGTAGAACAATCAAAAACCAGTCAAAGCCAATCAGCATTCAGCATTTGCAGTTTGCAAACTATTTCTGATTATTTTGACCAATCAATGAAGCGCTGCTCGATTTGTGATTGTTCTACGAACAGACCTATAGTTTGATACCTTTCTGATGAGTCGTTCAGGAGATATTCAAGTTTCAATATGTTTAAAAATTAAAATTCCCATTGCTATGGAAAAAATGATAGAATCGTGATTATATAGATTGAATCCATAGAGATGGAGGTTAAATAAACTTATTTTCTAGATATTACTCCAAATATTCACGAGTTAATAAATTTGTGCAACTTCACCCATGGCAACCGGGATTTAAATACTAATTTCTACACATATTCAAACTTATATATCTACTGAAAGACTAATCAGAAGGGTATCAAACCAAATATTTTTGAAATCAGGAAAATAAACTCTTCCATAATATATGATGATATACAGGGGGTTCCATTGAAAAAAATGCTACTTTTGCAAAAATATTGGCATTCCGATGGTCTTTTGTTTTTGTTATGGGATTTTTGAAAAGTTCATATGAATATCTAAAACTTTCATATTTACAACATTTTCATATCTTCATTGATAACGCCGATAGCATATGGGTCAATATATACGGAATGACCCAGTACATATTTAGAATATCTATCATTCTAGACAAAAAAATACAGCGTGTCCTCATTTAAACTTTTTTGTAAAACCAAAATTATCTGAAATTTTTTTGTTTGTGTCATAGGGGAAGATTGTTAAAACCAAATAATTGAGAGTTAACAGCCCGGAAATCATGCCTATGCATATTCGAATTCCAATATCTTCTGAACCGTTCAACCGATTTGAATATTTTTTGCTTTGTTTAAAAGAGCATTTCTTCTTTTACCTTTTAGCTCAAGACAAATACACTGGAGGGCGATAATTGCAGCAATTTTGGAAAAAAAGTTCAATGAAACGATACTGATTTTTTGACGAGCCCTTAACCACCATAATATTGGCCCCTGTTGCACCCAAGGTGCGATATTCATTTCATACTGTCAAATAAAACAAACATAGGAGCTTTCCATATTATTTGAACAAAAAAAATACATGTCACTTACACAATGTTAAGAAATCTTCAATTCGGATTATTTCCCTTCTCATTCACAACATACAGCACAACGTCTGGAGACTCAAACAAATTAGAAAAACTAGTCGGTGCGCTTTTGCCTGAAACATATAAAATGTCATCATCTTCAATAATCTATGTGTTATAATGAGAAACATAATGTGAGAGCAAATAAAGATCGAAATTGAATGAATTATCTTTTTAACAAAAGTACTAATAATTGTTCTTGACGTTGGCTTGGATCATGAGACTACCATCGCTAAGGCTTATTTGAATCATAACTATATTCTAACCAATTACAGAGAAGAATAATTATTATGAGGTCAGTTTAGAGAAAAATAAAGTAGAAGATAGTCAAAGATAATATAATATTCGCTGATAATATAGAGACTTTTTGCACCTCTTAAATTTCATTCCGTTGTGGTTATCGTTATTCTGAGCATGCGCAGTGACAAAATCACAATCCTTTATCGTTATTAACCATAACGGATTCCTTTAATTAAGAAGAAATAAGGAAGGGCTTATCGTTATGGTAATGCTTATTTTTCAACAGCGATGTTGCCGTAATGTGTAAAATTAAATGGATACTACTGCTAATATTAATTTATTCTCAAGCAATTGATCAAAATAAGATGCAGATAACTACTTTACATGACAATAAACGATCGCGGAAACCAAAATGGAATGTTTTACATACAAAAAATTAACCTAGTACAATATTCCCCTTTCTTTCAGACTTTTCCGGATTGATCTACTCAACAATCTGACACATCTTGTCATGAACTCAATTGAGGAACACGATCTAACTCGGACCTAACCTTACTTCTCTGCTTCTGACGTCTTATCTTATAAATAATATTATTGTTGTTTGATGTTTATGCTCCGTACCACTAACTAGTTTGTGTGTGTCTGTACTTTATAGATCATTTAAAAATAGTTGAAAGTCGGAGGAGGATCTTGTTTTTGAGCACTGGTGCTGTGTGTAGTTTAAAGTCTGTGCTTTTTAAAGATAATTTTATCAATCCCCAATTTTATTGGTATGGTATGTTTGTTTTAAAAAAAAATGATTATGGATATAGAAAAATACTGACGAAATAATTAATTAACAAAAATTAATTACGAAAACTGTCATCAGTTTCGCCTGTTGGTCAGACGCAAGATAACGAATAAAGTGAAATCGTATAGTGGAGCAAAACCTCTCTCAATAACGGATGAAGTAAATGTCATTTTTAATAAAGTTAACCATAACGGATGAAATAACTGATGTTATTTTAAGAGGTGCAAAAAGTCTCTATAACGGATGTTAAAAATGAAGTATAGTAATCTTCTGGGCCTGTATTTTCGTTGTCCAAAACGCTCAGCGCTTTCATGTCACCTAAAACCAAAGCCCCGTATGTTTATTTTCAAAATTTTCCATTCAAAATCACATTGCATAGATTAGTTGATGAAGTTCAAATATCTTGAGTAAGGTAACTCCTAGCCACTTCTATAAAGTATACCTTTTTCATGTAAATGGGTATGATGTAAAAACCAATTTTTCAATTTTTAAAAAATGTATGAGTGCGTGGGTACAAAACATTTCTGACTATTTGAATGAGTGAAAATGTGTGTAAGTGGCGCCACCTACACGTAAGAGCAATTCCGTGCTCAGATTTGAATTTTGCATGTCAAACCCCCATATACCAAATGTCATCAATATAGCTAACTTGATTATTTCGAGTTATCCAAATGAATCAAAAATTAAAATTCAACTTTGACACGCTGTATCTCTGTTAAATCATCTTTTGGGATAGACAAGTTCGGGGTGATCGCAATATTTGTGTGTGAAGAATCTACTGTTGCCATATGTTCCATTCTTTCTGGGACACCCTGTATAATATATTTGGTATTTGGTTCAACACATTTTGCTCTATTTAAGTTCGAATTCACATTCAATTCATCCAGAAATTTAAGCCAGACTCAAAAATTCTTGTTTTTTGTCACTAAAAGAACAGATTCATTCCAATGCCTCCTGGACTAATAGGGTAGAATCCAGAATAGCGCAAAAACGATTGATTCCCACACACGTTAAAAATATGAATCCGAGTATGAATCAAACTCGAAACGTAACATTAAACAAAACATAAACCGCAAACAGACACAATCCATCAACCTCGCCATTACCAAACCATAAATAAATAAAATTAAAATGTGCCGTAACACTGACAAGACAAATCTATCTACCTCTACGACGTACGTGCCTACGACATCGATGCATCAACGTTGCCAGATGTGAAAGATGGAAATGTGTAAATTTTGGTTCGCCACGGATCCATAAGTGTCACCTAAAGGCCTGGTTTTTATTAAAGTTCATTGCGAAAATTTTCGTTTATTTGGAGCGAAACAGTTCGTTCGTTGTTATGAAACGGAACTTCGTGTTGTATTCCGTGCTTGAGTGGTTTTTATGGTTATTGCGTTGGCCCATAAAAAACACTCAAGCACGGAATATAACACGAAGTTCCATTTCATAACAACGAACGAACTTTTTCGCTCCAAATAAACGAACATTTTCGCAACGAACTTTAATAAAAACCAGGCCTTAACAGAACAACAAATACGCGACGTTTTTGAAAACGTCACAGGCAGCATATGATTGGTCGTGGCCGAATTTGGTATCCAAACAAGCTTTTGTGACATTTGGTTTTGTATTGTGTGAATTTGAAATCTGTGTTTTTGTGTTTAATTTGGGCTATATTTTTGGGTGTATTACATATACCGTGTGCCCCGTTGGTGCGTATTTGATTAGCCGAGTGGAAAGTCAGCTTTTGAGGTAATAAAAAATAGTTTGTTTGGATATTTCCGTCTGACAGCTGACGTCATGACGTCACAGAAACCTAGCGTATTTTTGTTGTTCTGTGAGGTGCTGAACGAAAATTTACGTCACAAATGTCAGGCGCTTCGAAAGCGCTGATGGTTTTGGAGAACGAAAATACGGGCCCTGAAACCTTTTCCGATTTCGTTAAACCTGTGGAAAGATTTCAAAATTTTGTATGTCAATAAATTTACCAGTTCTACATACAAAAAAATTTGAATCAATGTATCGAGCTACAAAGAACTATGGTAGAGAAGAAAGTGGTATGAGAAAAATATGTTCACTGTTTTATTCTAGAGATATCAATGCACTTTCGTAACCTTTGCATCAAGGTCCGAGATGCAAAATTGCATCCTCCCTGATTAACAAAAAGTCCGAACCTACAAAATCCAATGTTTCGGAAGACAACAGATAATCTAAATTCTAAAAGAACAACACTGAAAATAAAAATGTCGGTTCTTTCGCAGTCAAATTGATTACCAGTTCATACTGCTCTCCTCAACAGGATCGCAGATTCATGTAAAATGTGTCTCTACTAAACAGAATCTCAATGGACAATTTGCATCCATTTTCAAATGACTTGAGATTTTATATACGTTTTCTAGACATTATTTGAAAGTCACCAGCGAAAAAAATTTTCCGATATACCCACAAATATACTAAATAAATGAAAAAGAAGACGCGAAATTCACTGTACGATCGCAAACGGGGTGGGGCCATATTAACCTCCCAAGAATCAAGAGAATCGCCAGACGAAGATAGATAGTGTATTCTGTGACGTAGTGGATGTTGATTGGCGCTCTTTAATCGGTGATTACTACATTATGAGAGGTCGTAGGTTGATTTTTTAAACATCAATGGCATCAGTACTTACTAATCCTTATATTTTTCATGTTTCCAAAAAATGAGCATAATGTCCATTGAGATATTTTGTTATTAAATTGAATTCATAATTAGTACTCCAAATTCAAAAAGACAGTGTATTGTGTGCGGGTAGACAAAAATGTATAGATGTTTTTTTGGTTGATAATAACTACTAGATTCGTTTGTCGAATTAGTGTACAGAATATTGATAGATGACTTGACTTCTAATTAAGGATAAACGTCCAGAACAACTTTAGTATTTTTAATAAGTGCTTCCAACTACTGAATAAACTGCAGTTTGTAGTTGCATTTTACTTATTGTGTAAGGAAATTATTAGAGACAAAATATACGATACATACCTATCTTCACTTCCAAATCCAATTCAGACAGATCAGGCATTGACAAGCCAATCTCCCTATTTGTTATTCGATCCGTCAATATGGTTATACTGGGATCACTAGTAACTACCGATGAAGAAGCTACTGGACTGTCAACACACAATATCGATATCTGATCACTGCTCTCTTTCAACAGTTTATCCACTGTATCACTCCCAGTGAACAGGTTCTCATTCTCGATATTAAAATCAAGATTTTCGAGTGTTTTTTGCAGATCCATGTATTCATCAATTTCATCATTAGTCTCCAAATCCTGGGAAGATATATCAAATCAAGTAACCCCTAAATATGTCTTCTTAACGTATTTTTTCTTAAGTACGAACAAATTTTTATTCAAAACTACGGCCAACGTTTTCAAGACCAATCCATTTTTTTCAGATATTTGAAAAATACATTCAATCGAGTAATAATTATTATAAGATGTATCTCACCCTTGTACAAAAATTATGTTCATTATTTATATCATATCAACGTGACATATTTTACAAGGTTTGTTGGGGTGATAAATTTAAAGATAAGAATCGCTACGTATGGTACGTTAGCTAGCTCCCGATAGCTAGCGTATAATAGCCCAGTAAAGTCGGCAAAAAAAAACAAACAGAATGATTTTTTCAGGGATGCTTGAGGACTGCCTCCTGATCATCCAATCAACTCATGATACGTTTTGAGCTGAAGAGGTGGTTTCCCAAACATTTTTTTACAGCAAAATTCCCTCAATAAATGTAATAGCGGACCAAGAACTGAATAACTTTGCCTAATAAATTTTTTTGTCAGCTGAAACAATTGATGAGCTACGGCGCATCAAATTTCGCTGGCAACAGGGTTGGTTTTCAACATTTTTTTTTTTGAAATCAAGAAAAATGTTATGGATAAAAGTTGTTCAGCCTTTGATTGTCTGAAACTTTCATCGAGGTCATTTTTTTTATCATAAAATGTTTTTGAAACCACCCCTGTTGTCAGCCTAATATTGTCATTTGATGCTCTGTAACTCGTTTAGTATAAGAGCTATCAAAAAATGTTATGAGGCAAAGTTGTTCAGTTTTTGATCCTCTATAACTTTTATAGGGGTAATTTTGCTTGGAGAAATATTAAGGGAACCACCTCTTCAGCGCAAAACGTACCAGGAGTACGAGTCAGATCTTTTGGGTGGATACTAAAGAGGCAGTCCCCAAGCAAACCTGCAAATATCATTCTGTTTGGATTTTTTTTTTGACAGACCGATATCTTTCTCAAATACTCAGAATCCAAAGCAAATTCTTGTATATTAATCGATTTAAAGTTGGGGAAGAATTGATTTTGTGATGTATACATACACTGTGTCCCCGGACAATACCAATACCCCCTGAAATATAAAGGCCCGAGTGCTGATCGTGTGACGTCATGTTTTCATAGTAACTCGACACGATCGATCATTGAAACAAGCGCATGGTTGTCAAGAGTTTGAAAACTGCGAGCTGTCATTGTGAAAAGTCAAAAAAATTAAAAAGTCATTGAAATCATGAAATAGTAAGAATAATAATAATTATTCATTCAGTGGATTTTGAAAGTCCGCTTGTCGTGATAAACAATGCCCCGGATGTATAGTGTTGTTGATTGTCTGTCCAACGAAGAGTGAAACCGAATACGTGAATGTTGAGAATGTGCCGGTACAAAAAAACAAACTGCAAAAAATACTTGCAGTTTTAGTTTTGGACAGCACTGATAGCACCGATATGCTTGAAGTGCAGTTTATTTAAATGAAATTGGTAAACGAGGGAGAGGTGGTTTAAGATAAAATGGCTCAAGTGATGAAAAATCTTATTAAGAGGCAAAATGGTGTAGGGCCTGAAACGCAGCTAGATCCCATGCAGGACTGCTATATCCTATGATAATATATTTCATATCAATTTAACAGTTAAAAAATTGATCTAGACAAATAAAAGACTTTTTTTACAGGTTGCTTTCATGTATCAACATTCACATATTCGGGTTCACTCTATACATGCGGAATTGTTTATCTAGATAAGCGGACTTTTATTATCCAATGGATAAATGATTATTTTTATGAATTATTAATTAATTTCAAATGTTTTGACTTCTTATGTCACAATGACAGCTCGCAGTATTTAAACTCTTGGCAACCATTTGCGCTTTTCAATGCTCGATCGTGTCGAGTTACTATGAAAACGATCTACTAAACAAGCCATCACGCAGTCAGCACACAGGGGGTTAATTCTTGACCGTTCGCAAATTTGAAACGTATACGCAAAATCCGATCACCATGTTTTTTCAAATGATGCTGATCGCACAATAATTGCGTAAACGTTTCAATACGAAGGCTCAAAAATTGGCCCCCTGGCCTTTATATTTCCGGGGGTATTGGTATTGCCCCGGATCAACGCATGAATAGGTGAAAGAGACAAAAAAAAAATGAATTGAGATTTCATCTTCTGAGGTTCAGCCCGGCTTGGATAGAAAGTAATGTGTGTCATAATTTTAGTTTCGAAAGATCAAGCATGTCTTGGAAATTAACCAAGAAGCTATTTCTCTCACTAGAAAAGTGCTTCTTCTATAGGAGATACGACAAAATGTGATTGAACAAAGTTGTTCAGAATGAAAAACTAAGTGAGAATTAAAAATTTCAAAACCCTCCGCCTACCAAAAGTTCTTTGAATGATGAATTACGCAATTAGCAAGTTGAAAACTAGTTTTATAATAAAAAAAAAACACAAACAAACTCAAAATATTAAGATTAAATTTATTTCCATGCCATTTTAAAACTGAATCAAAAAGATTAAAGTAGGCGGAGGGCTTTGAAATTTTGCATACCGACTCAGTTTAGGTGTATAGTTTTTAGTTGAATCGTTGTCTACCTTATTTTAAAGGTCCTTCGACCCTGATTACAACAACCAAGTTTCAAGTCTCTGCTGTCATTCCTGTTGATATGACAGCTTCCAAATATTTGCTTTAAAGTCAACTTGTTCAAAATAAAAGGATATCTTCAAGAGGACCTATTACTCAATCGTTTTAGCGAGGATGTATTTCACCCAAAAAAAAATGGGTGAAAAAAATCCTGGAAGAAAGTGAGTAACGAATAGTATTATCGTTCTTTGAACTATTGACGGGACATTATTCGCAAAAGATATCACTTGGGATGGAAAAGTTTGACTCTCACAAACAAAAAGGCATAGTCGACAGTTTTTGAGAAAAAGTTCAGTAAAGAAATGGGTCTATGATTATCTGTTCAAGAGATCAACATACAGGGTCCTTCATTAGTGCGTCGGGCAATCCTAGCGTGGTTATTTACAAAAGTAGAAAAAAAAGTTTTATACAAAAGTTGTAGAATGTGACTTTATGCATATTTTAAAAATATTTTTAAACATACAGGGTGCGTCACAAAAGTATGGCACGAAAAAGTATGATTTTTTTAAATGGAACCCCCTGTATATTAATTGATATTTCAATTCTTTCTTCAATTTGGAACAAAAATTGTGCTACAACTAATGTTCCTAAATTCAACCGTTATCGAGATATCGCGTTTTAAAAATGGCATTTTTGCAACTTTGGCATGCTATAAAACTCAAACTATTCAAGTTAGAGGAAAATGGTTTGCACTTTCCTATCTTAACTTTTCAAGAGCTCTTCTGTCATTTGGATAGAAGGTAACGTCAACTGTCAACTTTTTTCGGCACAGTTTGACATTTTTTCACAATAATGGATTTAATCTCCTTGAATAGCTCTTGAAAAGTTAAGATAGGAATGTGCAATCCATTTTTCTCTAACTTGAATAGTTTGAGTTTTATAGCATGTCAAAGTTGCAAAAATGCCATTTTTAAAACGCGATATCTCGATAACGGTTGAATTTAGGAACATTAGTTGTATCACAATTTTTGTTCCAAATTGAAGAAAGAATTGAAATATCAATCAATATACAGGGGGCTCCATTTAAAAAAATCATACTTTTTCGTGCCATACTTTTGTGACGCACCCTGTATGTTTGAAAATATTTTTAAAATATGCATAAAGTCACATTCTACAACTTTTGTATAAAACTTTTTTTTCTACTTTTGTAAATAACCACGCTAGGATTGCCCGACGCACTAATGAAGGACCCTGTATATGAAGTTAATATACCAATTCGGTCTAGTTTAATTGAAAAATTCTATCTCGGATGAATTGTGGGGTTTAGAGACAATTGATGTAACTACAGATTATTCCCATATTGTTGCATACATCCATATAAACTCACCTTTCTTTCTTTATCTGTAATAAGTTGATTTTCATCCACTTTATAGTCAGGATGCTTTCTAAGAACATGCCTATACATGTATTGATCACGTTTGAACGGTTTGTGACAAACGGGACAAAATATAGTCTCATCGTTTTTACCACTGATCTTGATATGAACATTTCTATATTCCTCTGGATGAGTTTTCTTGACGTGTCTGGTAATGCTACTTTCCAGTTTCATTTTTTTCTGACATACCGGACATTCAACACCAGTCGAACCTTTATCTACATCATGTACTTTTTTAATATGCCTTTTTAAATTTTTTTGGTACTTGAACGATTCTCCGCATTGCTCACAGCTAACCGCATCTCGAATGGTGTGGATCAGATTGATGTGTTGTTTCAAATTCTTTTCCAATTTAAATATTTTTTGACAGTGAGGACAACTGGATTCCTGTAAAATAATTTAGTTATTGATGAGAACGAGGAATCATTTTATTCAGATATAATATGTGATAATAAGAGAAACAAACACACTATTATAATATTCGAACAAAAATGTTCAATTTAACAGTTGTACCCCGAAAAGTAATGACCCCACAAGTTGCTATCTGGCTGATGGTAATATACTGCTCAACAAATGAGGTGGAGAATACATAAAATAGTCAAGACAATACAGTTTGTCCCCGAATAGGTGTTATAAGAGGACAAATCGACTAAAAATCTATAGATACGACAAAAAGTCATTCTTGATAAAGGTTTTTGCTTTGTCAAAAAAAAACATCTTTCTTAAAAAAATTCTTTAATTATACGGGGACTCAAAAAACCAACAGAATGTGAAAAGATGAGTTTAATACAGGACTGGTCAAAAAATACAAAATTATTATTTTAAAGATACTTGAGAGATAAACATTTATATTTTTGAATTACTCTAAATCTTAATTGAAGTTTCTTAGGCAAAACAAAATTTTCAAAATGAGTAAAAACTTAAGCAGCAATGACATTTTGGATTTTGATACCTTAAACTACGTTTCTCTCACACAAAATGACAATTTTGTATTTTTTGACCAGCCCTGCATGTATTATACTTATTATTCTTCTTCATCGTTTTTCGCCTGAAATTAAAAAAAATAATAATAATAAATATTGCCACGTACTTGATTGTCTCTCGTAATCGATATGAATCTATATAAAATAAAGGTTAATTGACCTAACTTGTGGTTTTACGAACGTGCAAATTAACCCTAGCTCATACACGGTTCGGAGAGTTGGGGTGTGGTAAAATGTTGAGCGCCACCAACTTGTAACAACCCAAATTGGAAGATCTCTCAGTTGTTACGAGACACTAGTTAACATCAATAACCCAAAACAAAACAAATGGTAAAACATCAACTAGACAATACTCAGTGAATCAATAAAACAATTCATTCAACAGTGTATAATCTGAATAAAATAAATAAAATATAAGCAAAATCAAAACGTTCTTACTAAAACTTTGATTAAATAGTTATCAACATACTGAATTCGGCCGACTCCGGCTTCTTCACCGGATTGACTGACTCCGGCTTGCTTGGTTGGCAGTAGGTGAATTACAAGAAAAAAACATGCATCTTTATCATTTCTTATGAATTCTTACAAAATATAAAAACTTTTTGTGCATTTCTCGGGGTCAATCTATTCCGTTTGTCTCCATAATATATTATGTTTCCAGTTTCAGAAAAAGTTTTCTCGCTGTAAAAGCTACTGGTGGTGCAGAAAGAAATGCCCAAGAAAATTTCGAAGTACCTATGTTTAAACAGATTTGGGAATCCATTATTTTGTTCTTTCCAAACCATAATTGGTTCTTTCCCTCTTTTAATTAAGCGCATCTTCAAATATCAGATTCCACTCGCTAGGAGATCAATACTTTACTTTAGACGTAGAAGAAGTGTCATCGTTTTGTTGTAGGTCGTCGAACTTTACCCCTGAACTACTTCCATATAGAAATCAAAAATTGATGTTTGTCGTTTTTGAGAAGGAGACTGTCTACTATTTCGACAAATTTACACCTCCGACCGGAGGCAGTATGTTCGGCTCCGGTTTTCACGCCGAAGTTCCTGACTCCGGCCTCTGGCCAAATCATACCTCAGTTGCAACACTAATAATAACATACACTGCTGTTTAAACAATAAAAATCAGAATTTCTTCGCTGCTTCACGACTTCTAGCTCTGGTGGTATTCCCCTCTAGTCCAACATCGACTGCTCGAAGTGATCTACCATAAACCTCTTGCACTCTCAAATAAAGTGAACTACGCTGTCTTCACTGAAAAGGTCCAGATCAGGGAAAATACCATTTAATAATAAGTTGACATGAACAGAGAAACTCTCGGGAAAAAGAGAACCCTAAAAATATAAATGAGAAGAGAAGTAACAAGAAGAAAACGGTTACTCACCATAAAATGTTTGGGTTTTAAATATTTATTCCAAATTCACCGGCACGCTTTCAGATTGCGTAATTTGATATGTTTCTGAGAAAATGGCGTGTCCGAGTTGACTGGCTTATGAAAAGAATGGCAATCTTAGAATAATGAATAGTAAAGTTTTTTTAACATGTGGAGGGGGTCCTCAATAGCTTAACTCTAAGTTTTCGGGGAAATCGAGATTGAGCTTACCACGCTATCTTGAAAATAAGGGCACGTGTGTTTTCTCCGTTCCTATGAAACTTACGATAAAATATCATACAACTGAAGTTGATCAGAATTACATTCCCAAAAACTTTTATTCCAAACTTTTTTTTCTAAAATTAATAATAAAAAATCTACGGGGTGATTCATTAATATGTAATGTGAGAAGAAATCGTATAGGAGGAAAGTAGCGCAAAATTACATTCCCAGCAACTTTTTTCCACATATTTGGATGGTTTCTGGGAGTTTTATTCTGCGCGACTTTCGTCCTGTACGATTTTTTCCACCAAGGAATCACCCTGTAGTTTTTTTATTACTGATTTTAGAAAAAAAAGTCTGAAGCGTTTCGCTCTCCAGTTTTGTTTTCTGAGTGAGTGTCATAAAGAAATTCTTTATGATGAGTGTCAAAGAAACGAAAGGTGACTATTGTCAACCCTTCGATCACCAGATACGTTCATACAAACATTGTTTGGAAATAATTATTGTGCCCAGAACCCATGGCTTGTTGTATGAAAATAGATGAGTGGCATTAAAGTGAAAAATCACCTGTTACAATATCAGCAATTTCTTCCCAGTAATTTTCAATTTTTTTTTTTTTTGTCAGATGTGATTTTTAGACCAAGCAAAAACTTTTATCAGAAATGACTTTCTGCAATACCGTAGAATGGTATTGGGGAACCTTGGGGTTATTTGGGACATGACGAAAAAAAAGATATTCAATAAAGCGGATGCAACAGATGAACCCGTAGCCAAAATGTGCGTACGGTTCCACGTTGAAGCATGTGTACAGCGAGCGTTAAGGCGCATTTCAAATTGCAGTATTAATTTTGGATTGCATGAAAGTGTGGAAATCGAAGTAAAAAGCTTCAGTGTCCAACATTCCATTCAAGGAACTGGACTGCTAGTGATAAGGTAAGTTTGATGGTTGTAACTTATTGTCAGATCACTATAGATGACTCATCAAAAATACCGTAGATATATGTAACATTTTTAACAAGCTATTTTTTGAGTGGAGTAATTCGGGACATGAATGGAGCTTAATTGAGACAACGAAAAACATGAAATATAAGACCGGTAACAATGATTTTTTTGCCTCTAGGCTGTAGAAATAGTGCGAAACGAAACTATCGAAGCGAAATGACTAGTTGCCGAAAAAGACAAAATTCTGAGCTATTTGGAGATTGATCTATTGTCTTTTAACTTTTAAAGACTAAAAACAAGCCTAAGTTACAGTTATTTTGCCCAATAATGTTTTCTATGTTTTTGTTTTTATTTGCAAACTTTTGTCACAACCGATAAAATAAATGTTTTCTTTTTTCTAATTTCAATTTACGTGCTACTAATCCCAAATAGACCCACCCCAAGGGGTAATCTGGAACAACGCTTTAGAAAAACGTATATCCCCTCCTACTTGGAAAGGGGGAATAATACTTTGGGCAAATGTGGTGCCCCCTATTTGTCCAAGAATGTATCGTATATCATTTTATGTTACGTAGAGAAAAAGTTATTCATAAGAATGTTAAAATTTTGTCCCTAATAGCCTCGTTTCGATTCAGCCGTTTTTGCGCAATTCAAGTTCAAGGTCTCATAAGAATTACATTACGTTGATTTGGATTCTACCGTCTCTTGGCAAGACAGATCAAGATAATGCCCCAGTAATTATATTTTTGGACACTGAACATGAATAGCGCAAAAACGACTGAACCAAATACGAACATGTATGGTATATTTGGAAACAGAAGAAAAAGATCTATTAATCACGTCAAAAATATACAGGGTTTCCCATTTGAAAAATACAATGTTGTGTAAAATTGTTGGGTGTTCGATGCATTTTGGCATTTCTTAGTGTCGGATTCTGAATTTTCATGAAAAATACTGCAAATTTGCTCATTCAACTTCTTTATAGAGCCTAAATTAACTGAGATATCTATTGTGTAAAATATAAACAACAGTACCTACATGACCATACTTTCAAATTTTATGTGACACTTGGAATAAAGAAGTTAAAGGGGGGGCGACATTCTGTTGGATCACCCACATGTACCTTTATTTTTGACAATCTTGAAAATTATTGTTATTAGAAAAAGTTGCACTAAAAACCATGCTCAAATACGGTATTGCACCCATTTATTTCGAAAAGATTATTTTTATGCAATAAAATGACGTGTTCGTTGATAAATTATTCTATTCTATTCTATTTCTCATGCGATATCAAATGAATAATAATATGCATTCATTACGTGTTTGAATTGCCAAATGTTTTGACAAATATGAGAAACATAAAGGCTATCGCGTTTTCAAGAGCCAAATCTTCATTGATAAATTGAAAAGAAAAATTAGTGAAAATCGTAGAATGGTGTAATTGCATATCTACTGTCTGTTCATGGCTTTCCTACGGTTACGTCATACTTTTCTGTCTCTCTCTTACACATTAAAAACAAAATCACGTACGTCTGGACCAAGGTTAATTGATAGTAATAAGGTTGCGTCGTTATACGTTCGGGTTTTGGACGAATCAGAATTCAGACAAAAATGACGTCAGTCGGCTCCGATTCGGTTCTGAAATTCAAATACAGATCTAAAAAAAAGATAGAATATGGTTCACACTTGGTAATAAGAAGATAGTTCACTGAATACCAAAAGCTGTGTAATAACTTACCCTCAAACACGTTTAAAAACGGCCGACACTCGGTAAAAAAAAATTTAAGACCCTGAAATACGGACATGTTATGACATTAAGATGACACACCGATGACAGGAATGTCAATAATGGAGCTCGATGACGGGATCGATTCGGTTTATCGTTCGTGGATTTCCGATTCCCTAGTTACGGCGCAACCTCTTCCTATCAATTAACCTTGCGTCTGGACGAGGGTCTTTCGGACTCATTTGACTAATGTCACATGTGGAGCGATCAATCTTCGACATACTGCCAAACGTCAAATACTGTGACGTGACCGCATGAAAGCCATGAACAGACTGTAGACGTGGTTTCTAGTTCTGATCAAATTTTTTCAATAACAATTTTCGATATTGTCAAAAATAAAGGTACTTTATTACTTTACTCTTTGACGAAATTCATATTGTTTGTCAAACCTCGTATACGACTGAATTTTTTTTATATCTGATGATTGCATCTTAGATTTCAACACATGCAGAACTTTTTATGAAAAATAACTTTTTGCCTAAAATTAATAATAAAGAAGTTTTCCATATGGTTTCAACTTAGTGAGAAACACTGTATTGAACATTGAACGAACTGTCAAAACTACCATGATAACGCTGTTCTCAAAGCCCCCTATGTTCATTTTCAAAATTTGGAATTTAAAACCACTTCTACAAGGTGTATCTTTTTCAAGTAAATAAGAAGGAAAACTCCATGTTCCAAATAAAAAAAAGTACGAGTGCGTACAAAAAAGTCATCATTTGAATGAGTGAAAAGGTGTGTAGGTGGCGCCCGCTACAGGTGAGAGCCATACCAATGCGAATTTTTGAATTTTACATGTGAAACAAGGGTGGTCTAAATACCTACTGAGCTTCAACAAAATAACTTTTTTTTTTCAAAAGTTATTTGAAGAAATCAAAAATTTAAAATTAAATTTGACACCCTGTATGTCTTGATATCAACTTTCGGATTAAACAAGTTGGTGTCTATCGCAATATGTTCTTGTTAAGAATCTGCTATTACCTTATGTCCCATTTTTTGGGTCACCCTGTATAATCAAATTCGATGTTATTTGAAAGCGCTGTTAAAAAAAAAACGGACAAACTGGACTAAAAACAATACACATCTCAAATGTACTGGACTTTCTTACCTGCTTATTGCCAATCCCATGAACCAATAAATGTGCTTTCAGCATATCTTTTCTACTGAACCTTTTATCACAAATTTTACAATCAAAACGTTTCACTTGATTATGAACACATTTGATGTGCCTCAAATAGCTATCACGTAAAGTAAAAATATCTCCACATTCAGCACATACATATTTTAAAGAGAAATCTGAGTCGGTAATATGTTTTTTGCTATGATTTCTCAAGCCTTCTTCTTTATGAAATATGGATGGGCACTTTGGACATTTAATTTTTTTTGTTTTTTTTTTCAGTGATTTCTCACAGGTGTGTCTATTTAATGCTGATTGAGAAGGAAAAGGCTTGTGGCATTTATGGCAAACGAATTTCCTTTCGTGGTATACCAAATGTTTGTTCAAAAACTTCAGTTGACTAAACAACTTCGGACATTTGGGACACTCAAGAGAGTATGTTTGATTGCATTTGTGAAATTTCAGATTTTCACGCCTGGAGAATATCTAGAAACAGAAAAAATTAAGATGAGGTATGAGAAGAAATGGAGCAGAAAAAATAATTAACAGTTTCATCAAAGGCTGTCATCTTTTACTATTATTATCATCAAATTTCTCATTTAGTTTTTTCACAATCATGTACTCACCCGTTTGCATTCATAACAATAATAAGTCCCCATATGCATCTTCAAATGGTTTCTGATGCGTAATGGAGATGCAAACTTTTTTAAACAAATATCGCACAAGAAATCCTCCTCGTTATCATTGGTCTTGAGCTCAGCAGTATTCACTTCCTCTATTCCTTTGAAAGTTATCAAGTCTTCGACACTAGGAAACAAATTATCTCCATCCAGCAAAGCTTCTCCATCAAATAGTTTTGTAATTTCTTGGTGGGGTTGAGGAAATTCTATGGAGTCGGAATTTTCATTCAAGTCTTGCAATAATAATGGACCTCCCAAATTGTTTTTTTTTGCCTCGATTGGCAAAAGAGAGGTGGTTTTATCATTACGTCGCATCGTTTTTTGAAATTTAACTGACTTTGGTGTAGTTAACGAATTGGGATGAGCGATTTTCAGGTGTTTTCTGTAGTCCTGGAATAATGTGCATACCTCAATAACTATTATTATTGTACTTACCAATTTGCTTTTAATGTATTGGTCCACAGATTATGCTTTGCAAAAAGATATGCAGTCAGCCTAGTTTTTGCAAAGTGCAAATAGAGGAGCGAGTCCAGAAAGGACAAACCCGATGAGAGTGTGATTCAAATATGAAATTCTAACCCTTCAGAGTAAAGTTTATCTAAGGGACTATTCAAGGCAGTGGCGACAATGGAGGTCAAATTTTTTATTGGCTGTTCAGATTACGTGGTATTTTCCCTCATGGTCTGGATGGGGAGCAAAATCAGTCACTTTTATATGGACATCGTACATGTTTGTGCTGTTATTTTTGTTGAAATAGCGCAAAATTTAGTATATTTGTTATGCATCGTGAACTTTGCTTTACTCTTAAGTGTCACATCTAGTATGGTACGCATATTCCCTTTTATGACCTGACTTTAAATGATAAATTATGTGTTGGTATTTGTGTTACGTTAACATCTGTTTATACGAGAATTTGGAGGAGTTAGGTCCTAACTTAGTTTAATAAATATCTAAAAATATATGATCATTTAGACATTACTATTATCCAAAGTTCGGAATCATAGCATTTGTAAAAATATTCAACGGGTATTGATTCGAATGAACACTGAGACTTTTTATAAATCATTTTTTCGTCTTTTTTTCCAAATTTCAGAAGTTTGAGGTTTATAAAGCAAAAAAGATCTTCGATATTGGTTTGTAATGCTAGGAGGCACCATTTTTGAGAAAAAGGCATTCAAAAATTACTCAGTATAATATTCACAATATCAAAATTTTATCAAAACTCGGTAATGGAGGGCTTAATACAAAATTGGTATGATTAAGTTGTGTATGATATGATATGATATGAAACTAGACGACATTTTAACGTGAAAAGCCTCACAGAAGATGATTCATAAAGAAGTTTAAGTTGATTTGTCATACTCTCTTTCCCAAATGATACGCCTCTGACTGAGTAATCAGACTTTCGAATTCATATTTGAATTCAGGATATTCAAATTAGTAGGCTCCAAAAGTTTCCCGGGTCTATGCACAAAAACGTCCGACTCATGATACTAAATGTTTGTTATAGTATCATGCGTCTGACTCGATAGTTGTCAGAGTACGCATCCAGTGTAACCTTAGCAAGCGGCGTTTGCAGATATACAGGGTGTCTCAGGGTGACCGACCATTAAATTATCTCGGTAAATAAAGCGATTGGTATTCTAGAAATTTGTATGGTGAGATATTCAAGGTTGCTCTCTTGAATTGAAATATATAATTTCCTGAACTCTCCGCAGAGGATTAGTATTTCAAAAAGCATGATACTATAACAAAGAAGATATGATCACGCGCAGGATTCGCTGACGTCATTGCGTGTCCAAACCTTAAAATTCATAGGTTACCTAGGTAACTGGGTTAAAAAAAAACAAGATAAACTCACGCCATAATACAATAACTCTCGCACATTCCCCTCAGTTGTCATCACGTGACAAACCATTTCAGAAACCTGTAAACATAACGTCAAAATTGACAACTTGTACCGTAAACAATACATATATTACAAAAAAATACATTAGATTGTTATCAAGACATCAAGAAAAAAGGGCTAATAATGTGACTAAAACTTTCTTTAGCTCTGATAATATAGTGACTACAAAACCCGGCCTTTAAATGTTTGAAAGCATCATTCAAACTTTTATAAGCTTTTAATGGTTTTGTTGAGATTCTGATCCTGAAAAGCTGTCAAATGATCGATTATCTCGCGAAGTTAGAAGCAGAGGAAGCCCAGAAATTTTGATTTAATACAAGCAAAAAAAATTCGATTGTAAACAACATAGACCCTTTTAGTTAAAGTGATTCAGACTTTGATGCAAGCCCTCAGGGCTTTCCAAAGATAACTAACATGGACATAACTACTCATTTGGTGTCTACCACAAGTTGTTATACTGCGTAGGCAGTTGAAATCTTATAAAAGTTTGAATGATGCTTTCAAAAATTTGAAGGCCGGGTTTTGTACTCACTGTGGAAGTTGCAATGCAGACCATATTATTATCAGAGCTAAAGAAAGTTATATTTACATTATTAGTCCTTTTTTCTTGTGTCTCAATAACAATTTAATTGATTTTTTTGTAATATATGTATTGTTTCTGGTACAAGCTGTCAATTTTGACGTTATGTTGACAGGTTTCTGAAATGGCCTATACAATCATCACGAGGGGACGTCATGCGTGAGCCAGTTCAAATTTCAATCAGCAAATGGTTACTAGTTTTATTTGTCTTAAAAAAGTGTCCAGACAATGTCACATTTTCATAGCTATCCAATTAGCCGTTTCGGATTTACTGGCAAAAATCAAAATCCGCCATTTTCGGTTTTTCGCCGATATTTCCAAAACCAATTGACCGATCGCAAATCTGGAACCAAATATCGAATGCACTAAGTTTCCTCTAAAACTGTCCCCATTTAACCTTTGTTGTAGGTATAATAGGAGCCAAGATCCCTGTATAGAGAAACGAATTTGGGACAAACTGTATGATATTGTTACAGGGTTATTGATTATAAATGCCCCCCCCCCTAAATGGACGTTTTAGAAAAAAGTGTCCCAGATAAAAGTTTCATGGTTGAAAATGAAATTTTCAAAGAAGCTGTTTTCACATATACAGGGTGTTCCGAAAAGTCTGGGCGAGATCTAACTTTCTTATTTCAAATTGATACCCTGTTTTTTTATTTGATATTCGGATTCTCCTTTGAATTCTAATCATTTTCTATGTAGCATATCCTATACCGAACTGAGTTTGATGTATAAAGAGATATTTGATATTGATAAATTGGATAATATTAATTTATCCAACGCATGATAGTTATAGGTGTCATTATTGATGTCATTTTGGACAAGTTAAGTATCAAATAACACACTAGTGTTGTATGGATTATGACTCACACGTGGCAAACAAACAAACAACCTATCACGTTCCCGTGGCAACCAAACAAACAACCTACTTTGACCAAAATGTAAACATGTCACTGTCTAGTCATTCTGACCCTGACATTTATATTTGATAATTATTATCTCATAAAAAAACGATTTCTTCCATTTGCTGGATGAAACATTGTATGCCACTCGTATATTATGTTTCCCAAGTCACTTGAGAATGTAAATCTTTGTCGCGTGACTTATTTTCAACATAAATCACTACTACAATAATAGTTATTTATGGTACTAGTGAATTCGGTTGAAAAGAAGTCACGCGAGAAAGATGCCGTCGGGCAGGGTGGTATAATAATAATAATAATTATTATTATAAGGCCTTTATTGATCAAACTCTTTCTCGTTACAAACGAAATAATTTTGGAGCAGTAGCTTGCATAACATGGCGAAGTCTAGCCAATTAGGCTACTCTACTCAACCATTTATTATGCAAACTCTTCTCCATACATAATCATAATATAATACTCGATAAAATATAATATAGATCTACACTGAGACATACTTATCAATATTTGTTAGTGTTGATATACAGGGTTATTCACGTTATTCGACACGAAACATTATGGCTGAAGTATCTGATTTTGAAAAAGTTTTTTTTCTGGATGGATAGGGACCCCTTAAGGCTACATTTTAAAAATATTTTCCTGTTATACAGGGTGTCCCTAAAACACGAAACTTATCAAAGTTGTATTTTTTTAAATGGAATACCTTGTATATTATTTCATTTTTGGTTTGTATGATCAAAATAAAGGTAAGTTTGATTGAGGTTTAATACACCTAAACCTTATGGTTTTTGAAATATCTTCAATTTTGCGAAAATGTAGTATTCATTTTAATGCTAAATTTCTCAGCTGTTGTTTTCTTTTTTTTAACCAAATTAATAATCAAGTCTACCAATTGATCAAGTTTGAAGTCACACTTATGAAACTTTTAATAACTTATACAGAGTGTCTGAAAATTATGGTTAAATAATCAATATCTTTAAACGGTAATAGCTTTTTTAATTTAAATGGGATACCCTGTATTTTATGTCAACAACAGATGTAGAATCTAATTATCTATCAATTATTATTATACGTTCCTATAGCTAACTTCTCACGTGTTCAAGTAAAGCGAAGAAAAAGAAAAAAATAGGTTTCTCATTAACACCAATAGATGGAGATGCCGTCTCCAAACCCTCGTTAGGAACATTATTTCACCTATGGTATTTTCACAACTTCTATTATTATTTCCTTAAAGTATAATATTAATTAATAACTGACAACTTTGAGGAAATAATAATAGAAGTTGTCGAAATACCATAGGTGAAATGATGTTCCTAACGAGGGTTTGGAGACGGCATCTCCATCTATTGGTGTTAATGAGAAACCTATTTTTTTCTTTTTCTTCGCTTTACTTGAAAACGTGAGAAGTTAGCTATAGGAACGTATAATAATAATTGATAGATAATTAAATTCTACATCTGTTGTTGACATAAAATACAGGGTATCCCATTTAAATTAAACAAGCTATTACCGTTTAAAGATATTGATTATTTAACCATAATTTTTAGACACCCTGTATAAGTTGTTAAAAGTTTCATAAGTGTGACTTCAAACTTGATCAATTGGTAGACTTGATTATTAATTTGGTTAAAAAAAAGAGAACAACAGCTGAGAAATTAAGCATTAAAATGAATACTACATTTTCGCAAAATTGAAGATATTTCAAAAACCATAAGGTTTAGGTGTATTAAACCCCAATCAAACTTACCTTGATTTTGATCATGCAAACCAAAAATGAAATAATATACAAGGTATTCCATTTAAAAAAATACAACCTTGATACGTTTCGTGTTTTAGGGACACCCTGTATTACATGAAAATATTTTTAAAATGTAGCCCTAAAGGGTCCCTATCCATTCAGAAAAAAAATTCTTTAAAATCCGATACTTTACCCATAATGTTTCGTGTCGAATAACGTGAATAGCGATCATGTGCAGTAGAACATTATTTTATTGTTTTCCTAAAAGAAACCTCCTCAAACTGAATTTGAAACCGTTAGCGTTCAAAGATTTGATGTTGGGAGGAATCTGATTATACAATTTGGTAGCAGTACAAGAGAGACACCTTTCGAAAAACGCAGTTCTGTGCTTTGGTATTGCAAGAATATCCTTATGTCGAATATTCCTCTTATGACTATAAGTTCTCAAGTGACTTGTGAAACATAACGCACGAGTGCCATACAATGTTTTATCCAACAAATGGAGGAAATCATTTTTTGATAAGATAATTATTAAATATTAGTTTCAGTGTCAGAATGACTAGACAGTGACTACATTTTGGTCAAAATAGGTCATCGTTTGTTTGGTTGCCATGAGAACGTGGTACGTTGTTGTTTTTTGTTTGCCACGAGAAAGTGAGTTATAATCCATAACTCACTGGTCACTAGTGAGTTATGGACTATAACAGACTAGTGTGTTATTTGACACTTCACTTGTCCAAAATGACATCAATAATGACACCTATAACTATCATGCGGTAGATAAAAAACTATTATTGTATTGTATATTATATGAATCTATGGTTTCAAAGAATTGACGTAAACTAAAGTCTGTGTAGGATATACCAAAACATTTCTAATTTTAAATTGATACCCGAAACATAATTCGAAACTTAAATAACCTATTATTTAAAAAAAAATCTAGAGAAATTAATGCAGAATTATTATTATACTCTGTAAGTATTTTATGACGTGACATTTACGTCAATACTTCGAAATCATAGATAATAGGTGTGTTTGTTATTTCGGTGTAGGGTAGGGTGGTGCAGACTGCTGGTGTACAGCTTGTTCAATGCTTTTCTGCGGTCACGTCACATTATTTGACGTTTGGCAGTATGTCGTAGATTGATCGCTCCACATGTGACATTTGTCAAATTGACCCGAAAGACCCTCGTCCAGATGTACGTGATTTTTTTTTCAATAGGGCCCCACACACGGAGCGACATTTTGAGCGACTTGGTATGCAGCGGATAGTGTCTGTCTAATTTTGCATACTTCGACCGCCCGTTAGTGCGGAACGACGGACCCGGTCGGTGAAAGACCTTGTCACTACACTCTACAGTCAAATTTTCATTCACAACTTACATAAAGACCAAGCTGTTACGCTCGTTGTTTGATCGAGATTCAAATTTTGTTCATGTGGGGTTCTTTCAAGGTGTTGTATCCGTGCGAGAAGGGATCGTTCGATTAATGGCGGACCAAGTATGTCCGTGTGTGGACACGACATATCTGATCGCTCGCAGACGAAGTCGGTGGATATGGTATGGCAGACTTGGTCGGCCTCTTTCGACCGACCTCGTCGCTCCGTGTGTGGGGCCCTAATGTGTAAGAGAGAGACGGAAAAGTATGACTTAACCGCAGGAAAGCCATGAACAGACTATAAGTCATAGCTGTCAGTTTAAAGGAGATTCAACAAACGCGTTCGTGCAGATTCTGCAGATATTCTAACCTAAAAAATAGACAAAGAAAAACAAAACAACGATGGATGATTCGAATAGTAATGTTAAAGTATCAGGGATTATATTGTCTGAAGTTTTTGACGATGAATATGATTTCTCATCTTCAAGTTCTGATTCTGAAGACAGCTTTACCGTTCAAATGCACATGAACGCAAAAGAAGCGAAATTATATAGAGTTTTTTTTAAGCCTGTAGTGTTTGGTTCATGCCTATACGGATATTGAATTCAAAAGGCATTTCCGCATTGGCAGAGATTTATTCAACGAATTATCTTGATATCTACAATTTAGTTAATACTCTATGGGTTGGGTTGGATTTAGGCTAGCATGCTCTACCAGATAAGCCACTGCAGCTTGGCTTGGGATCACTATCGTAATTTCTGCTAATGTTGATTTTTGAGAGTTTATGAGAAGTATTGCGAATTCCAAAACTAAGCAGGAAAGGGAATTGTATAAGAATAAAAAATATAAATGAAAACAAAGCTTACCAGTTTCGATTTTTTTTTGCATCTTGAATGGATAAAATGATTTCATATGTTTGATCGGAGTCTAAATCGTATAGCTCTGTATACATTAGCTTTCACTATTTTCACCCATTTTAATTTATTTGATAAGATCCACACTGATTCTTCACTCCAAATTTTCCTTTTTGTTTGTTTATTGACCATTCCAGAACACGTGACCTTGACAACGATGTCATTTTTGCTGGGTGACAAACAAATCTGTTAATAATGCTTTTTCAATCAGTTCTTTTCTAAAATGGCTCACAGCAATTATTATTCAACGATTCAACGTTAAGTGGTGATGTGAAGATACAATACGACCACAAAATCGGCGTTATACACAATATTGATCCCTATGCTCTTTCGATTAATGAATATCACCATGATGGATTTAGTAAATTATCGATATTAACTCACAGTTTTCACACTGGGAAGCAGATGAAGGCTTATGAGAGTTTGCAAGCCTTCAAGCAATACGAATCCTGTATTCAGAAAATTGCTGCTAAACAAATCAGCGAAGAAGCATTTGTTGTGATGGCTGAGGTAAGAATCATGGATGATTCTAGTTACTGGATGAAATTGGTTAGTATTTATTAGAAAATATGTTATTAAAAACACCAATTTTATTTATGTACACTAACTGACATAACAAGCTTCAACCTATAAATTGTGTGTGCCACCCAGCAAATGACAGTAGTGACGTCATACTGGAATGGTCAATCTTTAGTATAGGTTAGGTTAAGACATGGTTTGTTTACAAAATACACGAGGTGGGGAGCTTCCACCTTATTCTACACTACGCTACACTTGTCACACCTTCTCTTGACCTGGGGTAGCGAGTGCAGTAATGGGCAACCTACCCTGATATAACAAACACTCTACACTGTTTGCACTAAAAGCATAACAAACGCCGCAGGTTAGAAAAGTTTAGTTTTGTGTGCATTAGTGGAGGATAACAAACACACCTATTATGTTTAACATTTTCATAACAATAAATTAGTATCATTCAATTTATAAAGATCAAATATCTTTATATACAACAGGTCTTTGAAAATTTCACTTTCAACAATGAAAATTTCAATTGGGACACTTTTTTCCAAAACGTCAAATTAAAAAGTTAGGTACTTTTGCCGGATATCCCCGTTATAGAGAAAATTGCGGTTTTCGCGACAGTGTGCTACTTTTTCGTAAAACGAAAGATGCCGTTAACAATATTTTCATAGCCATTTTAGTTTTTGAGATACAGAACTCAATTGAAAATCCGGCATTTTAAGATATCTCTCGTATCTTAAGTATCAGGTAACTTATGGAAAATGTGAAAACTGTTTCCTATATAGCTTTTTCCCTAGAACTCAATTCTGCCTTTGGAATTTTTATACAAATACTATACAATTTGTTGTTTTTTCTAAGCACTTTTTCTCATAAACATCCTGAAATGTCAATTTTCTCAAATGTATAATTCAATAGTTGCAACGGCAACAGACAAAAATAAATGTCCAATATTATTTGTCTCATTGTTTTTGGATCGACTTTTAATAATGATGTTTTTGTTTTTTTTAATATTAGTTTATTTTTTTTTTAAATGAAATTTTTTTGTTTTGTTTTTAATGTTTGTTACAAACTGTTATTAAAAAACTCTATAAGTATTTTTATTCAGGAAGTTTAGTTGTTTATTATTGTTATTCATGACCTCCTATTCAATTATGTATTTAAATTCAGAAAAATGTCATTTATTTGGGTGTTTATGAGAAAAAGTGCATACTGTTATATATTTTTGAAAAGGTTGAAACAAGACAAATTTTATAGCCCATCAATATACAGGGTGTTCCATTAAAAAAAAGACTAGTGCCCGATAACTTTTTGGCCTGACCCTGTATAAAAATTCCGAAGGCAGAATTGAGAATACGGGAAAAGTTATACAGTGCGGCTCTTAAAGGTCTCCCCCCTTTTTTTTTGTGTGCACCAAAAATTTTGAAACTTGGCATACTTTAATTGCTGTCGAAACACTACTTTTTGATGTTGCTGACGTACTTTTAGTATTCAAGATGGCGGCTTTGCGCCATTTTGAAACATTTTTTTAAATGGGGGTCGTGTGACACATCATTCGAATTTTCTTATCGAGTAGATTATTGTGTGAAAATTTCATAGGACTAAACGCATCCGTGCGGATATGGCAGACAGTCAAACTAACAAAGAAATTCGTGAAATAAGAACAAAGAAAGCATACTTCAATTTTTATTGTAAAAAATGTTGAAAATGTCCTCCGTTGACACCAAAACAATGATCAATCTGTCTGAGAACTCCTGACGGACTTTTTCGAAAGTATCGACATTAATATTTTGACAAAAAGCAGTAATTCTTTGCTGTACATCTAAAAGAGAGTCTGGCTGTGTTGCATATACTTTCTGTTTTAAATATTCCCATAAAAAAAAGTCCAATGGTGTTAAATCGGGCGACCTGGCAGGCCATTCGGTAGGACCTCGACGACCAATCCAACGATTGGGGTGAGTTATGTCCAAATACTGCCTTACATTTCTGCTGAAATGAGGAGGCGCACCATCCTGTTGAAAAATTGGTGCCATGCCAAATTCGTTGGGATTATTCTGACGTATTTGTACAATCAAAAGCTCTATTGTAGTTTCTAACAAGTTCAAATACAGGTCCCCTGTCAAATTTTCATGAATGACAACAGGACCAACAATATGGTTCCCCAATAAGCCAGCCCATACGTCAACCTTTTCGGGATATTGCGTGTGGGTTTCCTTAAAAACATGCGGATTTACGTCACTCCAATAACAAACATTTTGCCTGTGTACACGGCCATTTAAAAAGAAAGTACACTCGTCACTAAAACAAATATTTTGAACGTATCTCGGTTCTCGGCCTATTCTATCGGTCAAAATTTCGCAAAATTCCACACGTCTGTCAGGATCATCTTCAGTCAACTGGTGCACCATTTGAAATTTATAAGGATAAAATTTCTGTTTTTTCAGCAATCGTTTTACAGAAGCAGACGAAGTATCACAGATGACTGCAACCAGAGAAGTCGACTGTTCAGGATTTACCACCATCTCACCAATGATTGCAATTTGTTTATCTTTCGAAATAGATGGTCGCCCTTGATTCTTCAAGCTATGAACACTACCAGTCTCGATAAATTTCCGCACTAATTCGCGAAGATATTTCCTGCATATCGGACGGTCCGGGAAGCGCTGATTGAAGATTCTTTCCATCTCATGGAAATTACGATTTCTGCCATAAATAAAAATTGCTTCAATTTTTTCTGCGAGGGGACGCGAATTAGGCATTTTTGTAACACTTCCTAATTAACACAATAATCAAACAACAGGCTCATATCGTTCACTTCACTTTGGGATCTCTTTATTCATAAGTTATTGCAATACAAGATACAATATGACTCAAGGTTTATCTATCTACATTATGTAGAACTATTTACAAGTTTATATTTAATTTAAATGAATGTGATGAACTTAACCTAACTTAAAACTACTTAACCTATTGAACAAAATGTTTTGGTTTACTTAACAAAGATTTCCTGATATTTTATTCTTCTTGCGCATCTTCAGTCGTCATTCTATATTCTCTCTCCTGGGAGTATATATCTCCTCTCCTTACCCCCTAACAAAGGTAGTGGAAGTTGGTGCGTATTTTTTATCAGTTGACAGTGGTGATTTGTAGCGCTTTCAAAGTATTTATTGTTCAGTTTGTTGATATGTTCTGTCAATGATTCAATTTCCATGTCTCTCCTGATATCAACATTTCTTATAAACCAGGGGGCCCCAGTAATTATCCTCAGGCATTTACTTTGGAAGGATTCGAGTTTTTGCATTTGATTTTCCGTGATTGTGGACCATGTAGGTGAGCCATAGGTCAAGATTGGTCTAATCATCATTTTATATATGCTTAGTTTTAATCTTAGGTCCAATTTGCTTCTGCTGTTGATTATTGGGTACAGCTTTCTTAGTTGTCCCATTGCTTTTCCTCTAGAGTTTGTCACATTATGATGCCACTTCATCTTTTTGTCAAATATGAGTCCTAGGTAGATTACTTTATTTTGCCATTCTACAGGTGTTCCCTCGACTTTGACGGGTTTCGGAAGTTTTTTCCTCCTGGGATCCATTTTGATTGCTTGTGTTTTTTGTGGGTTTATTTTGATCCTCCATTGATTCATCCATTCTGTGATTTCGTCTGTGTGTTTCTGTAACTTTTTCGTGATTGCTTCTACTTTTGCTGAGGTGGCCATAATTGCAGTGTCATCTGCAAATAAAGCAAGTTGTGTTTCATCATTCTTCGGTATATCAGCCGTATATATATTGAATAAGGTTGGTGAGAGTGCAGAACCTTGTGGGACACCTGTTGAGATTGTTCCCGTTCTGGATCTTATTCCCTCGTATTTAATTCGGAATGTCCTGTTTGTTAAAAATGAATCTGTTATTTTGGTCAGGTGTTCTGGGATTGATGCCCTCTTCATTTTAACGATGAGTGCTTTGTGCCATACTTTATCGAAGGCTTTAGAAATATCAAAAAGTATGGCCCCTGTTTTTCTTCCTTTGCCGAAACCTCTCCTTATTGTATTGGCGATCCTGGTAGTTTGGTGAATTGTTGATTTATTTTTCCTGAAACCCATTTGTTCTTCTGGGATGATGTTATTTTCTTCCAGATAGTAGGTTATTTCCTCCTGTATGATTTTATCGGCGATTTTGCTCAAATGACTTGTCAGGCTGATAGGTCTTGGATTTTCAGGCTTGTTAGCTGGTTTACCCGCTTTTTTAATAACGATGACATCAGCATTTTTCCACATTGTTGGGTAATGTTGCAGATTCATTATTGCTTGTATTATTTTCCTTATTTCTTCTATCTTGTTTTTTGGTAACTTTTTCAGCTCCATGTTCGTTATTTTATCTGGACCGGGTGCTTTTTTCACTTTTGAGAATTTTATTATTTGTAAAATGGTCTCAGTTTGGATTTCTGTTATTTTTTCCCCTTCTTGTGTCGGTCTTTCCGAATTATATTTTTTCTCAATTTGATCCATCTGTCTTTGGCTTGGTGTTGGTGTGCCATTTTCGGAAAACTGTTCCTCGTAAAATTCTACCAGTAAATTTATATTTTCTGTTAGATCCGTAGCTGTTTTATTATTGTAAGTGATTTGTGAGAGTTTAGTTTTGGCTGGTTTTGTGATTCTACTAGACATTTTCCAAACTGACTCCTTCATATCATTAATTTCTTCTAACTGTTTTTGCCAGTTATTATTATTAAGCTCGTTCAATTTTCCTTGGATTTTCCTGGTTAGTCTGTTGGCCTGATTTTTAATTTTTGGATCCCCTGATTCTTTGGCTTTTTTAAGAAGTTTATTTCTTTTTCTAATTTCTCCCTTAATTATCGGAGGTAACGTTAGAAATTTCCTAGCTTTATATTCTTTTGTTGTTGTGGCCTCCATGGACGCTTTTCTTATTTCTTCTGTTAATTTAACAACAGCTTGATCTAACTCTTCTATTGTTTCCATGTTGTTGATCGAGTTTTGTTTTTCTAATATTTTGTTATACTGTACCCAGTTTGTAAATGAATGTGTCACATAGTTGGAGTTTTTGTGTTTTGGATCGCCCAAGTCCAAAATCACTGGTAGATGGTCAGATCCTAAGTCATCTATAACTTGTATATTCATTTGGACTGTTATACCTTGTATCAAGAAGAAGTCTAGAATTTCTGCATTACCGTTATTTCCCCAGGGAATCCTTGTCACCTCATCAGGGGCCAATCTCAGAAAAGGGGGATTGATTACCACCCTCTCCACGATTTTTCCCTTTTGATTGGACGTTCGGTTTCCCCAGATTTTATTTTTTGCATTGAAATCTCCTCCTGCAATTGTAGCTTTCTTCCATTTAAATAGCTTTTCCACATTTTCCTCGTTGATGTCCTTGTTTGGACTTATATATGTTGATGTAAAAACTATTTTCTCACCTGTTCCCATTGGCACTAGTATTGTTGTTGTTTCTATGGGTTCGTTTTTCATTGTTTTTAGTTGCATGTGTTTTATAGATTTTTTGATCAAAATCATTGTACCTCCTGCTGGACCATTCTTTCTGTCATCTCTATACGAGCTATAGTTGGGTATGTTGAAGCGAATCATGGGTTTAAGGAACGTTTCTTGAATAAGAGCGATGTCTATTTCATACTCCTCCATAAATCTTTGAAGATCTCTTGTTTTATGTTGGATACTATTTGCATTCCATGTGACTATCCTCATAAATTTTGGACCTTTATTTTCTGCCATTCACTCTTTTTGTTTTAAATACGGGCCTCTTTGTTCTTGTTTGTAGATTTGAGATTGAATTTTTCATTTCTTTCATCTGTTCCATTATGAGGAATAGTGTAGAATCAATGCTGTTATTACTAGTTTGTTGCGTCTGTAGATGATTGGTTGCATTTGTTGGTTGTGATTGGCTTTCTGTACTTTGCGATTGTGATTGTATTTCTTCAATATTTCTCCACGGGTTCTTTTTCGTGGTTGTAGTTTGTGGTTTGTTGTTCGGGTGCGCAGGACAACCCTTGAATGAAGCCGGGTGTTGCCCCTCACAGTTTGCACATTTTGGTTTTTGGTTCACACTTTTTGTGCAATTTGCAGTTAGATGATCACCAATGCATTTTACACATTTCGGGGGGACGTGGCAATGGAAGGAGGCGTGTCCGAATTGCTGACACCTATGACACTGTTGGGTTTGATTTTTCTTCCGTTGAGCCTCAAATTTGACCGAGAGAAGTAAAATTTCGTTTTCATTATAAATTTCCTTTGATTTCTCATTCCTTGGTAATAGTATTAGTACCAATGGCATTGGAATTTTGTTTCTGTCTTTATCTATCCTAAACCATCTATTTATTTTAATCGGTTCATAGCCTTTTTCTTTTAATGCTTCCTCAATTTCGTCTGTGTTGATATTTGTTGGAACACCACGTGCCACTACTTGGTATAGCTTTTCCTCTTTTAGTTGATATGTATAATATGGTATATTATGCTTTGTCATGTAGGCAGTCATTTTTCGGTGATTTTCGACGCTTTCTACAATGAATCTGATTCCTTCTTTAACCATTTTGGCAGAAGTGAAGTTAATTTTGTTTTCTTTCATCGCCGCCGTGATTCGATTGTATTTTTCAGTGTTTGTCATAATAATAGGTGGTGGTCTTTCTGGCTTTTTGGTTATTTCCTTCTCCTCTATGTCAGAAGCAGCTGAAGAATCCGCATCAATAATTGACTCTGATGACGAAGAGTTGATGATTCTAGGCCTTTTATTGGGTCTTTTTATTTTCCTGTTTACTTCAGGATTCTCTGTTTCCATGTTTTCTTCCTGATTCATTTGTTCCGTGTGATTGAATTCTTGATCTGGGTCATTTTGCAAGCTTTCAAATCTGTTGCTAGTTGTAATACGATTGTTTATTTGTTGTTTGGATGACTTACTTGCGATTTGTTTCCCTTTTGGTTTTTTTGATTCATTTTTTGCGTCTTCCGATTTATTCAGGTCAACTAGATTGAGTATTGTCTTTGTCATCCCTTCGTTCTGAGTCTTCCAAAATTCTTGGATTTCATTTTGTTGTTTATGAAGGTCCTCGATAGTTTTTTTCAGCATAATTATTATGTTGATCAACTCCTCATTGTTTTTGTTTTTCAGATCATTCTCACTTATGTCACTGGGCGCACTCATTTCGGTGTCTTTGAAAACCCGCACTATACCGTCACTTTGCACTGATAACTGATATTATCCTTTTCGGTCACTACGGTTTTATCGCGATTTGAAACCTTTTACCGAACTTTTGTTTTTCGTTGTTGTTTCATGAAACTACTACTGGCTCGCTCATATCGTTCCAAGATTTTCACATTTGGTTAAACTTTAGTGCTGTGGCGAGGTAGTGTGGAAACTGTATCTCCATCTTAATTTTGATTTTAGTATTATAATGCTAATAAATGCTTTCCAAATTTTTTTTATCATCTTGAAATTCTTTATCCGCTTTGTATCAGCATTCCTATTTGTTAACCTGTACTGTTTTGCTCAGGTTCACCATCATTTTTCCGGAATCTGATGTGTCAGCTAGTTAAAAAATTGAAACTTAATGTAAACGACATTTTTAAAAACCAAAAGTTTGGCAGGCTGTCATATCCGCACGGATGCGTTTAATCCTATGAAATTTTCACACAATAATCTACTCGATAAGACCTTTCGAATGATGTGTCACACGACCCCCCTTCTCATTTAAAAAAAAGTTTCAAAATGGCGCCCAGTCGCCATCTTGAATACTAAAAGTACGTCAGTAACATCAAAAAGTAGTATTTCGACAGCAATTAAAGTATGCCAAGTTTCAAAATTTTTGGTGCACACAAAAAAAAGGGGTCCCCCTTTCAGAGCCGCACTGTATAAGAAAAAGCTTTCACATTTTCCATGAGTTATCTGATAGTTTAGATACGAGGCATACCTTTGAATGCAACATTTTCAATTTAGCACTGTATCTTGAAAAGTGAAAGGGCTATGGAAATATTGTTAACGGCATCATTAGTTTTGCGAAAAAGTAGCACACCGCAACTTTCTATCTATAAAAATAACGGAGATACCCAGCAAAAGTAGTATTGAGACCCAGGCAAAGAAATCTGTAGATCAATGTGCCCAAGAGAAATTGCTGAAAGTTTATTTCAATACTTCTAGGATCGCCGCAAGGGGGCGTAACCGAGGGGCCAACCACCTCTGGCATTCGGTGTACAAAATCACGGCATTACCAGCATTACATGAACATTATTAGCATTAAGTGGCAATATTGGCATTAATTAGCATTATTGATCGCATTATTGGGATTAATCGGCATTACTTGACATTAATTGGCATTATCAGCATTATTTGGCTGTTAAAAGGTTCAAATACATTGGGCGATTTTACTCGCTAGTCGCTGCGAGTTTATTAACCGCGACGAAAACTAGGATTAGACTCGCTCAGTGTAATAACAAACTCGCTACTTGAATTCAAACCTGAGAAAGAGGTTCAAACTCGCTCGGTAGCGGGCGATTCAAAACGTCGGCGACTAGCGAGTTAAGTCGCTCAATGTCCTTTACTGACTGCCAAGAAACAAGAAATAAGAAATACTGAATATTAAAATTTGAATATGCGCCAGTATGCGCTACGCTGGAATAAGATTGATTTAAAGGGTCTTTTTCACTTGAAAATGTTCGATGTTGTGTGTGGTGTATGTATATCCAAGTTTTTTGAGGATAGTTTAGCGTATCAAAAGCCGCTCAAATTCTTGCATTTAATTTCACTTTTCGCTTCAGATACGAACGGAGAGTTCATAAGAAAAAGGACGATCATTAAAACCCCGATTAAAACTTTTCAATTTGACGTTTGGGAAAAAAGTGTTCGAAATCAAAATTTCGGTAATGGTTCAAGATAAATTTTCTAAAAAAAAATGTTTTCACATATGTACCTACATTCCGTGTTTCAGAACGTGGTCCTAATTTCTTATTTTAAATAACAAGCAAATTTTTTGATTTTTTTTAATACATTTTAGTCAAGATTTTAGCATTCTCCTGAAAATTCTCAACACTTTTTATACAGACCGTGTGACCAAATTAAGTTAACAAATGGAAATCTTTTTCATTATCGATATTACCGAAAAAATAATCTCCATAAAAAGTTTTGCTTAAAAAAAAAAACATGATTCATCCAGAGAAAGAAAAAGCCATATAGATGGCGCCATATAGATGGCGTTATGTACTACAACATTTCACATTTCATTTACTTGTCAGCTAGACGCGAACCCTCTTGAAACCGTTCTCTTCAGTCTGACTTAGACCCATAGCCATACTGATGAGTCCTAGTAGGACGAAACGTATATGGATTGGTCATGGTCAGACTGAGGAAACAGTTTCAAGATTTTCCCTTTTCTTGCTTTCCCGGGAGGATTATCCACGAACTTGTAGACAATATGGCGGCCAAATGGTAGAAGTCTTTCATTAGATTGATGGAAATTCCATCCTTAAGATTGACCAATTCTACTCAATTTCTGGATGAATCATGTTTTTTTCAAAGCAAAACTTTTTATGAGGATTTTTTTTCGCCAAAAGTGATAATAAAAAAGTTTTCCATTTGCTAACTTAATTTGGGCATACGCTATAGAGTACCCTATATCTGAACTTCACCAATAAACATCCGAAATTTGTCATGTCTTCGAGCATTTCTTCTAGACATTTTACGCGGAATCAAATTCAATACCCATGGTATTATTTTGAAATCCTTGGAAATATGGGTAGTTAACAGGAAAGCTCAAGAAAGAAGGAAAAAATTAACAAATTTTACAAAAACAATCAATCAAAACAATCAAAAAGGAACCAGAAACAACCGGACTAACTCAATCACTATTCAAATAACAAGCAAACAGTTCTAGGTTTAACACCAGGTTTTCTTTCAAATGACGTCATTTGGACATCTACTAACCTCGCTCCTACTAACTTTAAATAATAAATGTCACTTTTTTTTCGAACGTCAAATTTAGAAGTTATTTGAGGGTCCAATGATTACTTATGAATACGTTTTTTTTGGTTCGGACAGAAAAATTCTTTTGGTGCTACGCTAGTAACGCTACTGAAATACACCCCTGGAGTGAAAAGTTTTAAGGTGGATTTGATTTGGTTTAAATCACATGTTTAAGTAGCAAATTTTTACGCACACATGCCTAAATCTTTTCTCTGGCCCAAAATCAATCCACTCTATGCATGAAAAATAAAATAAAAAATTGGTTGTGATAAATAAAAAAAATACACCACTCCAACCATGTACGTGTTCTCGAAATGATTGGTCAAGGACCTTCCGAGGACCGCAACTTCATACCCCTTTCCGTTTTGAAAATATCGAAATTTAAATTTTGGTGAAAATTTCCATGTTGCAAAGCAACTGTCCAGCACTTTAGTTCGGTTATTTAAAATCGAATTATGCCATGTCAAGGCCTGTTTGAAGTTGGGAAAACGTAAAAACTATGTAGGTACTCAAAAACTCTGAGAAACGATTTTTTTACTAAAAAGTGTATTGTTTGTGTGTGTATCGTATACGTATATTATCTTTCATATATCTCCACTTTAGAGAGCGGCTGGAGACGTGTTTTTTGATGATAATTTTTTAAATGTATGCATCAAAATTATCCGAAAATGTAATTATTGGCATTAACTGGCATTATTGGCATTTTTGGTAGTAAATGGCATTTTAATGCCGTTTTGGCATTCGGTGTACACACTTCTGGTAGGTGGTTGGCCCCTCGGGCGTAACGGTACTGTAAAATCAGAAAATCGTCATATTTTTGAAATTTTTCACATTAAACTATCAAAAAAGAATATGGGAACAGATTTTGGATGATATTCTGGACAAAATTGTCCCCGACACTTCTCTATAAGTTGTCAAATAAGACAGCTACGGGCCAGACTTGATGTTACTAGATTGTCTATAACTTCGAAATTTCTTGACCTATTTGACTGTTCTTTAGCTCGTTTTGAAGAGGAAAATCTGCTCTTTCTGGTAACATTCACCAGGGATCGATTTTCTTTGCTTTAGCCGACCACACGACATGAATTGTAAAAATCTAACACGTATTTGAGGTTTTTTCGAAATGTTTGAATGCAAACCCATTAAATAGATGCCTCCATCGTGTTATTTGGATAATTTCCTATAACTTTCATGAAGATCATTTTTCTATATCGTTTAAAATGGAAGAGTTACGGAGACTTCATCAGGAATCCTTCGAGAAATACATTTGAAACAGCCCCTTTTATTTTGGATGTGTCAAATTATACACATCAGAAGATCTGTTTTGATTCGCGTTTAACGTGTTCTTGAGTTGATGTTAAAAAGAAAAACCAATAAGTGAGAATACCAACTATTTGTCGTTTCCTTTTCTACGAGCAGCTGTCAAATGAAATAAAGTGCGCTACAAGCCACACATAATACGATGGACCAGTTAACACCTTATTCCAAAAATATTTTCAAAAATTAAATTGACACACAAAAAAAAACAATTAACTAGTGCAAATGCTCAACATCCCCACAGTTGGCAGGCCTCTTATCTTTTTGACACATTTAAATTTACAGGGGCGGTTTCAAAAATATTCCTCGAGGGATTCCTGATGAAGTCTCCGTAACGCTTCTATTTCAAAAGACATAGAAAAATGATCTCCATGAAAGTGATAGGAAATTTTTTAAGTAACAAGATAGAGGCATCTACACTCACCGACACAAAATTCGTGACTTGCAAAATTTAGAGCAAATTCAATGTGCGATAGCTCTTTCCTCCATTGTCCGATTTCAATGTTTTTTTTCCGAAATGTAGATAATTGTTTCGGTTTTTATTGATTCTATTCAATTTCCAAAAATACAGTTCAAGTATTGGAATATACAGGAAAATTAAAAAGTGTATTTTTTCTTTTAACTTTGTAACACTCTGTAAAGTAGCTATTGAAACTACACCGGATATGCATTTCTGCCAAACTTTATTCTTTTTGATGTTTCATGTTTTTCGGTGTCGTTATCGGTTCAGGAGACATGAATTTTTGAAGCAAACATACAGTCTGTTCATGGCTTTCTTGCGGTCACGTCACAGTATTTGACGTTTGGCAGCGTGTCGTAGATTGATCGCTCCACATGTGACAATTGTGAAATTGATCCGAAAGACCCTCGTCCAGACGTACGTGATTTTTTTTCAATGTGTAAGAGTGAGACGGAAAAGTATGACGTAACCGCAGGAAAGCCATGAACAGACTGTACCACTTTTTTGCAACAATTTTTAACACTGTTGATTGCTTGGAATGTTTTAGTTGTCCTGGAAACGTATTCTGTCTGTCATACATTTCCAGCATTTGAAACGTTTCGTGAGTGGATTCCGAATTTATTTTTTATTTAGTTTGTCATCCGAAGATTCAGCTCTGCATGATGTTGGTTATTCCTATAGAGAAGTGGCCGATATACTGGGTTCTACGAAATCTAGCATAGAAAGAGCCATTGCAAGGTTTCGTGAGACTGGAACTTATGGTAGAAGACCTGGATCTGGAAGAAGGCGTGCTACTACCGCCATCGAGGATCGCTTTGATAGAGTTTCAGTTTTAAGAGATCGGCATAGCAGTGCAGTAGTGATAAGAAATGAACTTCCAAGAGTTTATCAAGTCGATGTCAATGAAAAAACGGTGGAAAGAAGACTCAATGAAGTCAATTTATGAGCCAGAAGACCGGCAACTGGACCAGAGCTCCTCAGAGTGCATCCAGTTAATAGACTTCTTTTTTCGCAAGAACACTTCAACTGGAACCTACAGGAGTGGAGACAAGTTCTGTTTTCTGACGAGTCCAGATTTTGCATGAGGTCTCGTGATGGACGAGAAAGAGTATGGAGACGACAAGGGGAGAGATTCGCCCAAAGTAATTTTAGCGAAAGGGTTAGCTTCGGTGGTGAATCCATTATGTGGGGCGGTATTTCATTTGACGCTCGAACAGAACTTGTTTTTATTGACAGAGGAACCCTAACTGCACAAAGGTACATTGAAAAAAATCTGGAAGAACACGTTGTTGGTTATGCACAATTTATTGGTAAAGACTTCGTTTTTATGCATGACTATGCCCTTCCGCATACTGCCAGAATGGTGGTCCAATATTTAGAAGAGGTTAGAATAAACGTTATGCACTGGCCCGCTCGAAGTCCTGATATTAATCCCATAAATCATGTATGGGACATATCAGGTAGACAAATTAGGGAACGCAGAGGACAGCTATTCACTCTCCATCAGCTCCGAAATGCTCTGGTAGAAGAATGGAATGCTATTCCACAGGAGGCTATCCAAAACTTAATCAGAGAAATGGATAGACGAATAGTAGCTGTAACAAGAGCTAGTGGAGGTAACACCAGGTACTTAATTTTAAAACACCTATATTTTTAATAAAAGTTAGATTTAATCAAAAAGTGTTATGTTTATTTCAAAAATGCATTTCTCCTAAGCCGATAATTAACATCAAAAAGGTTAAATATGCATCAAATTTGGCAGAAATGCATATCCGGTGTGGTTTCAGTAGCTACGTTCCTCTACAGAGTGTTACAAAATTATAAGAAAAAATAAGCTTGTTTATTTTCCTGTGTATTTCAACACGTAAACTGTATTTTTGACAATTGAATAAAATTTATCAAGAGTGCGGGTGCCGATATTTTATGTTTAGGCTTCTCTGTAGTCACGTTTTTTCTAATTACATGGAAACGGTTCAACATAGAGGGTCAAACCATCTTGGAAAGAATCCTCCCATATCTCCAGTGATACTTTCCCGTGAAAAAGAAAACAAAAGTGAACCTCTGCTAAGTACCTACAATGGAATATTTTAATTGTTGACTAACCTGTTTTAACGACTAGACAAAATATTCGACACCGGTGATAATAATGATAAAATTTTGTCGTTTTTCTCATTTTACTAGTGCAAGTGATCTCCAGCAGCTGTTTGTTCGTTTGTGGTACAAGAGCGTTACAAGTTTGGTGAATTATTTGGATTATAATTATTCATTCTTCATTCATTTTCACGACATATTTTGCTAAAACAATATTTGTTCTGTGATGATTTTTGACTGGTCTCCATAAATATCTAGTTGGGTAATTATATCCCGGTAGGTAAGGTGAAGAGGTTGGAGAAGACTACGACTAAAAAAAATCATTCTCGGGCAAAAAAAATAATAACATTCTCTGGAGGAGAAATTTGTCAAAGGCCGGATTTGGATCAGGGAAGATGATTTTCGGTAAATTGAAGAAGATACCAGGCTTCAGACGGATCTCAGTGGATCATCAGGGAAAACAATTCCGCAAAATGCTAGTGAGAGCTTCGCTATTTAGGCAAGTGTGCAAAATGAAGCCATCCACTAGCTGCGCTTCCATTGTAAAGACGATTTTATATCGGAAATTTGAATAAAAAGCAACTCATTGGAGTAAACAGAATAAGGATAGATCCAAAAAAAAATAGAAAGTCTAGTGAAAAGTCCCATCAAAAATTGTGGACTCATCATGAACAAATGATAACAAACGCAATTCCGCAAAATAGAAAAGTATTTTAAAATTGAAAACACTAGCAAACGCTTGAAATATTAGGATTACATATGATATTTTCATGATATTCTAATATCTCTTATAACTTACAATGGAACATTACAAAAAATCCAAGTAGGCGGAGGGTTTATGAATTTTGCATTCTTACTTAGTTTTTTATTCCGAAGCACTTTCTAACATTTTGTCGTACCTCCTATAGATACGGTTTACTAGTTAGAAAAATAGCTTTTAGGCTAATTGCCAATACATACTTAGTTTCTCGAAACTAAAATTATGACACATATTAATTTCTATGCAAGAAGGGCTGAACCCTTTTTCACCTATTGATTCGTCGATCCGGGGACATACTGTATACAGGGTGTCCCATCTCAACTGGTCAAGACTTCTAGAGAATATTGAGGAACCATAGATAAGTGATTTGGCATATAACACAGAAAGCCGCAAATGCGTCGTTTCCAAAATACAGGGTACTTTTTTTTTGAGAAAAAGAAATACACGCCACTGCTTTTTGAACATTTTTTTTCAGATATACTCATTCAATTTCCAATGAAAAAGGTCGGTTGAGTTTTTCTCTCCGACGAGTAGAACAGTAGGATTTCCTATAGTGATCCCAAAAGTAAACATTTTCGATTATCAACGCTTTATTGAAAGACACTATAGTAGTGGTTTTTATTCCTTTACTTGAAAACGGTGCGTCGCGGTCGGAGAGAAAAAGTCAAAAGGAAATTTAAAGAAGTTTTAGAAAAAAATGTTATTGAAAAAATTCATGTAGGTACTCCATTTTTTTAAAAGAATACAGCACACATGTCCAACTGCGGCCTTACACGAGTTATTTTTTTTTTAAATACTCAGGAACATGCACTACCACCTAGTAGTTAGAAACGGAAAATTTTATCAAAATCGGTGAAACGGTTTTTCAAAATAAAACCAAAAATTCAATTATTTGTTAAACATGTACTCCCTGTACCTTGAGTACTTCTGGCCATGGGTTTCTCCTTTCAACCTTCTTATTTGTGGTTCCTCCATATTCTGTTTAAGTATTGACCAGTTTATCTGGGACACCCTGTTAATGTATAGATACAATTTGTACTCAGCTCTTCAACCCAGTTTTCATGAATAAGATGGAATATATTTTTCTACAGCGTTCGTGAATTTTATAATAAGAGTAGTGAAACTTACAGAAAAATAATTATTGATACCGATTCAGGAGGTTTTTTGATCCGGCATGATCATTGATCAAAGGCAGGATATACCTGAATTCTAAACATGGCAACATTACTTCACTATCGCAGGATTAACATGATATAAACAAGGAAAACCAAACATTTCTGTATTCAAAACATTACCGTGATACCTGCCTATCTGAAAAAAAGAAAACATAGGTACTTTTCGGTGTAACAGCTCAAAAATTGGCACATCTGATAATAGTGAAAATTAATCTTTGCTATGACTGTGGTCAAGCGTTTGCTATGACAATGGTCAATTTTCATATTTTTCAGAAATATGAAAAATATAAAGATTAGCAATTACTGATATGTTCAAAAAACCAACCTACGACCCCTATTAATGTAGTAATCACCGATCGAAGAGCGCCAATCAACATCCACTACGTCACAGAATACATACTATTTCTCCGTCTGACGTATTGACTGAGATGACTCTCTCTCGACAGAAAACGTGATATGGCTCCGCCCCGTTTTTGATAATACAGTGGAATTTGCGTTTTCTTTTTTATTTATTTAGTATATCTTCAGGTATTTTGGAAAAAATATCGCTGATGACTTTCTAATATTATCTAGAATACGTATATAAAATTTCAAGTCATTTGAAAAAGTATGCAAATTGCTCATTATCTACATTTTGAAAAAAAAAAACATTGAACTCGGACAATGGAGGAAAGAGTTATCGCACATTGAATTAGGTCTAAATTTTGCATGTCCCGAATTTTGTATCGGTGAGTGTATTTAGTGGGTTTTCATTTGAAAATTTCAAAAAAACCTCAAATACGGGTTTGACTTTTACAATTCATGTTGTGTGGTCGGCTAAAGCAAATAGAATCGATTTGAAGTACATGTACCAGAAAGAGCAGATTTTCCTCTTTAAAACGAGCTAAAGATCACTCAAATCGGTCAAGGAATTTTAAAGTTATAGGCAATTTAGTAACATCAAGTTTGACGGCCTGTATCTCTCTTATTTGACAACTTAGAGAGAATTGTCGGGGTCCTTATTCTTTTTTGGTAGTTCGATGGGAGAAGTTTCGAAAATATGTCGATTTTCTGTTTTCACAGTACCGTTACGACCCCTTACGGAGATTTTAGAAGCTTGAAGTATATTTCCAGCATTTTCTGACGCTGACACATTGTCGCTGAAAATGAATCACCCTGTACAATAGTAGTATTTTATTAGATAAAATATAAATTTTTGTTTTATAGAAACTATTGAATCGGACATGTGTTATTGAACATCAGTGTATGGATTTTGATGCATATCTGCTGACCGAGATTAGAAAAAAAACATATTATAAGGAGTGAAAGTTTCATTATTTTTTTAAGGGGTCATTTTTCCAGAGAATTCCCGTCCTCCATTTTTAAAAATTATTGAAACTCTCAAACAATTATTCAATGTGTATATGTGATGTATTACTTAAGTAACTATACGACAAATAAAATAGAAAAAATTAAATTAAAATGTACTCACTTCAACATATCGGTAACTATTTGGACATAGTTGGCATTCCCATTTGGATGTGTAATGTGTCAAAAGGTGTCTGGCAAAATTTGTGACACTTTCTTCAAGTTTATGGCAAAACTTACAATTCCACAACGCCCTTGGTATAACATTCTGTTGTTTTTCCACAAGGTGGTCTAGATGTTCAGTGCTATTGTTATTTACAACATCTGAAAATTCGAATAATGTACATAATTCATATTTATCTAATACTTGTCTCTGGCAAATAAATCAAATTCTTGTTTTATACACATGACTTCTTCAAGTATCACAAAAAATAGACTTACCCGGTATGGTATCTTTAGAGGATAAAACATGTGTCTTCATTTTGCTCGCGAGATATGAGGAATACCATACCAAAAGTTCTTCTTGTGGCTGAATGTCTCTCAATGCGGCAAAATATATGTTTTCATTTTGCTGAAATAAGTATCAAGATTCAAATTATATTTCAAAGGCCAATAACATTTTAGTGCCTAAGAAGATCGAATGAGTGTTGACTATTTTCAAACACATGCACTCGATGGTTTCTTTGGCCCTTATCCACATCATTTTCTACTTATTCTTAAAATCGAAACGTACCTGGTAACAGATCAAATTCTGTTCCTCGATGGTACTGGCTGGTTTCACAAACATCATCCAGCAACATTCATTTTCATTAGTTGTATCCAGATAATATTCTGAAAAGTCTACTTCATTGTTTAAAAATGTTTTTATGGGATAGATCACTTCTGGCTTCAAAGTCAAACTTTTTATTGCAATAAATGGACCAAATTCTGTTCCAACTGCAAGTGATGTTCTTGTGTAAACTGAATGTGATCCATCGGCAAGACTTTTTAGCTGTAAAACATCTGGCAAAGATAGCCTGGCCCTAGAAGGGATCGGTTTGTCAAGCACCTGAAATCAAAACCGATTTCTTTGACAAAACTTGAAGTTAGTATGATGATGATAAAGTGGTATTAGCAGGAAAAAAATTGAACAGCGTTGTCTCGATCTATTTCTAAGAATATATTTCTTTTCAAATGGGACAGTATCTTAATTTTTATGAATTGGATTACCAACTCTTTCCTGAACATAAAAAGTTGTTTATTATTCAGCAGAAAAAAAACTTTTACGACCGTGCCAGTGTTGCCAAGTTTGAATCAAGATCAATACCTTCCACTAGAAGCAAGCAAATAAAAAAAATCATATCATTTAAATAAATTGTTATATCAAAATCACGGCTATACAGGTTGTCCCGATTTAACACCAAAATGACCAAGAGAAAAACCTAGAAAATATTTCAAAGGTTCTGAAATGGACGCTTGGGGGAGTAACTGCAATCTTGAATCTAAAAATTGATGTTTCTGTGAATTTCACTGTATTAACCCAATCTAAAAATTCTGATCTTCAAAGTCGAGGATAATCTGAACCTTTTTTGTGGTGAGGGGTATTCATAGGTTTCCATAAATAACCCCCTGTATCTTCGAAACAGCTCAGCTGATTTCAACAAGCTTGCGCTCGTTGAAAAGAGCTATTCTAGTGCTACAAATGATTATATAATTGAAGTTTTCTTAGTTTTACATATCAAAGTAGCTTAATGATGCCTCAACCAGCTCCCGAGAACCGCATCTCGATATCTTGTTCCTTACCCAAAATATCGGCTAATAAAAAGTTTATACAAAAATGTCTAGAATTTTATTTTTGTAAGTTCATTTTTCTGGAATTCTTTCTATTATCTAAGTTCTGACCCTAAAGAGGGACGTTGGAGTTTGAATGTGTAGTGTGACATACTGCAAAGCAGAATTATTGGGTCATATTTTTTTGAACAATCCCTAAACGGCATTGTCTTTCTTGACTTTTTGGGCAATCGATTACCGTTATCGTTATAAGATGTGCCTGTGGAGACAAGGCAAAACTTGTTTTTGCAGTTGGATAGTTGCCCAGCTCATTTTGCAGTTAATTTGCGAGAGCATATCAATGTCTGTCCCCATGGCCTTCGCGATCACCAGGACATCGTGTTTCAGGCTCAACCTACGACCAGAGAAGATTTGAAAAGTGCATCAGTTACATACCGAGAGCAGAAATTGAAACTGCTGTTATGTCTACAAACTCGAGGATTCAGCATTCCGAGCATTTGCGGGGGCATTAAAAACCTTTCTTTGTTGAATCGGTCCTTTCTAGGGCCAGAACTCAAAAAATAGAAATATATAGTAAATAGTTGCAAAAAAATAAAATTTTGTTGAAATTTTCGTAAAAACGTCGAAATGTGATTTCCGCGAGCTAATAAGGCCATCATTGAGCTACTTTTACATGAAAAAAAATATCATTCTAATGCATTTGATTCATTTGAGAAAATCGACCATTTCTGTCGGGATGTCGAAAAAGGCCCTCTAGCGGCGATATTGGGAATCAACAAAATTCCAAATGTAATGAAATTTGTAGCCCAAGAGTTGCTCCTCCCTAAAATTGGCTTAGCCGTTTCGAAGATACAGTCTTAGTTATGGAAACCTTTCAATAACCCCCACCACTTTATTTTTGGCTAAACATCAAAAAGTGTCAAACAAAAAATGTTCAGATCATCCTCGACTTTGAAGATCAGGATTTTTTTTAATAGGTTGATATACCGAAATTCACAGAAACATCAATTTTTAGAATCAAGATTCCAGTTACGCCCCCTAGCGACAATTTCAGAAACTTGTCAATATTTTCCAGGTTTTTCTCTTGGCCATTCTAGTGATTTTTATTTGCCGCAAAACTCTACGATGAATAGTTGTCCAGATACAGAACCTCGCATTCTTAGTTGCCCACCCTGTACAGTAATGTACGGATAATCCGAACAGAAAGATTGCAGAACCCGTTCGGTTTACCAAGACTTCAGATTATAGAATTCAAAATAAATGATACGGTTGACGTATTAGCCTTTTTTTCAAGTATTAAGGTAACATGCTTACGTTTAAAAGTAATGGCCACAAATATGTATGCACATAACATACATACAGCGTGCACCACACAAAATAACTGAACAGCCGGGCGAAGTTAAGAGTGCGTTTGCCGATATTTTATGTATAGGCTTATCTGTAGTCACTTATTTTCTAATTTACATGAAAACGGTTCAACATAGTGGGTCAAACCAAAAGAATCCTCCTTTGCATGATTGTATAGTCCGAGGTATAGTCATACTTTTCCGATATTCACTCATTTTTTGATGAAAAAATGGTTGGTACATTTCTTTAAAAATAGGAGTTTTCTTGAGACGATTTTCTAGAAAATTAAGACACGAAATTACAAAAATACCACTACAGAATCTTTAATTCATCCTTTCTCTTTCCAAAAATATATAAGATTTATCTCAATAAGTTGAAAATTAACTTGAAAAAGAAGAAAATAATGAGCCTCTGTCAAGTTCCTAAAATGGAATATTTTAATTTTTGGCTTTTTGGTCTTGACGACTAGACAAAATATTCGACACTCGACACCGGAGATAATAATGATAACATTTGGTCGTTCTTTCTATTTTACCAGTGCAAGGGTTCTCTGGCAAGTGTTTGATCGTTTGTGGTACAGGTGCGTTCTAAGTTTGGTGGATAATTTGGATTATGATTACTCATTCTTCATTCATTTTCACGACTTATTTTGCTAAAAACAATATAATATATATATCATTTTTGACTGGTCTTCATAAATATCTTGGTAGGTATGGTGAAGAGGTTGGAGAAGACTACGACTACCAACAATTTTTCTCGGGGAAAAAAATAACATTATCTGGATAAGAAAACTGTCAAAGGCCGGATTTGGATCAGGAAACTTTCCAGATGAGAGAAACTTTTGAGAAGGAAGGGACAGATCGGAAGATGATTTTTGGCAGATTGATTCTAGTTCAGTTATCAAAGAATTGATTGTGCATCAAAAATCTTGAATCCATTTGTGAGTTTACGTTTCCTGGCGATTTTTTTCTGTTTAGTGCCCCTTCTTCACGTTTTAAAAAAGGGTTAGTTTGGCAAAAATCACACATTTTTGAATTTATTCAAAAATGTGTCATTTTTGCCAAGTTCAAGATTTTATATCTAGACTATCCTTTATCCAATTATTGAGGAATTTTCAAAAAGTACATAATTTGTGCCCCTCTTTCGAATAGAGCTAGCCATTTTTATCAAAAATCGCGCAGAGAGATTAACCAAAACTAACCCTTTTTTAAAACGTGAAGAAGGGGCACTAAACAGTTTTTTGAAAAAAATCGCCAGGAAACGTAAACTCACAAATGGATTCAAGATTTTTGATGCACAATCAATTCTTTGATAACTGATGCAGGATCAAAGTTTTGGTGAGGCACCGAGGTGTTGCGTTAATTTTTTGGAGCAGTGTATTATGTTGGCATTTGAGATCGTCGTTTTTGCGCTATCAAAGTTCAAAGTCTCATGGAAATTACATTACATTGATCTGGATTCTACCGTATTAGTCCAGGGGGCAGTGAAATTTATTTCGACTTATTTTCCCAGTTGCTGTATTTGAATGAATCTGTTCTTCAAGTGACAAAAACCAAGAATGTTTGAGACTGGCTAAAATTTTTGGATGGGTTCAATGTAACTTTTAACTTGAATAGTGCAATATCGGTAGAACTAAATACCAACATATATTATACAGGGCGTTTCAGAATAACATGCTAATAATAAAGGGGGTTATTCTTGGGCTCATTTTAAGAAAAAAAATTCATATGAACGTATGTCCTAAACGCCTTAACTTTTTTCCCAAAAAATATGCAAACCAAAACCCGCATGGACGGCACTGGTCAGAATAATTAAATTGTTGGTGCATCAAAGAATGAGTATTAATGCCTAAAATACATGACTCAAATTTCATAAAGATATCTACAGTAATGACAAAGTTATTGTAAAAAAAGTATCTATTTTTTAAAACTTTGACACCCTGTATCTCAAAAGTTAAGTCGTTTAGGTCATACGTTCATATGAATTTTTTTTCTTAAAATGAGCCCAAGAATCACCCCCTTTATTATTAGCATGTTATTCTGAAACACCCTGTATATTTTTGGAATCAGAGGAAAAAGATCTATCATTTTAGTCAATTATAATATATAGATTGTTCAATTTAAAAAAAATTTACTTAAACAAATTTTTCAATGTAGTGGAGTCGATTTTTTATTTCCGCTATCACCAAAAGATACCACGTGAAAAAACCTAAACGCACTAGACAAAATATTTGACACCGGAGATAATAATGAAGACATTTTGTCGTTTTTCTTATTTTACCAGTGCAAGGGTTCTCTGGCAAGTGTTTGAGCGTTTGTGGTACAAGTGCGTTCTAAGTTTGGAGGATTATTTGGATTATAATTATTCATTCCTCATGAATTTTCTCGACTTATTTCGCTAAAAACTATTTTTTTTTGTGGTGATTTTTGACTGGTCTCCATAATATCTAGTTGGTTATAGCTCGGTAGGTATTGTGAAGAGGTTGGAGAAGACTACTACTATTTGGGGAAGTGTGCAAAATGAAGTCATCCACTAGCTGCGCTTCCACTGTAAAGACGATTCATATGTCGGAAATTTGAATCAAAAGCAATTTATTGGAATAAACAGAATGAGGATAGATCCAAAGAAAAATTAGAAAGTCTATTGAAAAGTCCCTTAAAAATGTGTGGACTCTTCATAAACAAAAATGATAAACTACGCAATTCTGCAAAAAAAAGTATTTTAAAATCGAAAACATGAGCAAACGCTTGAAATATTAGGATTACATATATTTCCATGTTATTCTGATAACTCACAATGATGGAACATTATAAAGTATCCAAGTAGATGGAGGATTTTTAGATATTGCATTCTCACTCAGTTTCTCATTATGAACCACTTCCTAACAATTTGTCATGTCTCCTATACAAGAAGCACTTTACTATTTGGAAAAATAGCTTCTTGGTTAATTCCAAGACATACTTACATAGTTTCTCGAAACTAACATTATGACACATATTAATTTCTATGCAAAAAAGGCTGAACCTTTTTTCACCTATTGATTCGTTGATCCGGGGACATACTGTATACAGGGTGTCACATCTGAACTGATCAAGACTTCAAGAGTATATTGAGGAACCATGGATAAGTGATTTGAGATATAACACAGATGGCCGCAAATGCGTCTTTTCAAAAATGCAGGGTGGTTTTTTTTACGAGAAACAGTTTTTTTTTCCGATATACTCATTCAATTTCCAATGAAAAAAGTCTCTTGAGTTTTTCTCTCCGACGAGTAGAACAGTAGGATTTCCTACTGATCCTGAAACTGAAAATTTTCGGTTATCAACGCTTTGAAGGACACTAGTAGTGGTAGTTTTTTTGCTCGAAAACGGAGCGTCGGAGAGAAAAAAGTCATAAGAGCTTTTTTTGTAGGAAATTGAATGAAGTCTTAGAAAAAAGTATTATCAAAAAAAAATAAACTACTCTTTTTTTTTCCAAATACTTAGAAACATGAAACATGCACTGCCACCTGGTATTAAGAACCAGAAAATTTGATCAAAATCGGTAAAACGGTTTTCAAAATAAAATCAAAAATTCATTTATTTGTAAAACATGTACACCCTGTATCTTGGGCACTTCCGGCCATGGGTCTCCCCTCTCAAACTTATAATTTGTGGTTCCTCTATATTCTGTATAATTATTGACCAGTTGATCTGGGACACCCTGTATATGTACGCGGTGTACCAGATTCCAGTATATTGGAAACCCCCCGCTTTTTTTGCTCTTCAAGATAGCATGGTCAAAAATTTTTCAAATTTGACCCTTTTGGAAGGGTCAAAAACATTGGATGTTGATAACTTTCCCATCAACTTTGTGCAGTTCTTCAGAAAGGTAGGTGTGACATTATTTACAGGAAGCAAATAGTTATTCAGAAATGAATTAAAAAAGTTGGGTTCATATTTGAAAAAAAAAGGTTGATGATGGTTGCGAGAATTCGAAACGTCGGATATCAATTTCGACCATGCTATCTTGAAGAGGAGAAAAAGTGGTAATGAAAATGTGTCATTTGTTTTTAATTATTTCTTTAAATAAATTCAGGACAAATTATAAAAGGATTCCGAAAAACTCGGTTATTGCCGGACATTTCCGGAAGTCTTCGGAATGTTCAAGATTTCTAAGCGGCATTTTTTTGAGATTCAAATTGCGCAACTTTGCCTCTATTTAACTGACGTTGTATCTCTTAAGGTTAACGAGATAAACCAATGCTATAAACTCGAATTTGTTACAGCCTGTGTGAATTTTTGATAGATACTAGTTTTATTCTATGACTATCAGTGTGCTCTTGGTACTAATAAGTTATTGTGTTTTCTTTGCTCTACCAAAAAAAAATATATATTGTAATTCTTCATGACTATAAAGCATAATCAAATGATGATTTGGTTTGATTTGCTTCGATCCGGATTTCTTATTCTCACATACCTACAGGTACTGTACTTTTTTAAATAAACTGTGAAGTCATAAAAAACTCCCTCCACCCATTCCACAACTTACAACTGGTGAACTGGGTTATTCATAATATTTTGACATCCACCTACAGCTCTTATTATGAGTGGTAGAAGGAAACTTTAACTACAAAAGTTTTAGGTTTTTTTCACGTAGTGACTTTTGATAATAGCGGAAATGAAAAATCCACTTTACAACATTGAAAAAATTGATGAAGTTTAATTTTTTTAAATGGAATGGCCAAAATGATAGATCTTTTTTTTCTGATTCCAAATATATAATATATTATGTTGGTATTTGAATAAGTCGTTTTTGCGCTATTCAAAACCAAGAATGTTTAAGTCTGGCTAAAATGTTTGGATGGGTTCAATGTGAACTTGAATAGCGCAAAATCGGCAGAACTGAATACCAACATATATTATACCTATATGTATTTGGAATCAGAGAAAAAATATCCATCATTTTAGCCAATAACATATTATAGAGTGTTCCATTTAAAAAAATATAACATTAAAAAAATTTTCAATGTAGAGTCGATGTTTTATTTCCGCTATCACCAAAAGATACCACGTGAAAAAACCTAAAACTTTTGTAGGTAGGTACTCAAAGTATTTTTTCCACCACTCATAATAAGAGCTGTGGTGGGTGGGGGTCAAAATACATATAATGGATAACCCTGTGCTTGGGTGTTTTTCATCATATCCCACAATAGCCTTTCCACCCCCTTCTCCAAATATTTGAACTCCATTTTGTTCATGATATCGCAAAATCAGTATTGCATAACATGTGAGTAGGTACCGAGGTAGGTACCTACTCACTTATCTTTAACACAGTTTTTATGAATAAGTTTTTTTTTCACAGCATTCGTAAAATCCTCGGTAAAATAATTTTATAATAAGGGTCAAGGAGATTTTTTTGATCCGTGATCATTGATTGAAAGAAGGATATACCTAAATTCTAAACTTGGCAAAATTACCTGTTTCGCAGAAACATGATATTAACAAGGAAAACCAAACATTTTTGTATTTAAAACGCTACCGTAATACCTACCTATCTGAGTACAAAAAAACATAGGTACTGTGAGGTTTTCTGTGAAAGAGCTCAAAAATCGGTAAATCTATTAATAATTGAAAACTGATCTTTGCTATGGCTGTGGTCAAGCGGCTGATTTGAAAGTTGAAGGGATTTGCTGAACCCCGCCCCTTGGTACCGCATAATTTTTTCCCCGCTCACCCAAGCCGCAGCACTACCCGGCGAGTCGGCAGAAAACGCACTCCTAAAATGTTTAAAACGGTCAAGGGTCGCATATTACATTGGTTAGTGCCCTTTTCTGTTGCGTTAAAAAAAGGCACTTTCCAAAACTTTTTCTGTGTAAGTTTGACTAGAACCATTTCAAAAGTATTTATCTCCTGAGAATTCCACAACTATTGAACAAAGGATAGTCAAGCTATAAGATTTTCAACTTCAAAAAATACCCATTTTTCATGATTTCTTTAAAAATTGGCAAAAATCATGTTTGACAGGTTTCAAATTTCATATCTAGGCTATCCCTCGAGCTATCCTTTGTTCAATTATTATTGTGAAATTATCAGGAACTACAAAATTTTTGCCCCTCTTCCGAATGGTGCTAGCCAATTTTATCAAAAGTTACACAGAAAAAAGGTTTATTTTTAAACATTTCGTCTGGCATTTCTTTAAACGTGACAAATGGATTAAAGTTTTTAAACGCACCAGTACTTCTCTGATACCTAACTGATGCAGATTTTAGGTGGTTCCTCTGGATATTATGAGCGATACTCGATAGTGTATACAGGATGATTCTTTTAAATGCCAAGTCTTGTTTTAACTCTTTTTAATGAACATATGAAGTTTCAAATAGATAGGTACTAGGTACCTACTAAATTTAAAAATTTTATTGCCTACCCTTGTCTCGATCCTTGTGCCTAACTAATGTTTTGATAATTTGATAACTTCCGAGGGAACTCCTATCAAAAATGATATAATGCCGGTATAGATGTAGTATTGAATTAGGTATTCTATGTTGCTCGGAATGTTGGGAACCAAGGTAGGTATCTGGAAATAGGTTTATACGATTTTAAAAAATTCGCAGACTCCACAACGATGCGAGCAACGATGTTAAACATCTCACAAATTCTCAAAGATTGCACAGATTTCACAAAGAATGTACACCAGATTTCACTCGCGTTTTCCTCCTCGAATAGGCCCCCAACCTTGGCGTACACTGTATAATATACCCGAGAATATACCTTACCGAGTACCTAACATGTTATTGATGATTTTCTGATTTGAAATGCCAATAAAATGACTCTAATAAGTAAGAATTTTTGTAAATCACCTTATTTCTGATGGAAATTATACTGCACTCAAGATATGAATGAGAATCTCCACAAATTCCACACTGTTTGAAAGTAAACTCATCTCGCTTCGTTTCCTCATTCACGGTGACAGGAAAAGTTAGAATTTCCGATTGCTCAGTACTGTTGATGTCCATAATCATTAATCACATTCAATTTCTATCTCTAAATTACGAAAACTACCAAAATAGTTGACACCAAAATAAACAAAATTCAAAATATTAACAAAACAGACAACATAACCCTAAATAATGTGATACTGATGTTTTTCACATTGAACTCGATACTACGTAACTGGAAGGGCCCCTGTCGTGTCGACAGCTGAGGCAATTTTAGTCGTATTTTTTTGGCGCATAGGTATATTTTGATTGGACTAAAAAGGTGATGCTATCTTTGTCACACTCATTGTCCTTATGCGAAGTCGGAGGTTTTCAAATAGTTTGAAGATAAATTGAAAAAGCGGTTGATTTGCTTGGAAATAATGACTACTATTCTGTGCATACTTAGTAGTCTTAATTATCATGATATGATGGATCTATATATTTCAAATAACTATCTGGAAAAATGCAAAATAAGAAACAAATTAGTCGATAATGAAGTACCTACAGAGAGTACCTATACTTAGATGATCCGTAATTCGATTAAATAGTTGAGAAAATACAGGGTAGGTAGTAGGTGCAGGGTCATATGTTTGACCTGTGTATTGAGTAAAGTAAAGGTATTAAGGTATAAACTTGGAAAACTAAAATAGCTTAAAATAAAAATGAAAATATTTTTATTTTTGAGGTCACATTAAAACTAATAAATATGGTGTTTTTGATAGGGGGCTTGAGGAATGTCCGAATAGAACTTTTGCATTTCTTGGAGTGTTTACCATCGTCAATTCCTGAAGGGCCCTACTCACACGCCTGCAGCAGGAGCAATCCAGGATCCAGGGCGATTGGGGCAATTTTCTAGATCGCCTTCTAAGCAGGGCGGTAGGGGCCCCTTCATACCTTTCTAGCATTATTTCAAGCAAGATATGAGAAAACAAACTTTAGAAATGATGTTAGTAGTACCAACGAACTCGAACAGGATGTGAAATTGTCACATTTTTAAAACAAAACGTACTTTACAAGGAAGTTTCTGCGGCAGTCCTAGATTGCCCCTGTTGCATTAGTGTGAGTAGGGTCCTTAACTAGGACAATTTCGTGTAGGTAGGTATACTTAAGGTGCCCTTGTCCTCAAGAATTGGAGTTATATCACTTAGCCAACAAATGAAATCTGCTTTTCTGGAGTGTATTTATTACCACACCCAAATGCACTGCAGAAATTAACCATTTTGTTTGGCACCCAAACTATAGAAAGCTATACATATATTGATTGAACATTATATTAGCTGCAACACTCAGTGTGGCTTTCTTTGTGAAATATTTGTCTGGTTTTTAGGATAGAATATCTTTACTAAACGTTCTAAGATTCTATCCTAAAAAACAGACAAACATTTCACAAACAAAGCCATACTGAGTGTTGCAGCTGTGGTTGCAGTGTGAAAAAGTGTGCACTAGTGGTCATTGAACTCGATACTACCGTACGGAAGCGTGATTTCTAAACATCATGGACTTGTGAATGAGAGGCCTCCAATTGGCTGCAACATGGCATGACTCCGCCTTAGGAAAATAACTGCGTTATTTGAAACTGGAAACATTCCAATAAAGCCATTCTTAATTTTGTATTAAGAAAATGACGAAATACAATACATAAGCAGAGTGTTTTAGAATAAGATGCTGATCCTTAAAGGTGTAGATTCTTGATGTAGAATGTAGGTCCGCTTATTTTTGACATAGGTACTGTTGAAAATTTAAAAGTATTATGTCGGTTTTTGATCAGTTAATTCAATGGAGACCGCTTTCCATGATTTGATCAATACAAAATTTGAATTCAACTCTCAATAAAAACTAGAATAAACGATCCGACATTGGAGAAAAAAGATTCTTGAAATGACGTGGGGAGAATATTATGTAGGTTAGTTCAGAAGCTTTTAAGAAAAATTACATTTTTTCTAGAAACAAAATTCATAAGTTCAACCGAGGCTCAACCACCAAGTGCTCTGCAAGGGTTATTTTCATAGTATCAACACCTAACTGATGAAAAAAAATTAAACAAAAATGCTCGACTATTAAATGAAACAAATGATGAATCACATATTTGTTCAGAAATTTATCCAGAAGGTATTTCAATATACCTATTTCCTTATCTTACCTACTAAATTAATAATATTTTGTGCTTTTTTAGTTGCGCAAAAAAAACACTATTGCAGCTCTTAGTCTGTTATAAATAATTTGAACATAGGCAATTTATTTCAATGAGAGTTGCTTTCCCCTTTTTTTTCGGCGCAGCCTTATAATAAAATAGGTATGTCCAGCGATGGTCTACCCCAAGAGAGCAAATGTACCAAAAATACCTATCATTTTTCGGCAAAAAGTAATTCTTTGAAAAAAACATATCTGCTTCAATGAAAAATACAACTAGGTATTCTTGATGAGACAAATATTCATTGTTGTCATGATAACAGAAACCAATATGTCCAATATGATCCAAATACTCATAGCCCAGTAGAAATGTCGGATTTTTGAAAAAATAATCCCAAACAGAATGATATTTTCAGGAGTGCTTGTGGACTGCCTCCTGAGCATCCAATCTAAAAAATCCGACTCGAAGTCCTCATATGTTTTGCGCTGAAGAGATGGTTTCCTAAACATTTTTTTAGAGCAAAATGATCTAAATAAAAGTTATAGAGGACCAAGAACTAAACAACTTTGCCTCATAACAATTTATGATAGCTCTAATACCAAACGAGTTACAGCGCATCATATGACAAAAATAAGCTGAGGAGTGGTTTTAAAAACATTTTTTTGCAAATAAATCCTGGATGCAAGTTTCAGAGAAGCAAAGGCTGAACAACTTTACTTCATAACTTTTTTCATGATCCCTATAAAAATGTTTTTGAAACCAAAGCCCTGTTGCCAGTGGAATTTTGTCATTTGTTGCGCTGTATTTCATCAAATGTTACAGATGTCAAAAAAATTGATGAGGCAAAAATGTTTAGTTTTTGATCCTCTATAACTTTTATTCAGGTCATTTTGCTTTAAAAAAAAACACCTCTTCAGCGTAAAACGTAAGTACCAGGACTTCGAGTCAGATTTTTTGATTGGATGCTCAGGATGCAGTCCACAAGCATCCCAGAAAATATCATTCTGTTTGGATTTTTTTTTGCCGATCCCTATAAGCCGACGACAACTTTACAGGGCTATAAACTAAAAATCACACAAAACCGCACAAAACATATACATATAGGTATAGTTGAAAGATAACACAACCACAACACAAATAATCTCCTGCGAAACTTGCAAAATAAAATCACACAGAATAATAAATTAGGATTTGATATTTTCTGCATTCAACTCAAAACGCAAATAGATAGGTAAAGTTGTTAAGTCCGTATACAAAATCCAAAATAATCAATATACCATAGATGAATTTTGAATATACGCCGGAGCCTAACAGCTGATCGAGTAAACACGTTGCACACGTGACCCTTATTGGGCCAATAGCGTCAATCCCATTCACAAGTCCATGATGTTTAGAAATCACGCTACCTGGCTGGAAGGGACCCATCCGTGCTGTTTACATCGAGTTGACTGAAGACAAATTTTCGACTAGAAAGAGATAGAGACAGAAAGGGGTGTCTATCTTTGTCATATCTGTTGACATAATATATTAGCTGTGTTTGTTATGCACCGCTAGTGCACACTTTTTCACACTGCAACACTCAGTGTGCCTTTGTTTGTGAAATGTTTGTCTGTTTTTTAGACAAACATTTCATGAAGAAAGCCACACTGAGTGTTGCAGCTAATATTATGTTCAATCAATATGTAGCTTTCTATAGTTTGGGTGCCAAACAAAATGGTTAATTTATGCAGTGCATTTGGGTGTGGTAATAAATACACTCCAGAAAAGCAGATTTCATTTTGTGGCTAAGTGATATATAACTCCAATCATTAAGGACAAGGGCATGCACCTTAAGTATACCTACACTCCTACACGAAATTGTCCTAGTAAGGGCCCTACTCACACTCCTGCAGCAGGGGCAATCTAGGCCTGCCGCAGGAGAAACTTCCTTGTAAAGTACGTTTTGTTTTGAAAATGTGACAATTTCACATCGTGTTCGAGTTCGTTGGTACTACTAACATCATTTCTAAAGTTTGTTTTCTCATATCTTGCTTGAAATAATGCTAGGAAGGTATGAAGGGGCCCTTACCGCCCTGCTTAGAAGGCGATCTAGGAAATTGCCCCAATCGCCCTGCCTCCTAGATTGCCCCTGCTGCAGGCGTGTGAGTAGGGCCCTTTAGGAATTGACGATGGTGAACACTCCAAGAAATGCAAAAGTTCTATTCGGACATTCCTCAAGCCCCCTATCAAAAAACACCATATTTACTAGTTTTAATGTGACCTCAAAAATAAAAGTATTTTCTTTGTTATTTTAAGCTGTTATAGTTTTCCATGTTTATACCTTAATACCTTTACTTTACTCAATACACAGGTTAAACATATAAATCACCGTGCACCTACGACCTACCCTTTATTTTCTCAACTATTTAATCGAATTACGGATCATCTAAGTATACTTCATTATTTACTAATTTGTTTCTTATTTTGCATTTTTCCAGATAGTTATTTGAAATATATAGATCCATCATGATAATCAAGACTACTAAGTATGCACAGAATTGTAGTCATTTTTTCCAAGCAAATCAACCGCTTTTTCAATTTATCTTCAAACTATTTGAAAACCTCCGACTTCGCATAAGGACAATGAGTGTGACAAAGATAGCATCCCCTTTTTAGTCCAATCAAAATATACCTATGCGCCAAAAAAATACGACTAAAATTGCCTCAGTTGTCGACAACTGCCTTGCAACGCGTGAACTATGAGTACGCGCGCAATTCGTCAAACGTCAAAAATAAGTCGAAATTATTTATCAACACAATTCGTAATCAAAAAAAACATAAGTGAGTACGCTCAGATTGGCCTTGAGAAACTCAGAACCAACACAATTCACGATAATAACAATCAACATAACCTCATAATTTTGATCCAGATCGAACCAAATTTGGTTCGGTACTCCTGCTGGCAAGTACCGAACCAAGAGCGGACCAGCTTAGTTCGCAACTGTTTACACCATTCGAACCAAATATTTGGTTCTGATATAGTTCGAATTTAGTACTTGGTCCGCAGACCAAGTTGTCGGTGTTAACTAGGCGATTGTGTTTTCATGGAGTATGGTATCATGAAACCATTCCAGTTTGGTTTGTCATTATCGTCACTTGCAGCCATAGACTAATATTATATACCCAGTTGCAGCTCGCCGATTGGCTGAAAGTGACGTTCATGACAGACCAAACTGGAATGGTCTCATGATACCACACTCCATGAAAACGCTTATTGCTTCACACTTCACAGCAGCTATCAAAAATAAATAGGCTTGGGCCCTTTGAATAAAGTTAACCAAATTTTTCAACACACAAATATTTTTATTCATTCACCGGAGAGTTCATCGCCACTGAATTATTTTGATACGGAGTTTTTTTTATCATCTAAAAATGTCTGATGGTATTTTTATATCTTTTTCATAAAACCATTGGTCACATTGTGCTAATCAGTGGAGGACTTAACCGATTTATGGACAGTATCCAGATGTGGGCAACAAATTATACACTCCATAAGTCTCCAGTTCAATCAATTAAAATGTTATTGAGCTTGTTGATGTACTGGACGATGCAGAATTTAAAACTGTGCAAGAATATGAACCTATAGTCTTTTCATGGGTTTCCAGCGGTTACGTCATACTTTTCCGTCTCTCTCTTACACATTGAAAAAAAAATCACGTAGAAACGTCTGGACGAGGGTCTTTTGGATCAATTTGACAAATATCACATGTGGTGCGATCAATCTACGACATACTGCTAAACTTCAAATACTGTGACGTGACCGCAGGAAAGCCATGAACAAACTGTAACTCATTTTGCTCAAAGAATGGACTTGACCGGTTCTATCGCAATATTTTCTTGAAAGAAACCTGTTGTGTCCGTCACCTTTTTGATGTTGTTTGTGAACATCCTATACATATCTTAAATATATGCAGAATGTGTATACGGTTAAAGTGATGTCTTGGACGAGGTAATAATCCACATATCAAGATCGCGCCAGCTTGAGCACACATGACCCACCTAAAGCCGGCTATACATTCTTGTCCGAATCATCAGAGTGACGAGAGTTCTTTGCACGAGTCGTGCGACCGTTCACACTCCCCCTAGTTTTACAGTTTTCAACACCAAACTCGAGTTTCAGGCTACAGATGACTTTTAGGGACAGTATTTTCTTCAATTTTTCTATAAAGATTAACTAAGAACTCAACTTATTAACAATATTTTACCTTCTATACGTGAGGATCAATCGAAATTAAGCACCAATATTTGTTCTAACCAGAGCCGTCTATATATATAGACGGCTCTGGTTCTAACACATTTTCGTAAGCTTAAATATCGCTTAAATCTATGGATGTACAGGGTTATTCATTATATTTTGACACCCATCTACAGCTCTTATTGCGAGTGATAGAAAAAAACTTTAAATACAAAAGTTTTGGTTAAGGGGGTTATGTAGAAAACATGTAGCTTCGTTTTTAATGGAATGTTGATAGTTTATATGATTAAGTTAGTGTTGTGAATATTTGTTGTAGTTTAAAAAAATATATTTTTTGAATTCAAATAGTTTCAAAGTGACTGAACCAAATGCCTACAAAACATATATATTTGAAATCAGATTAAAGAGATCTTTCATTTTAGTCAATAATATACAGGGTGTTCCATTTAAAAAAATATGACTTAATGAATTTTTTCTATGTTATGATTTCGATTTGTTGATTCCGCTATCACCAGAAGATACTACGTGAAAAAAACCAAAACTTTTGTATTTAAAGTTTTTTTCTATCACTCGCAATAAGAGCTGTAGATGGGTGTCAAAATATAATGAATAACCCTGTACAGGACAATGATTTTCCAACAACTAGATATGATATAGCCCGACGTCTCTTTGTCTGTCACATGTTTATACATTGAGCGGGGAGAGAGGAATTCTTGCGAGTTTGCCAAACTGCAAATTTAATAAAAGTAGCTACCTTGTATTCAAGGTATTTTTATTCTAATTAAAAATACTCTATACTCTATGAATGCATCACCGGTAGTTACCAATTATATACTATGTACATTTTTAGATCGCTAGTGATAATAAAACATTTTCAATGAGACCCATATTTTTCCATGAACCTTATGGCCGTTTGCACCGTTCCCTTGAACAACTGTTTAAAAATATAAACAATGATTATTTGTGAAACGTATTGCACCGTCCAGTAAACAATGTTTAACGACCACTAAACGATGATGATGGATGATTTCAGTGTTTTTGTTTTCTAGTACGTGCTTATATTTGGCACAAATATTTGCGATTAAAAGTTTTTCATCATTTGAAAAACTGATGCACCGTTGTCTCTTCATTTTCGTCGTCGTCGTTTCCAACTAAATCCACTCAACTTAAGACCGGCACTAAAGAAATTCAGATGAAACCGTTGAACCGTTCACAATATGTATTTTCAAACCGAAAACAACGAACAAAAATACTCGAAAGTCGAAAGTGAAGTGAAATCACAACTGACACTGACTATTGACTAAGGTTAGGTATGTTCGGTTAGTACGGTTAGCTCGTTAGCTACTACACTGAAGTTAGCAACACTTGTGAAATGCGTTGTTGACAAGTTGTTTTCACTGATTACCTAAACGGTGTTTCATTCTTTGCGGTACAAACCTTATGAAATCTAATCAATGATTAAATTAAACAATTGATTAGTTAATCAACGTTTAAGGCAAGAACGGTGCAATCGGGCATTAGTTACTTATGCAGACACGATGCAACGAAATACATCTGGCAACACGACACAAATGCCTATTTGAAATCAACCAATCACAGCTGACAGTCATTTTAACCAATCATAGCCTGTAACTCCCTTGGAACACTGTTGTCGGCTTGTTCAAAATTCAATATTTTTGAAGGCCGAATAGCTGATTTATGTGAAGAAAACTTATCAATAATCAGTAAATTATAACTGTCCTATAACACACCAACGATATTGTTCTGGAAATGATGAATCATTTCCAGAACAGCTGACTTTGACAGCAGCTAAGTGACAAATAAATTGTCATTTCAAAACTTTTAAAAGTGTGAGAGTTATGCTTTTTTGATAATGTTGGGCTCATGACGAGCCTAACATGCTCGAGCGTCTGTGGGGAATTGAAAGGAGTCCAAGTGTCATTAATCAATGAAGGGGTCTTCTCGATCAACAGATTTGATACACCTGCCTCCAGTGAAGAGCATAAACTATAATCGCTCTTTATTTACTGTATGTGCGGTGCGCTCGGCGGTGCGTGAGCATTGGATTGGTCTTTGTATGTTTGAAAAACGTTTTCTAGTAAGTAAGTAGCACAAATTTTCCGTCGGAGGAAGACCTGGACATCTTGCATTCACTGAATCTTCTTTTTTTACCACCATCACCTGATATATAACCGACGGAAAAACCGACACCAGTGTTCAGCATAAAAATGCGCTGCAAAATCTGCTTTCTTTGTGTGTGTAGCCTTCATCGCTTAAAAATCATCAAAACTGAAAGACATTTGGATTGTTTTGACAAGAACATACACAAACATGATTGTTTGGTTGCCATGCAGGCCTACATTGAGGACTCGGAAATATGAGTAATTGATATGGGCCTACATCGGAGCCTACATAGGTGACGTCACTCCCGAAAATTTTGAGAGCACTTGGTCCTTATTATCTAGGAGTTGTTGGGTTCACACGCTTCTGACTCGGACACAGGAAACGCCCGAGGCAAGACGAGAGTTTCGCCATATACTTACAGTGCGGCTCTAAAAGGTCCCCCCCTTTTTTTTAAATGTGTGCACCAAAAATTTTGAAACTTGGCATACTTTAATTGCTATCGAAATACTACTTTTTGATGTTACTGACGTATTTTTAGTATTTAAGATGGCGGCTGGGCGCCATTTTGAAACATTTTTTTGAATGGAAAGGGAGGTCGTGTGACACATCATTCGAAAGGTCTTATAGAGTAGATTATTGTGTGAAATTTTCATAGGATTAAAATTAAACGCATCAGTGCGGATATGACAGACTGTCAAACTAACAAGATAAACAAATTCATGAAATAAGAACAAAGAAAGCATACTTCAAATTTTATTGTAAAAATGTTAAAAATGTCCTCCGTTGACCCCCAAATGAGAACTCCTGACGAACTTTTTCGAAAGTATCGACATTAATATTTTGACAAAAAGCAGTAATTCTTTGCTGTAAATCTAAAAGAGAGTCTGGCTGTGTTGCATATACTTTCTGTTTTAAATATCCCCATAAAAAAAAACCATAATGGTGTTGAATCGGGCGACCTGGCAGGCCATTCGGTAGGACCCCGACGACCAATCCAACGATTGGGGTAAGTTATGTCCAAATACTGCGTTAGATTTCTGCTGACATGAGGAGGCGCACCATCCTGTTGAAAAATTGGTGCCATGCCAAACTTGTTGGGATTATTCTGACGTATTTGTACAATCAAAGGCTCTATTGTAGTTTCTAACAAGTTCAAATACAGGTCCCCTGTCAAATTTTCATGAATGAAAACAGGACCAACAATATGGTTCCCCAATATGCCAGCCCATACGTTAACCTTTTCGGGATATTGCGTGTGGGTTTCCCTTAAAACATGCGGATTTACGTCACTCCAATAACGAGCATTTTGCCTGTGTACACGGCCATTTCAAAAGAAAGAACACTCGTCACTAAAACAAATATTTTGAACGTATCTCGCGGTTCTCGGCCTATTCTATCGGTCATAATTTCGCAAAATTCCACAAGTCTGTCAGGATCATCTTTAGCCAACTGGTGCACCATTTGAAATGTATAAGGATAAAATTTCTGTTTTTTCAGCAATCGTTTTACAGAAGCAGATGAAGTATCACAGATGTCTGCAACCTGAGAAGTCGACTGTTCAGGATTTACCACCATCTCACCAATGATTGCAATTTGTTTATTCTCCGAAATAGATGGTCGCCCTTGATTCTTCAAGCTATGAACAGTACCAGTCTCGATAAATTTCCGCACTAATTCGCGAAGACATTTCCTGCATATCGGATGGTCCGGAAAGCGCTCATTGAAGATTCTTTCCGTCTCATGGAAATCACGATTTCCGCCATAAATAAAAATTGCTTCAATTTTTTCTGCGAGGACACTTCTTAATAAACACAATAATCAAACAACTGAATAAACTTTAGTGCTGTGGCAAGGTAGTGTGGAAACTGTATCTCCATCTCAATTTAGATTTTAGTATTATAATGCTAATAAATGCTTTCCAAATTTTTGAAATTCTTTATCCGCTTTGTATCAGCATTCCTATTTGTTAACCTGTACTGTTTTGCTCAGGTTCACCATCATTTTGAAATTGAAACTTAATGTAAACGACATTTTTAAAAACCAAAAGTTTGGCAGGCTGTCATATCCGCACGGATGCGTTTAATCCTATGCAGATTTTACACAATAATCTACTCGATGAGACCTTTCGAATGATGTGTCACACGACCCCCCTTTTCATTAATAAAAATGATTCAAAATGGCGCCCAGAGGAGGTAAAAAATCCAAAAGTCTTCACAAAATTTTTAATTCTCAGCTCAACGCGTTTCGGCTACATGCCATTATCAAGATCATTTAGAAGTCATAATATATCACATTTTATATAAGAGGCGAAAACATTAAAACAAATAACGGTCAGAGTATATAAGACAAAATTCAAACATAAGTGTTTGAATTTTGTCTAACCCTAACCTAAATTTAACGTATAAACAGATATTGACCGCGGAAAGTTTTTTATGTAGCATACCTAAATTTGACGTATAAATAATTCGCAATGTTGCTTGGTTAACGTAATTGTTCAAATCTCTGACATATTCGTTGTCTGAGACGATAAAAATGCCTTACACAGATGAGGAAAAATGTGATATTCTTCGAATATTTTATCAAAATGACAAAAATGCATGTGCAGCAAGAAGGGAATATCGGCAACTCTTTCCAATGCGAGCGCTCCCAACGCGAACAACATTCAAAAATGTTGAACGTGGGTTTAGGCAGCGAATATCCGTAAAAAGAGAAAAAGGCTAGCCGTTGTCGATCAGGAGGAAGAACTAAATATTTTATTGTATTTTCAAGGTAGGTAAATAGAATGAGAGTAATTCAGAAGCAATTTTCGTTACAAAAGGGCTCAAAATAAATAAGGATCTTTATTTTTAGAGAATTCAAATGACGCTTTGAAAGATGCATCAAACTTTTTCGATAAATCAATTAGCAAAATCTATTATACCCTAAAAAAACATGGTTACCATCCCTATAAAATAATGCCAGTGCAAAAATTAACTCAAGAGCAAAAGGACAAAAGAATTATGTTTTGCCAAGAGATGTTGATATCAAAGGAAGATCACAATTTTTTCAAAAACATATTATGGTCAGATGAATGCATTTTCAGTACTGCAGGAATTCATAATCGAAAAAACGTGAGATTCTGGGCAACTCAAAACCCCCGATCAACGAGGAAAAATAAGATCCAAGGTCGAAGTTCCTTAAATGTGTGGTGTGGAATCTTGGAGAATAAAATTATTGGGCCAATTTTTATTGACGGGCGCTTAAACGGCGAGAAATATTTGAATTTATTGACGAACGAGGAAGAAAATTATTTGGAAAACTTACCACTCCGTCAATACAATCAAATAATTTGGCATCAGGACGGAGCTCCACCACACAACGTTTTTCCGGTTGTGAATTATCTCAATGAGAAATACCAAACGTGGATTGGTCGCACTGGACCGATCAGATAGCCGCCAAATAGCCCGGATTTGACGCCACTTCACTCTTTTTTGTGGGGTTTTCTGAAGAACAAGGTCTATGAAATACCGACCGAAAATGTAGAAGTTTTAAGAAATCGGATTATTGAGGCCATTCAAGAGACCAATCAAAATAATGCTCACTGTATTGTTAATAGCATAAATAAAATCGAGCGAGATTTTACGCAGTGCTTAGAAATGGACGGTGGACATATCGAGCAGTTATAGTGTTGTGTTTAGTTTGATGAAATATAAGATTGTTTTTTTATATTTGCATGTTTTTTTGTTTCTATCCAATTTCTATGAAACGTCAACATTCAAAGGTCAATATCTTTTTATACGTCAAAATTAGGTATAGGGTATGCTACATAAGAAATGTTTAGAATTATCACGAGAATATAAAAATCGAATAAAAAAACAGTGTTCTAATTTGAAATAAGAAAGTTGGACCACGCCCTGACTTTCTGAGGCACCGTGTATATGCAAATTAGAGTTTTTTGGAAAAATTGACTCAAAACCAATGAACTTACATCCGGGACAATTTTTCAAAAACGTCAAATAAAAAAGATAAGGGGGGTGTCAATATATAAAAAAAAAACCTGTACACTGGACTGTAGAAACACAGTAACTGCATTATCACTCTCTGTGTTTTTTCATGAGATACTGGAGTTGCTGTGTTTTTGGTTTTAGTATGGGAATTTGGAAAATTCAGTGCAGTTACTATAGGTATGGGCAAAGTGAAATCTCCGGTATTTTTTGGCCGATATCAATTCCAATTATACCAAAATGTGCGCCAGAAACGCAGTAACTCGAATAGTGAAAAATCTCGATTTCGCCAAAAATGTCAGTTACTGGTGTTTTTGCATGGGGCAGCCGACTGTCTTATGTTTTGATTGGAACGGCTTTGGACCGTATTCTCTCATGTACCTTCTTATAAATGTAGAAGCAGTAGTTCATGCTAGTCAGTTTTGTAAGATTTAGCGTGAGTGTGTTATTATTGCCACATATACATTATTGGTTGTGGAAAATGCTCTAGAGTCGGAACTCCAAGAAACGAGACATTGTCACGTGTGAGAGATTTTGCACGAGACCAAACCACCCGGAGATGGTGTGTAAATTGTGATCGGTGGGCTCTCAAAGATATTTGTAACCAGTGCTTAGAGAACTGAGTAATCTCCATATTTTTTACTTTTTATAATTTTCGATGGAAATAATGTACTCCTCTCTGCTTTTTGAAGAAATATATGTTTATAAAAATAGGGAGTATTTATTGTTGTGTCCGGTTAATCTAAAAAGATTTTTTTTTCCAAAATTAAGGTAATAAAAATGGGTGACAAAACTGTCCCTCACGCGCCCAACCACGTCACACGTTACCGCGCGCCTAACGCAGGGTCAAGTGAATATGTAAACTTTCAGACGTCAAAGGCGCTGCCAAAGAGGTGTCAGAGATTCCTTAATTTTATTTTTATTTTTTTCCATTGTATCAGAGACCAGTCTGAGCAAAAGAAAAATTGTCGAACGAAAATGAAGCTGCGAAGTCTTCCTACAAAGTTGAGAAAGTTTGGAACGTAGCTTTTTTTAGTGACACTTAGACAGTATACGTAGTACTTGAGGATTGATAATTTTAATTTTTAGCAGTATTTCAATCTCATCTTGTCAAAATGTTGGACTTTGAAACGGTTTTTTTTTAGTTGCAATCATAGACGAAAACCCATGCAATTTTTCATTTATGTTCGTCGATTAATTTCTAATGAAAAAAGGTACTCTTTGTTCACATCGAAAAAATGAATCGTTTTATAGAAAAACGTGAATTTATTGAAATAATCATTCGAAACATAATGTTATTATTCATTGAACCTACAGCATACATACTTCAGTTTTTTCAAACGATCAGGATTTTTGTCAGGTTGTCATAGTAACTGGGAGGGGGGCAGGGTGCAAGATCAGTATACAGGGCTTTTCACTTAAAACTCCGCACGTCAATATCTCAGAAACGAATAGGAATATTTGATTTCTGTAAAAAGTAGTCAATGTATGGGGTCGAGTAGTTATTTTTCACAATCAAAAAAATTCGACGCCTACCAAGAGTAAAGCGTCGCGACGCATCGAAAATATTAATCATAGACATCCTTATCTTGGACACACTGTATATCTCAAAACTGGGTAGAATGAATGAGTTCGACTGAATAACAAAAAAGTTTATAAATAACTATCGTACTTTTGCATGCGCGTAATTTCAAAGTCCCTGCAATCGATTAATATTTTCGATACGTCGCGACGCTTTACTCTTGGTAGGCGTCAAATTTTTTTAACTGTGAAAAATAACTACTCGACCCCATACATTGACTACTTTTTAAAGAAATCAAATATTCCTCTCTCCTCCTGACCCCTTATTCTTGAATGTTTGTGACGGGAGCACTCCCGGGAATGTTCCCAGGAATCATCCTTTTTATTTCTATCTACTTTTCAGTGTCTTCTACATCTTGTAGATCATAATATGATTGAAATCATCTACATCCATCACATAAACAGCACACAAAATCGACTTCAACAACAAAATGTAATAATCAGATTGTGAGGTCACGCCCACTTCCCGCAAAAGTTCTCCTCCCAGATATTCAAGAATACGGGTCCTGAAGGCTCCTTTTGGAGGTGCGCAATGGGCTCGCTGTGTGGCCCAAGTGCAGTGGTACCTACTACCCTCACCCCCATATCTATCTATCTATCTATCTATATAGTAACAAATTAAAATTGATTTCACCGTTTCTATCAAGGAGGATGCACAATTTCCTGCTCTAATCCATTTATTTGAATAATAGGTACTGATGCTTTGAAAAGTTCCATCTATGCTTCAGTCTAATTTGTAATAAAACCAAAGTCTATATATTCCAATAAGCCCGACCACTCTCTCGAAAACGCGAAAATCCCTCTCCTGCCGTTACTATCCGTCCCGCCGGCAAAACCCACATCTGATGTGTGAAGAAATCTACTGGATGCAATTGGAAAATATGCTTACTTCGTTCTTGTTTTGAAAAATATTGGCAATTAATCTAAATTATTTGTGTCATGCTACAAACGATTTTTTGATCACTAGTTATGATGATGTACACACGTGAAGATGAAATTGTCAGAAAAAATAGCTATTGATGCTGGGTAACTTTTTGGAAGACACCGAGGAGTGAAATGAAAAAATTCATATACATAAACTTCCATAAAATATAACTTATAGAACATAATGATAAAAAACTCAGCAAATAATGAATATTTGTGTTGATCTTAGCATTGGAAAAGAAAATAACCTCGGAAATAACACAATCGAACATCTACTAGAGACAAAACTGTGTTCAAATAACCCATTATATTTTTATTTTACTTTATTTATAAAGACATTTATTGACCATAGTTACAACGCAACCCAGGTCAATGGGCTATTGACCGAAGTCCTGCTGCCCAAGGACATTCACAGTGTGTAGTACATTAATTAATTTACTGCAAACAAAAGTAACATTTCTAAAAAAAAAAAAAAAAACTACTACTTATTGTTATAGAATGTTCATATTTGTATTTGGGGCTTCGATCTTCTGCATGTGAGGTAGTTGTTGGTGTTTTGGATCAGGGTGTTTCCGTATATTTCGTCTGCAGACTAACTGGCTTGTTGTCAATAATGGCGGGTATATTCAATAATATCAATTCATTAATAATAATAATGTATTCAGTTTTTATATTCGTTGTTTTGGATTATTGGAAAGATAAAAATTAATAAACATTGTTCAAACAATCATTGTAGTCATAGATACTAAATTTGGCAATACCAAAAAACCAACTATAAAACTCAAATATTTTAAAAACGGCTGGAAGGATTGCCTACATGTTGTATATTTTTGAGATCAGAAAAATAATGTCTATTTCATTATAAAATAATATATATGGTGTTCCATTTAAAATAATGCAAGTTGTCTGTCACACTTTTCTCGTGCACCCGGTATACATTTTTTTTTTCTGGCGGTTCATGTTAATACCTACCAACTTTGTATTTGAAGTCCCTATCTATCTTGCATAATAAGCGAGTTAGTCTGCAGACGAAATATACGGAAAAGCCCTGTACATCTTTAACAATTAATAAATACTTATACATTTCTCAAGATTTTCAATTTGGGATCCTTCTTTATTCTTTCTAGAGGTTCTTAGTGTTGAATTTGCAAATTTTAACGTATAATAGTTTCGTACCCTTGTATAAGGATAGCAGATATTCCCATGGGAGGCTTAGGAGGCTTGTATGTGGATTGGTCACATTATTTCAAGATTATGTGCTTGATCGAATAGCGAAAACATTAAGCCAAGAAAATTGGTTGCGGCTGTTTTTATAGGTAATTTCTTTGAAGCTGGACATTTAATTTCAATAGAAATGCCGGAGGCATAATCACAATATCCAGAACTAATCATTCTGATCGGATCACTTGTATGTATGTAAGTATGTATCAACAACGACGCTTGGCTAAATAGATTCACCGTCCGCGTATCCGCACCTCGAATACTAGCAAAAAACTAGCTAAAACAGATGTTGCTCATGATTGACGACACCTCGCAACAAATGCCGGTATTTTCAGACGGATCAAAGGAGTGACCGGACTTATTGGAATATATAGACTTTGGTAAAACCTTGTCAAGTAGATCCGGGTAAGTTGTTTTGGAGAAGCTCCAAATGAATAGAGCAGTTAAATACTGATCAATAAAACGGATTCATTATTATTACCTCGCGTTGGAAATTTCGAAGAGAAAAATGTCTCGGCTATATGGACATTACAAAGCAAGAATTACTAATTAAATGACACACTTACTTTCTGAACGGTCAAGTCTGATGTTTGATTCCATAGCCAACGTTGGAATTTTCGGGTATCGGTATATCGGGTGTATGTATTTGTATGGTAAGCAGAAATCTGTCACTTCCACTTCGAAGTTAAATTGAATGTAACTCAGGCATAATTCTATTCAATTTACAAAAATACGGTAATCACTTAAAATATACAGGAAAATAAAAAACAATTTTCTCTCTGGGTGGATGACGTAAATTATGAATCTCAAACACAGATTGAATCTGGGTCTCAAATTACATGAGTCACTTATTTCTAATGTCAGAAATGGAGATCATTCAATTTAAAATTTATTATGGCGTATTAATTCAGCGCTGGATCAAAAACAAACAATTAATATTCAGCTTTTATTGGTGTATCTACATATGCCAATAAAAGTCAAGTTATCAAGTCATCATCATCAATGTGAAACCGAACGAACAAGATGAGTACATACTATCAATAAATAGGATAAATATTACAATTAACGTCCTCACTAATGAGTTTCATGAGAAGCGTAATCATTAAATACTGGAAAATAATATCACAGTCCGCCATGGCAGTCTGTGAAATGAATTATCAAAATAATCTAAGGGAATACGTCAATCCAATAGTTTTCCTTCTAAATTCCTTTCGATGGAAATAAGTAAGATGGAGCTTTCTAGAGAACAAAGACAAACTATTGATGAAGATTTTCTTGAGGCCTTCGGTCGAAGTCCTTGCTACGTATAGTTATTTCTTCTTTTGGGCCTTCTCAGCGGCCTTCGTTACCTTACCAGCAGTGTCTTTGAAGTTTACTTGTTTTATCACGCCAACCGCGACAGTTTGACGCATGTCTCTTACGGCAAAACGCCCCAATGGTGGGAATTCCTGAAATCAAATAATCAAGTGCAATACAGTGTGTCCAAGATAAGATTTGATAAGAATGTCTATCATGGGGATCTTGGAAACCATTCTCTTGACCACTACATTCTTTCAACATTTCCTAACACTTTAAGGGACCTTAATCAATTTCGGCAAATTTGTGGGCAGTGTTGCTGTTTTTTTTTTATTTTCTTTTTGGGAAAAATCAAAAAAATCGGGATTTTTTTCATCAAAATCGGATTATCGGAAGTTACTTTTCCGCACGATTTTTCGTTTTGAAAGTTGTACTTTTCCGCACGATTTTTGTATTGTTAAAAATGAGTCCATACAAAAATAAACATGTTCAGGACTAATTAAGTGATTTATGTTATATTCTACCTTATGTGGCATTTTGAGGTACTATTAGAAAATCTTTGCGTATCAAAAACATTTTTTTTTTTATAAATAAGATGGACAAAACCACTCGTAGGAAAAACATTGTACCTAACTCTTGCGGAAAATGTCTTTTCCGCCCTTAACGGCTTGCCCGAACTCCGCTCCGCGTCGTTCGTGCAACTGCCGTCGCGTGCGGAAAAGTACCACTTTCCGTACTTGTTAGGTAAATAACTATTTCACGCGGCATATAAAAAAGTTGAGTTGATGATGGTTTCTCCGAAACGAAACGTCGTACGGAAAATCTCTCAACACTGTTTTGTAGAGCTAAAAAAGTGGCGATGAGAAAGTGTCTCTTGTTTTTCCATAACTCTTCAAATAACGTCAACAAATAATGAAAACGAAATCGGCAAACTTCGGTTTTTCAGGCAAATCTCCGGAACTACTCGGAATTTCAAAACTTTCTACGGCATATTGTTGCGCAACTTTGCTCTTATTTAACCATATTTGTATCTCTTATCGTTTCCAAGATCCCCATGGTAGACATTCTTATCCTAGACACACTATACATAATATAGTAACAATAATCTGGTTTTACAAGATATTGGGTCCAATGATTGAACGTTTACGTTATCTTAACATGTCCATATCACCATGGTAACGCTGTTATCAAATGGAAAATTTGCATTAGTAAACAATCTTAACAGATACGTTGAGTTAACGTGAACTTTCAATCATAGCACCCATTAGGTCTGTTCGTAGAACAATCACAAACCAGTCATAGCCAATCAGCATTCAGCAGTTGCAATTTGCAGACTATTTCTGATTATTTTGACCAATCGATGAAGTGCTAATCGATTTGAGACCTAATATTGGGTTAGACATTGTTGAGAAGAAAAACTCAAAAATACCTGGAAACTCTCGACACACATCGGCTTGGAAGGTACAAGGATCACAATTGCTGCATCCCCAGACTTGATGGATCTGGGATTTTCTTCAGTAGTTTTACCGGTACGACGATCCACTTTCTCCTTAATTTCGGAAAATTTGCACGCGATATGGGCAGTGTGACAGTCCAACACCGGAGTGTAACCATTAGCAATTTGGCCAGGATGGTTGAGTACGATAACCTGCAAAAAAATATTTACATACAATTTCAAATTCAGCACGATAATTTTACGTTTTAAATTTTGGTTATGTATTGCTTCAGACATATTTCACATCCACGTACTTTGAGTTGACCAATTTTTTTTGCAAAAATAAACAGAATTGTTTTTAATGAAATGTGTTATGTATTCCCACTTTTTTGGGTAACAGGGGTAACTGAGAATGATAGCAGTATTCCTATTACTATTTCCTATCTAAACGTGTATCAAGCTTTCCGGGGAGAGTGAGAATAGTTGAAGAATAAAACAATTCGACATACACCACTCTCCTGCTCCAAGCATTAGTGAGCCCTTTTGAAAACGCTCGTAATAGTCTTGAGAATGAATCTGCTATCAAAGCTAGAATGTCGAATGGACAATTCGCATGCATTTTCGACCTCTTCTCAATATTCGAAGGTCATCAGAAAAATGTTTTTTTCAAGCATCCAAAAACATGACTAAATAATTGACTGTTTTGATCGCACGGAATGACTATCTCGCTACATGACTGAATAAGGGGTGTGACCTAAATAACGCGATGCGATGTCATTACATTTGCTATTGAGTCGTCTGCGGCGTAACGTCAATTTCAATGTCAATTTCAGTTGATTGTCAGTGACTTTTTTCCGCTTGTTGTTCTCGTTTTATGTGAGCTTCGACGTGTTGGACACTTTTAATTGAACTGACCTAAACGTTTGAGGTGAAATAGTTGCTTTTATTTGCATACTGGATCAGTAATGAACTGACCTAAAATGATCTGATCCAAAAACGATCAAATAAAACTGCATTTGTTATTTTGACATCGGTTTCGAATCATGTCAGTGTCAGTGTCATCATTTATAGCCAAAAAAAAGTTCTTTTCTTCAAAATTTTGGATTAAGGGCAAATATTTTATATTTTTATGTGGTTTGAGTGTTAGGCTGTTGCGAAATTCACGCCTTGTAAAAACAACCACCACCTTTTACTTCTGACCAGCTATTTTTAGCCAAAAAGTTTTTTTCTTCAAAATTTTGGACACGTATTTTATATTTATGTGGTTTGAGGGTTGGGTTGATGCGAAATTCACGCCTAATATCCATCAAAACAACCCCCACCTTTTACTTCTGACCAGTTCACTTAAGTGATCGAAATCTTGGGGTGGTACAGTTAGGGGCAAAGGGGGAAGAGACCGAATCACTTACAAATGAGATCAGTTGGTTAATAAAACATCCTAAATGTCAAATTCTAGTGATCTGGGTCAAATTGAGCTGATTCAAGATGCAAATAAAAAGCAGCTCTTGTTTCATTTGTTTCGAGTCACGTCAGTGTCAGTGTCATCATTTTTATCAAAAAAAAGTTTTTTCCATCAAAATTTTAAATTTAGGGCATATATTTTATATTTTTATGTGGTTTGATGGTTAGGCTGTTGCAAATTTCATGCCTAATATAAGTCATTACAACTCCCACCCTTTATTTCTGACCAGTCAAGATCGTAATTTGCGGGTGGTACAGTTAGGGGAAAAGGGGGAAGTGACCGGATCACTCACAAATCAGATCAGTTTGTAAATAAAACATCCTCAAAGTCAAATTTTAGTGATCTGGGTCAAATTGACCTGAAGATGCAAATAAAAAGCAGCTAATGGTCGCGTCCAGGAAACCGGATTTTCCGATTTGATAAAAAAAAGGTCTATGTTTGAGAATTGTTCACAATATTCTTACAACACATAAGAAAGTGTTAACAGGCCACACGTGTTTGTTTATAATTTTTTAAAACTTTTGCTGGGTAGTATCACCATTTTTATAATAAATAGGATTTTATTGACATAAATTTTGAACGCGATGATCAGTTTTTGTTCCGTGTGTTTGGTTGAATTTGACTCAAGAAAGAATAAGTTTAGATAATAATGGGTCGTTCTCTTAATGCTACACTTTTTGGTTTACAATTTGACATATGGTCGCCTGTCGTGCCGCCTATATTTGGGTAGGCGGAATCCTGTGGCGTAGCGTGACTAAATGTTGTTGGTGCAGAAGGCGCCGCAGGCAAAGCGTCGTAGGCGAAAAATTTCGTGGTTGTATTTCCCCTCCTTTATAATTAATTTTCCCTCATTTCTGGTAGGGGAAGTTCCGTTCTATAGTAAGGGATATTTGGGCTGAGTTTGAATCCACTTCCTCTTCGATTTGATTCTTTGTTTTCAGTTTTTTAAAATAACTGAGAATAGTATTTCCTGCTGGAGCAGCTCTTTTCTCCGATCCCTGAGACATTTCACATTCCAATTCTCTATATATTGGAGAACTAAACAACTCTACAACACAACACAACAGAGGGAAAAAAACAACTTTAACTTTGATCTTAAATAAAGAGTCTGTAGACAAAGATTTTCTATTCGATGATTGACGCGAATAAATTAGCGCGGAGCGCAGCACACTCGAAAGATCAGCGAAAAGTTGAAGCGCGCTTAATCTAGGTATACCTTGCTTTTGGCGCGCGATATAAATGACATGCGATGATGCCGGCTTGTAGTTAAAGTTCGGGGTTGAAAATACCGACAGATTGTAATTCCGAGGTTGCCAGATTGTAAAGATGGCAAGTATTTGAAATAGTTAACGATTTATTAGATTATAGTGTAAATTACTACTAGTACTTGTAGATGTTATTTGATTATGAAAAATATTTTGTGACAATATATAAGTAAGTCTCTTAGTGCGACGACTGGAGACTGGGCCCAGGGCCCCCCAACCTCACGGGCCCCCGGGCTTCGCCTCGAATTGTTCTATTATAGTTTCGCCACTGCGCCGCTGGCGAATTTTTCGTGAGATTTCTCCTCATTTATAAATAATTTCCCCTCATATCCAGTAAGTGGAGAATGCGCAGCAGACAAATCATTGTTCGAGACCCTGCCCAAACTTTGAATAATAATTTATATTGCGGTCAATTTATTTTAATTTTGAAATATTACAAAGAATGTATCTTGATTGCAAAAAATAAGGCCTCCTCCTCCACATACAGCCTTCCTGAACCTCACCATACACCAATATTATCATAGAAAAAAAAGAATTTATTTTTTATAAATTAGATTTATTCTCCTATCCTTTAGAAGCGAAAATTTCTGGATTATATCAGCTTCAAAACTTTCACTGGCCTGGATTTTAAGAAACAATTCTTTTTCTATAGCTAACAATGCCAGTGAAGACAAACGTTCATTTCTCATGGAGTTACGACTGTATGTTTTGATACGTTTAAGGCACGAGAAATGACGCTCAACAGCGACGCTTGTTAAGGGAATCGTGGCAATCAAAACAAACATTTTATAGGCCTCAGAAAATATTTGTCGAAGTTCGTTATTGACCAGGTTTTGTAAAATTGATTCTAAATTTAACTTTTCGAATTGTTCATCCTGATAGATAACAGACAACTCATTTATTAATCTTTGTTTATGAAAAACATCTTTATAAAAATCGACCAAACTAGTAACCAAATCATGGGGAAAGTTATTATTAAAATGTTTAAATTTTGACAAGTCAGCTAACGCAAAAAATGTCATTTGTGACAAATCCGCAAATCGCACCTCTATTTGCGTTACGACGTTATCTAAGATTTCATAAAATAGAATACGCAATGAGGGTTTTTTGTTATCTGGAATAGCATCAGATATTCTAGCTCGTTTTTGTGCAGGTGGTAAGCACGCAGATTTATTTATTCTCCCCTCCGCTTTTTCAAAAATCTCGTTAAACTTCTCTTCAGTTCTCAGCAGTTTTATGCGATCCCTGGCAGAAAAAACTTGATTTTTGCAGTAAGTTATATCCAAAGACTTTTTTTGTAAAATGTCAAATAATAAATCGGTAATATCAAATATATTTTTGAAAGCAGCCGTTAAAAATGAAAATTCAATATCTTCTAAAAAATTTAAGTAGCCCCTTGCGCCAAAAATGGACTCTTTTCCTGATGACGTATCGTTAATAATTTCAGTAAAAACTGTACGCAAATTTTCCCACTCTGAATCTATGATATTGATGGTTTTAGAGCGGGAGGACCACCTTGTTTCCACAGAGGAAGGAATTCTCCTAGCCATTACCGAATCTAAAACAAATGTTCGTTTCGCTGATTGATTAAAAAATCCCGGTAATGAAGAAGCGCTGGCAAAATAGATACGACAGCTTTTAATGCTTTTTGTTCCGTCTTGCAAAACTAAATTTAATCTATGAGCGCTGCAGTGTGTAAATAAAGCGTTTGGTGCATCAGATTTGATTTTCATCTGTAAGCCATTTAATGAACCAGCCATGACACTCGCACCATCGTAACACTGACCAACTAACTTGGCTTTATAGTCAAACGGACGCAAAACCGCCGATACCAGTTCGTACATTGCAAGAGCAGTTCTATCTTGGCTCACGTCATAAAATCCTAAAAATCTTTCTTGAATTTTTCCCGATTCATTGACAAAACGAACCGAAATTGCACACTGCCATTTTTCAACTATATCGGTTGTATCATCCGCCTGTACCGCAAAAAAAATAGAATCTTTGATTTCCCGGTTAATGTGTTCCATAAGATGCTCGGAAATGCATACAATTAAATCATTCTTAATAGTTTTAGATAATCCCGAAAATATGTTACCAATTTTTTTCAAATGTTCTTGCATCTCCACATCGCGTTTAATCAGAACCTTGAAAAATTCTTTAAAATTTCCAACGTTTGAAGATTCATTTTTCTCGTTATGTCCCCTAAATGCCAATTCTTGCTTTGCAAGTAAACATGTTACGTCTATTAGATACATCATCAAATTTCTATTTTTTCGAACGTCTTCGTTATAAAGTTTTAAAGAAAGAGCGGTTTGAATTTGAAGAGCGTCTTTTATCGTTGAAGAATTTGTCTGTAATCGTTTTAAAGTCAAGTAACTGCTCAGATGTTCTTTAGAGCTGTCATGTTTTCTAATACTTGCAGACAAATTTTTCAAATCTGTATATCCTTGCAGTACCCAAACGTTATTTCTTCCTTTCGCGAGCAATAAACAGGGCCAACAAAAAAGGCTCTGTTTATAGAAACTACCGCATAACCATCCGTGGCTTTTATACCATTGGGTGTTAAAAGTGCGAGAAAAATGTTGCCCTTGTTTTTTATCCGGTTTCAAAATGTCAAGTGAGGGTGTAGGGCGACCTACAGCGATTATTTGATTTCGATCTTCAACCTTAAGCCTAGAAAACGGTTCCTCCAATAAGGAACAAATAACGTCATGAGCTGGCAGTCATTTTGAAAATAAAAAGAACTTACGTAAAAATGCCAAAAATAAATAATGAATATCCTGAAAAAACGACAACTACTAAACAAACTAAACTCTACCTCTATGTGTGGACAAATCCTGTCCCAAAAAATGAAAATATCAAAACAGAAATTCTAATTTACTAATTTCTAAAACTTATCTGATAATCTGCGATTATATCAATAATTTAGTGTAGTTATCCAAATCTTGGCAAAATCACAAAATACCGCCACCTGATAAGGATAACAATACAGTCTAATTTGGTTTGGTTTTTCTCGGGCTCAAGGCCTAGGATGGATAATCGCAACCAATATCCCCAATGATGACTATTTATTGCAGTCATCACTGCAATTGCATAAAAAAGAGTATAGATAGAATAATGCTCGGGCTAGCTTTTTTATGCCAAAAGTGTTTTTAAAAAAGTTTGATAATCTGTATTGATGAATCAATTCATATTCGCTAGATGGGTAAAGAGTATCGACTGTCGTTTTTATACGTTTCATTCGTCTCATCCCTATGCTTCATGCTTCATGTCATTGTGGGATGACGGTTTCGCGCGTCGACATCGAAAACACACGAACACGCGACGAAGGCGGAAATCGTGTCGCCTATATTTTCCTTATATTCGCCGTTGCCCCACTCTCAAGATTACACCTCCTCATGTGCGTAAAATACCACGCGAGAACAGAGACAAAAGGCAACTGAGACGGCCGCCTATTTTGAATGCACCAGCGGTCAACGGCTAGGACTTGGTCCTCTTGTGGGTGTTTAGGAATGAGTTTCGCACCACTGGTAGGTAGAAGTAATGAAGAATATAATAAGCATTGTTTTTAAATGGAAATCTTCTTGATTAATTGTGATTCAATTATTCAGTTCACAATAATAATTTATTTTGGTATTTACTATTTACTGCGGTAAGGCCTGCCTACCCCGACCAGCCGCCACTGGGAAAAAGTGTAGCAGAAAGAAAAGACCTGATGATTATAAATCTCATCCACTCTCCTACCTGGGCCATAAAATCAGCAGCACCTCTGGGAGGAGCATTCTTTGAATCTCCAGCAACGAATCCACGGCGTAATTCCTTAACGGAGACATTCTTGACATTGAAGCCAACATTATCGCCTGGAACGGCTTCTTGCAGAGCTTCGTGATGCATTTCAACAGACTTGACCTCAGTAGTCAAGCCGGCTGGAGCAAAAGTGACTACCATGCCTGGTTTCAAAATACCAGTTTCCACTCTTCCCACTGGTACAGTTCCGATACCTCCAATCTTGTAAACGTCCTAGAGAATGCTAATATTAAACCCCAAACTACCCTCTTAACTTTATACAAAAACACCAGTTTCAATTTAACACAAAACAAATTACCTGGAGTGGTAATCTCAAAGGTTTCTCAGTGGGTCTAGAAGGGGGGAAAATCGAGTCCAAAGCTTCGATGAGAGTTTTCCCGTCAGCTTTGCCCTCTTTACGATCTACTGACCAGCCCTTGAACCATGGCATTTTTTCACTGGGTTCCAGCATGTTGTCCCCATGCCATCCCGAAATGGGAACAAAAGGCACGGCTAAGGGATTGTAACCGATCTTTTTAATGTATGACGATACTTCCTTCTTGATTTCCTCAAACCGTGTTTCAGAGTAGGGTGGTTCAGTATTATCCATTTTGTTGACGCCAACAATCAATTGTTTCACACCTGAGAGAAAATCCATTATCGAACTCATCATTTCAGTACTAGACATTTCGTTATTCATTGAAAAAATGTCTGAATGTAAATACCGAAGCCAAATTACATACCTAATGTGAATGCCAGCAAGGCGTGTTCTCTTGTTTGGCCATTTTTAGAAATACCAGCTTCAAATTCGCCGGTTCCTGCTGCGACAATCAACACAGCGCAGTCAGCCTGGGAGGTACCCGTGATCATATTCTTGATAAAATCTCTGTGTCCAGGAGCATCGATGATGGTGACGTAGTATTTGGCAGTTTCGAATTTCCACAGAGCAATATCAATAGTGATGCCCCGTTCTCTCTCAGCTTTCAACTTGTCCAATACCCAGGCGTACTTGAAAGACCCTTTGCCCATTTCCTGGGCTTCTTTCTCAAACTTTTCGATGGTACGTTTGTCGATTCCACCGCATTTGTAGATCAGGTGACCAGTTGAAGTGGACTTGCCAGAATCTACGTGTCCAATTACGACAATGTTGATATGGATTTTTTCTTTTCCCATTTTTGTTCGAGAGTCAAGCACAACGTCTATCTGTGATAAAAAGTTTATTTCTAAGCTTTCTTTTTCTGGATGGATTATAAATTTTAAATAGATTTAATGCATATAACATATTATCACTATTATATTGACTGAACACAATAATGTCTATTGTTGAATTTTAAATTTGCCACAAATGTATGAATATAAATATCATCTCACATCTCACCAACGAACATTTAGTCGAAAATGATGAATCAGTCAAAATCCTAACATTCTAATATTCCTAATGGTGTACAGGGTGTCCCATTTTGGGTACTTTTGCGGGGTATTTTCGTTATTCTTATAGATAGAAAGTTGCGGTTTTCGAGACAGTGTGCTACTTTTTCGTGAAACTAAAGATGCCGGTAAAAAAAAATTCAGGGGAACAGGGTGTCCCATTTTGGGTACTTTTGCGGGGTATCTCCGAATTGCTCAAATCAAAAAGTAACACATTCATTTACTTTTACCAACTTACTGTAAAGGAACCGTATTCACGTAGAACATTATTTAACAATGCGAGTCCAACCATGACAATTAGTGAAAACAAATGAATAAACTCGTGTATCTTCATGCTGAAAAATTACAATTTCAGTCATATTTATAACGATTGGCGCTAAACTATTGAATAAAAAGGGCATGTGTGCTATATTTTCGTGATCAGAAAAAAAGGAGCTCATCTAAATATGTAATGCCATTTAAAAAAAAGTGAGTAATGTCAATAACTTTGACATTGGACAGTACAGAAAATATTTGACACAAAACTTCACGAAAAAACCCACAATTTTTTTCCCTCATTTGTTATTTATGAAAATCGATCATTAGTCGAAAGAAAATTGCACAAGGAATTGGAAAAATATAGGTTGCCTACTTTTCTCTGGGTACAAATATAAGGTTGCCAGGTACAAACAGGTGGACAGGCGTTGAAAATATACCCTCATCTGTTATTCGATTGATTTTATTTTTAAAGAGAGCTTATTTAATTCCCTATAGAACAGTACCTATAACGTTGCCTAATCAAAAGTGTGTTCCATCCATGGTTGCCTAATGTAAAAATTAAATTTTAATTTTTGATTTCTTCAAATAACTTTTGAAAAAATCAAGTTATTTTGTTGAGATTTGGTATATAGGGGGGGTTGGACACGCAAAATTCAAATCTTGCCTTGGTATGGTTCTTACTAGTAGGGGGCGCCACTTATACACCTTTTCACTCTTTCAAATAGTCATAACTTTATGGTACACACCCGTATATTCTTTTTAAATTGAAAAAGTGTTTTCTCCGTCCATTTTACACAAAAAAGGTAAACCTTGTAGAAGTGGTTGGGAGAAACCTTTTTCAAGATATTTACACTTAAAGTAAAGCATGCAATGTGATTTTCAATGCCAAATTTTGAAAATAAACATGGGGGCCTTTGAAAACGGCGTTATCATGGTAATTTTGACAGTTTGATTCTAAATTCAATGTTTCTTGATAAACAAAATCAATCTAATTATATTTTTTTTACTTCTTTTATCATTTTTGTATTACTTATTTATTTTTTCCTTTTTTTCTTGTTTTTTTTCAATAAGAAACATTGAGTATTGAGTCACTTCTCAAAATTACCATGACAACGGCGTTTTCAAAGCCACCCAAGGTTACTTGAAAGCCACCTATAATAACGGTTGCCTCCGGCACAGCCTCCGGTAACAAAGATGAAGTGTTCGTTTTTTGAGATTCAACATATCACCAAAGTTTACTAACAATTAGTAAACTTTGATATTACTTACAGTGAACGGTGAAAGTTACAACGCCCTGTGAGTGTTTGTTAGTTGCGGTACTTGCGGAGCAAGAAATTCGTACATGATTCCAGAAAAGTGCATTTTTCAGCAAAACCGTTGTTCCTAGCGTGACTAAACAAGAATACCTATTCTAATCAAAATACTCGGGAAACAGTTTTCGCTATTCTAACATGATCTACAGTAACCGGCAAAAAAAAATAGGACTAATTAAAGAGGAACTTCAAGCAGTATGTGGCGCCCTTTACACTATACTACAAAACTGCCACAATACTTAAATTTTTCTCTCAAGAAATAAACCAAAAAATTGAAAATAAAATTCAAACTTTGACGCCCTGTATTTCCGTAACCATAAACTTTTGTACGGAGGTAAGAAAGGTCTAATCGATTTTTTTTGTCGTGAATTTTGTCTTAAAATTTGGCGACAAACACGTAATGAATGCTTATTAAGTGCAACTGTCGTGAAAATGCAACCAGCCAACCTTCAAACAAGTTGAGACTATTTTTGCTAATGCTAATACTACTACAGTGCAACCTCTTTAGTTAGTTGGTCCAGAATCCGATAAAGCGGATTGTTTGGTAATCCGGACGGACATCTGCATTACATTCTGTATGTTATATTCCGGAAATGTTATCATTTGAAAATCTGGATCACACGATACGATTCACATTGGTTTTCAGTGTTTTCACAATTCAAGATGAGATTTTGTAGACTTTCAGTAAATCAGTTCGATTTACGCATTATATTTTGATTTTCGTCATTTTTCACCAACACTGAATGATTTTTGGATTTAACCAATATGTATTTCTGAGAATCTATTAAGTCAGATCAAAAAAAAAAATAATATACTGTTTCGAAGACAATTTAATATGCTTTGATGTGATTTTAAAGTTCAAAATAGATTTTATTCCGGTTTCTTGGGTTTAAAATTATCAAATTAAATCGACTGCATGAAAAAAATCAAATTATCACCCCGAGAAATGTAGTTCACGCAACGAGTTCCAAAAAAAAGCACAAGACTTTAACCTTGAAAGAGAAGTTGGATATATTCAACCGACTAGAAAGCGGTGAGAGTGGCACAAAAATACCTATTTATTATGGAGTGGGGACTTCTACTTTATGGGACATCAAAAATAATAAAGCAATCTGATCATAATACAGGGGATTCAGGGGAATGAAATAAAACTTTTCCCCTTCGCTAATCCGGATGTTCCACTAATCCGGATCGGCCTGGTTTTTATTGATCCAGATTATCGAAGTTGTACTGTATAGCAATCTAAGCGAAGACACTCTTATCATGAACGTATCATAGGCAGTCAATTTTCGCAGCAACCGGTCATCAGTTGTTAGTCTATTTTTTTAAGCCCATCGGAAATGTGATGCACTTTCCCGACTTAACTTTGTATAAGATCTTATGCAAAATTGCAAGTTTGATTGCACTTCCCCGTTCTTCTTGTCGGGAAATAGCAATCACCTACAATAAAAAGAAAATTATTTGAATGAGTTGCTCCGATGTGAGTTCATCGTATTAATGATCAAAAATTATTTTTTTCAACTACATATTTATCCTTATCAGGAACCCTTCAATGAAATTGCAAAAAAAAATTGAAGTAAAATACAGGGTGTTACAAATTCGATGGGATAGCATTGCTAATTCCTAAACCATAAGAGATACAGCGTCGGTTGAATGGAGGCAAAGTTGCGCATTTTTATGCTCAACAAAATGCCGTTTTGAAATTTAAAAAATTCCGACTACTTCCGAAAATATCCGGAAAAAATCAATTTTTTCAAAATTCTTTTTTATTTCCTCCTGAGTTAGTTTGAAGGAATTATTGAAAACGAGTGGCACATTTTCATGGCCACTTTTTCTCCTCTTGAAGGTAGGGTGGTCGGAATTTATATCCGACGTTTCGATTTTCCGCAACCATCATCAACTTAATTTTTTCAAATACAAACCCAACTTTTTTTATGCATTTTTGAATAGCTCCTGACTTCCTGAACATCATGATGTGTCACACTTGTCATTCCAAAATATGCAGAATTATAATCCGAGATTTTTCAAAATCAAACCTCTTGATCTCTTTGTAATGCAATGCGCGTATCGTAGTCATGGTAACAATAACAACTTGTCACGCCTATGAATAGTTTTGATGATCAAAAACTAGTCGAGAAACTGTTTTTAAGCTGGAGTTTTATTATTCAAGCTCCAAAACTATCCACAGGCGTGACAAGTTGTTATTGTTACCATGACTACGATACGCGCATTGCATTACAAAGAGATCAAGAGGTTTGATTTTGAAAAATCTCGGATTATAATTCTGCCTATTTTGGAATGACAAGTGTCTTACATCATGATGTTCAGGAAGTCAGGAGCTATCCAAAAATGCATAAAAAAAGTTGGGTTTGTATTTGAAAAAATTAAGTTGATGATGGTTGCGGAAAATCGAAACGTCGGATATAAATTCCGACCACCATACCTTCAAGAGGAGAAAAAGTGGCCATGAAAATGTGCCACTCGTTTTCAATAATTCCTTCAAACTAACTCAGGAGGAAATAAAAAAGAATTTTGAAAAAATCGATTTTTTCCGGATATCTCCGGAAGTGCTCCGAATTTTTCAAGTTTCTCAGCGGCATATTATTGAGTGCCAAAATGCGCAACTTTGCCTCCATTCAACCGACGCTGTATCTCTTATGGTTTAGGAATTAGCAATGCTATCCCATCGAATTTGTAACACCCTGTATATACCTGGTTAGGAGAAATTACCAGAACGGTCGATTATTTCAAAAGATACACTAGTTTTAGAAAAAGAGTTTCATATCAAAGTTGTGAGGCTTCAAGAAATCTACATATAGGTTATGGCAGATCAAAGTTGCATTTTTTTTTAATGAAACCTCCTGTATATTAATGTTCCTAAACTTAGTCGTTTTCGAGTTATCGCGTTTTATAAATGACATATTTGCATCTTTGACATGCCATAAAACGCAAACGTTTTGAGATAGAGAAAAACGGTCTGTACTTTCTAGTATTGACTTTTCGAGAGCTATCCAAGGACATTTAATTAATTCTTGTCAAAAAATGCGAAAATATGTCGACACTCGACAGTACCTTCTATTCAAATATAGCTCCAGAAAAGTTATGGTGAGAAAGTGTTCACCATTTTCCACTTTCTTGAACCGTTTGAGTTTTTTAGCATGTCAAAAATGCAGAAATGTCATTTTCAAATCGCGATATCTTGATGAAGGTTCAATCTAGGAACAATATGTGTATCTGATGATATCTGAAAAAAAACGTTGTTTTTAAAAAAAACATCTTTATCTACAACTGTCAAAAAATAGTTGTTTTATGCATCTATAGATATAAAATGTTCCACATATTACACGGCCTGAGAGAAACCCGTGGATCATAGTTCTTTATCCACGGGCAGGTTCTTTTTTTCAAAAATGTCGTTTTTTTTCAGAATCATGGTTTTTCCTTAAATGCCCCCAAAAAGGGAAATTTCATAAGTAGCTACAATGCAAACATCAACGTACCTTATTTATTTGAATAAAACTTTATTAAGGTACTTACTGGCACCTTACCGGATAATAATTCCGGATTATGACTGTCAACAGTATTTAAGCGAACTGTCACTAAACAATCCTAATTTTTCAAGATTTCTTCAAAACTGGGTACATTTTGACATGTTTAAAATTGTATAGCTATACCTACTATGATTTGTTCAATAATTATTGTGACATTTTCATTTTCAAGGAGTAAATAAATTTTACCCCTCTTTCGAATGGTGATAGCACTGCTAGTCGTTTTTATCAAAAATTACACATGCAAAAGTTTATTTTTTAACCTTTATTTTAAATGTGACACCTGTTGAAAAAAAAAACGCCGGAACCTGAAAACTGATATTTGGATTGAGTTTTTAGATGCGCCAATATTTCTTCGATAACTGATGCGAATCAAAGTTCTATCAAATTTTAGAAATGTGCGATTCATCTGACCATGAGTGTAGCTACGTCTTTTGCCATGATACTGAGGGCCGGTTGCATAAACACTTTGAACTATAGTTCATTGCTTAAACACACAAGGTAAGCTCACTAGCTCGACGAAATTGAAACCTATTCGCGCATCGCATAGGAAAGATATGGGAAAACAGGTGTCGGGCACCGAACACCCTATGCATTTTAGATGGGAAGATGGGGGGTCACCGGGCAAGATGCGCGCGAGCTTATCTTGTTTGTTGTAGTATCATGGTCTTTTGCACTCATTGGGCATTGGCTAGTGTTGAGTCGCACTCTAGATGTCGACACTTGTCATAATTATTGCTTGTTAATTGAGTTGTTTATTTTATTTATAAAAAATTGAAAAAACCAACCCATTTTCATTTGATATAATGTCTTCCTATAATTTGAAAAAAAAACAATGACTCGTTTTTTTTCAGCAAAAAAAAAACATTTTTTGAAACGTTTTTTTTTCAAATTTGAAAAAAACCGTTTTTTTACATCACTATGAGTATCACAATTTTTAGTCAAAATTGAAGGGAGAATCAGGCTAATGATAAATATACAGGGTGTTCCATTCAAAACAACGCAACTTTGATTTGCCATGACTTTATGCCCCGACCCTATATATTCCAAGTCATGACGGATATGTGGATTTTTAAGGCACATTTATATGAGACAGTTTTTTATAACTCATGTATCTTGTGAGATGTCTATGTCTATTTGAAAACGTACGCAACTTTGAAAAGACGCTATTGAAATTCCTGGTTGCATTTACCCCACCTTACCTTACAAATAATGTTTTGAAAATGAACGGGTGTGATAGGCTACGATTCAACTAAGAACTGTACAGGGTGGCCAACTAAGAATGCGAGGTACCGTTTCTCGGAAACTATTTATCGTTGAGGCTTGCAGCAAAAAATTTTATGACTAAAACGGCCAAGAGAAAAATTTTATAGGAAAATGTGTCCCCTTTCAAAATATGTGAAAATGGATATACCATTACGTTTCATTTTTTCGGAAAAAACTCAAAAATATGCTACCATTTCAGTTGACGCCATCTAGCGGCAACAGTGAATGTTACAAATTAAAAAGCAAATGAGCATTTTATAGCACAGATTATTCTCTTTCATATGAGCCCAAGTTCGTTAAAATCGGTCAAGCGAAACGGGAGAAATCTCAGTTTGTTTAATAAAACAATTGAACTTCCCCCACCACTTTATTATGATAGATAGAAAAAAACGTTCAAGACAAAGTGTAGGAGAATAGTCAGTTAATCCGAAAATGAGCTCATCGATATATTTTCATTGGACAAAATTCGATAAAAATCATATTTTTCTACTTGGTGTTGGCTGTTACGCCCCCTAGCGACCATTTCAGAAACTTGAGAATATTTTCCAGGTTTTTCTCTTGGCCGTTTTAGTCATAAAATTTTTTGCCGCAAGCCTCTACGATGAATAGTTTCCGAGAAACGGTACCTCGCATTCTTAGTTGGCCACCCTGTACACCGACCACGTATTCGTCTCTCTCACGCTATATGAGGCCCTCGCGCAGCCTGAGAGAGACGAAGGTATCAGGGGTATACAGTTCTAAGATGAATCGTACTCTACCATAAATTAACTTGGCTTTTTTCTATAACAATTTTCGATATTTTGACAAACCTGGTGTACGACTAAAAAAATTTAATATCTGATGTTTGTATATTAGATAATGCAGAACTTTATAATTTTAATTAATAAAGAATCATATTTTTCCTAAAATTATTAATAACACAGTTTTCCAAATGGTTGCAACTTGGTGAGTGTATTATCTGGAAATTTGCCATCAAAATATCGTTTTCGTATGCATATTGACGTTCGTTCGGTGAAGCAGTTTTTAGGTTTCGAAAGATATACATAATATTATGTATTCGCAAAAAAATGCAAATATTTGCACTATGGCCAAACCCTTACCGAACATCACTAGGAAAAAATAGACTTTGCTGGGGTCATGACAAAGTTAATACAGTGTTGCTGATTATTTTGATTTAAATGATAATAATAGATAATAATAATAAATCATCTTTATTAAGAATTGGAACAAAATTTATCAAGTGACAAACATTACAATGTTTGACATCCATTCTTAATGGGCGAAGTTAAGCTGATGTCAGCTATTATTCATCGTTGACGTCAGCTATTCATAGGATTTTTTTTAATTTAAATCGATTGTTTTGATCGATCGATTCACTGCTAAATGGTCACCACATCAACTTTTTAATATGATATTTGTGAAAAGAGGGTCTATGAGCCTGTGTACAGGGTGTCTCAAAGTGGACGCGTTCTTATAGGAACACCCCTTATTTGAAGATACAGAAAGAAAAGTAAGGTGTCTGGAGCTCAAATTTAATAACCCCCATATGCACCGTAGAAATCTAATCCGGATGAAGATTTCATCGCGATTATTTTCCATTAGGTGGTATGGAAGATAATCGCGATAAAGACTTCATCCGGATTAGATTTGTACGGTGCATATGGGGGTAAGAAACCCACAGACTGGCGCAAACAAAACTTTCCTATCTCTTAACGTTTGGCCGCTAGAGGGCGTTTCTCGAATTCCATCGTTTTTTTTTTAATCCTAAGGCACTTTTTTCCGTAGAATCCATTGCAAAAAGCAGTTTTTTTACAGGGCGTTTGGATATGTTTTTTTTGTCTCAAACTGGACGCATTCTTATGGGAACTAAATCTTTCTGGGAACGTCGACCCGAAAACTGTCGCGCAGCAAAGTTTCGAACATCACGGCGTTCCGTCGTTTTTGATTCTACTGCGTTCGTTTCAATTATTGAACGTTATTGATCACATCTTGACTAGGTAGGTACAGGGTCATTCCGTATATATTGATCCATGTACTAGCGGCGTTATCTATGGAGATATGAACATTTTGTAAATATGAAAGTTTTGAATATTCATCTGAAATTTTCCAAAATCTTATAAAAAAAGAACAAAAGACTAACGGAACGTCCATATTTTTCCACAAGTAGCATTTTTTTCAATGGAACCCCCTGTATATTATTATATATTATGAACCAGCTTATTTTCCTGATTTCAAAAATATATAGTTTGATACCTTTCTGATGTTCAGGGGATATTCAAGTTTAAATGTTTAAAAATTAAAATTCACATGCCTGTTGCTATGGAAAAAATGATTATATAGATTGAATCAATAGAAATGGAGGTCAAATAACTTTATTTTCTAGATATTACTCCAAATATTCACGAGTTAATAAATTTGTGCAACTTTACCCATGGCAACCGGGATTTGAATACTAACTTTTACACATATTTAAACTTAAATATCTACTGAACGACTCATCAGAAAGGTATCAAACCATATATTTTTGAAATCAGGAAAATAAACTTTTTCATAATATTAATAATATACAGGGTTTCCATTGAAAAAAATGCCACTTTTGCAAAAATATTGACATTCCGATAGTCATTTGTTTTTTTTTGATGAGATTTTTGAAATGTTCAGATGAATATCTAAAACTTTCATATCAAGGAGGTATGATTTGGCCGGAGGCCGGAGTCAGGAACTTCGGCTTGAGCACCTGAGCCGAACTTACTTCAAATATCCAGTGCAATATTTTATTGTCATATTGCCTGTTAGATAGCGCAAGACATAGGTATTGATTTTGTTTTGGTGATTTCCCGACCTGAATTCAACGCACGACGACATCGTACGTCCGACAGCTGATGTATAGTATTTTTGCTATGTTGCCATGTTATCTTATTATCAGATATTCTCTTTTTATTTAAACTAATTTGAAGTTCATGATGTAATTTTGATCTAATTAGAAAAGAAAGGAATTAGGTAATTCTTACTGAATAAGGTAATTCATATGAAAGAAAAAGAAGACTTATCAGTTATCGTTATCGGACGATGACTTCCGGTGCATGGTCTAAAATTCAGACCCAGTAAAATAGAACTGATTTTTTGGACTCCAAAAACTTATTTTAGTTTTTTTCCTTCAAATCAAATCAAATATGCTTTATTGCCACAGAAAAATTTAAATGAATTTTATGACAAAGCAAATTCAAATTGCTAGAGTAAAAACAATACAAAACATGATAATAGTTTACATTACGTGAACAATAGAACAAAACTAGTACAAATTAATATATTTTCCCAATATTTATTTAAATTTAATTGGAAATTGCTCATGGACAACAATAAACATTGGCACACTTCCAGTTATGTTATATCACGTCATCTTTCGTTTTTATTATTTTAATAAATATTTATTCGAGTTCAACATTTGTACAGGGTGTGTATTTAAGAATGGCAAGGTCCCAGATCTCAGAAACTAGGCATCCGAGAGACTTGCGGAAAAAAAATTACAGGGAATATGGAATAGAGAAAATGCTGTAAATTATAGGAAAATGTATCCCCTTTTAAAATATATGAAAATAAATATACCATTACATTTGATTTTTTTGGAAAAAACTCAAAAACATGCTACCATTTCAGTTAACGCCATCTAGCGGCGACGGCGAAGGTCAAAAATTCAAAACCAAAAAAGTTTTTTGAAGTGCAGATCATGCTCTTTCATATGAGACCAATCGGTTGGGTTGTTTCAAAGTTATGAGCATTCTTGCGTTGTAAGGTTTGACAGCTGATACCTGTCTTATTTGACATGTTAGGAAAAAAAATCAAAATAACAAATTTGAAGGAAATCTCTCAAGGAATCCATAGCGGTACTAATTTGTATTTGTTTGTATTTAAAAATCACGAAAAAACAGCGATTTTGGGTTTTGATAGCACCGTTACGCCATCTTGTGGCGATCTTGGGAACTTCTGATATATTTCCAGCATTTTCTCTATTCCATATTACCCAGTAATTTTTTTCCGCAAGACTCTCGGATGCCTAGTTTCTGAGATCTGGCACCTTGCCATTCTTAAATAGACACCCTGTCCTTACATTTCAAGAGTTTTTTGTTGAAAGCTTTATTAAACGTTCTCAAAAATAAAACTGGTTTTTGGAAATCTACAGTGACTCGTTTGAAAGCGAGCCACCCTCATTACATTTTTATTTATGGAGCGATTTTGACGCGATTTGTTTTGAATTGTAGGGGGGAAAAAGTGTATTTTGATTTTGAGGCCGGGTGCTTCCAGTTTTCTTTCAAACCAAGGCTTACTTGATTACATTTAGAGGCTGAAAAATCCAGAAACCATATTAGCGATTGTTCAGAAAAAAATTGCCCACGCCACTGGATTCGTGATCCCCTAAAATGGATATGCACCAAATTTCATGAAAAAATATTCATCATTAACGATTCTACGGCTATTGCTGTCAACTTGGTTATTAGCAAGGTTATTAGGCATTTAGAAGTTTTTTATCTCGAGAGTCATGCAATAACAAATCAGTCACATCAAATTTTTCAAATAACAACTAGGTACAATAAACATCAGTTATATCAAAATGAAAATGCGATGAATCAAGCAGTAAAAAAAAATAAAAAAATTAATATAAAATTTTCAAAAAATAAAATCAACACGCATGAGTTAACTTCAAAATCAGGATTTTTCAACTTTAAATGATGACTGGTAGATGAACATTTTCCCAATTGGTGAATAGGTAGGTATATTGCGAAATACCTACCTAGTAGGTGAATGGAGTTTCCCCCCAAAATCCACGACTTAACTCCTCTAGACTTTTTTTCTAGTGAGATTTATAAGAGAAAAAAAAAGAACTACGCCATGGAACGTGAAAAAAAATCTTTCAAATGTATATTAACCAACTTGACAGCAATAGCCGTAGAATCGTTAATGTTGATTTTTTTTTATGAAATTTGGTGCAGATCCTTTTCAGGTGATGACGAATCCAGTGGCGTAGGCAGATTTTTTCTAAAAAAATCTCTAAAATGAATTCTGGACTTTCTAGCCTCTAAATGTTATCTAGTACCTATGCCTTGGTTTAAAAGAAAACTGGACGTCGCCTAGCCCCAAAATAAACTTCTTCTACTTTTACAATTCAAAACATATCGCGCCAAAGTTGCCACATAAATAAAAATTTTATGAGAGTGACATTTATATAGGTACTTATACAGTGTGTCTAGAATAAAATGATGTACATGGGAATATTGGAAACGGTAAGAGATACGGCGTCGCTTGAATGGAAGAAAAGTTGCGTATTTGTATGCCCAAAAATAATCTACTTTTGTTTTATTTTGAATCGATACCGTGATGTAGATACAGGGTGAAAAAGAAAATGTCCATATTCGAAAAACTACAAAATTTTGCTTATTATAAAAGCCAATATTTTCAAATTTACAGGATATGGGTAAGAGGAAATGACGATTCTAAAAACGGCATCAAAAAATGTTGTAGGCCCACGATGTTGCGTCCGGCCGAGGCCAACTTTGGTTTTTCTTATGGAGGCCATATTGAACTTCTCCATTTTCATGGTCCGTATTGAAAATAATTTCCAAAAATATGACTTCCATAAAAAAAACAGACTTGACTTTGTCTGGACGCAACATAGTAGGTCAGAATTTTTTTGACGCCGTTTTAGAATCGTCGTATCCTCTTACCTATATCCTGGAAATTTGAAAGTGTTGGGTTTTATAACAAGCAAAATATTGTGTTTTTTTCAAAATGAACCTTTTCTTTTTCACCCTGTATGAACATAACGAAATCGATTCAAAATGAAACAAAGGTAGAATATTTTTGAGCATACAAATACGCAACTTTTCTTCCATTTAAGCAACGTCGTATCTTTTACCGTTTCCAATATCCTCGTATAGTCCCATGTACATCATTTTATTCTGGACACACTGTATGTATTTCCAAAATTTCCGGAAATATTACCATAATTTATATTTCCGGAAATTTTACAATACTACACACACCGGCAAAATTAGGGGAACGCTGTATTTAACCTGTATTTATATAAAATATATGTAACCCGGTATTTTCGTTAAAAATTGAGATATCACAGAAAATAAAAAACGGAAATGTTTAGAAAAGATCAGGCTACAATGTGATGCTATAGACCATATTCAACTGTCAGCGGTTCAATCCACAGAGTGTCTCAAAAAACAACAAAAAATCTTCACTTCCTTTTCGCCCCTGTATCCTGTATATGGTATAAGACGAATAATTTTATAACGAAAACTAGTCAGATGTATTCTTGAAGAGCCGATCGACAATCCAGTAAAAAATATATTGAAATCGAGCAGTTCTAGAGAAAATTGATGTCAAACTTTGTATATATATATTTTGTGCGTTCCCCTAATTTTGCCGGTGTGTTTATAAGGTAGCCCTTAGGTACCTACCTACTCGCAACTTAACATCAGTATTGGACAACTATTTTATTAATTTTTTCAAATTTTGTACTAACTTTCAGATAAAGCAACGATTTAAAAAATAAATAATATTTTGGATCATACTTATACCTATCTAAGGGCAACTCACGTGGATTACGAGCTCAACGCGACAATTCCACAAATATAATCGTAACAACCAACCTTCACCTTGAGTCTGGCAAGTAACACTTACTTATTTAGAAGCTAATAATAATGTGCCATGCACAATTAGGTTTTATTAAAGTGCATTTAAGTGCACGAGCCAATGCGTACAATTGACAAAAATAAAAATATTATACCGGCAAAATCGGTCTGTTTTGATTCACTGGAACCGAAGCAAATCGTCAAGGCAGATCCGGCAGAAATATTTATCAGCAGACAGCAGAGCTCAACAATATTTGATACTATAGGAACTTGTCCTGTAGACGGAAAAGTGTATTGATTTTTGTCACTCCTTGGCACACGATTTAGGGTTGAGTTGAGACCGCTGCACACCCAACGAGACGGGTCGATTATCTGCCGGGAATTCGCGACAAGCCGGCAATTTTGATGTAGGTCAGAAATTAATTAAAAATCGATTCATAATTATGCACAACTATTGCTATAACATTATTGTAGACATACATTTAATGGGAAAACTTACCACTCTAGCTAGCTCAAGCCTATGAAACACTGGTTATTAATACGCTAGACTAATGTTATTGCTATTGCACAATATCCAGTAATACCTTGATTATTAATGCAAAAATAACGCATCATACTTGCTTGAAATGAATGAAAGACATACGTTGCCTAGGTAATTTGAGCACAAGTTAAAATCCGTCGGTGCAAAAATAAATGATTCGCAAAATGACCGAAAAAACATTATTTCCATCGTTATAGTTGCAATTTAATCTACTCAAACATTATCAGTATAAACAGGGATTGTTTTGCATGCAAATCGATAACAATTGATCAAAGAAAAGTATAAAAACGGGCAAAAAACTCACCTGTGGGTGGACTCGCGTCGCAATCTAGAACAATAATGAAAGAATTGACGTTTGTTGAGACGTCTTGTCTAGCCGGACCGGAAATGATCGGGGAAAAAAGTGGTGGGGATGATAGGGACTAATTGGCGCCATAACTATTTTTTGATGTTTTTCTAGTGCAATTGACCACAAATTATGTTTAAATTTTCAAATAGCAATAAATGAAAAAAATAGCTGAATATTCTTGCATCCCTGTAATATTTATTTGTATCTATGAAAACAGTTTTCCCAGTGACAGTAAAACAGAGGCGGCATATTTGAATCAAACTCGTAAAGTTACCTATAAAATTTATTTTATTTGGTTTAGTTTTTACATAAATACATGAATATATGTAGTGTTCTCAACATAAGATACTATTGCGGCTTATTAGGTGACCATATTGGCAAATAATTGGCCCATGCCTTTAATCCAGGATCGCCTTTAGCAACCAAAGAAAGTTTTTGAGTTTCTTCTGGACTGAGTTTTAAAATTGTATTCAAAACTGGTACCAGCCTCGTTCTCTCGTCTCCGCTGTTCAATGTGACAAACTGAAAAAAAAAACATTATTTTACTGTTTCCTTTTCCATAAGATAAGATTGACTGAAATTGTATTTAAAAAGCAGGCAAAAACAAGGGTTGAATTTTTATTTATGAATTAGCTGATTGTCGATAATAATGACTGAAATAGTGTTGGGGGGTGTTTCACCTCAACCAAAAAGTGATTTTTCAAAGTTATAGAAAAGTTGGATAGGAGTTACAAGAAATATCTGGAGAAAAAACCAAAAACAAAGGAAATTGCGTGTTCTAAATTGAAAAACTATACCTATATTAATTATGGTGATCAAGGCTGACAAATAAAATAAATATACAGGGTTTCCGCGGATGGAGTTGACAATAGGAAAAACTTTTTTATTATTCATTTTTTGAAAAAATCATTCTTTATAGAAAGTTCTGCTTGTAAAAAAGATGCGATCGCCATATTAATATTTTGGATTTGGTAAACTAACATAATCTCTAAATACAATAATGAAAATTCGAATATTACTCCAGTCATGTTAGCCAAATAAGAGGGTCAACTGCGGAATGAGAGATAATAAGCTGAAAACTTGTATAAACCATTATTTTGACATTCTAAAGATTGTCTCGAAAGTCTCATAAAATCTCGTGTCGGCGTCAATGGATATTCAAGGTCAAAGGTCACAAAAATCAGTTTTTCGTCAATATCTCGCTTGGTATGATTTTAATCCTTTTTGCATCTATTATAGAAATTGTAAAGCGTAAAATTCTCTAGAAATTTTGTTCGAAACTTTTTTCTATTTGGCTAAACGTTTTTGGGACAGACCGCGTAGAGAGCGCAGCGCTCATCCATACATACAGGGTGGGGCACGAAAAACTTCCCACCCAGGATTTCTCAAGTGTTAGGGGATTTATCAAAAATAGCTTGGACACCTCAATTTTTGTATTTTGGGGGACACTTTTTTTGGTATTTTCATCCCCCACCTGCTACCCCCAGAATTTTAAATGGAAAGGGGCTTCGAGTGATACATTATTTTGAAGTCCCTTCGATCCTGTTTACAAATTCTAAGTTTCAAGCCTCCGCTGTCATTCCCGTTGATATGGCAGCTTATCAAAAAAAAAATCAAAATTATTTTTTATTCAATAAATAATTACCCACAAGACATAACTGCTCAAAACTAAGGGGATATGGTGAGGGACAGAAGATCTTCGAAATGAGCTATTACTCAATCCTTTCGACGAGGATTCATTTCACCCATTTTTTTTTTGTTTTGTGAAACTCCGTGCTCTATCTCAAAAACGGTTGGCCGTATAGAGAAAAGTTTCGTACAAAATTTCTAGAGAATTTTGTGCTTTACAATTTTTATACTAGATACAAAGAGGATTAAAACCATAGCAGGCGAGATAATGATGAAAAACTGATTTTTGTGACCTTTGACCTTGAATAATAATAATAATAATAATAATAATAAAAATAATAATAATAATAATAATATTTATTTCCAATTTCAAATACAATGATTGCACATTTCTATATTGGAAATAAATAGAAGACAACCCGAAGTCATAAACTTGTGTGGGTTACAAAAATACTCCAATTTTATCTCCTCAATGGTACATCCAAAATTTCTGTTGAGATAAATATAAAACAGGCATATAGGTATGTACTTGGAACAACAAACTAACAGTAAAGAAACCTAAAGAACCTAATGAACTAGAAAATATTGATATAACTAAAAGCAGGTAGAATAGTATGTATAAGATGAGATTCACTAGAAAAATATGAATAAAATATAAATAACCATACAATATAACAATATACATAATTTATACAGTTCTATAATTTTTTTTTTTTTTTTTATTCAATGCATAATTTCACAATAATTAAAAGTTACAGAATTTCAATTCAACTATATCGCGCGTTTCACATCTTGGTCGGGAATACAACCATTCTTTTAATTCCCGCTTGAATATGTTAAGACTAGATGCATTCTTCAAAATCCACGGCAAATACCGAAAAATGTGTGGTGCTAAGAACCAGTAGGATCTCTGTCTCTGTGTCAGTGTTTCGTTTACTTTGGCTGTGGCGGTATGCAGTTTTGATTTGAGCCTGGTGTCGTATTTGTGATCAATATTATACAATTCTGCATTGTTTTTAAACTGGTGCACGAGTACCTTGAATACATACATCTGTCTAACATCCGGAAGTTTGCTATGTTTAAAGAGTTCATCTCAAGCAGGCTGTTTATATAAAGGGTGAACAATACCGGAGTACGGTGCCCTGTGGAATACCATAAGTCAACTTCCGCTCCTCACCACGAACTCCTTCAATATCCACCATCTTGCATTTATCGTGCAGGTAAGATTTGAACAGGTCTAAAGCCTTTCCGCGAACACCAGTTTCCTCCAAGACATCCATTAAAATATAATGATCAACTGTATCAAACGCCTTTGTTAAGTCCAAGAAAACAGAATTAACACACTTGCTGTCATCTACACCTTCATGTATTTTTGAAGTCAAATAAACCACAGCATCGTCAATAGAGATTCGTTCTCGGAATCCAAATTGATTTTTGGATAACAACTTGTGTTTCCCAATGAAACCACCCAAGTAACACAAGTTTCTTTGTTATGATCTCCAAGAACGTTTTATAACAATGTTATAAAACATAAGGTTTTAAAGAATGAGCTTGAAGATCTTCTCAGGACTCTCATAAAGCAGCTTCTAGCCAAAAAGGGCCCATCCTAAAAGGATCTCCAAGTCTAAATTTTAAAAATATTATAAAACCGTATAGTTTTAATTTTTTGGTCCTGAAGAGTTCTCCAAGATATCTTTAAATTCATTTAATAAAACCCTGACCAGGACATGTTACATTTGAAACATACTTGCAGCAGACTAAATGATCTTCGAATTAGTGTAAAATCTCTTAAAGGGGTTATATTTTATTTATCAATCGGACAACTTGGTGTGCGTGGTTGGTTGTCGAGTTCCATACACCTAAGTATAATGGCGGTATATAATATTGAGACTATTATCATAGAAAAAACTGATGTTACTGAATGCGATGTTCTCCGGCATATAATTTACCAACGGATGGCACTTTTTCCACAAAATATAATACCATACTTCTAAATAGCTCGAGCGCCATCAATCCGCTGATTTCTTAGATATTCTAAGATATTTCAAGAAATTTCCTAAATTTTTATTTTACATCTCAACATCTTAAATGCGTTTCCTTATAAAAATCCATGCTTGTGCACACTGTATTCCACTTCTTTTAAAAGTATATACTTCAATAAAATGTTTTTTCTCTCTATCTGTTACAAAGTGTCCAACATGGCGGTGCTCATAATCTTCTAGAAAATAAAAAAACATGGCGCGTTTTAAGTTAAAACCATTTGCGATTTTGAAGAATCCTTAAAGCCCAACTAGACTTGAAATATCTTTTTATTTACCACTTTCAGAACAAATTCTTTTGAAGTCATCTATCTACTCTCTATTTTAAAACTTTTTTTGCCATAATAGGTTCAAACAAGTTTTAACGAAGTTTGCGGAAAGATAATAATATGATAATCAAAATAATTAATAGTTTAAAATGAAAATCTAAACGCGCACTACACTGATGGTACAGGGTACAGCAGATAGCTTGTGACAAATAGGTTGATCTTTCCAAACGAAGAGTTGTAGACAGAATAACACAACAATTTTCAAAAATACCAGGAGCATTTCACACAACTAAATTGACCAAATTAAATCAATTGGGTTTCAAAATATTCCCAATGTACTCTTGAAAATGCAACAATTATGTTTGGTGACTTGATATAGAATTTTATTGTACATTTAGCCTCAAGATGAAATAGTCTTCTTGATGATATTTAATGGATACATCAAGAGTACTTCATATATCCATATTAAAACTATTTGCTTAAGCCTGGATCGTTTCAAAACCATTTTGCAATTTAATACTTTTTGGAGGCAAATTAGTTTTATAATAACCAGTGACTAGAGTATTTTAAAATCATTTCAAGATCAATTGTACATTAGGAGTGGATTGTTTTTTGTTTTGATTTGAGGAGTGCATTAAATGCATGATTTAGGAATGAGTGGACTTGAAGAATAATTGGTTTATCGTAAGATAACTTTAAAACAGATGTTATTTTATTAAACATATTAAAACCTTTTTAAATCCTGAATAAATCTAAAGTATCTTGGATGTGTTACTTGGGCAGTCTTGTTTTTATTATTTTTTTCGACCACCTTGGATATACTTGAGATGATTGTGATAGGCCTATAATTAGACATATCAGTTGCTTCTCCCTTTTTAAACACTGGTATAACAAGACCTTTTTTTTAACAGTCAGGAAATATCCTGTTTCTAGAATTTTATTGATTAAGTATTTTAAGGGCTGGATAATAGATGGGCTGATATTCTTAAGTGTTTCTGTGGTAATGTCGTCGCAACCAGGAGATTTGTTATTTTTTAAACAGTTTATGCTATTGAGTATCTCATCAGTAGGTTCCAGAAATATAGACGAGCCATTTATTTTTCTTTTAAATATATTTCTATTTGGCCTTGCGATTTTGTTTGCTAAGGTCGAACCAACTTGAGAGAAAAACTCATTCATATTTGTGGATCTTTTTTGTCCCTTATTTTCATCCCTTCATTTAATATTTCAGTTATATGTCTTGAAGATTTGTAATTGTTTGTGATCTCATTGACAGTGTTCCAGAGCGCCTTGGATTCCTTGAGATCGTTTGTGATTTTGCTTTTGTAGTAGTTTATCTTTGCCTCATTTAACAGTTTCTTAAGTCGATTTTATAACGTTTGTATTCTCTCTCAGTTTCTATATTTTCAGGGTAACGATGGTGTTTTTTATATAAATTTTGTTTATGCATGACGGAATTTATGAGCCCTTGCGTTATCCAGGGCTGTCTTTTTCTTTGTTTTATCTTTTTCACTTTTCTGGTTGTACAGTTGAATATATGGGACTTTAAAGCGGTGACAAAATTGGTGAAAGCCAAATCTATATTGCCAGTATAATATATGTTATTCCATTCTTCCTCTTCTAATAGGATATTAAGCCTATGGTAATCAATAATTCTTATCTCTCTATTCCTAGGCGTGTTTGGCGTTGACATCCCATCCAGACTAATGGAAGCAATAACTGGAAAGTGATCGGTGACATCCGTTTTGTACAAAAATGATTCTACATCTTGATATAGTAAATTTGTGGAACATCTGAGAAAGATATGGTCGATGCAACTGTGCGATCCATTCTGCATTCGAGTGAAGGAGTTAATCAGAGAGATGTATCCATTTGAGCTCATAATGTTCAAATATTCCTGGCTTATATCAGCTTCGCTTTTGATGTCAATGTTGATATCTCCAACAATAAAGTGCGAGAAATCATCATTATTTTCTAGTAGATGTAACAAATTTTGGTTAAAAGTGTTGGGATTTATACCGTGTGGTCTGTAAATGGCATCAATCTCAACTTTCAATTCCGCCAGTCTGACCTTTATTAATTTGAGTTCTCCCAAGTATCCAATTTTGAATTTCAGTTGGCTAACATATTTTTTTCTTGCATACACAACCACACCGTCATTCTGATTATAATCTCCTTGTTTATAGAAAGCAACATATTCATCCAGATCCAACACATTGAAGCCAAGTTTCCGTAAAAATTATAACATCGAATTGTTTTTGACCTGTCATAAAGGTTTTGATGTGATAAACTATATTGTCGAAATTTTTATGTAAACTTCTAATATAAGTGTGAAATAGAGAGAAGTTTGTTCTTTGATTTATTGTTTTCAAAATATACTCCCGGCCATTTTCTATAACTTGACAATTGATCTCTGTAACCTCAAAATCTCTAATGTATTGATATCTCAAGACGCCGACACGAGATTTTATGAGACTTTTGAGGCAACCTTGAGAATGTCAAAATAATGGTTTATACAAGTCTACAGCTTATTATCTCTTGTTCCGCAGTGAACTCCTTATATGACTGGGCTATATTTAAAATTATAAATTATTCTACATGCATGGCTACCTCAAAACCCCACCTCCACACACTTTTCTTCTAACCTAAAATAAATCAACCGTACACTCTACGAATGACTCGTGGTTCATTGAGTTCATGAATTGCTTCTTCGTTTGTGGATAGGTGAGACCACCTTGTAAAGGCTTTGAGAAAATTTCCATAGATTTGATGTTTGATAATTATTTTTTAACGATAAATCTGAATTTGTATTTAGACTTTATGTGAGTTTATGAACAATTTTGTTTCATAACATTTTTGATAAAATCAATAAATAATAGGTACCTAATTCCTACTTTCTCTCTTGAAACAATCTTTGTTCCTAATTTTTTAACACCCTTTATAACAAATCTGAAATTTCAATATAGGTGGACCAGAAATAATGGGACAAACGGTAGCAGCAAAGTCTATATATTCCAATAAGTCCGACCACTATCTCGAAAACGCGAAAATCACCCTCCTGCCGTCACTATCCGTCTCGCCGGCAGAACCCACATCTGGGTACCGATTCTGGAACCGATAGAACGGTCATACGAGAGACACAAATGATCACCTCCATATAATTTTCCGTTTACTGTCTCTCTCTTTCTCTCGATATGACCGTTCTATCGGTCCCAGAATAGGCACCCTGATGTGTGAAGGAAACTACCGGGTGCAATAATTGAAAAATATGTTTACTGCGCTCTTGTTTTGGAAAATATTGTCAATTATTCTAGATTACTTTTTTAATGCTACAAACGATTTTTCGATCATTAGCTATGATGATTGTGTACAAACGTGAAGATAAAATTGTCAAAAATAGCTATTGATGCTGAGTAACTTTTTGGAAATTTCGAGGACACCGAGGAATATGAAATGAAAAAAAATCGTATACATCATTTTTCATAAAATATAACTAATATAACATAATAATCAAAATGTCGGCAAATGAATATTTGTGTTGATCTAATCAATGAAGGAGAAAATAACCTCGGAAATAAAACAATCGAACATCTACTAGAGACAAGAACGTATACAAATAACCTATTATAATAAAATATAAACAAACAAATATTATTTATATTCTTAACAATTGATAAATAAAGAATTCCAGTTTGGGATGGCAAGGGCAAGGGTGAGAAAATGCAATAGAACACAACTTGGTCTTCAAATGAATCATTAAAATTTTTCAATCAAGTTTTCAATGAATATTTTCTAAAGAAATCAGATATTCACTGTAATTTTTGGAGCAACTGTCATTCCTCCAAACCGTTCCTGCACTAACTTCATAATCTTCTTTTTCACAGAATGATGTGGATTGAACTGGATTGGTCACATTATTTCAAGATATTGGTGCTTGATCGAATAGGAAAAAAAAAATTAAGCCAAGAAAATTGTTTACGGCTGTTTATACAGTGCGGCTATAAAAGGCCCCCCCCCTTTTTTTTAATGTGTGCACCAAAAATTTTGAAACTTGGCATACTTTAATTGCTGTCGAAATACTACTTTTTGATGCTACTGACGTTCTTTTAGTATTCAAGATGGCGGCTGGGCGCCATTTTGAAACATTTTTTTAAATGGAAAGGGTGGTCGTGTGACACCTCATTTTGAAGATCCTGATGAGTACTTTATAACCCTAGAATATTGAGTCAAAATCTTCAAGTACTACAAAATGGCGGTACATTCAATCACTACATTGATAAAGAGTGTTTAATAAAAAATACGATCAAGTCACCTATGAATTGCAATTGTTTCAAAACACGTATATCTTGGCTAACATCGCAATTATGAGACGACATCCACTTTCTAACCGTCACAGATTTCATGATGACAAACCATACAAACTAGCCACGACATACGTTCATGACAGAAAAAGAAAACCAGAGGTGGCTTGATCGTATTTTTTATTGAACACTCGTTATATACACTTTTTGAAAAAATTCGTCAAGTTCAATTCAAAAGATGCTTTTTTGACATTTTTGTCATTTATTATGTAAAGAATATTTCCAACATCTTTTGAATAGGGTTGTTTTTCTCGGGCCACGCATGCGCATATGTCAAGGCAACTTCTGGCTGGGAACGTCAAATTCTTGACAGTTTTGATTTTGAGTTATGACATGTGACGATATTTTATAACCTCCAAGACACTGTCAGTGTCAGTGCCATGTTAAAGTGAGTTTTTATTGAGTTTCATGAAGAGTAACATATTGATGATACAGTGATACACGAATAAAACTTGAGTACGTGCACTCGAACTATAGGTCAAGAACCGCCATTTCAGTATAAGAAATAGTCATATTTTTGACACCACTTCCGCGTTCACATTGCACGACAGACGTTTTCCTCTATCCTTGTTCTACTTTCAGCTAGACAAGGATAGAAGCAAGCTCGCGAACGCGGTACTGCTTGTCAGTTGCCCTGGTTAGAACGCATGCGCCTTACGCTCTCGGCGAGAAAAACAACCCTATTGAATCTGACAATTTTGTTTAAAAAGTGTATGTATCAATGTAGTAATTTAATGTACCGCCATTTTGTGGTACTTAAAGATATCGACTCGATATTCAAGGGTTATAAAGTACTCATCAGGATCTTCAAAATGAGGTGTCACACGACCCCCCTTTCCATTTAAAAAAATGTTTCAAAATGGCGCCCAGCCGCCATCTTGAATACTAAAAGTACGTCAGTAACATCAACAGGTAGTATTTCGACGGCAATTAAAGTATGCCAAGTTTCAAAATGTTTGGTGCACACATAAAAAAAAGGTGGGGGAGACCTTTTAGAGCCGCACTGTATAGGTAATTTCTTTGAAGCTGGAATTGCTGGAGGTTTAATTTCAATAAAAATGCCGGAGGCATAATCCCAATATCCAGAACTAATAATTCTGATCGGATCATTTGTATGTATGTATCAACAACGACGCTTTGCTAAATAGATTCACCGTCCGCGTATCCGCACCTCGTGTACTACCAAAAAACTAGCGAAAACAGGTGTTGCTCATGATTTACGACACCTCGCAAAAAATGCCGGTATTTTCAGACGGATCAAAGAAGTGACCGGACTTATTGAAATATATACACTTTGGTAGCAGCAGATTCCTCACACAAAAATATTGCGATCGACCCGAACTAGTCTATTCCGAAACTTGATATTAAGAGAAATAAAGGTTGTCAAAGTTGAATTTTAATTTTTAATTTTCGAAATAATCAAGTTATTAATTTGAGTAAATTTAGTATAATGGGGGTTGTTTGACATGCAAAGTTCATATCTGGCCTTGGTATGGCTCTCACATGTAGGGGGCGCCAATTACACATATTTCCAACATTCAAATAGTATAATAACTTTTTTGTACGCATTCAAACATTTTTTTTTAATCAAAAAATGGTTTTCTCTGTCATTTTTACGTGAAAAAGTTAAAATTTGTCAAAATGGATAGAAGTTCCCCTTTTCAAGATATTTGCACTCAAAATAATCCATGCAATGTGGTTTGGAATAGCACATTTTGAAAATAAACAAAGGGGACATCGAAATCGCCGTTGTCACGGTAATTTTGATAACTGTCTCGATGTTCAATGTTTCTTATTATGAAACTGTGAAAGGCGTAAAATTAGAAGACATTTTTTTTTAAATCAAGAAACATTGAGCATTCAAGCTAATGTCAAAATTACCATGATAACGCCGTTTTCAAAGCCCCTCATGTTCATTTTCAGAATTTTCCGTTTATAACCACGGTATGGATTACTTCAAGCTCAAATATCTTGAAAAAGTCTACTCCTAGCCACTTCTACAAAGTAACCTATTTCATGTAAATATCATAAAAAAAAACAATTTTTCAATTTTAAAAAAATGTTCGAGTAGTTCTACGTACAAAAAAGTTATGACTATTTGAATGAGTGAAAATTGAAATCTGAGCACGAAGTTGCTCAGATTTCAATTTTGAATGTCAAACAACCCCTATATACCAAATTTCATCAATACAACTTGATTATTTCGAAAGTTAATCAAATAAATCAAAAGATAAAATTCAACTTTGACAACCTGAATCTCTGTTGATATCAACTTTCGGAATAGACAAGCTTGGGGCGATCGCAATATTTTTGTGTGAGGAATCTGTTGTTACCGTATGTCCCATGATGGTCCACCCTGTAGAAAAAGAACTTTTTTAAAACTTTTTATAAAGAAAAAATGAAAAATAGAAAAGTTCTTCCTATTGTCTACCCCATCCATGGACACACTGTAAAAACAAGTAAAAGAAAAGTGATAGTCGGTGGTAATAAAATATTATTTAAGGGGATTCATCCGGTCTGAGGTTTTACTCAATGCAAGCATTTTACACCCTAGATTCCGGGCCAATTGTTTGTCACTATGATAAACAATGACATGTTATTATTTACATCTCGTCCGTTGATTTCGTTCAACGTTGCCTTGTTGCAAATAAAAAGCACTCAGAATGTTCACTTTTTATCAAAAAGTGTATCAACGAGGATATGTTTTAATTTTTTATTTGTTTCAATATCGTTGGTGTTATAGGACAGTTATAGTTTACTGATTATTGATAAGTTTTGTTCTCATAAATCAGCTGTTCGGCCTTCAAAAATATTGAATTTTGAACGAGCCGACAACAGTGTTCCAAGGGAGCTACATGCTATGATTGGTTAAAATGACTATCAGATGTGATTGGTTGATCTTAAATAGGCATTTGTGTCGTGTTGCCAGATGTATTTCGTTGCATCGTGTCTACATAAGTAACTAAGGTTCATGGAAAAATATGGGTCTCATTGAAAATGTTTTATTATCACTAGTGATCTAAAAATGTACATATTATATAATTGGTAACTACCGGAGATGCACTAATAGAGTATAGAGTATTTTTGATTGAATACAAGGTAGCTACTTATTAAATTTGCAGTTTGGCAAACTCGCAAGAATTCTCGTAAGAATTCCTCTCTCCCCTCAATGTATAAACATGTGACACACAAAGAGACGTCGGGCTATATCTAGTTGTTGGAAAATCATTGACCGAAACTATTCATCGTAGAGGCTTGCGGCAAAAAATTTTATCACTAAAACGGCCAAGAGAAAGACCTGGAAAATATTTTCAAGTTTCTGAAATGGTGGCTATGGGGCGTGACAACCAACACCAAGTTGAAAAATAGGATTTTTATAGAATTTTGTCCAACGAAAATATATCGATGATACCATTTTTATATTCACTGACTATATACCTACACTTTTTGTCTAAAACGTTTTTACCTACAACTGTCAAAAAATAGTTGTTTTATGCTTCCATCTATAGATATAAAATGTTCCACATATTACACGCCCTGAAAGATACCCGTGGATCATAGTTCTTTATCCACGGGCAGGTTCTTCATTCAGGGGCAGTGGGCCAATCATAAGCGAGTATTACCAGTAACGCAGCGATCATAGTTCTTTATCCACGGGAAGGTTCTTTATTCACGGGCAGTGGGCCTAAACACAATTATTTTTGACTTTATTTAGTTACTTTTTTTCCCAAATTTTTTGACAGTTGTGGATAAAGCATTGTATTTGACTCGCATATAATGAACATATTACACTCGAATAAAATTACTAACACTCGCCTTCGGCTGGTGATATAAATTTTTATCTCGTGTAATATTTGGCCCATTATATGCTCGTTAAATAAAATACTATTTTCTATCTATCAAAATGAAGCCGTGGGGAGAGTTCAATTACGTTTTAGACAAAAAGTGTAGGTGAATAGTAGTACTAACTATAATTATTATAATATCGTTTATTTAGCATCAGCTATAGAAAAAATACATTATAATGAAGATAAAATCTACATATTGTAGGTAAATTCTGAGATCAAAAAATATAAGATAAAACGTAATGGTGTATAATACATATGGTAGGTATCTAAACAAAATTAACAAACAATACTACACAAATTGAAACTTTGAAATCAAATTATAGTTCCTCAATCTGTTTTTGAACTTGTTCAGAGTATCACAGCTCCTAACATATTCAGGTAATAGTCAGTAAACATGAAAATGATATCATCGTTATATTTTCATTGGGCAAAATTCTATACATTCTATTTTTCTACTTGGTGATGCTTGTTACGTCCCCTAGCGACAATTTCAGAAACATGAAGATATTTTCCAGGTTTTTCTCTTGGTCGTTTTAATGATGAAATTTTTTGCCGAAAGCCTCTACGATAAATAGATTTCTAAGATATGCCCCCTCGCTCACCTTGATTGATCACCCTGTACAGGCGTGGTACTGTATCTGGGAAACTATTAATCGTAGAGGCTTGCGGCAAAAAAATGTATCACTGAAACCACCAAGATAGCCTGGAAAATATTTTCAAGTTTCGGAAATGGCCGCTGGGGTGCATAGCTGCAATCTTGAATCTGAAAAAGTGTTGTTTCTGTGAATTCCGTTGTACTGACCTAATTGAAAAATTCTTGATCTTTGAAGACGAGGATGATCTTAGCCTTTCTTGTTGAACACTTTTTAGTGTTTCTCTAAAAATAAAGTGGTGGGGGGGGTATTCAAAGTTTTTCGTGAATAACCCCCCTTTATCTTCAAAACGGCTAAGCCGATTCTAACAAGCTTGAGCTCGTTGAAACGAGCTATTTTTGGGCTACAAATCTCAATAAATTTGACATTTTGTTAATGCCACATATCGCCGCTAGAGGGCTCTTCCCGACATTCAGACAGAAATGGTTGATTTTCTTGAAAAAATCAGATGCATTGGTATGATTTTTTTTAATGAAAAAGTAGCTTAATCATGCCCTAACTACCTCGCGAAAACCGTAACTTGATATCTTGTTACCAGCTCAAAATATCGGCTGAAGAAAATTTTAAAGGAAAAAATTTGATGAATTTTTTTCTAGCTATATTTTTCTGGAATTCATTCTATTATGTAAGTTGTGGCCCTAAAAAGGGACGTTGAACTTTAAATGTGTGACGTGGCATACTCGAAGGCAGAATTATTGGGCCATTATTTTTCGAGGAATCCCTAAATAACAATATTGTTTTTCTTCACTTTTTGGCCCATCAATCACCGTTGTTGTAGGAACATGTGCCTCTAGAAAAAAGACAAAACTTGTTTTTGCAGTTGGATGGTAGCCCGGCACATTTTGCTGTTGTGCGAGAGCATATTAATGCAGTATTTCAACAACGGTGGATTGGAAGGCCTCCCCGATCACCAGACCTAATATGCGGACAAAGGACATCGTGTTTAAGGCTCAACCTACGACCAGAGAAGATTTGAAAAACCGGATTCGTAATCCAATACGCAACATACCAAGAGCCGAAATTGAAACTACAGTCTTGTCTATCCATGAGAGGATCCAACAATGCATAGAGAGTGGTTGTCAGCATTTCGAGCAATTGCGATCATTTTTTGAATCGGTCAACAACCTTAGAACATAGAACCCACTAGAACTAGCGTACACCCTAGATTCCGGGCAGATTGTTTGTCACTATGATAAACATGTTATTATGTTGAATTCGTTCAACGTTGCCTTGTTGCAAATAAAAAGCACTCAGAATTTTCACTTTTTATCAAAAAGGATTAACCAGTGTATTAACGAGGATATGTTTTATTTTTTTATTTGTTTCAATATCGTTGTTGTTATAGGACAGTTCTAATTTACTGATTATTGATAAGTTTTGTTCACAAAAATCAGCTGTTCGGCCTTCAATTTTGAACAAGCCGACAACAGTGTTCCAGCTACAGGCTATGATTGGTTAAAATGACAATCAGCTGTGATTGGTTGATCTCAAATAGGCATTTGTGTCGTGTTGCCAGATGTACTTCGTTGCATCGTGTCTACATAAGTAACCAAGGTTTATGGAAAAATATGGGTCTCATTGAAAAAGTTTTATTATCACTAGTGATCTAAAAATGTACATATTATATAATTGGTAACTACCGGAAATGCACTCATAGAGTATAGAGTATTTTTAATTAGAATAAAAATACCTTGAATACAAGGTAGCTACTTATTAAATTTGCAGTTTGGCAAAGTCGCAAGAATTCTCGCGAGAATTCCTCTCTCCCCTCAATGTACACTGTGAGCCAAATTAAGTTAAGTTAAGAACGTAATTTGACGCTTGATAACTTTTTTGTTTGTTTATGAATTTTGATGATTTTTGGATATGATATTGGTCAATATGTTCTGATTAAAATCGGTCAAGCAAAGCGCAAGAAATCTCCGCTTCTTTAAAAAAAAAAACAATCGAACTTTCTCCACCGCATTATTTTGATAGATAGGAAAAAACGTTTTAGACAAAAAGTGTAGGTGAATAGTAGTACTAATTATGATTATAATATCGTTTATTTAGCATCAGCTACAGAAAAAATACATTATAATGAAGATAAAATCTACATATTGTAGGTACATTCTGAGATCAAAAAATATAAGATAAAACGTAATGGTGTATAATACATATGGTAGGTATCTAAATAAAATTAACAAACAATACTACACAAATTAAAACTTAGAAATCAAATTATAGTTCCTCAATCTGTTCTTGAACTTGTTCAGAGTATCACAGCTCCTAACATATTCAGGTAATAGTCAGTAAACATGAAAATGATATCATCGTTATATTTTCATTGGGCAAAATTCTATACATTCTATTTTTCTACTTGGTGATGCTTGTTACGTCCCCTAGCGACAATTTCAGAAACATGAAGATATTTTCCAGGTTTTTCTCTTGGTCGCTGTTTGTCAAAGTTGCTATGGAATTTCAAGAAACTTAGATCAAAATAAAGTGAAACAGTTTTTATACCGACAAGCACCATCAAACAGAAAAAAACATCGTTTCTTAGGTTATGGTTCTAGAATATTCATATTTTCAGGATACCTTTTCCCACTTATGCCCTTCTCAAAAAATATATCAGTGAGTCTGTGAGTAGCGCAGTTTGTTTTTGCAACGAGCTTAAATGCACCCACTTCATAGAAACGTTCTAAGTCCGGTCCTGGCAAAAAATTCGGAAGCTCAATTTTAGGGTAATAATCAGAACATATTGACCAATATCATATCCAAAAATCATCAAAATCCATAAACAAACAAAAAAGTTATCAAGCGTCAAATTAGCTTCTAACTTAATTTGGCCCACCGTATATAAACATGTGACACACAAAGAGACGTCGGGCTATATCTAGTTGTTGGAAAATCATTGGCCACAACTTACATTATAGAAAGAATTCCAGAAAAATAAAGTTACAAAAGAATAAAAATTCAAGGAATTTTCGTATAAAATTTTCTTTAACCGATATTTTGAATTACGAACAAGATATCGAGATGCGGTTTTCGTGAAATAGTTAACGCATAATTAAATTCCTTTTTCATAGAAAAATAATCAAACCAATGCATTTGATTTTCTTGAGAAAATTGACCATCTCTGTCGGGTTGTCGAAAAAAGACGTCTAGCGTCGTTATTTGGAACAAACAAAAGTTCAAATGTGATAAAATTGTATCCCCTTAAAATCGGCTAGGCCGTTTCGAAGATACATGGTGTTATTCACAGAAACCTTTGGCAAAGGCGTCCGCAGAAATTTTTGTAGGGAAGGTCAAGTGCTTTCATGAGCACGGTTTGAATAAGGACGATAGCTACAATTCAAAATTGCAACAATTATATGGTAGAAGTTAAATAATAATTGGCACTTTTGATCAGCGTGACGACTGATAACTGCGATTCTTGAAAACACCGATCTCATTTCTTTGGAAAAAATTAGGTGATTCATGAATATATGACAGCTTTAAGTATATTGGTATGGGTGAGGATGAGGAGCAGAAGGCAGAGGCCCTGCGATGGGCCTAGTGGCCTTTTTTTGCCAACCCTTACTACTTCTTCGGTATTCATTGTGAGGTGGAGCAGGTCATCCCACCTCAAGTCCCCCAACTCCTCCCAAGGAATGGTTGCTGCTCCGTGGAACTTTTTTCGCAGGCGACCCCATCTATCGCAGACTTCCAGTAGGAGCTCTAGGAACATAGGGAAAATTCGCTTACTCCTATTAAATGCAAAAGTCAATTGAGCTTCCAATGTCTTTTCAGAATGCGAACGGCGATACTGAGAGCCTCTCCACTCTAATTGAGCAACTGAGCCGTCCTTGGTTTGTTGGGTTGTGTCATGAATTCCTTTTGCTTGCCTACATGTCGTCTTACTCCTCCAGTTCTCCAATGTTTTCCGCCAGGCCAACTCGTAAAGTGACTCAGTCGTACCCATAACACTTTGACCTCTTTACTCTCGCGCAGGGCATCCACAACATCTTTACAATCTTGTGCCAGCGAGCAGCTGATCCTTGGTTTGCATAATGCCCTTAGTGCCGATGCCGCTTGGCTAATAGATAGCTATGTTATCATCTGACCCTCTTTTCACCTCCTTAATTGCTAGTTGCTACCTCCAGGAGAGCGAACACCTCTGATGAGAAGACCGTTGTTAGTTTTCCGAGATAGAAAGCTTCCCCTGCATTCCTCCGGCTCCAGTAGTGTTAGCCTTGGAGACGTCATTGAACTAGATTTGCGTGTTACTTGATGGTTCTGTTCAGGTGTTCTGCCACTCGTCCCTGGATGGGAGATGTAACCCAAAACTTCCATGAAGTTTGATTCTTCCATTCGTTGGTGTCAGTCCCGCCGACAGTAACGCCACCGCACGCCTCTCACTAGATGTTAATCTAGTGTGGTCCAGCATTTAAGGACAACGTACATTCTACTGGCACCTGCACAATAAAAACAGTCTCTAATTGGTCAGTGCCGAACAGAAGTACGGATTGTCCAAACGATGAAAACACCTGTACTTTTTACTATCAATGCAATTTGCCCATCTTTGGCAAACAAGACACACAAAAATATGTCAGCCCTTCCGAAATGCTCGAATCAGTTCATTCAAACTAGTTGTATTCAGATCTAATGAGTATTCGATGCGTATTGCGTAGTTGTCTTAGTTTTATGACAACATAAACACCTCTACGATTGAGTCATGTTAGTCAACGGTGTGTTAATACTTCAATTACATAAAAAGGGTCCAGGCTAAAAAGGGGGAATGTCAAAAATCGTTGATTTTCAGTAAATAACTTTTTAGTTTTAAAACCCTATCACTCATCACTCTATTACTTTGCGTGGAGTGTCTTGGTGGAATCAATTTGTTATAGGTATTTGGCATTGGAATAAAGAAATTATCAATGAAATATCATTCACAATTTTTTTCAACGCAAAAAGATATGAGGACACTACAGACTGTAATAATCAAGAAGGGGAAATGGCAAAGATTTTCAATGTATTTTGTAGCATTCTCATCTTATACATATCTTTACACAAATCAATTCAAAAGCAAATCATCACAGGTTATAAAAAAGACTTTTCTAAGTTTTTTAAAATAATCAGAAATACAAAATATTCAAGACTTTTCAACTCCCCTTTTTGTTTCAACCGAATCCCAAAAATGGACAGAAAACTCCATGAAATACGAATTATATTTGGACACTTTTTTTTGGTCATCTTTTACGCCAAGGTTTTGGAAACGTGGCCTTGTCTTCGAGATTTCTGGTAAATAATGTAGAAAAATATTTTCTAGCGGTTTGATTAAGACAGAATCTCATCAAGCACTGTAGGTCATTGAATTTGGCCAGTGTTAAAGGCAGTAGTCCTGCAAATAGATGAAACTTCCTCAACATCCAAAATTTATATCAATAGTTTATTATAGTTTCCCTTGTATAATTGGCCTGGTAATTTGATTTCATTGTTTGAGAAATTATTCATGATCCTTTTTTTCGGCTTGATAAGAACAGCAGTTTTTCACATACAATTCCTAGTTGAGCGATGGTAGATGAGCCTGAGTGATCTTTGATCACTTTTAGTTCACGAATGAGCCGGAAAATTACGAGAACGTCCTGTTAGTATAATGCACTTTTGTGACGTTCCCCCTTCCTAGCATGTGGCGCACGGACACTCTTCCTTTTTAGGCAGTACAGCATAATTTAAGTTCTTGATATCCGACTACACTTCCCTTTCATCGCCTGTTTGATAATACTAGCTTATAATTCAGCCTATACAGTATGTCCGCGGATGCGGTTAACAAGAGGTGAAATGGACCAAAAATTGAAAGATACGACAAAAAGTCATTCTTGATAAAAAAAAAAGTCTGCTGAAAAAACAGGAGCTGCTATGAGAAAATTGATTTTTATACAAAAATGTAAAAGCATTAATCTCAGCAAGAGCAAACAGTATTTTTTTTGGCAGTTTAACGTTAAATGATGATTGAAAAACTTGCTCCAAATTTAGTCCTAATCCTAATCCCGAACTTTACTGAAGAAAATTTGAATCTATGAAAATTTAAAAAAATTGAACAATTTTGCAAGTCAGCATGATATGGTGCTAAAATGATGCGGATTTGCTCATTTTTTTTTAAAGATTATAAATTGAAATTTTCTTCAGTAAGTTCGGATTTAGTGTTATGATTAGATTTGGAGCGAGTTTTTAATTTATCATTTGACGTTAAAAGGGCGAAAAATGACTTTGCTCTTGTTTAATTTCATGTTTGTACATTTTTGAGACGCCCTGTATAATAAAAATCAATTTTCTCATCGTAGCTCCTATTTTTTCGGCAAGCAGACTTTTTTTTTATCAAGAATGACTTTTTGTCGTATCTTTCATTTTTTGGTCCATTTCACCTGTTGTTATCCGGATCCTTAGACATACTGTATAGAAGGGACTGAACCGTTCAAAATTAGCAAAAATTGACATTCCCCCTTTTTAGCCTGTGCCCTTCATATGTAAATACGAGGTATCTGCAGTGAGTTAGTTTGGGTTAGTTAGTTTGCAGTTCCGTCTACTTCAAGCTTCGAAGATGAAGATTTATCAATGCAAGTAGGTACTCATCAGTGCTTACAATGAAATGTTTACATTATTTTCAAACAATAAAAATATGTTTATCGAGTTTTTATTCAGGGTGGAGTCACATTATGAAGGAGTTCCAAAAAAGGTCCATTTGCCTTACAGTTAAAACAATAATAATTTTACTACTGATGTAGTAGGGAATTGGACCTTTTTGGAACTTCCTCATTAAAAATATGTCCCGAATTGTGTTACAATGTGTTTAAGAAGTCTCGGAAGTTCTTGACATTTGATTGACAAATGCTTCTCAAAATTACGGTTTTCGGCCCCTTTTGGGTCATCGGTGGACCAAGATTTCACCACCCAGTGGACCATATCTAGAGTAGTTTATGACACATAATCTTCTCCTCGTGAAAGTTTCGTGCTTTAGGAAATTGTTCCGGGTTTTTGTTTTTTTTCCTGAATTTGCAACCTCCTGGCAACCCTTTCCACAGCTACCTAGCCAGCAGACGCCCCTCTGGCATCTCAGCGTCATAAATCGGTAAATCATGAATCGGAGCTTGAGGAAATCGTACCCTATTTTGTACATACATGGGAGGCAGCTGAATTAGTTCGTGTTTGATAAAAAATGAAAGTCACCTTCGCGACATCTTTCTTTTCATTATGTCCCAATTGATGAACTTCTATTAATTTGCACTGTGCCATATTTCTCATTTAGTTCTTATCTAGAACTTTATTTTATCAACAAAATAAAATATCATATTTTTAATAAAGCAAATATTCATGTTTCCAAGTTTTGTCAATTAATAACTGTAACCCAAACAAATTTTAATGATCATATTGTCCGAGAGCAAAGTGTACGTGTGTTCATGTCCTTCTTGGCAATCCGTACTGTTGTTCGGCATTGACCAATGAATGTCAACGGGCGTTAAACATAGAATCATTTCCAAAGGCCTGGTCGGTGGGGTTATGGTGGTTTTAGTACCGTAAGTTTGCATAGGTTTCACGTTTGTTGTGTAGGACCACATGACTATTTTTGGAGATAAATTCCTGGTCTTACTAATGATACGCCTACACTGTTCATATTGTTAAAATATGAAAACTTGATTTAATGCAGTGAGGATGTGGAGAGAGCGATCAAAATGTAGTTGATGAACGAATGCTGCTACTCCAACATTATGTAGAAATGTACGAAAAGAAAATTTATGAAACGATGCTTATCTATATTCAGGAGGCGAAGTCTACTATTCGATCGTGCGCGACCAGTCGATCAAAAATGATGTGGCCTTAGCCTCAAATAATCTTTCTGAATATAAGAGGTTGATCAAACATTGGGAATCCATTATTATTGTGTTTCACCTTCGAAGAAGCGATCAAGATCAAGGCAATCGGCAATATCGTGAATCATAGTTAGAAATATTGAAAGTCATAAGTTGCCTGAATGAGAATACATGAGTATTTGTCATATGAGATTGAGAAATGAAAATTGTATTTCTAGGTACACCCACTGACAAAAAAAGAGAAACCGCCTAAAATTTGAGAAAACTTTGAAACTGCATCAGTTATCAAAGAAGTGATGTGCAATCAAGAACTTGAATCCATTTGTCAGTTAACGTGTTCTGGTGATTTTGTTCAATTTTTTTTTAATTTTTTCAGGTTTATAAAACCTTGAACTTGGCAAAAATGACCCATTTTTGAAGAAATCTTGATTTCTGATGGTTTAAAATGGTCACAAATTATTCTCAGTGCATTTATGATGCACTGTCCAAATTTCATCCTTGAAGGTAACAACATTTTTTTTTTCTTCAAAGCAATTTGAATATTCCGGTGCGGCGTCGAACACCAAAAATCCAAAATATCTCGAAAACCTACTTACTCTAACGAATTTTAACAAAAATACATTTCGTGCTCAAAAATGCCTAGAAAATAATCTTGACAAAAAAGTATAAAATTACACTGAGAAAAAGTTATGGTCATTTTAAACCATCAGAAGTGCCATATGAAGCGCCCTCTAATGGACACAATAAAAAGGTTTCCATATTCGAGTTTCGCATCCCCAAAAACCCCCGGGTACCTACCAACTTTTGAAGTGATACGTAAAGAATATTTTATAAGTTTACAATGTTAATAATAAAGCAAGGAATACACATTCATTTTTTCAAAATTACTTCAAGAGAGAAACAGTACCCAACACGTCCAATGATTTTTTTCTGCGACCTACTAGAAATTCTGTTTATTGCTTGGACTATTCTTTATTGTGATATTTGTGGAAGCAAGCCGAAATAAGAGAGAGCCGTCTTCAATTATTATGTATTGAAGATTCTGGTGAGTGCCATCCACGTTATTTATAATGCGTGTGCAAGATTAGAAACTACCAAAATGGTAAAGATACATTTTGCTAAAAACTTTTCAACTCAACTCTGAAATCAAATCTAATTTTTGAACTTTTGGAAGAACATTTATTAAAATTCATTTTTTTTTGACGACAATCGTATTTTCTAGCAAGCAAAAATGTTTATAACTTATGACTTTCTCTCGGAAAATGAACTTTTTGGTCCTCCTCTTGGATACCCCATCGCCGGACAAAATTATTTCTTTCTGAATATCGATGCAATAATATACAGGAAGTTGGTTTGAAAAAACGTTGGTTTGCTTCATATTTTTATAACGCGAACTTCAATTGTTTTTTATAGCAGTGGGAAATAATTTGATGATACCCACACTACTACGTAACTTGAAAAATAACGAATTTATAAGTGCTTCTAGTTTTAGCGTGACCACATTTTACATCTTAGATAGACTTGAAATGTTGTTATAAGTAATAAAATGAATCAAAATGTCACCAAATTATTTTTTTATTGACGGGGTGTCTGCATGGAGATGCATAGAAAATTGATTAATTAATTCCGAGTGATTGTGGAAGAGGCCTTGGCCCGTATTTCCGTTCTCTGCTTGAAAACGACACGTTTTCAAAACGCACAGCCGTCCGGTAAGCAAAGCAGAAGCAGCGAGCGTTCGATGACGACAATGACATTTCGGTGTAATGTAAGGTTTATATTCAATTTGTTTTTGAATTGGAACTGTCAAATTTCAGCTTGGCAAACGAGGATCATATGCTGCTATCTAAATTTTATTTTTGTTCAAAGTCACGCTCGCGCAGAATTCAATGTCGATGGTGGATGGTGAATTATGTTTCCCGTTTGCCAAGCGGAAATTTGACAGTTCCACTTCGAAATGAAATCGAATGTGAACCAGGTAGCAACTAAGTCAATCTATAATGAGTTTTGAGTGTATAAACATGAGCGTTTGCGTGATATTTGTTATTTTTCCGATTATTTAAATTTTAACCGACAAATTAACTTAACATGTCCAGAAAACAGGTTTTCAAAAAAAAATGTTTTGATCGAGTTTGTGGGCGAACACCCAGAGCTCTTAACGCAAAAGCATACGAACCAATTTATCAATGTGGATTCACGAAAACTATGGCAAGAGCTTGCCAATAGGTTGAACTCGATTCCTGGAGCAACGAAAGACTGGAAAGAATGATCATTTCAAATGAATCATCAGCCTCAAATCGTTGCCTCTCCACATAATCGATATTTCTAATTAAATTACCACCGATTAACTGGTATGTTATCTAATTTATTCTGATATGAACATAAATACTCAAATTCACACTTTGAAACATGTAAACACGACTCAATACGTCAAGCAAATATCAAAAGCAGCAACCAATTGGTAGGTGTTTTCAAAACTGTCACCGCATCTGACAAACGGTGAGCGTTGAACGTACGGGAATACCATTTTGAACAGTCGGGGACGCAATGTTTTTTATATTCATGAAGATAAAGACCTTGTCTAACTTTATTGGTGAAAACGAAAGAGGAATTCGGCGGCAATTTTTTTGTAGCCCTCACAAAAACTTTCCGTTATCAACAAGTATCGAATAAAACTGTGTTCTCGAAAATGTTTAGTTATCAATTTCCAAGAAGAAATATAAATCTTGACTACTTCAATGAAAAGCCTTCGCAGTCCATCTTGACAAAAAATCTTCCAACAAGAAAACCTAAAGCGCAAAATTCAGGCACCACCTATATATTATTTTATAATCAAATAGACATTATTTTTCTGATCTCAAAAATATACAACATGTAGGCATTCCTTCCAGCCGTTTTCAAAATATTTGAGTTTTAAAGTTGGTTTTTTGGTATTGCCAAATTTAGTATCTATGACTACAAGGATTGTTTGAACAATGTTTTTTAATTTTTATCCTTCCAATAATCTAAAACAACGAATATAACAAGTGAATACATTATTATTATTAATAAATTGATATCATAAAATGCAATTTTTGAATATACCCGCCATTATTCCCAACACATTTTCTTAAATGCATTTTATGATATCAATTTATTAATAATATAATGTATTCACTTGTTTTATTCGTTGTTTTAGATTATTGGAAGGACAAAAACTAATAAGTAACGTTCAAACCATTATTGTAGTCATAGATACTAAATTTGGCAATACCAAAAAACCAACTTTAAAACTTAAATATTTTGGAAACGGCTGGAAGGAATACCTACAGGTTGTATATTTTTGAGATTAGAAAAATAATGTCTATCTGATTATGAAATAATATATAGGTTGTTCCATTTGAAAAAATGCAAGTTGTGTCTGCCACACTTTTCTCAAGGACCCGGTATACGAAAAAATATTTTTTTCTGGCGGTTCATGTTAACACCTACCAACTTTGTATTTAAAGTCCCTATCTATCTTGCATAATAAGCGAGTTAGTCTGCAGACGAAATATACGGAAACACCCTGTACATCTATGAACGTCTTATGTTTTTCGTTCAACATCAATACTTATTCCAAGGCACGACACATGAACATAATACAAGATTAACAAACAGCAGAATATGTCCAAGACATCGCCTAGCTTTAACAGAGAAAGCTCCTCACTATATGTGTGTAAAGCTGCACAACAAGCTGCCAGATGCCATCAAAAAACTAGGAAGCAAACGTCTATTCAAAAAGGAAATTAAAAATCTACTAATTGATCTGGAGCCATACAGTATGAATGATTTTTGAGATGGAAGCAATGATTTCCCTTATGACGTATTTTCATTTCATGGTTGTAATGTATAGGTTATAATATGATTTGAAAATAAAGCATTTATTATTATTATAATTATTATTATTAACGATGTTGAGCTAAATATGCCTTAGTAAAATGTCATTGGTTATCCATAGCCTACGCAATTTTTGACGAACTTTTTCTGACTCCATGATTAGAATGTGCAATAGAGTGTAGTATAACTTCCTCAAAAATCATCATCCATCTCAATAAAAAACAAAAAAGGCCAATAGTGAGAAAGTTGTGGCATGACACAGCTTGTGAAAATGGTGTAACTAGCGCCCTCTACACTTTATAACAAAAAATAAAACAACATCATATTCCTCATTCCCAAAGTCCCCCGATCCCCAGTTTTCATGTCGATATCTCAAAAACCTGAGCTATGCTGTAGAGGGAGTTTCACCCTGCCTTATCAGTGATCATTCAATATAATGTTAGGTATGTTTCTAAAGGAGCTCACTCACACACCTGCCGCACCCATGACAATAGGATGCAGGAGTGAGGATAAACACAATTGCCTCCTTAATTGTCATGTGTGTAGACATGCAGTTTCCTGAATCATCTAATAAGCATGGCTGCAGGGGCTTCCTATGTTCTTAGTTCTCTTAGTCAGTCCCTCCCGCCCTGAAATGACGACCATGTGTAGCTTGATTGACAATGACAAAATTGTGTATTTGAAATATTTAGCGAGCTCGAACAGGTCATGAATTTGAAAACAAACGTACCAAACACGGGAGTTTCCCCTGTGACAGGCATGTGTAGAAAAGCCTCCTAGATGCCACCCTGGTATATTCCTAACTGTAAATTCAAATGAGCACTATTTGAACTTTCAACTAAGAACTCCATCACATTTCCATGGATCGTTATTTTGGGTCACTTTAACAAGCCAGCAATGTAGTATAAAATCGAATTAATTTTGATAATCTATCCAAAATCAGATAGTATCTAGAAACTTATAAATATGAACACACATAAATCGATATTCATAAAACGCAAACAATAAGTGCAAATACGAAGAGACCCAAGCATCAACGAAATGATTTTTGACGAATATCAGTTTCTGGAAACATAATTTTTACCTTGAAAACAACATTTTTTAAATACTCCAAATTTTCAGCGTGTTCTTCGCGTTCGACAGATCGTTGCTGTCGACGGATCTCCTCTTTCAGCACCTTGTTCATTTGAACATGTTTTGCTAAGTCTTGTTCTGTGTCGGAAAGCAATGCAGTCAAGTGAATTATTTTGGACTCTTGCTCAATAACTTGTTTCTTGAAATGCGTAACATCAACTTCGGACTTGGAATCTGGAACAAGAAAATATGTCATATTTGGGGAAAAAGCGCAAATTATGATTTATGAACAAAACATTTCTTGTACATAAAATACGTTGGTATACGGTATACTACAAATTTAAAGCGAGAGAATGAGAATAACTATTATACATATAATGATACAAAATCACCCAAAAGAAACGCTCCACAATATGCGCTTGTATGATCAAAGTGAAAAACCTTTTACTAGGCTTCAAAAATGGCGCAAGATAGGTATAGAACAATACTAGCATTTTTCAATCAAAACTGAATGTCAAATTCATTGCAAATTCTATTTGAAAAAATCGAGCGTCAGTATCCTTTCCATTTGCAAAATTGTGATGGTTGTTTTTTGGCACAGCCCGTAAAACATTATTTGGAAGCGTTTATGTGTGGGACTCTGATATTCGAAGAGACTGCTTTCAAACGGTCAGGCCTCAGTTCCTCACTGTTACTGAGAAATCTTGTTTCACATAAACAATGACATTGTGTAATTTTTGAAATAAATTGACAAATATTCAAGAAACGATCATCATTAGACATACATGTAATTATTCTTTATGTCTCCCCTTTACTTTTAAAACGTTTTATGTACAAGAATGAAGTTTGGATCCCCAATTAATGAACACGTACAACATTTCTCAAACCAGTAGTGACCGGGGGCGTTCACAAAATCGTCGGGACGTCAGGCGATCGCTCGGCGACTGACCTTTTCCTTTTCCGGCTGTTCACAATTCTCGCCGAGTAACATTCAAACTCATTCACAATTCGGGTAAATATTCTCCGGGCGATCAACTTTTCAACCCACTTTATAGCTGGTGAAGATTTGTCGCGCCTGCGTTGTGTGTACAAACAAATTGCCATGTATGATCTTTACCAAAAACATAAACTAAAAACAACAAACCACACGACTGATCGTTGATTCATTAGGGATAGGGCTGGTGATAATTTGATTAAAAAATGAATATTATGTCGTCAGAATCGCACATTCTTGTGGTCGATGCGGATACCAATCTTCCAATTATGTCAGACGATGGAAAAATGGTATTATTAAACCAGATCGAAGGTTAAAAATTGTAAGCTGAAAAAAAATGGTTGTATCATTATTCAATGACCATAACAGTCATAACACTTTCAAATTTTAAAGGTTATGATACACTATAACAAGTCGAACAATCGTGAACGAGGATAATTTACCATACGTCATCTGTCAGATAAAACTGACATTTGACGAAAGTTCCGGGTTAACAATTGTGAACGCATCCCTGAGAATGTTGAAACGGCAATTGGGCGCCATTTTGGAAAAATCTGGTTCAAAATAGAAAAATTAGAACGTGACAGAGACTTCAGAGATCCAGTTTGTAATGGGGATGAAAACATCTTCAGAATGAGGTAGAACATGCGAGGCCCTCATATAGCTTGAGAGAAACGGAGACTTCGTCTTGATGACGTTTGTGTATATTTTTTAGTTGATTCTTACTCTATCACTCGACCACCCTTTCCATTGGATTTTTTCTTCCAAAATGGCGCCCAGCTGTTATTTTGACATTTTCAGCTGTCATTAATTGCTATGTCAAAAGATGCAGAACGACTTTATATGGTTTGTGAAAATTTCGTTCGAACGGTTCAAAAGTTGGAAGTGGGGTGGGGGCATCAAAGAACTGTTCTGTATTCCTATAATATGTTTCATAAAAGTTATTTGGAATTTCATTCAATTTTAGGGTTCGAAAATCAATTATATATTATGAAAGTTACTAGGAAATCTGGTGTATCTGGCAACATCCCAATCATAAAAATATCTTTAGAAGTTGCATTAGATTCATTGTTTTAATACAAAACAAAACTTTGAAACCATAAACGCATTTTGGGTTCTCATTACCCCAGGGGTAGACGGCAAAATTATGGATAGAGACAATATTCAGGGTGACCCAAAAAAAAGTGACATATGTTAACGTATCGTTGCTAGTTTCGTGACTGGAGCGGTTGTTAACAGCAGTTCAAATCTGGCCTTGGTATGACTCTTACTTTGGGGAGGGGACGCCACCTACACACCTTTTTACACATTCAAACAGACATAACTTTTTTGTACACACTCGTATGTAAATCTTTTTAGAATTGAATATTCCGTCATATTTACGTTAAAAAGGTATACCTTGTAGAAGTGGCTAGGGTAACCTTTTTCAAGATATTTGCACTTGAAGTGATCCATGTGTGGTTTTGATTGGTTTATTTTGAAAATAAACATAGGTGGCTTTGAAAACGTTTTTGTCCTGGAAATTTTGACAGTGTCTCAGTCTTCAATGTTTCTTAAAAAAAATAAAAAAAAACAAAAAAAACTAAAAAATATAAATGATATTTGTGGTAAGAACCAAAAGAGTCTAAGTAAAGATATTGCAATGTGCAAATTTCGATAGGTAAAGCTGAAAATTAATTACTACCAAAGCGATCCAAGGGATTTTTGGACGTTTACTGACATCTGTAATGTTCTGAAAAAAGTTTGTTGACAAAACTGCTGATCTACGGAATGACAAAATGATCCAAGACTCGATTCAAGAGCACTTGGATCGTTTTGCACTTAGACCCTTTTGGTTCTTACTCGGTCAAATATAAAATAAGATTTTTTTTATCAAGAAACATCGAACATTGAAACTGTCAAAATTCCCATGATAACAACGTTCAAAAGCCCCCAGTTTATTTTCAAAATTAGCCATTTATTTCAAGTGCAAATATCTTGAAAAAGGTTACTCCTATCCACTTCTACAAGGTATACCTCATTTAGGTTAATATGAAGGAAAAATCCATTCTTCAATTTAAAAAAAAACGAGTTGCTTACAAAAAAGTCATGACTATTTGAATGAGTGAAAATGTATGTAAGTGGCGCTCCGTACAAGTAAGAGCCAAACCACGGCCAGATATAAATTTTGGATGTCAAACCACCCTTATAACATATAGGGTGAGTCTGAAAAACGTGCACATTTTGATATGGTGAATAGAGCATGATAGGATAATAGCTTTTTGTGAATGAACATGTGTCCGCAAACGTCTCGTTAAAAAGATACTGAGATTTGAAAATTAAGGAAAATTTTGATTTTTTGTCTATAGATTTCAGGGGGTATATTCGGGGTTCTTAAGCATCTTCTTGAGAAATTAGTTTGAGTTTAACTTTTCCAGGACCGGAGCTAGAGCGACTCATATTTCTTTTTTCGAAGAAAAAAGTGGTTAGCCATCAAGGGTTCTCAAAGTAATAATACTTGACGATTGTTATGTTTCAATGAAACTTATGACAATAAAGGAATTATTATTATTACTATTATTGATTTTCCGTTCAATTTTGAGCAAAAAAGATAACTTGAGTTTTTCTTCTTCAATGCGTCGTTTTCGAGATAAAAAATGAAAATCAATGTAATGTAATAAATCTCACTTATTTCAAGCTCTAAGAAAAATTGTATTAAAATCGCTTGTGACGTTTCGAATCTACAGACAAAAAAACGAAATTATTAATCTTATTATTATTATTTTCTTAACGAATTGTTTGAAGACACATGTTCATTTACAAAAAGTGATCATCGTACAATACACTACTTATCATGTCAAAATGCGCACGTATTTTACCCTGTACACCAAATTTCAACAAAATAAGCAAAAAAAAACTTTGTTATTTGAAAAAATCAAAAATTAAAATTTAACTTTGACAATACGTTAAGTTGAGATATACTATATCTCAACTTTCGGATTAGACAAGCTGCGGTCTATCGAAATATTTTCTTGTGAAGAGTCCGATGTTACCTAATGTCTCATTCTTTTTGGGACACTCTGTAGGGGGATAAGAAATATCAATAATGATGCCATAAAATAATGCAAATCGATTTTGTTTTAATTTTTAAAATTAATTTTGATAATTATCATTATTTCTTCATTTGAATGATTCCTCACCAAAAAAGTTCATGTCCCTTCCACTCTCCACTATTCAAAAATCATACGCGCACTCATATAGGTACCATAATTTAAGTATTACACATGTTGTTTTTGCAGTATAATTCCACATTATTCCATTAGCGAATGATTACGAATGATGACGCAGACAAATCACAAAATTTCTCTGAATAATACCATGGAAAAAACTAAAAAATTTCAGTGTCAATCGCGTATGTTTTATGTAGTTGTAAACTGAGATGGATGAACAGATACGTTGAGCTAACGTAAACGTCCAATCATAGCCCCCAATGTTGTTGGAAATATCAAATAAACAAATTGGTCGTAGATGAAGTAATGTAGCGCAATAATGGCTATAAGTCCCTCGGAATGTAACTCCCTCGAACGTCGAATTTTCTATGATTGTTTTCTCAATGAAAGTCGTTAGTACGTGAAAAAGTCAACACATAAAGTTTAACAAAAAATCAATCGCAAATTGGATAAGTGAGTGCAGTGGCGGACCACTTTTTTCGATCAAAAGACAAAAAAGGTTTTTTCTTTATTTTCAACAACCTGCCGACCTACATTAAGAACTATTTTCTTTAAATCACCCTAAAGAATCACCATCTTGCTATGAAAATCCCTGTGAATCTTCATCCGCCCTCCACCCTCTTACTAAATACTAAGCTTTTTTGATGATCCAATATATTTATTTCAGACGTCATCTAGTTCTCAAATACAGGGTAACCCCGAAAGATCTGTACAAAATTCTACCACTGATTCTTCACGACAAAAAAAAATCGGTAAGACCTATCCTACCTTAGTACAAAAATTTATGGTTACGGAGATACAGGGCGTCAAAGTTTGATTTTTTGTCGATTTTTTGGTTTATTTCATGAGAGAAACATAAAAAACCCACGAAAATTGGAACTGGGATTGGGAGTTTTGTTGGCTGAAAAATGTAAATATTGCGGCAGTTTTGTAGTATGGTGCAGAAGGCGCCTCATACTGCTTGAAGTTCTTCTTTAGTCAGTCCTATTTTTTTTTGCCGGTTACCGTATATCATGTTAGATTAGCGAAAATTGTTTTCCTGAGTATTTTGATTTGAAAAGGTATTCTTGTTTTATCACTCTACAGCAACCGTTTTGCTGCAAAATGCACTTTTCTGAAAACATGTACGAATTTCTAGCTCCGCAAGTACAGTTGCGGTGTGACTATCAAGCACTCACAGGGCATTGTAACTTTTTTATCGTTGTGTTCTGTTGCTGGAGTAAACCGTTGTTTACTAACTTGTCACTCAAATACCTACTGTCTTGTGAGTTTAGAAAAATCAACTTCACCCGTTAATCACTGTAGCTTATAGTAATGCCGAAATGACTGACATGTTGTTAGTTTTTGGGTTCTGTCAAGGTAATGCTCGCGAAAGTTTTCGAGTTTACGGAGAAAGATTTTCAAATCGACCAACTCCAAATCATCAAACCTTTGCCGCTGTTGAAAGGCGTCTTCGTCAAACTGGCCAATTCTCCCCATCAACTGCTAATTATGGACGTGGACGAATGATCAGGACACCTGATTATGTGAAAGAAAACATTTTGGAACGAGTTGCGGAAGATCCAACGTTAAGCACGAGACGCTTGGGTTTGAGTAAAAACGTGTCCAATCGAGTGTTGCAAGAACAACTTCTTCATCCTTATCACGTTCAAAGGGAATAGAACCTTCTTCTCGAAGACCCTCATCACCGCCTTGCCTTCTGCCAGTTTGTTACCGAACAAACGGCTCAGAATATTAATTTCGCAACAAAACTTTTGTTCACAGATGACGCTTGCTTTACTAGAAGCGGCATCACAAACTTACATAATGAACATGTTTATGCAGATGAAAATCCACATGCAATAAAGGTCAGTCATTATCAGCATAAGATCAGAATTAATATTTGGGCTGGAATCATAGGCAATCTCATTATCGGTTCCGTCATTTTACCACGTCGTTTAAATGATGCGCAGTATTTGGAACATTTGCAAGTAACGTTGCCAGAATTGTTAGATAATCTGCCTTTTCTTTGATTTGGTAGTCTGAGAATTGTTTAGTTTTTGATTTGCATACTTGATTTATCATGGATTTTTGTCAAAACTGGATTTCTTTTAATAACGGTCGCCTCCAGCAACAGCAATATAGTGTATGATTTTTGTGATTCAACATATTACTTACAGTGAACGGTAAAAAAGTTACTCCTATCGTGATAAAACACGAATACATGTTTTAATCAAAATAATCAGAAAAGCAGGTTTCGCTATTCTAACATGATCTACAGTAACCGGCAATAAAAAAAGGACTGATTAAAAAGGAACTTCGAGTAGTATGCGTGGCGCCCTCCACACCGTACTACAAAACTGCCACAATATTTGAATTTTTCACTCAAAGAAACCATAAGTTCTAATTTTCGTGAGTTTTTGATGTTTCTCTCAAGAAATAAATCGAAATATCGAAAATAGAATTCAAACTGACGCCCTGTATCTCCGTAACCATAAACTTTTGTACTGAGGTAAGATAGGTCTAATCGATTTTTTTTGTCGTAAAGAATCAGTGTTAGAATTTTGTACAGACCTTTCGGGGACACCCTGTATACCTATCAGAACATGGTTAATAGTTCTAAAGAAAATATTTCACCACCCTTTATCTGGCCGTTATCAACAATTCATGTTTTTATCATATTTCTTCATCAAATGATGTTCTAAATCTGATTTCCGATCCAAAACGTCGTTTACGTTGCGTTGTTTGTCTTGCTGACCCGGCGAATTTCATACCACCTCATATCAATATAAAACAAAGTAGTGTTAGTTATGTTACGCACAATACTCGAATTCGGGCAATGCCCGAAAAAAATGCTCAAAACTGATTTTGGTTAAAAAATATTTTCCAAACCCGAGATTGTACATACTTCTAAACGGGTATTGAGCATGACAAAATAGTCAGAACTAGTACTGTTCACTTTGAATTGCACCGAACTAGTTTTGTACATTTCTGAGTTACCAATAATACTAGTGTCTCGAACCCTACATTTGACTTCTCCCCGGAACTAACTCAGAACCATATTTTTAGACAAGTAAAACGCAACATGAAGCTTGCTGCTTTACTGACATTATTATATTCACACATTTTTGCAAACTGCAAATACAGTTATAGAAAAAGCACACAAAAAAACGTTTGACATGATTCAATGAAGTGGAAAGCGTATGGATATTAGAAAAAAAGAGAAAGACAGACTAAACCAAACTAACCCAAGAGTGAAATGTATCATATAGAGAGATGATGTCGCCTTAGCGAAATTTTTTGCCAAAACTCACCCAATCTAACCCAAACAAACGAAAATCTGAACGTAAACAGGAAAATGAAAAATAACCCTACTTTTAATTCATTGGAAAAACAAGCAGAACTAGTATCGGTAGTTCACAGATGTACAAAACTAGTTTTGCGCAATTGAACTTGTACAATACTAGTTCTGATACTTTGTTATGTTCAAACCCCGTTTAAAAGTAGAATTTCAGTTTTGGGAGATTTTTGTTGCTCGAAACTAATTTTGTTCATTTTTTTCGGGCATTGCCCGAACTCGGGTATTATGCAACAGTGTAACAGTTACACCATTTATAGCTTAAAAACCGCTGAACCAATTTTTAATTTGATGAATTTTTTGTCTCCACTCCGAAACATCGGAAAAATTCAAAAAAAGAAAAATGCCACGAAAAATGTATGGAAAGTAAATATTTTACCTAACGCATGATAATTATAGGTGTCATTATTGATGTCATTTTGGACAAGAAAAGTGTCAAACAACACACTATTGTGTTAATAATCCATAACTCACTAGTCTCTATTGAGTTATGGATTATAACTCTCACGTTCCCGTGGCAAACAAACAAACAACCTACTTTGACCAAAATGTGAACATGTCACTGTCTAGTCATTCCACATAACAGTGTTATGTGAGTCATTCTGACACTGACATTAATATTTAATAATTGAATCCCTGATTTCAGAAACACCTTAAGTCCACTTTTGGTCATATTTGAGTTAAATACAGGATGACGTTCAAAATATGTAGACCTATCGATTGAGCATATAAACAACCCAATTCCAATAATTGACATATATTTTACATAACCCGAAACTATAGACTGAGCGCAAAAACACCCTTAGTACTTTTGAGTTGTTTCTGCGCTCACATAGCGACCTCGTATTTCTTTGAGTTCTTGACTGACATCTGCTGTTTATCTTGTTAGTTTGAGTAAATTGTTGTTGATGACTTTGTTTGCGACGAACTATTTGAGCTAACAAATTTGTAGTATTCTAGAGTGAGACTAAACTAGAACCGTTCAAGTTAGTAATAAATGGACAAGTTTTGTTTGATTTTACAAAACATTCATGTAATTCGAGCATTATCTTCAAAATACTGTAGTAATTTTTCATTGAATGCAGAAACCACCTAAGTCCATGTTCATTTAGCCTTTTAACTATTCTTGACATGCTTAACATTCACATATTTTAGGATTTTTTTGAAGCTCTGGTGCTAATGTAGCAAATGTGTTATTTTAAAGTTTATATGAAAATTATTGGGGAAGCTAGTTAGTTTGTTTCAATTATCTCTGAACAAGTTATTTGTTGGTTGTTTTTGAAATCAGTGATTCAATTATTATCTCTTAAAAAAACGGTTTCTTTCATTTGTTGGATAAAATATTGTATGCCACTCGTGCATTATGTTTCCCAAGTCACTTGAGAATGTATAAATCTTTCTCGAGTGACTTAATTTCAACATAATGCACTAGTACCATAAATAACTATATCACGACATTTTTTATTGATAATAATATGGAAGTATCAAATTTGTCGGCTCAGCTAGTCAATAATAATAATAATCGTGTTCGTTGCCTGAACTAGAAAGTGAATAACATGATCTGTGTTATAGCTACTTCTTTGTTTCTTTCTTTCATCAATGGAGAGGATATTTTGATATAGTATAGGGTCAAATTAGACACCTACAGACAAAAGACTGATCAAAAATTTATTTTAAAAAATCGTAGCATTTCAATTCCAAAAAAATATACATCTGTGAGTCATTAGTGATTTTGATTTTTGCTAAAGGTTAGAATGCATTGGCAAGCTTGCGTTACGCTCATATTTTATTTACAAGATCCCTCATAATCACATACACTATGATTTTTTCTTTATTACCGTTCTTTTTTCATTATTATTCTTTATATTATTATGTGCATAGAATTCACTGAATATAGTACATCGATACTTTCAAGACTAATGACGTCAATTAATTTTTGAGCATGTGGAGAATGCCTACAGAAAAGATTAGTACCAATCGGTTGAAAAAGTTCATAACACTAGTTGAGATTCAAGACTACACAAGATCGCAGGACATACGAACACTTATTTTAAGTCATTTGTGGTATTTACTAACCAAGCAATCGTTCCAAAGGTATAGGATGGACATTATTTCTCGTTGGATTGCTCTCGATACTTTCCGAACCTTCTCCTTCTTCTCTTGGCATATTTGGATGGATTAGGATGGCTTCTATCGGAGACGGAGCTTTTTCCATTCGACTCTGTAGTTCTACTATTTCTCTGTTATGTCTCAGTTCTTGTTCAGAGATCTGTTGTCGATAGCATTGCGATAGGGTTTCTGCATGTACCTGAAAATGTTTTATGATTAATGTTACATTGAACAACAATGATATAACTAGAATCATTTCGTTGTAACTCACCTTCAAATTCCTAACAGCTTCGGCATGTTCATTTACTGCTTTTTGATGCTGCGCTTCAAGCTGCCCCGAGTAACTCTTAATCTCCCCAACTTCACATTCTAATTCAACCAACTTTTTCACCAAATTCTCTTTTTCTTTTGACAACGTCTCATTCAGCTGTTTTTCCTTGGAGTATTTCTCACTAAGATAAATGAAAAAAAGTTTGTCATTGGAAAAGTTTCACTAATGAACTCACCTCATCTCATTGATCTGATGTAGTAAATTCGCATTCTGTGTCCTAAGAGAGGCCAATTCTTCTGAAAGTTTCTCTTCTAGACCCAAATCCCTAGTCTGATTCTTCTTCAAAACACTTTGTGCTCTAACTTTGTAAGTGTCATAGTCCTCTTTGATGAACGTTAACTCATCATCTCTTAACTTGAGTGAATCTTGTGTATATCGTAGAGTTTGTTGTACACCGGCCATCTGCTGCCTGAGATGATCTCTATCTGCTCTCAAAATTGCGAATGATTTCTGATGTTCTGAAATTACTTTTGTCATCTCTGTAGAGAGTTCCTCATTTTCCGACCTTGTTATTTCTAAGAGTTTCGTCAAATCCAATATCTTGTCTTCCTTTTGCTGCAAGATCTCTTCCAAATTGGAAATAACTTTTTTGCAAGCGTTAATTTCCTTCGAGGTACTACTTCCATTCTTTTCCTCTTCCCGCACCCTTTCTTCTAGGATCTTGTTTTGTTCTCTTAGTGCATTCGCCGTATTTTTCTGCATATCCAGCTGGATTTGTAAGTTACTTATCTCGGCCTTTTGTTTTTCTGCTTTTTGTGATAAGTCTTTAGCACTTCTTTCATAATCTTGCATTTCCAGATTGAGTACAGAATTTTTCTTACATTCCGAATTAATCTGTTCCAGTTGCACCTTGGTTTGTTTTAGGTTCTCCTGTTCAGTCTTCAATTCAGCCTCTAGCTTGGTTACTTTACTTTCTGAATCTTTAATGAGTAGATTCTTTGCTTCTAGTTCTTTTCTTAAAGATTGCACTTTGGCACTAATTTGTTTCTTCCAAGTCTCGACATTCTTTTTATCTGCCTTCAATTCCTCAATCTCCTTATTCAATTTTGATAACTTATCATCATTTTGAACAAGCAATTGCTTGTCTTTTGATATACTTTCCGCTACCGAATTCAGTTTATTAACATACTGTTTGTTTTCAGCATTCACTTTGTCCAAATCATCTTGTAAAATATCAATTTGAGCCTGTAGACTTTGTACTGTCTTCAGAGTAGAGGAATGTTTTTTTTGTAGCTCCTCTCGTTCTTTTTCAAATTCTGTGATAGAGTTGTTTTGATCCCTTATTTTGGCTTTCAATTTCACAGCTAGTGTCCTCAATTTTCCATATCTTTCTTCCCAAGATCCTTCGAGTTCTTTGATCCTATTGACATCCTCTGTTCTTGATATTGTGGACGTAGACATATTTTCACTTTCAGCATAACAACTATCATTGCTACATCGATCTTTGAGGGCTTCAATTTCACGTCTCAATCTGGAGATTTCAATATCTTTACACACATTATCTGAACCATGAAGGTTTTTCTGTTCATCGAGTTCTTTTTTTAAAGTGATTATGGATTCTTCTTTTTCAGATATCGAATCTACATTCTTATTAGCTTGCGTCTCATACAGTTGCAATCTTTTTTTCATTTCTTCACTATGTGCCTCTAGTTTCGAAATGATTTCTCCTCTTTCTTTCAGGGCTTGATTCATCTGATTCATCTCAAGAAGTAGTTCAGAATTCTCTCTTTTCAAGTTCACTCCGCTGTCCTCAGAATGTTCCGATGATTTATTCTCCAATGAGGTTTGTGTCTCATTTGTCATCATAGTTCTACTCCTAACTTCGTTTAATTCATCTACAAGCTGTTCACATTTATCTTCAAGTTCCCTGTTGCTTCGTGCTAATCTAATAATTTCTTCACTTGATTTTTCAGCAAGTTTTTTCTCCATATCCAATGATTTCTGTAAAGCGTTATTCAGTTTGATAATTTCTTCTTTTGACGCAATCAGAGAGTTATTCAAACTACTGTTTTCCTCTTTAACTTTGTTGATTTTTTCTTTGCTGGCCTCTGCTTCTTGGGTTTTCAGTGAAATTGCCGCATTAACTGTGTTAAGATGTTCTTCATAGTGGTGAAGGGAGTCGTTAAGTTGTTTGTTTGCATGTTCTACGGACAGTTTTGCTTCTGTAGCCAGTCTTAAATCATCTTCATTGGACATGAGTTTCTTATGTAAATCAGTTATTGCTGCTTGCATCTTTTCTATTTTTGAATCCAATACTACATCATCATTTTCTTTAATTGCCTTCAATTTGGTTTCGAGGTCCATGTTCATATTTGTAACTTCATCCAATGATGTGTTCTTTGATGTAAGCTCTCCTCGGAGATCATCAATTTCTTGCTCAAGTTTGCTCACTGATTCCGTTTTCACGATGAATTGATCCTCCAAACTCTTTAGTTTATTTTTGAGTAGAAGAACTTTCTCTTCAGATTTCTGTAATGATATTTTCATCAACTCATCTTTATTGGAGAACTCATCTATTTTCATTTGATAGTTATGTATTTCTACAGCATGTTGTTGTTCCATATCACTGATTCTATTCTGGAATTCCTCTATTCTAGACTCTAGCAGAAGATTCGCTTGTTGCAATTCATATTTCGATGCGGATAGACCTTCTAAAGCAATCTTTAACTCGTTTTTCAAAGTTGACAGTTCATTTTGGAAAAGGACTTTTCCATTCTCGAATTCTTTCATAGTGTTTTGAAGAAATTCGATCTCACTTCTCATCTTTGCTGTTTCAACTTCAAAAAAGTGAACTTGCGCGGAATGTTTCGACTCGATTTCCTCAAGGTGTTTTGAGTATGTTTGCTCCTTGGATTTGATTGTATGATTTAATTTATCTATTTCGTCCTTCGATTGGAAAAGTTTTTCTAAAGTTGAACTTAGTTGTCGATTTTCGGATTTCGCATTTTCGTTAAAACGATCTTTTAATAGCTTCAATTCATTTTCAAGAAGTGATCTTGCTTCTTCACTTTCGTCGACTAGTTTTTGTTTAATTGTCACTTCTTTCTTCAAGTCGGCTATTTCGAAATCATATTTTTTTGAGATTTCTTCAATTAATGACGAATGGGTTTTCTCTAGATTATCAATTTTCATTTCCAGTTCCTTGATTGTTTGATTTCTGAGTTCATCTTGCTTGTTCTCCGTAAATTCACTGGTAATATTTGTAGCTTTCAGTTCTTCATTTTCTTTGGCAAGCTGCTTAACAAGCTGTACTAGTTTTTCACTAGCAGTTAACAATTGATTTTTCCAGTTATTAATTTGATGTGTGTATGATTTGAATAATTGTAATACTTGAGTTTTATCTTCCTTTAGTTCCTTGCTTGTCAATGCAAACTTTTTCAACTTCGAGTGATATAAGGACACCTTTACTTTTAGTTTTTCATTTGTAGATTTGATACTGGTTAGTTCATCACTAATACTTTCATTCTGATTTTTTAAATCTGCTACTTCCTTTAAGTGGCAATCACAATCATCATTTTTATTGCTATTTGATGAGGTCTTACTTATAATTTTTAAAGCTTGTAATTCTTGAGATAATGACAATATCTCAGATTCTTTACTTTTAAGACTAGAATTAAGTTTAAGCACCTCCTCTGAAGTTGAAGATAATTTTGCCTGTAGTTTAGTTATACTGTTACCATTGACATTTTCTAATTCTAGCAGCTGTTTTTTCTGCTCCACACCTAGCCTATGTAGCTCTGCTATCTGTTCTTCGAGTACCGATAGATCAGAAATAAGCTGTTCATTTTCGTCAGTGAGTCTTTTGACTTGCCTGACATACGATGTATTTTCTGTTTCTAAAGAACAGACTCTTTTTTGAGCTGTAATACACTTGTCTTCAAGGATTCTTACTATTTCCTCATTCTTTTTATTTTTCAACTTCAAGTCTTCAACTTCCGTAACTAGTGAAAGTTTCTCGTTGGTGAGTCTTTCGAGGAGTTCATTCACAGCATCGTTATTTTGTTTCACTATCAATTTTTGCTGCAAATTGTTGTTTTCTTCTTGGAGACTTTCCTTGCTTGTTTTGGCCTTCTGAGCCAATGTTATGAGGTTTTTGCACTTTTTAATCAAATCTTCCTTTGACAGCTCTTCCAAATTGGTCTTCTTATTGGATGAATCCATTCTAACGTTGAACTAGGTGGAATATTTGCACATTTTATTACGGTTACTGAATTTTTGTTCCACATCTACTATTTTTGACATTACAATGTTATGATTTTTTTCGTTTCATAAAGTTGCCGGAATGCCGAATCCTAATTGTCATTCACTGCCACCCTTAACAGCTATCGATCAGCGGTGCCAACAGTAGGATCTCGACATCGACTATCGACCCTTTAAAACTCCGATCACAGAATAGGCGACCCATTGATTATTGACACCAAGGTTGGCGACCTCCGATCGTGACCAATCGATACAATAATAAAGAAAAATTAAATCGATATCATAGAAGTTCACTTTTCTACAAGTTGTCATAGTGCCCCAAATGCCTACTCAAAATTGTGTACCATCTCTCTAGCTCTTGGACTATAATTATATTGTTTCTTTTTAATACACCATTTTTTCTTTTGAAGGTGAAACACAGACATATAGTAAATATTATCTATGCGTACGTACGTGTGTAGTTTGTTGTGTGTAGCATGTGAATTTAAGCAGTTTAGATTAAAAAAATTAAGTCCTGTTAAGCATCCGCGATGTAACAAAATAAACGAATTGCCAGTTTCTTAAATATACTTTTTTTTAAAACTTGTCAAAAAGTTTTATATCACTTGCAGAACTTGCATGGAGAGTATCTTGAGAAAAAAAATACCTACTCCAAAGTATTCAAAATACTTTTTGTATCTTTATCGAACGCATGCATAGTCATAGGTGTCATTATTGATGTCATTTTGGACAAGTATAGAGTGTCAAATAACCCACTACTGTGTTATAATCCATAACTCACTAGTCACTAGTGAGTTATAGATTATAACTCACGTTCCCGTGGCATAAAATCAAACAACCTATCACGTTCCCGTGGCAACTAAACAAACAATAACCTATTTTGACCCAGATGTAAACATGTCACTGTCTAGTCATTCTGACACTGAAACTTATATTTAATGATTGAAATGAATGAATGAAAAAAGACGATTTGTTGTTCGATAAAACATTATTTGGCACTCGTGCGTTATGTTTCACAAGTCACTCTCTTTCGCGTTCACATTATTGCACGACAGACATCATGCTCTACCCTTGTTCTACTTCAGCTAGACAAGTATAGAAGCTATATAGAAGCACGCTCGATAACACAACACTGCTTTTCACTTGCCCTGGTTAGAACTCATGCGCCTCACGCTATTGGCGAGAAAAATAGCCCTATAGTTTTGCGATAGAGTTCATGCGTGTCGATTGGACATATAGTACAGTAAATCCGTGCTTTGAAAATGGTCATCTGAGATTTTCGGGAAAAACGCTCTCAGTAGCTTAACTCTGAGTTTTTGGGAAAATCGAAGGTGTGCTGACTCCGCCATCCTGGAAATACGGTACTTCTTTTTTCTGTTCCTATTTAAGACTTACGATAAAATATCATATTGAACCCAAATTGTTCGAATTTTCATTCCCAATAACTTTTCTATAAAACTCTTTTCTCTCAAATCAGTTTTAAAAAATCTACAGGGTGCTTGATAAAGATAATTATTATTAATTCATATGGTGGAAAGAAATCGTACAGGATGAAGGTTGTGCAACATCCAATTTGCTGCAACCATAAAAATAAATGCAAAAAAGTTGCTGGGAATGTAATTCCGCACTTACTTTCGTTCTGTACGATTTTTTCTGACATGCCATATTAAGGAATCACCCTATAGATATTTTATTGATGATTTTAGAGAAACAAGTTAAAAATAAAAGTTTTTGGTAATTTAATTTTGAACAGCTCTGGTTCAATGATATTTCACCGTTAGTCTAAAAGTAACGGGGAAAACACACGCGCCCTTATTTTCAAGTTGGCGGTGTAAGCTCACCTTCAAATTTCCCAAAATCGAATACAAATGAATACAGATTTTATTTTCCTAATCTGTATTCATTTGTTTCAGCCCTTGAAAAATGTCTGAATTAAAGGCCGAAACGTCGGGAATGATTTTCGAATAAGCGATTCTTATAACTTATTATTATATACTGTCCCAATAACCACCACTCCTTTATTAATCTGCAAAGGACGCTAAGTTTTTAATCATTTCTTTTTATGCGATGAGTGATTTTTATGATAGGTATACGGAAAGTGGTACTCTTGTAACATTTTACATATATTTAAAAGGTGTATGTAGCATAGATTTAGGCAGAATTATTTATTTCAAAAAACTTTCTAGTTTTTTTCTTTCTTTTTTTTTTTCGACTTGTGTCACTTTTGAAGATAACATTCAGTGATTTTCCTTTGACTTGATACCCAACAAGCTATGTTTTTCTTGAAATGATCTTTTTTCTTGTCAAAACATCTGTTTTTTATCATATTATTCGATATCTTTTAATTGATGCTTTTGTCCAAAGAATTGCTGTCGCTTGAGTTTATAATACACTTTATATCCAAATTTGAAATCAACGCGTTCGAAAGATAGATCACAGATATTTAGGATAGAATATCTTTACTAGTTAAGTGAAGATATTCTATCCTAAAAAACAGACAAACATTTCACAAACAAAGCCACATTGAGTGTTGTAGTGTAGAAACGTGTGCACTAGTGGAGCATAACAAACACACCTAATAATTGTACCTACATAGACATGCTTCAGACTGAGAAGTGTCACCTTCGACCAAGATATTTGCAGTGATGTCGGCGAATGCAAAAGTGAAACTAGTGCCATCTAGTTCTTACATAGGACAATCAACTTGTGACGCTTTTGTACAGTGAACTATTCAACATTTATGGTTCAATTCTTTAAGTCGAAAATTTTCAGATTTCGTTAAATCTGAAAATTTTCGACTTGTCACTTTTGAAGAGAGTGTGCGATATCCTTTTTTATATAAAAATGTTTACATAAATATGATATGAGATTTACATGCACTGGAGGTATGACATTATGCAGTGCTTGTGGGTTAAAGTTCACTTTCTGGTTACCTTCTTATTATATTATCTTATCAACGTAACTGGTGTTACATCATTTTTACATCAATAATATTATGTTCTTGTGTTTGCTGGGTATTTTGATTTTTAAACTTTCCACACGCAAAAACACATTCCAAAACTGCTTATATTCATGCAGGTATCTATTGTAGGTACGGATCAAACATCTAAATTATTTCTTCTTTCATTTTCAATAAGTTGGTTTTAAGTTGAATATGGGGTGGGTAAAATCTTGATAGTGAGTAGAGTTACTTGTCCGATGTTTTAGATTAGCCATACGTGTTAGTTATTTTGATAGATTAGGACATCATGAGGTTTGTCTTCTTCACTCAAGTATGGTCAAGTTTGACTTGTGTTGAACAGTTAAACTATGCTATTAACATTTACGCTAAACAGACCCTTGAATCAGTGATGTAGACTATTTTATTTTGAGATCAAACAGTCTCGGTAGAACTGGTCGTGGATGACTTCCTTTAGTGAAATTGTCAGTGGGGCCAACAGAAGCGACTTGAACATTTCGAAGTTCATGACGCATGACGTTTGTTGTGATCATTTGACGTTTGCTTTTGCTTGTTTTCATTTTTCTTTTTTGTGAAACTACGTGGTTTATTTTTTCCATTTTTTTTTTAAATTTATAAACGCTCCTATGTTATTATCAAAATCACAGGGTGACCATGTCTTCGAAGCACTTTTGTTTGAAATGGACTAAATTTCAAACAAGCATATTGAATGCCTTTGAAAGCTTGCAAAGCACTGAAGATCTTGCAGATGTTACTTTAACATGTGAAGGCATCAGCTTAAAAGCACATAAATTCATACTATCAGCATGTAGTCCTTATTTCAGAACAATTTTTAAGGTAATCTTTTGTATTTGTTTTCTATGGATGTTATTATCCAAACGTTTACAGGAAAATCCTTGCTCGCATCCAATAGTTATTTTGAAAGATGTAGCATATGTAGATCTTATAGCGATAGTGAATTTCATGTATCATGGAGAAGTGATGGTGGCCGAAGAGCAATTGACCTCATTTCTCCAAACCGCTTTGATTTTACAAGTGTCAGGATTAATTAACAACGAAACTCCTTATACTTTAAACAAACAAATCAGTCCCTCCAAGAAAATCAAATCAGCTGCTGTAGTCGAAGAATGTCCCTCGAAAAAACTCAAAACAAGCCCAAAACCTCGGAATATTGTTGAAGAATGCAAGAAGAGTCAATTCGAATTATTAGAAAGCGATTCAATCAAAACAGAGCATCCTGAAGATATGGAAGAAAATACAGAACAGACAATTATTAAAATCAATAATGAAGTAGATAAAATGGATAATCATCCACAATGCTCAATTTTAGAAGCGGCACTTGAGGTCAAGTCGGGAAGTATATTAGAGAGGTCATTGACATCGCAGCCTACTTCTGGTAAACCACCACCCATACAATCGCAAAGTGAAAAAATGAACATGTTACAAGTTTTACCAGATATTTCGATACCAAAAACTATTTTTATACCAAGGAAACCGCCAGAGAGTGAAATGGAAAGATTGTTATTGAGGTCATCCTCAGAATCTTCATCTAGCCCGTCTTTTGAACGCCCTAGTGAATATTTACATCAGTCCATCAAGGTGGAAGGGGTGGAACAACCAGAAATTGAGGTATGTTTATATTTTTGTCTAATTTTGTACTTGTGTGGGTTTTGGTGTTGCTCATTTCCATCGATCATAATTTCCCGCCATGCAAATTTCATGTATCCAATAATCATGAAGAGGTCATTGAGAGAAGATTACGGTTTCTTGAAACTTTTGGATTACCTATACTAATAGTACACTACAGTCACTCATTTGGTACTTTTACCTGGACAGTTTTTGAGAGTTTTGACAATGGACAATTTGCATACATTTTCAAATGACTTGAAATTTTATATACAGCTTTTTCAATGCTTTTCTGCAGGGCCCGCTCTAGCGCTTACGCCGCCCCGGACAAACATACAATTTGCCGCCCCCTCCCATACATATTTATTTATTTTTTAATAAAAAATTGAATGCTTTGAAAACGTTTATTAAAAAAAAACAATTGAAAGCGTCTTGTTAAACAGGTACATTTTTTATAATAATTGTTGTTACAAAAATGTATCATTGCACAACTTCATAAACTTACATAATAGGAATAAAAAAATCTAACAATAACCATGGTTAAACTTAAAAAAAAAATCTCTTCCTTTCTTTTATTTCTGCATTTTTTTTTATTACAGCTTTGAGGTTTATTTGATCAGTGAACTCATGCATGCTTGATCGCCAAAATGGCCAAACCATCAAGACGATCTTGCGTGGTAGTGGAACGTGAAAAGTTTTTTATTAACTTTGATTTAGAAAAGCTTCTTCCCCCACTTGCAACAGTTACTGGTATTGTAAGCAAGATTCTTAAAGCAATACTAAGATTTGGGGCAAAATTTAACTCTGTTATTAATTCAAGTACATTGATAAGAGTTTCCTTTTGTTCCAGAAGTGCACATACCGCAAAAATTTCTTCGACTAATTCAATCCCATTTATGTCATCAGAATCACCATCTCTTGAAATATTTTCCAAATCCTTGCAGTGTTTTTGAAGCATTTCATCAGGCATGGATCTTGAATGGACAATTTGCATACATTTTTAAATGACTTGAAATTTTATATACGTATTCTAGACATTATTTGAAAGTCACCAGCGAATTTTTTTTTTTCGAAATACTCAAAAATATACTAAATAAATGAAAAAGAAGACGAGAATTTCACATTATTATCACAAACGAGGTGGGGCCATATTACCCTCTCTCTCTCTCGAGAGAGAGTCTCAGTCAATACGAGAGACAGAGATAGATAGTGAATTCTGTGACGTAGTGTATGATGTTGATTGGCGCTCATTAATCGGTTATTACTGCATTATTAGAAGTCGTAGGTTGATTTTTTACACATCAATGGCATCAGTACTTACTAATCCTTATATTTTGTGACAGCAATAGTACGGCTCTGTCCACAAATTCCAAACCAGAAATAAAAGCTGTCTTAGAAAAAATAGGCATGCTCACGAGCTCAACTAGGTTTTCAGGTGTTGGTGTTTACGTTTTGGGCACGCAATTTTGCCGAATCGTCAGGCGTTTCAATTATCCATTTATTCTAGAGATTAGTATTTTTTAACCTGCCTCACACTTTTCGGCAAATTGTACCACCTTGACAAGTAGTAGACTCAAAATTAAAGAAGTATGGGCCACTCACGTATTAGTTTACCGTGGCGTGATGCCCCCCCCAAACTTCTTTTAATTTTTAAACCTCAATGGCATCAGTACTTACTAATCCTTATATTTTTCATATTTACATAAAATGTGCAAATTGTCTATTGGTAATTCTCGAGGTAATTTCATAGATTTCGATGTGATCTTTCCGAATTTCAACTTATCTTTGCCGCTCGCGCCGCTATATTGAAAGAATGATATCTGGAAGCAGTTTTTGGGCAATATATCTTTAACGACTCATTTCTCGATAAATATATTATCTATACACAAAATGAAACTGGGGAAAATTTTCTATAATTTATGTGATACTTTTTTTTCGTAAGATAAATAGTTTTGACGTACGAGCGCCGCAAAGTTTAGTTCAACATGCGTTTTGGCCAAACAACTTATTTGCACACCACCTTGAGGTAGGTAGAGTGAAAGAAGCGATTTTTTTTATCGTAGTACCTATCCCCAGTAGACCTCACAATTGCAAAAGTGTTAATTGTCTTGAGTAGTTTTAGTACCGATCGAAACTTCACAGACCGAAATACGGGTATTTCCCACATCATCTGCTATGGGATTATAAGTTCCATCGCAATCTTCTACGTTTTCGATTTTCTCATACGTTTGCTCGAAAATAATCCTTTTCTTCCTCTGTATCGCTATCTTGCAATGAAAAAAGAAGAAACAGATATTATTTTCGAGCAAACGTATTGTGAAATCAAAAACGAAGAGGATTACGATTAAACTACTTTTAATCCCATAGCTTATGGATGTGGAAAATATTTTGGTCTGTGAAGTTTCGATCGGTATAAAAGACAATTTACTCACACTTGGTCAATGAAGAACAGCGAACCTAAGAAGAATACGATACATATTGGAATTGTGAGGTCCACTGGGGATACCACGATAAAAAAAGTGCAAATATGTTTTTTGGCCAAAACTCTTGTTGAACATATAATAACTTTGTGGTGGCGCTCGTACGTCAAAACTATTCATTTTACAAAAACAGTTGGTACATGAATTGTAGTTTTTTTTGTAGATATTATAGTTTTTGAAAGAAATATTGACCAAAGTTGGGTTTTTCTTAATGGTGGAAAAAAGTCTGGAATATTGCTAATATATTCCAAACCGCTAGCATTTTTTTGATAAAAATTTGCCTAACCACATAATTTTTGATGAGGAATAAGATGAAAATATACAGGGTTTTTCACTTATAACTCCGCACGTCAATATCTCGGAAACGAATAGGAATATTTGATTTCTGTAAAAAGTAGTCAATGTATGGGGTCGAGTAGTTATTTTTCACAGTTGAAAAAATTCGACGCCTACCAAGAGTAAAGCGTCGAGACGCATCGAGAATATTAATCGATTCCAAGGACTTTGAAATTACGCGCATGCAAAAGTACGAGTTATTTATAAACTTTTTTGTTATTTAGTCGAACTCATTTATTCTACTCAGTCTTGAGATATACAGTGTGTCCAAGTTAAGGATGTCTATCATGGCGATCTTGAAAACCGTGAGAGATACAAGGTCGGTTAAATGGAGGCAAAGTTGCGTATTTTGATGCTTAACAAAATGCCGTTTTAAAAGCCAAGAAATTCCGACTTAGTCCGAAATTATCCGAAAAAAACCGAAATTTTTCAAAATTGTTTTCATTTTTTTCTGACCACATTTGAAGAGATATTTTGAAATGAATGGAACTTCTTCATTGCCACTTTTTGCCCTTTACAAGATAGCGTTATCAAATTGAAGAACCGACGTTTCGTCTATGAGCAGCCATCATCAACTTTGTTTTTTTAATTACGGTCCTGGATTTTTTATTACGGATTTTAAGAGCCTCTTATGTTCCCAAACCAACGAGGTATCGCACTAATTAAAAAAGAAGTGGTTGTTTTTAATCCTACTAAAAATGTATTTTTTGTCTCTCTCTAACACATGAGTTCTTATGGAAAAATCCATCAACATAATTTTTTTGAATAATTAAAGTAAAAAAAAAAATGGGATTGGTATTAAATCTCTCCATAAGAATTTCGCAGAACTCCATTCTTCGAAGGAAATCATCTTGTGAAAGTTCCTGGTCTAGGTAAACCTTGAATGGCTGAACTTTTGCCTTTCGATTATTGTTCAGGTTGTTCAGCTGCTTTCTAGTTTAATCTTTCTGTACTTAATACTTTTTAAGTCACCCTGTAGAAGCAGAAACATGTTGTGATTGTTACATTTGACTTATTTCCTCGCTTATTTCAATTGAATTTTGCGTAAAAAATCATAAATGCGTTTTTTTGATCAAATTGGTATTACTCTGTAATTTTCACAGATAAACAGATAAAACCCTATATCACTGAAACTGTTTTAAAAAGATCTATCGATATCCGTAAAAATATACAGGGTGATCCATTCAAAATAAAAAAGTTGATCATATTCTTGACTCAGCCTATACACTGTGGGCCAAATTAAGTTAGAACATAGTTTGATCCTTAATAAGTTTTTTGTTTGTTTATAGATTTTGATGAATTTTGGATATGATATTGGTCAATAGCATAGTTTACACCGACAACTTGGTCCGCGGTCCAAGTACTAAATTCGAACTATATCAGAACCAAATATTTGGTTCGAATAGTGTAAACAGTTGCGGACTAAGCTGGTCCGCTCTTGGTTCGGTATTTGCCAGCAGGTGTACCGAACTAAATTTGGTCCGGATTTCGTGCGATCTCAATCAAAATTATGAGGTTATGTTGTCTGTTGATGTGTTGTGATTTTGTTGGTTCTATTTCTAAGGAATTCTGAGCGTACTTACGTATGTTTTTTTTTCTTCACGAATTGTGTTGATAAATAGTTTCGACTTGTTTTTGACATTTGACGAATTACTCATTTAGTTCACGCGTTGCAAGACGGTGTAAACGGGCGAGAAGCAAGCAGAGGTCCCACCGTACTATCCCCACCCACTTGGTCCTAGCGGAACAAACTAAACGAGTTATCGGTGTAAATTAGGCTAATATGTCCTGGATGTTCCTTCAACACCGAGCTTTCGAATTTTGGACGGGACCGGACTTACGAAGTTTTTATGAAATTGGTGCATTTGAGCTCGTTGCAAAACCGAATTGCGCTACTTACAGAACAACTGATATTTTTTTGTGAAGGAAGTTAGTGGGAAAAGGTATCCTGATAATATCAATATTTTAGAACCATAACCTGAGAAACATTTTTTTTTCTGTATAATGGAGATTGTCGGCTTTAAAACTATTTCACTCCATTTTGATCAAAGTTTCTTGAAATTCCATGGCAACGTGGGTTGTTTGTTGAAAATTTTTAAAATTTTCAAGATTCTAGAGTTTGCCTGTTTGATTTTAAATAAGTAGACATGGTTCTATCTTTGAAAGATAAAATCTCGATTAAACGTGATTAATGAAAAAAAATATGGGTGCACGAAAATGTCACGGCCTCTTCAAATTATCGAGTAAAGTTTTACGAAGTTTATCAAAAAAAAAAAATAATAATTAATAATTTTTTTTCCAATTTAAAAATTCTAAAATGTCAAAAAATCGACAAATCTCCAACAAACAATTCGCATTTCTATTAAATTTCAAGAATCTTTGATCAAAATGAAGTGAAATAGTTTTAATGCCGACAAGCACTATCATACAGAAAAAAACATCGTTTCTTAGGTTATGGTTCTAGAATATAGATATTTTCAGGATACCTTTTCCCACTAGTGTCCTTCTCAAAAAATATATCACTTGGTCTGTAAGTAGCGCAGTTCGTTTTTGCAACGAGCTTATATGCACCAATTTCATAAAAACGTCGTAAGTCCGGTCCTGGCTAAAATTCGAAAGATCAATTTCAGGGTGACATTCAGAACATATTGACTAATATCATATCCAAAATTCATCAAAATCCTTCAACAAACAAAAAATTTATCAAGCGTCAAATCATGTTCTAACTTAATTTGGCCCACAGTGTATATTTTTGAAAACGATATTATCCTCATCTTATTCCTCATTAAAAATTATGTAGGTAGGCAACTTAATATCAAAAAAATGCTAGAGGTTTAGAAGATATTAGCAATATTCCAGACTTTTCTTCCACCCTGTATATTTATCAAAAAATTGATTTGTCTTTTTATAAGCTTTTCAAAAATATGATAGGGTAAGTATGGGCCTATTTTGGTAAACCACGACAATAATCCCAATTTAAATAATTCGCAATCAAAATGTTGCAGTAGGCCATGAAAACCAACGATCTTCATTGTTTACTTGGTAACGGTTCTCAACTTTCATGTGTATGAAGTATATTATTTGCGATTATGACAGGAAACCAGACTTTCGAACATTTTTTGAATGAAATTTTGTTAGGTACCTACCTACCTAATAAAAACCAACTAAGGTATCATAAGAAATGTCGCGGCGAATAACGATCAAAGTCCAGTTAATATAATATTTTGTGTTCACAACTTGATCTTTGGCGTCGAATATTACCAATTTGCAGAACATAAAAAAATAGATTAAAGGTACTAAAAGTGTTAAGAGCTTCTTATCCAGGGATATGAACTTTTTTTGCCGTAGTAAATGATCGTATTATGTTTGGATCAAGTTACATGATGGCACATATCTTGTAAAAATTGACTTTGATCGTTATTCTCTGCCAATTTCTCAAGATTTTTGGTCTTGAGTCTGGTTTCCTGCCATAATCGCAAATTTACTTCATACATACAAAATTTGAGGCCTCTGTAACTGTTACCAAGAAAAAAATTAAGAAAATCGTTGGTTTTCATGGCCTACTGCAAAATTTTAATTGCGAATTATGAAAATTTGGATTATTATGGTGGTTTATCAAAATAGACCTATACCCTATAATATTTTTGGAAAGCTTGTAAAAAGTCAATTACATTTTTTGATAAATATACAGGGTGCCACAGATTCGAGTGCATGCATGGGGATCTCAGTTATTATAAGAGATACAGGGTCGGTTGAATGGCTGTAAAGTTGCGCATTTTTATGCTCAAGAAAATGCAATTTTTAAATTTGAAAAATTCCGACTACTTCCAAAGATATTCGAAAAAAAAAACCGAAATTTCGCAAAAACGTTTTTATCATCTCCTGCGTTCGTTTGAAAAGACATTTTAAGATAAATTACACTTTGTCATTGCCACTTTTTCTCCTCTACAAGATAGTGGTATCAAATTGAAAATATGACGTCTTCGAGCTAACATCATCAACTTGATTTTTAAATACGGACCTGGATTTTTTATTTTATTTTTAGTTATTTTTTGACGTCCTTAATGCATTGAGGTATCGCGACCATCGAAAAAAAAACTCATCTAAAAAATAGTACCAGAGAAAATCAGTTAGGCCACCCTTGTCTTCGTAACATAGTTTGATTCATAAATCCTTCTTTATTCGACACGTTATTCTTATGAGAAAACCTGAACAAAACTTATTGACTGAACCAAAATAAAAATAACATCCAATGATGATATATTTAATGAAATTAAATTAAATCCACAAATGACAATGACATGTAAAATAAAAAAATTCATATAAAAAACTGAATCAATTTCTGCAAAAGTGTTCAAAAATATTGCCATTTTAACAAAATATTGAAAATAGCAATAATAGGTGAATAATAAATGAAAATATTGAGGTTGCTAAGGCAGCCCATCACTCTACGCCCTCATATAATCACCTCAATGCCTCAAGGACGTCAAAAGATAACTGAAAATAAAATAAAAAATCCTACTTGTGTGTGATGTCATCAACAACTCTTAGTCAAATATTATTTAAACAAAAACAAATTAAAAAACTGAAGAAAAATTGAAAACTTCAACACCTTGGCTCTGTAACGGAGCATCCGGACACATGTTTATAGGAAATGTTGTTCTTATTTTTGAGTAGGCAAACTCATCCTGTATTTTTCGCACCGTCAATGAAACACCAAGCTTGGCCTTAATTTCATTATCACATGTATCCATGGAAATTACGTCACCTTCAAAAAAGTACTTGGCAACATTTGCCCTAAAGTGCAAGTTGGTTGCTCATTTTTCCAAAATAAAAATTATCAAAATTATTTTTCCAATTTTTTTGACTTTGACGCATAATAACTCTTTTTCTATTCATTTAAACGAAAAAAGTTATAGGAAAAAGTAATACATCATTTCATAACGAATACATAGATATGCTTTTGCCTTTTACAAGCCGAGATACGCATCAAAACGCATTTTCGCGAATATCTTTTCGACAAAATTGCACGAGGTTGCAAATTTGGATTTAAGCTTTTCAAATGATGGCACTCCGATGGAAAAAAAAAAATCAAACATGGCATCTCAACGCATATCATGACGCTTCGCCTGGACTATAATTCCAGATGATGTAACGCAATAGTGGGGTTGAGGACAGTAAATGAAACTCCTTGGATTTTCAAATTCAAATTTCAAAAGGTTTCGAAATAATACAATACATTTTAAAACATATATCTTCTTATTGGTTGAATTTGGGTATCGGGTATGCTACATGAAACATTTTAAGAATTTTACGGAGAATGCAAAAATCAACCAAAAAAATTGGGTTGTGATTTGAAATAAGAAAGCTGGACCACGCCCAGAAGTTCTCAAACACCCTGTATATGTGAAAACCTTGTTTTCACAAAATTCATTTTGAACCATTAAACTTTTATTTGAGACATGTTTTTCCCAAACATCAAATTAAAAAGTACATGGTTTTACAAAGATCGTTCATACTTGTTACTAGTTGCACTTGATTAACTGAATAGTTCAGTAGATAATGAATATAAACTAAATAATTTCAATTTAATTCGTTACTTTTAGAAAAAAAAACTCGAACACAGACCTAAACAATATTTCATATTTTTTTGACGTCTCCATTGACTAAGATCAGAGTGCACTATTCGTAACATCATCATAATTATTCTTCTCAAAGACAAAGTTTATCCAACAGTCAAAAAGCATTCGAAATGCTAAAAAAATCTCAACGTATCACAAATTGTCATAAAACAAAAGATGAGAACTCCACTTGATAATCCAGTAACCATGTCGTCTTAAAAGGGGGGTACCTTGCTTGCGTTAGATACGGTAGTTCTGATTTTTTGCTGACTTGTTAATGATGTTGGCCCAATAAATAATCCAAGTTTTCGACCCCGAGCGCCGACCGCAACATTGTCAAATTTCAAGAAAAAACAAGATTTCTACCTAACGACTAAGTTTTCGATTATAACTATGAAACACTTTTTTAAAGTAGACTAAATTTGCTACAATTTTAAATCAGAACCGTCTCTGTAGACCCAATAATTTTTGAGAACAGCTTTCCTAAAATTAGCGTTATATTTTCAAACTTGAAAATGTTTAAATAACCTACTATCTAAACCTATTTTCTGCGGTAACAAAACATTATTATATCTACCTGGAAAGAGTCTGCGGCCATTTTTACTCTTTCGTTCTAAACATCTAAGGGCTAAGTTGAGCCCTGCTACTGCGGATGTTTTGAGTGGGGAGACCGACGAGACTCAACCGGGTCCTTCAAAGAGGGCAAAATCTACTTTCAGTTGATATCAAACATTCAACTTTTATTAGTGGGATTAAAATAATTATGTATAATTCCTCTTTTCTTTCGGAATTACCAAGGCGTGAATTTTCCGAAGAAAATAGGTCTAGAGGGTCGAAATTGCCACAGAACAATTAATGTGTATGGTACTAGCCTTGAGACACCTTCCAGGTAGGCACCATGATAATATAATGTTGTTCTATCATGTAAACATTTCCAAGTGTGAAAAAATTACACTTAATTTTGAAAATTTGTATCTTGTAAACTATTGGGTCTACAGAGAACATTCTGATCTCAAAGTGTAGCAAATCTAGTCTACTTTAAAAAAGTGTTTCATAGTTATAATCGAAAACTCAGTTTTTCTGGGTTAAAATTGCCAAAAACTGGATAAAAGGTAGAAATTTGGGTTTTTTTTTGAAATTTGACAATGTTGCGTTCGGCGCTCGAGGTCGAAAACTTGGATTATTCATTCATTGGGCCAACATCATAAACAAGTCAGCAAAAAATCAACACTACCGGATCTAACGCAAGGTCTGATGTATATGGTTACTGGACCATGACTAGTTTCCCAAGTATTCGCAAAAATTGAATCTTCTGATTTGATTTTTTTCTTTTTCTGAAGGTATTTCCAATCGAAAAAAAAATTACTCATCGCCACTTTCACAGTTTTTCAAAATATCGTCTGCCAATTTTCAACACATACAACGATTCGTTACAAGGAAAACATCATCTTATTTTTTATAATATGGACAAAAGTATTCCTGGTATTAACGGTATTAACCCATATTTTATATGGCAACAAATCAAATGGTCAGTATTTCAATTTTATGGACAGTACTCTTTGGCATTATTTTATTTCCCTTGGTCAGTATGATAATAAATGGTCGGTTGAAATAATGAAGGGTCAGTAACATAAAGAAGTGGTCAGTAAAAATAATAAATGGTCAGTAAAAATAATAAATGGTCAGTATAATAATAAATGGTCGGTTGAAATAATTAATGGTTAGTAATATAAAGAAATGGCCAGTAAAAATAATGAAGGGTCAGTAACATAAAGAAGTGGTCAGTAAAAATAATAAATGGTAAGATATAAATAATCAAGAGTCAGTATCATAAAAAAACGATCAAATAAATTAGTAAATGCCTGGTGAAAATAATGGACAGTCCATAAAATTAATCAAGTGACAGTAAAATAATGAATGGTTGGACATATATTTTATTTCGTATAAATACAAACATTTTTACAACGGAACGAAACACAACTTAGTAAAGAGAAAACACTCTGCCTGTATGTCTTGATGAAGTAGTCAGATAGGTTCTTTTGAGAGGCGGATTTAGTTTGGGTTAGTTAGGGTTAGTTTGTGTTGGTAATAGAAATTGATGAAAAATATGCAGCGGCTCGTTGGTTAGCACTAGGTTAACATTACAATTATTATTATATATTATAATTGACGAGTTGTGTATTGGTTTTATGTCGAGTTTTATGTGGATCAAGTTTGGGTTAGTTTGTGTTGGTGATCGAAATTGATAAAAATATGCAGCGGCTCGTTGGTTAGCACTATAGGTTAACATTACAATTATTATTATATATCATAATTGACGTGTTCTGTATTGGTATTATGTGTATCAAGTTTGAGTAAGTTTCAGTTAGTTAAAATTATTACTGACTATCGGATACTGGCCATTTATTATTTCCTACTGTACATTTGTGGAATTATTACCAGCTAAGTCATACTGACATTTCATAAATTTTCACTGACCATTAGAATCACAATAGTGAACATAGAAATACAGGCCAAATAGTACTTTTACTGCTCAAAAATTCCATTTTTACTTATCATTTTTAACAGAAATACTGAGTCTTCTACAATATTATACTGACTGCTTGCTGTACATAATGAATTAAATACTGTTCAGTTTATTACAACCCATTTTATATTACGAACTCAACAAGGTTGGATGTTTTAATTGGATTCTTTTTACTAATTATGATTTTTTTTAAAAATGTTCTATTCAATCAGAGTCTTGATTAGCTCGATACCAATTTAACCTTTTTACTCTTGGGGATTAAGGGGCTGGTTATCAATTGGGATCTAACCCATGGGTTTAGCCACTTACACCTATATGCACCGTAGAAATCTAATCCGGATGAAGTCTTTATCGCGATTATATTCCAATTTTTGGATGCACTGCAGCGCTCAAGCCTGAATCGGTTGCTTAACTCTGATCGCCCCATTTTCTAGGCTTAATCGAAGAATTTCAACGAATTCTAACCTAGTCTTTCATTTGTTTATGTTTTTCCTACAGATTTTGAGGTTTTGCGACTAAAGACTATGAAAGTGGAATATCAACGGAGGATTATTTAGATTTTTAAAAAATCATCGATTGGAGTAGGATTCTTTTTCAATTATTCCAATAGGTGGTCAATGGGTACTATACAAGAAAGATCTCAATATCAAGCAATATTTATTGCTCCACAACACACTCATAATAATGCGAATTGCTCAATAGAATATTGAATTGAATAGGTACCTACCTATTTTTGTAGGTAGGTACAAAAAAAACAGTGTACCTATCACACTCTGATATCTACCACATATTTTACCTATGATTTTTTATCAATTGATCGACTCAATTTGGATTGGTGTTGAAAGTAGGTACCTACCTATTTATATCCTGTAGAGGTATCTAATGGCTACTTATCTCAAAGTTTTGTCTAATAATTCTAATTCAATTCAAAATTTTAAGTTTATGGATAAACCCAGACTCATAAACAAATAGACTCGTTGATTTACTTTTTTTTAAAGCTTTAGGTACTAATCATCTCTACAAGATAAACTAAAATAAAAACCTTTAAAACTGATGGTCTCATCACTTTTTATTTGTTTTCCCAAATGAGATCTTTTCATTCAATTTTCTTGACTTCATTCAAGTCCCAATTTATAACAGATATCCCAATAGAAGAAGGTTTGTGTTTTTATCAACTATATAAGAAATTATTTCAATTATATTTGTTTTTCCTCTTTCCTTGAGTTGTCAAATGATGCGTTTTCCAAGGTTTGTACATCGAGTTATACATATTTGTAATAACTTCAAAGTAGATAAGTTTGAAAATTATACAATATTGTCAATTTATCAATGGGTATTCCTCGGGGCATTCCTTACAAAATCATGTAATTAACCACTTGTTTCTACTAAAATATATTTTCTTGTGTTGTGAAAAGTGATGTTTTTATTTATCATCAGATGGATAGAATTGTTATTCTTGCTGTATTAGACTAGGTATGCAGTATATAATAACCACTCAATATCATGAAATCTAAGCCCAAGAAAAGAGGAAAAGCAAATATACGAATGGTTCAAGAATAAAAGTTGATACCTACACCAAATATTGAATTTACAAGAAAAACCCCTTGGCTAATGTTTGCTAAACGTCATATCAGGCTTGCGGATGTTACTGATCCATATGGTTGCTCATTTTCATTAAATTTTGCAAGCAAATAGCAAAACTCAAAACAAATCACGCAACATAAATTTCAAAATTGTTATTTATATATTTTTCTAGGTTATCTTGTGACGTTGTCAAAAGTCTCATCAGGGATTAACGATCCTTGCAGCGAATTCTTCGGTCAGAGCCGTCTTTATTGTAGACGGCTCTGCTTCGGTGCATACAAAACACCGCTTAATCTAACTTTGAAAATGAATCGAGATTGGCTAAGCTCTCGTACGGTGCATATGGCTGTTAGACACTGCCAAATGGACAAATTGAGGTTATCCTAAGGTTATTGCGTTAACCCAGAGGTTAACTCAATTGATAAGCAGCCCCTAATACATGTAGAACTTTTAATCCGTTATGTTTCTATTATGTCGACGTCGTGGTATACAGGGTACGCCATAGTAAGTGGCCCATTAGAATATCTCGGGAAATAAAGCGATTGAGATTCTGAAAAATTTGTAGGGAGAGATTTTCGGAAATGCTCTTCTCAAATTCTACGTAAAATTCTAGGCAGATTGGATGTATGATGTCCTAAACCTAAGTATAAGCGTTTTTGAAATATTTGAATTTTTATGTCAGAAATGACGTTTGTAGGCTCCTAATTAAATGTAAATTTTTCGTGTGAGAAAGCCTTTATTGTTTAATTTGTATTGGATTTCTTGTTGAAAGGGACCTACTTCAAAAGATTTTTCACAATATTTTGATAACCATTATTACAGGGGGGCCCAAAAATAAGATCAAAAATAAGATTAAGAAAGAAAGAGAAAGAAAAAGAAAACTGCCAAAAATCCATTTTTTCAAATTGAGACCCCCAATTTTTATCATTTTATCTTATCAAGTATTGAAAATAAAGGTGAGTTTGTAAAAGATGGTCCATTCCAAAAATTCTTATTTTTATATTTTTTTCAGTTTTGGAATGGACAATATTTTATAAACTCACCCTCATTTTCAATGCTCAATAATATAAAATTATAAAAATTGGGGGTTTCCATTTAAAAAAAATAATTTTTAGGCAGTTTTCTGGATTTTATTTTTGATCTTATCTTTGGGCCACCCTATAATGATATTTATCAAAATATTGTGAAACATCTTTTAAAGTAGGTCCCTCTCAACAAGAAATCCGATACAAATCAAACAATCAAGTCTTTCTTATACGAAAAATATACATTTACAGTCTGTTCATGGCTTTCCTGCGGTTACGTCATACTTTTCCGTCTCACTCTTACACATTGAAAAAAAATCACGTACGTCTGGACGAGGGTCTTTCGGATCAATTTCACAAATGTCACATGTGGAGCGATCAATCTACGACACGCTGCCAAACGTCAAATACTGTGACGTGACCGCAAGAAAGCCATGAACAGACTGTAAATAGGACCCTGCAAATGTCATTTTTGACATAAAAACCCAAATATTTCAAAAACGCTTAAACTTAGGTATAGGACATCATACATCAAATCTGTCTAGAACATTACGTAGAATCCAAATACGTAATAATATATAGGGTGTTCTATTTGAAACAAGTGAGTTGACGCCTACTTCCGGTACAACCGGAAGTCGCGTAACGTCACTATTATTTCATTTGAAAAGAGTATCTCCGAAAATCTCTCCCTACAAATTTTCAGAATCCCAATCGCTTTATTTCCCGAGATATTCTAATAGACCACTTACTATGGCGCACCCTGTATATTTTGGTCAACCATCAAAACAAATTTATTCTTTTTGCAGATGCTTTCGTCAGAGGAGGCAGCGCTAAATTTTTCCAAGATACCAGAAATTCCGCACCATAGCAGTCAGTGCGGCAACTGTCCTCATTGTGGTAAAGTCTATTCAAATCAGTCAGCTTTAAAATACCATGTCCGACTAGTCCACTCAGATCTAACCAATATGTACTGTTGTCACTTATGTCCGGAAAGTTTTGACTATCGAGAGGGCTACAAAAAACATATGGCTGAAGCTCATTCAGTGCGAAACTGACAAATGATAGGCCGTTTTATTACTATATTTTTTGTTAATGTTATATATATTATTTTATTTTGTATGTTAATTAATAAATTGGTTTTTGAGACAATTGCTTTTTTGATGGGTGTAAAAGAAAGAAAACGTGAACAAATTGAAAATCACTAGTTCCTCAATAGAGTTACTATGTTAACAATAGATGCCAAATAAATTAGTGCTGTTGAGTGTAGGGTTGTTGATTTGACCTGTCACAAAAATTGACTGAGATTAATTTGAAAAAACAAAGTTTAAAATTGCAGTGGATGGACCTAAGTATAGTTAGGTCCATCCTAACCCAAACCGAATTGAGCCTTGCAATAAACTGACCTTGAGGTCTTCTCGAAGTGTAATAAGAAGAAGGTCCATCCACTATCAACTTAATTATTTTGCAATTTATGAAAACAGTAATAGACTTATAAATAGTTTATCTGACTCTGGTACACTTTAGGACCCCTCGAATTTGACATTTCTAGTGAATTTATTTGAATGGTAACGTGAAATCTTGAATGTTTGTGCAAAAAAAATTATGGAATATTTTATAATTATTAACAAAAAAAAAACGCAAAAAATGTTGTTTCAATTACCTTTGTAAAGCAAGCAAGATCCTTCATTGTCTAGTAGTTTTTGGATTGACATGTTATATTTTTTAATAAAAAAAGGTAGCGATAACGATATTATTCTATTATTATAAGCCCATAAGAGTCTATGAAGGGGCCGTATTTTAACATGAAAATAAACAAATTTATTACTGACATAGTCCGCCATATTATTACGGGCGGCGACATCACATAGTGCATGAACTGAATACACTTGAAAATATGCAGCAGTTTGTTGGTTAGAAAAAGGTTAACATTACAATTATTATTGTATATCATAATTGATGTGTTGTGTATGGGTATTATGTGGATTAAGTTTGGGTTAGTTTGTGTTGGCAATCAAAATTGATCACAATATAGTGCATGAACTGAATACACTTTAAAATATGCAGCAGTTCGTGGCTCAAATAAATGATGTCGCGTTAGCGCTCTCTATATGACATGGTTTAGTATTTCACCTTTGGGTTTGATTCGGCAAATATAGTTGTTTCATTTTCACAAATAATTCTTCCAAATGTCACATCTTGGCAATATGGTATCGCATGTATCATTTTTGTGTCACTAGCAGATAACTTTCAAGGAGTTTTCGCATTGACTGTTTTGAAAAATCGTCGAATTTGTAGACGTTTGAAGTATTGTATTTTTTCCAAAACCTCATATTCCATACATTTTTTTGTTCACATGGCTTTTATATCCTATTGTCTATCCATTCTATCAAAAAAACCGTGCAAATTCGAGGGGTCCTAAAATGTACCAGACCCAGTTTATCTTATTGTAAAGTCTATTCCGAAACCTAAACTTGGGGATATTATACCGCCGTCCTTAGAAAGACAACCTGCAGTTTATATAACGGAGTTCAAAATTTATGCGTCATGCAAAATCTTCTCCCTTATTCACAACAACCAATAATAACCAGTAATTTTGTTGTACAACTGTATCGTACAAAACAGTGCCAAACATTGACAAATATTCTTCAGTCAGTATCTATTATCGTTCATCTTGGCAACAATTTTGTAAAAAAAACATTGCCTGCAGTAGTAGTCGGGTTGTTTTCGGATGATTTGAGATGTATAGTGAAAAAGAAGAGATAGTGGTGATGCATAATGGTTCCTTTAAAAGACATATTTATTTCCATCTGAATCTACGTAACGAACTACGCATCAAATAACCAATAAATAGGCACAAACTTCAAGCTTGACGTGTATCTAGTCACCAAGTTGTACGATAAATATATGTATTGGAACCACAGTTAGAACTACAAACAATGAACAGAAACAGGGCGTTTTTGTCCACCGTCACCGTCACGTCAACGAGAACGAGACGACGGCACCGAAGTAGCGGTACATGCCTTAGACTTTAAATAACTAAGGTACATGCATTTCAATAGACCGCGTGTCCACTGCAGGCCCGTCACCCGAGCGCCGTCATCCCGGCCGCTGGTTTTTTGAATAGTTCGACGTGACCGCTAAAAATCGTCCCGAGATTTTGACGGGCCGATATGTTGGCAATAGAAAATACGCGTCTTGCGCGTACTGCGATCTCCGTCGTTCGTGGTTTTGTTTCTCATTGTAATAAAAAATGGTGAAAAAAAATCAAATACGAGATTTATCCATTGATAGACGTCATATAAGGCAAAGAATATTTGTAAGGGGAGAGGTGTCCAAAGATAACCTAGCCATCTTTTAAACGTTTATCTTCACGGAAATGCGTTTACTTACGATCGCAGAATCGAACTGGATTACTGAAACTCATAGACGGAATGCTGAACTAAACCTCCGAACTCCGAATTCATTCGCGATGGACAAACGATCGCCGTCACGGGGACGTCATGCAGGTTCGGTCATTGAACTCCATACTACGTACCTGGAAAGGACCCGGTCGTTGTCTTCAACGGATCGTAAAGTGTGTCATTATTCTCTCCATATAAAGGCCAATGGGTTAGAAAAAGACAGGTATCCGTAACTATCCCATCTCTCTCTCCACTCCATGCGTATAGGCCGATGAGTTAGAAAGAGATAGGGATCCGTAACAGTCGCTATCTCTACTTGATTCAACTCTCAATAAAAAGCGGGTCCGTTCCAGGTACGTAGTATGGAGTTCAATGGGTTCGGTTCAAAAAATCTCGTTCTCGTTGCCGTGACGGCAGACGGTGGCGGTGGACTAACGCCCTAATCCAGTTTTTGAAAATCTACGGTTTAAAAAAATTTGACACCTTGTGTCTGGGAAGTCTTTTTTTATTTGTTTTTATAAAAAAAATTGTTGTCATTCCCATAGCTTTCTAACAATAAACAAAATAGATCAGTTTCCGAACATCTCCTGATTTTTAAAAAAGAAAATTTTGACAGGGGAAATTTAAGTTTTTTTTAAAAATTTGTCTTCTTAAAAAAAATTGACGTCATTTCCATGACTTCCATGATTTGTAGAAGCACCCCATAAGACAAAAAAATCAATTAGGTAGGTATTTTTTAAACCTAAAAACGGATAGCGTTTCTTGATTTGGCATACCCAAAAGCTCTGATAAAGATTAATTCATAACGATTTATATATAGGTTGTTCAATAGGGTGAAATTTGGAAATCTAATAATATGTGAAATTCAGGAAAACTACATACCCGTTTTAGAATTAAAAAAAAACCTAATTAATAACTTTTCCCGTTAAATAAGGGGAATAGGTTATGAAGATACGTCAATTACGTAGCAAAAAGTCCGCTTTAAAATTTTACTTAAAATAAACACAGCATCTGCATGCTACTTGCTACGCAAGCTCTACAATTATATATGTATATGTTAATATTGTTAATCTTGTTAGTTGTCGCTGTTTCCTTTATTTCTACTATGGTTGTATCTTGAGGTGTTTTCACATTACAAAGCATACACGGTGTCAATTTGAAAACTTCCCACCCTGAATAATGGCCTCCCAACAAAATAAAATAAAAACCGCTCGGACCCGTCAATTTTATTTCGAGGGGGAATTAATTCGCGCCTATTTTAAACTTTGCAACAAAACCCCCAAGATGTTAAATGTAAAGGGGGGTCGAGTGATACCTTATTTTGAAGGTCGTATGACCCTGATAACAACTACCGAGTTTCAAGTCTCAACTAGCATTCCTATTGATATGACAGCTTGCCAAAAATTTGTCTTAAATTTTTTCCTATCCAATAAATGATTAACCGCAAGAGCTAACTACTCCAAACTAGGAGGATATGATAAGGGACAGAAGATCTTCAAAATTAGCTATCATTCAATCTTTTCAGCGATACATTCTCGCCAAAAGGATTGTGTAATAGTTCATTTTGAAGATCTTCTATTCCTTATCATATTCTCTTAGTATGGAGAAGTTAACTTTTCCAGTTAATTATTTATTGGATAGGAGAAAAATTGAAAACAAATTTTTGACAAGATGTCATGTCAACAGGAATGACAGCAGATACTTTAAACTCGGCAGTTCTAATCAGGGTCGAAGGACCTTGAAAATAAGGTATCATTCGACCCCCTTTACATTTTCAACTTTCCGGAAAATTGATATGAAAGATATGAAGACTGCCCTCAAGAACATGAAAAATGTTGGTGGTGGAGATTGTGGGATCTCAAAGCAAGTTATCTGTGATACTGTATCTGTGATCGGAAATCGTGTACTTGATGTTATCAATTTGTCTCTGTGTAATGGTGTTTTTCCTGATGAGTGGAAATGTTCTACTGTTGTGCCCGTTCCAAAAGTAGTCAACACCACAAACTGTGAAGAGTTTCGGCCCATCAATTCAATGCCACTATATGAAAAGTTCTTAGAATCTCTAGTCAGGGACCAAATAATTGAACACTGTGATACAAACAACCTGATAGTTCCTAATCAGTCTGGTTTCCGTTTTAAACACTCCTGTGAGTCTGTTGTTGTGAACATAAGTGATGACTTTTTAAAAGCAATTGACTGTGATAATTATGTACTGGCTGTGTTTCTGGACCTCAGAAGAGCTTTCGAAACGTTGGACCGAGAAATCTTGTTGGAAAAACTGACAACACTGGGAATCCCGGGAACAGCGCTGAGTTGGTTCAGGACCCGTATTCCGTGTACTGTGGAATTCCATAGCAACACGTCGCTCTCTGTGTAAAATGATGGGAAAGCGACGTGTTGCTTGAATTCCACAGGTACACGGAATACGAGTCCAGATCATATCTGTCAAATAGAACACAACGTGTGAAGTTCAATAATAGTGTGTCTGTGCCAGTTCCCGTGAACTATGGAGTACCGCAAGGTACTGTCTTAGGCCCTTTGTTGTTTATTTTATATATTAACGATATCGTGGGTACAATTAAGCACAGCGAGGTCGTCCTATTTGCAGATGACACAATGATGTACATCGTTGGAAAGAAGATCGACAAAATGGTGGAGAGCATTAATGAGGATCTAAAACATGTGTGTATAATTGGCTCAATAGTAACAAACTTGCCATAAATGTAACAAAAAACAAGATATTGTGTCTTTGGTAAAAAATCTGCATTAGCCCGTATCAATGCAGAAAACTTGATACTTCAATTGAGCAACGCGAGAATCGAACACGTGAAGGAAACTGTCTTTGATGCCAACCTAAACTTCAACGCTAATGCGGATTATTTGATGAGGAAGTTCGCGAAAAAAGTGGGATTCATTTCTAGAGTTGGCAAGAACTTATCCCTCATCACCAAACTGCTCCTATACAATGTTATCGCAGCACCACATCTACAATTCTACTCAACTCTACTCTATCATCTGCCCAACTACAAAATCGACCAGCTACAAAAAATTCAAAACCGAGCTATGCGAGTGATTTTGGGCTGTAACAGATACACTCCTGTTAAAATTATGAAGGACACTTTGAATATTCTAAATGTTAAAGAACGCACGTTGGCATTTTTATATTCAAATTGAAAAACAACATGTTGCCAAATTATATTTGTGATAAGGTTAAACTATTTAGTGATATTCATTCATATAAAACAAGATACTGTGATAATTTTATTTTGACTGATAACTTGAACCAGTTCAAATTTTTATTGAGAAGTCATGTTTTGTCTCACCCTATTTAGTAGTTAAAAATGTTTGTTTGATGTTCATATACACTTTATGTTTCACACAACACATTTTATATTTTACATTTACTTCATTCTTATTTATTTTCAATAGCTATTTTATATTATTTTATTCTATTTATTTATTTATAACTATTTTTGTACTACGCTGTAGCCAAGTGCTAAATAAATACATTATTATTATTATTATTATTATTATTACATTTAACATTTTGGGGGTGAATATCATCCTCAAGGGATGATGTTGCAAAGTTGAAAATAGGCGCAAATTGTCTCTCCCTCGAAACAAAAATTGACGGATCCGAGCGTTTTTTATTTTATTCTCTTGGAAGCCCGTTCTTCAGGGTGGGAAGTTTTCAAATTGACACCCTGTTCAAAATATATCATAATAATATAATTATAATAATAATGTTAATAATAATAGTCGTTTATTTCCAACAGGTTAATACCTAATTACAGGTAATTCAATATACACAGATGCTGCAGTAATTATCATAAACAAATTAAAAAAAATAATAAAAAAAATTATAGTGAGTGAAATAAAAACATAATATGAAGAACAATAGAAGCCTCAAGCATTAACATGAAGAGTTTTGATTCAGGAAGGTATTGAGGATGAAATTAATGGAGTTGAGGTTTATATCGCAAGAGTTTCTGACAAGGTTGATGTATTTGCACATAGAAAAATGGGACTGTGATATAAAATATTTGAACGGGCATGCTCTACTTCGAAAGTCACATGATGACTTGTTTCAAGTCGAGGTACACGAAACTGCAATCGCTCCGAGAGATAGGAACAATCAATCTTACCCTGCAGGAGCTTATGCAAAAAATTTATGGAGTTCAAATCTCTACGCTTCTCTAGTGATATTTCACCATAGCGAGACAAGATTGATTGGTGATCAAAGCCTCTTCCCGGGAATACACTGTCCTCTCTGAACATCAAATACTTCAGAAATCTCCTCTGAATGAGCTCTATTGCGTTGGTGTGACAGTCATGAATTGGGTGCCAAATCAGAGAGCCATACTCAAGCCTGGAACGGACAAATGCATTGTAGAGAAGTCTTATGGTTATATATGATAAAACCTAGGAGTTTAGTTGATCTCAAAAGCAGCTTTTCGAAATGGGGAATGAAGAAAAACTCTTCATCAAAAACAACTCCTAAATCCGTGATTTCGACTGTCCTTTCGATAGGTGAATCCTCGATTGAGTACTGATGCACAATGGGATTTTTCAGTCGGTTGTATGATACTACAAAACACTTGGATACGTTAAGATCTAGACGGTTCTGCATACACCAGTTATTGACAAGGTCGATATTACGCTGAAGGAATAAGCAATCCTTGACTGAATCGATCCTGTTGAATAATTTCAGGTCGTCTGCATAAGCCAACCTCTTGCATTGAATCATAGCCCAGTAAAGTTGTAGTCGGCCTATAGGGGTCGGCAAAATTTTTTGGGTATCAGGGGCAATTGCCTACATTTATTGTCAGACTATTTGGATAAAAGAAATCAAAGAGAAGATTGGGTGATACATTGAGTGGAATCAGAAGGTTTGCTTGCTATTGGTGTTCCCCAGGGAACGATTCTTGGACCGCTATTGTTTGTATTTTATGTGAATGATCTTTTGGAGATGCTGCCTGAAGATTCTGTCATATCATATGCTGATGACACGGCAGCTATTTCTACTGATGTTACTTGGTCAGGGGCTGCCGCAAAAATGAACGCGCAGCTTGATAGAATTGCGGTTTGGTATCTTTGAACAGGTTGACACTCAATGTACATAGATAAGATTGTGTTCATGACTTTTGGTAATTATTGTGATAGTGTACCTTGAACTATATGTATAGAGATTAATGATAGAATACTCAAGAGGGTCGAAGAGTGTAGATATCTTGGAATAATTTTTGATTATAATGTTAAGTGGAATAGGCATATTGAATACTTGCTAAAAAAGATCAAGTACCAACTATTTGTGTTTCATAAACTTTCCAAAGTCATAAGTGCAGACTTGCTGGTGACTATTTATCATGCATTTTTTCATAGTGTTGCTACGTATGGTAAAATAGCGCGGTGAGGTGCATATGAAAATAATCGTAGATTATTACAAATTTTTCAAAACAAATTATTGCAATTCATAAATAAGAACACATCTAATGCGAGTAGTCCCCTAAATATTAAACAAGTGTACCTAATTGAAGCGTTATTGTTCCACTACAATACACTTTCAAATAAATATATGGAGTCCTCAAGTATTACCAGCAACAAAACCATACCTATACCAAAAATCTCGAAGAGAGTTAGTGATGAAAATGGTCTCGTACAGGCTATAAAACTTTTTAATTTACTACCCAATGAACTAAAAATTCTGCGCAAAGGAAAAAAAACCCTGACAAACATATTGAGTTCATGGTTACTAACCATTCAGATTAAGTTCTGATTATAGTATTGAACATATACTTAGACTGATTAATTGTATTTTCACTGTAGCAATGTTTACATCGACGTTGTGAGATTTCTACTCATACTTATGTTCAAAGATACTTTTTAGTTTATATTCATACTTTGTAGTTTATAGTCTAGCTAACCAGTCCATGTACAGGGATAATATCCCTCTATGATATACATTCACTTGTATATATACTGGAAATAAATAATGATATTTTCAGGGTTTCTTGGGACTGCCTCCTGAGTATCCAACCAAAAGATCTGACTCGAACTCTTGGTACCTACGTTTTGTGCTGAAGAGATTGTTTCCTGAACATTTTTTTAGAGCAAAATGACCTCAATAAAAGTTATAGAGGACCAAGAATTGAACAACTTTTCCCCATAAAATTTTTTGACAGCTTTAACACTTGATGACTTTCAGCGCAACAGATTCGGCTTGCAACCGGGGAGGTTTCAAACATTTTTTTTAGAGATCATGAAAAATTTCATCAGGAAAAGTTGTTCACCCTTTGATTCCCTGAAACTTTGTCCAAGGTGATTTTTTGTAAAAAATGTTTTCAAAACCACCCATGTTGCCAGCTTAATTTTTTCATTTGATGCACTGCAACTCGTTTAGTATTGGAGCTATAAAAAAATGTTATGGAACAAAGTTGTTCAGCTTTTAATTCTATATAACTTTTGTTCAGGTCATTTCACCGAAAAAAATGTTTAGAAAACCACCTCTTCAGCACAAAACGTACCAGGAGTTTGAGTCAGATCTTTTGGTTGGATACTCAGAAGGCAGTCCCCAAGAGACCCTGAAAATATCATTCTGTTTGGATTTAAAAAAAAAACAAACGACAACTTTACTGGGCTATCATGGCAATCAGGTCATTGACAAAGGCATTGAATAACAGTGGCCTCAGGTTTGAGCCCTGCGGAACTCCAGACATGGGGATGAATGTAGGTGAACGGTAGCCATCGATCTCGGAAAACTGTTTCCCTTCCAGTAAATAGGACTGCAGAACATCATGAGTCATGATGTCCTTCAGAAATCGTCGTAGGTGGTTTTAGCTTCAAGAATCTGTATGCTAGGTGCAGGTTAGTGGGTTGGATGTTCTCAGGTGGAACCTTGTCAGGTACCATATTGCAATTAATTGTCATTGTGTGGAGTACCCCACTATGTGAATAGTTTTGTGACCCAATTTGCCTTTGTTTGGCATCAAAAAAATGGCGTCAGTGTCAAACAAACGCGCCGATTCATAATGATTCTCTATGAAATATTTTGAATTTCACTCTTGTCTATTGATCACTACAGTCACAAAGTCAGTAAGATCCACAATAATATTAATTCACAGACGCCATTTTCTTGGTCCCAAACAAAGGTCCATTTATAAGGAGTTACCAGTCTTTTTTTATTTCGTTAATGGTAGAGGGTGGTTCGATTGCCAACGTTGATCAAACATTTGTTAAAATAAGGTTTTTTCACTTGAGATGATGTTAAAATGCGATTCACATTTGAAACCCAACATTTCTTCAAATTTCTTGCCGCCATTACTGAGATGTCTCAGAAATTTTGATGATGTATGTTTTGTGAAAGTGCTACTATTTTGATAATAGTGATTGCGTTAACGTATACGGATTTCTTCTATAGGAAAAACAAAATGCATTGAAAAGAGATCTCCCAAAATGCTCTTATTTTATTTATCAATAATCTCATCAGCAGGTACAATAAAAAATATGTTTTTCTGCTATTAATGAAGTTATGGTAATGAATGATCCTTTTCCACGATAATTCAATAATAACAAAAATTAAGAGTGAAGAAATTTTAATGGGTAGCAAATAAAAAATATTACATTCTTTCGTTGAACTAGGTTTTCACAAGAACTGTTGGGTAGTATGTACTACCTACCTATAAGTTGAATTTGGTAGCCTACATCTTCAACAAATTCCTAGTGGACAAAATTTACAGATTAATCTAGTCACAGCCTTCATCTAAAATAGTCACCACTACCTAAATTAGCAAAGTAATACAAAATACAATACAAACAAAAATTAATCATTTATATATGAATTAAATTAAACAGTCCTTCTTGTAGGTTCCATAAAAATAATTATGTACAAGTCTATTCAGAGTCATCATCTTTGCTAAGATTGGTATGTCCGACAATAAAAACGGATGCGTTTTCTCAGCTGTCCAGTTGGTCAGCAATGATTAAGTCATCAGCTTCGGCTGCGCTTATGGTAATCATCATTTTTTCTTCGTTGCTGGAACTGTCAGAAGAGGCTGATTGCTGCGTAGAAGTTGCTGCTTCCTAGAATTATTTTTATTCCATGTAATAAAAAAAGATAATGATCGCTTAACGACATATTCTCAGCAGAGATAAATATGAGAAGTTCGTTCTCGATTTTTGGTCAAAAAAGATGAATCAAAATCAATGGTTTTATTGACACTACTTCTTACCTGTGAATAATTCAAATGGGTTATAGCATATTTGATATTATTTTTGCTATCCGTAATCCAAACAGGCTGTGGTTTTTGATCTGTTTCAGCCTGAGGTTCCGGATCATCCTGTACCTCCCAAGCTTCGTCATCGTCATCTTTATCAACAACCTGGACACAATAAAATTATCAAAAAAATGAAATACGAACCACATAACGTGAAGATATTTAAACAGAATTTAATCAGAACTATACTTGATCCTATAGAAAAGTTTTGGAAAAAAAATGTCAACAGACAAACAAATTATGAATTATTGGATTACTTTGATGTAACTTTTAATTGTATGTGGTTGGAAGGACTAACAATAAAATAAGAAATCTTCACTTACCGCAAGCCTTTGTTTACTGTGGGTCTTCAAATGTTTGGACAAATGATCAGAACGCATAAATTTCTTGTTGCATTGATTACAAGTGAATCGTTTTTCGCCAGTATGTGTTCGTTTGTGTCTCTGTAGCTCATCTGACCTCGTGAATCTTTTACCACAGAAAATCCACGTACACACGAAAGGTCTTTCTCCTGTGTGCCATCGTAGATGGGCTCTAGAATATAAAAAGTGGCTTTAACAAAAAATAATTGATTTTTTGATTTGATAAATCAGTGTTTTATCCATGAAGTCTAAATTGAACAGCTGATCCCCGTACGTTGTCGAAGTTTTGAAGAAAAAGACCATAACTAGTAGAGTTCAACACATTAGAGAAGGCCAGGCACGTGGCTGGGCATTTGGATGCGCAGTGGAGAGCGTCTGTCGTATCCTGGCAACCGGATGATTCAGCGGCGTCTCGTCGTCGGGTTTATACTTCGACCATAAAATTGTATATTTTTATGGTCGAGGAGTTCATAAGATTAGGCTAGATAAATGATAGTTAAGTAACAGAGAATTTCTCTATGGTTTATGGTATATAAGAAAACCCTACAAATAGTCAATAAAGACACTATTCTATCTATAATCATATGTCTCCACCTATGGTGACAACGACCTTGTTTTCTCGCCGCGCAGCCCACGTCACGAGTTGTGGTCTTCTCTAATGTGTTCCACTCTACTGTACATTTTGAATAAAAGAAAATTTGCTTTGACGACATTTTTCATGCAATAGGACTTACCTCAAATGACTGGTTTTGCCATACACCTTATTACAACCAGGAATGTGACAAATATGCTGTTTTTTCTTATCGGTATGCCTTTCTCCTTCTTGGCAATTGGGACACGTACATGCTACTCTTCTCACTCTTGGTTTTTGGTCTACCAAGTTGATATCTATTGGTGGTGAGGCGGGTTGTGATTCCACAGTATTTGCATTCATAGTGGTTGCATTTATCGTAGTTCCCACCTGAAAAATTCCATGGCGTTGAAACTTTGTCATGCGAAGCAGGGACGGATCCAAGATGAATGAATGAAGGGAATGGGTTTTTTACAGAAGGGGCTGGTTCTACTTTTTTTATTTTACAAATCGAAACTTGACCATATTTTTACGCCACAATATACAGAATTATTTTTTTTTTAAACGCTAAAACTCTCAAATAAATTAAAGTAGTTGAGCAGCGCGAAAAAGGGGCGTGGTCTGGTGGTGTCGTCATTTCGTTCATCAAAACCGTTTTTGAACGGGTTGCGTCAGTATACGCTAGGTTTCTGTGACGTCATGACGTCAGCTGTCAGACGGAAATATCCAAACAAACTATTTTTTATTACATCAAAAGCTGGCTTTCCACTCGGCTAATCAAATACGCACTAACGGGACCCACGATATATATAATACACCCAAAAATATAGTCCAAAGAAGTCCAAATTAAACACAAACAATGATTTCAAACTCACACAATACAGAACCAAATGTCACAAATTCGGCGACGACCAATCATATTGTGCCTGTGACGTTTTCAAAAACGTCGCGTATAAGTATGTCAAATCACTGTCAAGTCGTGATACTAAAGCGGGCCACAGACGATACAATAGGCGGATTTTGGCGTTAACCAGGTTACGAATTTTCTAACCCAACATTTCTTCGCAGTAGGGGCAAATCGCTTGGTATGTACCTTATCAAGTAGTTACGTTATACCATGAATAATACTTTTAGTAACCAGAACGTTTTGAGGTTTGATCCCGAGCTGGTATCGATACAGTAACCAATTACTCACCAAACCTTGTAACAACAAATCGCTACCTGGTTAACGCCAAAATCCGCCTAATCTGTCGTACAACTTCGTATCTAGAATACATGTCAAATTTGACGTTTCCATCTTTTATTGGTTATGTGATGCGTTGTTAGTTACGTTAATTCATTTGGTGATAAATATGTCTTTTCATCATTTTTATATCACAACTCTTTCTTCTTTTTCACTCAATCACTTAAATTATCCAAAAACAACCCGACTGTTACAGCAGCTAATGTTTTTTTTTTCAAACAAATATTTAAAAAAAATGAAATTAACACAAAAAAAAACAGTGCAAATATTCAAATTGTACACCGCACCCACGGACTTAACGTACACATTTCACCATGGTTACGCTGTTGGCAAATGAAAGATTTCCATTAGTAAACAACCGTAACGTATACGTTATCTTAACGTAAATGCTACATCATAAGGGAAATTATCTTCTTTAACATTGTTTTGATTGATGAAGATTTGGAGGAAGATGACATGAAGCTTTTTACAAATACAGGGCGTGTCACATGAGATGGATATAGCTCAATATCTCAGTTGCTTGTTATCCGTTGATTATTCAGTTGATAGTTGATGAGAACGTGTACTTGAACGTGTGGATAGTTGTTTCGTGATCTTGGAGTTTTATCTGATATTAAGCTATCAGTTCTACCGAGTATCAACAATCTCGTCCAATCAAACATTATGTACATTAGAATTACGGTTTTATGCATTTGTTGGGCAAATAATATGAGCACATGATCAGCTGTTGGAAATGCACTCGTTTTCATCGTTGGAGCAATGCAGGACTGTGGCTGATTTCAAATTTGTGCACAAACTTATTCATGATAAACTAGATTGTCCGGAAATTCTGAGTCGTACAAATCTTCTAATTCCCGGAAGTTCGGCGCGTCATCCATTTGTGCCCACACCTCGGACTAGTATTTGTGAAACACCACCTCTACAGGGTGATTCACGTAGGTCGTCTGCTACAAGTATTTCGAGAATGCACCTTTTAAAATTATTTTGATGATTGCGGCGTTGCTGGTTCTACAAGTTTGTCCTAGTAACTTTCTAATTTTAAATAGGACACCCTGAATATTGTTTGATTTTTGAATTCTGTATAAAATTCTAAATAACTTTTATCGAACATGTAATATGTCTAATGATAATAGTTTCGTGATATTTGTCATTTTATTCAAAAAATTACAAATGCCATTGATTTTTCAAACTAAGATTTCTCAGTCACAGTAAGGAACTGAGGCGTGAAAATTTGACTGCAGTTTCTTCAAATATCAATGTACACATAGACTCTTCCAGATATTTAGAGAATGTTACCAAGTGTGCAAAAAAAATCGATCACATTTTCGCTAATGGAAATGACTGCAACTCGATTTTTTCAAATGGAACACCATGTATTTTATGTTAGCGATGAAATTGGCCTTCAATTTTAAATAAAAAATGTTAATACTATCCTATGCTCATCGTCCATTTTTGAAATATTCACAATTTCATAACAAACGTGCTTTAACATTGCTTTCATGAATGAGAATTCTAGTAATCAAACGTGAATGTTGGATATTATGTTCTTTACGATAAAGCCTTAACGTTGCGAATCACATGTATCTTGTAATAAAATAATCAAAGAAATTCAAGATAATATTTATTAAGATGATAATTAGATTCCCATAAACAACTGTGTACCTACAGTATTACAACTTAAAAAAAACTTTCAGTGATAATTGACTAAAGCTTAATTGATCAACAACTATTCAATATGAGTACCAGTGAATGCATGAGATGTCGTAGCTCTTCTAATTTGCCTTGGTTGAAGTTCATCAAAGGCCTCGTTGACTTGATCAATGAGATCGTCACGAAATTTATAGGTGCACCATTATAAACAATATTTTTTATATAACCCCGAAAAAAAACAAGGGGTTGAGATCAGGGGATCTAGGTGGCCACTTCCATGGACCTCTTAATCCATCGATCCTCAAACCTTTCACTCAATTCATTCGCAACCCGATTGGTACTATGTACTGGGGCGCCATCCAATTGATACCAAACCTGAGCATCCAAACCCAACGGGAAATTATCTATAAAGACTGACACATACTGTTCGTAGAATTGTATTTTTGTTCATTCAAGTTTTCCTCATAAATGTAATGAACACATCAATAATTGTCCATAAGTAAAGAAAAAACATTGAAAGAAAATTTGTGTTGATGATTTCTTCCAATTATAAAATTTGGATTTCCAGTGGACCAATAATGATTATTTCTTCTGTTGAATATTCCATCTCTTGTGAATTTTGATTCATCTGTCCATATAATTTTTTTCAGAAAATTTTTATTCTCTTGGATTTGGATTCTCTTGGATTTGGATCAACAACATCTCGCACAGGTCTATTCTCTGTTGGAAATCAGCCGGCATCAATTTGTGTAGGGTTTTTTCTTTGTAATTGTACATGGAGTGTCTCAAAAGAATTCTTTGTATTGATGAAAAACTTACTCCCAGGTCGTTCACTACGTTGCGTATCGATGCTCGTGGAAAGGCATGCAAATAGCCAAGGATTGATCATCATTTCATTATGTTTATTTCCAGTGATGGGCTTTGCACGATGGAATAACTGGATTTCCGTGCAGAACATAATTCGACTGTGTAGTTTTAGTATCATGATTTTATAATAATTAACGAAAATAGTTATTTCAAATTATTGATCAATATTAAGCTTATTTTTCTCATATCGGTTGATTTGTGACCTTTTGTGACATCTTTTGGAGACCCTATCAATGTTTTACGAGTCACCAGTTGATTCCTATCAAATGCGAAATTAAACGATCGATCTAAAAAGAAGTAGTACCTATTCACCATTCGAATTAAATTGAAACAATAGCGTTGCATTTGCGTAGGCTGCTAGATGGCTATTTTGTCAACTGCACATTTAATATGAAATCCTCAATATTTCAAAAATGGCTTAAGATGGCTATAGGATCGACAATGGTAACATTTTTTATCCAAAATTGGAAGTTCATCGCAAACATAAAAGGGTGTTCAATTGAAAAAAAACGAATTTTTACGCCTCAGTTCCATACTGTACTGTTACTGAGAAATCTTGCTTTGAAAAGTCCATGGCATTTGACATTTTTTGAATAAAAACTATTATCATTAGACATATAACATGTTCCATTTTCAAGATGCATTACACTTTCATATAGACTCATACCAAATTCCAAAAGATGTGGAAAAGCCGTTCTCGAAATACTTGTAGCAGACGACCCACGCAAATTACCCTGTATATGTATAGAAGTCAGAATACCTATGATCAATACTAGGATAGGTTTGATATCTTTAACTGCAACTTCAAAAATCTTGATTTGAATTCAGGTAGTTTTTACTTCTACAACAATTCGAGAAAAAATAATCCTCAATGTCGTCAAATAAAATGTTTAATCAGCGACAACGGGGAAACTCTAGAAAATCACAAAAACAGCGATAACTCGAAAACGACAAGGACCATAATATGTCCGTAATACGGTTATCGTACTTTTTTTGTTGTTTCCCTCGACTCTCGCCTCCTGTTTGATTTTGACAAATGAGGTTTGGGACACCCTGTATCAACCCTGTACTTGAATCAAAAGATATTGTACGCACATAAAAATCGTAGGCCACTTATAGGGTACTTTTGGCAAAGATGATGAATTTATGACGTTTAAAATAAAAATATTTTCACATGTGGACGATTTGTACTAACCTGTGCTGTTTGCGCAGTGGTGGCAGTTGAGACTTGTGGAATAATCTGCCATTTGGTCGGATCATTTGCGTCTTGCTGAATGTGTTGCCCAACAGCGATTTGTGGTTGTGTAATCACTTGTACATTTCCCAAACCTGGAATTCAATGTTGGAATATCTTAATAATACAAGTACCTGAAAGCACTAGCATACAATTATCTACATATTTGAAGAATTAATTATGCCCAACCTTTTGTTTATTTCAAATAATTAATTTTTGTTGTCATATAATTTGAATAACTTTATCAATTTAGGACTGCAAATTATCTTCATCGGAACATTTGACTTACCAGGTATATTTTGTATTGTTGGCATGGACGTTGCAGCTTGTATGTTAGGAATCTGAATTATATTTCCCAATCCCCCTAGGTTACCAACAGTCCGTATTTGTTGAAGATTTTGTAGATTGGACACAGGAAGCGTGATTTGTTGGCCATTAGCTGATGGGAATTAATCCAAAAGGTTAAATAAATTGATACAAAATATGAACTAGTTGCTCGAAATCAGTGAAACGTTTTAGATTGATACGATACTTTAAAACCAAGTAAAGTATATGCCTAGATGACTAACCTCGCCAATACATACCAGTGAAAGTAAGTTGGGCTGATCCATTATCCCCAGCAGTCACTACTTGTTGGGCGACAGAAGTGGGAACCTGAACCTGCTGGGTCTGTTGAGTTTGTTGTTGATGTTGTTGAGGTAATGAGGTGGCAATTTGAATCTGCTGAATTTGACCTGAAGGTGTTAGAATATTCGCAATTTGAGGAATCAACTGAGGTTGTGCCTACAAAGAGAAGATGACTTTATCGAACTGTGACGTCAAAATTATAATTTACTGGAAAGCAAATTGATTTTTTCAATAACTCCACATAGAGGTGGAGCTAGTCTGTACCAGCCTATTATCAATAATGTAAGAACACCTACTTGTATGATATTGGGGACAGCTGCAGAAGCCGCAAACTGAACTGGAAAATGTATGGTTTGATATATCGTTTGTCCATTTCCAGAGCTGATTGGAACCTGAATGGGAATGGTTTGTTGCATAGGAAACTGGAAGACTTGTGGCTGCGAATGTCGAACCTGTAGATGTGATGACCAAAAATTTCTTTTTTTGACTAGGTAGTATATTGTGGATTGCTACTTTCTAATAATAATAATATAAAAAATGAAAAGGCTGTTGACTCGATAAATGTTTGAAGCAAAATTACTACATTTTCTTTGAAATTTCTCACTAGGACTTTATCTATAGATAGTTATATTGATAAGATAATTTCATTTTCTTCTTTTTTATTGTTCATGTACTGACCTGAACGTTTTGTCCGTTAGCAAGTTGAACGGTAGTTGGTAAATTTGATGTAGGTAAGACACCAGGACCTCTTATTATTTGTCCAGGGCTAAAGATTTGTTGCTGTTGTTGACTGCCTGAAAATTAATAGGTAGTTGATAAATGCTAGCCATTGGAAGTTGAAAAGCTCAAAATAACGTAACTCCAAGCTAAACTTGATGCACAATCAACCCGAATTCGAATTCATGGCAAATCAATAACAAATAACTGACAGAATATTCAAGAAAATAAACAAATATAAAATTCACATACAGCCTCTGGCATGTGACTCAAGTTAAAAAGAACAATTTGTGGAGGATATAGGTTTGCATACCTTATTTACAATAATAATAATATTGTTTTTCTTTTTTCAAACTTAGAACTTGAGAGACCATACTCAGCCCAACCTTGGCGGAATTATTAAAAAAACTTTTGTGAAACGGGCTACAGATGACTTTAGGGACAGTATTTTCAATTTTTCTATGAAGATTCATTAAGAACACTACGTATTAACAATATTTTACCTTCTATACGTGAGGATCAATCGAAATAAAGCACCAATTTTTGTTAAAACACATATGTAAGCTACAAAATATCGCTTAAATCTACAGGATTCTTTGACAGAAGACATAGACGAAAAGAAGATCATAATAATTATGTTCCATCTTGGAACATTGAACCACTAGAAAAAGCATAGCACCCCGAACGTACACGATTTGTTTGAGTCGATAACATTCTGTTTTTGTTTATATTTATGTAATGTTATCTTGACACATTTGTGATTGGATCTCAACAATCCAACCGTCCATGAAGAAGCTCCACAAACACAGCACTTTTTTGGTATAATTGCTACACTAAATCCTCTTCTCGGGCACAAATTTTCAACTGGAAAATGACAACAACCAACAACCGTCACTTTGACGAATCTATCAAAGTCATGTTAACGCATTTCAAATAGCTCGATTGATGCCCAACGTTGCCGTTTCTGAGAAAAATTCCTCTTATCAACTTTTCAGTGCAAAAGATCAAGAAAAATCGTCCGATTATTCAACGACAAGTAGTAATAGCTATGAAAAAAAGGCTACACACTCCTTGAATATTTAAGAGAAATACATTTATTTGATGAAAGTGAACTTCAAGTCATTTTTATTGAATTGGTGACAGAAAATCTGGTGAAAGGAAGTAAATATGGCAAACAAGGAGCTTGCTTTTCCCCTTTCCCCCCATGTTTACATTAGGTTTGTTCCAACCCGACCGAGAACCGTACTTGGAACGATTTCCGTCGTGCGCACTTTAGAAATTCCGTTCCAACTGCGTATGAATGATTCCTTGCACCGTCCCGTTGCGCGTTCCAACCTGGAATCGATTCCAGAACGATTCTTTCGGTACCTGACTAATAGTAGGAATCGATTGGGATGACTTGCGCACTTAAGCATAGCACCGCCATTTTTGACTATTTATGTATATTTCGGTTTGATATTTGCCATGAAGTAGTACTAATTGTGTTTATTCATTGATAGTTTGGGTAACATTTCCGTTTTCTCTATTTTTGAGTGAAAATATTATATTTATATATATTATAATGTGCGATGAAGAAAGTTCAAAAACCGATTCCCCAAATCGGTACCTAAATCCGTTCCAACTGCTGCGCTTCTTCTGGGATCGTGATGGAAATGATGAAAATCTAGATCATGCGCAATAATTCAATTCTAAACAGTTCCAATAACCGTTCCGGAACGGTACCAATTGTGTAGGTTGGAAGAAACCTATTGACATGTTCGACTCACACAATATTGTTTGTTTATGCTTCTAGTGGTTCAATATTCGAACTATTCGAAGTGTTCCATAAAGAATTCCCTATAGAGGTTTTTCGTAAATGAGCAATGTCGATATTATGTTTGGGGACCAGTCCATCCACCATACAGCGCTCAAGTCGCCGTTCATGACAAGATTGTCACGTGAATTTTTTGAAAAAATACTATTAGTTATCATCATTGTGTCTGTAAAAAGATGACGCGTACCTGAAAGCACTAGAGGTGAGCAATGAGCATATTCAAGAGGCATTGATTTCCTTTATCAGAACCTGGATTACTTAGGCAGAGAGTGAGAACCTAAACAACTTAAAACTTGACTATGGACAATGAAAAAATTTACAATTTACGCCTAGTTTGCGGAAAAGATTTTCGTGAGGATTCAATTACAGGGAACCAAGAGAGGCTTGAAAAAAACTGATGTTCCTACTCGTATCTACCTAGTGAGTTCCCGTTCCTGCCCTATTCAATGTATATGTAGGTATAAGAACAAAAATATATAGCGTAAGGAGAGCTTCTTTGGTGATTATTGCTTATACGATTTTCAGCTATTTTTCGATTTTTTCAAAATTTTCTTATATAGACACATTCTAGAGTCTTCAAGGATTGCAAATTTACTGGCGGAGGAGGAAATAACATAATTTTTTCCCTCCGCCAGTGAATTTGCAATCCCTAAAGACATGCACTAGAATGTGACCATACAAATAAATTTGGAAATCATCAAAAAATGGCAGAAAACCGTATAAGCAATTGTTACCGTTTCTTTGTCCAAATCATGTGAAGAAGGGGGTTTCGTGGCGTAGGGACAGAAAGGGAAATGAAAAAAGTTGGCACCAGGCGGGATTTGAACCCACAAGGTGGGACGAAGGTCGTGGTTGCCCTACGCCACGAAAACCCCCTTCTTTAAAAATATAGGTAGTAGTAAGATGATGCACTTTTCTATTGTTTTTTTTTGTAAAATCTGAATGGATGATTGTAAAAATGAATAAATATACCTATATATGTATGTATTTGCAAATTATTTCTGGGGTGTTCATATTCTCATGAATCATTTTGTGCCTACAAATATCTTTTTGATTTTTATTTGGAATGAATTGTTTTTCTTTCATACGTAAGATAAAATTATTATTTCCTCCATTATCTATACAAGCACAAAATGGGTCGACTATTTATAAAATTCATATTTATAATATCCCCCATTTAAATTTGGCGCCATTAGTTCCCAGTCCATCCACTCCACTGGTGGCGCTAACAATAATCCAAGGTCACTATTGTCAGACGGCGCTCTATAGGGGTTTCTTTATGATTATGTTCGACGACATGTTTGTTTTGACAGTTTGTTAGACATGCCTCGTGGTGGTGGTTCTTCGGATTATCGATTCAGACCAGAGAAGATGATATTCATTTATCTGCGACTTATTGTCGCCTTAGCGATATCATCTCTTTAGGTTGGGTTAGTTTTGGTTAGTTTGGCTTAGTGTGCGTTTGGCAAAAAAAATTGATGGTAGATGAATATCCGGCAACGTTGCAATTATATTTCACCTTGGCTAAAACCAACGAGTGTTGGTGTTTAGAGTCGGTGAAAATCTTGATTTTCATGGGAATAAAATTTTATTTTTTGGCTCAATTTGTGTGTTTACCGGCTGCGTCAAGTGAACTGTGCAGCTCTAGCGTGGAATTTATTCAAGAAATAAGTCTGGGGTGCTAACTTGACGTTCAGCCCCTCCAAAATTTTGGGAATCAGCTCAAACAAAATTCTATCTGAAGTGTGCTGAACTGTGCTATATCTAGTTTCTGTCAAATATTTCACTTTGTTCAGATATTCGAAGAAACTCTAGTGGAGGGGCCAACTTGACACTCAGCCCCTCCAAAATTTCGGAAATCAGCCGAAACAAAAGTTTATTCTTATTCTATCTGAAGTGTGCTGTATCCAGTTTTTGTAAAATCTTTCATTTTGCTTAGATATTCGGAAAATCTCTAGTAGAGGGACCAACTTGACACTCACCCCCTCCAAAATTTTGGAAATCAGCCCAAACAAAATTCAATTCTCATTCTATCTGTTGTGTGCTGAACTGTGCTATATCCAGTTTTTGTAAAATCTTTCATTTTGCTTAGATATTTGGAAAAACTCTAGGTGAGGGACCAACTTGACACTCACCCTCTCCAAAATTTTGGAAATCAGCCCAAACAAAATTGAATTCTTATTCTATCTGAAGTGTGCTGAAGTGTGATATATCTAGTTTTTGTCAAATCTTTCATTTTGTTCAGATATTCGAAGAAACTCTAGTTAAGGGGGCCAAAAACAAGATATAGCACATTTTAGCACACTTCAGATAAAATAAGAATTCACTTTTGTTTGGGCTGATTTCCAAAATTTTGGAGGAGTCAAGTGTCCACTAGAGTTTTTTCGAATATCTGAGCAAAACGAAAAATTTTACAGAAACTAGTTATAGCACAGTTTTGCACACTTCAGATAGAATAAGAATTCACTTTTGTTTGGGCTGATTTCCAAAATTTTGGAAGGGCTGAGTGTCAAGTTGGCCCCTCCACTAGAGTTTCTTCAAATATCTGAACAACATGAAAGATTTCACAAAAACTAGATATAGCACATTATAGCACATTCAGATAGTATAAGAATTCACTTTTGTTTGGGCTGATTTCCAAAATTTTGGAGAGGCTGAGTGTCAAGTTGGATCCTCCACTAGAGTTTCTTCCCAGGTTTCTTCGAATATCTGAACAAAATGAATCATTTTACAAAAACTAGATATGGCACACTTCAGATAGAATAAGAATTCACTTTTGTTTTGGCTGATTTCCAAAATTTTGGAGGGGCTGAGTAACTGAGTGTCAAGGTGGTCCTTCCACTAGAGTTTCTTCGAATATCTGAACAAAATAAAAGATTTGACAAAAACTAGATACAGCAAACTTCAGATAAAATAAGAATTCACTTTGTTTGGGTTAGTTTGGGTTGGCTCCTCCACTAGAGTTTCTTCGAATATCTGAACAAAATGAATCATTTGACAAAAACTAGATATAGCACACTTCAGATAGAAATTAGAATTCACTTTTGTTTGAGCTGATTTCCAAAATTTTGGAGGAGCTGAACGTCAAGTTAGCCGCCCAGAATTATTTCTTGAATAAATTCCACGCTAGAGCTGCACACTTCAAAATTATATCAGCACAGTAAAGTACACTTTGAGCACAGTAGACGAGTATAATATTTTTTAAAAATTCGGTTATGGAGGGCCAACTTGACGCAGCCGAGTTACCGCTATTGTTTTTTTTTTAATGTACTTATCTAGACGTATATTTGAGGGTGAAATTTTTGTTTTTTTAAAAATCCACTGTCTGTAAAGTCATCTCGTCAACTACCTGTTGTCGGCCACCTAACTATACTTTCAGAATGCGGTGATAATGAAAAATTATACGATAGCCTGGAATATATTTGAGGCAAAGTATGGCAAAGAATTGATTACAACATAAAAATATTATAAAATTTGCTGTTATAATGTACAAAAATAATTTATTTGGAAAAATATACATTTTACCGGTTGCCGTACATGCGTCTTATCTCTCGTACGGCCAAGACCTGTTGTCGGACGGGTGTCATCCAAGAAAATTGAAGCAAATGGATGAAAATACCTATATATTTTTTTAAAATTTGTCTATCGATATAGAGGAGAAAAAATACTTGAGTGACAGATAGGTTTAGAAAAAGCACGTAAAAGAAAATTTTAAATTGTCCCAACCTGTTCTAAAAATAAAACAGGTTGGGACAATACAGATGATAAAAAATAATATCTTACTACTAAATTGAATTTGGGATTACTGATTAGAACTGAACACAGTAATTACTTTTTACATTTTTTATTTTTTTTTAACTTATAACTTTTAAGTACTTAAAATTGAAGTTTGGTTTGTGAATTCTACAAAATGTAGTAGAACAAGAGATCGTACAAATGAAGCCATTTCCTTACGCTTCTTTCATCTTTTTTTTAATGGAAAACCCTTCATTTTTCCAACCCTTGATAATGACGGTAGAGAGACCGTCATTATAGGTTGTGGGCCAGTTTTACGGAGCTCATCACATGATTTTCCAGAAACTCTGTCTGGAATTGTACTTTTGGAAACACAAAATTCTTTTACTGCCGTTCATGAGCACAATTAGAGGACATCCAGCAGACAAAGGAACATCTCATGCTGCAGCATGGTGATATTGACTCTTCAATTAATAAAAATAAAAACGGTTACACAGGCTATGCCCGTAACTGTGTTGGTTCCCATAGGATATGGATCCAAAGAACAAGGTGGTGTTTTTTATTGGGTAACTCTCGGACACCTTTTCAAGTGTTTCAAATTTGGCGCCTTTTGGCATTTACGCATTAACCTGTCCGAAATCCGTCTATAAGGAGAGAAACTAGATTTAACAGCAAGTAGGTAAGACAGAAAGAAAGGGCTATGTATGTCGCGAATAGGACCCGGTTGTCGGACAGCTGTCCGAGAAAGGGAATTTAGCGAAGTTTGGGACCGGTTATCCGTACAGTTAACAACAATCACAAAACAAAACATTTGCCAAATGTTCAAGACTAGAATGACAGATAGACATGTTCTTAACTCAAATGTATCATGGAAGTACCAGAATATTGGATACAACTAATTGCACTCACTATTTCCTTCTTAGTTTTCCACTATCACTTTTGTAAACTTGTCTCAGTTGACAGGGTGGTTGATGGAGCCGATCTTTTTCTAATTTTCCTGAATTGGTCTTAACGTCCAAAGCCGGCTTCCCATGCATCCGATTTCCGACGGTACGATGATCCGATGAGACTACTAATGACTAATGGTCAAAACCTTGATTGATGACAGATTTTGAATATTTTTGACCAATAGCAGTCTCGTCATATTATCGTACCGTCGGAAATCGGATACATGGGACCCCGGCTTAAGGAGGGCGTTCCAAAACGAGGTGGAATTTGCTCGGAATAAAATCTTTAATAATATTTTACTATTTCTTTTGTGTTTTGTCGCAAGATGTCCGACAACGGGTAGTGTCCGGCTAACAGGTACTTTTACCATAAATAGGTATGCTAAATTCTTCCAGACCAGAGTAACCAGAATAAGCAAGACATATTTTCAGCACCAAATTCAATTAGGTAGGATCAGAAGAAGAATTTAGCATACCTTCTTCTTCTTCTAAGAAGGAAGAAGAAGAAGAAGGTATGCTAAATTCTTCTTCTGATCCTACCTAATTGAATTTGGTGCTGAAAATATGTCTTGCTTATTCTGGTTTTATGTGATTTTGCTTCAAAATGACCCAAAATTATTTTTCGGGCTGGATTGATGATTGATAGATGTTTTAAGTTTTACATTCCTCTCAAAAAACCAAGAAAGTAAAGATATGAAACTGGAAAGTCAAAATTTTCCCGTGTTCAGACGATTCCAATATTATCACATTTTTTATTGAAACAATTTTTTTTTTGAAAAACTGTCATCATAGGACTACCTAGCTGACTTAACAGTAAAAATAATTACCATAAATCTGAGATATATCATTGAATGGTGGCACTGTTATGAAAGTTGACACTTCCGATGGTTGAAAATTTGTTGATGATTGTGTTCCATTCACGAGAATCTCTGATATAGTTTTTCCTTCTGATTGAATAGTAATCTTTGCGACATCGCCGGTCACACTATTATTACCAGTAGTGGAAGACACTCCCTCAGCTTTCTTATCCCTTGTCATTTTATCACTGTTCAAATTTGTTACACGTCTTCTTTCTACTTGGTTCCGTTTACTTAATGAAACACCACTTTGATATCCACCTAAAACTACCACGAAGTGTTCCTAGTTATTAACGTTTAGCACAGTTCGCCGAAACACTGAATACGCGATAAACACATGTTTCTGTTATTTGATATTATACCGGCGCATATCTCCCGAAGTTCTAACAACAAACAAAAACGAAAATATGTGCAAAATCTCGTCCGCTACCGATTGTGACTAACGACTATAGTAGTACCCGCGCAAGAGATTTGTCATGGTTTTCTGGAGTAGGTACGTTTTCATCTCAATTCCAAGAATACTTATATAGGCGATATAAATTCCGAGTTGGGTCGGTTCTCAGTTATTTATTTGTATAAAATGGGTGGCCCCTTTTAGTGGCAGTGACGTGGTTACGTGGTTTGGAGTGAGATCATAGACAAATTATTGTTAATTTGTCTATGGGTGAGATCAACCAGGTTCATGCCCATGCATATATTTATGGCCGATTGCACCAACCTATTTTGAGGATACTTGACGCTAAGGAAAGGGACCCTTAACTTGACAATTTCGCATGCAAAACTGTCAAGTTAAGGGTTCCTTAACGTTAAAGACGATTTCGAGCGATGGACCGGTATTTACCAAAGCGAAGCCCTTGGTTCTTTGTGGTTAAACTCAGCGAAGGGATTTGGCTGACAAATGACAGAATTGACAGACATCCGCTGATGACAGCATATGCGTTCGCTCGAATGCGTTGGTTGGGCTCTGTGTGTTGTTTATTATTAATGTGTAAATATGGATAAAAAACTCTTGATGGAGTTATTGTGTGAAAGTGTTTTAGACGAAGAGTTGGAGTTATGCCACTTCTTTTTGGAGAAATCAAAGGCATTTCCAGAAGCCTTGTTTGTGGTCCAGGATCACACCATGGTCCCTAAAGTTCATCATCCTGAGAAATGGATGATTGATCTGGATAATATGATGTTTTTTAAATTATTTAGGATGGAAAAAGATTTTTGGTGAAATTCTTGAAGTAATAATTAAACTGATTAAAATTTTCAAGTATACCCACTTCCCATTCAAGAGAATGTTTGCGACTTCGATGTTATCGACAATGACATCGAAGTCTCTCCCTTCAAAATTCAAACAGATTTGATATTTTCCTTCCCCCATACCTATCAACAGGCAATAAGACAAATTTAAGAGACACCGCTAATATGGATTATGGATATCAACAAATAATATTTGAGGTTATGAACTGCATTGACAGTCCAAACTCAGCTCCAGAGGAAGGTAAATACCGGTTATTCAGCTGTCAAAATGATGACGTTTCAAAGGGCTAGTCCGTGACGTCATTCTCGAATAACCAAACATAACCACTTCACTCGAATGCTAAGAGTTAGAACCAGTTTGGAACGGTAAATACCGGTCCATCGCTCGAAATCGTCTTAAGTATCCTCAAAATTGGTTGGTGCAATCGTCCATTATTATTTTAATAATAAGTATATGGGTTCATGACTCGGTTCATGATGATATTATGTAGAATGTATTTGTATTGTATTAGAATTCGAGACCACAGTATACAGGGTGTTTCAGAATAACATGCTAATAATAAAGGGGGTGATTCTTGGGCTCATTTTAAGAAAAAAAATTCATATGAACGTATGTCCTAAACGCCTTAACTTTTGAGATACAGGGTGTCAAAGTTTTGAAAAATAGATACTTTTTTTACAATAACTTTGTCATTACTGTAGATATCTTTATGAAATTTGGGTCATGTATTTTAGGCATTGATACTCATTTTTTGATGCACCAACAATTTAATCATTCTGACCAGTGCAGTCCATGCGGGTTTTGGTTTGCATATTTTTTGGGAAATAGAAAAATTTTTAAGGACATACGTTCATATGAATTTTTTTTCTTAAAATGAGCCCAAGAATCACCCCCTTTATTATTAGCATGTTATTCTGAAACACCCTGTATATTCCACAGAGGAAAGTGAGGACACAAATTTGAGGTTAGTTACTTAGTTTGTCTAATAAGATATCTTTGTTATGCTCCACTAGTGCACACTTTTTCTACGCTACAACACTCAGTGTGGCTTTGTTTGTGAAATGTTTGTTTGTTTTTTAGGATAGATATCTTTACTGGTTTAGTGAAGATATTCTATCCTAAAAAACAGACAAACAAAGCCACACTGACTGTTGTAGTGTAGAAAAGTGTGCACTAGTGGAGCACTGGAGCATAACAAACACACCTACTAAGTGTTGTAGTTGTAGTGTAAAAAATTGTGCACTAGTGGAGCATAACAAACACACCTATGGCCAATTGCACCAACCTATTTTGAGGATACTTAACGCTAAGGGACCCTTAACTTGACAGTTTTGCATGTAAAGTTGTCAAGTTGAGGGTCCCTTAGCGTTAAGTATCCTCAAAATAGGCTGGTGCAATCGGCCACTAATGTCTAAGACCCAGTGACATTTCTCCTGGTGGGTCCCCACATTGAACTCGATGACGTAGTATCGAGTTTAATGGGTCCCCAAGATCAGTAGTTGCTTTTTATTTACATACTGGATCCATTTAAATGAAAACGACCTGGAATGGCCCTGACGCGATACAAAAGTGAGGCAAATTAGATTGATGAATAACAGTGCGGGTTGCATAACTAAGTGGGGTATTCCTTCCTCTCGAATAAGCAATAACTGGTTGCATTAGTTTTCACAATTAGTGTGATTATTTTGATTTATATTTAAGTTGGGTTTGTTCGTGTATGGTTGAGTTGAGTTAGGTGGATTTTTGTGATTTTCACTGTTTTTTGACTAAATAACGCAAAGTTGTGGTTAAGTCAGAGGTACCTACCTTACATAATATATTAGAGAGATTTTAAGCCACTTATTTATTCAAGTTACCTTATCCCTTAAACGTTATTCTGAGCATGCCCAGTTTCCAGTGCATAAGGGAAGTCAGTTTGAGCAAAATGAGTTTTTGAAGCGTATAAATTTGACACCTACGTTAACGCTAAACCTAATTTTAATCATGCGCAGTGTTATTAAAAAGTGAAGTGTTTAAAGTTGCCGCCAAAAAGTAATCTCAGATTTTCTGTTTACGTACTAGGTAAATGTTTATGTTTTATATTGCCTTCGTGTATTGTTTTTTGTACATCATGCATGGAAGATATTATTCAAAATATTATATTTCTTGGATTACCTCCCACAATGACGCATTTTCAAACGGGTTCTGTGAAAGAACCTCCCGCAACAAAACTAGATCGTCCTGGTCTGAAAATCTTTGTCTTTTTCTAAACACTTCCATTATAATAACCTTATTTCGTGTGGCAGTCTATAAGTTGAAAACACAACAAAACATATAACTGACAAATGCCAATTGACAGCGCATGACCACAAAAATTACGTTCAACTTGCAGCGACGTTGCCAAATGAAGAATATTTTAGCTTTTGAAAACAAATTAGTACTTTAAAAAGTAACTCGTTTTTACACATATGTTAAATCAAACATGTATATGTTTAAAAGTCATTACTATGCAAAAATATATTTTTCATATCGTATGCAACTTAACGTAAATACAATTTGGCACTAATGCCAAAACCTTAACTTTCCCTTATTTCTTCTCTAATAAGGGGACCCCTTATCGCTTATTAACGTTATACCTTATTTTCGCACCACTGCGCATGCTTAGTATAACGGATAAGGGATAACGTCAACCAAATAAGTGGCTTAAAATCTCTCTAGTGGCTTAAAATCTCTCTAATATGTCCAACACAACCCAGCGGTGACAGCAGCTGGACAAACTTTACCCAGCCTATACTGTGACCGCTGAGCCTTCGCTGAGCTGTGTTGGACATAAGCATTGGTTTCGGATCATGTCACTGTCAGTGTCATCATTTTTTGCCAAAAAAAAGTTCTTTCTTTAAAAATTTTGGATTAAGGGCATAGAAAAAATATATATATTCGTAAAATATATTTTTTCTATGATTAAGGGATGAAGTGGTTTGAGGGTTAGGCTGTTGCGAAATTCACGCCTAATATCAGTCAAAACAACTGCCACCTTTTACTTCTGACCAGTTCACTTAAGTGATCAAAATTTGCGGGTGGTACAGTTAGGGGCAGAGGGGGATGTGACCGGATCACTTACTTACAAATCAAATCAGTTTGTAAATAAAACATCCTAAATGTCAAATTTTAGTGATCTGGGTCAAATTGACCAGATTTAAGATACAAATAAAAAGCAGCTAGTAGTATATAATAATAGGTTGCCTCACTTTCACGGTCATGACGTCATCGTTTCCCACTGTTGCCAGATGGCCCCTATCAAAAACAGTAGAACAGAAGCTGGCAACCTTGTCTGTGATGAATTCATTATCATCATAACCTCACTTTACACAATGAATGGTTTTTGGTAGTTGAGAGATTTGTTGCAGTGTCGTTGATTTTTCTTATGTGGAATTATTCATTTTTGTTTTGAAAACAGTTCATAAGTGTCTTATCCTTAGATTATTTGTCCATCAAATATAGTGGTTTAAAGGTAGGTCTGTCCATAAATTTTAAAAATAGAGTTTGTTTACATGTGTTCAACTCAGTTCAACTGCCTACTTTGTGTGAATTTTACGTAAATTAAGCTTTTTATTATAGTTCAATACTAAGTTTCTCAGTAAAATAAGGTTGGACTAATATGAACTGATTAAAGATAAAAAGTTGTTAAAATCTGAGCATTGATTTATTTGCATATACATATTATGGAAAATACTCACATTTGGAGCAGTATTCTCACTTTCTTTACTAAACCATTTTTCGATAATAATGGATTAAAAGATAATTTCACACCTGTAAAATAGCGTTATTTGGATTTAAATGATAAAAGTGAAAGTAGCAACAAGCCTACAAATCCATACAAACAAATCTCATCGATCCAATGACACATGACACGATACAATGCAGACCGATAATGCAATCGAATGACAAGAATGACAGGATTCAGTCTACTGCAGCCGCTAGAAACAGATGACGACATATTTTCCCCCTCCGTCTCTACCTCAGGCGAAGTGAGGCAACCTATTGTAAAGTGATCTTGGTAGGTCCCCACGTGCGTATTTCAAGGACGGCGTTTTCGCGTTTCGCGATAGGATTGGTTGGTGATATTTCCGCCGTTATGATTCAAAAATTTATAACCAATCAGAACGGGTATGTCAATACGCCTGAAATGTCAAAAAGCCGCCACTACGCTCACGGGGTCGCACCATCAGTGATGATTCAGTTGAGGCCTATTTTTGGAGAGAATGTTGTGCGGAACCTAATCGACTGTCATCCGAGAGGGTTCGCCCTGAACGCGGTTCCAAGGGGGTGGCGGAACGCCCCCAACGTAAAAATTTGCATCTTTTTATCATTTAGTTATGGCTGAATTTTTTACGAGTTGTTCTTTGGTAACCTACAATCATCCAGAAAAATTGGGGGATCGATTGGCGAGTTCCTTAAGGGTGGCGGATCACCCCTAACATGTTGTGGGAACAATTATCAACTTTTCATGATATGATTCAGTTGAGGCTAAGTTTCTTACCAGTTCTTTGATAGCCTACAATCAACCAGAAAATTTGGCGGATCAATTGGATCACCCCCCCAAACATGCCGCGGGTATAATGAACTTTTCATATTATGATTCAGTTAAGGCTAAATTCTTCACCAGTTGTTCTTAGGTCACCTACAATCATCCAAAAAATTTGGCGGATGAATTGCCAGTTCCTTAAGGGTGGCGGATCACGCCAAACATGTCGCGGGAATAATATTAACTTTTCATTCAATGATTCAGTTAAGGCAGAACTTTTCACCAGTTGTTTTTGGTAACAACAATCATCCAGAAAAATTGGTGAATCAATTGGCGAGTCCCAAGGGGTGTGTCACTCTGTCAAAAAATGTACATGTAATTCCAAATTCCGCCAAATTCCAATGACTGCCAAAGAATTCCAATGAATGCCAAAGAATTCCAATGACTGCCAAAGAATTCCAATGACTGCCACAGAATTCCAATGACTGCCAAAGAATTCCAATGACTTCCAAAGAATTCCAATGACTGCCAAAGAATTCTGATGACTGCCACAGAATTCCTAAGGGCCGATATTTCAATGTCACCTTAAGTGACATTTTAGCTAAGGTATACTAAAAGTTGATCTGAATCTTGAAATTGGCCAACGAAAGTGCCGTTTTCTAATTGCGCCACTCCTTTCATTTAGCTAAGGATCTGATGTGAATGTCGGAATTGAAACACGGCACTTACGACAGGCAAATTCAAGGTTGAAAATATTTTTAATCTTAAATGGACATTGAAATATCGGCCCTAAGACTGCCAAAAAAACCATAGACAACAAAAAAATTTGGGGATATTGGTGGACTACATCAGGGGTTGGCAAAATTTGCTATTCAACTTTCGAACAAGTCGAGTGAATAATTTTTACGCCTACGGCTATGACCGATTGCCATGGGATGTTTGATTGTCCTCTGTAGCCAGATAAACCCAGATTAAGGCCTGTTTATCAATATTTTTTCAATTCGAAGCAAATTGTTCTAGGAATGCCTTTGGGCGTTAATTGAAAATTAGAACCAGTCATGCTAACGTCACAGAATGCATTATTTATCTCCGTCTGGCGTATATGACTGCAATGAGGAAGAGAAAGTGTGTCTTAGCTCCGCCCCGTTTACGATCAATATTGTGAAATTTGCGTTTTCTTCTTCATTTTAAGTACATTTTTGGGTGTTTTGAAAAACATTTTTTGCTAGTGCATCCAAATATTGGGTAGAATCAATACCTCTTGATTGGCAGAATACCGTACTTAATACGTATATAAATTTTCAAGTCATTTGAAAATGTATACAAATTGCCATTGCAAGTATGTATTTTTGTTAAAATAACGGAAAATAAATCATAATAAGTTATGAAAGTCTATTATTGCCACGATTGATATGAAAAAATCGATAAAAAAATAGTAAAAATAAAAAACTGAGATTTTTTATTTTTATAAGAAAATCATGATTTTTATAGAACCCTGTTGATAATTTTTCTCTAATAGTTTAAATAATTGTGTTTCTTATTAAAATATGATGGCTATATTCAAGTTGAAAAGTACGTATGGATTGACTTGCATCTGAGCATCTGAGTGTAATTTTTTTTTTTTTTAAACTGTGTTTTGGGATAAATCAAAAAATAAATAAAACGCTTGTATATAAAGCTGATTTTTATTTCAGAACATACAGAAAAAACATATTCACATTTAATCACTTTAAACATCATTTCACAGTCGAAGACAATATCAAAATTATAATTTTATGCTGGTTCATTTCAAATAATTCATTTAGCAATTAAATTGTCGTTATGTTGCTAAATAGTTAAGGGTTGTTGGGGGTTCAAATAACTAGAATCTGCTTGGATACATATCTTGCTTTAAATAATTACAGGAACCAAAATCAATAAAATATTAAACTTTTGATTGTGAGAGAATTGAATGTTCAAAACAGTTCCTTCCCTTGTAATACAGTATTGGACAAAATTAGAGCAACCGCCTGTAAATTCATAAAACTTTGATCCTACAGTTATAGTTGTATGTATTTATTATTTTAAGACTGCTTTGTCACAAATACTTGTATTTCAGACAATAAAGCGATTTTTGATTTGATTTGATTTGATACATCAGTTATCAAAGACCTGATTTCTTCAAAAATTGGTCATTTTTGCCAAGTTCAAGATTTTATAACTAGACTACCCTTTGTTCAATTATTGTGAAATTTCGAATGGTGCTAGCGATTTTCATCAAAAATAGACAGAAAAAAGTTTTTAAAAGTGTATTTTTATGAACGTGGAAAAAGGCCACAAACATTTTTTTGGAAAAAATCGCCAAGACACTCAAGCTGACAAATAAATTGAAGTTTTTAAATACACCATCAGTTCTTTGATAACTGATGCAGGATCAAAGTTCTATGAATTTACTGGCGGCTGCTTCAATTTTGCTCGATACATGTGTAAAAGAATATTCAGATCAATGAATGGTTTTCACAAGGAATTTTAAGGTGAATTGATTACTTATTGTGTTTGAACTTTTTAAATTCAGATTCTATGCATATTTTTTCTTGTCTCTTAAGTTTGAAAGGATAGTTGCCAAGTAATTTCAAAGGGACATAGAAAATAAATGTATTATTCACAGTTTGGATATCGTTTGTTGGGGGCCATATGTATTGATCAAGTTCCTGCTTTAAAAATTTAATTTTACTTTTATTTTCATTGGTTTCATGTATTTTGCCTATATACCAGGCTTTATCATAGTTCACGGAATAATACTGTTCAGACTGAATGGACAGAATTTTAGTTTTTGAGTTTTCTGCGTCAGCTGTTGGGTCATCATCAATGTCTGAACACGTTGCCATCTCGAATTCACTCAGCAATTCAACATCAGACTCAAGATCAGACTCATCACTGCTACTTTCCTCTCTTCTTTTACCTGCATTTTTTTAATAAGGAAAGGTTTTAATTTTCTTTTAGGATTAATGTTTTTACTGCTGTTACTTAAACCTCTGCACGAACCTGGTGAAGATGAAATATCCACAGATATAATTAGATTTTTACATCTCAAACTAGTGCATCCTCTATCACACATCATTAACCTGATTTTTAAAGCAGGCATTGAGATTGCTTGACAAATTGCTATGAAACAAGAAGCAAAAAAAACTTGAATATTGAAATTCCAACATCCAGAACAAGTAAAAATCTGAATTCCATGATATATATGGCACCGAAGATTTATAAAATACTTCCATACAATTTGAAGGCTTCGAACGCTTTCAATAGAAATCTGAGAAAGTATGTAGAAGATAATCGTAATTTGTTTCTTGAAGTTTTTAAAAAAAGACAGTGATGAGAAAGTTTTTCTTGAGTAGAATTATTGGGGTGTTTGTTACTTGTGAATACTCTGGTGGTTGATTTGTTCTTGTTTTTTTTTTCTCTTTGAAATGTTATATTATGATTATGTTATATTATTATCATAAATAGGTATCGATATATCATACCTGTTCTAAATATAGGGAAATTGCACACACAGGAAATCAATTTCTAGGTGCGTGTTCTTTACGAAAACCAATGATGTACATTGACTTGAATTAAAAACGCCTTGTTTATTTGCAGTTAAATAAATAAATAAATGAATACAATAAAAATCAATCTGTCACTTGATAGTCTGCCACCACGTTTTTCAAAAAAATACCAGATTTATCCGTGATATCCCCTTTGATTTTTCCACCAAAGTCTTTGATGTTCAGGCTGTCCATGCCTTTCAAAAAGTCTGCATCTTCTTCTATATCTTTCAAATCTTCTATTTTGAGATTTTCTGCTTCACTATAACAAAGTCAGTAACTTCATTATCATCAGGTTCTCTGAATTGATCATGTACAGGACGCGACACAGTTGCTACTGCAGTGGTCATCGCTTGGGTCATCGTCTCAAAATCCATATCCATAGACAGCTTTTCAGCATCATTTATGGTGTCACATTTTGCTGTTTCCACAATGGCTTTGAGTTGGTCAGTTGATGGTAAAACATTCGTCCCAATAGAGTTCATACCTAATTTTAACGTATCTTTACTTTCTCGTGGAAAAATTTTGTACAACCTAAAAAAAATTAATCAAGTAAGTATAAGAATTTAAATGTGAAGTTTTTTTTTGTAATAAATGCATTTGAGAATGTCTTTTGTTTAGTAGTTTTGTACAATCCAAATTTAAAGATTGGTTTTATTTAATTTTGACTGATGAAGAAGTTTGAGAGTGACCACTTTGAAAAACCGTCAAAAAGGCACAATGACTTCAACAAAAAAAGTCGGACCACCTAACCTGTGAAAAAAAATTGAGTAATTTTTTTTGTGACCTGATTTTTAACATCTCTAGAAATGGGGATAAAACATGGGGGGTTCAAGACTTGATCAGGTGTCAAACAAGAATGAACTTATGGACAAAGCATAAATAAAAATGTCACTTACCGTATCAAATATTATGTAATTCAACTGAACAAATATTTTTCTCGTTTTCAATATAAATACTTTGATAAATACCAAGATAAATAGGTGCACAAAACGCGTTTGGCACTGCAATATTTCTGGGAACTACCGCGACTGCCAATGAATGCCGAGCGACTTCCCGACTTCCAGCGACTGCCAAGTGAATGCCATGGAATTCTAGCGACTGCGGTTGATTGCGTCACTGACTGCCTAACTTCTAACGACTGCCAAGCGAATTCCTGTGACTTCCACAGTAAATGTACATGTAATTCCAGAGGTGACACACCCCTTGGCGAGTCCCTTCCTTGAGGGTGGCGAAACACCCTCAGTATGTCGTGGGAACATTGAACTTTTCATAATATGATTTAGTAAAAGGCTAAATATTCTAGGCACTTATCGTGGTTACTATTTCAAGTGTTTGCGGACAAAATAGCGGTTCTAAGTTCTAAGTACCTGGCGGAACGACTTGAATATAACGAATTTTCTCATTTATTGAAAATCTTCATAGTAATCAAAGCTCGACTTCATCAATTACCTCCCAATATTTTGATGCTCATTCCATACGAGTCTCGATACGAGTGCAACCCGAGAATAACTTTCTTTGGCGATATTAAATTTGAAAAAGTGGATGATCCAAAGTTTCCGTGACTTGTATAGTTGCAAAACTATTTCCTAGCTGCCTTTCGAATGAGTTTGGCAAAATTATCTTCACCAGAGAAAATCCAAGGGCTGTGATTACTATAAAGAAATTAAAAAAAAAAAAAAAATCATCGTTTCTATTGGAAATGGGGTTCCGCCAAGTACTTAGAACCGCCAATTGACATATTATTATACACTTAAAATAGTTGCCACAAAAACAAACTAAAAAATTCAGCCAATTTTTCTGGATGATTGTAGGCTACTAAAGAACAACTAGTGAAAAATTCAGCCCTAGCTGGATCATATTATGAAATGTTCATTCGTCCCACGACATGTTGAGGGTTATCCGTAACACTTACGGAACCAGCAAATCGGTCCGCCAATTTTTCTGGATGATCGTAGGCAATCAAAGAACAGCTGGTCAAAATCTAAGCCTTAACTAAATCATAAAAAGGTGATTGGTCCCACGACATGTTGAGGGTGATCCGCCACCCTTGAGGAATCGGCGAATAGATCCGCAAATTTTTCTGGATGATTGAGGACCACCAAAGAACAACTGGTAAAATCAGCCTTAACTGAATGATAAAAAGATGCATTTTTTTTTTGCATTTTGGGGGCGCTCCGACACCCCCTTGAAACCGCGATCAGGGCGAACCCTCTCGGATAACACTCGATCAGGGTCCGTAGAAGATTCTCTCAAAAAATAGGCCTTAACTAAATCATCACTGAAAAATGTCACTGGCTCTCCTACTATAATGTATACTATTGTTTATTTATATCATCACCCGATTCACGTTCACGGTACGTGGGCGTTTTCCACCATAGGAAAAAGAACTATTTTTTTTTTCTATGTTGTCCACTGCATTACTGCATAGATCAGTGGCGTTTCTACACTGTCCGATGCGCGAGCCGATGCGATAACGTCAACGATATCGTTTTACGCCTGAGAATACCATTATTAATACTCGTAGGTGTCGTGTCGTTGCGGTTATGGGTGGAATTTCTGTGCGAAATTCTCTATAATTAAAACATTTAATTGGGTCTCAAAGTGTGACAAAGACTACGTAGCATTAGTAACTCTTTATAACCATGAGAGATAGGTTCAACGTTGGTTGAATGGAGACAAAGTTGCGCGGTTTGACATTCGAAATGTCGGATATTAATTTTGGCCATTCCATCTTGAAGAACAGAAAAAGTGACCAAAATGGAAATGTGTCATTCGTTTTCAATCATCTCTCCAAATTAAGTAATTCAAGACAAAATAAAAAAGGATTACGAAAAAACCGGTTATTGTCGAATATCTTCGGAAATCTTCGATCTATTTTTTTTTAAGATTTAAATCGTGCACGAGTTACCAATAATGCTATTATGTATATTCGAATTTGTTACACCCTGTATTAATTCTCCTAGAAAGATCTCACATTTCGTTTGTTCACATTGTTTTTGCGCATCAAATATAATGAATAAAGTTAATGCAAATTGTTACTTATATGGAGAAATCGTTCATTTTCCAGTATTCAGGCCTCAAACTTAAAATTCTATAAGTCTACGTATTTTTTAGTTATCACCATCATGAACGAAATTTTGAATTCTCACTGAGTTTTTCATTCTCATCTACTTTCTTCCAAAACATTTTGTCGTATTTTCTATTGAAAAAGAACTGATGAGAAAAATAACTTTTTCGATAATTTTCAAGACTTTTGGGTACTTCATTTTTCAAAACTGAAATTATGACACAAATTAATTTTTCTACGACTGTACGGTAATATCACCATTGTGCAATCGATATCGGTTAGGAAACGCAGCACATTGTATAACTGTACGGTAATGAAACCATTCCCTAACTTTTGCCATGGAAACGAGTGCAAACTGAATGGAAATGAAATGATCTGGCACCTCCGCCAAAAACAAAAAGTAAAAATCGATATTTATTACACAATAGTGATAATAATCAAGAGTCGTAGAAAAAGTATAGTGTACAACAGGCATGGAATGACCATTTCCTACTCGTATGAATTGCTACAAACCTTCATACTCGTAGGAATTGGGTATCATTCCATACTTGTTGCACAATGTACTATTCTATCAAAGCAGGGCTGAACTCCAAAAGAGGTAATTTCAATAAAAATGTGTTGTGATTTGCACCTTTTCATGCGTCGATTTGTGAACACAATGTAGATATACAGAGGGTCTCAATTTGAAAACTTCCTATCCTGAATGACGGGTCCCAAAAAAATAAAATAAAAACGCTCAGATCCGTCGATTTTGGTTTCGACAGTGAAACAATTTGCGCCTATTTTCAACTTTGCAACATGTGATATTCACCCCCAAAATGTTGAATGCAAAGGGGGTCAAGTAGTAATGAATTATGAGCGTGGCAAAACGCATTAAAATTTGAGTTTAACACCCTGTATTTCCGTTAATAATCAATTTTCGGAAAAATGTTATGGGAAAAGGTGGCATTCATTTTCGATCTAGAATGCTTCCCTGATTTTTTTGGTCATCATTTCCGAACACCCTGTTCAGCGCAAAGATATGATCTAAATCGCTATGCATATTTTTTCAGCGATTCGTTAAAAAATAATGGCAGTTCAAACATTAGGCGATAATTTCGACAGATATTTTTGTTTAGTACTTTAGTTGATATAGATTTTCGAATGCTATCTTACCTGCAAGACTCATAGCAGGAATAAATATCGCTTCTTGTCCATCTACGCTAAGGGCCTGAACGCCTGCAGGCGCTTGAACTACACTATACCCCAAATTCTGTCCAGCCGCCGCAGCTGCAACCAATTGAGCTGCTCCTGCAGCCGCTTGCTGCTGCAAGATTTGTTGTTGCAATTGCTGTGCTGTCACACCTGCTGCTACGGGAACGCTTACAACCTATAAAAACAATTGAGACATACTTTAGATTAGCTTTCTATTAATAAAAAAAAATACAGTGTGTCCAGAATAAAATGATGTACATGGGGATATTCGAAACGGTAAGAGTTAGGGCGTCGCTCAAATGGAAGAAAAGTTGCGTATTTGTATGCCCAAAAATATTATATCTCTGTTCTATTTCGAATCGATACCGTTATGCAGATACAGGGTGAAAAAGAAACATGTCCATTTTGGAAAAGCCACAATGTTTCGCTTAGTATAAAAGCTAACATTTCCAAATTTTCAGTGTGTGAGAGCATACGACGATTCTAAAAACGGCATCAAAAAAATTGTAGGCCTACTATGTTGTGTCCGGCCTAGTTCAACTTTTGTTTTTCTTATGGAGGCCATATTCACTTTCTTCATTTTGAAAATCCGCATTAGAAATGATTTTCAAAAATATGACTCATAAAAAAAAACAGACTTGACTTTGGCTGAACGCATCATAGTAGGCGTACAATTTTTTTGACGCCGTTTTAAGAATCGTCTTATCTTTTTACCCATATGCGGAAAATTTGGAAATATTAGCTTTTATAATAAGTGAAATATTGTGGTTTTTTGAAAATGTACCTTCACTTTTTTCATCCTGTATCTAAATTACGGTATCGATTCAAAATAAAAAAAAGGTGGAATATTTTTGGGCATACAAATACGGTACTTTTCTTCTATTTAAGTAAAGTCATATCTCTTACCGTTTCCAATATCCCCATATAGTGCCATGTACAGGTCATTCTGTATAATATATATTATATATATTGACCCATATGCTAGCGGCGTTATCTTTGGAGATATGAAAATTTTGTGAATATGGAAGTTTTAGACATTCATCTGAACTTTTCAAAAATTCTATAAAAAAAACAAAACACTATCGGAATGTCAATATTTTTTCAAAAGTATAATTTTTTTCAATGGAAATGTATATTATCATATATTATGAAAGAGCTTATTTTCCTGATTTAAAAAATATACAGGGCTTTTCACTTAAAACTCCGCACGTCAATATCTCGGAAATGAATAGGAATATTTGATTTCTGTAAAAAGTAGTCAATGTATGGGATCAAGTATTTCGGATTTAGTCGGAATTTCTTGGCTTTTAAAACGGCATTTTGTTAAGCATCAAAATACGCAACTTTGCCTCCATTTAACCGACCTTGTATCTCTCACGGTTTTCAAGATCCCCATGATAGACATCCTTATCTTGGACACACTGTATATCTCAAAACTGAGTAGAATAAATGAGTTCGACTGAATACCAAAAAAGTTTATAAATAACATGTACTTTAGCATGCGCGTAATTTCAAAATCTCTGCAATCGATTAATATTTTCGATGCGTCGCGACGCTTTACTCTTGGTAGGCGTCGAATGTTTATAACTGTGAAAAATAACTACTCGACCCCATACAGTGACTACTTTTTACAGAAATCAAATATTCCTATTCGTTTCCGAGATATTGACGTGCGGAGTTTTAAGTGAAAAACCCTGTATAGTTTGATACCTTTCTGATGAGTCGTTCAGGAGAAATTCAAGTTCAAATATGTTTAAAAATCAAAATTCACATGCCTGTTGCTATGGAAAAAATGAAAGAATCGTGATTATACAGGGTTATTCGCGTTATTCGACACGAAATATTATGACCGAAGTATATGATTTTGAAAAAGTTTTTTTTTCTTGATGGATAGGGACCCTTTAAGGCTACATTTAAAAAATATTTTCACGTTATACAGGGTGTCCCCAACACACGAAACGCATCAAAGTTGTATTTTTTTAAATGGAACCCCCTGTATATTAATTGATATTCCAATTCTTCCTTTAATTTTGAGCAAAAATTGTGATACAACTAATGTTCCTAAATTCAACCGTTATCGAGATATCGCGTTTTAAAAATGGCATTTTTGCAACTTTGACATGCTATAAAATGCAAACTATTCAAGTTAGAGGAAAATGGTTTGCACTTTCCTATCTTAACTTTTCAAGAGCTCTTCTGTCATTTGGATAGAAGGAACCGTCAACTGTCAACTTTTTTCGGCACCTTTTGACATTCTTTCACAAGGATGAATTTAATCTCCTTGAATATCTCTTGAAAAGTTAAGACAGAAATGTGCAATCCATTTTCCTCTAACTTGAATAGTTTGAGTTTTATAGCATGTCAAAGTTGCAAAAATGCCATTTTTAAAACGCGATATCTCGATAACGGTTGAATTTAGGAACATTAGTTGTATCACAATTTTTGTTCCAAATTGAAGAAAGAATTGAAATATCAATTGATATACAGGGGGTTCCATATAAAAAAATACAACTTTGATGCGTTTCGTGTTCTGGGGACACCCTGTATAACATGAAAATATTTTTAAAATGTAGCCTTAAAGGGTCCCTATCCATCCAGAAAAAAAAACTTTTTCAAAATCATTTACTTCGGCCATAATGTTTCGTGTCGAATAACGTGAATAACCCTGTATAAATTCATCAATAGAAATGTTGGTCAAATAACTTTATTTTCTAGATGTTACTCCAAATATTGGCAACCGGGATTTAAATACTAATTTTTACACATATTTAAACTTAAATATCTACTGAACGACTCATCAGAAAGGTATCAAACCATATATTTTTGAAATCAGGAAAATAAGCTCTTTCACAATATAATATGATAATATACAGAGGGTTCCATCGAAAAATATGCTACTTTTGAAAAAATATTGACATTCCGATAGTCTTCTGTTTTTTTTATAGGATTTTTGAAAAGTTCAGATCAATAAAACTTTCATATTTACAAAATTTTCATATCCTCATTGATAACGCCGCTAGCATGTACGGAATGACCCTGTACATCATCAAAGCTGTTGGAAATCAAAACGCTGTTTAAAAAAAAAATAGTCATTTGTAGATTATATCTCCAATTCAATCAATTATACAAGGTGCTTGTAGAACATTTCCAAGGTATTTTTTAAAAGAAAAGTCTCAGCAAAACATAGAGTTGTTTATATAGTGTTTACCCATAACCACTTCAGTGTGATAAGTCTCCAGAAGCTAATTTGCTTCTTTCGAAAATACTATAAGAAAACCCCCGAAACCCCGTCTTGCAACAATGTTGAAAATTGCAATTTTTCCTTCTTTTGGTAAAAGACCTTCACTGAATACGACTAATCAAAAATACAACCTCTGTATAGAGATGCATGTACATGCCACAAAATATGACTTTTTAGAAACAAAATTTACCAATGAATAATGTTTTTTATGTTATTATACAGGGTGTCTGCAAAAGATCTTTACAAAATCTTACCACATATTCCTAAGGTCAAAATAAGCCGATTTAAAACAACTCACCTTATTTCGGAATTGCTCCCGTTTCCTATCCTCTACCTTACCTTTCAAGCGGAAATTTGGTCAGTCAATCAGTGGTATTTGAATTTTATAGCTTCATGGGTCAAAAAAATCATATAAAAATTAAGATTAATATAGATCCACGTCCACGCCCATGGATTTATTTTATTTATCTTAATCTTGCTATGGTTTTCTTGCCCCCTAAAGCTATGGCAACCTACAAAATCAAGATACTAATAATTCACTGACCAAATTTTATCCTAGAGGTAAGTATTTTGAATGTTCTGGTTTGGCATCGAATACTTAAAACCAAAATATCTCGAAAACTACTTACTCTAGTGGATTATGACAAGAGTGCCTATTTTGCCTAAAAACGTCTAGACGCTCATTTCCTTCACAACAAAATTGAAAAAGCATATTGAGAAAAGGTTATGGCCAATTTAAACCATCAGAAGTGAACTGTGCAGCGCCCTCTGAAGGCCGCACTGAAAAAGTGTCCATATTAAGGTTTCGCATCCCAAAATTTTGAAGATATCGATTTTCATTGTTTTAATTTACCACCGTGTATCTAAGAAATGGAGCAATTTCGGAAGAAGGTAAGATGGTTTAAATCGGCTTATTTTGACGACAGGAATATGTGGTAAGATTTTGTAAAGACCTTTCACAGTATAGTGTCTCAATTATTTAAATAAAATGAATACACGATTTCCGATCATCCTCGAAATACTAGCTAGATACCTACCTACTCAAGATAATTACCACTTTTATTATAAAATGATAATACCTACCCTTTAATAGAAACTATTTTGCTTAATTTGAAATCGATAGAGAATGCTTTAAAAAGCATCTTGAGGAAATTAATTATCGATATTGAAGCTAACCTGTGGTTGTTGTTGACCTTGAGCTTGAACAGTAATTCCCTGTTGCTGCTGTTTGATCTGTTGCCCCTGCGGAGTTGGTGTAGTCGACATGGTGATTGGTGATGACAATTGGAAGTGCTGTAGATGAACCTGTTGATTATGGATATCTCCTGGACCAATTCGGCTGCAAGTAGCAGCCAGAAGTGCCAATGGCGAAGGTACTGGTAATGATGCTTTATCACCTTGTTGGTCCTGTTGGAAGATAATACATCAAGAAACTGATGCATGACAACATATACCTAAGATTTAGATGAGATGTAAGCGAGCTCAGGTCATTTCAAGATTTTTCAAAGATCTTGCATCTGAATTTGCCTATTCTTAAAATCTTTAGCAATAACGTCAAAAATGGGAGATGGAAAAAAGAAGCTACAATTGTTATAAAAAATACGGAATAATAATCTTTTTAAATGCAAGTATAATTTTTCCTACTTTCCAAAATATTGGCCATTGTAAAACGCATGAAAAATCTGTTTTCATCTTTTTCAAGTTCATTTGACTATGGATAACGTCCACTTTAACATACATATAGGTGATAGGTGAAGGCTTCAAATTTAAAATGACAAAAACAATTCTGTATTTTGATATTTTGAAAAAAAAATCTTATCTTAGTGGTCTTAAAAAATAAGATTCAGGTAGTAAAAGACAAAAAGCGTGGAGGTAAATGTTTGTGAACTCAACAATGGATTTGATCAGGTATTGAGGACCACATATTTGAGGACTTGTTTTATTCTGGCACTGGATAAAAAAAATCTCTCAGTAAAACCAAAGAAGAAATCTATGTACCTAGCTGCTACTTTGTCGAGTTGCAAGTTGAGACTGTTGAGAGTGGTTGGTTCTGTTTCCAGCACGAGTCATGTTTTTAAGTCTTCGCGTTGCAACCCCTTCGCTTAATAATTACTGCTTTTTGTCATTAAACTTTAAAAGTGAGAATCGTGTGTTGGTCGTATGATGTGATAAAATGCCAAACGGCGGTTAATTATCTATTCATTAATCACTAATAAGTAGTGCTGAATTATTTTCCAATAATGAGAACTCCTATCGTGGCAGTTGCGAAACAGATTTGCCATTTATATCGAATGAGTAAAACAGAATCAATCAAATCAAATTAACTAAGAGCATAGGTACCTAGGTATGCTGGTGTGAAACAGCTTAAGTTATCTTCAAAGAACAACTCATCTAATCTTATAGTGAAGTGGTAAAAGGTATAGCAGACTTTCACTTCCTTGAGTCGATTTGTCGATTTTTAAAATCATCAAACTTATTGTTCAATTTTTTATGAGGGTCCACTTCTTTTACACATACATAAGGAAAATGTTGCCTTGAGGTAAAAACTATTCCATTTTCAATGATAGTTTTTGAAGAACCCATGAACATGTTATTCTTTAGGACTGTCACTCTTTCGGAGGGGATCGACGCTTAACGGCATGACAAAATTATCTTCGTTTCAGAGATTCGTTAGTCAAACAATAGGTATGCTTGTCTATTCATTATTTTAGATAGTACCTATTTAGTAGGTATTGAGAGGTTTATATACACCAAATTTTCTTATCAAGATTAAATTAAGGTGCCGTAACTTCCTACATTTTAATATAAGTAGTAATTCAGTTGGTTATTGGTACGAGTTATTTTATATTTTTTTCAGATGGACCAGGACGCAACCAGCTGAAAATAATGATAATATTGGAGGACTCCCTTGAAACTGTTATTCTATCTTAACTGCATGTTCAGCAGAAGTTTGTGTATCATGCTTTGCTTTTATTGGCCATCGAAATCGGGCCCACCCATAGAAAATTGAAGTATGCCGTAACGGCGGCGGCACCCTTCATACTGGCGTGATGAGCGAACTATGAGGAGAGACCTCCGCCTCCTCGTAGGCTGCCGGACCGAGATACACCCACGTGACGGCCCACCCTTCTCCATGGACTATGGACAGACTTACCTCACTAGGATTCTCGATAACGTACTCAATCTTTGGCTGAATTTCAGAGCTCATTCTTGCTCGTGCTCTTAATAATAAAGTGGTCCGACATCCTTTTTATAGAATCCCATAAACAAATCTAACTGAAAGGGAAAGGCGCGCCAGTTGTCGTGTCGTGTGAACCGTCGGGCTGGTGCTAACGTCACAATATACGCAGCACAGTGATTGTCTTTGTTCACAAACTAGAATCCAGTATAATCACGCACTTTCACAAATTCGCGGAAAAACCGTGATTGTCCAAAAAATATCAAAATTGGGCGTGTTAGTATATGGGTTTTGTCCAAGAAAGTTCGTGGCGCGGACAAATCAAGCGGGTCACAGGCAGGCCGAACGATACGAAAACCACGCCATTCGGGGACTGCCTCGTTGGTGGGGAGGGATCGTATAGCCGTGCAGCGGTCCTTCAACTTCCGTCGACCGGGTGTTTTCGAGCCCCAGTGTCGTAACTAAAGACGATTCTCAGATTATGAAACTATTTTTTTTATACAGGCAGGCTGTTCAAACTAACCAAATGCACAATGAATACACGAACAGAGGTCATTCTAACAACACATGATAAAATTAATAATGAGCAAATTTTATTAGACCAGACAATTCATTTTTTTTAATTTAGGATAGGTGCATAGAACATCTTTGGAATAAATCTCATTTGTAGCAGTACCTACTCTTGGTCCACCTCCATTGCCTTCTTCCGTTTTCATAAAAGAGAACATTCTTCAAGTGCCTTTTATACCTATCGAATACTATCGATTCATGTTTTATAGTCTTCAAAAATCGTGCTTCAGCTGATTTAAAAAAAGATTTATATAAAAATATTGTTCCATGTATAACATCTTTGCTTGCACCGCCCCGTTAAGGCGGCTACAGACGTCAACTGCATTGAAGTCGATAAACGCTATATGCACCCATGAAGATCAAACATACGCTGATTATTGACTTTTTGACTATCTTAATGTTGGTCTCGATGTTGGTATTTGAACAGACGATGTATTTTTTTCAGTAGAAACCTTGCACAAAAAAAGACAATATGAACCAAAAACAAGTTCATCATCATCCGGTGTTCTATGATGAGATGGTAGAGGTGATGAGGTAAAAAAATCATTACCACGTTGGTAGTTTCTTCATGGAGTGGTGAATCCGATCTGACTCTAGACCAACTGAGATGCGAAAATTATGAATTGAAAATTGCGAATACCATTCCCATGCAATGGTCTGTTAGAATATAACGTTTCTTAAAAGCGACCAATAGAAAATGGTGTTTGCAGTTCGCAACTTGTGATTCGCATCTGTAATATGAACCCCACTTTATTTTAGCTTAGCGTTGATATTTGATAAATGAATGAAAAAAAAAACGCTGATACACACACTGATTTTCTGAACAAAGTTGATGTCTTATTAATTCCCAGCTGAACAAAAAAGAATAAAAAAAGGTCCACAACGTGACATATTATGGGCGGATATTTCTAAATATAACGTATATAATATACGTATAACAAAGAATATAATATTATCTTACAATGAAAATCCGTACTGAGATCCAGATTACACAGATATTGTAGTTGGCTGAATATTGATTCCTAAAATTAACTAATTTTATAATGAAAAATATCAACAATCTTATATTGTCAAAATACATCTTGTGAATATATCATAACGATGTATACATGAACATTTTCTAAATGTTATTATACAATAAAAAGTTTGTATTTTTCTATGAATGAAACAAGTCAATATGATTGCAACGGAAACCCATTAAATGTTCATATTGAGCACGAGCCGCCTATGGTCGAAATTCAATATAGCCAGTTTCAGCCCGTAGCAAAAGATAGACGGTTAGATACAGGCACGAAACAAGCCAAGGGTATTGTTGAAATGTTGGAACCTAGGGCAAGGGGGCGTCAGCGCTTGGCATTGTTTAGCCCCGCCACTCCCCGCTTGGCTGCATTCACTAGATATACTCAAAGGCAATACGTATCTTTCTTTAATCTGTGAGCACGATGAAGATAGATGTATAATCTCAACCATTCTGGTGTAAATAGAGGTTTGAACTTAAAACTTTTGACCTATTTTAAGTAAAGACCCCAAGTCAAGCCCATCGAAATGATGATGATTTAACGGGGTCTATCTGGGTCTGGCCATACGCTATATGATCGCGCAGATTGTTCTGTTGTTAGAAGTGTTAATTGGGTTGTCTTTTGTTTTCATTTTCCCCTTTCCAAAGATCTGTCACTTATTTATAAGCTGAATTTGTTTCACAAAACCTCTTCATGAATTAAAATTTAATCACATTCCAATTGAAGGGAGTCGTCTACACGTTGGGGTGTTTAGGGAACGCCCACCTTGTCTTGACGCCAAAATATTGCATGTGTATCTATATTGTTTCTTTGTTCCTTCCGTTTTTCGTTTGAGGTTTGATGTCGACAGTGAAGAAGTTGATAGCCCAGATCTGTGTATGCTGCTTGAATATTTACTCTTATAACGTATTTGATTGCAGTTTAGTTGCATCTTGAAACAAAAAAACGAAGCGTGTGCGTTCAATCAACGATAATACCTATATTTTACTTACGTATCTTCATAATATAGTCGATACAAAATGCTTGTCCTATAATACACTAGAAAATAACTATTGAATTATTGAATAATATGAAATCGTTTATTTTTGTAATGAAAATTCAATGAATCGAGGTGCATTCACCAATCCATCGGGAATAGTCGCTATTATTCATTTTATCTTTTATATACATAATGGCATTTTATAATATAGTCTCATTATAAAATGATAATGGACTTCTTCTAGGTCTGTAATCACACTCGATAAAAATGATGAGAAGATTTAACGGAAGGGTGAAGTTGTCAACTATTCTATAAATAAAAAAGAGCATACAGAAAAATAAAGGATTTAACATAGGATTTGTTCACTCATGACAATAACTTGGATCACAGTCAGTATACATTCACCACTTTTTAGACACAAACATCACTATTACTTGTTAAAAACGTTAAGAGTACTGTACATGTTAACAATTAAACAAAATAAAAGAGTAAAACAAATAATTAAAATAGTTTGAATTCAACGTAACAACTAGATTGGTGTGGACGGACTAACACCATTATGACATGAAATTTAGCCCACCCTGTATACTGAGTTGCACAACAAGTTATAAACCTTGTAAGTGAGGTTTTTAAAAAAATCAATATCTCAGTTATATCTTATCTTTGAACCACACCAAATTTGTTGTACCTTATTACAGTTCCAGCAGCATTAATCACGACTAATAATTATTGTGGTTCAATTGTGTCGTTCTAAAGGGTTGATAAGGTATGATGCACACATAAAATGAGACAGAATTTTCTTACCCGTTGGCGGACTTGAAAAATTATTACATATTTTATTTTGTGGGGACTTTAATTCTTAACCTTTCCTTAATCTTGATATTTTTCAAAAAACGTCGTTTTCGGCAACATCCCAATAATTGTGGTAGCTTTCATATTAAAAATTCTAACGTTGGCTATGAAATTAAACGTCAGTCTTCACAATTCAGAAAGTTTTTCTCCACAATCCAAATGCAAGTTCATAATACTGAAATCGGTGTTGTTGATCAGTATTTGATTGCTCGATTCATTACGAGATCTCCAAAAGACTCCGCCGGATATACTTGACGAGGTGCCAATACAACTTGACTGAAGGTCTGTAAAAATTATTACCACATATTCCAGGTCAAAATAGACCGATTTATAGCAACTTTATAGTCCGAAATTGCTCCGTTTCTCGAGATACTAGGTGGTATATTTAAAAAATAAAAATCGTTTTTTTTTTAATGCATGAAATTTGTCTAACGTACCTATTACTTTGAAAATTGGTACCTGGGGGATTTTTGAGATGAAAAACCCGAATATGGACACTTTGTAAATATTGCCTGAACTTTTCGAAGCAATAAAGGTACTCTTGATAAAATCCGCTAAATAAGTGAGTCATTTTCTAGATATTTCTGTTTATAGTCGCACCGAAATGTCCAATTTATTTGGCGTTTTTGTTTGAAGATAGAAACTGCTGGATTTCTTAATCAATTTATTTATCACATAAAACTAAATTTGATTATCATAAACATTTAATATTTTCTCAAAATGACTTCGTTAACATAAGTAAAGAAAAATACGACGGAAAAGTTCAAATGTACTCTCTGCATCGATTTCCGCATCGTTTTTTAATATTATTATGTTGATTGCATTTTGAATTCTTCCCCACAATTCTTCTTGATTATTAATCGGTATAGAGAAAACCATCGTTTTCAAAGAGCCTCATAAAAGATAATCCAACGGAGCGTCATTTCCACTGTCGATCCATCTGTTTGGATATTCTTGATGCAAATAATCGCGAACATACAAAGTGAAATGTGATGGAGCACCGTCATACATGACTCGTCAAAGTTGGCAGACCTTCTAATGAATCTGGCAGCGTATTTTGTAACCCCCATATGCACCGTAGAAATCTAATCGGGATGAAGTCTTTATCGCGATTATCTCCCATATCACCTGTTGGAAAAATTCGCGATAAAGTCTTCATCCGGATTAGATTTGTACTGTGCATATAGGGGTTAGTGTTCTGAATAATCCACACCATTAAGCTGTGGCGGTAAAATGACAGGACTGATGATAAAATTGTCAATGATTCCTGCCCACACATCAATCCTAAACTCATGTTGATACTGAGTTACTTTTATCGCATGCGGATTTTTATCAGCATAAACATGTTCGACGTCGCTGAAGTTAGTAACAGATTCAGAAATGAAAATCATATTTTAACAGTCGCCCTGACAAGTTATGATCGCGGTTAAATGTATCTGATATTATATAGCGGCATCAATTCAATCTTGGACAATAAAAGATGGTTGAGCGCGTAAAGTGAGGGCAGTTATTATCTACCTGGGAAATGAACGTCTTCCCAATAACAGAGGTATCCCCAAATACCTATTATTATCAAAAATCAAAACTAACATCAAACATTTTTGTTAAACCATCAAACTTTGTGGGTGGATGCAAGAATGCCAAATACATAATATATCTCAAAAGCACACTTTTTCTCAGAGGATGACTCATCACCCCGTCATCCCGTGAGAAAAAGTGTGCTTTTTTGATATATCATGTATTTGGCATTCTTTCATCTACTCACGAAGTTTGATGGTGTAACAAGAATCTTAAATGGTACTTTTGATTTTTTATAACATTTGAGGGTGAATTGTACCCCGTCATCCCCTGGTTAAAAGTGTGCTTTTTTGATATACTATGTATTTCGCATTCTTTTATCCACCTACGAAGTTTGATGGTGTAACAAAAATTTGAAATGGTACTTTTGATTTTTTATAACATTTGAGGGTGAATTGCACCCCGTCATCCCCTGATAAAAAGTGTGCTTCTTCGATATATCATGTATTTGGCATTCTTTCATCTACCTACGAAGTTTGATGCTGTAACAATAATTTTAAATGGTTTTTCTTAATTTTTTATAATATTTGAGGGTGGATTACACCCCGTCATCCCCTGAGAAAAACTGTGCTTTTTTGATATATTATGTATTTGGCATTCTTTCATCTACCCACGAAGTTTGATGATGAAACAAAAATTTTAAATGATTCTTTTTGATATATTATGTATTTGGCATTCTTTCATCTACCCACGAAGTTTGATGGTGTAACAAAAATTTTAAATGGTTCTTTTAATTTTTTATAATATTTGAGGGTGAATTACACCCCGTCATCCACTGAGAAAAAGTGTGCTTTTTTGATATATTATGTATTTGGCATTATTTCATCTACCTACGAACTTTGTTGGTGTAACAAAAATTTTAAATGGTTCTTTTAATTTTTCATAATATTTGAGGGTGGATTACACCCCGTCATCCCCTGAGAAAAAGTGTGCTTTTTTGATATATATTATGTATGTACGAATTTTGTTGGTGTAACAAAAATTTTAAATGGTTCTCTTGATTTTTTATAATATTTGAGACCCCATCATCCACTGAGAAAAAGTGTGCTTTTTAGATATATTATGAACTTCCCATTCTTGCATCTACCTACGAAGTTTGTTGGTGTACCAAAATTTTTAAATGGTACTTTTGATTTTTTATAATATTTGAGGGTGGATTACACCCCATTTCCCAGGTAAATAGTAGCTGTGTTTGTTATGCTCCACTAGTGCACAATTTTCTACACTACAACACTCAGTATGGCTTTGTTTGTGAAATGTTTGTCTGTTTTTTAGGATAGAATATTTTCACTAAACTAGAAAAGATATTCTATCCCAACAGACAAACATTCCACAAACTAAGACACACTGAGTGTTGTAGTGTAGAAAAGTGTGCACTAGTGGAGCATAACGAACACACCTAGTAACTGTCCACACTTTACGAGCTCCCCTTTGTTTTCCAAGATTTGATTGATACCGCTATATTATACAAGGTGTTTCATTAATATTACAAAAAAATTCAGGGTGAGTTTCCCCACTTAAAAATAATAAGAAAACTTCATATAAAGGTGTGCCCGGAAATGCTTCGTTACAGAGCTACAGGATGTTGAAGTTTTATTTTTATTTTTGTTTTTTCTAAATAATATTTGAACCAATGTCTATATTTCCATAAAAATCGGTATTTGAGGTTGAGGGTTTCTTTTTATGCGGAATTCGAATTTTATCTCAGTTTGGCTCTAACTTGTAGAGGGCGCCACCTACACTCATTTGTCCTAACATGTACAGCCATAACTTTTTTGGACGTAACCGTATGACATATTTGAGTGAAAAAACATATTTCTCCTTTATTTTTGTGCAAAAAAGGCATATTTGTTAGAAGTCGCTACGTGGAACCATTTTCGAGATATTTGGATTTGAAATAATTAATACATGGGATTTTGAAATTATGGCGAAGGTAACCTGCTAGAAGTTATAACTGTTATAACATATTACGCATTAATGCTTCATATTTTCAGTGACAAAGATAAAAGTCGACTTCTGTGTAATATCATCGACAACGCTTATTCAAATATTATTTAAACAAAAACAAATAAAAAAACTGAAAAAAAATAGATTAAATAATAACTTTAACACCCTGTAGCTCTGTAACGAAGCATTTCCGGACACATCTTTACATGAAATTTTCTTTTTATTTTTGAGTGAGGAAACTTATCCTGTATTTTTGGCACTATCAATGAAACACAATGTTCGGCCATAATTTCATTATCATATGTATTTCCCGTATATATATTTTTTATCTATGGTTACACCACTTCTTGCAAAACATGCTTTGTCCGTAAATAAAATGTGCTTAGCAGGAGAATTCACAATACACATTCAGTTGATGACTTTGTTCGGTAATGAATCGACAGAAGCCCAATTGTTAATCGAGATCCGGTGGTAAAAAGTCTTGTACCTGCTTTTGGATATGGTATCGATGAAGCTGCTGTTCTTTAAATGTTCTATGAACTACATCCTTGGGGACTCCTACCTCTGAACCTAAACGTCTGGTGCTTAATTCTGGATCTTCAGCGATTTTTTGCAAAATGTATTCCTCAACCTCAGGAGTACTTATTACACGTTGTCGTCCATAATTGGCAGTCACTGGAGTGAAACTACTGGTTTCGCGAAGTCGTCTCTCCATAGCAGCAAATGTTTGATGGTTTGGAGTTCGTCGATTTGGATATTTTTCTCTGTATACCCTATCATTTTCGCATCCAATTCCTTCACAATATCCAAAAACCGATATAATGTCGGTCATTTCTGCAAAACTGTATCTTTAAGCCATTTGGAAGGCAATAATTCTATGCAAACGGTAGGATAGAGATAAGTACATCGAAGTTATATGCCAAATTGAAAAAAAAATCGGAAGAGACACTGAAATGTTGTGAAATATCTTTCTGGTTCTCTAAGTTCAGAAAAATATTTCAAAATAAATGTCACATCTTCTTAGTCACTTTTCGTCCTCCACAAAATTATGTTCCGACGTTTCGTCTCCGACTCGAGCAACCATCATCAACTTTGTTTTTTTCAATAGCCTGGCAGTTTCTTTCAACGCTCAATATACACTGTGAATTGAATTCTAATTCCAAGGACTTATGACACTCGATATTTATTCCACGTTTCGAGCTAACAAAGCCTTCATCAATGTGGATTGATAACGATTGGGATCGAATAAAGAATGAAAGGTCGAATAAAAAATCTAATTATACGTTATCTTGAAGAGGGGAAACATTCACTGTAGATGCAAAGACAAATAAACGGAAAAAAATATAAAAATATTGAAGTACAGGGTTATCTATTATATCTCGACACCCACCTACAGAGCTCTTATTATTAGGGATAGAAAAAAACTTTGAATACAAATGTTTAAGGGTTTTTCACGTAGTCATCATTCAGCTCTCTGTGTCCACTGCTGGACATAAGCCTCCCCTATTTCTGCCCATTCCCTCCTGTCTTGAGCTCTCTGTATCCAGTTGCCTGCACATCTCTTTAGATCGTCCGTCCAACGTGTCTTCCCTTACTTCTCTTATCCATGCGCGGTCTCCACTCCAGCAGCCTTTTCGTCCATCTCCCGTCCGTCATTCGTGCCACATGTCCAGCCCACTTCCACTTGAGTTTGCGAATTTGGATAACTACATCTGTGACGCCGGTTCTTCTTCTTAAGTCTTCATTTCTTATATGATCCCGCAGTGACACTCCGAGCATGGACCTTTCCATCTTGCGCTGTGTTACCATAAGTTTCTTAGCACTTGCTGTGGTTAGTGTTAAGGTTTCAGCCCCGTAGGTCATGACCGGCAGTACACACTGATCAAACACCTTCCTCTTCAAACATTGTGGCATGTCGCTTTTAAAGACTTCCGCAAGTTTTCCATAGGCTGCCCAAGATAGTGTAACTCTTCTTTTCATTTCGCATGTTTGGTTGTCCCGTGAGATTTGGATTTCATGACCAAGATAATTGTATTTTTCCACCAAAACTACTTCTTCATCACCAATGAAAATTTGCTCACTGGGAACCAAATTTGTCATATATTTTGTTTTTGAAATATTCATTTTTAAACCTACGTCAGCACATACCTTTTCTAGTTCTTTTAACATATCTTTAATGTCTCTAAGGTTATCTGAGAGCAAAACTATATCATCCGCAAAACGTAGGTTTGTTAAGTTTCGACCATCTATGTTTAGGCCTTTATTTTCCCAATTGAGTTTTTTAAAAGCATATTCCAAAACTGTGATAAAGAGTTTGGGTGACATCGTATCTCCCTGTCTAACCCCTCTGCCAATTTGGATGCATTTAGTATTTTCATGGAGTTTTACCATTATTGTAGCATGTTTGTAGATATTGTAAATTAGTTTTGAGTATCTGTAATCAACTCGGCATTCCTGTAATGCGCTGAGGACCGCATTCGGCTCTACCGTATCAAAGGCCTTTTGAAAGTCTACGAAAGCGAGAACTAGTGGTCTATTGTATTCAATGCTTTTTTCGATAACCGTTTTTATGCTTTGCAGATGGTCGTTTGTTCCAAATTTAGCCCGGAATCCCGCCTGCTCTAGAGGTTGATAAAAATCCAATCATCATCAAGTCCATTTTTTTAAATACGGACCTGGATTTTTTATTTCATTTTTAGTTATTTTTTGACGTCCTCAATACATTGAGGTATCGCAACCGTCGAAAAAAATACTCATCTAAAAAATAATACCAGAAAAAAATCAGTTATGTAACCCTTGTCTCCCTAAAACAGAGTTTGGTTCATAAATCCATCTTTATTCGACTCGTTATTCTTATGAGAAACCTGCATAACTAAACAAAACTGACTGACTGAACCAAAATCGAAATGACATTCAATAACGATACATTTAATGAAATTAAATTAAATCCACAAATGTCATGGAAATTAAAAAAAATACATATGAAAAACTGAATCAACTTCTGCAAAAGTGATACAAAATATTGCCATTTTATCAAAATATTGAAAATAACAATAATAGGTGAATAATAATTGAAAATATTAAGGTTGTTAAGGCAACCCATTACTCTACATCTCCATCTAATCACCTAAATGCCTCAAGGACGTCAAAAGATAACTAAACATAAAATAAAAAATCCATGTCCGTATTCAAAAAAATAAAGTTGATGATGACAGCTTGAGGACGAAACGTCAGATTTCCAATCACGTATTGGAGAAAAAGTGGCGATGACAAAGTGTATTTTATTTTAAAATGTCTTTTCAAACAAACGCAGGAAATAATAAAAATGTTTTTGCGAAATTTTGGTTCTTTTCGAATATCTTCGGAAGTAGTCGGAATTCTTCAAATTTCCAAATGGACTTTTGTTGAGCATAAAAAACCGAAACTCTGCATCCATTTGCATGCATGCACTCGAATCTGTGGCACCCTGTATATTTCGAATCACAAGAAAAGGATCTATCATTTAAGCCAATAATATACAGAATATTCCATTTAAAAAATTTAATTCAATCATTTTTTCAATGTTGTAGAGTCGATTTTTTATTTTCAAAAGATACAACGTGAAAAAACCAACCAAAATCTTTTCTTCCACTCATAATAAGAGCTGTAGGTGGGGGTCAAAATATAATAGATAACCCTGTACATTCAAATTTTCAAACCAACAGTTTTTGTAATAATAATTTTTGAATTCTTGAAATTGTTTTTCAGGGGTTACTCAAAGAGATGGATCTAGATAGACCTCAAATCTGCATTGTATTTTTTCCTCCTCTAAAAGATGACGCAATCGGATTTTTAATTCGACGTCAACGTCTTGCTCCTTTCCCTAGCGCGAAACGTCAAGTGTGATGTCGTTAGAATAAAAATCAAGAGTCTTTAAGCATAGATGTAACATTTATTTTGACATATTTCTTCAAATAATCTCAAGAGAACTCGAAAACCATTTCATAAAATGCCGATGTCGTTTTTTTGTCCGGATAACTCCGCAAGTATTTTGAGTTTCTGAACAGCACACCTAGGCCGAGGGAAGCTGCGAAGAAGGTGAGGAGTGAGCTTGGGGGGGAGGCGTACCGCGAATGGTGAAACTTGCGCCTGAGCCACAGCTTAAATAACAACAGCTGTGCCTATCTTGACGGTGTACCTCGCCCTGTGCAAAAAAACGTTGGTTCGGGTCGGGCAAATTACTTGAAGTGTACTATCAAAACGTGCGCGCCCCTCGAACCAATCTCGGCACTCGACTTCAGGAGGCTAATTCTTGAATTTCAGGAGGATGGATGTTCTCTTGAGAAAGGATTATTCCACGTTATCGAAATACAGTTGATGATCGGTCTGTGAACATTCGCTTGATTTTCACTCGTTCCTCGCTCAAGAATTAGGTTCCTGACATCAGCAGTTCATATCTCCTACCTAGTCATTGTCCTTACCGAAACTTGGCTTCTGCCAGAAATATCAGATGCAGTGTAGAAAGATATTGTCCGAGGGTTAGGAATAGATAATCAAACATCGGTGTCTCGAACAATACTGATACTCTATTTCACATATTGATTTACAAGTACACATAGTTGCTCGATAAGTAGGTTATGCTTGGTAAGCGATACATTGTGCGGTTGACTAATATTAACTATAAGCAACGCACTATACATCTTCTCCTTTTTCAAAAGAATGGTATTCATTGAGTTAGCTAAGTTCAATGGATCTCATTCGTTACATATTTGGAAAGATTTTCCTACTACACCAAGTTTCCCTTTTATGTCTTAAGACCATGGATTACAATAATACAATAACACTAATAATATAGATATATATATAAGATACCTTTTTTATAGTCTCTTACCAACATTAACTTATTGCTTAGATGACGTTATCGGTCATTGGCGCCTTTAGACCGGTGACACCATCGCCGCTTTGAAATAAAAAATATTAACAGAAATTAAAGAATTTGCAAATTCATCTATAATCTATTTGGACAATATTGTTTATTCATAAGATTGCAATTTTTTCATAATAACAATATGAAATGAGAGGTACCATACTTACAACAATTATTTCGCAAAATGCTTATGTTACATTTTCGTAATACAGTTTACAAATTCAAAAAAAAACTTATGTGCTAATAGAAATAATAAGCTTATAAGGTTAATGTATTAGGATAAAATACTATATCATCATATTACGAAAACCACCTTGAATAAAACTTTTGTATTCTGTTTTTGTGAACTGTCACAATCTTTCCAGTTTCACTTTTTAAAGTACAATTGGCATCATCAAAATCTACTACGATATAAGGACCTTTATACCAAGGGTCAAACTTAATTCTACCCTCGTTGTTAAGCGAAACTGAATCACCTGGTTGCAATATTAATTTTGAAGAATTTTTGTCATATATCAACTTTTGCTCCTCTTTTTCTTTGATTATAAAATCTCTCGCCCTTTTATGTGCAACTTGTAACCTATATCTAACCTCTTGATAGTAAGAGTCAATGTTATACAAAGGCTCAATTTTATTTGTCAGTTCGTCGGGTAGTTCTAATTTATGTCCAAAAACTAGTTCAAATGGTGTATAGTCATGGTAAACTCCCGGTGTTGTGTTAAAACAGAACGAATAAAATTTAACCCAGTCAACCCAGTCTGTATACCTTTCGTTAATATACATCCTAAGATATTCGTTTAATACTCTATGGTTTCTTTCGCAGCCTCCTATGCTCTGATGGTGATAAGCTGTCAAAAATGTTTGACTAATGTTTGAAGACTAGACAGATTTTGTAAGACTTCGTTCTTGTATTCCGTTCCCATATCGGTTCTTATCTTCTTCATTGGATCAAAAGTAAGAATAAAATCGTCGACTATGGCTCTTGCTACCGTTTTTGCTTCTTTATTCGGAATTGGTACAATAACGACGTATTTAGTCAGTTCGCATTGTATAGTAACTGCGTAGTTCATGTTATTTTTGGTTTTTGAGAATGGACCTATCGTGTTTATACAAGCTATGTCGAATGCTTTTTGAGTTGTTGGCGTGATTAACATAGGTTCCGTCTACTTCATTCTTCTTTTGTTTACCTGGCATTTTTTGCAATTCTCAATGTACTTAGCAACGTCTCGTGACATATTTTTCCAACGGAAGTGCGTCCTTAATTTTTTCAAAAGTCGTTTTTATCCACTATGTCCTCCGGTTAATGGATTTTCATGATATTTTTCAATTAATTGCAATTTTTCATTACTATCACTAATTAGTTTGGGATCCCTGTATAAAAAAAACTATTGTCAAGTTATCTAAATAATCTTGACCTAAAAATTCAAGTTCGTTTATCGTGCACGTTTTGAAAATTTCATCATTCGTCTTCAACTTTAATGTATGAAGTATTATTTTCACTAGCTACTTTTTGCAGCCGAGACAATATTTTCCCTAAGGAGAAATTGCCATTAGTGAAATGAAAATTACTTTCTATATTTGTTTCGCCTTTTCCGCCTTTTCCAATAATCATCCTAAGATAATTTGGCTCATTATAAAATCTCAAAGTAGGCATTGCAATCAAATTATGTGATCATCATTGTGATCATCATTTATGTCTTTATGCTCAATCTGCTGATTTTGCTTTTTTGTCATTGACCTGGTAACAGCTAAAATGTTGACTGAATTCACACTAATGTTTTTTAAGTCGTCGATTGATATACGAGATAATGCGTCAGCTAAAATATTTTCTCTACCCTTTATGTATTCGATTTCAAAGTCGTACTCTTCAAGATCTAATCGCATTCTTGATAATTTTGACGAAGGATTTTTCATTGAGAATATATAAATCAATGGTCTGTGGTCTGATTTTACTAGACATTTTTTTCCATAGAGATATGGCCTAAAGTGATTTATTCCCCAATGAATTGCTGCCAGTTCTTTTTCAATTACACTTTTATTTGATTCCCCTTTTGTAAAACCTCTCGATGCAAAAGCTATTGGTAAATCTTCACCATTGAAATCTTGAGAAAGTACGGCTCCGCAGGCCTCTTTGGATGCATCTGTTGTTAAAACGAATGGTTTGGTAAAAATCGGGATATTGCAAAATTTGAGGTTCCACAAGAAGTTGTTTTAGTGTTTCGAAAGATTTTTGGCACTCTTCAGACCATTTGAATTGGGTATTTTTGCGAGTAAGTTTAGTTAATGGTTAAGCTATATCGGCGAAATTTTTTATAAATCGTCGATAATAATTACAAAAGGAAGTGAACCTTCTTACGTCATCGGGTGATTGCGGTTGCGGGTATTTCCGAATGATTTCAAATTTCGACTCGTCAGGTAGAATTCCTTCTGACGTAATCGAATGCCCTAAGTAAGTGATGTTATTTTGAAAAAATGTACATTTACCTGGATTTAACTTAAGGTTGTATTTTCTGCATGTACTAAAAACACTCTGTAAATTTTGCAAAAGATGACCTTCTGAGCAACCTATCACTATTAGATCGTCCATATACAGAAAAGCTTTTTCGGGTGTAATCCCTCTAAAAGCGATGTTCATCATTCTTTGAAAACTATTAGGGCTAATTTTGAGACCGAAAGGAAGTCTTGTGAACCGAAAAGATCCGTTTTTTGTACTGAATGTGGTAACATCTCGAGAACTTTCCTCCAATGGAATTTGATGAAATCCTGACTTTAAGTCTAGTGTCGAAAACCATTTAGCTCTACCCAACTGATCTAAGATTTCGTCAATTCGACTGATAGGAAATTTATCGGCGCATAAGCGTTTGTTCACTTGTGTATAATCTACCACAAGTCGCCATTTTTTCTCTTCGTTATTTTTAGATTTTTTCGGTACAAGTAAAATAGGACTATTGTATTCGGAATGTGATGGTTCGATTATTTTGTCTTTTAGCATTCTATTAACCTGCGAATCAACATCTTCCATTTGTGAATATGGTGTTCTATAATTTTTAACGTAGACTGGAGAGTCGTCAATTAATTTTAAATTCTGCTGTTAAAAATCATTTGTAGTAAGTTGATCCTGTTCTGGTGCAAAAATATCAGAAAAGTCTTGACACAAATTTATCATGTCGGTCTTCACGAATTGTGGAATATTACTTGTATTGAGCTCTCTCAATAACATAGAGTTTCTTTCTTTCGTCTCTTCACAATTTTGACTGTTTGCATAGTAAATTTTAAAGTCGGATAAATCTGAGTATTGAATTTTAGGATTTTTATGTAGACGCATTCATGGTTTGTATTTAAAATTCGTGAAAATGGACTTTCACCAGAAATTATTGTACCAGCCACGAAGACTCCGGGTGCTATCTCGTCGTTTTTTACTACCGAGTCACGTGTAAGATGCTGTAGCGATTTTAGCTTACGTACAACTTCACACCTGGGTGGCACGACTAAAACATCGTCCTCTGGACTATTAAAAATTGGTAAAATTATATCATTATGTATGGTTTTTAGAGTCATAGGCCAGTTGGGATAATCAAGTTTACATTGGTATTTTAAAATAAAGTCTCTGCCTATTATTCCGTCAGCAGGAATCCGAAAATCATCGCCTACTATGTGAACAACATGATTAAAAACAAAATTATCAGCATAGATATTGGTTTGTGTTGTTCCTATAGATTTAGTGACACCATCCGTGACACCTTGAATTTTGCTAATATTCGATCTATTGACAATTTGTTGGGGATTTATTTTACCTCTTTTAAATAATGATATATCAGCTCCCGTGTCTACGATTAAAGTGACATTTTGGTCTCCTGTCATTTCTGTCTGAATTATTCCAAAATTTGATAGCGTCAGGTCCATTTTAAATACTTTAAGGAGTGCCCCAAAGGACCTTGTTGAGGTCCCCGACAGTTTTCCTGGTCCTGACCTAGATTCGCGTCATAAGCCCTTACAAGTTGGTTATATCTACCTCTGGGTCTTGTTCCTCTGTAGGATTGACCTTGGTATCGACCGTTGTTAGCATTATTTCGATAGTCATTGTAACGGAAATTGTTATTTTGCCGTCGATGTTCAAAATTAATACGACCACGAGGATTAAAGTTTCTTCTCCCTCGGTAAAAACCTCTACCTATGTTTTCATTATTTCTGTTCGAATAAAGAATTGAAGAATGAGGTTCATGCTCCGAATTTACGTTGATAAATTTGGTTATGGCTTCTTGAGACGTTTGGAAGCTACCAGCTTCCATGACTAACTTAACCCTATCTGAACTAGCATTTTGTTGTAAAGCTTTCACGACCGTATTTTTTGTATAACCTTCAGCTACTGTCACAGGCACGCCTTCACTTATGAAAGATCTTTTTAATCTTTGGGTTAGACTTTCAATGTCAGAAATATATTTTTGACTATTCTGATTTTGTCTGAGATTTATAATTTTTGAAGTTACTGCCTGTGAAGTTTCAGGAATAATTCCGTTACGCAACCTGATTTTAATATCTTCAATAGTTCTGCAATTGTCATCTATTAAATCTCTAGCCTTGCCCGTTAGATTGGTTTTTGCATAAGCTACTGCGTTGGTCTCGTGATTATCAACATTAGCACCTAATAAAGTTAAAGCGTCCAAAAATGATGTTAACTTATCTACCGAACCATCGAATTCGTTGGGCAGAATTTTACTTGCAAAGTTAAAAAATTTGACTGCTGTTAGAGGCATGTTGGATGGATATTTCTCGTCGTATTCGTCGGTTTCGTCTTGTTCGGTCTCGTCCTTGTTTTCGGATGCGTCGACAATAAATAATTCCTCTTTAATTTGCGGATCTATTGCACTAAAAGTGGTAGGGACCTTATAATCAACGCGCAAAACTTGAAATGACCTTATAACTCTATCTCGGACTGTATGAAGTAATAGTTTAATTTGTTGATACTGAGAATCTGTCAAGCTTTTATAATAAATACTCACGATTTTAACAAATTTGTTGAAATCAGTTAATAAACTATCTCTAACCTCGTTTTTGATAACTTCCGATCTAGGCAATTTAGTTTTTAAAACTCTTTTAGAGTTTCTGACTACTTCATCTTTCAAAAATGTTACTTTGACTAAAAGTTCCTCAAAGCTTATTTTCGTATTCCAAATTATTTGTATTATAGACACCATAAAATTCAGCCTACATAGTTCATTAGATTACCTACAATAACTTGTTTACTTGAAAACATACTGACCTATCTAAGTCGTATCGAATAGCGTAAAAATAGCGTGTATCCTAATAATGCTTAAGTATTAAAATATTTCTATTGTCACCATGATAGTATTCTCAATGGAATCTGCAGAGTTGCAGTATTAGCCAACTTCGGGTATGAATATATGAACGCATAGGCGCGCCTATGAAACACGATTCAATAGTCATTTATAAAAAATAGATAGAATAAAATACGATAAACATATACGACATACAGTAAAATGAAATACTAAAAAAAATATATGCCATGTAACATTCCACGGAAGTTTTCTCTTATATCTGTCCAAGATGGGCAGCTGTCAATCGTCGATTTTCTTCAATTGCTGTATTCGTCAGACTGCTTTCAAAGATCCGGATACCTGGAACCATCCACGTTGCAAAACTAGCGACATTGCGCCGTTCTAGCTTTGTTCCCACGATGCCAGTGCCGTTTTGGTTACCACTAGTTGAAGTTCCCTGATGGAATCGAATATATCTCATCGATTCACGAACCGTCAAATGTACAGGTGTACCTCGCTCCTTGCTCTTAGACAATCGTTTCGATTCTTCTTAATTCTGTCGATGATCTCGCCTTTTGGTTGATTTTGACCCATTATTAACACTCAATTACACACATTTTGCACTGACTTGTCGCAACTGGTCGTGTTATATGGCCAAATCTACCGTTATGCCATTTGGTTTGGCAGGATCGCCATGTAGAAAGATATTGTCCGAGGGTTAGGAATAGATAATCAAACATCGGTGTCTCGAACAATACTGATTATACTCTATTTCACATATTGATTTACAAGTACACATAGTTGCTCGATAAGTAGGTTATGCTTGGTAAGCGATACATTGTGCGGTTGACTAATATTAACTATAAGCAACGCACTACAGCAGTGCTTGGCTGTATAACTGCGACCTCTACATTCTTGGTGATTTTAATCTCTCGGGACCCTCGACCCCTTATCACGAACGTATGTTTATCTAACGTATGTGCTCTCTCTAATCTATTCCAAGTTAACACCATCAGAAATTTCCGAGACTCCCTGCTGGAACCGATACTTACCCACGAACGTTATGCGTGTGTCACCCATGCCCCGAGGCACTGGTTCCGCCGAACAGTTAACATGCCCCACTGATAGTCTCAATAGCACACTCCGCAACAAACCGTACTACACTAGCCCCATATCCAGAAGTCTTCTATTATGACTTCTTGAAGAACCTGTACACCCTGTATCTAGGAAACGGGGCACTTCCGGCCATGGGTTCCCCATCTCAAACATCTAATTTATGGTTCCTCTATTTGCTGTATAAGTAGTGACCAGTTGATCTGGGACAACATGTATTTTTTCAAATTTTCTGACGACAAATATTCGTCGTTCTAGTAACATGTTTTGGTGAACGAACCTGATGTTGTCAAGCTGACAAATGTGGACGTTCTCTTGAGAAAGGATTATTCCACGTTATCGAAATACAGTTAATGATCGGTCTGTGAACATTCGCTTGATTTTCACTCGTTCCCCGCTCAAGAATTAGGTTCCTGACATCAGCAGTTCATAGCTCCTACCAAGTCATTGTCCTTACCGAAACCTGGCTTCTGCCAGAAATATCAGATGCAGTGCTTGGCTGTATAACTGCGACCTCTACATTCTTGGTGATTTTAATCTCTCGGGACCCTCGACCCCTTATCACGAACGTAAATCTATCGAATGTATGTTTATCTAACGTATGTGCTCTCTCTAATCTATTCCAAGTTAACACCATCAGAAATTTCCGAGACTCCCTGCTGGAACCGATACTTACCCACGAACGTTATGCGTGTGTCACCCATGCCCCCGAGGCACTGGTTCCGCCGAACAGTTACCATGCCCCACTGATAGTCTCAATAGCACACTCCACAACAAACCGTACTACACTAGCCCCATATCCAGAAGTCTTCTATTATGACTTCTTGAAAAACCTGTACACCCTGTATCTAGGAAACGGGGCACTTCCGGCCATGGGTTCCCCATCTTAAACTTCTAATTTATGGTTCCTCTATTTGCTGAATAAGTAGTGACCAGTTGATCTGGGACATGTATTTTTTGAAATTTTCTGACGACAAATATTCGTCGTTCTAGTAACATGTTTTGGTGAACGAACCTGATGTCAAGCTGACAAGTCTAATGTAATGGGGATTTTCAAATCAAAAATTGCTTTTTTTACTTGAAATGGCCGTTTTTTCATCAGTTTCAAAAGAGGTTTTACCCCCATATGCACCGTAGAAATCTAATCCGGATGAAGTCTTTATCGCGATTATCTTCCATATCACCCAATGGAAAATAATCGCGATGAAGTCTTCATCCGGATTAAATTTCTACGGTGCATATGGGGGTTAGCTTACCCCCATATGCACCGTAGAAATCTAATCCGGATGAAGTCTTTATCGCGATTATCTTCCATAGCACCTAATGGAAAATAATCGCGATGAAATCTTCATCCGGATTAGATTTCCACGGTGCATATGGGGGTTAGAATTCCATGGCAACCCGCTGGTAACCATGGAATTATATCGTTATAGCTGACGGGAAACTGCGGAACGCAATACACGATCAGTCTGTTGTCAATCATCGTCGGACTGACAGAAAATTATAAAATATTCAAATATCGGCTTCGTCCTTTCTCAGTCCCAATTTCGCCAGTCTATCTGCCATCGTGTTCCTTTCAATATTGCTTTGTCCAGGAACCTATCATAGAATGAGCTTCTTGTTCCTGATCCACCTTACTGTACCTGATTCTAGTAGTCTCAACGCTGCTTTGCTGTCTGCATAGATTGTGACGTCTCGTGTTGTGTTGTCCAGTCTTTGCAGCAGGTTGGCTGCCCTTTGAAAAAAATCGAGGCAATAATATTAATACGACAGTACTAACAGTCACATTGACTGGCGAAAGCTGAAGGTTCAACACAGTCGTCGATATCCAAGTCACCGTCCATACGATTTGTACAGCTATGTCCTGGACAGAACACATACTTGTACAATTTAAACCAATTCTTCTGCAACCGCATATCTCGTCGCACCAAAATTTACAACTGCATGATGTTGCGAGCATCCGTCCCGGTGCCCATTCCAAATCCAGCTACAGAAGCTGGATTTGGAATGGGTTTTAGCTGACCTGCATGCACAATCCATCCCCATTCTGCCTCCGGCAAGCGGTTCCCCTTTCATACTCGAACCTAAAATGTATAAGGCATATTAGTTTCAAGTCTCCGGTGTTACTCAAATAACATGTTGGCTTCAGATGTGAGCGGAAGTATAGATACGTCAAACGTTGCTGTGACTGATTATTTGGCAACTGTCCTCTTGAAGAGCCGATGTCTGGCGTTGTTCAAGTTGCGTTCATCTTCAAAGTCGTACAATGCAAGAAGAAAACTTTTGTCTGCAACCCCAATATCCTCGAGCGTAGCATTCGATTCGTTGAAGACGAATATACCATCTTCCTTGAAGAATCGGCTTGCTTGAACTTCTTGAAAAATCCTTTTTTTGTTCTGAGCGGAGCAGAAGTAGTATAACATCCAGTTGCTACATGGAAAAACGAAAGAAGGTAAGGAAATCTCCAAGAGCTTCAATTAGCTCTGCACTACTAAAGACCCGGGCTTTTGCATCCTTTCCAGAGCTGGATGTAGCTGCGATCAGGAGCGTCAATTTTCGGGTCAATCATAAATGGCTGCCAAGCCAGGGCTAAGCGTCGTAGAGATGCGTGAATCGGCCAGAATAGTAGAGTGGTAGCAAGGAACTCGCCGCTATTGCCCAGATCAACACTAGCTCACCCAGTTGCGAAGGGAGCTCACTGGGGACCTTAATTTACGGACAGCCCTAGTATCGACAAAAAACCGTCATCTGGTCTTCACCTTTGATTCCTTGTATCTTGAAAACGAAGAGTTTGTGGATACGAGTTCATATGAAGTTCTATTTTTGTTTTGGGACGTGCAATACGTGGCTGAAATATTGGCGTCTAATTTCGAGACAACCCGTATACAAGGTGATTGAGGAAGAAATGTCAATATTTTCAGGGCCCAAAAATAAACATAAAAGATTATATAAATATGGGTTCGTAAGGCCTTCGTTTTCGAAATACAGGGAGGTGAAAGTGAAGACCTATGACGGTTTTTTGTAGATAGTTTCGAAACCTGTTAGAATGATTAAATAAAATTGGTTAAAGTCATTAAACTTTTTACACTATATCTAATGAGCAAAAACTTAGTATTGTATAGCCGTCACAGGGACGAGTTCAAAAACAATTTGCCCCAAATTTTTTAATTGTTGATTTTTAGTAGTTTTGTCTACTTTCTACACTCCTCTCGTACCTCTCTGGGACGCACCATTTTCGAGAAAAATGCATTTGAAAATCATATTACAGACAAAATCGCGTATACCAAAACTCTCAGCGAAAGCACGGGTTAACCTGTGATAGCTTTGCCAGATACACACGACTTTTTTCACTAAAGTCAGTGTGTTTAAAGATTTTCATATGCATTTTTCTCGAAAATGATGCGTCCCATCCAGGTGCGAGAAAAGTACTTTATCTATGTAGAGAACTCCAGATTCTCAGAATTTGCCAATACTAATAATCAATACCTAACCAAAAAATGTAGGGCAAATTTTTATTGAACGCGCCCCTGTTTATCACATTTATGAAGATTATACATTGATTAGATAGAATGTAAATTGTTCGGCAACTGTATCAAATTACATTCAATTATCTCAACAGGTTTCGAAAATGTCTACAACAAACCGTTATCAGGACTTCACTTTTAACACCCTGTTTTTCTAAAACGAAGGCCTTGCAGACCCATATTTATAAGAACTTGTATTTTGGTTCTTGTGCACTGAATACATACCTGCCGTATTGTCATTTCGTCATGAATCACCCTGTCTACAGCGTGACCCATATTAGTGCGAGGAATAGCTATTTACATACCAAAGGAGGAAAAAGCACTTAACTTCAGCGTAATGTATATGTTAGGGTGTAAAATTGAAAACTTCCAACCCGGGAATAATAAAAAATTTGTTTTCAATTTTTTCCTAACCAATATAAGTAATTAACCTCTGTTTACTTCTCCAAACTAATAGCAGGATATGATAAGGGACAGAAGATCTTCAAAGTGAGTTATTATTCAATGTTTTCAGCGAAAATTTATTTCAGCCCATTTTTTTTTTTGCGCAATATATTCTCACCAAAAAGATTAAGTGATAGCTCGAATTAATAGCTTGAAGATCTTCTGTCCCTTATCATCTCCTTTTAGTTTGGAGAAGTTACTCTTCCGGTTAATTATTTATTGGATAAGAAAAAAAATTAAATCAAAATTTTGACAAGCTGTCACATCAACAGGACTGACAGCAGAGACTTGAAACTCGGCAGTTGTAATCAGGGTCGAAGGGCCTTCAAAATAAGATATCACTCGACCCCCCTTTCCATTTAACATTTTGGCGGTGGATATCACCCTCCCCAAAGGGTGATGTTGCAAAGTTGAAATTAGGTGCAAATTGTTTTCCCCTCGAAACAAAATCGACGAGTCTGAGCACGTTAATGTGAACGCGGCTTTATATTCCGTACGTACCAATAGAACATGGCTCAACGTCAAATGAAAAAAATACTGTTATTGTCATTAAATTAAAGAAAATGGCGAATGCTGACAAACGTAATTTTCTATCAAAAGTTTGAATAAAAATCTCAATTTCTCAAAATCAGCTATGAGTTGAATAAAACCATGCCCTCGGACTATTTCCTGATCAAACTGATAAATTTGCAAATTTGCATTCAACTTCTTTTTGCGGTTATTGAGTGATATGAACATAGACATACAGATTTCTATTTTCATAATATACAGGATTAGTATCGGGAGGCACCCATGTGGGGTTGCTAGTCCTGAGTCCTCCATCGGGTGCCTCCTCTGTTGGCGGATAGGGGAAGCCTCCCAGATATGGGAGGTACCGGGGAAATTAAATACCCGGGGCGGATCACAACTAGCACCCTTGAACGATGTGTGACAAACCTGAGGATTTTGTACCCCAAGTGAGTTGCAATCTCACCGTTGGTTCCGACCGGGTGGAAGCCCCGGTGGCCAACGCTGGCCCCACGGATTTTGGGGAGGGCCAATCACACGTTCTGGCAACCGAGAAACAACTAGACCCCGATGTAATTATACATGAATCAACCACGGGCAACCGGGAAAGCGGTGATGGAATCCCCAGTGCCGGTGTATCTGCCATTAGTACGGGCGTTGGCAACATCAGCCTGGAGAAAATGGCAAAGCTCTCCGGAGCACAGCGAAGGAAGCTTGCGATAGCGAGGGCTAGAGCCAAGGGAGAGCCTATTCGGCCTCGTAAACCGAGGACAAATGGGAATCCCGGAAATAGAACCCTCCCGAATAGCTCAGGGAACACTGGCAAACCTGATGCTCAGGCCGCAGAGCCTGGGGCATCAGGTGAACCTGGGACCCCTGTAAACAAATCCTCTGCAAAGAGGGGTCGCTCTGAGGGCAACACTCCAACCCCAGAAAAAAGCGCCAAGAAAAAGTCACGGCACGGGGATGCTGAAGTAACACCCAGTACATCAACTGGGGAAGCCCTAGCCGGGCTTAGAATGGCTATCGTTTCCGAGAAGTATCCGTATGAAACCTTTACTGAGGAGCAGTGTAGAGGCCTACAGCAGACTCTACTCCGGGAAGTATTTAAATGCGAACCCGGAACTGGTCCTCAGTTCAAGAACAGCAGCTCCAGAGGTGGGGTGATCTATATCACTCGCGCCAATGAAGCTGCCAAGACTTGGCTGTTGCGGGTGGTTCCAGGCCTCAGCCCCTACAAGAGAACCAGTCTTCGGATTGGCCTGGCACACAGAGTGGTGCCAGTCGTGAGGGCTGCCGTCTGGATACCAACAAAATCCGCGGGAGTCAAGGAACCGGCACAATCTCTCCAGTTTCTCAAAACCCAGAACATGGGGCTGAAGACCGAGGACTGGAGAATTATCAGCCACAAGACGGATAATGAGGGCATGACACACATTGTCGGTCTTGACAATATATCTCTGAAGGAGCTGCAAAACCGGAATCTCCGGGCCTACTTTGAGTTAACGCAGCTTACCTTCAGACTTCTCAAGAAGGACCCCCACCATCGGAAGACCTGGATAAACTAGTGAATCACTGTGGGCAGAGAATCCTACAGTGTGTAATAGGTATGGACGCCAACTCGCATCACACCATCTGGGGGAGCAGCGATATCAACAAAAGAGGTGAGTCTTTATTGGATTTTATTATAAACCATGATTTGGAGATTTTAAACAAGGGCAACAAGCCCACTTTTGCAAACCGCAGACGGTCGGAAGTTATTGATGTCACTCTGTCCACCTCCCGAGTCAATCCAGGTATCCAGCGGTGGCGCGTATCCGACGAACCATCCCTGTCGGACCATAGGTATATACTGATGGAAATCAATAGTGTTGACAAGCTGTCAGAAATGTACCGCAACCTACGCAAAACAAACTGTGCTGAAAACCGGGAGGCGCTGGAGGCGGGGTTGAACGTATGGATAACAAATTTGATGTTGAGGTGGTAGCGGAACAACTACAAAACGCCATAATTCACTCTTACCATCAAAGACCGCTAATCCGGCGTTCTTCATGCAAGGAGACAACCTGGTAGAACGACAGACTTGACAAGATGAAGGGGGAAACACGCAGACTCTTCAATGTGGCTAAGAAATTGGGTGAATGGTATGAATATCACCATACTCTGACAAAATACTATGAAGAAGTTAGGGAAGCTAAGAGGAACTCCTGGAGGAAGTTTTGCACTGAGGTCGAAAAAACCTCGGAAGGCGCACGCTTTCAGTGAATCCTAGCTTAAGATCCCCTTCCACCAATGGAAACACCACCAACTCCTTATCTCCTGAGATCTTCCTGGGACCGGATTTTTGGAAACCGGGGAGTAGAACAGCCGAGAGAAGCCTACTAGTTATAGCCAACTTTCTCTTGGCTGTTCTACTCCCCGGTTTTCAAAAATCCGACCCCTGATAAGAGGATCAAGAGATGATTGGGTCACAGCCCGACAAATTGTGACACCAAATAGAATTGAATGGGCTATAAACTCGTTCGAACCATAGAAAGCACCTGGATGCGATGGGATAATACCGGCTCACCTGCAGCAGGGCAAAGCCCAACTCATATCGATGCTTTGCCAACTATCCAGAGCAAGCCTGGCAACGGGACACATACCCATGATATGGAAACTCTCACGAGTGGTCTTTATACCGAAACCCGGGAAAGATAGCTCTCAGCCCAAGGCATTCAGACCAATAAATCTCTCGTCGTTTCTACTCAAAACGATGGAGAAGGTGATTGAAAGGCACATTAGGGAAACCTTCCTAATAGATAGGCCACTACACAAAAACCAAAACGCCTATCAACCTGGTAAATCATGTGAAACTCCTCTGCATGAACTTGTTCATAAAATAGAGCAACCACTGAACAATCAAGGAATTGCCCTAGCTGCATTCCTTGATATAGAAGGAGCATTTGATCATACCTCCTTCAATTCAATGACCATCGCAATTAACCGGCGTGGAATTAAAGACAGTTTGTAAGTGGATAAGAAACATGCTGAAAGGTAGGAGAATTCAAGCAACTATGCTTGACAAAACTGTAACTATAGAGGCAGCTAAAGGCTGCCCCCAGGGTGGAGTCTTATCCCCTCTCCTCAGGAACCTAGTCGCAGATGAACTACTGGTGGGGTTAAACAGCACGGAGCTATGCCCATGACGTAGCAATACTAATCACTGGCAAACACGCCAAGACAATATCAGAACTGATGCAGACAGCTCTGACTATCGTAGAAGATTGGTGCAGGAAGGTGAACCTGAAGATCAATCCTGAGAAAACCTCCCTGATCAGCTTTACGAGAAAGAGGAATATAGCGGAATTATTCAAACCCATATTCTTTGGACAAGAACTGCAGGTGGTAAGAGAAGTCAAATACCTAGGCATCATCCTGGATGACAAACTCACATGGAATTCACACCTACAGAAAATAGTGAATCGAGGTAAAGCCACAATAATGGCAACAAAAAGAGCGATAGGAAAGAACTGGGGCATAAATCCGCACATGGTACACTGGCTCTACTGTACCGTGGTAAGACCCACTCTAGCTTACAGCTCTGTTGTCTGGTGGCCGAAAATCGAGCAGCGACAAGCAGCCACGGAACTTGCAATAGTTCAGAGGCTAGCATGTCTCTGTGTAACGGGAGCCATGAAAACTCCAACACTTGCCATGGAGGCCATGCTTAACCTACTTTCTTTAGATATCTACAGTGTGTCCACTCTGAAGTCGCCCACCCTGTATTAGGTATCGATGATTTTTTGTTTAAAACACACATTTATTATTATTTATTATTTATTAACATCTTTACTGTGAATTAGAACGTACAGGAAGACTCAATGAGCAGTATAAGTAATAAATTAACAAATCACCAAAAAAATAACCAAAACAGTACCAACTTTTTTTTTTTAAATTTGTACAAGGGGGTTTTTGGTGATTCTGATTGAGATTCCGTTGTCAGTTTTTTTCTAAAATATGCCCTGATACGATTTTCTGCAATTTGACCCACTTTGAACCCCCATAATCACCCAAAAGTGGGAACTGATTTGGTAGAATGTTCAAAAAGTGTTTGACGTGACCTAACAAAAAAAAATGAAACTAGGTTAATAAACAAAAATGTTACAGGGGTGAGACACTTCAGAGTGGAAGCAAGAATGGGAGCATATAGACTTAGCAACACCGGGAACTGGAGCTACTCAAACTCCCAAGGACACACTAAGATAACCAGAACAATCACGAATCAAATAGTAACAATGAGGAGTGATATCATGCTGAAAAATATCAACTTTAGCACGTCTCCCTAGAACAAGCTAATATGGGAAGAGGAAAGGGCGAAACAACTCCGGATGGCAAATGGGGCAATATGGTACACAGACGGCTCCAAAACATGCCGGGGAACTGTTGCCGGAATCGTAGGAGAAAATCCAAAGTGGGAAACATATGCAAAACCTTGACACACTGGGAGTATCTAACGATGTTACTCTTGGATGGATACCAGGACACACAGGGATAGCTGGGAACGAGCGGGCGGATTTTTTAGCACGCAAAGCTGCAAACACACCACTTCTGGGTCCAGAACCTGCCATTGGTATCACAAAATCCTCTGTAAAAGGTTGGCTGAACTGTTGGTCCAAAAAAACAACAGAAAGCTAGATGGTGCCAATCACCAGGACTGAAACACAGTAAATTAATGATGGCAGACGAGATCAAACCATCATTTTCTGGAAGCCTACTGAAACTCAGCAGGAATCATCTTAGGAAAGCAACAGGTATATTAACTGGGACACTGCACTCTAAGGAAACTATGGAGGACTATAACTAGGAGACGAATCGACATACGAATATCCCTGAAAATCTGACCCTCTTTTCGCCTAGTTCATTTGAGGGCGCTGTTGCTAGTAGCGCTTTTATTTATTCATTGTGATGGTAACGTTTATTGCTTGTCAATAATTTGTGAAGATACTTTTATCACATTTTCATTCATTTTTCGCAAATTTCCACTTCACATTCCACATGCAATGTATTCTCTATAAGGAAAAAAATGAGGTTGAATCGTCGCAGCATCGTGTTTCAAGCCCATGGTTTGTTCAATGATGACTGTTGTCAATGAAGGATATGACGTCACTCAGTCAGTATAACAAGAAATATGTATATTCATAGGTACCTATTATCATCAAATAGTGAGAGTTTTGATGCAACCTAGCCAATAAAATTGATGCATTTTGATAGAGTATTCGTAACGTTGTTTCAATTATGTTACCAGGGTAACATTTTTGCTTGACATGAAATCGCTAACGACTCTTCGCTATCTGGGGGTAACAATTGAAGCTGAATCACGATTTGAAACCTGGACCACTTTTATGCATTTTGATTACTCTCCTAGTTACAGTTCTCCATAAAGGAAACACATGCATATCATCGGTCTTTTCAACGAGGAACCCATATGTAGGCTGTCCAACAAGGAGGAGGAAACAGCCTCCCACATTGTATTTGAAGGTGAAGCGCTGGCGTACTGGAGAAGAGATAACGGGGAATTCACAGCCACTCCTCAGAGGACGGACAGGGAAACAGTAGAACGAGATATAAACCATAGGCGGCGCGGCGGTTACACTGGTCGAGTTATGTCGATAGATTGCCATTGAGGAAAAAACAAACACAATATCCCTTATGAGACTGGTTACACTGATCGATCAATCGCTGTCAAGTGCTATCGAGTTGTTTGATTTTCAAACAAGTTCTAATTTTACTTGACGCTTGATAGGGCGGTGCATGCGTATAGATGTCTGTCTTTCACTGAAGTTGCATTCTAACCTCTCGTTCAGTCAGTTTGACATTTACAATGTAAATAAATTGTTTACACATTCACATTTATCAAAAAAGGGGGTTTGTTTGCGTAAACGGGAGGTTTATTCGTTTCGCTACCTCAGGACAATTGGCTAGTGTCCACCCATCGCTCATCAGAAAGAACCTACAACCTATATATATACGAACTATTCTCTTGCTAGCTTTCTCATGATTGCCCTCATAAATAGGTACAGTCTTGGGTATTGTGAAAGGAAACAGAATATCGAGCTCATAGCTCGCAGGAAAAAAGTCCATAGTGCTTCCATTCAGAAATACACTTGCTTTCCGCGAGCAAATCATGTTCTTTTTTTTATTATTTTTTGCCATGAAAGATGAATGGGTAGGTACAACACTTTGGCTCCGCCAGCATCAGACAGACATGCGATGTTAAAACCCTGTACATCAAAATTCACAACAAAACAAATTGATCAAATAATGATAATCAGTGCGTGAGGTTAGAACAGCTACGGTTTGATTGTCAAATTCTTGCTTGATGCTCGATTGCTTGATTGGTGTAACCGGCACTTCGAATTTTACTTGACGCGACACGACGCAACTCGATTTCACTTGATCAGTGTAACCGCCGCCTTATTCGGGCAATGGAGCTCTTCGACTGAGAGACAGGCACAGAGAAGATACAATAAGCCCAGCTGCGGTGTCGGGGCCAACAGCCCGAAACTTGTAGCGCCTGTACTTCAGGTATCACTAATCAGGAGGCAACAAATCTGAACTTGGACATCATTGCTGTGGTGTGCTGACTTTGGCGTTTCATGTTAAGTTTGTTGTTTGCTTGAGCAGCACCCAAAATTCGGTTTCCGATGTAGATAAACACTACTAAATCATTTGAAGAACGAGACTAAGGCAATACAAAACCTGTTTTGAAAATTATACTCGTGTTTATTGGATAATGACTAATTTACCTTTTGTCGATATTGCTCCAGAGGTTGTTGAGTGACCAAATGATGAAGAAACAACAAATATACTGAGTTATACCTTATTTCAGGGATTTTCGTGGAAATTGAGTCAATTACTTACATTGAAATAATATGTAGGTGGTGGTTTTTAGCATTGTTCCGTTCTATAAACCAACCATCAGGAAATGTTTACTGTTCTTGCAAGTTCGTAGAGAAAGTATAGTGTGAAAGTCGCATGGAATGACTACAGTGACTATGATCACTGTAGGAATGACCATTTCCTAATCGTATGATTTGCTACACTCGTGAGATTAACCGGATATTGATATCCAAAAATTATTTATTGTGGAGATTGAAGAATTAGCTATTGAAACTCGCGTGAATGGGTGATCAATTTAATATGAACTTTTACAAGCAAACTAAAACTTTAAACAATTAAAATTGTGTAGAACGTCGTGACACTTAATTATATCTTCTTGACGGTTCTTGTCAATTGATTCCCTATTCGGAATCACGTTTCCACAACTCGGCCGTCCTGCGAATCACACGTCTCGGGTGATATTGTCTTCTTCTTCTTCGAGATATTCATCAGAAACTTCAGGCCAGGGCTTCATAAATTCAGCACAAGTTGATGTCTTAGATGGGCCTTCATGAAATCCTACTTTCTGTACCTCGTAAGTATCTCTTGGTTTTATTTTGACCACCTTGTATGGTCCTAGATATTTTGGCTTCAACTTTAAACCTGGTCCAAATAGAGTTCTTTTGACAGCTACTAGGTCGTCATTTTGGTAGTGTCGACATGGCTTTCGTCGAAGATTGTGAGATCTTCTATTATCAATTTGGATTTTCTCTATTTGTGTCTTGGCTACATGTCGTAACTGATCTCTTCCTTGTTCAAACTCTCTTCTGAGTTCCTCTTCCAGAACCTCTTTTATTCTCAAATCAGTTTTGTTTCCCATCTTGACCCCAAACATGAGGTTGAATGGGACAGTATTGATTGATCGTTGATGAGTAGAATTAATCATTCTTTGAACTTCATCTACGTACTTATACCACTTATTTGGTTCGTCAACTGCTAACTTGGATATCACGGATATAACGATAGAGTTTATTCTTTCAATTTGACCATTTGCTCGAGGCAAACCAGTAGTAACTTGTATATGGTTGATTCCGTTGTCTTCACAATAACTTTCAAATTCTTTGGAGGAAAAAGATGTACCTTGGTCAGTCACAATATTCTTTGGGTTTCCAAAAGTGTTTTGCTGAAAAGAAAGCCTCTCTATTACTTCTTTCGACGTAGTAGATTTGGTTGGATACAGCCAAACGAATTTTGTGAATGAGTCTATAACCGCTAAGATATGCTTGTAATTTTTATTCGTCGATTCCAATGGTCCTAAATGGTCGATGTGATAAGTCTGCAATGGAATAGCTTCTTTGGGAAGTGGCTGTAAAAATCCTTCTTGTTTACCTCTCTTTTTATTAGAAAGTATACACGGAATACAACTCGCTATAATCTTCTCTATTTTATCCTTCAACTTCGGAATGTAGTAGTCTTTTCGAATAACTTCCTCGGTCTTCTTCACTCCGAAATGTCCTTGTTCATGCGCATCTTTGATCATATCCATTTGCATCATACCTGGTATAACCATCAGCTCTTCATCGTTAATAATTTTGTAAAGGATTCCATTTCGCACAATAAAGTCTTCGTAAGATCTATCTTTAAGAATTTCCATGATTGCTTTTATGGCCGTGTCTTCTCTCTGTGCTTTTTTAAGTCGCATGGTAAAAGTGTCCTCCTCGATTCTCATTACTGGATGACGGCTTGAAGCATCCACGTGCTCCATTCTTGAACCTGATCGATGCTGAATCGTATAGTCAAACTCTTCTAGTAATAACGCCCATCTTGCTACCCGCGTACTCAGATCTTTTTTGTTCATTGTCTTCTCAAATGCCGAACAATCGGTGACTATCGTGAAATGAGAGCCTAGAAGGTAAACTCGTAATTTCTTTAAAGCCTCTATAATAGCTAGGACCTCCAATTCATAACTACAATATTTTCTTTCTGCATCTGTGGTTTTCTTGCTTACATAGTATATCGGATGCAACTTGTTGTCTTCAAATGATCTTTGTAGAAGTATGGCACCGTAACCATCTGCTGATGCATCGGTATGTACTTCTAATTCTCCTCCTTGTCTATAAATATTTGAAACGGGTTTATCAGTCAACTTCTGCTTTAATTCAAGGAGAGCATTTCTTTCCTTAGATCCAAAATGAAACTGGTTTCCCTTCTTTAGCAGATCACTCATTGGTTTTGCTATGACTGAGTAGAATGGCACAAATTTTCTAAAGTAGCCCGTAAGTCCTAAAAAACTTTGAACTTCTTTCATCGTACTTGGTTCTGGATACTTCACTATCGCCTTTGTCTTTTCAATCGATGGATGAATCGTTCCATTTTCAATCCTGTAGCCCAAAAATTCTACAGTCCTTTTTACAAACTGACATTTCTTTTTATTAATTTCCAATCCGTATTCTTCAGCAGTCTTTAGGACTAGTCTCAGTTTCTGTAAAGCTTCCTCCTCATCTAAAGCTGGAATTATCAAGTCATCCATATATTGAAGTGTTATCCCCTGATTCATGAGATCTCGAAAAACAGTATTTATAAATCTCTGAAACACAGCTGGTGAATTACATAATCCAAAAGGAACTTAGAGAAACTGATATTGACCTTTATGAGTGACAAATGAAAGGAATTTGCGACTTTCTTCTTCACCAGGCACATGGAAAAATCCATTTTTCAAATCCAATGTTGTGAATACTCGTGCTTCCTGCAGTCTGTCTAACTGGTCTTCTATAAGGGGTAATGGAAAACGATCTTTGATCACCTCACGATTCAGTTTCCTAAAATTCATGCATATTCTATGGGAACCAATCTTCTTTTTCACTACCACAACTTGGGAAGCATATTCTGAACTACATGGTTCAACAATACCATCTTGAATCCACTGTTCTATCTGCTAGTCAACTATTTCTTTTGACCTTGGAGTTTTGCAGCACTTTATTTTATAATGTTCCTAACTATATAATGCAAGATTTTCAATTGATTCAAAACAAAGCTTTACGGTTGATATTGAAATGTGATAGATATACCTCCATAAAATCAATGTTAACAGCTTTAAACTTATTGTCCGTTAAGCAAAAAATCGTTTTTATGTGTTTGTTTTCATTTACAAAATTAGAAATAGACTTTTACCGGCATATTTATGTGATAAAACCAAAGTTTTTGAAAATGTTCAGAATTATAATACGAGAAATAGGAATGATTTTATACTATATGATAAGTGCATGTCTAGTCAACATTACAGATCTATTTTATATGAGTTTAACTCTTTACCAATAGAATTGAAAGACTGTCATAATTTATTTTTATTCAAGAAGTTAGCTCGTGAATATGTAGTTATGAAATTTTAAGAAATGAGACTATTTTGTTGTAATCGTATATGTATATTTTATTATTGCTTTATTTATTTTTAACTTATTTTATCTAAGCTATATTGTTTTATTGGAATGTTTATGTATGTAGCATATTTGCTAAATAAACGAATATTTTATTTATTTATTTAAGTCTTCTTGGGCTGTTGAATATTGGTTTATCGTCCTTCACTATAACCTTCATTTGTATTTTTGTCGTCTTCGTCTTCTTTGGTTCATATTCTCCTACTAGCATTTCTATTTCTCTTCTCATTTCTTCGTTCACGTTGTTACCTATATCTATCTCTTCTTGATTTTTCATCGTTTCAATTTTCAAAATGTTTGCTTCATCATACGTATTTTCTTCTTTACTCAACTTAGCTAATTTGAGTCCGTCTTTCTTTGTTATGAACATATCGGCTTGGTTGAGTAAGTTGTTACCTATGATCACTTCATAATTATCCATAACTTCGTTAGGAACAACGTACATCGTGTGATTGAAGTGCTCATTATCGATTATCATGTCACATGAAAATTTTCCCAGTCTTAACACTCGATCCTCCGAAACCGGCCAGAATTATATTTGATTTTTCTAAGGGCAAGTTTATTTTGTCATAGTCTTCACTAATCAGATGTACGTCACTTCTTATGTCAATGAATGCGTTAAACTTTCGTCCCTCTAGAATAATATCTTTATACTTCTGGTTTGAGCCTATCATTTTACTTGACCCCGCAATTTTACTCACACTATTGCTTCCTTGATCTTTAGGTGGAGCGACTTTATTTTGTTCGTGGCATTCAAAAGACTTATGTCCAAATCTGTTACATCTGAAACATTTTGTTCCATCTTTTTTTTGTTTGCAGTTATTGGATCTATGGCCAAGTTTACCACAATTAAAACATCTAAGAGGTCTTTGTGATTGTCCTGAATTCGTTGAATTTTTGGGAAGATTACTTTTGATGTTGGCCATGTTCGAATTTTTGGAAAAAGTTCGGGGATGTTTCATTGTATTTGCTTTTTCACGTAAATCATTATAAATCTTTAGCTTGGTTTCAAACTCGTCTAACTTGGTAGCTCCATATAAGACAATTTTGTGGATTGAATCATCTTGTATACCATCGATGACGTATTGAATAAGTGCTTCAGTTCCAATACTTCCTCTATTAGCCAGTTCTTTCATTTCCAAAAAATATTCTTGCACATCTTGGTCGGTCTTTAATTTATTTTCTGATAACATTCTATGTTATCGTAGCACTATTAAGCTTTGATGAAAATTCTTTTTTGAGAACTGCCTTGAGAATGTTCCATGTTTTTATGCCTCTTTCACTTTGGACGAACATCTTTGCTAATCCGTCAAGTCGTGTTTTTGCAAATATCAAACAATGTAAGTCATTCCATGCCATAAGTTCAGCCATATCTTCAATATCTGCTATCCAACTCTCGACAGGATATCCTTTACTGCCATCAGATATTTTTATGGAATCTTCTATGTCACGAAAGTTCATGGAAAACTGTGTACGCTGTACTTCATACTTTGGAGCAGTAGATAAAATCAAACTTTGGTCGTCTGACAAAGTACGATATGTTCTTGAATGTGTATTTACTTTTTGATTGTGACCATTATCATTTTCTTCATCATAACTGAAAACTGAGTCGACTTCTTCATGATGTTCTTCATTCTCGATGTTATCTAGTGATTTTTTGGCATTATCTAAATTGACATCGTCTTCTAAAGCTTCATGTTCACTTTCTTCATCTTCTTCATCTCTGTTCTTTTCAAGCGTCTTCAAATCTATCAAGCTCGAACAAATCTTCTCAATTAATTCATCTTTATCAACGTCATAGCTTATGAGTAGAATGTTGGCAATACTTGCAAGATTACTGACAGAAAAAATGTCTTTCACATAAGAAAGTTTTTTCATATAGTCTTCTGAATCTTCATGAAAATCGAAACCCTTGAACTGCCTCACTCTTTTTCTGGTACCCCTGCTATCACCTTCATACTCAAAAATAAGCTGGTGCATCTTTTTAATAACAGAAAACGGAACCACTTTGATATTATCTGCTATTCTTGATATATCACCAAGAGAACCCATATTGATTAAATGTTTTTTGAATTGCAGAATGAAAGAAATTCACTGGAAAATGTTTGCTGATAAAATACAATTTCAGGTAAAAAACATCTTTCAAAGTCACTTCAAAAGTCACCAAACATTGACAGAATTCTGCATAATATTCTCAGGAAATCTCTCGAAACAAAAGTCTTCTAAAGTCTCTTTTCTAATACGTTTTCTAATATCTTCAATTAATTGAAACTTTTTTCAAAATCTATATCAAGGTCACCTACCTCGTCTGCAGTTTTGATTCGTCTTTCAAATCCAATTTCGTTATTCAAATCGTCTCTGGCACCTGGTTTTTAGTTTTCGTCGTCTTTAATCGTCTTGAACTTCGTCTTCAATCGTCTTGAACTTCGCTTTACGTCTTCAAATCGTAAAGTTTACTTATTCATATCGTCGTTGTTCCTCTTTCAATCAATCACCATACTTCGTTATACACACTTGGTCCCATATAAAATCCTCAAAGTCCTCCACTGATCGAAAACAGTTGGCTTCAGGAAACGAAAATTCTCGATCGAAACGTCAACTTATCCCGGTTGAGCCCCCAAAAATTGTGGAGATTGAAGAATTAGCTATTGAAACTCGCGTGAATGGGTGATTAATTTAATATGAACTTTTACAAGCAAACTAAAACTTTAAACAATTAAAATTGTGTAGAACGTCGTGACACTTAATTATATCTTCTTGACGGTTCTTGTCAATTGATTCCCTATTCGGAATTACGTTCCCACATTATTATGCATCCATGTTCTTATTACCTCCGGAAAGTACAGACTCAATTATTTCTGTTCTATAGGGTGTCTCATTATGGATTCAATGAAATTATTGATTCTTATACTGTGGCGCGTCGACGTTTTTGTGCACATTTCAATATCAGACGTTTAGACGTTGCACCGTCAGCTTTAGTGTATTTAACAGCCTTGATCTCGAAAGCCACAAGAGATAAGATACATATACCTCATACACATTCGACTTAGAATTTAACGTAGAATTTGAAAATGAAATAAAATACAGGGTGTCCCATTTAAAATTTTAAAGTTGGGTGCTGCGAACGGCTTTGGGGAGACCCTGTATAAATGATACTGCTAAATTAACAAAATTAAGTATAAACCAAACAACTTTTGTCTATAACTTTTTTCTGCACACTTTGTATAGAATGAGTAAGAGGGGGGGTCAAAATTTAGTGATTCACCCTGTACAGCTGGGTGAAAAGATTTCGAGCTACAGCTTCTGCCATGAATCAAAAGGCAGCTGGCAGACACAGAACCACGAGACCGCCAGACAATATTGACAGGGTACGGCGCGCTGTAGATCGCCATCCCAGACAGTCGGTTCGTAAACATGCGCAATTATTGCAATTGACGCACGCTAGTGTTCAACGAGTATTGCGGAAGGACTGCGGACTGCAACCGGCACTAGAAACTATCCAGCAACTGAAAGACCGCATTACCGACGCTATACGTGACATACCCGTAGACATGTGCGAGCGAGTTTTCCGCAGCTTACGTTCTAGACTAGCAGCCTGCTACGGAGAAGACGGCCAGCATTTGAACGATATTTTGTTTAAAAAATAAATCCGCAGGCTTACCGTGTCTAACAAGACTATTAAAATTGTTTCTACAATATTCTGAATGTTCGTTTTATTCCTCTAAAACCTCAAATCCATTATGAGACACCCTGTACTTTTTAACAATTAACCCTCTTGGAAACTAATAAAACATTTGGAACCAAAACGGCAGCTTTTCCCCGAATAACCGACCTCCGTTCCGGAGATATCAATAATGGTACAAGCTATTTAGGACACCCTGTATATTATGGAAGTAACTTGCACAATCCACATGATTCCTCAACCACTAGTAACCATAATTTTAATACTTTACCTATGAAATCACCACGTACAAGAAAAGGTGGTTTGAAGATTGCTGGTTCAACAATAATCATAGTGATCTGCTCCATTTACTTATATGTTTTCTGGACATAAAACTAGTTTCGGACACAAAGTGCTCGTGTATGTAACCATCATAATACATTTTTATCTATTCAAAAGATACTTCTGTTTATCCCGTCATGGGAACAATATTATAATCGTACGAATAGATGGTCGGATGAATATCGAGTGCATCTATCATGAAAGTATAATTCTGCACTATCTTGCTCCATCTAGAAGACAGTTCAATAAAACTGCAGTCGGGTTTTGAAAACAGTTTACTCCAAAATATTTAACGTTATAATTCGTTAAATATTTTGGAGTAAACTGTTTTCAAAACCCTAGACATTTTCAAATCAATGGCACAAAAATAACCTGAAGAAAATTGTATACACAAACTCTGTACATGTTAAAGTGAAAATCACTTGACTCATTATTGCCTACTGCTAATTGTTGATTATTGATTTGATTTTTTCCGATCAATCAGATGGAAATTTTTAGTTTGTTACATGTAAGTGTGAGTGTTCATTGAATATGATAGATCAAACTTGATAAGAAACTGCTGAATTGCCTATACTGGAGGGATCAAAATAAAAAAATCAACTTGCAACATTTCATGTTTGATCAACAGAGTATAATTTAATATAATTCACTGAATATGTATAGCACCTAGAGGCTTGTACTTGTAGTATTGGTAAATTACGATAATTAATCACTTTGAGTATGAGTAGTATTGTCAGAGCAAAAAGAACAGGATGCTAAAATTTTCATTATTTGGATCTAACCTTAATTAGCCAAAAATTAAATTCAAATTATATGCTCCGCTACTTAATGTGCATACATTGTATTTCCAAAAATAGATCTAAAAAAATAGCACAATTATTTGATAGGTTTTTTTTTCGGCAGTAAGGTCTAATACGACTTAGTTAATTTCCCTCTCAAAGATTTCGTTCATTTTGAGCCCTTCTAAATAGAATATTGAATCTAACTTTCTAGTTCATTCAAAAACTAATTTTTGATCAAGAAACTATTCAATTAAATTTTATAGCTGAATAGAAAAATAGTGACATTTACTTCAAATGGTTTTTTGATGTTTATCGATGAGTTATTTCACTCATGTCGGTGTTCCTGCTGACAATATCAATATAAAATGGGAAATTACAGAGTGTATGAACCAGAAACTGAGTTTTTCTATTTCTTTTCACAGAACGAACATTGGTGATATTATCAGTTCTTTTCATTAAAAACCACGTCGACTTTTTTTCTTGGATACAAAGTACAGGGTGATTGTTTATATTTTACTCAATAGATATCTTAGTCAATTTTGGTTTACAAAAAAGTTCAATTCAGCAAATTTGCGGTATTTTTCATGGACATTCAGGATCCATTACTAAGAAATGCAAAAAACATCAAAAACCAACATATTTTACACAACATGGTAATTTTCAATTGAGACGCCCTGTATATATTTGTAGCTAGAATGGTAGATCTTTCTCTTCTGATTCCAAATAGGTATATCATAATATATTATGTATGTTGGTATTTGGTTAAGCCGTTTTTGCGCTATTCAAGTTATAAGTTTCTTAAAAATCACATTACGTTAATCTGGATTCTACCGTATCTTAGCAACCCTGATCAAGGTCATGTAATTTCTATGAGACTTTAAACTTCAATAGCGCAAAACCGGCTGAACCAAATACCAACATAATGGGCCCTATGATTGAACATCCACGTTAAGTTAACGAATACGTTGAGATTGTTTACTTATGCAAATGTTCCATACGATAACAACGTTACCATGGTGATATGGAGATGTTAAGATAATGTAAACGTTCAATCATAGGACCCATTATATGATATTTTTGGAATCAGAAGAGAAATATCTATCATTTTAGAAAAATACCACGTTCTGTGAAATTTTTAGGTTTTTGATGCATTTTTGCATTTCTTACGCGATGTCTCGCATGGACGGCGTCGCACGGACCGTCCGACATGGACCGCATCCACGGCTTCTGCGGAAGCACCGGCAGGCGCGGCCTTTCTGTCTTGCGTGCAGCGATCGAACGTGTCGTACGCTTCAGTTGTTTTGTAGCCCTTGATAGTGAAATGTCAAGAATAAGAAAGTAATTAATTTTCAATTATGCTTACAACACGTTGGAGTAGGTGGCATGACAACAGATGTTCTAAAAAAAGAGACAACTATTGAATTATGTTGGTTTTTTATTTCATATCTTAGAGAACTCGGCAGTTTTGCACCAGACTGCACAATAATTCAACAAACGTATTCGTAATTTTTCTCAATTTCGAAGAAACAACTCTTGACTATGCTCGAAAATTCGCACGGTCCGTACGGCGGATATAAAATAATTTTATGGACTCCGCCGCTCGACAGCCGGGAATACCGCCCGCGCCGTATGATATCGTCTACGCAACACGCTCGCATTAGTTTCATCGGTTTGATTTCGCCGGTAGTATCGTTCGTGCCGGAAGGACAGTGCGGCGCCGTCCACGCAAGACATCGCGTTAGACTGTGACCATAGTGAGGCGGTGAGCTAAGAGGTAAGATAGCAGCGCGAGATGGACCGCGTACTAAACATATCAACAGCGTCCCATGTAATATCCTATAGTGGAGCGGGGCGATAAGAGGTATCGCGATGAGCACCGCGTGGTATCCGCCTAGAATAAAAAAAAATCAAACGCCGTAGTGCGCTTGACTCGGTCTTCGACTAATCTCGTGTGCTTTCGATCACAACTTTTGCTTCCACTTATAGCCCTCGTCGGTCTCATCACTTGTCAGTTGAGTAGTTAGTTGTCGTGTGACAGAGTGCAGAAATGGATAACGAAATTTCAATTGCAGCAGTACTTGAAAGAAGACATCATTATTGGGAATCAGGAAAATTTGGAAGTTTAATTTTTTTAAATGCAATGCCCTACCTATATTTCATTACAGATCTCCCAATTTTCCGTTATTAAAAAATATATAGTTTGCCAATGTCTGGACCAGCCGTTTCCGAGTTATTTGACTTTGAATAACTAAGTGTATAGTTGCAAAGCAGGCGAATAATACAATAATTTATCGCAACCATCATGGGAAACCATGAAAAGCCAGACAAAATATTTCATGACAAAACTACTTGATATGAGTATCAACTATTGTTATTTCCCTTGGTGATCAATGGCAGTTGAGATAAATTATCTTATTATTCCCCGCATTGCAAGTTATTGAAAGTGAAAAACGGCTAGTCCAAACAATGGCAAACTATACATACAAAACATACCGTTAATGTTTTCTAAAATCATTCATCATCGCCCAACAAAATAGTTTTTTCAATATTCACCTTGAACACATTCATAAATTGATAAAAATCAATTCACTTGGATTTTTATTTTTTTAGGTAATCGCATACTTAATCTTTGTTGAAACAATATTAAACAAAACTTTAAAAATCTTTTTAGAATGGTGAACTTTCAGTTATAATGATATGCATATCAATCAACTCTTATTCAAAGCAAAGTGCAAATTTTGTATTTCATACCATTATAACTGAATCTATTATTTATTACAAAAAAAAATGTTTTTTTTTAAGGCCCTTTGTTTTTGTATTGAGGCAAAACTTCAGATTCTGAACTTTTTTTTTCTTCACAACATTTTGAATTATTTGAAATAAGGGTACTTTATTCTTGTACAATGTTCATATTTTTTGACCGACCGTGTCTGAAGTTTGTCTTGAAACCATTCGAATTGCATCTAATCTGTTTATCCAGCATGGTATTCGAATTTTGCTTCTGCAAATGATAAAAAAAACCCATATTATGTTGCACACTGAAATGGACACACTGTATAATTCTGAAAAGCGGGAAATGATGAGATCTTGAATCTGTGATAGAATAAAGGGGAATTCATTTTCGAATGAATGGAACTTTCCAAATTTTCCTGATTTCCAATCGTGATTTGTTCTTTCGCTTAGTTATTATAAGTGGCGCCTGCAGCTCTGCATAAAGTGAATCCTGTCTTATAACGTGTACCTGAAACCTTCTACATTATGGACAAACTATTACAGAAAAACATGAAGCTCGAGAAACCAAAGTCAAAATTACCTTCTGTCATAACACAAATCAAAACAAGTGCGAAACGTATATTATGTATTTGACCAACCCTCTCTTGTTGATGGACGAGGCTGGAAAAAACCTACCTACACTCTATTCACAAACAACCTCAGTATCGGATTCTGAATGTCCATGAAAAATAATGCAAATTTGCGAATTCAAACTTTTTTGTAAGACCTAAATTTACTGAGACATCTGTTGAGTAAGTAACCGTAATGTCTAGGAACATTTTCAAAATATGTACCTATACATATTTTTAAAGTTTGATTCCACGTTCTCCAATTGAAAAAAAAAATTTATGTTGTTTTCATATACATAAGTGAAAACGCTGAAACTTGTTCAAGCATATCATAATCGGAGACTTGAATCTTGCAAACATATACCAATTAATACAAAATGCGGAAATTATCAACTTTAGAATAAATTAATTATTATTATATTCCTGATTAAATGAATACCCGAGCGTTAGGAGGTAAGTAAATGGGTTATTTGATTATACTGACAGTCATCAAAAAATGTATGACAAAAGGTCTATGATCTATTTCCCACAACTAAAATCCAATTAATTGATCAGATGAAGAAGTAAGTGATATCAGATTTATACAAATATTTATTTCCTTTCAAAATCGGTTGAATACTATTTATAGCTGATGTTGATGAAACTTTCCTGATACGGAAATGATAAATGAAACAGAAATTATCTAAATAAGAGTAAGTGCAATTGAAACCTTTCCGACTAGAAAAAGGTTTCAACTGCATTTTGGCCTATATTGAGATCAATTCGACCTCTACTGATTTCTGAGACATCATTAAATGAAAAAACAATGGATAACTTAAAATCCCTATCTTTGGTGAAGCATCTAACAGACTACGATATATGCTTGAGTTCAGGACTGCAAATTAAATTATGGTTAATGATATCACAGCCAACTCATGGACTTCAAACTTCAAACATGATATTATGTTTGAGTTAAAAAAAAATTATAAAAAAAATCAGGAAATCCACAAATAAATAATATCAAGACTACCAAAAATTAGCTTGGATTGACTTATGGTCACTCACCTAATATTTGGATAAATTGCATCGGTGATGAAATTACGTTTTCTATACGAATACGAATATTCTCCAACGAACACATTCTTTGCATTTTCATAGCATGAAAATGCGCATGACGAACTGAGGTAGATCATTTGATTGAGTTTTGCAACACACAAGTCAATCCAAAATTAACTAAACAACTATTTCGAAGTATACACCAGTTGCAAATTATCTACTGAGCCTTTCGTTTGCTCACATTTTCAGTTTGAGGATATCTGCGAGCATTATACATAGCAAAACCCACAACAGATACGAAAGAGATCAATAATTGTACTCCCAACCAAATAACAATGTTAATCATGTGAGTTTGAGCAAATAATTCTTTGCCGTGTTTGATGCAGATAAGTGATTCGGTCACCATGATGCATCCATACACCCAACACTGAGTCCCAACTCTTTTGCAGGTAGTATCTGTAACATAGCTGTAAAAAAAATAAGATGTTGATATAAGTTTGATTTGAAGTGCAAGAAAACAGAAAACCAATTTGTAGTATGTCATATTTAAAAATGCTGATTATTATAGACGTATGGAAGGGTTCAAGTGAAATGGTAAGAATTTACCTGTTCGTGAGCTAAAAGACAATAATGTTTTATTTTTGATCTTCCGGTGTCAAATCCTTGTCAGTCCATATACACTCATTTCGCAATTATAATACTACAAATTAAAATGCTCATCATCACGTACATCAATGTATTGAATGTCCAATTTGTCGAACAAACATAATAGGTATGTTCGCGGGTCAATAACCAACCAGTTCGGAGCTAATGCTCATGCGCAGTTGATGAAGTATCACGATTTTGATCAAGTGCGACCTGAATCATGGCAAAATGTTTTGAATATCTCGAAAACGGTTTCTTCTAGCGCTGCTAAGAAAAAAAAATGACAAAAGTATAAGGTAAAGTGAACAGCTGAAAATAGCCGTAAATAAACTTTAGCTTTACGAGGATTATGGCGGTTCAACCAAGCCAGAATAACATTGAAAAAGATTTAAAAGATACTTTTATCATTGTTGGAAAATGATACTATTTTAAAGCTTTGTATAAGACAGCATATAACGATTCTTTACCTTACCACGAGCCCATACCAAAATCGGTCTCTCCTATTGGTTGATTCGAATATGGCGGCACATAATTCAGATTCAAATTCAAAGCGATTATTGACAGCTGTTGCAGTTGTTCATGGCTGTTTCGCGTTTGAGTTTGAATTTTTTTTTTTCAACAATGTCTGTGCAAATGATGAGTGAGAACTATCTGTCGACGGATTTTATTAATATATTATGTATTGGGGAAAGCCTTTAGAATAAATAACTGTCAGTGCGTAGCCTTATTTCAAAATAATATGGTGCGTATCATTCGAATATTTTGAACTCAAATGATGATGTAGAGTGAAGGGTGTTAGAAATCCATAGACATTCGATGATTTGGTTACTTTTTGAAACAAATGAAATAACTGGATACCTGCTATAGATATGTACGTAATTCTTTTTGCTTGACTCACAATATTATCACATAGGTATACACCTCAACAAAATTATTGTAATCATGATTCATTTCTAATACCCATATTGCTCAATCGATTTATGTAATTCATTTGTCATTGTGATTCAAACTCGGATTGGAATAGATAAAAGCTTAAGAAATGTATCCTTTTTAGCAATTTTTCTAGAACCACTTTGAAAAACCGTCAAAATTGTTTTTTTTTTTTTCGTAGGTCAAAAAGGCACAATGACTCAACAAAAAAAAGTCTAAGGACCTAAACTGGGCAAAAGAATAGAGAACTTATTTATGTTACCAGATTTTTATATCTCTAGAAATGGCCATAAAACACCATTTCGAGGTGTGTGTAGTTTCTGAAATATTCAATGGAATGGATTCGAGCGATTTTCATAGTTTGTCGTGTATCTGGGTAGATATCCCGTAAAATAGCAGAAATTCAAAAATAAATATATACAGGGTGTCCCAGCAAGGGTGGCCACCGGCCATATCTCAGAAACTACTGGACCTAAAAGTTCAGGAAAAAAAAAATTATCACTAAAGTGGCCACGAGAAAATGCTGGAAAATATTTATAACTTCAAAATTTTTCCGCTAGGGGGCGCAATCAAAGCTTAAATATTAAAATTCGAAATTTCTCCGGAAATTCTCAGATTGAGGTATATCTTTATCAACATGGTTAGAAAACCTAGACAATTTCACGTCTTTTTGGTACAGGGCTCATTGGCGTACCGAGCTTCGTGTGAGTAGGGGAAGGTAGTGAAAGTGTAATTGTTCAAGTAGCTGTAACCTATTAACGACTTGTCCGATTTTGTTGCGTATAGGCTTGTTTAGAAGATAAATGTGAGTACTTTCGAACATCGTATCCAGTAGTGCGTGATTGTCTCCAGCAAAATTGCTAGAAGGGGTAACTTGAATTAAAAACAGTGTTTTTCATTTTACCGCAAAAATTTAAATGGTATGGTATAATTCTGATAAGAGCATTAAAGGTACATTAAATTTACAAGAAAAAACCTTTGAAACGCAGGTGGATATCTTTCTTCGTTTTCGAGTTATTGCCGAGAAAAGAGTTTTTGACACTCGAAAAGTTGTTTGTTGTGTAGTTTTATTGCAACCTGCTTTTTTTTTTGGCTTCAATAATAATAACTAGTCCAAATTATGTAAAATTTGATGTTTTCATTTGTTATTTCAATAGAACAAAACTCATAATAAATGAAAAATATTTTGATGAGCATAAATCCCAATCTAATTATGTATTAAATATTGCAATGATGGGTTGAAAAAAAATCTAGGTAGCTGTGGAAAAACATCGGCGGGTTTTCATGGAGATAATTGAAACAGATATTGCAATCATAACAATTTCTTAATTATCATTTTAACATTCTCTGTTAAAATGTCTTACACCAATGCCGAGGCTTTTGATATGCTCGCCGTATATTTTCAATGTTTTGGAAATGCTCCGATTGCGGCACGTGAATACGCTGCAAGGTATCCTGAATGAAGGCACTACAGCAGAAAGGTATTTCGGCGAATGGCAATACGTTTAAGAACAATGGGAAGTGTACAGCTCAATCCAGTTCCAATCAGAAGACGTCCGGTAAGAAACCATGAAGACAATATTATAAACGTTCTCGCTTACGTGGAAGCTTCACCGCATTTGAGCACAAGAGAAATTTCCCACCATCTAGGATTAAGTCGTTCTTCAGTGCTCCGAATTTTAAGAGACTTCAAACTTCGTCCATACCATCTTTCCTTACACCAAGCTCTATCAGAAGATGATTTCAACAGGCGACTAGACCATTGCTATTGGCTTCGAGAAATGTGCAACGAACATCCTCAATTCCTCTCCCAAATTTTATGGACCGATGAAGCCCGTTTCTCTAGTTCTGGAAATGTTAATTTGCATAACATGCACTTTTGGTCGCGGGAAAACCCACACTGGATGCGGGAAGTGTGGGTTTGACAATAAAAAAGGACTTTTTCTCTTCAACCGATTAAAAAGTATATGAAACAATAGTTATTCACCCAACAAGTGCGGAAAGTGGTAAGGGCGGAAAAGACATTTTCCGCAGGAGTATGGAGGAGGTATGTACAATGTTATTCATACGAGTGGTTGTGTTCATCTTATTTAAAAAAAGAAGTTTTTGATACGCAAAGATTTTCTAATAATACCTCAAAATGCCACATAAGGTAGAATAGTAACATAGATCATTTAATTCGTCATAAACATGTTCATTTTTGTATGGACGGAAAGATAATGAAACAGATTTTTTTCATCATGATATATTATCGGAAACATTGGATTCTTGGATCCAGCATCAGTTATCAAAGAAGTAGGTGATGTTAGAGTTAATGCTGCATTTTAAAATTTCGATCCATTTCTCAGTAAACATGTTCTGGCGATTTTTTCTAAAAAATTGTTAAGTGCTTTTTTTCACAGTCGAGGGTTTTTGTCCATCTTATTTGAAGTAACAGAAATCATTTAATCAGTCATGAATATCTACATTTTTAACAATACAAAAATCGTGCGGAAAAGTACAACTTTCAAAACGAGAAATCGCACGGAAAAGTAAATTTCCGCACGCTCGTAGGAAAAACAATGTAAGAAACACAGCCGTTAAAGGTCAAGGACTCGTAATTTGAAAAGTCATTCACCGTCTTAGTAACGTAGATAACTAATAAAAACCTTTGAAAATTAAAAAAAATAGGCGTGCTGCCAAAGTTACCCCTCATGGCCAAAGTTACCTTGAATGGACAATTTGCATACATTTTCAAATGACTTGATATTTTATAAACCCATTCTATCCAATTTTTGAAATATCTGAAGCCAAAGATATACTGAATAAATGAAAAAGACACGCTTATTTCGTCACAATACCGAAAAAGGGGCGATACTAAAGCAATCCTCTCTCACTCTCTCTTTCTAATTGCACTCATATACGCCAGACGGAGATAAATCGTGTGACCTCAGCATAACTATTGGATTTTGATTGGCGTTCTTTAATCGGTGATCACCACATTATTAATAGACGTCGTAGATTGATTTTTTTAACATAAATGGCATCAATACTCAATTATCCTGATATTTTTCATGTTTACAAAAAATGTGCAAATTGACCATTCCGGGTATACCCGAAGTGGACGATCTTGAATATTTGCATTATTCGCTTGCATTTAGGGTTTCCAATCCCGGGACCCCGATCCTTTTTTCCATTCCGAAATCACGAAAGAAATCCCGATTTTATCCCGAAATGTTATGTCATGTATTATACAGGGTTAGTTTTTTGAAGTGTTACAATGCGATGTGTCAAAAACGGCTTCAAATTTTTTTTTTACATTTTGGTGTAAAACAAAATTCAAGGATGAGTTTTTGTGTTACAAAGTGATACGAGAAACTTCATTTTTTTACACTTTGGTGACGTGATAATTTCACGGGGGGATACATTTCACGATTACATTGGGGTTTCCATGGTAAAATATGTAGGATAACTGTTATATACAGGGATAATTTGATTGAACAATGTTTGAACATCATAATTTCGTAACCAGTAGAGCAATTTCAAAAAAAAATAAACAGACTACATATTTTATGTAGATACGTATTTAAAAAAAAAAAAAATACATCATTCCATTTGAAATTCGATAGTTACCCCCCATCCCTCTTAAGGGAGTGAAGGAACAAATAATGTAAAAAATATCGTAAAATGTGTCATCCCGGGAATTTATCACGTTACCAAAACGTTAAAAAAATTAAGCCGTTTTTGACATATCGCATTGTAACACACACATTATCTTTCAGTGAGTATAAGTTCTTTTACTAAAATAGTTAAAAGATATTATGTAATTATTATAACCCTACAAATTATTTTTCAATTTTTTTCGGGATTTGGAGATTTATGCCGGGATCCCGGGATGAAAATTGAAAATCCCGATCCCGAAATTTGGAAACCCTACTTGCATTATTTTAATTCCGAAAACAATCACGTGATACTGGAGGCGTACAAGAAAGACATTTGGGTCGGCCAAGGATGACAACTCTGCGTATGGACCGATATGTGCAGTTAGAAGCACGAAGAAATGACAATGTGACTGCAATTGATCAATCATTCACGCAGAGGACATGATGTGAGTGTTTCAAAACATACCACCACAGGGGTATGAAAGAAGGTAACCTAGTCCGCAGAAGGCCTTGGAGATGTCAACGTCTAAACCACTGGACTAGCATGGGCTCAAGAACATGTCACCTGGGACTAAAATCAGTGGAGAAATGTTTAATTCACCGATGGATCTCGGTTGGGGTTGTATCCAGATTCTCGAAGACTACGTGTTTGGAGAGCACCTGATACAAGAAATCGAAACCAACATACCCAAAAGGTACAGTTACAGAGAAGGCACAATCATTGTATGGACTGGAATTTCGCTCGGCGGTAGAGCTGATCTCGTTGTGCTAGGTCTTTTCTTATCATCAAACGATTATGTTAGAAATGTTCTGGAACCTGTTGTGGTCCCCCTCCCATACAGAAAATAACGCCGGTCCAGATTTCACACTTATGCCTGATAATGCTATGGCATAAATAATGAAGTTTGGTCACGTGTCGAAGTGGATGAATTACTATGGCATCTTTTACTTGGTATCTGGGGGCACGGCAGTGCCCCCGCCAAGTCGAGCGCGAAGCAAACTGCCGTACTATACTATCCTTTTCTGGAACCATTTCGCCGTATTTTCAGGCTCCTATTTGATAATGTCTGGGTGGGACTAGAACGCTGGAATTTTCGTCATCTAGTAAGCTATAATCACACACTTGAAATCCATAATTTCAAGTCGGTAGATCATTTAGTTCCGAAGCTAAGTTTCGCATTTTCGACACTGACTCACTGACTCATTGGTCATCAAAATAGAACTGGTACTTCCCATTTACCTAGAGGGCTGTAATTTGGTACAGAGGTGGAGTTCGACGTCCACATAGAGGAAAAACTATCAAATCCTGGATCATGGAAGACCAGGTACTAGATGGCGCTGCAGAGCATAAACTTCTACAACGTTCTTTCGATCTCTTTGAATAAAGGGAGTTCAAAAATGATGAGCAAAAAATTCAGGTAGAACTGAGAACTTTAGACACTAGACTAGAACACTAGACAAAAAATAAATGCTACTTCCTATAATATTTTTTCGTTAATTGATTATTAACGGAGTTGAAGTTGCATTTTATTTGCAGTTTTTTTGCAATATCTTTTGCCACGCTCATAATATTTTGACAAAATCTCGTATTTTGGGCTTTATCGGGATGAGGATTTCAAATTTGTCCGCCGTTTTTTCGCTTTTTTTAGAGGGCGCCACATACGAGCTTATACTTCGATTTGAATGGTCCCAACTTTTTTGTGCTACACTGTATGTGAATTTTGACCAAACATTTTCATTCTATCAACCTTTTGACATGAAAAAGGATACCTTTTTTGTTGCGATAAATCGAACCGTTTTCGAGAAACACGCTAAAATAACGTTGCTTGCATGTGATGATTACGAAATTTATTTTTGTACAACCTACACGTAAAGTCCACTTTTCAATACATGCAAAGCAGGCGGAAAGTCGCTTATTTTGGCAGCCGGGCCTAAAAGTAGGTCGCTTAGCAACGGTTCGTTGGATCCCAACGCCTCTGAATTTAATAACCACGTGACAGTCTAGCAAACTAAAAGGAACTTATCACGTGACAGTCTCGGTGACAATGAATCCGCACCACAAAAGAATACGGGAACACACCTATTGTAACCATGATTTGACAGTTGTCACTTGTCAGTTGTCTGACTTGTAAGCAGTGTAGAGTGTAGTGCAGTGTATCGATTATTAATTTTTGATTTTCATAATTATTCTTTTTCAAATGATCACAAACTGGTTGTACAAAAAGCATTGTTTGCACCACGGACGAAAGATGATTTTGACGAGGGTATAAGTAGCAGCAAAAAAAATTAAAACATGTGAAAAATCACTAGCTGACACTTAACTAATTCTGATGATGAATTTGTTTCTACGGCAACTTATAGTGCATAATTCCAAAGCAAGCGATGTTAAAAGTTGAAAATAAGTTGAAATAATTTCGTATTCATCACATGCAAGCAAAGTTATTTTAGCGTTTTTCTCGAAAACGGTTAACTTTATCGAAACAAAAGTGGCATACCTTTTTTATGTCAAAATGTTGGGATAATAAACTTATTTACTCAAAAGTCGCATACAATGCAGCACAAAAAAGTTGGGACCATTCCAATCAAAGTATAGGTTTCTATGTGGCGCCCTCTGCAAAATGCGAAAAAACGGTGGGCAAATTTGAAATCCTCATCCCAATAAAGCCCCAGATACGAGATTTCGTGAAAATATCATGAGTGTGGCAAAAGGCATCGCCAAAAAACTGCAAATAAAATTGAAGTTCAACACCCTGTAACACATCATTTCCGGACACCCTGTATACAGTGCTTTTCTTTAATGTCCCCCCCTTTTATTTTTTGAACGGCTCAACTTAGAGACTTCAAATTCTAGATGATGAAATACAAGCATGTTTACTATGTGTTGACATAAAATTGGCATATGAGCGCCATCTTGGAATATTTTTTTGAATAGGAATAGGGGTCATGTGACATCTCATTTTGAAGATCCTGATGAGTACTTCATAACCCTAGAATATTGAGTCGATATCATCAAGTACTACAAAATGTCGGTACATTCAATTACTACATTGATACATACACTTTTTGAAAAAATTCGTCAAGTGTAATTCAAAAGATGTTTTTTAAAATTTTTTTCATTTATTCCTAACCCAAACTTTATGTCGAGAATATTTCCAGCATCTTTTGAATTGAATTTGACGATTTTTTTTAAAAAGTGCATGTATCAATGCAGTAATTGAATGTACCGCCATTTTGTAGTACTTGAAGATATCGACTCAATATTCTAGGGTGATGAAGTACTAATCAGGACCTTACAAAATGAGCTATCACATGACCTCTACTCCTATTCAAAAAAAACATTCCAAGATGGCGCCCAGCCGCCATCTTGAATTTTTCATATATCAATTTTATGCCAAAACATAGTAAACATGCTTGTTTTTTCGCACCTGGAATTTGAAGTCTCTAAGTTGAGCCGTTCAAAAAATAAAAGGGGGGGGCATTAAAGCACTGTATAGGTAATTGAACATGGAGAACATTTTAGTGCTATCAGTTTTGCTGTAGCTCATCACTAGATGGCGCTGCAAGCATCAACTTCTAGACAAGTCATCCGATTTTTTTGAAAATTCGTTTTTATAGATCATTAAACATGGAGAACATTTAAATAATATCAGTTTTGCAGTAGCTTGTCACTAGATGGCGCTGCAGAGCATCAAATCCTACACCGTTCATCAGATACCTTTGAAAATTGGTATATGTATATTATATTTACGCTCTTCGCGCTCAGAGTGTTTGGAGCGGAAACTCGAACGCGCCTATTAAATTTACTCATTGACATTGACATTAGTTTGTTTTGTCACGGAAAGGTGACATGTGACATCCCGAATGAAAAGTTGTGTTAACAGGTTTTTTCGGGGGATTCTCCAGCTTTTCTCGCCATAAAAACAATCTCAAGACTTTAAGGAGCAATTCAAAAATGACTCAAATTGCCCCAGCCGTTCTCAAGTTATGGATCTTCCAGAAGAAATTGGTTCTCATTTTTATATATTAAGATATAGATTATTGAAGATGGAGCACATTTAAGTGTTTTCAGTTTTGCTGTAGCTCGTCACTAGATGTCGCTGCAGAGCATCAACCTCTACAGTGACTATATACAAGACAGTGACGACAATCAAGGTTATTTGATAAGTAGAGGTTGCGCCGTAACTAGGGAATCGGAAATCCACGAACGATAAACCGAATCAATCCCGTCAACGAGCTCCATTATCGACATTCCTGTCATCGGTGTTTCATCTTAATGTCATAACATATCCGTATTTCAGAGTCTTAAAACTGTTTTACCGAGTGTCGGCCGTTTTTAAACGTGTTTGAGGGTAAGTTATTACACAGCTTTTGGTATACAGTGAAATATCTTCTTATTATCTAGTGTGAACCATATTCTATCTTTTTTTGAGATGTGTATTTGAATTTCCGAACCGAATCGGAGCCGACTGACGTAATTTTTGTCTGAATTCTGATTTGTCCGAAACCCAAACGTATAACGACGCAACCTTATTACTATCAATTAACCTTGGACGACAATAGAGCTCAGGTTAGCTGCAACATGGCGGCTATACCCAGAATGTTGTAAATTTCCGGCCCCGGTGGCTCAGCGGTTTGATGTTTGCTTAGCGTGCAGAAGGTCCTGGGTTCAAATCCCAGCTCGGGTATGATACTTTCTATAAAGTCACAGTACTTTTTTTAACTTTTTTTTTCTTGTAAGACACTGAAATCGATGTTTCCATCGGCAAGTTATAGAATTTAATTCAAAAACAAGCACAAAACAACGACGCACATATGACAAAATGTAAACAATTAATGCTCGCTGCAACATGGCGGATCCGTCGCTAGCCAATAGAAAATAAGACCTCCATTGTCGTCACTGTCTTGTATATAGTCACTGTATCAACCTCTACACCGTTCATCCAATCTCTTTGAAAAATGGTATACCCCATCTGGGGGTACGGAAGTGTCTCGAGATAAAGTTAATTGCTAAAGATTCTCTGGATTGTTCAAAATGTATGGTGAAGAAAGCCCGGGAGTGTTTACAAAAATAAGAAGATGATGCGTCGATGACTGCTGGAATGGAAGAAACTATAATCATAAAAGAGGGAGCTAAAATGATGATTAGGAGAAACATTGCTGTTAGTTTAGGTTTAGTGGATGGGTCGATAGGCGTGGTTCAAAAAGTGAAGTGGGACCCGGAAGACCAAAAAAAGCCAAAACAATTGGTAGTAAAATTTGGTAATAATTTGATTCATGAATTATTGCCTATAAAGTCAAAATTTGAGATAATTCCCCGGACATACGTATACAGACAGCAATTCCCAATCTGTATGGCATATGCCATATCAATTCACAAGAGCCAAGGTGTTAGCTTAAAAAGTGCCTCATGGATATTGGAACCTACATATTCTATTGTGGTCAAGCCTACGTGGCGCTTTCACGAACAGCCAACTTTCATGGGGTGAACCTGATAAATGTTGAATTAAAGAGTATGAAAGCTCAATCATCAGCGCTCACCGAATACAACCGGCCTAGGCGTAAATACCGAGCCGATTTTCAGAAATGAAACCGTCCAAACCTTCTAAAAGAATAAATAATGAACGTGAAAGGACAATACGAAAAACTGTTGCTAGTGTTCAAGAATCAGAACCGGAAAAAATGAAAAAAAAGATTTGTAATAATAAAAAACTACTACGACAAAAAATGTGTCTAATAAGATAATCTCATAAGCTAATCAGCCGGAATTACACCCGTGACGAAGCACATTGGTCCATCAAGCGAAGAATTAGCAGCAATACATCTGCTCTCCGTCCAAACCAGTCTATAATACATCTGCTATCCGTTCAATCAAACCAGTCCACAATACATCTGCTGTCCGTCCATACAACTAGTCAAGAAAACACATACGAACCAACCAAACCAGTCCATAATACATCTGCTGTGCGTTCAACCAAAATTCGTCCATAAAGATGGCTCAAACAAACCAAACCAGTCCACAATTCAAAATCTGTCCGTTCATAAAGAAGACTCATACAAATCAAGTCAGCTCACAATCCAAAATCTGTCCGTACAAAAAGAAGACTCACACATATCAAACCAGTCCACAATTCAAAATCTGTCCGTCCATAAGGAAGACTCATACAAACCAAACCAGCCCACAATCCAAAAACTGTCCGTCTATAAAGAAGACTCATACAAACCAAGTCAGTCCACAATCCAAAATCTGTCCGTACATAAAGAAGTCTAACACAAACCAAACCAGTCCACAATTCAAAATCTGTCCGTCTATAAAGAAGACTCGTACAAACCAGATCAGTCCACAATTCAAAATCTGTCCGTCAATAAGGAAGACTCATACAAAGCAAACCAGTCCACAATCCAAAATCTGTCCGTCTATAAAGAAGACTCACACAAACCAAGTCAGTCCACAATCCAAAATCTGTCCGTACATAAAGAAGTCTAACACAAACCAAACCAGTCCACAATTCAAAATCTGTCCGTCTATAAAGAAGACTCGTACAAACCAAATCAGTCAACAATCCAAAATCTGTCCGTACAAAAAGAAGACTCAAACAAACCAAACCAGTCCACAATTCAAAATCTAACCGTCCATAAAGAAGACTCGTAAAAACCAAACCAGTCCACAATTCAAAATCTGTCCGTCAATAAGGAGGACTCATAAAAACCAAACCAGTCCACAATTTAAAATTTGTTCGTCCATAAAGAAGACTCATATAAACCAAACCAGTCCACAGTCCAAAATCTGTCCGTCTATAAAGAAGACTCATACAAACCAGATCTGTCCGTACAAAAAAAAGACTCACACGATCCAAACCAGTCCACAATTCAAAATCTGTCCGTCCACAAAGAAGGCTTATACAAACCAAACCAAACCCAATTCGAAATTTTCCATTCATCACATACAGTGCGGATCTAAAAGGTTACCCCCCCCTTTTTATGTGTGCACCAAAAATTTTGAAACTTGGCATACTTTGATTGCTGTCGACTACTACTACTTTTTGATGTTACTGACGTACTTTCAGTATTCAAGATGGCGGCTGGGCGCCATTTTGAAACATCTTTTTAAATGGAAAGGGGGGTCGTGTGACACATCATTCGAAAGGTCTTATCGAGTAGATTATTGTGTGAAAATTTCATAGGATCAAACGCATCCGTGCGGATATGACAGACTGTCAAACTAAAAAGATAAAGAAATTCGTGAAATAAGAACAAAGAAAGCATACTTCAATTTTTATTGTAAAAAATGTTGAAAATGTCCTCCGCTGACCCCCAAACAATGAAATAATCTGTCTGAGAACTCCTGACGGACTTTTTCGGATGTATCGACATGAATATTTTGACAAAAAGCAGTAATTCTTTGCTGTAAATCTAAAAGAGAGTCAGGTTGTGTTGCTTATACTTTCTGTTTTAAATATCCCCATAAAAAAAAGTCCAATGGTGTTAAATCGGGCGACCTGGCAGGCCATTCGGTAGGACCCCGACGACCAATTCAACGATTGGGGTAAGTTATGTCCAAATACTGCCTTACATTTCTGTTGAAATGAGGAGGCGCACCATCCTGTTGAAAAATTGGTGCCATGCCAAATTCGTTGGGATTATTCTGACGTATTTGTACAATCAAAGGCTCTATTGTAGTTTCTAACAAGTTCAAATACAGGTCCCCTATCAAATTTTCATGAGTGAAAACAGGACCAACAATATGGTCCCCAATATGCCAGCCCATACGTTAACCTTTTCGGAATATTGCGTGTGGGTTTCCCTAAAAACATGCGGATTTACGTCACTCCAATAACGAACATTTTGCCTGTGTACGCGGCCATTTAAAAAAAAAGTACACTCGTCACTAAAACAAATATTTTGAACGTATCTCGGTTCTCGGCCTATTCTATCGGTCATAATTTCGCAAAATTCCACACGTCTGTCAGGATCATCTTCAGTCAACTGGTGCACCATTTGAAATTTATAAGGATACAATTTCGGTTTTTTCATCAATCGTTTTACAGAAGCAGACGAAGTATCACAGCTGTCTGCAACCTGAGAAGTCGACTGTTCAGGATTTACCACCATCTCACCAATGATTGCAATTTGTTTATCCTCCGAAATAGATGGTCGCCCTTGATTCTTCAAGCTCTGAACACTACCAGTCTCGATAAATTTCCGCACTAATTCGCGAAGATATTTTTTGCATATCAGACGGTCCGGGAAGCGCTGATTGAAGATTCTTTCCGTCTCATGGAAATTACGATTTCCGCCATAAATAAAAATTGCTTCAATTTTTTTCTGCAAGGGGACGCGAATTAGGCATTTTTGTAACACTTCCTAATTAACACAATAATCAAACAACTGGCTCATATCGGTTCAAGATTGTCACATTTGGTTAAACTTTAGTGCTGTGGCGAGGTAGTGTGGAAACTGTATCTCCATCCTAATTTAGATTTTAGTATTATAATGCTAATAAATGCTTTCCAAATTTTTTTTATTATCTTGAAATTCTTTATCCGCATTGTATCAGTGTTCCTATTTGTTAACATGTACTGTTATGCTCAGGTTCACCATCATTTTTCCGGAATCTGATGTGTCAGCTCGTTAAAAATTGAAAATGTAAACGACATTTTTAAAAACTAAAAGTTTGGCAGGCTGTTATTTCCGCACGGATGCGTTTAATCCTATGAAATTTTCACACAATAATCTACTCGATAAGACCTTTCGAATGATGTGTCACACGACCCCCTTTTCCATTTAAAAGAATGTTTCAAAATGGCGCCCATCCGCCATCTTGAATACTAAAAGTACGTCAGTAACATCAAAAAGTAGTATTTCGACAGCAATTAAAGTATGCCAAGTTTCAAAATTTTTGGTGCACACATCAAAACAAAAAAGGGGGGGGGGCTTTTAGAGCCGCACTGTATAGTTTGTTTAGCATATTATACAGGGTGATTCAGGAGCAAATGGAAATATTTTAAGGATATGTCCAGGAAGTCAAAATAAGCAAAATAAGCTAAAAAAAAAAAAAAAATAAAAAAAAATAAATAAATAAAAAATAAATAAATAAACTCGCTACTAGATCAATTTTTAAACGCGCAAATAAGTGTATCGAAGTGGGAGGTAATGTTTTCGAAAATTTATTATGAATTAGTGCTATTTGTTTTGTTTTACTAGTTTTGTAATAATTTTGATTTAGTTTTTAAATTACAATTAATCAAAATATCTTTGAAACAAATAAAAATCGGACTTGAACATATGAGCTTATTTTGCTTATTTTGACTTCCTGGACATATCCTTAAAATATTTCCATTTCCTCCTGAATCAACCTGTATATTATAATATAGGATATTTAACAATAAAGCAATAGTACTCACTAAACCATCAATTGTGTTACTCAAACAAGTTAGTTGTTCAGAAAATAAGTTTCTAGCAACTGGCAGTCCTACAACTTCCGGCTGTTTAGCCATTCCGAGCTAAGCAGGTGTAATTAGTAATTTCACAGATTGCACACAGCCCACGTCTAGTCAGCTTTCTGCAAAAAGAAGTGAAATCCCACCAAAAACATTCTGTAAAAAAATAGCCAAGTCTCGAAGGAGCTGCTTGATTATCTCTAAAAAGTAATGAAATCTCTAGACAAAGTTGAGCCAAGTCTAAGGTTCCTTACTGCAATTTCTTTATTATTAAATTTAACGTTAAGTGACTTGTCCGTTGAACATTTTTTACACGTTAGTGGGTACAGGTCAGTACCTGTTTTACTGACCTGTATCCACTAACATGTAAAACAGGTACTTATAAACGTGGAAACAGGTACTGACCTGTACCCACTAACGTGTAAAAAATGTTCAACGGCCAAGTCACATAACATTAAATATAATAATAAAGAAATTGCAGTAAGGAGCCTTAGACTTGGCTCAACTTTGTCTAGAGATTTCATTACTTTTTAGAGATAATCAAGCAGCTCCTTCGAGACTTGGCTATTTTTTTTACAGAATGTTCATGGTGAGATAATATTTACGTAGTAGTTTATTGATAAATGGAAGGAAATATAGCTGCGAAAGAAACTTTTCTATATAATATCGGGAAGATACTTGCAGAAAATTGATGCGCCCTAATTACATGTCCATTTCGATACACTATTACCAGAGTTTGCGAAATTTTGAAACATAACCTTGAATCCAAAATGACTATAATAGCCTAGAAGTGTTATAAACAAACTTGCCAGTGGTTGTGATCATCTTTGAATATGTGAATATCCCCAAAAGTAGTTAGAAATTCAATAAAATTGGGACATAACACATTAAGCGTTTTCATGGAGTATGGTATCATGAGACCATTTCAGTTTGATCTGTCAGTAACGTCACTTTCTGCCAATCGGCGAGCTGCAAGTAACGTTAATGACAGACCAGACTGGAATGGTCTCATGATACCATACTCCATGAAAAGGCTAATTGTTTTTTTTTAGATGCTGACATTGAAACATGCCCGCTCCCAATATGTTGTGTACCTAAGGGCCGATATTTCAATGTCACTTTAAGTGACATTTTAGCTAAGGTATACTTAAAGTTGATGTGAATTTCAAAATTAGCCACCGAGAGTGCCGTTTTTCAATTGCGCCACTCCTTTCATTTAGCCAAGGATCTAATGTGGGTGTCGCAATTGAAACACGACACTTACGACAGACAGATTCAAGCTCCAAAATAACCTTTAAGTGTACCTTAATCTTAAATGGACATTGAAATATTGGCCCCAAATTGATTTTGATTTGATTTTGATTGAATTGATTGAATAGACAGGTAGCGATAGAGACAGAATTATGGTGACGATCTAGTAATATTCCACCTAGATTCAGGAGAAATAAGTCTTGTCCTTGAAGGTAACTTTTTGGTTCTTTTCAAGTAATTTTAGACTTATTGTCACACCTTATATATGTCATGGATGTATAAGAGACAATGCATGTTTATCTTTTCTTTTCTTCTGGTCTAGAGTTGTTCTTGAATTGTTTGTTGGGACATTGGGTCAATATTTCAAATAAGTTGGCCGCCCGAATAATTTCAGCGTTTGAGGTTATTCATAAAGTTGAACGACCTTTGTTATAACCCAACAGACTAGTAGCGATAAAGACAGAATGTTGGTGATAATTTAGTAATATTCCACCTAAATTCAGAAGAAATATATTCTTGTCCTTGAAGGCAACTTTTAAGGTTATTTTCAAGTAAGTTTAGACTCCCTCGTTTACCTTATACAGTGCGTTTTTTTTAAGACGGATTATAGAGATTCCCATGTTAAATTTTCAATCCCATGTTAGCAGTAGGTACTTCTATTCAAAGTACACAGGTGAAACTTGCCGTAGATGAACTTTGGTTCTTGGAGATTATGTTAGTTCAACAATCGCGCCAGAAAAACTTGGAAAAAGACTCAAAAAATGCATTTATTCATCTGAGAGTGATAATTTCAACATACCTTGTATATGACGGTGACAACTAATTTTCTGACGTGTCTAACTTCATTTTCGATTTTTTGAACCAAAACATTTAATTTTCTCTTTTATGACCGTTAAGGATACTGCTTGGCCGTGAAAAGGGGACACTTTGAACAGTTTATCCAAGAAATAATGTTTGATTTTTATTATTGTATTATACTGTTAGAAATAAAATGTAATTACCATTTGACAATGAAGTTATTCATTGACAGTGGCATATACAAGGCTGATAAAGATGTATTACTTTCCAATTATTAATAAAAGCATTTTTTAAAATCTTTCATCATTTTTAATGCTTAGCTAATTAATGAAATAACATAATCTCTGGGCAACAAAGTTTATCTACGGCAAGTTTCAGCTATGTACTCTGAATAGAAGTACTGCTAACATGGGACTGAAAATTTAACATGGGAATCCCTATGTTTCGTCTTGAAAAAAACGCACTGTATATGTGGTCGTTGTATATGACACAATTTATGTTTATTTTTAGTAACCTGTAACTATATTTAATAACTTACAGGAAAATTATCTAATAGGAGTTTATTTATGTCGTGAATAAGATATATAGTTTGCCTCGAGCAGAATAACTAATAATATGACATTGAAGTTAAACTGTGAGGTAAAAGGAGGAAGTTTTATACCAAATCAAGACATTTTATCATGATAACTACAGTTGCTCACAACCAAAAGTTAACAAACCACACGTGATTAGACATAGCAAAACGACTGAAAGGTAACGTAACATAAACCAACACATGTGATCAGTTCAATCGTTTCGCTGTGTCTAATCACGTATAGTTTGTTTACTTTTGGTATGAATCAACTGTGGATTTAGATATGCTCTGTAGTTTTGTGGCGCATCCATGATTTACAAGATTTTTTTGGGTATTTCGCCACACCCTATCAAAAAACAATAAAACTAATGTTTACATACCGGATCTTCTATATTACCTGAAAAAAGTCTATTGGTAAACAATAAAATCTATCAATATCAAACTTTCCGGAAGCGAATCTGCTTCCGGCGTCAGTGAAACCTTAAAAAGGTATAATTAATCCAAATTCAAAAAATATTGTTCGTTTTTTTGTGATTTCGCAGTAAAATTGGCTTTTTTGTGTTTATTGCACAAAATGTCACTTTAAGGTTTCACTGACGACGGAAGCAGATTCGCTTCCGAAGCGTTTGATATTGATAGGTTTTATTGTTAACTAGTAGACTTTTCCCAGGTAATATAGGAGATCCGGTATATAAACACTAGTTTTATTGTTTTTTGATAGGGTGTGGCGAAATGCCCCCAAAAAAAAACTGGTAAAACTGTGGATTTGTTATATATAGATATATTCAAGACTTTGACATCGGTAAAAAGATAAAACAAGTAAATAGTAGATACAAAATTAGGTAGAAACACTTCTCTTCAAGTAAATATTTTTGACATTTGGTAGATCCGTCTCCGGATAAGTATACCGAAATCTTAATCATTTGTAAAGACATCAAAAATTCCCCCCAAAGCCATTCCCTTAATACAGTTTCATAATCTCTCAAGTAGTAAATACAATTTTTCCCGCAAACATGATAGACCTCTACGGGCTTAATATTGTAAAGCAAGCTCTGTTTAAACAACATGATGTGTAACTCTAGAAATGTTGTTCTATACAGGGTGTTTCCTAAAGATTGGTAAAAAATTCGTTGTGTGATCCCTGGGGTATTTTCATGAAAAAAAGTTCCTATAAACATTTGCCGAAAAATGCTTCCTAAGGGAGCTACGCCCCTTTAAATAGGGCACCCCGAAGACGGTTTTTCCTCAATATTTCCGAAACCTTACATACAAAAATCATGAAATTTGGTACATCATACAGACTTTTAATGCTGAATGAGAATTTGAGCTCAGAATTTCAAAATTTTAATCAGGGGCGTACCATACTGGCGGGGTTATAGGTTAAAAGAATCCAATTTTTTAAATGGTATGGTACGCCAGTATGGTACGCCCCTGATTAAAATTTTGAAATTCTGAGCTCAAATTCTCATTCAGCATTAAAAGTTTGTATGATGTACCAAATTTCATGATTTTTGTATGTAAGGTTTCGGAAATATTGAGGAAAAACCGTCTTCGGGGTGCCCTATTTAAAGGGGCGTAGCTCCCTTAGGAAGCATTTTTCGGCAAATGTTTATAGGAACTTTTTTTCATGAAAATACCCCAGGAATCACACAACGAATTTTTTACCAATCTTTAGGAAACACCCTGTATATTAGACTGTGACGAATGTTTCATTTTGATTGGTAACAAAAAATATTGAAGGTGTTTTTTATCCTGCTCAACTCTCTGCAAAAGATTAAATCTATGCACTTCAAAAAGAGCTACTATACAGCGTGTCAAGAATAAAATGAAGTACATGGCACTATATGGGGATATTGGAAACGGTAAGAGATACGACGTTGCTTAAATGGAAGAAAAGTAGCGTATTTGTATGCCCAAAAATATTCCACCTTTGTTTTATTTTGAATCGATACCGTAAGGTAAATACAGGATAAAAAAAGAGGAGGTACATTTCCAAAAAATCATAATATTATGCTTATTACAAAAGCTAACACTTTCATATTCTCAGGATATAGGTAAGAGGATACGACGATTCTAAAAATGGTGTCATAAAAATTGAAGGCCTACTATGTAGCGTCCAGCCAAAGTCAAGTCTGTTTTTTTCATGGAAGTCATAATTTTGAAAATAATGTTTAATGAGGATTTTGAAAATGGAGAAATTCAATATGGCCCCCAAAAGAAAAACAAAAGTTGACCTCGGCCGGACGCAACATAGTGGGCCTTCATTTTTTTTTATGCGTTTTTAAAATCGTCGTTTTCTCTTAAACATATCCTGAAAATTTGGAAAAGTTAGCTTTTATATACTTAATACTATGTATTCAAATGTATTTGTATGATTTGGAATAAAGATTATTATTATTATTATTATTATAATTATTATTATAATTATTATTATAATTATTATTATTATAAGCGAATTATTGTGGTTTTTCAAAAATTGACATTTTTTCTTCACCCTTCATCTACATTACGGTATCGATTCAAAATAAAACAAAGTTATAATATTTTTGGGCATACAAATACGCAACTTTTCTTCCATTTGAGCGACGTCGTATCTCTTACCGTTTCCAATATCCCCATGTACATAATTTTATTCTGGACACACTGTATTTTATACATGAGCAATTCAACTTACCAATAGTATTGCCTCACTGACGGTGCAACTATAACACCAATCAGAAGCAATCGTCCCGAGACCAAGTAGTGTGATGTAGGCAAATCAAATACGTGCTTCAAAAAGAACGTATTTAGTTCTGATACTTGCCAGAACAACACAAGTTCAGCTAGTGCGAAAATACGCATATACGAACACTTTGGATCCAGCCATCTTACTGGAGTCCAACTCTCTGGTGTAAATTGTAGAAACGCCCGTTTGATTTTGCCTAATGAACAAAGTTCAATGAAATATTGTGAAAAATCTCAATAAATAATAAAAATTGAATGTTACAAACGAAATAGGTTTGTGTGCTTCATTTTTGATTGGCGATATTTGATTAAAAATAAACCGAAACTGTCAAATTTCCGCTTGCCAAATGGGAATCATATGGTATCATCTACATTGAATTTGGCGTGAGCGTGACTTTGAACACAAATTCAATGTAGATGGTACCATATTCTGATTCCCATTAGGCAAGCGGAAATTTGACAGTTCCACTTCGAAGTGAGATTGAATGTGAACCTCACAATACTTTTTGAACATCCTGTATGAACTCTGATTACAAATTATATCGTTATAGAGGTTTTTGGTTATGCCGAATCCAGTAACGCTTTCCGTTTTCAAATTAACAAAATTGTGAATTGACCTGAAAAAATAGAGCTTTTCGAGCACAACAAACTATTTTTTTTTCAAATCGTTTCTTTTTTTTTTAATAAATACTGAATTATTATTTTTCTACGTTTTCATGGAGTATTTAAATCGATTCCAGTCCAATGCCGATCTTCCGTTTACATCAATCGGACTCAAATCGTTTCCAGATCGTTTTGAAACATGCGATTTCACCTGACATTTTTGTCAACTGTCACTGTCAGCTGTGTTTATTTACGTTTTATTCAGTCAGTAGAAGATTTCATGTCTTGAGAAAAGAAACTCAAACCTCTCAGTTTTTTGTGCTCAAATTTGATATGAAAACAATAACATTGGGGTAATTGTGAGACAGCTGTCATTTAAAAGGATCCCTTTGCGCATAATATATTCCAATACAATCTCTATTTCCATGCTATTTTAGATATTTAAATCTCGATCCGATTCCAGAAAAAGCTGAATCGACCTTGAGACTAAAAACGATTTGGATATCGGTTTTCATGGAGATTCCAATATCAAAACGGTATTCAATCCGAACTGAATTCTAAACGAAAACGTAGTAATGTCACGAATCAAAACAGCCAACTCTATTATTATCTTATTACCAACGGTAGGCACAAGATCGGTTGAATTGGCCAATAATTGTCTTTTCTGATTTTACAAGATCAGTTTTCCAAGCTGTTCAATTCCCGATAGGTTGATTTATTCTCTACCAACATGAAATGTTAAAATCAGTGTATGGTAATTATGTTGTTTATGTTTTTATAGTAAAGTATCAAAAAAGATCAGGATATTTTATGAAAAAGTTGGGACATACTGGAAATGTAATATCATACAATAAAAAGCTCAAAACAAAAAGAGTCTTTTGAAAGCCGCTCAAAAACCCAAATACAAGGATTTCTTACCTGTAGTTGAATGGATATCTTTGATACTTTCCCATTTGTACTCTCTCATTTCTAGAACACGACAAATTTTCAAGCCGCACCATATTCCAAAACCATTGCAAAGAACCACATCGAGTATGAGAGCATCCCACCAACACTCAATAAAATTTGGAAGTAGATGAGCAAATGCAAGCTCGGTTATTTCCCACATTATGCTGCAATTATGGAGAATATCATCAAAAAGATGATAAAAGAAATGTATTTTCTACGACTGTACAACTCGCATGGAATGACCATTTCCAACTCGCCTTCGGCTCGTACTACAAACCTTCATACTCGTAGGAAATAGGTATCATTCCATGCTTGTTGCACAATATACTATTTTCTACGACTGTCAATGAATGTCACTATTGTGCAATCGATATCAATCAGGAGACGTAGCACATCGTGCAACCGTAGGAAATGAAACCATTCCCTACTCGTTGCCTAGCAACCCGTGGGAAATGGTCTCATTTCCTAAGGTGTGCTCCGTTTACACCTAATATCGATTTATCGATTACAGTGATATTAATTGACAATCGTAGAAAAAGTATAGTGTAAAACTCGCATGGAATGACCATTTTCTACTCGTATGAATTGCTGCACTCGCCTTCGGCTCGTGATACAAACCTTCATACTCGTAGGAAATGAGTATCATTCCATGCTTGATGTACAGCTGGTTCGAAAAAAAAACTGGTATTACTTCGATCAATTCAATATTTTCGCTTTTATTTCTGTAGTCATATATGTGAGCTGCCATTTGAAAAAACTTCTTCAAAACTATCAACCTGACAAAAATATGACGTCATATTTTTTTGTTTTGTCAAAACAAATATTACACTGCTCAATTTTATATAACATTTGAGTAATACCAGTTTTTTTTCGAACCAGCAGTACAATATACTATTGTTGCATTCTCAGAAATCAACACAGTAAAAATTATTATAAACCACCATACATAAACTAATAGAAAATTTGCTTTTCTACGTATATTTCAAGGCACCAATATGTCGAATAGAAAGGGGGTAACCTTATTTTGAAGGTCCTTCGACGGCCTGTTTAAATTTCGTTTTTTTTTTCAATTTAATAAATTAACTTCGAGGGTTCGCTTCTTTAAACAAAGGAGATATGATAAGGAACAGAAGATTTTCAGAATGAGCCATCACTCAATTCTTTGAGTGCGGATTTGTTTCATTCCAAAAACCTAAAATTAAAATCAAATAAAATAAGAGAATCTTTATCTAAAAAAATCCAGAGATTACACAAATAATGTATATGGACTCATCCTTTGAAAAAAAAAAAATACAATTTATACAATAATTATTATTATGAATAATAAAGAATTTTTGGGGTAAACACATTTTTGCCTGTCTCACTTACAGTGATACTAAATTATGTCTTTATTTCTGAACATGAATATACAGGGTGGCGCATTAGTGTGTGGAAGTCCAATTTCTCCCTTGTCAAAAGAGATAGGAAAACATTTTCAAGACAAAACTTATAGGGTTCCAGCAGGGTCACAATTTAAAAATATAACTGTGTATACAGAGTGTTCTTGGAAACCGTGGCATCAAAAAATACACTTTTTTTGAATAGCAACCCCAACTTTTGATTAAAGATTTGGATTCAGCGTAATATTCTACGTATGATACAGTGGTTTTATTTGCCAGAACGTGCAGTGTTGTCAGGCTATCGAGGATTTACTAACATTTAGGGAAAAAACATTGGGTCCTATGATTGAACGTTTACGTTAACTTAACGTATGCATTTCACCATGGTAACGCTGTTAGCAAATGGAACATTTGCATTAGTGAACAATCTTAAGAGATACGTTAAGTTAACGTAAACGTTCGATCATAGCACCCATTATGTTGGTAAGGTAGCCACAAAAACAAAAGATTTCAAATTGAATCTTGCAAATATGCGTATTTTTCAATGTAAGAGTAGTGAGAAGTAATTTAATTTTGAAAAAAGAATCGCTATAATTTATGTAGGGTGTTTTCTACAGCAATTTCTTCAAATGGAACACCTTGTGTGCTGTTATCTAGTTTTGTCAAGCACTCAAAACCCAGCAACTTCTAGGGGGCGCCACTTACACACCTTCTCAACCATTCAAATAGCCATAACTTGTATGCACTCGTATTTTCTTTAAACGTGGGTGGGTGGCTGTGAAAACGGCTTTATCATGGTAATTCTAACAGTTATTTCAATGTCCAATGTTGCTTATGAAAAAAAAAATGAAAAATAAAAAATAACAAAATCAAGTTTAATTTTTTTTCAATAAAGAATATTGAAACAACTTTCAAAATTAGCATGATAACGCCGTTTTCAGCGCCACCTATGTCTATTTTCAAAATTTTCCATTCAAAACCACACTGCATGGATTACTTCAAGTGCAAATATCTTGAAAAAGGTAACTCCTAGCCACTCTTACAAAGTATACCTTTCTTATGTAAATATGAAGGGAGAGTCAAATTTTTGATAAAAAAAAGAAATTATGAGTTCATACAGAAAAGTTATGACTATTTGAATGAATGAAAAGGTGTGTAAGTGGCGCCCCTACAAGTAAAAGCCAAATCAAGGTCAGATTTGAATTTCGCATGTCAAACAATCCTCATATACCAAATTTCATCAAAATAACTTGATTATTTCAAAAGTAATTGGAAAAAGTCAAAAATTAAAATTCCACTTTGACACCCTGTATCTCTTTTGATATCAACTTTCGGACTGGACAATTTGGGGTCTATCGTAATATTTTTGTGTAAGGTATAATCCCTTGAAGTTTGGCAACATGTTTTTGAAACACCCTGTATATTTTGGTGGCCGAGTATACCATTCTTTCAGAAGCAATATAGAGAATAATTCTTGAAAACATCAGAACTTTATGTATGTAATTCCATAACCTCCAGATGTTTAACATATTGAGGTTTCGATGGCCATCAAACCATGCGTGATTTTTGGTGGCCAAATATTTCCGTCAAAAATGATTCACTGTATAGTTTTTGAAAGAATGGTGTACTTGGCCACCAAAATATATATCGCCTCGTAATACCGTCAGGTGATAAAGATTAAGAGGTTGCGTGTGCGAAGACATGGCCACCCCCAAAGCTACTATTTTCAGGGGTTAGTACACTTGATATAAGGAAGGAATTCACAAAGTTTCACGACTTTATGTATCACATCGAAAATACCACGCTGTACTGGGGACTAAGAGAAAAACATTTCAAAATGCGTCGGAAAAGTTGACAGTACCCTCTGTAATGTATGTAATGTTGTTATATGTTGAATAAAGAATTTGGGCATCTGGAAAGATTATTTCGTATTGGCCGGCCACCTCAGTCATCAAAACAATCAGAATATAGTTTTTGCCGTGCTGAGTCAGCAGGTTTCGATCGGTTGAAATGAGATAATTATTTGATTCGAGTTTTCAATAAAACAGTGTTTCTCTCACTTCTGTGAGTAGTGTTAAGTGTTGTCTGTTTGGAAACGTCTTGGAAAATTGGATCGAAGAACAGTTACAAATAATAAACGATAAAACGAACCGTAAGTGGAATTGTATCGCAGATTATGCCTAAATTAGATTTTCAGAAAATGATATCGTGTGATGAAATTATAACAGTAAAGGTATATTTTTGAACTCTATGATTGTTTTGTCATGAAATTAAAAAATCGAAATACCTACCTATTTGATGAAAGTAGTTCACATCATGTGCGGTCATAAGCATGATATGATAACAACAATAAGATTAATAAAAAAATGAAAATTGAAAACTAGGTTAAAAATACTGTTTTAATTTTATTAGTTAGATGAGAAGCGTTAATATCATACTCGTCTACAAATTTGCTGGATCGTTAAATAAACAAAAGTTAATATCATTCGCAGGAAATGAAAGAAAATATATTTTGGGAAATGTCAAGCCTTAGTATCTCGTCCTTGGACAATTTTGATTGCTGGGAGATGCCGGTTCGGTGGGGCTCCGCTGGCAAAAGTGGAAAAGGGCTCTACAAATTTATCTAGATGCCACAAACATAGAAAATCCTCTCAGGAAAAAGGCGGTACTACTGCATTTTGGAGGAATTGGCCTTCAAGAAATTTTTTATACTCTACCGGGTGCAGATGTGCAGGAGGGGGAGGATAGTTATGAGGTAGCAATCAACAAGTTGGACGAATACTTTGCACCGAAACAAAGCAAGGTGATAACAGTTAATTAAAATAAATGTTGATGAGTACGGTAATAGAAATAAGAAAATTAAAAAGCTAAATAAAAATTATTCAAGGTGTACGAAAGACATCTATTCAGACTCCTCAAAACAAGAAAATGGGAAGAAATTTGAGAAGTTCTTGGTGAGACTACGTCATCAAGCAGCAAATGCGAATATCCGGATTTAGAAGCCCAACTGATTGATCAAATCGCGGAAAAAGGTTCATCTATAGAGTTGAGGAAGAAGATATTGGCCATGGGGGACGGAGTTCATCTCAACACGATTATTGCAGAAGCAAACTCCTTGGAAATGATCGAAAGGCAACTGGCAGAGTTTAATGAAAAACCTTCCACATCATCTGGTGGGATTAACAGCATCGTGGCTAAAAATAATAAATGGTATGATATTATTAGAATTAGCGCCGGTACTTTCACCTTCAAATAAGCGCTATTTGTCAAATAACTATCCGTCAGATAATGATTGATCGATGTGTTACTCTGACGGATAGTTATTTGACAAATAGCGCTTATTTGAAGGTGAAAGTACCGGCGCTTATAGGAAAAATAGATAACATAAAATGTTTAAGGCATCCGTCAAGAAAATGTTCTCGCTGTGGGCTACATGGTAACACCCAACAACACCAGTGCCCGGCTAAAAACGTAACTTGCCGTGCTTGCAACCGTATGGGTCATTATGCACGATGCTGCTTGAGTAAACGAAACTTCCACTCCATGGATAAAAGTGGAAGCCGACCAAACAAGAGGTTCAAGCAATCAGAGCCAACTACTAAAGCCCGCATCAATTGTGTCGAGACTGAGGAGGAACATGTTTTTCACCTGGTATACAATGATGATACAATTGATTGCCAGGTAGGGGGAATATAACAATGCTGATTGATTCTGGAAGCAAATGCAACATTATTTCTGATAAAACATGGGAATATTTGAAGAAATGTCATGTTAAAGTATATAATCAAATAAAAAATCCCAGTAAAATTCTTTTTGCATAAGGGTCTAGAAATCCTTTAACAATTTTAGGGTGTTTTGACAGTATAATAAATATAACAGACAATCAAATGCCAGCAACTTTTTATGTCGTGAGGAATGGGAAAAAGAATTTATTGGGAAAGGATACTGCCATAGCATTGAAGGTTCTCAAAATAGGATCGAATGTAAATAATATAACCGTGTCTCCATTTCCTAAAATAAAAGATGTGATTGTAAATATCCCTATAGATAAAAGCGTCACACCAGTAAGTCAACCATACAGGAGGAGGTAGATGTAGATGTAGATATCGGGGTGAGGGTGGTAAGTACTACAGCACATTCTAGGCCACACAGCGGGCCCATAGCGCAGCTCCAGGAGGAGAGAAGTTGCTCTCTTGGGCCATTGTCGTCAAGCCTTTCTCCATTCAGCGTAGGCGACAACTTAGTCGTCAAGCCACAGCACTTTTAGCTTAGGCGACAACGTAGCCCAAGGGCGGTCCCTCTGACCTCCCTTATGCCGCAGTTCTAACTAAGGTGCTGATTGAGAACATCACGTAGTTTTAGTATTGAACATGCAGGATCCAAATTATTTAGGCTAATTTATTAACTTTTTGACTGACAGTAATCAATAATACTACAGCCTACTCAGTTTCATTAGCCATAATACAGAACAGAAAATAATATCTGCTCACCGCGGGGATCGAACCCACGTCAATCAGAACTAACGGTCTCTCAAGCCGGCGTGTTACACGCTCGGCCACCGTAGCCCCATACAGGAGAATACCCATTCCGTTGGAAGAAAAAAATTATCAAAAACCAGATGAACTGCTTGCTCTAGATATAATTGAAGCAGCAAAGGGCCCATCGGAATGGGCATCGCCCATGGTACCTGTACTTAAGGAAAATGGAGACGTGAGAATCTGTATTGACATGAGACGGGCTAATATTGCCATTCTCAGAGAAAATCACCCTCAACCCACGATGAGCTCACTTTTACCACAATTACGTAAGGCAAAATATTTCTCCATGCTAGATATAAAAAACGCTTTTCATCAGATAGAGATTTCTTCCAAGTCACGATACATCACAACATTTATTACTAGCAAAGGGCTTTATAGGTACAAAAGGCTTCTGTTTGGAATAAATACAGCTCCCGAAATTTTCCAAAAAAGCATGGAAAAAATCTTGCTTCCAGGTGACGGTACCTTAAACTTTATCGACGATATACATATATTCGGGAAAACGGAAGAAGAGCACGACAAAAGACGACAAGTCACACTACAAACATTGAAAGAAAATGAATTTACTTAATCACGAAAAATGTATTTTTAAAGCAACAGAAATTAAATTTTTAGGCCACATGTTATCAGAAAATGGCGTCACACGATTAGCCTCGTACATAAATAGTATAAAGTCATTTAGAAATCCCTCAAATGTAGATGAAGTTCATAGCTTTCTTGAGCTTTAACAGAGCCTCTAAGACAGTTACTTAGACTGAAATTGGCAAAACATGCTAACATCGAAAAGTATTGGGGAAATGAGCAAAGTGAAGGTTTCAGGAAGCTTAAGGAAGCCTTATCAAAAATAGGTACATTGGGATTTTATGATCCGGGAGACAGAACTCAGGTAATAGCCGATGCGAGTCCGGTAGGATTAGGAGCCGTGCTTATTCAATTTGATGGAAAAGGGCCAAGAATAATTGCTTTTGGAAATAAAAGCTTGACGGATGTGGAAAAACGTTACTGTCAAACAGAGAAAGAAGCTCTTACACTTGTGTGGGCAGTTGAATATTTCCATATTTACTTGTACGGCAAAGAATTTGAACTGGTTACTGATCATAAGCCGTTAGAAACCATTTTTGGGCCAAGATCGCGTCCGTGTGCTCGCATAGAACGGTGGGTTTTCGAATACAAAATTGTTTATCAGCCTGGAAAATTAAACATAGCCGACCCACTATCACGGATGTGCCAAGTTTCAAATGAAAGACCCATGTTCAAAGACCATGATTATGTTTGTCAAATCATAGAATATGCACGACCAGTGGCCGTGAGTATGCAAGAAATTCGGGAGGCATCAAAAAATGACGATGACATAATAAAGTTAAAAGAAGGCATGCAGAACAATAATTGGCAGGATCCTGTCAAATACTGTCGAATTTTTCAAGAGGAGTTCTGTTTCAGCGATGGAATTTTATTAAGGGGGAGTAGAATTGTAATCCGTCTGAAATTGAGACAACAAAATATTAGATGCTGCTCATGAAGGTCAACCTGGCATCGTGGCAATGAAGTGCAGGCTCAGAATCAAGGTTTGGTGGCCAAAAATGGATGATCATGCAGAAAGGAGAATTAAAGCATGTAAAGGCTGCACTTTGGTATCTTCCCCATCTGCACCTCACCCCATGAAACGAAGAGAAATGGCGAATGGACCATGGATAGATGTAGCTGTCGACTTTATGGGACCTTTACCTAGTGAACATCACCTCTTTGTGATTATTGATCACTTCAGTAGGTACAAAGAGATCAAAATTATCAAGAGTATAACTTTGGCAAATACGATAAGTCTCCTGAAGGAAATATTTTCTAGACTCGGATTTCCAGTTTCCATAACAGCTGACAACGGAAAACAATTTTTCAGCGAAGAAATCAAGAACTTCTGCAAGGAAAATGGCATTTGGATCCATCATACCATACCATATTGGCCACAGATGAACGGCGAGGTCGAACGTCAAAATAGGGCAATTTTTAAGAGACTAAAGATCAGTAAATCACAAAAAACTTATTGGCAAAAGGAACCGCTTGATTACCAAATAATGTACAACAGTACACCGCATTCTGTGAGCGGTAAAACTCCATGTGAGCTTTTCTTTAGAAGACAATTCAGAGATAAACTTCCAAGTGCTAGATATTCAGAAGCTATGGAGATGGACGAGGAAACAAAGGAACGAGACCAAATTCAAAAGGAAAAATGAAGAGAATATGCAGATCGTAAACGAAAGGCAAACGACGACAATGAGATTAGTGTAGGAGGGTATATACCAGGGTATATACCAGAAAAACCTTATCAAGACCAACAAAATCACACCAGAGTTCAATGCTGCTCCACACACAGTTGTTAGCAAAAAAGAAGGTGATGTGGTGATTAAAGAAAACGAATCGGGGCAGGAATATCTTAGGAATGTTCTACACCTTAAAAATGTCGAAGGGCAGTGGAAAGTTACTGACGGCACTCGGGAAGAAGAAGCAGTGCCACAGACAGAGAGTTTGTGAGTTAATCAAAACCATCTCATGTCAAAACAAATTCTCATTATAAATATAAACTCATCAAATTATTTTTATTTTGCAGACCTACGAATTCTAGATAAGTACCAAATTATTGTTATAGCCCACAAATAGCATAGGATAGTAATTATAATCATTATAATATTATATAATTGTGTTAATTGGTTAATTAGTTGTAAAAGGTCCATATTTAAAAATTATCTTTGTAGTTACCTACTCACTGTTTAGAAAAAAAAAGAGATGTAATGTATGTAATGTTGTTATATGTTGAATAAAGAATGTGGGCAACTGATATCGCACGACGTCAACCGGGGAGTAGGCAGTCGGACGCACGTACATGCGGTAGCAGGAGCTCTTGTGAATGTAGAAATGTGTTTTATTTATCAAGGCATAAATGTGTATATTCCCTCTATTCAAATGACAGAGACAGAATATAGGTCTGGATAAGTAAGATGAGAAAGTGCGATGTGGAAGTAACGATGTTTTGTTTGTAAATGCTCAACAAATTCGGAATTGTAGATGTAAATGTACCAGTGGGTGGCTCACGCCAAAACCTGCTTAGGCCTCCTGGGCCCGTTGCAACCCACAATAGATAGAAGTGAGATTATTGAAGGCATGAAACTTTCGCGAAGCTCAGCAGGTCCCTCACATAGATCCCTTCCAATTCCTGGAGTGTTGTGAGTTCAGCTCCGAAGTATTCCATCCTAATGCTAGGAAGAGTCGGACAGTCCGTTAGGATGTGGGCTACGGTCTCTACGTCTCCAAGGCACCACCTGCAGTCTGAATCTTCCCCGATTCCGATCCTACGGAGGTGACTCTTCAGGTTCATGTGACCAGTTAATAGACCGATCATTGCGCGGAGATCTTTTCTGCTCATATTTACGAGCTCTTTGGTTCTGCCCGTATCAGGTCCTGTTATCATTGCCTTGGCATGTAGCATGCCAGGGGCATTGTTCCAGCATAGAGTGGCCTTTTCGAGTAGAAGTTTCTTCGCCTCGCCCATTCCGGTTGCTTTAGGGATGCCAATCATTGATTCGGGTCCTATCGGCCTATGCAATGAACCAATGTTGGCAAGTCTGTCAGCTTCAATGTTCCCCTTTATACCGCTATGGCCCGGGACCCAAATTAGCCTCACTCTGTTGTTATTTCGAATTATCTTATGCAGAACCTCTTTGCATTCTAGGAGTGCTTTGGAGTCTACTGCCTTTCTCACAACAGCCTTTAATGCTGAAGTGCTATCTGAACAAATGTTGGAAGTTCTGTGATTTGTGCCGCTCTCGAGAAAGTTAAATGCACATTGTGTTATCACATCAACATCAAAGATTTTGGCCTATAGGATCGAAGCGTGAATCCCGAGCGAGAAGGTCCTTTTGTTGTCCCTCCCGCTCTTGCAGAATCCTGCTCCTGTGACTCTCTGATGTTTGGAGCCATCAGTAAACCACCACGACCCTTCCCGTATTTGAACTGGTCTGTTCTGATCCGTCCAATCCTCTGGTCTAGGAATAATCAGCTCAGGCGAGCTACCAGCATAGAAGATTGGAGTCATGTAGTCGGAGTGCATTAGCAGCACTCCATCTTTTAGCTGGGGTTCACTCATGATGGCCGATGTTCCAGACAGTACAGACGGTATGCTGTTCTGAGTGCAACACTCTCTACAAACAGGTGCAGTGGGGGTAACTCCAAGATTACCTCCAACGCTCTCGCTGGTGTGGTCCGTACTGCGCTTGTTATACTGATGCATCCCATCCTTTGGACCTTATCCAGTTGCCTCTGGATGTATGCTTTCATAGTTGCGGGCCACCATACTATGGCTCCGTAGGTGATCAGAGGTCTGATAACCATAGAATAGATCCAGTAAACTATTCCAGGTTTCAGTCCCCATGTTGTCCCTAGTGTAGCAACCCATTTGTCTGGTGAAAATTTTACGTGCTTTCTGATCATTCTTCTCTACCTTGATTATCATTTTTGACAGTGGTCAAAGTGATATTATTTGAAAGCTAATTTCCTTTTGATGGTATTTTGAGTGCAGAAGATGGATTCTTATGCTGCCGATGTGTTCTGTAATGATGAGCCAGATACCTATCTTACTGATTATGGTGAGTGGTCTAACAGAGTTACCTTTCAAGAGAAATCCTATTGTGTTTTCTATTCTGCAGCCACTTCTGGCGAACTATGATGAGAATTATCTTACCAGCGGTCTAAAGAGTTTGATTCTTGAGCTATCATGAATTAAGTTGAAACGATCTGCCGCCGCCCCTTTTTCTGAGTGATCAAGATTGAGGAATGACTCACCATCAGTAGTCTAAAGAGTTTGACACTTGTTAAATGATCTGCGACAGCTCACTGTTCCTATAGAGTAGTTTTACTACATTGGTATTAAATATAATCATACTTGTGGTATGGGACTTTGGTCTTTGTGAATGAAGTGATCTCGAGTTATGAGTAGTTACCTAAATATCATTCATAAGGCTATATCGACTTGCCACGGCTGTTGTTTGAGGCTTGCGTTAGAGACTTGACATATAACGCGTAGGTTTCACATATTGGCTTGACGTAATAAGCTGTGAGTTGATATTTAAATTGATTAAAGAAGAAAGCTATTTGTGCCAAGTTATATGGTTGTCCTGCAGCCTAGAGACGACTTGGGGGACGCCCCATATTGTTGTTAATTTGTGGGATTATGTGTAGAATGTTACACCAATTCTTGTGTGGTGACCAATTCTTGTGTGGTGGTCAACTATTGATCAAATATAATATAATGAATGTCTGTATTTCACTTGCATTGTATTCGGAGGTTGATAATCACATTAGAGAAAGTAATATCCCTGGCATTGTACAGTAGTATAGATTTTACAATTGGTGTATTTCTCTTATTTTGGTTTCAATTTAATCCATATTAAAAATATCTTAAACGTGACAAATACCTCAAAGTATGTAGTAGGAAGGTGACTCAGCATACTTTTTAATTCCAGGTGCGTTTGTTCTAGCCAAGAATGAAGCTGAGCTCGGTGAACCAATCAATTATTTATTTGTTATTGTTACAAATAAATCCTGACAATTGTTGGAAGTGAATTTTACTCCACAATTTATCAGAAGTGGGATGATGGTAAAAATATTCCCAATCGCTCATTTTGAGAGATAAAATTTCGAAATTATCAGCTTCACTGTTGCTAGAAGTGTTGGATGGTCTGTTTTTCACTACATTCATAATCAGCTGTCGCTGTTGTTGTTTGAGGCGCCACCAAGACAGTTTTCTTCACGATTTGCACTGCAGCCCTGTGGCTTATTGTGCTGACCTTTTCTTGCCAGACTAAACCAGTTCCTTTGATTAGTTCCAGCGACTTCTCAGCAAGCTTCTCATGGAAAAGTGATGTATTGCATCAAAAATGTCGTATCTTCTGCGAGTCAGAGCTTGAAAGAGAAAGACAAAACTGCCTCATTCAGTCCACTCTACAATGCTGCAAGTTGTGGGACTGTCATAAGCACTCTATTCCCTACATAAGTCTTTTGAGTGTGAGTGATCCGTCAGCAACCTCATCATTTGTCATCTGAGTATACGATGACTTGCTGATTGTTTTCCTGAAGTCTCTTCATTTTCGTACGCTCTCCGATCGGTCGTGTTTTTAGAATGTTGAATTTTTAATTTTTGAAGTGTAAGCAAATAGTTTTTGATGTGTACTATACCGATTTAGAGACTTTCAAAAGATGTTCCTGTGATTTTGGGACAAATAATTAAGATACGTGATCAAAACAGTTTTTATGTTATTGGCAATAAAAACAGGGATCACCGAATCCACTAGATATTTTGTGTAAAGAAGTAGCCCACTATGGAAACAAATGATATGATCCAAATGGGGATGTTGATGAGAAATGTTTCAAATGCAAAATTCAGTTTGATGACGTCGAATTATTGTGCTTAACTTGTCTATCAGAAAGGGATCAAAGACTTTGGAGATTTGTGCGATATCAATTTGACTTTTGTGCCTACGCTGATTATACTATGACGTTTGTCCGAATCCGATTTGAGTTATGAAAGTTCAATTCTGGTTGAGAAAAGTCCAGTTTTTGACATAGTAGGTAAGCACACTTGAACCATTTCGCACAAATTAATTCACTATACAACATTTCTCAACGCCAAAAGAGAAAAACTCAATTTTCAAGTCCAAAATCCCAATAACTCCGCATCACTTTCAAAATGGATACCTGTGCCTTAATGAGCGATACAATAGAAAAGTCCTCCTTAATTTTGATGCCATCATGTCTTATTAATCATGATCAACATGAACAGAAGAAATTTTATAAAGAAAGTTCATATTCATGAAGATTTGCACGTATCGGCAACCGCGGCGAGGAGCGCAAGTCAGCTGTCGGTGAAGGAGAAAAGAATAATTCAACAAAGATAGCGGAACAGTGGAATCTAAAACATAAGATCAGAATTATTGGAAGATAGATGCTACTCTAGTCAAATGTTGAACTCGCTAATGCATGGAGATTTAAAATGATTTCAACAAGCTACCTTCCAATATGTAACACTGTGATGGTCCTGAGCATTTCAAATGTATTTTGAGGAAACATCTTCAAACAAAGTTGTGAATGTTTGATTTTATTTTCGAAACTGGGATGGAGTCAGTGAGTGTCAGAGCTTTGTAGACTGTACGACACTATTCTGCATGCTTAAGCAACACTATAGCTCATTTGCAATCCCATGGAGAGCATATGGCTTTCCTAGAGCGCTCTTCGATGTGATCTTTCCAGGACAGTTTCTGGTCAAGGGTTACTTCTAGGTATTTGACCGTTTTTCTGTATTCCAGGACTATTCCTGAGAGGGATATCTCTGGTTTGAGTCATGATTTGTATTTCCTGATAAATAACAGGATTTCGATCTTTTCGGGGTTGATCCCAAGTCCTTCAAGGGAGCACCACTGTTCTATAATTCTCAGGGCTCGCATTGTGGGGGCTCTGAGCTCCTGAATGTGGCCACCCGTCGTTAGGTTCACCAGATCATCAGCATGGGCCTGTATATACGATCCCAAATCGTTGAGCTACTTCAGCAGGTTGTCTACCACAAGACTCCAAAGTAGAGGGGATAACACTCCATCCTCGGGACAGCCTCTGGCAGCCATAGTTCTGACATTTTGTCCGTTAAGTTCGGCAAATATCATCCTTTGTGATAGCATATTTGATATCCACTGGCACTCGGTATTAAATCGGAAAGAATCGCAACATTCTTCCTCCTTCCTACCTTCGACCATAAATATATATGGTCGAAGTTCCATACAAATATTGGAGTTTGGGCTTGCTGGTCCAAGTGGACATTTTGCAAAAAATGTCTTTTCAAAGAACTTTTGAATTTAAATGACTTTCCACACACCACACACCTCATTCTGGTACGAAAATGAACAATTTTCAAACTGAAGTCAAGATAATAACCCGTGAAAGGATAAACAGAACAATGAGAAGCGACAAAATTTTTCACGCCAAAAAATTTTGGTGGGGGACTGTAGCAACAATCTGTAGTCGTTATCTGTAGCATTCATATCCAGAAGAATACGTCTTCATTCATATCCAAAAGAATACTTCTCTCTCTTTCTGCTACATTCCGATTTCTATCATCTCCTTTTTTTCTCATGGTTCGAGAGAACATTTCGTCTTCTTTCAGAATAAAATAAAAAGTATGTCTCAACTGAGTTTGATTTCTAAAAAATTGTAATTCAACTGTTTCAAATTAAAAAAAAGTTGAAAAATCTTTGAAGGTGTCTGTGAAACTGACGAGAAGATGAAAACATTTTCATAGAATAGAAATTGTTCGTTTTAATTATTAGTAGAATCTTAATTTTAAATATTGCCAGACAGATTTTTCAATATCAAAAATTTTACCAAATCCAATACAAATTTTGACTCGCGGTTAAATGCACCTAAATGTTTTCATTATCTTATAGACTGTTCTTCATTGATTTTCACAGAAAAATTGCCAAGCAAAAAAGGTAGTGAATAGCCATGAACAGAAGGTGACGTCATAATACCTGATTTTTTTTTGTCTCTAGGCGACGGCCCGCCATGTATTGTGCTTTGCAGTAATTTGGATACACCATTGAAATGCATACTATCGTACCTGGAAGGGACTCGTCAATGGACAATTTGCATACATTTTCAAATGACTTGAAATTTTATATACGCATTCTAGACAATATTAGAAAGTCATTGGCGATTTTTTTTTCCAACAATTTAAAAATTAGCCCGATAAGACTTATAGGAGCGGAGCAATTCACACGAGAAGTTGGGCATGTTAGTGTAACTTCAAACAGAAAGCTTTTTAGCGTTGGGCGATGCTATGCGATGCAATGCTATGCCTTTATGGCTTGCTATATTTTGATCGTGTGTAAACAGAAAGCTATGAAAAACATATTTAGTTAGTAGTTTGATGAGCAACAAGCACCATGGATGCAACAAACTTGATATTATCAGGGAATTCATTTTCAAGATACGGTTTGTTAGTGAAATGAGTTATCCAGATTTTCCTATTATTCATATTATTACAAAATATAGTCACATCGAAATGATCTTCTTCCTCGTAACATTCAATTCTTTAGCTATTTCCATCCACAATTTGTCAATTTTGTGATCTCAACTTTTTTGATTCCATACCAGAGGGCGCAATCGCACTTCGTTTATTAATTTTTCTACGTCCGTCACGAAATACAAGCGATGACTGGCGATACGGGCGATTAAAAACAAACATGTTTGAAAATCAAACCGACGCGCTATATCGCATCGCATAGCGTAGCAAAGCGTCCCGCGAACTAGCGCGCTTTTTGAACATCCCCACTAAAATGTATGAGTTTAAAGTGAACGCGAGGCATCGCATCGCAAGGCATCGCATCGCATTGCTTTCTGTGTAAACTTACACTTATTTCTAGCGCGCGTCAATAAAACGGCGCCTATTTTACAGCAGCATTTAAGTAGCTGTTTATAGAAGGAAAATGTCAAATTGTTTATCTGATTGTTCACTACTTATCCGGTAACTATTTATGTTTCAAAAAGTGATAAAAAAATTATGGCGCTTGAAAGGTGGGCAACCTCGGCAAATGATTTTTTGCGAAATTCGTTATTATTTATTCATTTTGTTTTCCTAGAATGAAATTGTCGTTAACTCTTTTCACACCACCCAGTATGTCGAGTTTTTGGCGCGTTTTTTTTATTGTGGTTTTCCCAGTAGGCCTATTCCATATCAAACATTAGGCTCTCCTTTCTCTCAGCGTTTTCTTATATTTTTTGGTTTTGATGGTACATTTTCTACGCTTTCCGTAACGCTCGATTCGAAGGGGATGTCATTAGACGAAAGATTGCTGCTCAGTTGTGGATTGGTAATACCGTGGGTAAGTCGTGCATGTCTTCGTCATCGTCGTCGACGTCGTAATCTTTTCCATCCAGTATCTTTTCCATGATATTTTTGCTGGTTTGGCCAGAACAAGTTTTGCAAATTGTCGGACATTTTAAACCTGCCTTTCTGCATCCGCATGCTGCGCCGCAATTTTTCGTACATAAACATGAGATTATCTTCAGGAGTGACGTTGGAATTGCAGTCTCCAAAGACATTACGGGTTCCAATCAATGATCTAATAACTATAGATTAAACATAGCGAGATAAACATGAGGTCAACATCGAACTGTGCATCCGGGTGCAGAGTTTCTCCCACCTCGTTGTTTGCCAAACTTACTCTATTAAAAGTATAATTACGCAGCAAATAGATCAAAATGTTGTTTGGAATCATTTTTGAAACCATTTTATGTATGAATTTAATCAAATATAAGTTGATGGTAGCCTTTTTGTTAAAATTGAAACATCTCTTCAAGATTTGTTTAGGTATTTAGGATTTAGAAAATCCAGTATTCTCCTCTGAAAATTAAAAAAGCTGAAGTACGACAACACATCAAAATTGGGTCCGCCCCTATCGATCGGATTTTGTCTACACGTTTCATTCACATTTCGTCTCATTGGCGTCTCTTGTTTTTTGAGTGGGGTTTGGTGTTGATTTGTGAATGTTTAATGTGTTTTTATTCTGGTTTAGTTTGTAGTGCTTCATTATTTACTTATATGGTATATTGAAATGACTCGCAAGTGTCAAGCTTGCAGTGAATAAGAATTTAAGAATTCTGTAAAATAGTTACGCCACTGGCAGCCTCACGTGTTGTAATTGAAGCACATTCTAGTGAGGTGCAAACGTATCCCCACTCAGTTGCCCGCTCAACTCCTCCTCACGTCTCTTCTATGTTCGATGTTGGCCACACAATTTTTCACAGTTTATGAATGAAATGTTTCATCTATAGTTATTGGATCATTGGTTCCAATCCTCCCCCGCTTCTTTCCAAGCCTCAATCCTCCGGTTCCAAGACATTCCCAAGTCACGTCTCTACTTGAGGATAGGTTCGATATGAATGTTGGTCGGCAGCAGATTCGCTTGGAGGCAGAGAAGAGAGATCAAACTTGATTCTCACTCCTGCGCGTGAAAATAGTTTGAAACGGAAATCATTCAGAGGTATTGTTGAGGCCTCTCCTCTGTACAGAGCGACGATAATGAACATGAAAATGAAAAAAACGGAGATTTGGGGCTTTAAAAGAAGCGGGGAGAATTGGAACCCGTAATGTTTTTGGAGACCGCGATTCCAACGTCACTCCTGAAAATAATCTCATGCTCATGTACGAAAAATTGCGGTGAAGCATGCGGATGCAGAAAGGCGGGTTTGAAATGTTCGGCAATTTGCAAAACATGTTCTGGCCAAACCTGCAAAAGTATCATGGAAAAGATACTGAATGGAAAAGATGACGAAGTCAACGACGATGACGAAGACGTGTACGACTTACTCGCGGTAGTACCACTTCCACAACTGAGCAGAAATCTTTCGTCCGACGAATCGAGCGTTACGGAAAGCGTAGACAATGTACCATCAAAACCAAAAAAGATTAGGCCTACTGGGGAAACCACAATAAAAAAAACGCTTCGAAAACTCGACCTCCTGGGTGGTGTGAAAAGAGTTAACTACAATTTAATTCTAGGAAAACAAAATGAATGGATAATAACGAATTTCGCAAAAAATCATTTCCCGAGGTTGTGCACCTTTCAGGCGCAATAATTTTTTTTATCACTTTTTGAAACTTAAATAGTTACCGGTTAAGTTGTGAAAAATCCAATCAACAATTTGACATTTTCCTCCTGCCGTCGACTAAACAGCTTGAATGCGGCTGTAAAATAGACGCCAATTTATTGATGCGAGCGAGTAGGATTAACATGCCCAACTTCTCGTGTGAATTGATCCGCTCCTATAAGTCGTATCGGGCTAAGGGGATCTTCAAAACCAAATCTCCGAAACAAAACATCGTACGGAAAATCTATCAACGCTGTTTCGTAGAGCTTGAACAGTGGCCGTGAGAATGTGTCTTTTGTTTTTCCATATCTCTTTGAATAACGTCAGAGAAAATAAAAACAAAACGGCAAATTTCGGTTTTTTAGGCATATATCTGGAACTACTCGGAATTTTAAAACTTTCTAAACGACAAATTGTTAGGCTTGGAAAGAAACTTTTCTCAAATTTAACCATCTTGGTAACTCTTATGGTTTCCAAGATCCACATGATAGACATCCTTATCTTGGACACACTGTGTATAGAATTCGGAATACCTATAATCAATATCAGGATAAGTTTGATATCTTCAACTGTAACTTCATAAACCTTGATTTGAATTGATGTATTTTCATTTTTACTGTGTGCATTATATTTTGGTTTTAGTCTTGTTTGGGTATAGCATTTTCATTATCTAAGTACTTGATTTTATAGTTATATTGATACTGTTTTGTGAAACGATTGTGTATTTTACCCAATCGTTGATTGGCTTTCGCTGTGGAATGATGTACAGGGTTATCTATTATATTTCGACTCCCACCTACAGCTCTTATTATGAGGGATAGAAAAATACTTTGAATACCAATGTTTCAGGTTCTTCAACGTTGTATCTTTTGGTGATAGCGGAAATAAAAAATCGACTTCACAACATCGAAAAAAATGATGAAGTTATAATTTTTTAAATGGAATGGTATATTAATAGCCAAAATGATAGATTTTTTTTTTCAGATTCCAAATATATGATACAATACATGTTGGTATTTGGTTCAGTCGTTTTCGCGCTATTCAAGTTCAAAGTCTCATGAAAATTACATTACGTTGATCTGGATTCTATCGTATTAGTCCATCAGGCAGTGAAATTGTTCTCAACATAATTTCCCAGTCGCTGTATTTGAATTAATCTGTTCGTTTAGTGACAAAAAACAAGAATTTTTGAGTCTGGCTAAAATTTCTGGATAAGTTCAATGTGACTTTGAATTGAATAGCGCGAAATCAGCTGAGCCAAATACCAACATATATTATACAGGGTGTCTCACGGTCTATGGTACGTTAGACGTTTACGGAAAACTAGACATAGGATCGACCTGGAAATTTGGCTGAGCCCATAATCGAGTATGATCTATATTTTAAAAATATTTTCAGTTTTGCAGTGTTGCCGCTTCTTTCCAAAAGTCGTAACAACTTTCTTATTTTAAATGGATCACCCTGTATATTATTATTTTTTTGGATTCCTTGACTGATTCTGATCACTTTTGCTTGATATACTCCTATACCTATCGACAGCGGTTTTCGAGATATGAATTAATTTATAATATTTTTGTCGTAAAACACATCAGTGGATTGAGTTCAATAATTTCGTACTTGAAAACGGTGGAGAGTTGAAATTGCTATGCCGACTAGAGGAAGGTAGGTTTATATGGTTCCAATGGAGAAACCGATCTGAAAATATACAGGGGTGCTTCAAATTTATTAATCATTTTCGTTCACACAAAAATGATAAAAAATCAATTTTTTCAAATGGAACCCCCTGTATATTACTTGAAAAATGAAAAGGCCAATAAATTTCCTTTCAAATGGTATCCCATAATCCTATACCTAAACCTCCAGGATCTACAAGAAAAATGCATTTTACTAAAAAATAAATTATATTGGTATACATGATATGAAACATAATGTAGTTTCTAGGGTAACCTAAAGTTGCCAGGTCACACAGCAATAACGAATTATTTTTAGTAGCAAACTGCAACTACATTATGTTTCATATCAATAATACCAATATAGTTTATTTTTTAGACAAATGCATTTTTCTTGTAGAACCTGAAGGTTTATGTATAGGAACATGGGATACCATTTGAAAGGAAATTTATTGGTCTTTTCATTTTTCAAGTAATATACAGGGGGTTTCCTTTGAAAAAATAGCTTTTTTATCATTTTTGTGTATAGGAAAAAGATTAATAAATTTGAAGCACCCTGTATATTTACAGATCGGTTTCTCCATTGGAATCATATAAACCTACCTTCCTCTAGTCGGCATAGCAATTTCAACTCTCCACCGTTTTCAAGTACGAAATTATTGAACTCAATCCACTGATGTGTTCTACGACAAAAATATTATAAATTAATTTATATCTCGAAAACCGCTGCCGATAGGTATAGAAGTATATCAAGCAAAAGTGATTAGAATCAGTCAAGGAATCCAAAAAAATAATAATATACAGCGTGGTCCATTTAAAATAAGAAAGTTGCCACGACTTTTGGGTAGAAGCGGCAACACTGCAGAACTGAAAATATTTTTAAAATATAGATCATACTCGATTATGTGCTGAGCCAAATTTTCAGATCGATCCTATGTCTAGTTTTCCGTAAACGTCTAACGTACCATAGACCATGAGACACCCTGTATATTTCGAATCAGAATAAAAAGATCTACCCTTTAGTCAATAATAAACAGCATGTTCCATTTTAAAAAATATAACCTCATCAATTTTTTGAATGTTGTAGAGTCGACTTTTTATTTCCGCTATCACCAAAAGATACTACGTGAAAAAACCTAATACTTTTGTATTCAAAGTTTTTTTCTACCACTCAGAATAAGAGCTGTAGGTGGGGGTCAAAATATAATATATAACCCTGTACATGAATAAATTAGATTTCTTCACCTTACTCATTCAAAGTGACTTGGATTTGCATGCAACTTGCGATCAGTGATCAGTTTTTAGTTTTCGAAAACAACTATGAAACGTAGCATTATCATCAATTTCTTATTAAAAGACATGTCTTCATGATTCAGAATACCATACCTAGTGGCCCAAAGAATACCCATATGCCTGATTATGATCGCTTTGAACATCCATCCTAGATAATGTCCTATTGCAAAGACATCTGCATGACTCCATATCCGTTCTACTGTTATATCCGAACAGTTAACGCCATATTCTTTATCCATGTCAATGTGGAAGTTCTGAAAATTGATAAAGTTGCATAAGAGAAAAGTGAAATTACGATGAGTTGATGAAGAATCAAGAAGACCTTCTATAATTCATTTTGTGAAAAGATACCCTTTATTCAACTAGGATCTGAGTTTTCGAGTATTCGGAGGATCCCTTGGTAAACAGGGTGTTTCATTATTAAAGCGAAGAGATTCAGGATGATGTCCCGTGTTATCGAGTTGCGGTTTACACGTTTTCCCCAGTGAATCTGATCTACTTTCTGTTTCTGTTGAAATAATTGTATAATTCTATTTGAAATTTCAGAGAAAAACAACAAAAACTATGAACTTTTGAATTAGCGCCTCCTAGCGGAAGCAGCAAAACCAATTTTTTAGCATAGGGATGATTTGTTTCTGATAAACAAGTCCTTCTCTTTCGAACGAGCCATTATTCGCTCAAATATGGACAATCTAACTCAAGTTATAGGCAATCAGTTAGACTTCACACTTCTTCCGCGTCTTTATTTGATGCCCTACAATCAAAAATTATAAAGCACAAAGATGCAGAATTTCACGAGAATTTCAGTGGTGGTATTGTTTTAGCAACATAATGAAACATTTTCGATTAAAATCATTTTTCCATCCGACTTCCACGCCCCCTAGGGTGTTCCAGGAGGAATGGTGGATATGTTAGTATGTTGTAGCATCCATAATTCTGAATAGAAAAGTTCATATAAACAGGTATCCTGAGCTCAATAGCTGCTGAGATACAGCGATTTGAAGTTGGTCTAGCATAGCAGAAGGAAATTGATCATACGTGATTAAGTAGGCTGTGAATGACAAATGTCGTCATGGGTGACAGTTGCATGTCATCGCGAATTGTTAAGAATGCCGCACGTCTTTACGCACGCAGAATATGCCGATATGGTGTTCGATCATGGTGACTGCAACGGAAGTGCAAGATTAAGATTAGGATACATGTTTATATGAACTTTTCTATTCAGAATTATGGATACAACAACATACTAGAATATCCACCATTCCTCCTGAAACACCCTGTATATATATTTTTTTTATACGACAGTTGTGTACTGTTATTATACAGTGTCCCCAATAACTAACTAACCGAAACACTCGGATGCATTCGAGGTCAAGTACATACTAACTTTTTCTCTACTTAACTCTCACGTAAATCCACATATATCGCTATATTAACCAAATGATAGCATTGGTCTTGTGAAGTCTTCTATAATAATAAGTAGGAACCAAATTCAAAATCAAGAAGATCGATGTTAATGATTTCCTGTTTCCTTTTTTTGATTTTCTTTTCCTCTTTGATCGTCGATTTTTGTCAAACATGAATAATAATATGTCAGCTATTTCTCTAAAAACTTGTTCTAGTTGAATGTTTTATAATCAGCCGTATGCTGTATCATTTACGTTAAATATAACATGGTCGTTATTCGCCTAATATGTTATTTTCCTGAAATCGATATGCTGTATCAGCGTTTACGTTATCTACATCACATATCATGTGATCTACATAACGTATATACGTTATGTTCGAATAACAGGCTTCGTATGACGTGTGCAGTTAACATGCTGTTATGAGATAACGTATGAAATTTTGAAGCGTTTTTGTAGCTAAGTATTTGACAAGCTAAACAGTTCGACGATACAAATTTCTCGGAAAGGTACCAGTTTAGATTTTGGTGTAGTTTTGCGTTTACCTATTGCAGAGTTAATTGGAGAATGGAATTAGCAACTCAACGAGTTTAGGAGGCAGAAGGAACCAAAAAGTGAGGATATGTATTTAATAATTAATTAATGATAATAATATTCATCCAAACCGCACATCTAAGAGCCTCTGCATGCATATATCTTACAAAGCATCTGTCCATGTTTTTTTCAAGACATAAGATTTCTACTGTTTTCCATGTAGACTTTCAGTGAGTAATGATGTAATTTCCTGTGTGATCATTGTTTTACTGTGTCGCTCAGACAAGAGCAGAACTACGAAGAAGTATTTACGGGATTTTCAATTGGAGGGAAGCTCATCCACCAGTCCCATGCATGTACTGCTCAATTCCACGGCTTTTGCGAAATGTTTTCATTTTCTACTCGATATCCAAAAGCCCAATTTCTTCCATTATGAAACTAATGAAAAATACACAATTTCACTGCCTTTCTCCATTATTCCGCATTTTGTAGCGGTCTATAAGCCTCTTGAAATTTTTGAATTTGCGAAAATGTTTGCCATAAAATACTGAGTTTTATCGCCTTCAACGGCTTCATTTTTCCATTAAGAGTAACTTTGTTTTCTTCACCGAGCCCTTAAAGTTCCTCGTATCAATTCCTTCTAGATATTTTCAATCTTGACATTTTGACACTACAGAGTTGTGATCAACACAAACAGTGAATTCAAACTAAACCGTTAAAACCGGACACATGCGATCGATAGGCTGATAAATTATTCCATCCTTTTCTAACTAATACCGTTTGAGCTTTGCGCTATCTTTCTTACTGGTGGAAAAACTTGTTTCCTTTTCAACAGTCGAGATATAACGTACAAGATAACGCAGTAGATGTGATAACCGTGATACAGCATAGCATGTTCGGGATCTTACATTATGACAGACGTTATCCTGAGCTGTTATATTCGGATAACGTATGTAAAGTTCATTTTTTATTTAAGGTTACAGTGACGGATTAAAATTGGAGGTTGAAGGTTGACAAAAAAATTAGATGCCATAAAGTGCTCGCTAATTGAAATTAAGAGATATATTATTTGATTATAATTAATTATATTTTTCTATCAAATCAAAAACATTTTGAACATAGCAAAATAAAACGAATCACAGTTCAATCTATGACTTTTGTTATAGAACATGTTTGTCAACCTTTAACCTACAATTTTGATCTGTCACTGTAACTTTAAATAAAAAATGAACTGTATGCTTAAAATAAAAATGATACAGCATAAGGCTAAATGTGTATTTTTTGTAATAGATTATGAATTTTCCCTAACAGAAAAAACAGTTCATTGTATCGAAATCAATAGAATACCTGGAGGTATATTCAAGAGACCTAAACAAAATATTTTTTTGTCTATGGTATGACATATTATACCAAAACCTGGAAGGATTAAAGCGTTGAAACATTTTCAAGTTTACCTGTTGAAATGAAATATGGATTTTGGTCCAATTTTACGAAGCCACATCCCCTATACCAAATGAATTTTGGCAGTCGAACGTATGACTGTTCAAAAGTTGGAAACCAAAATATACATTTTTGAGTACGTCCTTGGCTTCTGTTACCTCCGTTATACAAGGTGTCCCATAACTTATCCACATAACTAGTCCAGCAGGTGATAATATACCTAAACGAAAATAAGAAGATTTATCTGATAAATGTGGTGGCAAATGCTAGTCGTTGAAAAGATACAGGATGTTGAAAGTAAACCTTCATTTTCGAAAAATTTCAATAATTTTTAAACGTATAAAGATAACAGAATCAAAATTGGTATAGCAGGGTTTTCGAAGGTGAGAAATACGATTTGATAATGGTTTGAACCTAATTCCTATGAGGCGCTTTCTACGTACTAAATGATTAATTAATGTTTTTATAATTTTCTCTGTGAAGGTGAGACTGTTTTGACTTCGTACTTGGAAATAGTCTATTTTTTTACGCAGAAAATGTACTCTTGATGAATATCGATATTTCAAATCGTTTGCGAGATATTCGACTTTGAAAGTAAAAATACCCAAAAAAATAAATAAAAATCCGGTAATCAAAACGAGAACTCAATTTATTCAAACTACAAACACTTCAATAATAACCTTAATAGATGTTGAAAGTGTCCACCATTTACCTCAATACATTTTCGCGCTTTCAA